>CM068744.1:53207522-54527522 GCA_035084275.1 Hydrolagus colliei
TCCACATTTGCACAACACTCAGTGTTAAGGCCCGTAATCCATTCAATGATGTAAGCCTTTCATGCTTTGCACCATGGTTACCTTGCTGTCCAAATCTCAGTTACATTTGGGCTTTAGTACCCACTTCAGGTATCCATTATTCTCTAGATATGATTCTTGGCACTAGATATGACAAAGCATGTGTTGAAAATTGATGCTTGGGTGGACATTGCATGCATTCTGCTTGGGTGCCTGTGTTCTGTGGCTAGACCAGAACAATTTCCAAACTGTTAATAAAGAAAAAACATTGCCGTTGCTCATTTGTACTGGACAAGAACTTGGCCATACAGCTGAAGTTATGAAATACCAAAGGACCTCTTGTAAATGGGTACCATATGCCATAACATAACAATTCAATCTACCATATAATCATGGAAATTTACAGAACTGAATATGACCATTCAGACCATCGGGTCTACGTTGGCTCTTTGAAAGAGCTAACATATCAGTCCCTCTCCATACTCCTACAAATGATTCATTTTTAGATATCTATCCAGTTCCCTCTTGAAAGCTTCCTCAACCACTGCAACAGGACATGTCCAACAGAACATTCCATGTGCTAACAACTCTCTGTGTAAAATGAATCAGTTGAATCTACCACTTTGCTTCATTGCTAACATTCTAAAACAAAAGTTTAAGTTATTGTGTAAATTTGCTCTCCGAGTTTGCTGCTCAGTGGTTAGAGTGCTCGCCTTACAAGCATGAGACTTGTGTTTGAATCCAGGCAGGTCAGGGCGAAACCTTGGGCAAGTTGCCTTTCTCCACACACCTAATAATAATCCCTCAAAAAAATAATAAATTGGTGATTTCAATGCAGTGTTTGCAGGACACTGCTTTGTGTAATGCTACCATGTTTCAAGTAATAACAATATAGTGCAATTTACATTTATATACAGTAGTGTGTTTCACATCACAGAGGATGTCTCAAAGCTTGCTATTCTGCTGGCTGGGGACCCAAACTTCTCGGTAGAAAGTGAAGAGGTGCAGAGGGGAAGGATAACTGTAAGCACAGTCAATAAGATACATCTTGAGATGAACTTTGAAAGTGAGGAGGGAGTAGAGAAAACTGGCATACATTTCTGCTCAGGCTTCAACTTTTTCCACAAAAGATTTTGTACATGTGACATGTGGTGTTGATGATAGCTCTAATATTTGCTGTTTCTCCTGAGGACTCTGACATATTACCTCAGAATTTGTAACTCTGTGAGAAAGCTGTGCCACGCCAAAAGGGGTCCTGTTTGGAATTCTTCCTGGCTGCTTAAAATGATGTGTTGTGGAGGCTCAAGCCACCTTGTTGCTTGACTGCATGTAATGGATGTGCTTACTGCTTACAAAGCACAGTGTGTAAGTGTGATTCACAGTTTGCGCTTGAGGACACAGGAATAACTTCTCAAGTACATGTGATAGAAGCATATTAAAACAACATAAATTCCTTGCATTTATATGCTGTCCTTCATGCAGGAAAATGTCTCGGAACACTGAAAAAGATAATGTAGCTTTTTATGACAGATTCAAAGTGATAATTAATGGAGTAATCCAAAATGTCATTTTGTGAAAGCATTTGGCTCAGAACATTTGTTGTCGGTTTGGTTCAGTTGATAACACTCTTGCTTCTAGGTCAGAAGCCTGTGGGTTCAGACCCCATGATGGGCAAAACAATTGCAATGTGTGGGTCATGACCAGGAGCTGAATGTCTCATAATGTAGCATTACCACCAGTGATAATTAACACGTCACCAACTGTATTTTTCACCTCGGCGTTTCCTCTGTCAATCATTGCCTGTGTGTTAGGTGCCCCTAACTACCCTTAACCAATCTGCAAGAATAGTGCTCTAATAGGGCTTGTTTATAGACCACCAAGGATACAGATTCCTGCCATGGAATTTGGAAACTTGTGACCCTGATCTGCTGGAGTCAAGCTAACGTCGTCAGATTGAGAGGACATCATGCACAAAGGTCAATAGCTACAGCATTAGTTTTTAAAAAAAAATGGTTGAAGGCATCAATATTTGCCATCTGTTTTAGGGTATAACTGGGTGATAATGAACCATGTGTGCATTTACAGCAAGTTATAGCACACCAGGGACTGCTTCTCTTGACCTCACAGCAGTGTTTCTGCCGATGCAGTTAGCTGCTTCGAGTATGAATAAAAACCAGGTACGAGGGTTTGCACAGTGGCCCTTGGTTGGCCAACACAAACCTATCTTCACTCTTACCATTAGCTTAGATATAACCCAGATACCGTAACATGATATATATCATAACATAAAGATATATTTTATTTTGCAATCTAATATATTATTTATATATATTTATATAATGACCCAGATTAAACAAAGGAGTGAGTGAGCGCTGAAAATCAGACATGAAAAAGGAAAATACTGTAAAAATATATCACTAAAAAAGTAAGACAGGGTGTGAACTTTCAGCAGAAGGCAGAGTGGTCGTGAGTTCTTGAAATGGTAACTTGTTTCATATGTTGACAGAGTTGCTGTACCTCACCAGCTCTTTTCTGCTTAATGCAAATGCTGAGTCCTCAAAGCAGGAATGATGCTCAACTGTTGATCTGGGAGCTGCTTGTTTACTTCCAGGAGGGCATTCCTGAATTAGCTATCAAGCTTGCTTAGCTGGAAGCACTATCACTTCTGACTCTGAGTCATAATGTTGTAAGTTCAAGCTTCATGTTGGGATATTGAATTCATCTAGTCTTGGCTGACACTTCAAAGCAGTGCTGGGGATATGCTGTTTTATCAGATCTGCTGTCCTTTGGAAGATACGTTAAACTGAGATTCAGGTGAACTTTAATTGCAGCATAACGAACTTTTCAAAACAGAGAAGGGTATTTCTCACATTGTCTTTGCCAACAATCCCCTCAAACATCGGTTGGTTGTTTATGGGACATTATTGTCTACAAATTGGCTGTCATCCATGCTCACAAAATACAAAGTCACTGCATTTTACAGTATATCAGGATTGGGATGAGGGAGGGAAGAGGTGTTAGGTGGGTGGCTGAAGGCCTGGTCGAAAAGGAGGGTCTTGAGTCTTGCCTTGAAGGAGGCAAGGGCAAGAGCAAAGTAAAGGGATTACGAGAAGAAATTCAAAAGAGGGGGGCAAATAGGCTGAAAGCCCAGCTGCTAATGGTAGGGCGGATTGGATAGAAGACCTGAAGCAGGCTGGAGTGGACAGTGTTAGTAGGAGGTCACCAGGTCACAGAGATATGAGGTGGCAAGGCCATGGAGGGCCTTGAAAGTGAGAACAAGGATTTTTAATTCTGTCCTCTGAGGGATGGGGAGCCAGTGGAGCCTGGTGAGGGTGGGGTAATGGATCACAGTATTTGTTGCAGGAGAGGATATGAACTGCAGAGTTCTGGATGATCTGCAGCTTGTGGAAGGAAGAGTTGGGGAAGCTGACAAGGAGGGAGTTTCTGTAGTCGAGCCTTGAAGTGATGAATGTGTACAAGAGGGTTTCGGCAGCCCGAGGGGCGAGGCAGTGGTGGAGTCGGGCAATGTTGCGGAGGTGGGGAAAGGCAGAGCTGGTCATGGCATGGATATGATGGAGTTGAAGGTCAAATAAAGTGCCCAGGTTCCTGACTGGCTTGGTGATGTGGAGTGTACAACTGTGAATGGTGATGCTGCTAGTGTTTGAGTTGCTGAGGCGCTGGAGCTAGCCAATCAGGAGGGCCTGAGTCTTGCTGATATTCAGCTGTAGAAAATTGGTTCATATCCAGGACTCGAGGTAGGTACCTACCATTAGTGAGTGTTTCATTCTGTGCTGACAATGGAAAATCCCGTTCTAAACCTGTAATCCAATGACTAATTAGGATAACTGTAAATACCCACGTATAAGGCGCACTCGCGTATAAGGCGCACCCCCCACTTTTGACCTTTTCTTGGTGAAAAAAACAGAAGCATTTTCGATCATATTGCCATCAGAAGGGAGGGAGGCAGGAGAGATGGGTAGGTAGCAAGGGAGAGATGGAGGCAGGCAGGCAGGCAGGGAGGGAGAGAGGGAGGCAGGCAAGGGAGGGAGGGAGGGAGGGAGGCAGGTAGGCAGGGAGGGAGGCAGGCAGGCAGGCAGGCAGGCAGGGAGGGAGGGAGGGAGGGAGAGAGAGAGAGAGGCAGGCAGGCAGGGAGGGAGGGAGGCAGGGAGGCTGGGTTAGGCAGAAGGCAGGCAGCAGTCACAGCACTGAAGTCCACTGCTGTTGCTGCTGCCCGGGCGGCTGAGGCCGAAGCCCCATCACCCGCTCCCCCCAACCCCCGCCGGACACTGACCAAACCCCGGCTGACAGCGCCAGCCGCCCCTCCTGTTTACTGTATTTCCGAGGCTCAAAATTGCTTGTACCTGCGTATAGGGCGCACCCCAACTTTCGAGATCTTCCGACGTGAAAAAAAGTGCGCCTTATACGCGGGTATTTACGGTAGTTAATATTGGGAGTTGGTTCCCACTATAATCCCTGGTTACATAGCTGGTCAGATGCTCAGCAACAGCAACAAGCAGTGTGTTATAATAGTAGTGAAGGGTAATGCACATTGATTGATGTTAGTAAAATATGTTCTTAAAGACAATTCTTCATCGTATTGCATTTAATATTTCACCCTGAATGTGCATGCACTTAGATGTAAAACTATTAATGTCAAAAGTACTGTATTCAGCTGGTAAAGTGGAAGTCTTTTTGCATGAGTACATTCCTGTCAGTTTCAAAGGTTAATTTTTATGATTTTTAAAAAAATTGAGACAGTTATTAAAGTTACATGATGTAGCACAGAAGTAAGCAGTTCTTTTTGGCAACCTTTGACCCCTGCAGGATATGAGGCAGTGTGCAACACACTGTGAATTTATTGCTGGTTCACCCTCCCTGTCTGATATGAGTGTGGAATAGAGAGATGTGAAACCTGTTCGAGAGAGAGTGAGAGAGAGAGAGGAGAGATGACAATGACTGCACTTCCTAGTTAATTTTCCTGTGATGTGGTATTTAAAAAAAAACACAGATCCCAATATATTGGTTCACAACAGTTTGTGAATAGAATTTTGCTTGAAATTTTTACCAAAACATCAGAGGTACATTCTCAAAGAAGACACATCTATTGCACAGCATGTCAGACTGTGTACAAATGTGTCACCCTTCAACACATAGGCCCCTGGTGCAATGTGCTGTGCCCGTGGGCTTCAGGGTCAGTCTCGAGACCTGGGGAAACACACCACCTAATCCGAATCCCCCCACAAAACAGTGTTTTAATTTCCTGCTAGAACTCATAGATCACACTCAACATGTAGACCTCAGGGCCACTCAAGGGGAAAGTGTAGAAAAACTACAACTAGCAGAGGAATAATCACATTAAAGATAAATTAATTATTGTTCACTTTGGACTGGTGGAAGAAGGCCACACAGAAAGTATTTGCTTCACTTTCAGGTTTTAACATAAACTCTTCAGGCTTCTATCAAAATGCTGTGTGTAACATATTAAAAAACGTTATTTGATCCCTGCGGATTGCGCACGACTGGTCTGGAAATATGTTATTTTTCCATATGTCCGCACGTACATAGTTAGCTTGTTTGTTTTAACACAGGGGCTACATTTATGAATTTCAAGATTCATGAATGATGGCAGCTGCGGTCAAAGGGCGTTGCGTGGAAACCTGTGTTTGTCCAAGTAAAATGGAACTAAGGGTATCTAAATTCATATTTTAGCCAAAGAGCACAGCATGGATCACTGGGCAGGTGATAGAAGGCGTTCATGAGGAATTTAGATTATTACATAGAAAAAATAAATTGAGCATGGTAATGCCAGGAACACAGGGAACAGATTGTGGGGCAATTTCTTGGGGTGAAATGGAAGAGATAGGCAATGAACAGTGGGCTGAATTCGGAAGGCGGGAATAGAATCCAAAGCCACTGAAATAATAATGAGCTGTTGAGGATTTATGTTGACAACAGTCATCTGCTCTGGGCAGTAAATAAGAGTATTTAATGTCAGCTCTTTCATTAACACTCCAGGTATCTCATATGCTCAGTGTAAGGGACACTCCAGATGAGTAAACTGAAGCACGTGTGTTCTCCACACATTTTCACTTGTAGGAACAACAGATTCAGGATGGTGAGTGCAACACATCCATGCCCGTATTTCCATCATCAAGAGAAAGGCGTGTGAAAGGGCAGTAAAAATATACATTGAAAGCTCGCCAACATTTTGCTGTGATTGTCCAGGAATGTGCTATGTTGGTATGTTTCACTAAAATGAGACTCTATTTAATTATGGCTCCAGTTAATTCAAAGAAACAACCTGCATTTATATAGATCTTAATCACGTTAAACAGCAATTCACACATAATTACTATCAAGTGCAGCAAGTGTTTTTGCAGGCAAGTACAGCAACATTAAGGTCCCACAATCTGCTGTGCGGTAACTGTCCGATTGGTCTGGAGGATTGTTGAAGGCAATCACTTCTCATTTTTAAATAGCGCAATAATGCAGGGGGTAATATTATCACTTGTGATAATTAGTGTATGGACTCAACAGTGATCAATGGTCAAAGGCAATCAATAGTCATCAGGCTGTGAAACATTGCTGACTTTGGTCCAAGACAAGATTTGAAGAACATATATATATATATATATATATATATATATAGCTATATATATATAGATATATATATACTCTATAAAGCATTTTATCAGGTGGAAGTACATGAAACATTGAAGTCAGTAAGGTACAACAACCATCACAAAGTGAATGACCATTTATATTGAATATTGGTGGACAGGACACTGTTAGAAACTCCCATTTCTTTTTAAACTGTGCTATGGAATCTTTAGTGTCCACACCCGAACAGGTAAAAGGTTGCTCGCTTTAATGTTTCATCTTAAGGACGGCATCTTTGGCAATACAGGGTTTCCTTAGTGTTGCATAGGAGTATTAGTCTAGGCCTCTGTAGTTGGCCAACAAAACACATTTATCTAGATTGAATACTGTATTTCTTGATTTATGACACAAAGCTATGCTAATTTGTTAATTTTACGCTTATTTTGTTGGACAACCAAGAAAGCAGGCCACCGCTGGTCTAGACACAAGTCCCAATGTGGAGGACCGTTAACCCACAACCTTTTGACCCAGTGTTGGGCTTGCCATCAAGAATACAACAAACAACAACAACAGCTTCGATTTATATAACGCCCTCCATGCCAGATGGCGTCTCAGTGCTCTTCACAATAACAGATCCCAGGGGCGAGCCAGAGGAAGGGGGAAAAAGGTGACCAAAAGTGCGATTGAAAAGAAAAGTGTTCAGGCATGACCTGAAAATAGGAAAGGAGGGGGTGAGGTGAAGGGAGTGAAGAAAGAAGTTCCAGAGCTTCGGGGTGTAGTAGCTGAAGTCACAGCCGCCGACGGTGGAACGGAATATTTTCCTATGTGTCAATCCGTGTAAAAAAAAAAGTAAAAATTATAATATTATTAATGCATATCATTCCTTACTAATCACAGAAGGAATACTTAATTGACTGTTCTTAATCACAGGTTTAGGCGTGAACACCCCCTGATTTCTGGTGAGTGGTCTTCAATTGGACTTTTGGATGACCGTGCCAGATAGTGGGCTGCACATAGTTCTAACTATAACATTTAAAAGTAATAAAGGTATTTGCTGGTGACTGGTGAATTAAAATCTTGATCTTCTCTAAATAACCCCTGGACCTCTAAAAAGATTCTTTTTCTTTAGCTGCTCCAAACCTGGATGACACCATGTTGAATTTGACCACAGGCAGGAGTACCGGTTTCCAGAATTCTGGCCTGTGGACAGTTTCTTTTAAATCTCCTTTCTTTGGTTTCAGAATTATTTTTAAGCCACTATTGCATCTGGTGATGTAGGAAGATGCGTGATTTTTCAAGTTAATTTCAGTCCTAAACCAACCTTTTTGGTTTGCCAATAGAATAATAATAGAAATAACAAAATACAGTAGTATATATTGACAGCATGAATCAATAAATATTCACGCCAGAAACATTTATTGTAGTTGGTCAACAATGCACCAGACTTTCTGTCTCAACTGCTTCTGTAACATTTCGAAGTGCTGCATTCTTTCTAATATCTGTTTTAAAATACATTCTCCCTTAATTTGAATTTAAATCCACTTCTTCCACTGTTGTGATTTAATCCAAAGCTTTATACTGTATTGGGTTGATTCTATTTTGATTATTCAATATTTTATAAACTTCAAAGTGGTCTCTTCTAATCCACCTGCCCTCTGCGGTTCAGAGATCAAGCTTCTCTGGTACTTCATTTGCAAGTAATTTATTTTGTTTTTACAAAGTATAAACTGGTTTGCCTAAAAAACGCAGAGTCAGTACACTTTACAGAAATTATTTTGAAGAGCTTTGAGATATCCTCCCAATATGAAAGGAATACAAAGATTAGATTCATAGATTCATAGAATTTTATGGCACAAAAGGAGGCCATTCGGCCCATCTAGTCTGTGCCGGCTCTTTGAAAAGAGCGATTCAATTCCACTGCCCTGCCCGCTCCCCATAGCCTAATAGACCTGTTCTCCCTAAATAAAGATATAATTCCCTTTTAAAAGTTGTTATTGAATCAGCCTCCACCACCTTTTCAGGCAATGCATTCCAGATTCGAACTACTCGCTGAGTGAAAAAATTTCTCCTCAGCTCCCCTCTACTTCGCCTTGAAACTATTTTAAATCTGTGGCCACGAGTCACAGATTCGCCCACGAGTGGAAATAGTTTTTCTCTATTTGCCCTGTCGAAACCCCTCATGATCTTATAAACCTCTATTAGGTCTCCCCTCAATCTTCTCTGCTCCAGAGAGAATAACCCTAGCCTATCTAGCCTCTCCTCATAGCTGAAGTCCCTCAATCCTGGCACCATCCTAGTAAATCTTCTTTGTACCCTTTCCAATGTCTTCACATCCTTTCTGTAGTGTGGTGACCAGAATTGAACACAGTATTCCAGCTGAGGCCTCACCAACGTTTTACAGAGGTTTTATAGTCAGCACTTCCTGACTTTTGTATTCTATACCCCTATTTATAAAGTCTAGTATCCCATATGCCTTCTTAACAGCCTTGTCTACCTGTCCTGCCACCTTGAACGAGTCACTAACACAAATCCCCAGGTCTCTCTGTTCCTTCACACCATTTAAAATTCTACTATCTAGCCTATATTGCCTCCCTTCATTTCTTCTCCCAAAATGCATCACCTCACACTTCTCTGCATTAAACTTCATCTGCCATGTGTCTGCCCACTTTACCAATTTTTCTATATCTTCTTGCAGATGGCTACTATCCTCCTCACTATTTACTATTCTCCCTAACTTAGTGTCATTTGCAAACTTGGAAACTGTACTCCCTACACTCAAGTCCAGATCATTGATGTAGATTACAAAGAGCAATGGTCCCAAATCCGATCCCTGTGGCACACCACTGCTCACTTCCCTCCAGTCTGAAAAACAGCCGCTCACTACAACTCTCTGCTTTCTGTCTCGCAGCCAGTTGTGGATCCACTCTGCCACTGTCCCTTTTACGCCGTGGGCCTTTAATTTCCTAATAAGTCTCTCATGTGGCACTTTGTCAAATGCCTTTTGAAAGTCCATGTAAACTACATCAACTGCGCTACCATTATCCACCCATTCCGTTACCTCATCAAAAAATTCTATCAGCTTTGTAAGGCAAGATTTGCCTTTAATAAATCCATGTTGACTGTCCTTTATTAGCCTATATCTTTCTAAGTGAAGATCTATCTTGTCCCTGATTATGGACTCTAGAAGTTTGCCCACTACCGACGTTAGACTGACTGGTCTGTAGTTACCAGGATTGTCCTTCTGCCCCTTTTTATACAAGGGGCAGATTATGATAAGGTATGTTGTAATGACGCTACTTTCCTTCTTTTTCTTACCTCAGTATCCAACCCTGTCATGTTATGCTACCTGAAGTGCACTATTTATTTGTAAATTGTTGTTTTTTCTGTTGTATCTTCCAGAGGGATCGTGGCTTGACGCCTAAGGTTTGTGTCACCAGGAAAAAATTTAAACACACTATAGCTTTAATTATTAATGTCCCCATAACATGAGACACAGAGGTAAATGGAAAAATAAATGAACCTTTATTAGTTTTAAATAATGTATGGATTGCATTTTAAAATTCTCCAGACAATACACCCTTAAAACAGGTCCATGACCAGGTGGTTAGGTACGCAGGGCCATCTCCCTAGTATCCACCAAAGTAGATGGAGACAGAAATAAGTGCGGCAATTTTTGCCTCGCTCCCTCTCTTCCCAGTTTCAAGTCTCGGCTAAAGACCTTTCTCTTCCACTGCGCCTTCGGTCACCTTTCTACCCCTATCTCTGGCTCGCACCTGGGATCTGTTATTGTGAAGCGCTCTGAAACGCCGCTGGGCATGGAGGGCTCTATATAAATCAAAGTTGTTGTTGTTGTTATCTCACCCCAGAGTGAGTCACTAAATTGAGGCAACACAGTTAAGATCACATCTCTGTCCTCACACTCCACATTGCAGCTGTATTGCTCGCGTGACAGAAGAAGATACTTCCAGCAACAATGGATAAACAGGTCAGGTAGCCACCAATTTTACACTACACACCTGTTTAAAGTTGCACCAAGATTTTTAAGCTGTCAAATGAGTAAATGTAACATAAAAATCCAAAACAAATCATCAAAAAAGTGAATTGATTCCAATATTTCCCAAGCAACAACTCTTCACCTAACCGAGCAATCTCAGACTCTTGTGTATTTCAGTTTTAAGAGCATGATTGCATAGAATGAGAAAAGGACATTAGAGCCATCAAACCAATTCTTTATGGGATGCTACCCCAGACAAAAAGTGTTATATAGATGCAGATTGTTGTTGTTCATAGAGTACAGGCTAAACTTACTCTGTCACGCATAAACTTCAAACCAATTTCCTATTCTGTTGGGTGAAAGCTTTACACAGAGATCCCCTGAACTCCAAAGGTAATTAAACAAAATCAGCAATACATTCTTCCATCTCAGCAACAACAACAACATTTTATTTGCACAGCACCTTTCATGTCGGGTCTAGCACTTCTCCGACATTCAAACCTGGCCCGCTTCCCTCCAGAAGATAACATTTCTCCAGGGAAATCTATTTGTAAACACATTGTTGAGGACTGTGAATCAGTGCTTAATATTGTGTGCAAACAGAATATTTGTTTATCTCTGTCGGTACCTCTCCCCTATAGTGCAAACAGATCACCATTTGCTGGAGTCTGCGGCTTAAGCTGCCTACCAGGGCAATTTTGATTGCAACTATTGAAACAGAATACTTCACACCATTCGCAGGAACTTTACTTATTCTGATTGGGCAAAAAATACCTGAAATTCGTCCTAGCGTTAGCGTGTAAGGGGAGAAATTGCCCCCGGGTTTACACTTATGCTGTTTGCTTCGCATTTTGTAGCATACAGAACTCGGCAAATTGTTGAATTTAGTCTTTATTTTCAATGAGAAAAAAAAGGTTTCAAATTTAAGAATATGCCAAATTCTGTGCACTCAAAAATCTAAGAAAATAGTGTAAGTTTAGGCCGGTGTGGAATTTGAACCATTTTGAAGATTGTGCTGAACAGTGGAAAATTCTTAAATTTCATCTTGTTGAAAACCTTAGAGAACCAGCTTCCAAATCAAAACTGAATTTAAGAATTCTTCCATGATTCTATGTGACCTTCAATTGTAGAAGATCTCACGAGCTGAGACGAACTGGAACTTTAGACATAAAATGCCTGAGTCTGAACTGCCCCATGCCCTACAGGACATACAGTATCACGTGATGTGTGCTCTACATCTTTTAGTGTCTCAAAGTACCTTATTCATCTGTCCTTGTTTTAAGTCTTAAGAAATTTCCAGTTGTCTTACTGCATCCTGTGCTGTGTTACGAATCCTGTGTGATTAAGTTCTCCCAGAGAATTATTTCAATAGCTTCCAAAAGTCCTATCGGAAATCCCATTGTAGTAATAAAAATGGTTTGTCCCATTTGATCATAGTTTTGTTTTGGAAAATTGCTCAGAGCTAATTTATTTTTTGTTACTATTTTGTATTTTTTTATTTAGCCTGCAAGTCAATTAAAGTAATGAATTTTCCTTCTTTCATAGTTGTGTCAGGCTGTTAGTCCTCTGGCCTGGCCCTAATGACCAGGAAATGGACTGTTTTATCCATGTGTTTCAGATTTAAAGGAGGCATCTTCCATCAGGCCTCTCTGCTGGACTGATGGACATCGCAGCAGGTACTGCGTCTGGAAGGAGGCCTGTTGAAGCAAGAGGTGCAAATGGGGACCGCAGGGTTTGTCAACCTCAGCTCTGGGTAGTGTGATAAATGACCATTAGCAGCCTGAACATTGGCATGCAGTAAAGAATGGAACAATTCTGCTACTGACTTCCTAATTTAACTGTTAATGTGGTTGTAAGCAAGTTAGCCCAGCGCTTACTCAAAGACTAGTTAGAGAATCCTCTACAAGCTGGATTTTGGTATACGACTGCCTGACATAGGCAGTCACATGTAATATATTGCCCTTCACTGGAGGTAGCTGAACCATTCAAATACATCTCATTTAGTTTACTGTTAATCAGTTAAATGAGTGATGATTTATTAATAACCTGCAGTCCAATTTCTCTCAGTTTAGACCTTTGTTCAGGATTACAGTATTTCTAAAGACATTGCCTTCCATAGTTATCACTGGGAATAATTAAGGAACAGATTATTGACTGGAAACTATATTTAATGATAGGTTTGGGAATGAAAACCCCTACGACTTCAGGATGATGCTTTCTCCCTCAGGCGTCTCACAGTTCATTTAGCCGCCTGATTTTTGGTTTAAGTGCAGCAAGAGTTAGGTTTGTGATTCCCAGCTGCGAGAAAGGCTCTTTAATGTGATATTGTTAATGTTTCAAATTATTTTTAGACCATTGTACGGCAAAGAAAACTGAAAATAAACCTAGTCTGTGTCCTAATCAGAGACTTCCATCATCCTGTACAGAAAACATTGGAAGAGTATGTTTTTTTTCAGCTAATAATTTGAGATTCTGCCAAACTGGTTTAGGTATTTAATTAATTTTTTTAAAATGAGTTCATTCAGTGTTCAAGAGTGGGTTCTACTTGGCTCATGTGCTTTGTCCAAGATTCTTTCTGGTCTCTCTTTCATATCAAACGATAACTTAGTGTTATCTGGACACATCTATAAGTGTAGCATAGAAGACCTAAATAAAAACATGAAACAACGGGCAAAATGGGATGCGGGTATATGTGCACTCCTATAGAGATCTGCATATAGATAAAGTTATCTTTAAATTCCACAGTCACATGGAGCCTTCTCACCTCGAAATCTGATTTCAAAGCCCAGCTTCTCTTTTGAAATGGCTTGTTGAGAGTGATGACAGTGTGCAATGAGCTGTTTGGTTTATGGTCGCTGCCTGTGGCTGATGGTGAACTGCACACTCACCAGTTCCACCCCTACAGCTTCAGCTGTTGGCAACCCCCAGGCCACGGCGCTGAACAGGATGCAATAAAAAGGGCAGGACAGCCTCATGCTAAAAGGCCTTCTGGAGCTAGGGTGACAAAAAAAACAATTAAACACTTGAGTGGTGCGCATTGTTACAAGATACAGCACACACCTTCGCAAGTTGGATTATATAGGTATAAATTGAGGACGAATAAATCTGCGATGAATCTATTGCTAGTATCACCTCAGCACAATTAATTCTCGCAACTAATTTGATAGAAGAGCAAAAGTTCAGGAACATCTCAAATTGCTTCACAATATTTCTGTGAAGTTCCTATCAAGTACTCCAAGAGGCTAGCCTGCTTCAAGGGCGCTATACAAATGAAAGTTGTTGTTGGAGTCCTGCAGCTCAGTGGTTAGAGCACTTATAGAATCATAGAATTACATTGCACAGAAAGAGGCCATTCAGCCATTGCATATGCACTGCCTCTTTGAAAAGAGCTGTCCAAAGCAATCCCACTCCCCCGCTCTCTCCCAATAGCCCTGCAAACTTGGCCTTCTTAAATAACTCTCTACACCTTAGGCAAGTTTCCTTATTCCACACGTCTGATAATAATAATACTACTGTAATAATAATCATCCTTGCATTTGATATAGTGCTTTTGACGACTTCTAGACATCTCAAAGTACTTCACAAAATATACTGAAAGTGAATTGTCTGTATATTTGTGGGTGAAACGGGGCAGCCAATTGCACTTAGCAGTTTCCCACAAACAGTTGTGGATTGAGGTGACCAAATTATTATTGGTTTTTTTGAGGGATTATTATTAAACAGATTAGGAGTAAGGAAACTTGCCCAGGGTTTTGCCCTGTCTGAAATTGAACCCAAGTCTCTCACTTGCAAGGCAAGTGCTCTAACTACTGAGCCGGAGGACTTAATAAGGCAAGGCATTATAGGCAAACATGCAGCCAATTTCCACTCATCAATGTTCCACAAACAGCCATTAGTGAAGTGAATAACTGTTTTGTGTACATGCGGATTATTGGCCAAGGGATCATTCCATTTCTGAATAGCGCAATGGGATCTTTAACGTACACCTGAACAGACAGATTAAACCACTCTTTAACATCTGATCTAAAGGACAACCCCTGCAAAGCTGCATTGGAGTGTCAGGGGTGGAGAGGTTGATTGTGAGTTCAGGCATTGAACACACAACCTTCTGACTCAGGTGAGAGTGCTCCCAATTGAACTATGCTGATAATGTCTCAAATTACCAGTTGCACCCCCACACAGTTTTTCAGACGTCTACTGGTAACTTGAAAAGTGCGAGGCACCAGTTGATGTTAAGATTAATAGGGCTAAAATGAGCAATCTGTTTGTCACTTAATTATAATTTTCTTTAGAAATTGGCATGCTACAGACCCCTATAGTATCTTTGAATATGTGCCTAGATTTCTCTAGATCAATAACCTGCTGAGCAGTATCATATAAAAAGAAAATGAATTTGTTTTCAATGGAAATCAGATGTGATGTGGCTGAAAACATCAGTGTACAGTACACCCAGCTCAAGTCAGAAGAATTGGGCTTATGCTTTTCATAACAAAATTAAATCTTTTGGCACAGTAATTGGTCTCCAGTACTCCCCACTTCACCCCAGGTGAGAGAAGGAAAATGTCAGCTATAATCCCTGTTACTGATCACTGTCTAATCGCCTCTGCTGGTAAATGCTTGTATGTGGACATTGCTAAATGAAATGTTTGGAATAATAATAAACCTCGCATTTACCATCTCAAATATACTATAATGTGAACTAATTATATTTTGTCGGAGAATCGTGGCAGCTAGTTGTGCACAGCAGTGTCCCACAAACAGTTGTGGATTGAGTGCCCACGTTGTTGTTATTATTATTATTTTGGACCCCCTGAAAAGTAATCCTGCAATCGAACTACAAGCGGAATCCTACTTAATGCTAGGTAAATAGAGGTATTGACTGCAAAGGCACCAGCTAACTATTTGTTGGTTCACAAAGAATGTCAAGGAGACAAGGTACTGGAAAGCAGTGGAACCGTATGAGTCAACATCATCAGAAGAGGAAGGGAGGAAATTGTTCATTGTATTTTTCTAAAAATTTGTTGAGTTCTTAATTGGAAGGGAATTTTTTAAAATTAATTCTTATCTAGTTAAAGGCAAGTCTAAAGCAAAATCATACTTTATGCCCTCCAAGTGGTGTTCAATTTATTTTGATAGCTTTACAGCACTGTGATTTAAAGCAAAAAATCAGGAACGGGTGGCAATTATCATCAGCCTGCCCCTGATTTACATGAAACAGCCACAGGAGTATTAAATGCTGTAGGCAACCAAGTGGCACGTGGGAGGTGGCCTCCACTGCCTGACGCTAATGAGACAGTAGTTCAGTGCTGAGCCCAAACGCAGCCGCACAGTTTTCACTCATTTGTTTTAAATCAAAAACCTATGTTCATTGGCAGTAAAAAAATGCAAATTCAACAAATGAAGTAATATTTGTTCTCTCCCTCTTTCCTCTTGCCCCCCCTCTCTCCCTTGCACCCCTCCCTTTTCCTATCTATTCTTCCCCACCTTCGTCTTCCTCTCCCCGTTTCCTTTTTCCCCTGGCCCTATTTTCACGACTGTTTGTGGGACACTGCTGTGTGCAATATGGCTGCCGCGTTTTCGCCCACAAGTATACGGTTAATCTTCCTACTTTCCTTCCCCAAACTTTGTGAAGCTCTTTGGGACGTCGATAAGACGTGGAAAGCGCTATATAAACTCAAGGATTACTTTACTTACTAATACCATAAATTCTCTGCAATAGATCAGTCTTAGTTTTCTTTATTGGAAAGGTAGGTGAAAGGCAAAGGTCTGCAGTGCAGGTTACCATCAAAGTTGATAGGGAGAGAAGCTAAAACAACAACAATAATAACAACAACAATATTACATTTGTAAAACACTTTTCATGTCTGGAGGACATCCCAAGGCAATGAAGAGTTGGGGATCAGGACCCAAGCTTGGGGGTGGGGGCCTGGTTGGGGTGCGGGAGGGAAGAGAGGTAGGATTGCGGCTGGAGGCATGGTTGAAAAGGAGCATCTTGAGTCATGCCCTGAGGAGGCAAGGGACGGGGCAAGGTGAAAGGATTGTGGGATGGAGTTCCAAAGGATGAGGGCGGAGAGACTGAAAGCCTGGTTGCCGAGGGTAGGGCGGGTTAGGCGGGAGATATGGAGCAGGCCAGAGCCTCCTGAATGGAGAGAGTGGATAGGTTGATAGGGAATCAGCAGGTCAGAGATGTTCGAAGATGCAAGGCTGTGGAGGATGGGGCGGAATTTTGCATCTGTGGCCGCTGATGCTGCCGGTGATTGAGGTGCGGAGGCACTGGCACGAGTCAATCAGGAGAGCCTTGGTCTTGCTGACATTCAGCTGTAGAAAGATGTCTCTCTTCCAGGGCTTGATTTTCTGACAGAGAGTCTATCAGGACGCCAGTTGTCCTGGAATTGAGGGTGGAGGCAGAGAGATAGAGTTGGGTGTCATTTGCGTATATGTGGAAGTTGACCCCATATCTGCAGATTATGTCACCAAGGGGGAAGCATGTAGAGGTTGAAGAGGAGGGAACCAAGGATAGAGCCCTGAGGAATGCACAAGGCTGTGTGGGGGCTGGAAGAGAAATCGTTGACGGATATATATTGGAGGCAGTATGAGAGATAAGACCTGAACAATTCAAGGACAATACTTTGAATATTGATGATGAGAACAAGGATGGAGTGGTCCACGGTATTGAAAGCAACTGAGAGTTTGAGGTGGATGAGGAGGCAGAGGGAGTGGTTGGTAACACCAACCATCCTGGGTGTTACCTGGGAAACAAAATGTTTACTCCAGGCATCCCAGAATGCTAGAAAAGTATAGAAGTAATTGTTGTTTACAAAGATTAGTATACAGGATATCAATTGTTTTGGAGGAAATTGGTGTGGACTTATGCTACTTTCTGTTGTGTGATTTGTGCAATTTTTGATACTTTGATAAATCCAAACCATCTGCTCTGTTTGACTCAGGACCAGGAATACCTGGTCAAAAACACAATACTGCACCACATTCTGCTCTAACTAATTTTCACAGCTAAATTAATTCTGTATGAATTCACAAATCATGAAAACCTGAAATAACAAACTGAACTGAAGTTTATTATTGATTGAACTGAAGCACTCTAAGACACTGTCCATTACGAAGGGTGCTATATACAATGCTGTATAAAATGTTGATGTAGTTGAATTACTCTGCTCAAGTTTCTGAAGAAAGTCTACCACTTTTTTTGTCTTATTAATAAAGAACTGTACACTGCTGTGGTCCAAAGAGCAGCTCACAATTCTGACTGTCTCTTATCTCATTCCCTCATTTAGGATTTAAACAAAGCACCTTTGCAACTCTTAACCTATGTCCTCTTGTTCTACTGTCTTGGTCTGTCTCAGAACAATGTATTGTTCTAAGTTTACTTTTTCATTCCTGGTTAAAATGTTATACACTTCTATAATGTTCCCTCTGAGATATCTTCTCTCAATAGTGAAGAGCCTTTGCTTATCTAATTGTTGTTCATAGCTCATTCCTCTAACATTGGGGGTTAACCTTATTGCTCTCATGCCTGTCCACAGTGTTCAGACCTTTTTGATGTGGCCTGACGAGAGCACTAAACACCTAGAGTATGATGCATATGGATCTGAACTCAACAGATTTTGCAAGAAAGCTCAGCATCCTGTTTGCCTTATTGGTTGCTGCCTCGTACAGTTTTGACATGTCCTCTGCACCCTCTCTATGGCCCCGACAAACTTAAAGAGAGGACAACCTTCCCCCAACTCTGAGAGTACAGTATATGCATATCACAAACCACTTCAATGTGAAAATATAAGATATTAAATAATTGTTTGTGGCTCAATCTATCCAGTGACATCTATTGTAGATATATTATACATATAAGAATGTGTAAAGTTTACATCAAGAGACTCAAGGGCTGAGGATGTTTATGTGTTGAAGGCTCAATCAACTTTCTTAAATAGAACCAATATAAAGGTAAGCTGGCAGACACAGACAAAGGCAGCACTAAGTAAGAAATCAAACACAAACTGTTTCAGGCAAACAACATATTGTTTTACAAGTGTGGACTTCTGCAACTTTAAAACAAACAAAGTCAGTCATTTATTAAAACAAAGTCCCATGTGTTAATTCCTGCACTTTGCCTTTATATTTTAATTATTAAAAATATGAAATGCCTTAATTGTCATATTCCTCTTCTTTTGAATCTTTTAATATGATATTCTTCAGAGAGGGCAGAGTAAATGCATTGTTTTCCTTGTTTTTTAGTTTATATGTAGCCTGCTTCAGGGATTTCAATGCCCTATAAATTATCTTATATAATTCTCTCTATTTCAAGATACATCTCAAACTCTTCTATCGTGCTTTAGGTCATCTTTCTCGACCCCAACCCCTTTGACTCCCGCCCCCACTGCGAGAGGTGATCCAGCTCTGTGGCAGCTTAATTCCTTCTATTCCCCTCACCTATGCTCTTCCCTCATGTATGCATCAAATTTTTCTCTTAAATTCATTGATGCTATTTGGTTGAATCACATCTTCTGGCAGTGCGTTCCTCATTCTCAACCCCCTCTGACAAAGTGCCTCCAATCCCCCTATTAGATTTACCACTATCTTATATTTATGGCCTCTCATTATGGACTAACCAGCAAATGAAAACAGCCTATCAACATTCACCGTATCAAATTCTTTCTTAATCTTGAACCTTTCTATCAGGTCCCTTCTCAATTGAGTTAACTGTGGAGAAAAAAGCTCCAACTGGTCCAATCTTTCTTGATAGCTGCATCCACTCATCCCCCAAAATATTCTTTGAATCCATACTGTACTCAAATCCATTCAGCTGATTCTGGCCTCCTGTTTGTCCCTAGTCCCCTCCACTCCACCATCATGCCTTCAGCCACTTTGAAACTCTGGAACTCTCTCTCTGAAACCTTCCACCTTGGCTCCTACCTCCCCCAATAATCTAATACATCCTAAATACCACTGTCAATACTCTGGGACCACTCCGCACAAAGCGCACTATTTAAATGCAAATTGTTGTTCTTGTTGATATTCTCTCTAACACTGTGATGTATTCCTGTACACTGGGGATGAAAATGTGGCCTTCACAAGCTAGAAGTCACTATTAATGCAGTGATATTACGAATGCCACATTTTTAACGTCAGCATAATAATTGACCTTGGCATAATAGTTCCATAAATCAAGCTTTCCAAATTATCACAGAAAAAAAGAATTATGGAGTAAAAATAACACTCCTCTATAACTATAGAATGAGTCAAAAACATTTGTTGGGCTCTGTTAAAATGCCTTACAAACATACATCTGAAAATACCAACTAATTTCAGAATATCACATTGGCAAAGTCCAAGCTGGGTGAAATCACCAAGGCCGTCTTTGTTTTTTACCTCTGTGACATTCTTTGGATTTTTTTCTTTTTTTAACTGAAGATCAAATTATTGTAACGTGGCTCATGCTGAACCTAGGCTTCCCCATCAGCTCGTGTTCACATTATATCAGAGAAATACAATTACCCATAGGTCTGGAGAAAACTTTCACATTTTCTCTTACCAGCAGTAGAAGTGCCCAAACCTTAGCACCTCTCTACAAAATTCTATCTGATATGAACAACTCAATCACTGATAAACCAATGAAGTAGCCCATGCCTCTTAAAGGCTCAGAGACTACACTTCGTATTTCAGTGATAAGGAAGCATGACAAATTTGGCATCGCAGCCTACATATTTGTCTTAATTTGCCAATGCTGGCACTTTGACAGATTTCTGTTCACCTATATTTTTGCCCATTAATTACAACAGAGCATTTTGGAATGTCTTTTGCATTTCAGCAGCTATTCCACATTTAACTGACAGATTATGTTTAATTATTTCAAATTTTACTTTTCTGTTGCTTTATCACTTTTAGTCTCCCTGCCCGATTTAAGTTACTGTGTCATCTTTTGCTCTAGGAATGCATCCTTGGCTTGCTGGCTGGCCCAGTACAAAAGCTTTGTTATCAGCCCTTGAATACCAATCCCTCCCTTTCAGAGCAGAATGTAAAGAACACACGTTCACTGAGACTATTACCTCTTGGCATTTCATCAATTTCATGGTGAGAGTTTTACTGTCACATTCGTACTGCTGGCCCCTCATAGATAAACATGAGATACAGCCTCACAAAAACAACACATTCCTTTCATATCCACAATTTTCAAAAAGATTTTGGACTGACATATACATTGCGGTGCTATCCGCCAGTTGTTATCTCTAGCAGTCATGCAATAATGGATAAAATATAATCGTTGATCACTTTCTCTTCCCACTTGTGAAATCATTGGCGGAAACCCTGAAGTTAGCTGACAGAGACTAATGGTTCAAGAGGGTTCTACTTGAGTTCACAGGATTGAAAACATTTTTGGCACGATTTACCTCTGTTGATGCTGGCACTGCCATGGGTTTGTGTTTGTGTTTGAAGGGTGAGTGCCAAAGCTGATTGAATTCTCTATCCACCCGAAATATTAAGCGACCAGCACTGTGGTATTGGGCGATGGGTGCTGTCACTCACACATGGGAGACAATAGCATAAAAGAACAAATTCTGCTGGGCAAAGTTCACAACATTCCTTAAGTTACAGTGGGATCAACCATTGCCCTCCAGGTAGGTAGTTTATTCCTTTTCAGCTCCTAGCATTCCTTTTTTTTGGCTGTGATGAGCAATTTATCTCTTTGGATTTTAGGCATGAGACTGGGATCAATTGTTTTATTGATTCAATATATTATTGACCTCAATGGTCAGGGCTTCCCTTGGGTAAAAAAATATATATTTTACTGATATAAGGAGCTAGGCTGAAGCCTTAGAGCCAACAATCTTTAAACAGCAGGAGTTGGGAGATGAAAGGAAAGAAATACATACCTGGAGGAGAATAAATATTTACCCCAATGCAAAACAATCACAATATAAATGATATTTATATAGCGCATTCCATGTTGGGAGGATGTCTCATACAATCTTACGGCATAAAAGGAGGCCATTCGGCCCATCTAGTCTGTGCCGGCTCATTGAAAAGAGCAACTCAATCGCCCAGCTCTCTCCCCATAACCTAACAGACCTGTTCTTCCTAAATAAAGATCTAATTCTCTTTTAAAAGCTGTTATCAAATCAGCCTCCACCACCTTTTCAGGCAATGCATTCCAGATTTGAACAACCCACTGAGTGAAAACATTTCTCCTCAGCTCCCCTCTGCCTCGTTTTGAAACTATTTTAAATCTGTGACCATGAGTCACAGATTCGCACACCAGTGGAAACATTTTTTTCTTATTCACCCTGTCGAATCCCCTCATGATTTTATAAACCTCTATTAGGTCTCCTCTCAACCTTCTCTGTTCTAGAGAGAATAAACCTAGCCTATCTAGCCTTTCCTCATAACTGAAGTCCCTCAATCCTGGTACCATTCTAGTAAATTTTCATTGTACCATTGTAGCATTAACATCCTATCTATAGTGTGGTGATCAGAATTGAACACAGTATTCCAGCTGAGGCCTAACCAAAGTTTTATAGAGGTTAGTCAGCACTTCCTGACTTTTGCATTCTGTACCTCTATTTATAAAGCCTAGTATCCCATATGCCTTCTTAATGGCTTTGTCTACCTGACCTGCCACCTTCAAAGAGTCACTAACACAAATTCCCCAGATCTCTCTGTTCCTTCACTCCCCTTAAAATTATACTATCTAGCCTATATTGCCTCTCCTCATTTCTTCTCCCAAAATGTATCACCTCACACATCTCTGCATTAAACTTAATCTGCCATGTGTCTGCCCATTTTACCATTTTATCTATATCTTCTTGCAGATGGTTACTATCCTCCTCACTATTTACTATTCTCCCTAACTTAGTATCATCTGCAAACTTGGAAACTGTACTCCCTATACCCAAGTCTAGATCAATAATATAGCGCTTGACAATACCAACTGGACACCAGAATTGAGGGTGGGAGTCAAGGTGGTGGAGATGGTAAAAGCACAGATGACTTTAAGCATGGTCAAAGAGATATGTTATGAGATGGACCTTACATGAGAAGAAGGAGTGAGCAAGCCACAAAACCCCCAAAATGGATTGTTTTCCCACCACTTTTTGGACGTGATAATTATTCACTCTTGAATATATATGAGTGAACCATGATCTAGGCAAGAAAGAGCTCTCTGGGAAGGTTCTCCGGTACAGAGAGAAACATAACAAAGAACACGGAATGTGAAAGGCAGATCAAGCCTATTAAAATATTAATTTTATTTAAAAATATTTAAAAATTTGATAAGATTCAATAACTGCCTGGAAAGGCTCAATGGTCTCCTGTTTTTCCATGTTTTCATATGTTCCTAATCAAGCAAATACCCCAGAACATTCATCCGTATCTCCAATATTCAACACAATTTCCTCAATTTCTAGTGAATGGTCAAAGTTTTAAAACTCTATTCTCCCCCAGCACTGACTTTAACGTAATAATCGAATCTAAATGTTATAGCACAACCATTGTTTTGGATTACCCTTCACAGTCTTTCAGTGTCAATTGATAGGATCCCAGGATATCTAGAAATTGTTTTTGTCAGTCGGTTGTCTGACATATGCAGAAACCCATCACCATATTGTATTCAAACCAAACTGAGAGTTCCATGCATGCCACCTATACTTGGAAATTCTTGTGTCTGGAATGGAGAGATACATCCTGCTTACCTAATTCCAAAAAGACATAGATTGGCAAGAGCCAGTGCTTGGGGACCCCAGAGTATGCATTGAGATACTGCTGAAATGTAACCAGCTGAAACTGCATTGCTTGCCATTCAGAGCAGTTTTTAGCAAGCGTGTCCAGCTAGAACCATGCCCATGTCAGGGCTTTGCATTGTGGAGTTAATAGGAACCAAGTGCGAAGAATCCCTGCCTCTCTAAGTCCCTCCAAGTTGGAACAGAAGTCTTGATTTCGACTTCAGTCTCAACCATTCTACCACTGAACCAGGAGAGGAAGGGGAATATACTCTGCAAATAGGCTTGAGAAATCAATGGAAAAATATGATTTTTCATAACATTTTCCCAACCACCATTGCATTCTTCACTGCCTAACATAATACTACATGACCCCGATTAATACTATACTTTTGGCAGTGATCCACTGGCAAAATGGCAGTGATTCTTTTAACCGAGAGCAGACTCCTGCAGAACTCCACAGTGAGTAGCTTCCAGCTGCAGCACCATTGATTTATCATCACCTTCTGCTTCCCCTTTGATAAAACAGTTTCAATTCAAATAATTTGCTATTAATAGCATAAACCATCATCATCTTTGAATGTGGAATTTTATCAAATACCTTCAGAAATTCAAATTCAGTTACACTCATTCAAATGGTCTCAAATACCGATTTAGTTATCTACTTGAAGAATTCCTGCAGATTTGTGCGGCATGACCAATTATTTCCAAATTCAAGGTGAGACTTGACAACTACTGCTCTATATTAAACTGCAGGCCTTTGGGGCCTTTAGAGGTTTGTATGTCTGTGTAACTAACATAGAGCCTCAATTACATTTTGTCGTAGCCCATATCAATGTAATTTTGTTGCTGCTGTTGTTGTAAGACCATTGTGCTTTAAAATTTACAATTATCAGAGAATTGGGGAAAATTCTGTCTAAATCTGGAAACCAGTTTTCCTTAGGTCTTCCTTCCAAGACTGAATTTGAGAATTTTCCACAATTCTATATAAGGCCAAGACCAGGATTGGCATTAAATGTTACAGTGAATTCACTAGAAGTCTATTGCTTTGAACATCTCTGCACTTTGATTTGGAAAATAGCAGGTTTGAGGATGTAGAGATACGAGATTGGTTCAACTCATTCACTACCCTGTAAAGGAGCTTAGATATGGTGTTTAAGTTAATGAAAATATATTTTTACTAAATATGCTGAAAGCACTGTTGAAAAGCAGCATCTGGAGTCAGGCCTTGAAGGAGCGATGCGAAGGGATTACGGGGTGGAGTTCCAAAGAGTGGGGCAGAGAGGCCGAATACCTGGCCACCGATGATACAGAAGCACATTGAGACATCCGCTTGATGTGATGCACCATACCAACTATAAGAATTATTAATAGAGGAATTCAGCCATAGATTACTCTTCAGCCCAACAATATCTCACAAATTATCATCAAAGCTACCTTTACACCCTATCCTTAACCATCTATATTTCTCTACTGATGCTATCTACGTTTCTTTTGGAAATATTTATGTGCCATAAATATTTATGCACATCATTATGTTTGATCATAATTTAAGTTAAGTGCAGGCGCTTTAAAACATATACACACACACCCCAAACAATAATGTATTACTTCCAATCAAGTACATTCATTGTTTCTACACAGAATTAGGATTTGGGTGGTTGGCTTATTGGAGGAGTGAACCACAACATGGGCTATATGGCCTCCTACTGTGTCGTACATTTCTACAGTTCTATGGTTCTAAATGCTGCATTATGAAGCAGAGCAATAGCTCAGCCCCAACATCTATAAGATATGTTTTTATATTGTGATTTATCCTTATTTGGGACAAGAGTGAAGACAATGAGCAGTGGCCAGACTGCATCCCCCACAAAATCAAATATTTAGAGCAATGGGGAGCTGGGAACCAAAGGCTCTTTGAGAAAGGGATGTCCTTGTTTATGTAGCATCAATCAGTGCTGTGAAAATGGACCATTGATGTGTGTCAGTGCTCTGAAACCCTGACCCCAGCCCTGAGCTGGCACCTAGCAATGGATTATGTTACCAGTGAAAAGATTTTGACTTCATGAAATCCTAATACAGGCAGGAAAAAATAAAACAAAAAGCTCAGTAGTGTTGTTTGCTATGTTACAGTACAATACAATGTACAATAAATTTAACAATATATTATAAAATGCCTTTCAAGTCAGAACAATGTCTCAAAGTGATAATGCGTTGCTTAAAACATATACACAATTCCACCTGCATTGTAAAGAAGAGAATGTTATTTCAGCTCTGGAATGACCCGCCTTGTAACCTTTCAGTGTAGGTGATGATGTTATATTAATCAACAGATGCATATAAAGAGTGGGAGACATTCTGTTATCAGCACACTACAGCACAGCACTGCCTCACTATGTAGCTTGTCAGGAAACTCCTTCATAAATCCTTCAGTTTTTTAAAAAAGAAAATTGCATTCAAAAGAGAAAATAAAGATGGTATCACATCGCAGTGGGTGTTATGTAATTCGCATTTATATTTTGAAGGTATTTAATGTAGGATGTGAAAGTTTAATCTGTCAGGAAAACAATAAGTTTTTGTTCCTTGACTGTTTGTGGGACACTGCTGTGTGCAATTTGGCTGCTGCGACTCACCCATAAATATACAGTTGGCTTTTCTGCTCTCCTTCCCACTGCCCTGACCCCTCCCCTTGCCATCTTTCCCCTCTTTTTCCCCTAATCCCACTTCCATGACTGTTTGTGGAACAATGCTGTGTGCAATTTGGCTGCTGCCTTCCGCCCGCAAATATACAGTCAATTTTCCTACTCTTCTTCATGCTGCCCCGACCCCTCCCCACCTGCTCTTGTCCCTACCTAACTGTACAGTGCCTTGGGATGTCCTCTCGACGTGAAAGGCGCTATATAAATGTAAGTTTTGATTGATTGGTTGGTTGGTTGGTTGGTTGATTGATTGATTGATAAGTGATGCTCAGGCCTTTAGATCAACTTGACATTGGGAAAGCATTACGCTTATTGAGCGGTTGCTTATCATAAGTTTTCATTTCAGGTTCAAGATATTTAAGGACAAAATATCTCAGATTTCTGAAAGTGGAAGGAAATAGAAAGATAGTTTATTTTCACCTTTGATGTCAGATAGTGGATTTACAAACACTATGCTGTTACTTGGTAACTTTACTGATGACAATTTATTAACTTACTGAAGCTGGGATCCTTCCAGACTCTGTGAGAAATGAAGTGAAGCTCAACTAAGATCAACATGGATAAGCTTTAAACATCCAAACACAATTTCATTCAATGCCAATGCCATTTTCCTTGTAAAAAAGTACCGTGTACTTTTTTTTACAAGTGTTATCATGTGTAAAATTAAATCCTGCTTTCAAATCCAATATTCAGTGTTAATTCGGTCCTAGCTCATTTCTGGTCTGTTTCCTATTCTCATGAATGGTAACTATCCAAGTCCTATGTTGTATATAGCATTGTTCATCATTACACATAGCCATTGCACATAACCTGCAATGATCTTGTGGTCTACCTGCAATGATTACCTATTTTTAACTCCTGCCATATATATAGAGCACTGTATTACATTAGTTTCAATTCTTAGCTATGCACCAAATGTCTGTGATAGGGCATTGTTATCATTTGGACCAGTACAAGGAACCCACTTCTGAATTACTCACTGGAGATGGAGTGACATCTATTAAAATAACAACACATTACATTTGTATAATGTCCTTCACATGTGAAAGACATTCCATGGCCCTGGGCAATTAGAGATTTTGGACCTGAGTTGGGGGTTGGGGTCAGAAGGTTAGGAGGGCAGTGGTGGTGGGGGGTGAGGGGGTAGGTGCGGTTGTGTGGAGAGCAGGATGGCCAAGGGCACAATCAAAGAGGAAGGTCTTCAAATGGGACTTGAAGAAGGTAAGATAGGGGGTGATGAAGAGGGATTGCAGAATAGAGTTCCCGAATGTGGGAGCAGAGATGTTTATTGCCTGACTGCCAATGGTGAATTGGGAAGTGGGGGGGATCTAAAGCAGGCTGGTGTCTGTTGAGCGGTGGGAGTGGACAGGCTGATGAGGTTGAAGAGGTAAGCAGGAACAAGACCATGGAAGGCCTTGAAGGTAAGAACAAGGGTTTTGCACTCAATTCTCAGTGAAGCTGGGCAAGAACGGGGGTGATGGGTTTGCAGAGCCTCGTGCGGGATGGAAACTTTCACTTAAAAATTAAGATCTATTCATTTTTGTGCACAACAATATCCCATATTGCGATGCGATCTTTAATGTCCACATGAACAGTTGGGACCTCGGTCTCATCTATCTGTCAGTTCAGGGCACCTGCAGCTACAATACGTCAGCTATTGGACTGTGAGTTCAATGTCCTGACACGGGACTTGAACCCAAAACCTTCAGATTTACAGGTGAGAATGCTACCAATTGAGTCAGACATTGGATCTGTATCTATTATGTGGTCCTTTTCATTTTCAGTTCTTTGTTATTTTATTGGCTGAAAAGATGCATTTGACTATAGCCAATGAAAATCATTTTGAGAATACATCGCTATAACGTCTAATAAAGAAGTTGGAACAAGAGCTAAGCGATGCAGAGTAAATGTGTTAGAATGTGCTGGAGAAGGTTTCTCTGATGTAAGGCCAGCTTGGAATGAAGAAACAGACCCAGCGAAATCTGTGCTGTCTGTACTTGTTATGTAGAAAGCATAAAGTTGTTATGTAGAAAGCCTCAGTATTTAGCAATGGTAGAAAGAAGAAAACGTCCCACAAATCCTGACATAAACAACTCTGAATAATCTAGTTTTATTTACTGATAGACCATCAGTTGAACAGAGTTGAAAGTGTGTGGCGATGACATTTATTTGTCTAAGATACTGCTGAAAGCAAAGTAAAAAGTAAAATAATGCTTGCGTTTCATGTCATGAGAATGTCTCAAACCACTATTTATTATATTTCCTATGTATTTTGCAGGCAAACAACGCAGCTAATTTGCGCAAAGTATTGTCTTACAAACAGCCATGAAGGGAATGACCAAATTTATGTGGGCGATAGTTTTGACCAGGAAGCTGGGAGAAACTCCCTTCTCCTTTCAAGTAGTGTCATGGAATCTTCAACATCCACTGATATTGTGAAGCGCCCTGAGATGTTGCCCAGCATGGAGGACATTATATAAATGCAAGTTGTTGTTGTTTTACCACTTCCATTTTTATTCTGGGATCAATTTTGTTGTACATGGCAGAGAGGTCCAGGAGGACGAGGAGGCAGAGCGAGCCTTGGTCACAGTTAGAGAGGACATAATTTATGACTTTCACTAGTGCTGTCTTTGTACTGTGGGCAGGCAAGAAGCTGGGCTGGAGCGGTTCGAGTAGGGTTTGAAGGGAGAGGTGTACATGATGTTGGTTGGCAACAATGCATTCGAGAGCTTTTGCAAGAAAGGGTAGATAGAGTGGTAGGGCCGAGGTTGAAGGGATCGAGCGTAGTTTTTTTTAAGGAGGGGTGATGATGGCTCTTTTGAGAGGGAGTGGGACTGATCCTGAGGATCGGTCGCCATCCGCCGTGGAGGGCGCTATATAAATCCAAGTTGTTGTTGTTGAGGAGAGGGACTGGTTGATGGTATCTGCCAGCAGTGGGCAGAGGAGGGGGATCTGGATGATAACAACTCAAGAGACACAGAAAACAATAAGAGCATAGATTGAAAAAAACAGAGAGAAGGGAGAGTAATGGAAGAGTAACAAAGACAGAAGATAAGGAAAGATGGCATAGTGTTAAGAGTGATGAGTGGAAGAGAAAGAGTGAAAACAGGTAACAACTTTCCTTTAGAACTAAATTCTATTTTAAATGGTGGAAAAATGTGTATGACTGCAGCACACATATAAAACAATCCTTAGAATAAAACACTTAATACATTATTTCTCTTCTTCCAAATATATTCCATGATTTGTTCCAGTTAAACCTTGCAA
Organism: Hydrolagus colliei; assembly: GCA_035084275.1. NCBI lineage: Eukaryota > Metazoa > Chordata > Chondrichthyes > Chimaeriformes > Chimaeridae > Hydrolagus > Hydrolagus colliei. The sequence goes on from CM068744.1 coordinate 53,236,826, forward strand.
TATGCACAACACATCATTTATCAACCTACAGTGCAGTTTAAAGAGCTGCTCTTCCAAGATTCTTCTGTTAGTACAGCTGTACCAGCAATAGGGAAACCGCAGGCTGCATTGCATTGGAAGGCATCCGAAACTCAAAGAACATCTCTCATTCTCCATCATTACCAAAGTCCTTCAGGATTTTGAGCTCATGGCCTACGGCCAGCTGACACTCCAATGCAGTGCTGGCGGTGTGCTGCATTATTGTAATTTTCAGATGAGATGTAGAACTGAAGTCTTGTCTGCCTGTTCAGGTGGATGAAGGGAGCTTGTCCCAGTGTTCCGGTCAACAATTCCAACATATAAAATCGGTTACTCACTTCATGGCTTTATGTGAGACATTGCTGGGTACAAATTGGCTGCCATGTTTGCCTACAAATACAGTCGTTACATTTAACTTCTAACACTCTTTGAGATGTTTCAACAAAGTGATATCAAATGCAAGGATTTAGGGTCCGGTGATATATCGATATATCACTAAAACCAGATATAATTTTCATATCGATACGTTGATATAGGCATTTCAAAAATATCGATTCATCGAAAAATCGATATATCGAGGTAAAAAATCGGAATGTGCGCACACTGAACTACAAGACCCAGAATGCTCATCTTTATACACAATGCACAGACCGAGGTGCAAGCCGCCATATTGTATTATAGTCCTCGAATACAATATACAGGTATACAAGGGGTGGGGGGGGAGAGAGATGGGTGGGGGGAGAGATGGGAGGGGTGAGAGAAGGGAGGGGGAGAGATGGGGAGAGGGGGGGGGAGAGACAGGCAGGGAGAGACGGGGGGAGGAGAGACGGCGGGGGGGGGGGGAGAGAGACGGGGGGGGGGGAGAGACGGCGGGTGGGGTGAGGGAGACGGGGAGAGAGACGGGGTGGGGGGGAGAGAGACGGCGGGTGGGGAGAGAGACGGGGGTGGGGAGAGAGACGGGGGGGGGGAGAGAGACGGGGGGTGGGGGGGAGAGACGGGGTGGATGTGATAATATACAGGTAGATAGAGATGGGGAGGATGTGAGAGAGACAAAGAGACACAGACAGAAAAACACAGAGAAGGAGAGAGTGAGAGACACAGAGAGAGAAAGATATTTACCTCCTGAGGAGATAGGCCCTGAATGCGCGCGCACCCGGAACGCGCACACACCCCGAATGTGCGCGCACTCCGAATGCGCGTGCTTGCGCGCGCATGCACAGTACGAAAAAAATGAAAATATCAATATTTCGGTATATCTCAATATGAGCCCATCGATATATCTAAATCGGAAAATTTCCATATCGACGGACCCTACAAGGATTGTGATGATCTGTCTCTCAATAATACATTGGAGATCAATATTAAATAGGTGAAATTGTGTATTCATGCCACAATGAAGTCGGTTTTGTACTGTAAGCCCAAGGCTAGTCGGAACTGGGATAGGATTGAACTTTACATTTTACCATCAATAAACAGAGAGGACATTCATCTCACCAATCTGGGATGGATTTCAACTCAGGTCCCTCAGGTAAGAAACAAATTCATTCCACCAGCTATTTTCCCAGTCCACTTCCCGAGAGAGCTCCCTTTTAACCTTTATTTTGATGCATTTATTTTCAACTTCACAAATGTTGAACTTCCACACAATATAACACATATTTGTATTTTGATATTGTTTATATTGCAGCAATTGGACATTATATCCAAAGCTTAAAATTAATAACCAAACATTTTGTTGTCAAAAAGAGTTTGTTGTCAGAAAATACAGATGAATTTACCAGGCCCAAAATAAACATGTATCTAACTTACAAAATTAGTAAATGTTGAATCCTAGATAAATTCACACTGGATATATTGGCACTTCCTCCCATAGTGTTGTGCATTCTTCCTGTTAACAGTGATTTCGCTCAGTGTATAGTGGATTGAGTACAAGCTGCTTCAAAGTATTACACAGTATTATACATTAAATGGTACACATTTTAAAGGAGTGAAAGAACAGAAAGGGTTATTATTGGTGTATTCAAATCTTTAAAAGTAGAAGGGCAGTTGACAAAGGTGAAAAAATTAAATCAAAGGTGTTATAAAAAGGGCCAGAGCATGCAAAAGCTAGCATGTGATGTTGTTATGAATAAAGCCATTTGAAACAAAAATAAATACAGATTGATGGTATACATTTGTGAATGAATCTGCTCTCCCTCACTACATAAACATGATTATACAGGAGGTAAGTAGGGATACTCTGTCCAGCACACTTTACATGATATTATCAGGATAGGCAATGAGAATGTAGAACTCACTTCCAGAAGCTGTGATTCAAGCAGAAAACATCAATGGTTTAAAGATGAAACTCAATGCATTACAAGAGAAGGGAACAGCACAGTTTGGTGAGGGAATTTGGATAGGTGGCAACAACAATCCACCTTGTTGGACAACACAATTACATTTGTATAGCAGCTTTCGCATCAGGAGGATGTTCTGGGAGGAGACTCGGGTGGAGTATAAATACTGGGATGTACTAGTTGGGCTGAATGTCCTGTTTCGGTACTGTAGTTTCTACGTAATTCTATGTTAAAAAAAAGTCCTTTATTGATGCAGCGAGTCTACTAGGTTCACTGAAGCTTGATTCTGTTCTCTCCATTCCTGAAATGCTTCATTTTAAAAAATAATATTCTGGTGAGAGGATTGGAACTCAAGCTAGAATGTTTCTCGGAAAGTACGCACATTCCTGGGAAAGTTTAAACTGTGAGAGCAGTTTGTAACGTGAGTCAGATTCCCAGCTCTAGGAGTGCCTTTAAGCAGCGCAGAAAATAGCTGCCACTTTCTTACTTCTCTCCAGGGCATTACCTGTGTCCCTCAGCACCCTCTGTTAGATAGAATCAATAATGCAACCACAGTTCTCATTACCACAGGGAAACCAGAACTCAACTAAATCATTCAGAACAGATTTTTACAGCATTCGTACTCTCCACATCCCTTTCTTCATACCAAGTGAACTATAAATCTAACAGGGAAACTCAATATCTGTTCATTTATCCTCGTTAGCTTTAGTCAATCATTTGTGTCTGCTTTACTTTGACGTGGATTTTTATAAATACATTATCCTGAAATAAAAAATATTTTGAACTTGATTCACAACATAAATGTCAAAAGTTACTGATGCATATGGTAATCAGAGGAATTATACTATACCCAAGAGGTCTTTAATTGTGCTTTGCAACAAGAAGGAGCCTGAGAGTACTCTCCCCAGCTCATCTGCATCTCCTGGTTAGAGGAGACTGATTGAGTCAGATGTCAGTCGACATTCCTCTAAAATGACATGTTAACCAGCCTATTGCAGTCATCAATATATTAAATTTATACTTCATAATAATCCTTGCCTTTGATATAGCATCTTTCAGGTCAAAAAGATATCTCAAAACTTTTCAGAGGGATTTCCTGTAAAATGTACATTTTGTGTACCGTAAGTATGTATTTCCTGTGCCTTTTGTAGACAAATGTGTCAGCTAATTTGTGCATCCTAGACTATATAAGTTGAAAGTACCAATGTAGGACTTCAACCTATAATGATCCCAATGAGCCAGGTATCTTCACATGTGGGGGAGTAGAGAATGCAATATTATAGCAGGTAGAACTAAACTCCAGCTCTTTACAGTTTTACAGCATCATAGTATTTCGGACAACATGAAATGATGATATGGAGCAAGAAAATGGATCAAATATGACACTGCCTTTCATTAAATCATCCTTCTATAAGACTATTTATGATCGTAGTGAAGATTCCAAGAGGCTCTGATGAAGATAGCTGCCAGGCATAAATATATTATGCTGATGCTTATGCTGATGAAGATGTCTGTGGGTTCATTTGATTTCATGTTCCAAATGTTCACCCATTACAGCTTTGCAAGCTGTTATGTGCACCCACCAAATACACAGTCACTGTACAGTAGGGTGCGTCGATATGGAAATTTTCCTTTTTAGATATATCGATGGGCTCATATCGAGATATACCGAAATATCAATATTTTCGGGTTTTTCGTACTGCGCATGCGCGTGCATTTGGGGTGCGCGCGCATTCGGGGCCTATCTCCGCAGGAGGTAAATATCTTTCTCTCTGTGTGTCTCTTACACTCACTCTCTCCATCTCTGTGTTTTTCTGTCTGTGTCTCTGTGTCTCTCTCCTCTCTCACATCCCCCCCATCTCTATCTTTCTGTATATTATCACATCCACCCCGTCTCTCCCCCCACTCCACCCCCGCCGCCGTCCCTCTCTCCTCCTCCCCCGCCGTCGTCCCTCTCCCCCTCCCCCCCCCAGCCATCTCTCTCCCCCTCTCCCCCCCCCCAGCTGTCTCTCTCCCCCTCCTTCCTGCCCCCAAGCCGTCTTTCTCCCTTCACCCCTAGCATACCTGTATATTGTATTCTAAGACTATGAATACAGTATGGCAGCTTTGCACCTCAGTCTGTGCATTGTGTATAGAGATGAGCATTCTGGGTCTTGTAGTTCAGTGTGCGCGCATTCCGATTTCTTACCTCGATATATTGATTTTTCGATATATCGATATTTTTGAAATGCCTATATCGGCGTATCAATATGAAAATTATATCGGGTTTTAGCGATATATCGATCTATCGCCGGACCCTACTGTACAGTATACCCTGTGAAGCACTTTGGGTTGGCTTCCTGATGTGATAAGGCACTATATCAAAAACAAGGATTATTTATACTCTAGCTGAAATGGATTCAAGTACAAAGTATCTTCAGAGAGCCAAATTCATTTTCCTCAGCCATAACATGATTCTTTTTATTCTCTATATAGGGTGAGCATTTGCAGATTCTATCACTAATATGATCATTTGTTTGTACACAAATGGAATCTACCAGCATCTGATAAAGTGCTGAAGGAAACTTGTAAAATCATTTATTTAATTATTTTGATTAATTGTCACAAAAAAAACGCACTCCTTGACATGAGCACAGCATTTAATCTTGACACCCAAACTGGCTGTACACAGAATGTAATGAGGAAAAAAATGATTTCTCCTCTTTTTCCTTTAATGATAATCCTTGCATTTGATATTGCATCTAATCACGGGATTTCGCCCACTAATACAGTTACTTTTCCTACTATGCTTTATCCTGCCCTGATCCTTCCCACCCTGCTCTTGTCCTACCTGACTGTACAGCGCCTTGGGATGTCCTCTCGACGTGAAAGGCGCTATATAAATGTAAGTTTTGTTTGTTTGTTTGTTTGATTGAGATGTCTCAAAGTAAATTGACTGTGTATTTTGTATGCAAAATGCAGCAGCAAATTGCACATAGCAGTGTCCAATAAAAGTTGTGGATTAAAATGAACAATTTTTTTTTTTAATCAGGAACCCCTGGAAAAGCGATCCAGCAATTGACCACTTCTAGGTAAACAGAGATGTGTGGAGTAAGGAAACCTAGCCAACATTTTGCCTTGCCAGGAATCGAACAGTGACTCTGACCACTGAACTACAGGGCTCCACATCACTTTAACAGTGTCACAAGTAGCCTTTGTTCATGTATGAATGTCAGCATGCTACTCAACAACAGGGAGCACTGCAGCTTAGAACACCACAATCCTCACCCATTCCCCTCACACACAGTTTGCAGCATGGATTATGATTAGGAGCAGTAACCTTGTGAACTCTCCCCCTCGTTGCCCTAGGTTAAGCTTCACTGAACTCAGGTGGCTCAGCACTACCAGATAAACTCATTGAGGTAACAAAACTTTGAATGGTAACCCCTCAACGATAATAAAAATAATAATCCTTGCATTTGATATAGTGCTTTTCACATCTTCTAGACATATCAAAGCACTTTACAGAATATACTGTAAAGTGAATTGACTGTATATTTGTGGGCGAAACGCAGCAGCCAGTTGCGCACAGCAGTGTCCCACAAATAGCTGTGGATTGAAAATGACCAATTTATTATAGGGTTTTTTGGGACGGATTATTATTAGGTGTGTGGAGTAAGGAAACGTGCCCAAGGTTTCGCCCTGACCTGCCTGGATTCGAAACACAGGTCTCATGATTGTAAGGCAAGTGCTCTAACAGTGAGCCACAGCACTCCACTTGATGTAGCACTTATCACTCTCCTAAACATCTCAATGCACTTCACAGAATATACTGTAAAGTATTTTGTGGGTGAAAAGGAAACGTGTGCATTCCATAGCAGTACACCAATGGAGGGATACAGACAATGTCACCCACCACTGAATGAAGCAGGAATGATTTATAGCCAATCCAATGCTAAAATGTGAATACACCTTTGAGATCACGCTACACAAATAGTTCTTTATATATATTCTCTTTATTCTATTTGCTAGCATGTGGCTAAAGGAAACAATAGCACTTCCAATGCTCTTTTTCAGTGTACAGCTCTCAGTGCAGGCATCGGTGTCAGTGCCTGTGAAAATGTGATGAATCTTAAGCAGGAGGATTAAAGATGGCAATGCAACAACAACAACTTGCATTTAGCTCAGTCGAATGACAATCATGGAAACCCATCGCACTGTATATAATGCCCTTCATGCAAGATAGCATCTCAGAGCATTGGACAGTGGTGGGGTTGGATGCGGAGCAAAGGAGAAGTGGGAGGTAACCATAGATACAGTTGAATAGGTAAGTCTAAAAGTGTGGTTAAAGATAAATGAAGATAGGGTGAGATAGAGGAAGTCAGGTAGGGAGTTCTGGTGGTACGGGTCCTAGTAGCTCCTGGCAAAAAATAATCTTCATTTGATTACCAGGGTATTTTGCTCCCTAATTTATCTTTTATTAAGACATTTGACTGTAAGTAATGCTGAAATAATTGGCTGAAGACTAATTACATATGTGAGAATAATTTCCAGTGAAAGCTCCATCAAGATTTCAATTTGTGATATTTCCCTTGATTTCTTTTCTCTGACTTTCTCCCAAGGAGCAGGAATCTTACCAGTGTTTGCAATGGCAAACTCTGTGGTTTTAACTGGTTAAACTGCAACAGTACCCCCAACAAACACTCTGGGGTCCTCTAGCCTTGTTCTTGCCAAACTGCGCCTAATACTTTCCAGGATTAGGTGAGCAGGTGAATTCCTCCTGGAGAAAGAAATGCCTTCTCTGTTCCAGACAAAGAGAAATCTCCATGCGTGTGTGAAACTCTCGGTCTGGATACTCTTAAACATATCGATGGGTTTCTGTGTTTGTCAGACGCCCGACTGACCAAAAAGAATGTAATAATTCATAGATCAACTTCACCTTCTGGGTTGCAAAGTAAACTATTTCTACTTAGGTTACAGAAGTAACCTCAAGTGTGTAATAATTCCATTAGCTGTCCATTTCAGGCAATGTGAGACATTCTTAGTCACTTGCATAACCCCAAATCAACAGAGCACTTGCTATAATCCTTATGCTCCATCGATGTTTGCACAAGATAAATGGTTTTAAGGCTGTAATCCAGTCTCTGTGTTCATTTAATGTTCCCAAGTCAACTAACATTGTCTTGGCTAACTTTTTTTAATGAATTCTTCAGTGTGATTATAACTTCCCAATCTTTTCTTTGGGTATCATTTATGTTATATTTGTGATCAGACAGTCAATGACCAAAATAGCTAATAACAACCTAAAAGTTAATGACAATTTATCAATTATCAGCTTCTAGAGTTTTATTTCCCTGTTACTTTACAAGATTGCTTTCTTAATCCACCTTTCATCATGGTTTCAATTAATTGTAGAAACTCCAAGGAAATGTGTTTTCTATTCAGTGAGGCTCTGAGGGCCAGAACAATAATAGTGTGACTCATACATTAAATACTGAGAGCGAAAACTGGGCCCATTGACTATTTGTGCAGTTGCTGACCAGAAGGCTGGCTTTACTTCATGCTGTGCTGGAGACAAGTGTCTTGCCTATCAGCCTACCTCCCATTAAGTACCGTGGTTTAATCTGAGAAAAAAAAGTGTTCTTAATGGAGCATAAGTGTCCAAAGGGGGACGGAGAATGCTCAGCCATGTGTTTTGATTGACAGACTCCCGTAAGGTCTGCTACTCCGTTGATATGATTCTGTTACTCGCTACCAGATCGTTGCTTAAGGGAGATGCTTATCGGCAGTTATTGAGTCTAAGCCGCTGCAAAGACAAACTCTGAATCGGGAAATCTGGGAGGTGTGTCTTTTTGAGTCAAGGTGAAGAATTCAGAGAATGGCAAATCAATTCAAAATAACCCCACAAGCCCAAAGCTACCCAAACGTTTCGTTGGGTCACTGAATTTCACTGGTTTGAAGTCAGAACTATCTCTTTTTTATGTGAAGATCTTGGCTGTGACAACTCAACTCAGCTCAGGAGGCAAAATACTGCAGAAGCTGGAAGTCTGAAAGTCTTTCAGCTGAGGAGGTTAAGAAGGTAAAAACATGCAGAAATACATCAGGTTCTACCATCTGCAAGTCAAATCTGTGCAACTTTAGACTTTCAGTCAGTATTCAGGCAGAGATTCCTGTCAAGATGAAGAGACTGATCCTGAGTGTAGCCAGAGAAAATTAACAGTAAATAAATTTGTGACAATTTGTCGACAGAACAACACAACATATCACATTTGATAAGTATGTCGTCTAACTAGCTCCTCGTAAAGACAAGTAACAGTTACTATGGAATCTGTGGCTGTAGTATCTTGGGATGTCCTCCCGATATGAACGGCACTATATAAATACAATTTGTTTTTGTTATTGCTGGCTCATCTGAGAAGGAGGGAAACCTTCCCATCTAAAGTTTTTTCTGTTTCAACAATTGTAAAAGGTCAAAAATAGCAAATATGGACATATCCACCTGTTGGACTGACCCATATTCAGGAATTCGACATTTATCATATTACAACAACAACAAAATTGCATTTGTGCACCATTATGTTTTGGACCTGAGCTGGTGTCAGGATCGGGAAGGGTGAAGGGAAAGGGGGGAAGGGGTGTGACTGATAGCACGAACGAAGAGGAGGGTCTTGGGGCGGGACTTGAAGGAGGCTAGGAAGGGGGTGAGGTCGAGGGATTGTGGGATGGAATTCCAAAGGTTAGGGGCAGAGTGGTTGAAGGCTCGCTCACCGATGTTGGGGCAGGTGGGTCAGGGGACATGGAGCAGGCCGGAGCCCGCTGATAGGGGTTTGGCAAGTCACAGATGTAGGGTGGGGCAAGGCCATGGAGGGCTTTAAAGGTGAGGACCAGCTTCTTGAATTGAATAAGAAATGTTGAAGAGAAAACTCATTGAAACTCAGTAAAGCCGGTGGTGGGGCGATAAATTTTAAATACCCTATTTTTATTTTGTGAGGAAGTTTACTTGAAGCCTATGAGGGGCCCTGCAAAATGAATAGCCATAGTTTAGCAATTAGGCTACTCTAAGTTTGAGCAAATGGCTGTTACCTCCTATTAGATGTAATGTGCTCTTGTTTATTCCCATTAAGATGCAATTTATCAGAACCTTTTGTGAAAACCACTTGAGGATTTGTTTGTGAGAGGCTTTAAATCAATAGTTAACAACCTGCTCAGCTGCCCTTAGGATGACAAAACACAACTGACAACTGCATTCTCCAAGACAGGCGTGAGCTATCAATAAATGCAGCAAAGCTTTAAGCTTTCAGCTGCTTTTAAAGCCTTGCGTTGTTTACACAGACCCTGTTACTGTAGATAGAATGCAAATTACCAGCTGATTCAAATCTAAACCAAAACACATTTACACACTCCCTAATCCTTCCCAGCCTCTTGTCTGAAACCAGTTTAAAATCATTTCCTTGATAAAAGATCAAGTGGATTCCTCCATTAATGTAATATGCCGCTTATAATTGGCGCCTGTTTTGTTTTGAGGCTTGGTATTTGAAAGGTTTTGAAAAATGACAACTAGTTCCAAGAAAGAAAGAGAGAGGAAAAGAGAGCGAGAGAGAAAAGGAGAAAGAAAGAGAGAAAGAAAAAAGAGAGAAAAGAAGAACAACAAATTTACATTGATAGAGCGCCATTTACGTCAGGAGAACGTCCCAAGACCCTGAACAGTCAAGGGTCGGGACCCGAGCATAGAGGAGGGGCAGGATAGTGGGGAGGAGTGGGTGAGAGGTGGGAGGGTAGCAGAAGGTGGGTCTTGAGACCAGCCTTAAATGAGGCAAGGGTGGAATTGAGGCAAAGGGACTGTGGGATGGAGTTCAGAGTGCGAGGGCAGAGAGGCTGAAAGCCCAGCCACCGACGATAGGGTGGGCCGGGCAGGAGACATGGAGCAGATCAGAGCCAGCTGAACGGAGTGGGTGGGCAGGTTTGCAGGGAGTCAGCAGGTCAGAGAGATAGGAAGGGGCAAGGCCACGGATGGCCTTGAAAGTGAGGATGAGGATCTTGAATTTGATCCTATGAGGGATGGGGCGCCAATTGAGCAAGGCAAGCGTGGGAGTGATGGAGTCATGGAACTTGGTGCGGGAGACAGCACAAGCTGCAGAGCTTTGGATGATCTGCAGCTTGTGAAAGGAAGAAATGGAAAGAAAGAGAGAAAAGAAAGAGAGAAAGCGGTCACGTCAATCTATGCCTGTTTGTGGGACATGGCTGTGCGCAATTGGCTGCCGTATTTCGCCCACAAATGCATATTTGTACAGCTGCGTTGGAAGCATTTGTCTCAATTCCAAGAAGCGGGCAAGGTAGTGCACACTAACCAAGATTAGAGGAGCAGAGCGATGGTAATGCAATGACATGCTCAATTGCAGAACATGGCATTTCCTAATAAAGACTTCTCAAGGACTCCTGCCAAAAAGCAATCTACAAATAGATCATACCTACTCAATCCTCAGTAAAAACCCTATGTTCAGTGAGTCTCAGAGGTAGAGGGAAGGTGCAGATTTCCAGGATTAATTGGTCTCCAAGCATAAATTTAGCACATTATTTCTGGTTTCAGATATATTTTCAGAACTTGCTATTTACTATTCACATAGCTGAGTGGAAACATTCTACTTTAAATGGATTTTCACTGCACATGACTGATATTTAAATTTTCTCTCTGTTGTCCATAAAGCAGAACTATTACCAGTTGGAGAAAAATCCAATCTATATGTTGTAAACTGCAATGGCGACTACTTGAAATGATTAAGGCAGAGTCCATATGATGTATTTGTTTGTATGCTTTGGATAAATGTCCTTCAGATCTCTCTTGATGGCAACCTATTTTAGGGCATATACTGGTTATCAATATGAATGCATAGACAACATAAAAACAGTTTCAGCACATTTTTCATGTTTAAAAAATTGCTTTGCTAACAGTGGTTTGGAACACAATTTAAATGTCTTATTGTTAAAAGCTAAAAAAAAAGTGGTCATTCACTTACTGCATGACAGTTTGTAGAACATTTTGCTGTGTGCAAAATGGCTATCGCGTTCACCTCCAAAATACACAGCCACTATACAGTGCACTGAAATCCCTTGTCTTAAATGTGAAAGAAGCTATATCAAATGGAATGTTTTCTGTTAACTGAAATGTTTTCCATACTATGGTTAGAAGAAGAGAAATAAATATAAAAATAATGATAATAATCCTTTGATACAGTGCCTATAAGGTTGAAATATCTCAAACCACTTCAAAAAGTTTCTGTTAAGTGGGGGTGACTATTTGGGAGCACATTTCCCTGATTAATTGACTGTACAGAATCAGTTGAGTGCTTTCATTTCTGTCTTCAACCATGTTTCCATAAATCTCTATTTACTGCTCAGAGGGATAAGAGTAAACAACAAAATGCAACAACAACAAAATTACATTTATAGAGTGACTTTCACATCAGGATTTCGTCCCAAGCAGTAAAGGAGAGGCATCTGCCCCAAATAAAAAAGGTTAAAGATTACACGTTAAGTAGAAGATCCCCTGATTGAAAAGCAACTTTGTTTTAGCACCAAGGTACATTGGGATCTAATTTGCGGTATTTCTCGAGGAAACCCATTAGAATTCCTATTGATCCCATGGGATCTCTAGTTCAGAACTAAACCATGGCTGAGCAGAGGTCCTGCGGATTCTGTATGCCATTCTTCTGAAGAGGTCCCTAGTTTTGGGCAACGCAGATTCCTCAGTAAAGAATCCTTAACAAATTGGACCACATTAATTTGCTGATTTATTTTGTAGCAATATGTGAAGTTTTGCATGTACAATCTAGCCAGACACAAGGAGCAAATGCCCTGATCATGTGTTTCTTAATCTCCACTGGTTTATGTTTCACATACTCCAGCAGTTGTGCCCAATATAATTTAAACCTTAAATGGCCACCGTCCAAGTCAAGCAGCCCCTTTGGATAATGAAAGTGTTATGCTTTTAGTGGAGTTGCTTATCATGACACTTATTGCTGTCTTCACAGTTTGCCCTTCAGAGCAATCTCAGCACCAGCCAGCTACAGAAAATCATCCAATAATAAACTGAAGTCAAATTGTGAAACAATTTATTACTAAAGGAGCTGAAATCCACATTGTCTGGTTCTTAATATACTGTACTTTGTTTCTCTACATTTGTTATCAGCATTTTGCTGCCTCGCTCCCAGTGTTCAGTGTTAGTGCCATCGCGATGACCTCCATTCAACACCGTAACTTGTATTTATATAACGCCCTTCAGTCAGGATAACATCTTGGAGCGCTGTACCATGATAAGCTCGGATGCCGAGCAGGGTAGAGGGGGAATGGGGGTTGCTGACTGTGGACCCAGTTGTATGTTTTGAGGAGGATTTTGAAGACAGATAGAGAGGGGGCAAGATGGAATGGCAAATGGATAGAGTTCCTGGTGAATAGTGTTGTGTTTTAAAACTTGTCCACTGATAATAAAGCAGAGCAAATGCAGCAACCTTGAGTTAGCTGAGAAAAGGGGTTGAGCAGACGAAAGGGGTAGGTAGAAATTGAGAGATAAGGAGATGCTAAATTGGTAGGTCTTGAAACTGATCCTTTAGGAGCCTGTGATGGGCAAGCCAAGTTGGTGCAGATAAGGATTTTCTCTTCGACTGCACCTTTGGTCACCTTTCTACCCCTGCCCGTGGCTCACTCCCGGGATCCACTATTGTGAAGCGCTCTGAGACGCAGTCCGGCATGGAGAGCGCTATATAAATTAAAGTTGTTAATGTTGTTGATTTACCTCTGACACAATGTGATATGACAAGGAATAGTGCATTTTACCTTCACACCAATTGTTTCTGTATTTCTGATCAGTTGGATCTGATCAAGAGCCAGTCTGTACCCTTGTGTTTTCATTTAAAACATATGGGGACCAAATACCCCCCAAGTAACTAATAAGGATAAATACACTTGTCTATTAATTATTCTTGATAGTAGGTTCTCTATATACATCTATACCTCATTAAGATTGCTGTCTGACTGTTATATTTCAATAGGTTTGGAAAGGGTGTGGAGTAAATTGTGTACAAAGTATAAATGAATACTGACTACATATTAATTTGAATTATAGAATGGGAAAACAATAGGGATTTGTATGAACCAGAATTGTTTTTACAATAGCCTTCACTGCAAATGTATGATCCATATCTGTGAATGTAACAATCATTGTGTACTGTGCAATTCTCGCCCGGGTCGTGTGACACTCCGACTGCTGCAATTTAATGTCCAAACACCCGCCCAGTGCTTTGATTTGAGCAGTAAACATTGTGGCGTGAAGTGGGTATTTTATCTGTTAATGGATTGGAGAATATGTCAATGAGCTGTCAGTGGAGTCTCTGTTAATCCAGCAGCCATTTTAATCCCAACATGTTTACTCTTTTGTGCAGTTGCCACTCTGAAAGTCGCTTCTTTAGCCTGAGTGTTTGTCTGGATAGTAGGATGTCCATGACAAATGTGATTTGGATATCAAATTACACCCCTGCTTTTTTATTTGTGTTTCTTGCCTATCTCCCAGGCATCTCTTTGGACCTTTCTGGCAACACTAGGACTCTCTTGAGTGTGTTTTCTGTCTGTCTAGCTGCGGAGGGCTCGCATTCTTATCTCTACACTTTGTCAGAGCTCCCAGGGTCTGTTGGGAAATGGCTGACATGACTCCGATTGCTCGCCTGCTCATGTGGTGGTGCTGTTGTTCTTTCTGCACGGATAGTGATGATGTTTGTCGTGTCAGCGGCTTGCCGCTATTCTCAGGTACATCAAGATTGATGGCCTAGCCCCATATAAACTGCAGCCACAGACGTCTCTGCTCCAGCCCCTTGAAGCAATGTGGTACAAAGAAAGTAAAGGCCTTTATATAATTTGCTCGCTAAGTGATTAAACAGGGCTAAAGTGATAGCATTGAATTTCTCCTCTTAACAATTCTGGCTATTTATTTTCATGGAGGGATTACAGTGAAGAGTTATTTCACACGGACTTCTGCAGCCAAATCTATAGATCAAAGTTCACGGCTGCCAAATATACAACTTTTCAAAACAAGCTGCAGACCAGCCATAAATCTGTATTAGCAGTAGATTTGATGACAAAGTTTAAAAGTGCTGTAAAGGATACCGCTGCGTGTCAAATTCTTGCAACTGTCATCAAATACCCTGCCAATCATCACGGGTGCTTCCAGGAGCTGTTGAAGGGTTTTGACTACCTGCCTCTCCCTCGCTTCCATTTCAGCAGATGGGGTGGCTGGAAATAACTATAAACTGGGTCATGTGGTTCGAAAATGCTGTGTCTCACTGTGAGGAGGAGGACATCTGTTCAGGGGCGTCAGAAGACAAAGAATGACAAGTGTGGCTTTGGGTGCTGCAGGAAATTAAGAGGTGGTGTGAGTTTCAAATGTGTGTAAAAAAACTGCGCGCCTCTCTTGCCCCCCTTCCATCAATCCTTTAATACAGTGTGCTTTACACACTAAACACACGGCTTTAAATGCCACTTTAACAGACGTGGGGTTGCTGTAACACAGGCTTAATTACAGTTAAATTTGACCGTGCAATAATACTTGAATTTCATATAATTCCTGATCATGTCAAAGCATCATCAAAGCACTTTATTTTAATGTAGTAACTGTTGCTATGGAAGCAAACACAACATCTAATATGTGCCAGCAAAGTCCCACAAATAGCAGTGATGAGCAATGAATCTGTTTTTGGGGGAGAATTTTGTACGAGGAAGAATATTGACCTGTACAACCAAGACATCTCCCTACACTTCTTCAGAATTTTCCTGTGGGATTTTTAATATCCACTGGAATCACCAGAACAGGCTAGTGGACTTAATATTAATGCTAATAATTAATGCCTTAGGACATCCTCCTGATGTGAAAGGCACTCTGAAAATGTAATTTTGTTGTTGTAGTAATAATACTGCCTCAAAGTACTTTACAGAAATTACGCAGTCACTGTATATTTCTAGGCAAATCAGGCAACCAATTTGTTCACAACATTCTGCGACAGCAGAATGACAAATTTCATTTGGGGGATCATTGGATTAAACTCTCCAAGACGCTGCCCGGCATGAAGGGTGCTGCATAAATACTTTGTTGCTGTTGTTGTTGGCCAGGACACTGGAAGAAACTCTCTTCTCTTTATGGTTAGTAGCATGGAACCCTTAAAGTCCACTTGAACAGGCAAAATGGACCTCAGTTTAACAGCTCATCGGAAGGACAACACCTTTCCAACAATGTAGAGCACACAAAGCACTACGCTGAGGTGTCAGCCTGACTATGAGCTCAAAGTCTTACTTGAGGCTTGAACTCACAACCTTCTGATCAAGGACTATCTTACCATTTGATAGTGTCTGATAGATTATATATGTGAATCTGCTCCCACAAAGTCAAATCAGAAGATGACATTTCTGATTTTGAATGGGTCAACCATGTGTCTAACACGTGAGGGAACCCATCGCCATGCTTTAAAGTATCCAAATACCACCCACCCCGATCCCAACCCCAGCTCCGATCTGAAACATTGACTGTCCAATGCCTTGGGACGTCTTCTCGTTGTGAAAGGCACTATACAAATGTCATTTTGTTGTTGTTTTGTTGTTGTTGCTTACGTTGCCCCAAGTCACTAGTTGGTCAATTCACATCCGACAATCATGGGTTTGATCCCTTACTAGGTAGCTGGCTGGTACCAGGAACTCCCAGTGAGCTTCCTGAAAAGTAACACAGCTCAGCATGTAATGTTTGAGAGCCTTGCAACCATCGTCCTGTCCACAGCTCGAACACAAATCCCTTCTATTGAGTGATGGTTCCACCAGTTGGAGTTGTGCAGTTTAAGCAGCAGCTGCTTCAACAACAACAACTTGGATTTATATAGCACCCTCCATGCCAGACACATCTCAGAATGCTTCACAAAGCGAAGCCCGGGGTCAAGCCAGGGGGAGGGAGAAAAGGTGACCAAAGATGAGGTCAAACGGAAAAGCCTTCAGGGGCAACCTGTAAATGGGAAAGGAGGGGCAAGTAGAAGGGAGGGAGAGAGCGAGTTCCAGAGCTTCGGGCCGTAATGGCTGAAGGCACAGCCACCAATAATGGAACGGAGGATTTGCGTGACAATGAGGAGGCCAGACTCCAGTAGAGCGAAGGCAACGGGTACTGTTTTGAGGAGAGATAAAACTAGAGAGGTAGGAGGGTGCAGAGGAGTGGATGGATTTGAACACAAGAGTGAAGATCTTTAAATCAATCTGCTCTGAGACAGGGTGCCAATGATGTCTGGCAAGGGCTGGGCTAATCGGGGAGTTTGGTTTGGGTGAAAATGTGGGCAACGGAATTTTGACTGAGCTGGATTTTGTGAATGGTGGTGGAGGGGAGACTGGCGAGGAGGGCATTGGAGTAGTCCAGCTGTGAGGTGACAAAGGCATTGACCAGAGTTTCAGCAACTTTATGGGTGAGATATTGGGCTTCCCTCCCTGCAAGCCCATCAAGGTGGTCTCCAGGTGAATGTATGAACACAGACTCCAGGTAGCCTCAGAGTTTCCTCAGTAGCTATCTGATGGACATCTGCCTTCAGTATTGTGGGATTTCCTTTACAGAACGCCTTGTAATGTGCCAGCCACCTTGACTTTGCTGATGTCCATGTCTAATACTACATACCAGATGTACTCAGCACCAGCCGCTTTATCCAGGGCCATGGCATTTCCCAGATGGATAAAAAGATTAACCTTCCCAGAGATGCCCTAAAAAGAGGGAAGTCAAAGCACATACTGTACCACCAAAGTGCTTGACTTTACCAACCAGCTGAAATATTTGCATTGCACTGAACATATCTCAAGCGAATATCTCCCAAGAAACCAAGCTCCATCTCTCATATGGCCGCTTGCTTCTCTGTCGATGTCTTGCAAATAAGATAATTAAAACATTTCTTGGCATTCTATAGCATCTATAGCATCCAAAAATGTAAAAGTATTTCTCAATTAATTTTTATCAAGTGTAGTGACAGTGTATTTCTGGGAAAATGTGGAAGACCATTAGCACACAGCAAAATCCCATAAAGCGAATGATAAATTAATCTGGAAGTTAAAATATTTTATGGAATATTTAACATCCAAAGGACAGCACCTCTGACAATGCAATGGTCCCCAGGTACTAGACTGGAGTTTCAGTTTAGCCTGTGATTTCAAACGCTTTGATGCACAATACACAAATTCATTGTGAATGAGAATTATCTGCAAATATGTAATTTGTTGTGGTTGTCAAATTGGTCAATCCTCCAGAAAAAATGATCTCTTGGCTGTGAAAATTGGCTGCCGACAAATACACAATTGCTGCATTTGATAACATTTACCTACAAAAAGGTTTGACGGTATAGATGCTAGATCAAATATCAACTGAGCCAAGCTCACACTTCATATTATTTAGCAAGAGTTTGAGGTTATCAGAATCCTGTGGAAACCTAACTGAACCAGCCGAAGTCAGAGAAATGCAAAGACAACATCCTGGTCCGAAGGTCAATATCCAGACACTGGAGCTCTCAGTGAAAATCACATAGGAGCAGGAGACTGAATAAAAGAGAAGCATACAGCAGGCAGAGAGAAGGCAATGTATGAAGACAGCACCGGTAAAGAAAGATTGGGGACATTTAGAAGTGCAGGAAGACATACAACAGCTGCTGGAGGCCAGAAGGGGAGTACAGAAACAGAAACTTAGTAAAAGTAAAAGTGCAAACCCTGCATTAGAGTTTCAGCAGTAAAAAATGACAGAGATAGAAAGAAAACAATTAAATGGACACTCTTTTTGTGTAACAGTGTTGGCAATATGTTTTAGCGACATGTTTTATGGATGTGGAATACCTTGCCAAGCAAGGTAAATAGTGAAAGAATGGATTGTGGGTTTCATGTTGGAATTAGACAGGTATATGCAGAATAGAAGGTTGGAGAGGTATAGGATAGGGCAGGCAGTGGTATTGAATGAACACCTTCAGAGACTCATAGAACCACAGAAGGGGGTTCTAAAAAACCCTCCCTAGATCCCTCAAACCCCAGCCACTACCGCCCTATCTCTAATCTGCCCTTCTCAAAAGCACTGGAACGCATTGTTGTAAACCAACTCCGCGCCCACCTCTCCTCCCACTCCCGCTTCGAACCCCTCCAGTCCGGTTTCCGCCCTGCCCACAGTACAGAGACTGCGCTTGTGAAAGTCACAAACGACGTCCTCTCTATCTGTGACCAGGGCTCCCTCTGCCTCCTTATCCTCCTGGACCTGTCGGCTGCATTCGACACAGTTGACCATGCCATCCACCTCCATCATCCATCGCCTGTCCTCCGTCATCCACCTCAATGGGACCGCACTCGCCTGGTTTGAGTCCTACCTCACAAACCGCCAGCAGTACATCTCCACAAACAGTTTTTCCTCCTGCTCTTATCCAGTTACCTGTGGGATACCCCAGGGATCCATCCTTGGCCTCCTCCTTTTCCTCATCTATATACTCCCTCTTGGGGACGTCATCTGCAGACATGGAGCACAGTTCCACATGTACGCAGATGACACCCAACTCTATTTCTCCACTTCACTTTGCAACCCCCTGCAACCATCAGGGGCTGGATGAGCGCAAATTTCTTGCAGCTGCATGTCGACAAGACGGAGGCCATACTCCTTGGCTCTCGTCAATGTCTCCATTCACACGGCTCTCACCTCCTCCACCTTCCCGGCCTGCCGCTAAAACTCTCCGAATCTGTCCACAACATAGGCGTCAGGTTCGACCCCCAACTGTCCTTCCTCCCCCACATCTGGTCCGTTACCAGCACTGCCTTCTACCACCTCCGATGGATCACCCGTCTCTGGCAATACCTCACCTCAAAAGCCACTGAAACCTTAGTCCAAGCCTTTCCTCTCGGCTGGACTATTGCAACACCCTCCTCGCCAGTCTCCCCTCCACCACAATCCACAAAGTACAGCTAATCCAAAACTCTGCCGCCTGCATACTCACCCACTCTAAGCTTTGCTCCCCCAATCACCCCTGTCCTTGCCAGACTTCACTGGCTCCCTATCCAGAGAGGATCGACTTCAAGATCCTCACCCTTGTTTTCAAATCTGTCCACTCCTCTGCACCCCCCTATCTCTCTGATCTCCTCTCCCCCCCAACCCAGCACCCGCTGCCTTCACTCCTCTGGGTCTGGCCTCCTCCATGTCCCTCGAATCCTTCACTCCACCCTCGGTGGCCGTGCCTTCAGCTACTATGCCCCGAGGCTCTGGAACTCCCTTCCTCACTCCCTTCGCCTCGCCCCCTCTCTTCTCAGTTTCAGGACACAGCTGAAGACCTTTCTCTTCGACCGGGCTTTTGGTCACCTTTCTGCCCCTGCCCTGGCTCAGTCCCGGGATCCGCTACTGTAAAGTGCTCTGAGACGCCGTCCGGCGTGGAGGGCGCTATATAAATCAAAGTTGTTGTTGTTGTTGTTGTTGAGGCCATTCTGCCCATCATTTCTGTGCCAGCTCTTTGAAAAGAGATTCCCAAATCAATACCACTCCCCCGCTCTCTCCCCATAGCCCTGCGAACCTGTCCTCCCCAAATAACTATTTACTTCTTTCTTAAAAGTTGTTATCAAGTCAGCTTCCACCACCTTTTCAGACAGTGCATTCTGGATCTGAACAACTCTCTGCGTGAAAAGAGTTCTCCTCACTTCCCCTCTGTTTCTTTTAACAACTATTTTAAATTGGTGCATAGCAACATGGTAGGTATCAGAATGAGAGAAAACCACTTGACATGCTTACATAATTAAGAGCAACTACATCAATCAACCAACCAATCAATCAATCAATCAATCAAAACTTACATTTATATAGCGCCTTTCACATTGAGAGGATATCCCAAGGCGCTGTACAGTCAGGTAGGGGCAAGAGCAGTGGGGGAGGGGTCAGGGCAGGATGAAGGAGAGTAGGAAAATTGACTGTATATTTGTGACCATGATCATCAGTCCAGTATTCCGGATATGGGTTGACAAGCACATTGTAAAAGGCTTAGCACAACTTCCACAGATTTGTATTTTACTTATCTGCGTGCAGGCCCTTGAATTTGATCAAGTTTATTTAATTGCCTGATACATTATATAGAAATTAAAACTGATGTGTTCACCATCACAAGGCATCGCAATTTATATGGCACAATATCTCAGATACAAAACGTTGTTACTGCAATGGACTGGAAGAAATATAACTACTGGTCTCACTTCCAGCAAATCCATGTGCCACTGATGAAGGAACCCTGGATCAGCGCCTTGGGACGTCCTCCCAACCTGAAAGGCGCTCTATGAATAAATGTAATTTGCTGTTGTTGTTGGATAGATTCCTGTGCTGTGGCTGCTTGCAAGAGCAGTCGCGGCTGGCTGGCTGGCTAGCTTCCTGTGTGCTAACTGTAAGAGCAGAAAACCAGCGCATCCACACTGGAAGCCAGAAATGTAACGCGCTTCTGGTAAATATGGGTCCACAGGAGACCAATGTCATAAGAGGATAGCATGTATAACATGATTGCCTCGTACTTCCAGTTGCTTTTTTAAATCACCCTGTTCATATTTCATTATGCTTATATATATATTAATAATAATTTTTACATAAGATATAGCTCTTTATAAGGTTGTAATAAGATCTCAAACACCTTCTTTGGAATTACTCTAGAGTAGAGTGACTGTATATTTAATATAGTGCCTTTTCACGTTGTAGTCTTTATCACAAAGTGACAACAGTTACAGAATGTACTGTGAAGCACTTTGATACATTGCACCCCACAAAATTAAGTGAACATTTTATGGGTGAAGCACACAGCAATGGCCAATAAACTGTCATGGCGTGAGTGCCAAATTTTATTTGGGGGATTTGTTGGTCAAGAGCAGCAAGAATTTACAATATTTATTTTGTGCTAAAGTATGATATTCTTCTACTTATACATAATACCTGACATTTGGCAGTATGGGTTTCATTTCTACTTCTCTGCATGATTGCATAACCAATATAAATTGCTTTGTAAATCTGCCAAATATTCTATCTTCTATGCACCTCTATTTTTGTGTCATCAGCCAATCTGACTGTTTTACAGTGGGGCTTGGCACCCAGGCTATTTATTTATAAGGTTCAACATACTGTCCTTTGTGCAACTCCACTGAACACTTCTCACCCCTCCCCCAGTCTGACATGAAACCTCTCACAAGTATTCTGTGTTCCTATTTTTAACTAGTTCCTTATCCAGGCTCACATTCTACTGCAGATTCCTAGCACTTTTAGTTTAATTGGAAGTCTTTTATGTGAAAAATTGTCAAAAGTTTCCAGAAAGTCTAAACTAACTGCTGTCAATATCTATTTCAACTTTTAATTACATCGAGGAGATTTGTCTGGCTTGATCCTATGCTTTTAGGTTCATGATGGTTATTCTTTAGTCAGATATGGCCTCACTGCTCTTCCTCCAGTCTGCCCCTTACAGTAGATTTAATTATTTTATATGCCATGGATCTAATTCCCTGAGTCAGTTTTGTTGCTCCTTTAAAATATCAGTACTATACGCCAACAATTTATAATAATTATCATTGCATTTGATACAGTGCTTTCCATGTCTTGTAGGCGTCTCAAAATGCTTCACAGTATATATTGTGAAGTGAATTGACTGTATATTTGTGGACGAAACGCGACAGCCAATTGCACATAGGAGTATCCCACAAACAGTGGTGGATTGAAATGACCAAATTATTATTGTTTTTTTGAGGGATTATTATTAGGTGTGTGGAGTAAGGAAATTTGCCCAAGGTTTCACCATGCCTGGAATTGAACCCAGGTCTCCCGCTTGTAAGGCAAATGCTCCAACCACTGAGCTACAGGATTCCAATTTCACCTGGTTTTAGGTACAGGACCATTCTTCTTCAAATGAAAGATTGTACAGAATTGCAAAAAATTCATAAATTCAATCTCATTTTGGAAGTTGATTTCTTTTTATGAACTGCAGAAAAATGGCTTCCAAATTAAGACTGATTTAAAGATTTTCTGTTGTACTGCATGACGTTCACCTACAAATTACACTCATTACACTTCTGTGAAGCTTTTTTAAACTTTCTCCCAACATGAAATGTAAATGAAACATAGGCCAATGTAAGGATTATTATTAATAATACATTTTAAATCCCAAAGCTATTATCGACTATGGCTGGGTGGAATTTCCAGCCTTCTGTTTATCTGTCAAGCCCTGTAGGACCTTGTGCAGTGCTTTGTGATTCTTCCATAATGACAGTCACAGTCACAGCCACGCAAATTTTCTGCTGGTTCAACCCCTGGCATATCATCTAGCTCAGAAGATCTTTAATGTCAATGCTACCTGTCCACATATGTATCAAGTATTTTTCTAATTTATCAAATAGACAAAGGTTTGAAGTTTGAAAGTTCGAAACCCCCTCTCCCGCTCCCCACCCATGTGCCTGTGAGTTTATAGTCAATGGCCAGTGGTTTTCAAATTGCTTGATGTCCTCAGTGTGTGGCCAACAGTAATCACTGGTGGCCGCAGCGAGAGTTTTCATAATCTGAATTACTTTTGAGCCAGCCGGTGCATGGGGCGAGATGACGAGGGAGCACACATGCCATCTGGCCACCAATGCAGTGCTCCTTGGGAGCTGTAGTCCGGCCTCCCTCTCCGCACTGGCCACTTTGGAGGAACGCTAGGCAGGCTGTCACTCCAGTGTAGTGTTGGAGATGTGCTGCGTTGTCGGCAGTGCTATGTTTGCTTACAAAATTCACAGTCATTAAACTTTAAAGTAAATCCTGTGAAGTACCTGTGGTATTTTCTGAATGTGCAAGGTGGTATGTCAAATATATGGATCATTATTTTTATGTTAGAGAAATAGTATTCAGTTATTCCAAATGTGGCCTGTTTAACAATCCATAAAAGGATGAAACAATGTACGGTATTTGGCTTTTATAAATTGTCCTTGAAATGCATGGTAATTCTTTAGTAAGAAATTCTATTAAGAAGTAGGCAAATTAGACTTGTGCCAGAGGCTGAAAACTTGTACGTATGTATTGGCTCATAAAATAAATATTAACTGGAACAAAATATCATAGAATCGCTGGGATATGATGTGTTCTTCATTTGGGATTTTGACAATTGCAGTTCATATACTCTTTTGGAGTTGCTGTTGTGTCATGAAAAATGCCCTTTGGATTTGAAAGGAAACTATCCAGGACATTCAATAACTGCAGCAATTTTTCCTTTTTATTATGACAGGATTTCTTTTCTGAAAGCAAAGTGCTGAAATTCCCATTAACTCACAGGAACATTGCTCTGGATGTTCATTGCAATTGAGCAGAGTTCCAGCAGGTCAGCTTGACATGTTTCCAGAAAGAGTAAATAAAATTTATCATTCACTTCAGTAAGTACCTGGGTTAAATTCCCGGTAGGATGAAATATTCGGCAAGTTTCCTTACTCCACAAGCCTCTGCTTACCTAGCAGTAAGGAATCCAGTTGTTAGTCAATTGGCAATCACTTTTCTGGGGGCTAATAATCGCTTCAAAAGAATTATGATCCATTGTTCACTTCAATCCACAATTGTTTGTGGAACACTGCTGTGAGCAATTAGCTGCTGTGTTTCATCCACAAATATACAGTCATTCCACTTTACAGTTTATTTTATGAAGCACTTTGAAACTTCTCAAAGACGTGATGAGGCGCTACAGTAATTTCAAGGATTATTTATAAAATTTACCATGCACTTCATGGCCTTTCATAGGACAATTTGCATTTTATATATCACTCTTCATGCCGGACGGTATCTCAGAGCATTTGCAACGTAAGATCAGAATGCTATTACACACCAGACAAAGAGGTGGATATACGGAACAATTTTAATTGCAAAACAAAACGGTTAATGTAATTGAGTCAAACATACTACAAAACAATTTACTGTACATTTATTTAGAGCTGCTTACGTCTGGAGATGTCTCAAAGTGCTTAACACTGCTGGCTGGGTACCTGAGCTGGGGGTGGTAGGGGGAGGAGAGAGGAAAGATGACCAAAAGTGCATCAAATGCTCCAGAAAGAACTGCTGAATTTCTGATCAAGGGAATTGGTGTTTAGATGGACAAGTAAAGTTGAAGACTATTGAATCCTGTAGCTTGGTTGTTAGAGCATTTGCCTCTCAAGCGAGAGACCTGGTTTCGATTCCTGGCAGGGCACAGCCTTGGGCAAGTTTCCTTACTCCGCACGCCTGATAATGATCCTTCAAGCAAAAAATAATACATTGGTCACAACAATCCACAACTATTCATTGGTCACATCAATCCTCAACTGTTTGTGGGACACTGCTGTTCACAATTGGCTGCCGCGTTTTGTCCACAAATATAAAGACAATTCAGTTTACAGTATATTCCGTGACGTGCATTGAGACATCTTGAGTATGTGAAAAGCAGCATATCAAATGCAAGGATTATTATTATTACAGTACAGTACTGTATATACATTTGGCGGGCGCAGGGATACATTCCTCAGGAAATGGATTGGGCAGAGTCCTTAATAAAACATAGAGCCATTTGCTACTTGCACTGTAAAATGTTGGTCTTGTTGTACCAGGTTTGGTGGTAGTTTGTTCTGAATGTAAAAGTGTTTCTCGGCAGGCAAACGTGTCAATTTCTCAGTGACACATTTGCCTCCCATTGGCTGTCAGATTTACTGTGTTGCCACTTATTGAGAATATAGAAAGTTTACCACCCACAGTGGTGAGAGCAAGTTAGATATTGAACAACCTGAAGACATTGGCAGCCTGTGAATCCGGAAATGATGTGGGTTGGTCACTCCAGTACAGTGCATTGGAGCGCTCCTTCAGTGCGTGCAGCTATAAGGAAATCATTTGTTGCAACCCACACCCACTCTTCTCAGCTGTAATAATAATATAGTTTGACACTTGGGACTGGTAGCAAATGGCAACTAAATTGATTTCCCAGGAGTTTGCAGACCTGAACGACCTCTGTTTCATTTCAGACCTCAACTATGGAAACGGTTAATACAAAGTGAAACCAGGCTATCGATCCCATAAGCCTCTACTCACATTTGCAAGCTGACTGGTGCTAGCAGTTATTCATTCAGCCACGAGGCTTGTTGTGATTACTGCACTCCACATGCACTGTACATGTGGCACAATGACATTCATCACGCGTTCAGCTTGGTTCCTGCTCAGGATGATTTGTAGCCAATGTGAACAACAGCAGTTTAAGCACAGCACTGTTGAGCTGGGTATGAATCATTTTCTTGACAACAAAATATATTTTTGCTTTGCAAATTAGTTGGAACCATGTTGCCTGCTCTGTATCTGCGGAGACTATTCTTGTCAAATGACAATGTACATATTTTTTGTTGCAAATTTGTAAATTGTGGCCTTCGACAGAGTTCGCTCATTGTGGATTGTTTCAAGCTGTATTTGTTTTTTTTCCCTAGTCTGAGCGATTCTGCAAAGCAAACATCGGGGTTCAAAACGTGCTTGAACGGGAAATCTGCAGCACAAACGGCATAAACGCAGGAAAAGGTGTCCAAAAATTTTAAAGTGCATCTTGTGTAGGGAATCTACAACAACAACAATTGCATTTTCATAGCGCCTTTCACATCAGGAAGACACACACTGTAGTGGTACTAAACAACAACAACAGCAAAATTACACTTGTATAGCACCTTTCACGTCAGGAGGATGTCCCAAGAAAGCAAATAAGATCTTAGAGTACATACAGTAGTTGAAGGGAAAGAGAATAAATGACAGGAAGTTATACTGAAGACGTCCGAATCTTGTGTACGACTTACAAGGAGTTTTGAGGAGATTTCCCACAGGTCAGTGATGTATACAGAGTTCACTTTGCAAAACTCCTTTTTATGTCCCACTGTTCTTTTTCAGGCATTCGTGACTTTTACCTTTTTCCATTCAAGTGATTTTCAACTCCATTGAGTGAATCTATTAGAATGGTCTCTTTTATTTTGGCCAGTCGGGTGTCTGACAGATGCAGAATCCTATCACCATGAATCCAGAGTATCCAAACAAAACTGAGAAGTACATGCATCCCACCTACACAGAACAGACTCAAAGGATTGATTGTTCCTATGTAGCACCCTGAGCTGCATGCTCATTTTAATTCAATGATCCAATTACCCATTCAAGGCCAATTTTTTAAATATAGAAATCAGATAACAGATTAATACTGGCTAAAATCCTCACTGATAGTTCTTTTCCATTAGTCTCTTCCCTAAGGTAAAGGCCACTGAAATCACTGAAGCAAATTCAGTATAACTTCCTGTCACTTATTCTCTTTCCCTTCAACTACTGCAGATATACTCTAAGATCCTGTTTGCTTTCTTGGGACGTCCTCCTGAGGTGAAAGGTGCTATACAAGTGTAATTTTGCTGTTGTTGTTGTTTAGTACCACTACAGTGTATGTTTCAAATCCCTCTCTTGGGTCATGTACTGTAGACTAATATCAATTAGTTTATACTCCCATTGTTTATTCATTTTCCACGATCTGATTCTGCAGCTGTCCACATTAAATAAGATTTGCCATTTGTCAGCCCAACTGCCTAATCAATGGAGACTTTTCCAATGTGATGCATATGTGTTGTTCACTAAGTTAGTATGCTAACAGCGTCTCTGAACATCAAACTTTTAGATTCGTATTTGGTACATCTTATGCAGAATTCAAAATCAGGATCTCAGGAACCCACAATGATTGTGCCGGTGGATTTTTGATGTATTTTAGCAGGTGGCCATTGAAGTTTCAGATCTAAAATTGCAGCCTTTGAATGGATTTTCAAGATAACAATTTAAACACATTGGCATTGAGACACCAGGTAGGCCACTCTCACTTAGAAACCAATGGCCTTCCTGAAATCCAAAATATTATAATAATCCTTGCATTTGATATAGCGCCTTATCATATCTTCAAGATGTCTCAAAGCACTTCACAAAATATACTGTTAAGTAAATTGACTGTATATTTTTGAGTGAAATGCAGCAGACAATTCATTACAGTAGTTTTGTACTATTTTGGAAGCAATTATTACCCCAGAAAAGCAACCTGCCAATTGACTGCCAGCTGGGTTCCTATTTAGAGGTGTGTGAAGTAAGGAAACTTTTTGCCCTGCCTGGGAATCAAACTCAGATCCTCCTGCTTATGATTCGGGTGGCCTACTAGAACAACAAAATTAGATTTATAGAGCACCTGTCATGTTGGGAGGACGTCCTAAGGTCTTGAACAGTCAGATCAGAACCCGAGCAAGAGGGAAGGGCAGGATAGGGGAAGGAGAGAGTTAGGATGGGAGGGTTAGAGTTGGGAGGGCAGCAGAAGGCACGATCGAAAAGGAGGGTCCTGAGACCGGCCTTCAAGGGGACAGGAGAGGAAGCAAGGTGAAAGGACTGTAAGATGGAGTTCCAGAGTGTGGGGGCAGAGAGACTGAAAGCCCATCCATCGATGGTAGGGCAGTTCGGGTGGGGAACATGGAGCAGACCAGAGCCCGCTGCATGGAGCGGTTAGGCAGGTTCATAGGGAGACAACAGGTCAGAGAGATAGGAGGGTGCAAGGCTGTGAATGGCCATGAAAGTGTGGATGAGGATCTTGAATTTGATCCTCTGGGAGCTGGAAAGCGAATGGAGCCAGGCAAGGTTGGGAGTGATGTGGTCGTGGAGCTTGGTGCAGGAGAGGACATGAGCTGCAGCCTTCTGGATGATCTGCAGCTTGTGAAGGGAAGAGCCAGGAAGGCTGATGAGGAGGGAGTTTCCATAGTTGAGTCTTGATGTGACGAATGCATGGACAAGGGTTTTGGCAGCCTGTGGGGTAAGGCAATGGTGAAGTCTGGCAATGTTGCAGAGGTGGTGGAAGGCAGTACGGGTTATGGCGTGGATGTAGGGGAGGAAGGACAGTTCAGGTTCAAACAAGATACCCATGCTCCTAACTGGCTTTGGGAGGTGGAGAGTGCAGCCTTGGATGCTGATGCTGCCAACGCCTGAGGCCCTAACCACTAAGCTACATAACTCCACTATCAGTGGAGCACTAAGCTAATAGTGGCTTAAAGCAATTTCAGCCAGCTATGGGCACCACTTTTATTTGTGGAGTTTGGGGGGTGGGAAGGAAGCTGTATTTCAGAAATCATTATTATGACAATCTTTAAATTAGGAACAGAATGTGTTAAGGAATGCTACAATTTTGAACTCATTATATTGTGGAATGAGTGACCATAAATGTCTATTCAAATTGAGCCAATTGCAACATATAAAAGAGAATCAGACATGTATGAAGATCGAAGGTTTATAAGGTAATGGGATTAAAGTAGATAGTTCCTGTGGGGAGATAGCAGAGCTCAGGCATGGTGGGCCAAATGGACTTTTGCGTTCAATTTATAAACCTCTCTATTTAATTCTACTGATATCAGTAGACATCAGAATTAAAAGTTCTATTCTGCGTTCATAAATCTACTGGCAAAGGAAGGTGCCAGAGGAGGAGAGCAAGTGTTAGTAGTGATGGAGGAGCAGACCATGGAGTCATGGAGAGAGTGGTCCCTTTGGATTGCTGAGAGAGGAGGGGAGGGAAAAGTGTGTTTGAAAGTGGTATCACACTGAAAGTGATGGAAATGATGGAAGATTATACAACATAGTATAAAATTACATTTGTATAGCACCTTTCATATTGGGAAGACGCTAGACAGTTGGGAGTTGGACCCAAGCTGGGGAGTTGGGATCAGGGAAGGTAGAGGGCAGAGAGGGTAGGTAGATGGTAGAAGGCATAGTCAAAGAGGAGGGTCTTGAGATGTGCCTTGGAGGAGGCAAGTAAAGGAGTGAGGCAAAGGGACTGTGGGATGTGTTTCCAAATGGTGAGGGAATAGTAGGTCACAGAGACAGGAAGGAGCAAGGCTGTGGAGGGCCTTGAAGATAACCGTTAAACATGGAGGCTGGTGGGGTAGAAGGTGAGGGTTACCCTCTCACAGGTTCATGGAGGCCAGGAAGGAGTGAGAGCAGAAATGCGAGAAATAGGAAAGACATGGTTGAGGGCCCTGTGTACCTCAGTGGAGGGCAATTCCCAACTGAGAAAAAATTAGGATATTTCAGAGACATTGGTGTAGAAGGTGGCGTTGTCAGAGCAGATATGGCCGAGGCGGAGAAACTGGGAGAAGGGAATGGAGCCCTTTTAGGAAATGGGGTGGGAAGAAATGTAGTCAGGGTAGCTGTGGGAGTTGGTGAGTTTCCAGTAAATATCTGTGGATAGTCAATGCCCCGAGATGGAAATAGAGAAGTCGAGGAAGAGAAGAGTTAGAGATGGACGATGTGAAGGTAATGGAGGAGTGAAAGTCTGTGTAACAAAATACTTCCTAGTATCTGTTATAAACTTGCTTTATACCATACTGAATTTGTGCTTTCTTGTCCTGTTACCTTTGAATATCTCAAAGTATTATTCTGACGCTTTACACTCCCGAAAACTTTCTCTTTTGTTTGGATGTCACTCGCCTTCTCTCCCGATCTGCAAACCATGTTCTATGTATGGACGAACTGGAACATATTCAAACTTGAGCACAATGTCCGGAGGAGTGTTGAGGGCAGTCTGTGACAGTCTTAGTCAATTGTTAAAATGAAATCCCAGTTCTAGATTTTGTAATCTCAAAGCCTTATTAAAGTATTTAAAGGATTGAAGCAAAGTGTTTGAACTGTAAGTTCCTCAGGGCTCTGTCCTTGGTCCCCTCCTCTTCAATATTGATATGCTCCCTCATCAGCAGATATAGGGGTCAACTTCCTGTTTTTTGCAGATGACACCCAACTCTATCTCTCTGCCTCCAGCCTCGACTACAGGACTACTGCTGTCCTGACAGAATGTCTCCAACATTGTCCTAGGTGAGAGCTAACTTTCTTCAATTGAACGTCAACAAGACCAAGTCCCTCTTGAATGGCTCCTGTTAGCACCTCCACACCTGACAGCAGCACCATCCAAGGTTTCTCTCTCTACCTCACTGAGCCAGTTCAGAACTTTGACATCTTGTTTCACTGACAGTTATCTTTTCTACCCCAACTACAGACCATGACTTGCTCATCCTTCCCCCACCTCCGCAACATCACCTGGCTCTACCACTGTCTCATACCACCCCATACCGAAACCTTTACACATGCATTCATAACATTCATGCTTGACTATACAATCTCCCTGCTAGTTGGTATTCCCAACTCCTCTATCCACAGGCTGCACATCATCTAGAATGCTGCAGCCAATATCCTCTCGTGCATCAGGCTCCTTGACTCTATCACCCATCTTCACCCAACTCCACAAGCTTCCCATCACACCAAGGATACAATTCAGGATCTGATCAACATCTTCAAAGCCCTCCATGGCATTGTTCCCCACATACCTTCTTACTCCCTATTAACCTGCCCACTAACCCTCTCTCTGTTCAGTGGGCTCCAGCTTACTTCACATCCCCCCACCTCGCCTGCCCCAACATTGGTGGGCAGGCCTTCAGCCACACTGTCCCCATCCTCTGGATCTCCATTCTACAATTCCTCCGACTCGCCCCCTCCCTTGCCTCTTTCAAGACAGGTCTCCAGACCCTCCTCTTCCACAGTGCCTTTGATCACCCGTCTTTCTGCCATGCCTTCTACCCTCCCCGATTCCCTACCCCCAGCTAGATTACAAAAAAAAAACTGATTGTCCAGCACATCAGGATATCCTTTCAATGTGAAAGGCACTATACAAATATTTTTTTTTGTTATAAGTCTCTCTTAGTCCCATAGGCAAACTGCATATCAGAGAGGAAGAAGTACTTTGGTTCTAACATTGCCCTTTAAAAAGCCACAGTTGCCTAGTGATGTTTGTGCAGTTTTGCCAACAGTTTTCATGTAGTTTGGGTTAGCACTGTTTTTTCAAAGCATTCTGAGATGACATCCAATGTGGAGGGTGCAATATAAATCTATGTTGTTGTTGTTTGATTAAAATATTAAACAAAACTTTTTGCGGCATAATTAGTCATATTTCTTCCCTCGTGTGAAGCTATGCAGAATTATCACTTGATCTCTTGATTGCACAGTGGTTAATAGCAGCACCTGGTGTGTACTAAATTAAACAGACAAAAGGCTATAGGTTCGATCTCAGCCAGGGCAAACTACAATTGGCCTTGTATTCCTTGGACTGGGAAAGGGATAAATCAACCAGGTGTAGCTGTTATTAAGTACTATGCCATGACGCCCACTGAAATATATGCTTGTGTGGACCACATATATGCTTATCTGGATGAGAACCAGATCAGGCTCACCTCCCATACCCTCATAGCCCATTAACCTCCCAAATCTGTATAAGGCTTACATATGAGGAAGAGGACAGTAAGCTGATACTTATATTTGTGTGAGATAGTGGAAGGTTCTCTGCAAAACCAAATCCCAATTTAGAGTCAACAACAACAACTGCATGGATTTATAATGGTGTCAGCCTGGTTCAGTTGGTAGTATTCTTGCATCTGAGTTTGAAGGTTGTGGGCTTAAACCCCACATTGGGACTTTGAACTTATACTTGGTGTCTTGCATTGTTGGATGTACTGTCCACCAGAAAAGAACTTCCTGTCTACCTGTTCAGCTGGTCATTAAAGCCTACATTACACTACTTGAAAAGAGAAGTGGGTTTCTCACAATGTCATAGTTAAAAATAGTTAAATTAAACACCTGAATAAGCAGTAAAAAAAAACATATAAAGAAAATTACGTTCTTCTTCAATGTTCATATTCAACTTCACTGAAAGGCTGACTTCACAAGTTTCCCAATTCAAATGGTCACAAATGGGATGCCTTAATCCAGAGCAATAGAGACACTTTGGTGCTGAACTGGCCAAATTTTAATTGAAATCCTTTTACTGAGAAACATTTTTCTCCTGCAATTTGACACATTAATGGTCAGAGAACTGCAAATAGTCCTCAATCAATGTCCTTAACTTTGCACATGCTAATCACTGATTTTCCCAGACTTTATTTACAAATACTACATTTCATAACAATTATCTGTGAAATAAATGTTTAGAATCATTTCAATATTATAGACATTATATCAAATGCAAGGATTATTATTTTTATTCAGCTTTACAGAGTGTATCATGGCTCCATATTTCCATCTCTTAAACCAGAACTGATATTGATGTGACATCAGGCAGCAATTGGTGCATCAGAGAGGTGCTTTAAACACCTCTTAAAAATTCTCTACTTGATTTAAATCACTAAATGTGATTTTAATAGTATTTGTGTTAAGAGAAGTTGTTGGATAAAAGGCAGGTTGACTTGTGGGGAAAACAAGCTGAAATAAAACAAAATGTTGCTGGCCATATGGTGAGAATACGAATGGCTCTGTGAGCTGGCTCTCCCCTCCACAGCTGTGCACAGACACAGCTGCACCATAGGGTGAGGAATCATTGACAAATAAATTACAAAACTTAGAAAAGTTGAAACAGTGTCCAGTGTTAAAGACCAAAATTGGCCATCTTTGCTGCACAAAATCAAACCAACTGAATATACATAGAAACACGTAAGTGCTTTGCGACATCCTCTAGCCATGAAAGCAATGTACTGTAAATGGTATTGCAATTTGCATTGTAATGTAAAGAAGCAGAAAAACAATTAGCATTCTCAAAATAAACATAAATAAATTATCTTAAACTACTCTCATACTCCTCAATCAATTTCTTCATCAAGTAGCTATCTAACTCCCTCTTGACTAAACCTGCCTGGAACTAAACCTTAAAATCCCTTTAACTCAATCCCCCTCCCTCTTGACCTTTAAAACTCGTCTTTGATCTGGTTTTTGGTCACCTTCCCTCCTCGCCCCACACCACCTTCCTCGGGTCTCCTCATTCCCATCTGGGTTCCCGTTGAGCTCTGTGAAGCACTTTGAGATGTCCTCCCAATGCACAAAGTGTTTCCAGCATCTTGGAACGTTCTCTTGACGAAAGGCGCTAAACAAGTGTAATTTTGTTGTTGTTTGTATCAATGTAAAATTGTTGGTGTTGCCTTGAATGCTTCCCTGGGTAGTCTATTTCAAATATTCACAATTTTTCTGAACAAAGCAATTAATTCTGAAAAGTCTGCATTTGTTTGTGTCATCCTGTTCTAAATTTGTTTCAGCATTATTTTATCTATTAAACATTATTTGGCTTTAGTTTATTTATATCCCTTTAGAAACTTTTATCTCAAAATTCTAGCTAATCTTAACCTGCAAGATCAAAAGATTCGTTTGCACAAAATTGAAAATAGCTTTCAATACAATAATTGATACTGTATAATATTATAATAATATATGATATATGATGGTGAAGCATCCCAGACCACTTAAAAACAAAACTCTCATTGGCAGCAGTCATGAAAAATACACATCAATAAATCTGCAGAAGTTCCTTGAAGGTGTTTCATCATCTTCATCTGGAACAACTGAGAGATGATGTTTTATGTGTAATGCCTTTCCAACATAGTCAAAATAGTAAATCCAAGTGTCTCTAAAGCATAGTCTGCATATGTGTAAAGGAGATATAACTCATGTAATAGACAATATGAAGTAGTGGAAGAAATTACACTTGGGAAGATTTATACTGCATTTTTATCATTTTTCAAAATTCTGTCTTGATTTTGAAGTTTGTTTTCTGCTTTCTTAAAAGTGCTTACAGAAAATTGGCGTAAAAATTAAGAATTTGCTCTGAAATGCTACATAAACACAAATCTAAACCCAGGTGGAAGTTCTCCCTTGTGTGAATCCACTGTGTAAAGTGATCTGGGTCTGAACTTTTGGTGTGTGCTGGGTTGGCTGAGGCAGCCCAGCTCCTGAATGTGCACCTGGTGCCTTGGAAGCGTTAATTTCTCAGCTTTGCTGATAATGACGAGCACATGGGGCTGCACCATCCCTTTCAGGAGTTCAGACTGGCAGGGGGCCCATCTCTGCCCAACTCAGCCTTGCAATCCTCTCATACTTGTGCTCCGAAATAAAATTTCTCTCCTCCTCTATCAGCCTTAAGATCTTCATGTGCTGCACATTTGTCACTGCTTTCACCTTCAAATGACAGAGGATGTCTGCATTCAGAGGCTGTCTAAATTTAACATGGGAGGAATGAGTGCCAGAATGATTTGCTGACCCAGTCTTCTGAAGAAAACGCCTTTTCCACTGTCAGGGTTAGTTATCTCTTCTTGCTCTGTACCTTATAGCAGCTCATATAATAACTTGTCCATGATACCAGATCAACTTACACTTTTAGTTGCCATTAAACTGAGTACTGATCTCACTAAAGATTATATCTTTAGTGTGACCTGGAGTCCTGCAGTTTAATAATCCCTACATTGGATATAGTGACTTATCACATCTTTGAGACATCTCAAAGTGTAAAGTTAATTGACTGTATATTTTGTGGGCAAAACACGGCAGCCAATTGCGCACTGCAATGTCCCATAAGTAGTCATGGATTGAGTGACCAAATTATTCCTATTATTTATTTTTGTTTTTCTTTGAAGGGAATATTAACCCCGGAACACCACCCGACAACCAAATAACCAACTGAGTTCTTATTTACTCCTAGGAGGTAAATGGAGGTGTGTGGAGTAAGGAAACTTGCCTAACAGTTCACACTCCTGAGAATTAAACCCAGGTCCTCTCATTTATGAGGTGAGTGTTCAAACCACTAAGAAGGGGGAAATGTTACGCAACTTTGCCTACTCCACATGCCTCTGTTTATTGAGCAGTAAATAAGAACTTACTTGTTAGTCTTTCGGTGGATCACTTTTCCAGGGGAAATAATCCCTTATAAATATAATACTGTAGTTTGGTCACTTAATCCACGATTGTTTGTGGGATACTGCTGTGCACAATTGGATGTAGTGTTTTGCCCATAAACATACATTAAATTAACTTTACAGTATATTCTGGGAAGCGATTTGAGATGTCTAGAAGAATGTTATATCAACTGTAAGGAATATAATATTATATTACATATAATATGTAAGATTATTGATCATTATATTATGATCAACCAGGACATTATAAATTGTATGCAGTGTGCTGTATAATTAGAATTCCATTAGATAATGGCCCTAAGTATGAAAATGGTCTTATCCTCCTAAATCTTGGTGAAAGTTATGCTTAACTCATTAATTGTGAGGTTACCCTTTCCTTGTGTCACTGTTGTTAATTCGCTCTTTTCTTTCTCGTATTCCTTCTTTCAACCCTCCAATCTGGCTTCCGTGCTGCCTACAGCACAGAAACAGCCTTGTTCAAAGTCTCGAATGACATTCTATATATCTGCGATCAGGGCTCTCTCTGGCTTCGTGTCCTCCTGGACCTCTCTGCCACCTTCAACACTGTTGACCACTCCATCCTCCTACATCGCCTCTCCTGTCAGCTCAATCTTCACTGACTTGTCCTTGCCTGGTTCGACTCTTACCCCTCCCATCATCTCCACTTTGACGCCACAAACAACTTCTCCTCCAGCCATTCCACTGTCACTGTGACGTCCCTCAGCAGTCCCTAGCGGCAATGCTGTGCCGCTATTGGCTGCTGTGTTTTCCCCACAAATATACAGTCAATTAATTTTACAGTATATTCAATGAAGTGCTTTGAGACATCTCAAAAGATGTGAAAAGCGCTGTATCAAATGCAAGAATTATTGTTATCTATATTGGTGACATCATCCGCAAACATGCGGTCAACTTCCATATGTACGCGGATGAACCCAACTCTAACTCTCTGTTCGAAGCAAATGCTTCCTTTCTAATCCCTCTAGATTGAGAATTCACTATGTGAAGAATAAACTGGTTGATCTTTTTCAAGAAGGATGCTGGAAACCAGAACATTGGACTCATTAAAAAAATTGCTTGGTTCTATAATGGGAAAACTGTAAAACTGGTATTATGGAAGGTTAAGATCAAACAGGCTAAAGGGCTTTCTTCATCCAAATTACTCTGATGTGATGCTATGCTACGTTTCCAATGATTGCAGTTTGTGCAATGGAAATGGATAATTCTGGGCTTATTCACTGATTACTATCCTAACTGAGTCTTACCTAGGCTTCTAATAGCTTGGAAAAATCAGTTTTCAATAAGCTTAAAAAATGTTCCCTCAAACAGGAATTCGAGATGATGATATCCAGGGCTTTTTAGTTAGGTTTGGACCGGATCATTATTTTCTTTCGTAGGGAGAGATAGGGAGAGGGATATTCAAAACACATTTCAACCATTCAAAATGTGTTATGGTATAAGACTATTTCCATCACTGATTATAGACTAGTTAAAGAGCAGTGTGATCCCGTTCCTCCCTCTTCCTTGATTTAAATGAATGCAAACAGTTTGCATTCATGTAGTCCCTTTAACACAAGACCAACATCTCAAAGGACCTCACAGAGATGGAGTGAGAGCCTGAGCAGGGTGATAGATGGAGGTAGGGGGTAGGAGGGAGATGGCCAAAGGCCTAATCAAAGGTTTTCAGTCCGGTGGTTGCACATGATTCTAGATGAAATGCTGATTAGACACGCAGTTATTGAAAGTCTACATTTTATTGCCAGTATAACTTTGTAGAAACATATTTACACATTTAAACAATTTAAAGAAGTACATGTTTACAATAACTTGACATAACTATTCATGTAAATAAAGCTTGATAATTTAAACGTACATCTCCACTGTTAAAAGTAACAAGAGGCAACAACAGTAGAACATTTGGCACTTACTGTGTAGCACAGGTCAGAAAGAGTGATGAGGGTTTGGTTCTTACATCTTCAATCTAATTATGTTTCCTAAAAACAAGAACAGTCTAACCAATTTAAAAATACAGAATATTATATATGTTGCTTTTGTGTTCATCTTCATTATTCTCAAAAAGACATTTTCATTTGGAAAATACTGTGGTGACCATTGTCTCATATAATATAACCTTTTCTGAAAGCAAATCTATCAAGGTTAAAGGTCAAACTGGTTTACAAAAAAGATCCCAATGTTACTTGGGAAAATTTCCCAGTGGGGAGTTACTGGACAGATATATTCTCATTTTATATTGTCAATTATTGTATAAAACAACAATTTCAAGTGCTTCTGTTTGTAATGAGAGTTAGTATATTTTCAGGCATACAAGATTGTCTGTTGAGATGATTTGCTTTACCTGGAATAGCTTTCTTTTCCAGAAATAGGTCTGACTTATTGAGATCTTGTGGAAGACCTCATTTTAGCTGATCAGACAAAAGCTTCTTACGTAGAGGGCTATTGTCAGCGTCAGAGAAGCAGTCATCCAGATGCCAATGATCAGGAATTAAGATGTTTACATGTGAATATATTCCAGATGTAGTTTCTGAATAGCATCTCTTGCTGTTTTTATATTAATACAGTACATGTATCAAGATTGTCTGACTCAGGGATCCTTTTATCCCAGTCCATACAGGAGAACATTATATGTAAACATTCTTTATATGTGCTGGTTCCCTAAATGTATGGCTACATATTAAGGAATTGGGTGAGAACTGTTTCTTTAATTGTTGAATGTGAAACATGCTACACCATATGAAGACCTCAAATGTGCTCCCATATAAAATCCTATACAGTATAAATGTTAAGACAATAGAAAATCTTAGACTGATTCAATTTAGTAACTATAATTACTAAGTGCTATTGTTTCCCAAAGTCTACGCTGAAAACATAACAGACCGAACATAAATAGTAGCACTTTGACATAGATTTGTCTGTATTCCACAGCTATCTGTAAAGGAAAATTAAATGCATTTTAATCAAGACTCAAAACTTACATTTATATAGCGCCTTTCACATCGAGAGGACGTCCCAAGGCGTCCTCTCGATGTTGTTGTGGTTGTGCTGTCAGTTATAAAATAGAAAAGTTCATTACATCTCTTTGCATTTTTAAAATGATGTTGTTGAGTTTAAACGTCAACTGTTTTGTATTAAACAGACTGCAGGGCAAGACATATTGGTTCTGTTTGTTAGTATGCTTGATACCATCATGCTGTCACTCATTTGCTAAATTAGATCCTATTGAAGTACTCCAGTAGAGTATGTTTGCTTGATGGCTAGTTTGGAACAAACAAATGTATAATTTGATTTAAGAAATCACGAGAGGGGGAATAAACGTTTGTAAGTTTGTGTTCCTGGTAGCTATCCAGTGACGTCTTCTGGGAAGTGCAAGCGGTATCTACATAGACATGGTTCAGGAACAAATATTAATATGTGGTGAAAAGCCCAAAGATGTTCCAGTCCCTGCTAATTTCAATCTTCACTATAACTGCACCCCAAATTGAATAACATACTGAGTACATGTGAACATGTTGATAAATAGGTCAAATAAGAATGTTCTGCAATTGTTCAGTAATTAGGAGCCCAGACTTTGCCTCAACCTCAGCTATTAAACCATGTGTGCTGCAATCTGAGATGGTGAAGCTGTCAAGCTCCCTAATGACCGTGTGTCAAACATGCTTTGCTGGCTACCATTAAGCATATGCATCCCCTCCACACCGGGCAAGAGCTGTCGATCAGTCATGGTACCACTGGGCGATGAACCTAAGAAACCTCCTTGGGAAGCAACTATTTTTTCAGGGCTGGCTGCCAGTCTCGGAGAAGTAGAGAAATTGTATCCGTATAAACTGTACGGACTGTGCAGTCTGAAGGTACTGTAGGACCCCTGATGGGTCTGATTGGCAGCGAAGGCATTGCTAGATGGAGAAGGCATGATGTACTGAAGCTGAGGAGATGACATCCCGGAGATTGGTACTGGCAACCCAGTCTGATGGCAGTTAAAAGCTTCTCCTTCACCTCCTGATAATGACATGTTCACACTTGCCGTGTTAGCTACTCCAATGTAGGAGGGGGTCCTCTGGGACACAAAGGGTTCACTGCCAGGATTTGTCAGCCGGTTGTAGGTTTCAGCGAGACTGCTACTATATCTGTTGAGGGCCAGTCCTGTGCGGTTGCAGGCTGTGAAATCTGCTGGGCTGAGGTTGCAGAGCTGGCTGGCATTTGGTGCAAGGTGGAAAGCTGGAGAAGAACAGGAGGAGGCAGGCAGGAGGTGAGAGGGTGCAACATTCCCTGCACTTTGATGGATAGAAGAGACCGATGTGCCACCTGAAAATAACAAATACATGAGCATTAGAGTTATCGTTTCTGAGCAAAGTTAATAATAATTATCTTTGCATTTGATGTCTTTTCATGTCTTCCATCTGTCTCAAAGTGCTTCACAGAATGTACTGTAAAGTGAATTGACTGTATTTGTGGATGAATCATGGCAGCCAATTGTGCACAGCAGTGTCCCACAAACAGTCGTGGATTGAAATAACCAATTTATTAATGTTTTGCTTTCAAGGGATTATTATCAGGCATGCAGAGTAAGTAAACTTGCCCAAGGTTTTGACCTGCCTGGAATCAAACCCAGGTCTCTCACTTTCAAGGTGAGTGCTCTAACCACTGAGCTACAGGACTCTACCAAAATTAATTGTAGTAAATGCAATTATTCAGCTGACTGTATATTACATTCAATACCAAAATTTCACCTGTTGTCTGACTGAATAACATCGAAATGTCTTGTTGTTAAAATAAATGTATTTGCATCAAATTTTCCTTGCAAATGGTTGTGCTGCATTTCTGCACTTCCCTTGATTTTATACTGAATAGTTGAATCTGCATAATGGAGACTTGATTATCCTCCATAACATGGAATTTCCTGGTGGATAATTACTATAGAAGTATATACCAATAGATCCCCAACTTAACTGATACCAACATCAGGGAGATCTTTTCCCCCTGCCTGCCACACTCCACAGGTAAAAGCAGCTGATCACACAATTCACAGGATCTTTCAAGGACTGACAAAAGGTATCGTGCATGTTCCTGCTGGTACCTGCTCCCTCATGAGAGTTATCTACTCCAAATATACACCCAGCTATTACATATTATGTTTTTTGG
Source organism: Hydrolagus colliei (assembly GCA_035084275.1). NCBI lineage: Eukaryota > Metazoa > Chordata > Chondrichthyes > Chimaeriformes > Chimaeridae > Hydrolagus > Hydrolagus colliei. The sequence goes on from CM068744.1 coordinate 53,277,130, forward strand.
GTGTTTATCAAACTCCCTTTTGAATGCTGTTTGGACTTGGCTGCAGCTTCTATTCGTGTGAAGGAATTCCACATCTTAACAACCTTCCTTTGGTTGGAATGGGTTCTGTGTTTCAAAACTATTTTTGTTACTGCTGAATGCTACTGGAGAATAATTTATTACCACTATTACTGGATACCAACAATGTATTACTACTGAGTGTTACCACAACAATTTATTATTACATGGTGTCTCCCTGTTCAATAGATTACATAATATTAACAATAATGATTGTGGATGATAAAGAAGACAAATAATCAAGATTGTAGAGGTGTGCAATGGAATATCAACCAAAGGTGTCATAGAATGGTGGTACATAAAAACACCTAATCTACTGAAGCACAGCTTTGATTCATGCACACTAACTCCCACAGAAAGGAAGAAGTAAAATAATCCTTGTATTTGATATAGCACTTCATCACATCTTTGAGACATCTCAAAGCGCTTCACGGAATATATTGTAACGTGTACATTTTGAACATTTGTGGGCGAAACGCGACAGCCAATTGTATACAGCAGTTTCCCACAAACAATCATGGATTGAAGTGACTAATTTATTACTGGGGGGTTTTCTTGAGGGATTATTATCAGGCATGTGGAGTAAGGAAACTTGCGCAAGATTTTGCCCTGCTGGGAATTGAACCCAAATCTCTCGCTTGCGAAGCGAGTATTCTAACCATTGAGCTCCAGGACTCCACTTGTAGGAAAACCAAGAATGAATAGAAGTGAGAGGTGGCACAGACATGGTGGGTAAAATGGCTTTCTTCTGTGCTATAAATTTATATGGTTCTATGGAAAGGGAGTGCACCTCTCAGCAGCCAACTGCAAGAAATGCTGATTTCTTTCCCATGTGCTGTATAAGGCTACAGTCAGTGCTCTGTCCAAATAAAGAACAAAATAAAGGCAGAAATAAAACTAATTTTGTAGAGATTTACAGAATGCAACCAGTCTAACCTACATCTATAATCAAAAACACAAACTTTAATTACTTACTAAAGGAATTTCATTCATTTAACGGAGCATCTTTGGTGAATTTAGGTGTACCTCTTAAGCTATAAATTTCAATGAAATTTCAATCATATGCGTTTGTTACATTACTAGGCACCTGGAACTGGGCACATAAAGTATGCATTTAACAAGCACTGGAAAGCACTGAAATCCATGTGGTTCACAGTTAATTTAACTAATCTGTGGTTCATTCATATCCTGTCAGAAAATTACTATTTCAGAAAGAATACAAATGTGTTTCATTTAGAGAAACCTAAAATGAAACTTATTATGTTCCTCTTTCCTTTGCTCTAGATTCTGTCGGGCAATATTCCCTTTTCCTACAACTCTCCAGGCAATTCTCCTTAACCCTAGGTCTATTCAGATAATGGACCTCTCTATAGGTCTACTGAGGGAATGGCTCCTATCCCAAGGTTTACCCAGGCAAACATCTTTAAGAGCTCAAAGATACTACCCTAGTTGGCGCTATATAAATGCAAGTTAATGTTGTTTATCTTTATTTTGCCCACATATATACAGTCTATTCGGTGAAGCCCTTTGAGACATCTGGAAGACATGAAATGCGCTATATCAAATAGAAGGATTATTATTATTTATTATATCTACACAGTCAAGGATCCCTTTCCCTAGGTCTGCCCATACAATGCTTCCTATTCCTAGGTTTCATCAAGCAATGCTATAATTTCAACCAAAAGGATATGAAGGTCAACCTCCATTGGGTCTTCTCTTAAAACTGCTCTGTGTCATCTATGAGAAGGTGAGGACAAGAATTAACCTTTGCATCTTCTCATTGGTGACTGCTTCCCTCAGGTGGCATGGCTGAGAGCAAGACTATGTATAAAAAGGCACTTTCTTCCTCTCAAGACCTGACCCTGCTACAGACATTAAGTTATTTGCTGCATCTTTCACAGCAAATTTAACTAATGGCTGAATAAATCAAGAGCAAGTATATTAGTTCATAGAAGCCAGTTCTCACTGCAAATTGCAATATCATATTATATGAACACCCTCATATCCTCTGACCTCTTACATAGCCCAGTTTATATTGACTATGGACATTAGATATACATGCTTCTTCCAACAAAATAAATACTTCTTGATTGAATATTTCTTGATATATGGTCTAAATCAATGGTATTTTGTTGTTTCTATAATTGCTTTAAAAAGGTTGCCATGCGATGTGAACACCATAAAGGTTAGCCACCACTGTTTTAAGATGTTAGGCTGGTAACATTATTATTATTAGAGAATTATGAAGGATTAACATACTGGCATTATCCGCTATAACATAATGTAATCTATTGTTTCAATAGGTTACATTTGAAAGGATTAAAAAGATATATTTCTGTACACATTCCATGGCAACACAATTGAAGACAAAGCAATGGATGACTGAAAAAACTGACTGCAGCTCTACCTTGTTTGTGGATCCCAGGTATATCTTCAAAGCTGAGAGTCCGTAGAGAGGGTCTCCAGAATGCATAGGATTCCACGATAGCTTCTAACCCCATTCTAAAGCAGGAAAAAGGATACTACATAAATGATACATACCAACTGGTGCTCTCATTCATTTCTGTAAAATTTAGGGCACTCAATTATTCAAAATGATAATAATTCTAACAGTATTAAAATAAATCATTAAGTGAGAGTAATCTACTATCCTGATCTATGGCACAAAGCCTCTGAATGCAGTGTCAGATTCTTCACTATATGGCTAGTCCCATAATACAAATTTGAGAACATTTTAGGTTGGACAAATAAATTTAAGTGGTGCTTCATTGAGAAGTATGTGCCAGACATGTGACATGGGAAATCTAAACCTTTCATTACTGTGGAAATTTATATTCACAAAAAGAGCATTGAAAGGAAAATGACTTCAAATAGGGAAACGTTCCATTCAGACACATTGCTTAATTTTAGTAACCAAATTCCGAATATAAAGACCAAATCCGAACCAATTAAACAGGATTGCCATAAGAGGAGATGATTTATCTGTAGATACAATCACGACACTTTACTGGAACTCTTGTGAAGAGCTTTGCAACATCTTCCTAATATGAAAGCTACTATATCAAATGTAAGGATTTTTTAAATTATGATTTAAATGAGTGGTGGGATGTCCTCCCGACTTAAAAGCCACTAATAAATGTAATTTTGCATTTTATTGATGGTTTAGCCATTAAACCCAAATTTATATAACTCCCTGCCTCAATCTTTCTATCTTGTCCCTCTTCAAATCACAGGGAATGGTAGAATTTTAATAAAGGAGGAAGAGAATAATAGCCTAGCATGAACATGGGTCCACATACAAGTGCATACAGATTTGCACACATGGATGAACATACAAACATATTTAAACTTCCTGCCTCAAACGTCAGAGAAATGTACAGGTGAACTCAAACTTAAAGAGCAATGCGAACACAAATACTCCACTGGGTAAATGCAAACTCACGCATTTAAACACACACATACACACTCACACAGGTGCACAATCCACACTGCATGTAGGAAAGTATGCAGGAAAGACTCATCAATACATTATGTACACACAAGCAGAGTTGGATAATACATTCGTGCAATGTTAGTTATAACTGTAATATATTTCCAGGTTCCAAGCAAACACTTCACCGAGAATTGTAAGAAATCCAGATCTCACAGAAGAGTTTGACTGAAAACTGTCCTCACAAAAGAAATATTCATAAAGACCAGGTAATGAAGAACATAATAAAGTTGTGCTTGATGTTGGCCTGCCAAAATTATGTTCAGATATAATTGCTTTCACACTGATTTTATTGGGGGATCATAGCCATTTTTCAGGAAGCTATAATAAAATATTTATTAGGTAGACTCGGTTTCAAAAATCAGCTTAATTTCCCCCAGTAATGGGAGCTTTGGGGTAGTTCTAGTTAGTGTCGAGATAAAAGTCGCCTCCTGGAGGGATGTAGCCTAGGCGATAATTTATACAAGATGCCTTGAACTTTTCCCATTTTATCACTTGCCCCGCTTGCTATCAAATAACTCAGTTTGTTTAGCAGAACGAGTCCTCCTTTCCTGTATTTGCTAAGAGGGGCAATTTTTTTTTTTTGCCTTTAAACTTTATGACCGGTTAGAGAAGAGAAGTCCGCTTCAAAATGTACTGTCGACATTTTGCATGTGTCCCTTTGCCGCACAGGTCTAAGTCGGGCGCTCGGCCGCTGCTTGTCCTTAATATTTAAATTAATTTAAGCCGTGGGAAAGTACAAGTTCACTTTAAATACAATTTAGTGAGCAGCAGCCAGATCCCCCCACCCCGGCCTTCCTGAAGAGCTGTGCGGTGAGTTAGCTTGCAAAGCAAGAATGTTATTTCAGGAGTGGGGCAAGCGGGTTGGAAAGACTAAACGCTTTTTCGGGAGGAATGGATGTATTTACCTGTTGCGTCCTGAATCCCGGAATCCCTTTGCAAACGGGTTTCTGTCAATCTTCAGTCTGGTGATCTGAGACGAGGAACGGAATTGGGATTGAGAGATTGCCCTTGTTTGGGACGCCGCTCTGACCTCTCGGTGTCAGTGTTGTCCGAGGCATCAACACTACCACAGAAAAGGTCATCCCGCACATTGCACTGACTCCCCCACATCCATCACCACCATTTATACACTCAACCAAACATAACCTCAAAACGCAGTCACGTCAAACCAGCCAAAAACAACAGTGAATGCGACCGCGACAATGTATCAGAAATAGCAATATAATGTTAATACGCCAAAGCCCATTTTAAGCGAGATTCGAGTGTAGTTGTGTGGCCAGCTGGGGGTGGGATCCGGTGACTTTATTTTGGATGATAAAACGACACTGAGCGGGTTGGACGCGGTGAAAGCTGCCTGTCTGTGGGAGAGAGGCACTGGGCTGGGGGCTGGTTTACCTGCTGGTTTTGATAGGCGGTCACTGTGGTAAACACGGTCTCGGGGAAGCTGAAATGCTTCACCCCCTCTCCTGTGGGGATGGGTTTGACTGGGGACAGCTCCTCCCCGCTCTCCTTGCGGATCACATGGACTCGGGGCTGGTACTTGTGCATCGAATGGAGGATGATCTGTGTCGGTAAAAACCATCAAAGTCAATACATTCTGGGTCACAGCCTCTCTCCCCCCTCGCCCAACCCACCCCCCCCCCCCCCCCCACCCCGATCATTGCTGAGCCCGACTCGTCTCAACTGGGATAAACTGCACAATGTGAATGATAATTAAAGAGACTCCATCCCAAATTAATGTGTGGATCTTTTCCCCGCACTCACACACACACTCACACACACACTCACGGGGTCTCGCTACCTCTTGCTCACTGTTTGATGATATACATTTCCCGAGTGTCTCTGTGTTACTGGTTCATTCCGATGGGTTTTCACTGAGTTTCCACCGACACTCGACCAGGAATGAAAGCCATCGGGAGATGCAACCAGAGTGTGACACAGTGAAGTGTGTCCAGGCCGCCGGCCAACTCTCTCTCTCTCTCTGTGTGTGTGTGAGTGAGTGTGTGTGTGCAATGCAGCCTCGCTTCACTCACACAGCGCCAACAAATGCGCCGGCTTTGCACGTTCAAATATAAATTGAAATAATATTAAACCATAAAGAGTATTTATTATAGTTGGACCGGGCAGCGCGTAGTTGCTGTAAATGCGCTGAGTTCTCATAAGAGTGTTTTTCTTAATTAAAAAAAACAAGTTGTTAGTGAATCTCTTTCACTGTATCCCATCCCGCAAACCCACGTTTAAAATGAGATCCTTATTGTTATTGTATTTCTACAGGTCGGGCTTTGTGTGTGTGTGTGTTTGTCTGCCAATAATTATACACAGCTATACAAACGACACACGATCGTCTAAATAGCCGATCCTATAGTTGGTCCTGTGGGTTCTGCTATAATTGTTATACATGTAAGTATTACTGGGCAAAACGGGGCTGTATTACTGTGACAACCCAACTACAGATTTAACGAAACTGTGATCACATCAGCCACTGATGTTTTGCAAAGCTACTTCCCTGCGGATAGAGAAACCCACACGACAGGGAAGCGGAGGGCCTCTCTCTTGCCTCCTCGTATGCAATCAAGCAATTACAGCTAAGGCCATATAAACCCATAATGTTAGACCCTGGTTATGTTTGGATCAGGCCTCTGCTTGGATTGGAACGTGATTGAATGGTCCTGGATATGCTCTCAATGCTGTATAACACTCGGATCAGGACTACAGGACATGCGGATCTTGTTAGATACACAAACCCACACGTTAATCAAACTAATCTGGATCAGTTTAAAAAATGCACCCGAAAGTTTTGAAATGTTTCATTTCAACGGAAATTAAAAAAAAACACAACTTACATTTACATTTTTATTACTGTATATGCAATAATAATCTTTGGATTTGAGAAAGCGCTTTCTACATCCTCTAGCCGTCTCAAGGCGCTTCACAGGATATACTGTAAAGTGAATTGACTGTATATTCGTGGGTGCAACGCGGCAGCAAATTGCGCACAGCAGCGTCTCACAAACTGCCGTGGATTAAGTGACTGAATTATTATTATATACTTTTGAAGGAATATTAAGCGGCTATTTTGCGCTGCAGCAAATATCAATATCACAATGTTGTTTGTCCTCTCACCATTCCCATCTTCCTCCCTGATGTGGGAATCATAATTGATTTCAGCCGCTTTTTTAAAAAAACGATTTGCGAATAAACAAGTCAATTTAATGTAACCACTTGTTGCAAGGATGAGAAAAACCACAGACTTTCAATTCCCAAATACATTACTAACCAATGAAACGAAAATAAATTGCGGGCTGTTGAAATATGAATCATTTGAAGACTATATAAGCGCAGAATGAAGATAATATTAACGTTTGATTTATACGAGTTTTTATATTGTTCCCATTACATTATGTGACAACCATCACAACACAGAATAATGTTAATCATTCACTTACATAAAATATTATTCTTTGGATCCACATGTGTCAGGTTGAATCTTTAAGAGTTTATTGTACATTTGGGTTTGCCTGGCATAGGTGCTCCTCGCTATTATCTGTAGATCTTGTCACAGAAAGCGTTCTGTAATCTATTGTAAATGTAGCGAATATTTTTTGTGTTGGAAAAAAAACTCCAGTGGTATATTTCTTAATGAGCGACCCTCGTCTAACTTGACTCTCGCTAAACCCCCTGCCAGCTCGTAAGGTTTAAACTGCCTTCAAACCAAAATAAATGAAACAAATCAATAACGCAGAGCGCCTGCTTGCCTTGTTTATACGCCCTGGTGCACAAAAGACGTCGAGGTTTGGAGCGATTTAACAGTTTTAAGCAAAAACAAACACACACGCGAGTGTTCATGAGAATTGGCTAATTCAATGCGTTTCGCCCTGGCCGGCACCTGGTGGGATATCTATCGCCTTCATGTGGAGCAGAGCGAGAGATCGGGTCTGTGCAGGGATTATTATGATCAGTTCTTGGCACTCACATGTCCCTGGTCATCCAGCTCGTTGTTGGTGAGTTTGAGTTTGTCGAAGCTGATGACCTGTCGCATCCAGGTATCGCCCGAGGCCGGAGAGTCCGGGTGGATATAAACCCGAGCGGGTACAGGAGAGTCGGCGTTACCAGCCACCATCCACTTGGAGCTGTGATACACATACCTGCAAGACAAGCCCACCAGCCATCAGCCCCCCCTCACCAAACACAACTCATTACTGTTCCCACAGAGCAAAGCCGGAATCCGCTTCCACTTTATTTGCTCGTTTGTTTTCGATCTGAAACAAGTCGCACGTTTCTCATTCAAACCAGAAATATTACACGCCCGAGTACTACACTCAACTTACTGGTTTGTTTTTAATCGACCGATCGACCCCAAAACTGCTAAATTGATGCACATTTTGTCCATATTTTGTTTTTGAAAAAGAAGAAAATTTCGCAGACAATCCTTGCTTCAAATTGGTCTGTGGCGGCGTCTGGTTCTGGGATGTGAAACTTGGCGAATTCTTTGTGCGGTGTATTGATTTATTGTAACAAAAATACGCTGTTAAATAGGCTTGTGTCGCTGCTGTCAAATAACACGTAGCGTTGCTATTTGTACTAGTGGAGAGTACATATCTCCTGTGAAATATTCAGTGTCGGGATATATGTGGTATCTGTGGCTCTTTGAAAATAATACAATAATGATGATAATAATAATATTGAGCGGCCTTCCGCCAAGATTGGGGTGAATCCCTCAAACCGTGGCCTGGAGATCGGTAAAAATACCGCGAAATGTTGGCGTTGGGACTCTGGTCAACGTTGTTGCCGTTCATGCCGGCAGATTCCCGTGCATTGCAATGCGAACAAAAAAATAACGTGTCTGTAATCCATATACACCCCCGTCTAAGCGCGGCTCCATTAATGCAAAACATTCGCCTTTTCTCGTTCCGCTGGGATCTTACTGGGATTCAGACAGATTTTCACTGGAGTGGTGTTTTAATACAGACACGGGCTATTTGTTCTTTACTGTGATCAGTATTATTTGCTGTTTACCTGTACCGCTTGTTATCCACTGGGACAATATCCATCGCTATGTAATACTGCTGGTGGGGATCCAGACCCGTGATTTTCACCCGCATCGCTGGAAACATCCTCCTGAAGCAGAGATACATGACAACAGAGTTTTGAGCATCAAACGTTACAGGAAAAGGTCGCTCAGTCCTGGAAACCTCCCGCAATCTATTGATATGGTCAGGGACTATCGTGGTTAACAATCCAAAGAAAAGTGTTGCGCGGTCTCGTTGGGAAAGCACTGGATAGTTATTTGATCGTTTGCCGGACACTTCTCACAATCACAAACCTGGACAGGTTTCTGGGGGGGGGGGGGGGGGGGGGGGGGGGTTCGGGGAAAGAAACGAATCTTTATTTGCAACTACAACCTATAAATCACAACTGTTTCGCCGCGAGAAACTCCACCAAACGAAACCCCCTTAAAAGATTTACAAGCCAAAGCATGTGGGTTCAATCAAAAACGGATTGGAAGAGATATATATATAGAGATATAAAAAATAACAACGATAATCTTCAGTGCGGTGTACATGTAGCTCCCAACACCAGGCCATGTGGAGCCAAGCGAAACAGGTTTCATTGAAATAATACCAAGCAATCAACCGTGTGTGTGACAGGCGGGGAGGAGTCCAGCCTCACACCCCCGTATCTTTAAATCATTCTGCCCTTATCGGCTATTTATATCTAACATGAATAGATCAGTTTGATGCCTTGCTTGTAAGTGACACAGAAAAACAAGTTAATCTCGTCCTGATGGTGTTTGGGGGGATTTATCCCTCCCCCCGCCACCCTCCTTTCTCTCTCACACAGTGACCTACCTCCCCGCTTTCGTGATGATCATCTCAGTACCGATATCGTGAAACCTTTTCCACAGGTCAGCGCCTTGTAGCTCCACGCGGATGTCCTCCCTGTTGTACTTGGAGGGCGGGTAGGTCTTGGTGAGTATTGGAGGAGAGGGCATCTCCGAATCGTCTTCTCCGTTCAGGGCTGAGACACCAGAGAGCGGGAGAGCACACGGTCACTCTCACTCACTCACTCACACACTTTCAACCACAAATCCACAGACTCGGTGACATTTCAAACGCAAATATGGTTATATTCCCTAACAAGTCGCCTCCGGAGCGGTGTCAGCCACTCGTAATCGTACAGTAGAGAAGCCAGTGAATTAAAAAAAAGTAAATGTGTGTGTGTGTGTGTGTGGGGGTGTTTTTATCTCGATTTTTAAACTAAAACAGTCGCAGGGTAAATTTAAACAGGTAAACTTTTGTGCTTTGCGTTAAATAGTTTTACAAAAAAACACGCTAGCGGCGGGTCCTTTTCTGGAGGCATAAAATAAGAGTGTGAACTCACTCACCCGATCTCTGGCTACAGTCAGTCCCAGAGTTTTTCTCGTCCTCGGAGAGCCTGTCGCTGCTCGGCGCTCTCTCAGCCTGGCTGCTGATCTCTTTCATCTCCACGCCATCCTCGCGGCGCTCATCCAGTTTCCTTTTCTTTTCCGCCCCGATCAGCGCTTCCACGGAAAAGGCGTGAGCTTTCAAACTCATGGTGGACGGCGATCTCAGCCTTTTCTCGGCCATCCCAGATCCAGAAGCAACAGCAGGCAGACACACTCACAGACACTCACTCACTCACACCCAGAGTGTGTGTTGGTTTGTGTGTGGGAGAGGCTGTGTGTGTGTGTGTGGGGGGGGGGGGGGGGGGGGGGCTTGGAATACACACGGAACAAAGTTTGTTTTCAATAAATTTCCCCAAACTCCCAGTAGGAATCCAGCGTGTAGATTATTCCTGAAAGGTTATGAGAGCAGGACTGTGAGGGGAGGAGGAGGATTGAGGCGAGGGAGCGCGTTGTTTCTGGTCGGATGGGCAGATGGACTGACATGTATCGGGGACGCTGCGGGTGGACTCTGTGAGCACAATTAGGGCTGGTAATTGAATTTTGTTGCCTTGATCTGTCAGCACTTACAAGCAGTAGAGCAATGGACATACTTCACCCTCCAACTCCACACGCGTGTCACTTACAGGCAGGCGCGGGCGGGGTCTGCCCGGCACCAGCCCACCGGCCGCCCTGCCCACCAATGGCGGCTTCCACCTCATTAGCATTGCCTGCCCCGTGCACAACCAGGAGACCTCGGCGTCAATCAAACCCCCTCCTCCCCCCCGCACTCTCTCTCTCTCTCTCCCTTTGCTGCAATCCATCGTTCCTAAACACTTCAAAACAAACCTGTTGTATTTATTGTATCATGTGCTATTCAGCCTCTTCGTTTGCACCAGGAAGTTTGGGAAGCCGCTCACGCGATCGGTAGCATCACTCCGAGTGGAGGCTGCCCTTTCCGCCGCCGTGATTTAGAAAGTGATTTAGAAACGAGACCCAATAAATGCAATAGACACGACGCCGGTTTCCAACCGCGGGAGGAGGGAGAAAAAAAAGTTGGAAATGCGTTCGGTGGCTGTGTTTGACAGAACCGCAGTGGTGCGTGTTGTCGAGGCGTAAATGAACGCGAGCTTGCCTTATGCTGTTAGTGTTATTGCTAAATAACCGGAATACACGGCAAATGGCAGAGCGGCTCCATCAGGAGAGAGGGTTGTGCGCGGGTTTGTGGCCGAGTCTGTGTAACCCTAGTGTAGATGCACATTGAGTGATCCGCAATTGCCCTTCCGGACAGCGGTCACCGCACAGGCACCGACACCCTGAGGGAATCACGTTGTGTTTCTAAACGCATCAGTTACGCTGAGACCGGCAATAATTGCCGACCCGACGTCAGGAACACGGGAATAAGTACACAAGATAAATATCCAATTGGAATTAATACGTCGCAATTCGACGACCATAATACGACGGTAGCATTCCCCCCCCCCCCCCCCAGCCTCGCTGTGATGGTGGGTACTGTACTCACTCGCAGCCCTAAATTGAGAAACGGATTTTGGAAGTAAAATGATGTATGTGTTTAATTGCTTAAATTAAAGCACACACACACACACAGTAACAATGAGAATGGTCTGTGTGCTATTTTCTCTGTTGGTTTCTCGGGGCTGTGGCTACCGGCCTAATAATCATCCCAATAATAAATCTTGCATTTGATAAGATATCAGATCGAGGTGTCGAGAGCACCAAACCCTTTCGCGGGATTAATTCATTGTAAAGTGTAATGACTGTGTATTCCTAGGCTGATCTGACAAATATAATGTATTTTTTGGGGAAACAAAATCATCTTTCACTCATAATAACCTTTCATTTTATTCTTTGCCAAGTATCTTAACGCGAGGATTCTGTTGGAAATGATTCAATGATTTCATTAACCTATGTTTCGTGAGGAAACTATGAGTTAATGTCAACGCGTTTCATCTGGATTCGGGAAGACAAGAATGTTGAACAATATTCCCAGGTTGGAGTCCAGGTCGCCGACTCTACATTGATAACATTCGTTCACACTGTTGTGGGTGCAAACGTTTTATTTCATTTCTCACGTATTTATTTATTTATTCCCACAATCGATTAAATTGCAAGGACATGGACAATAAATTAAATAGAGGAAGTTGAGTTAGGGTTTAATGAACTTGTATTTAATGTTAAATAATTAAGATTAATCGGACTATCGGCAAATAATCCAGAATAAAGTCTGACATCAATATTCTGAAATCCCAACCTTACAATCGTTTAATTACCCACCCGAACAAGGCGTTTATACTATTTACATTTAGCTTTAAATATGAATGGAAAAAGACAACACAATGATCTCTGGAACTTTCAGTTCTGATTTTCTTTTTTTTAAGGAATATTTTGGGGAAATATCTGCCGATTCCATTGCAATTTTTTCCCCATAATTTTCCCAGGGGTTAATCTCCTTCTCGGTGAATTTCCCTCTGCGTGTCGGTGGTCGGCTAAGTCATTGGAAGTAGATCGGAAACATCAGATGTAAAGCGAGGGAACCATTCGCTAACGGGAATTGAACGAGTCGGATCAAGGTTTCGGATCGGGAGTGAAACAGTGAAAATGCACAGCTCCAGCCGCCGAGATTTTCCTCCCCCTTTTACCGCCAGAAATGTCCATTTTTGTTTGCGCGGTTTGATTTTTTGGGGTCATTTTGGTTTCCTCTGAGCCGCAGCTCAGGCCAGTTCGAGTGTTTTACAGATCAACCACCGACCTGCTCACATTATTGGAGACTTTGAACAGCCTGCCCCGAACTGCGACAAACTTTTGTACAACTAATAATAATAATAATCCTTACATGTGATATAGCGCGTTTCACGTTATATATATGTACAATATATATATATATATATATATACACACACAGTATGTTTTTAAAAGAAAAATGACAGAGTGACATAGACACCTCCTAACGGAAACAACACCAGAAACAATCAGAAGTCGATCTTGGGAGAGTGGAGAAACATTCACAGGGTGGGTCAAGAGCCGCAAGTAGGTTTCAGCACCGAACCCGTGAGCTCGGATGAATTATTAGTCGAAGTTTTATTACAGCCACGGCCACACATCTCCCTGTTTCAGATGCCAAATCGACCTGTTGCCGATTTCAAGCATCGTCTGTCTCCATCAGGGCATCTCAGCATCCGCGGATTGCTTTTCTGCTCTTTATTGTGAGTCGATGGAGACAAAATCCAACCCCTTCATCACGAGTGGACCTTTGAATGAAAGCCGTGACTGTTCGCATTTCACCCGAGGTGCTCAGAATACATTTCTCTCAAATCTCACCCATCGGCAGAAATTGTGAACACCGACAGCTTCGCTATAATAAGTAGTCAAGTGAAGTCACTCCTCCTGACAAGTGTTGTCAGAGCTTCTACTGAGAGACAAAAAATACTAGGCAGATATAACACAGGGAAACGTGCAATTCTTAGTTTATTCTGCTTCATTAGCTTCGCGCCGCCCTCCCCACCCTACAGACAGCGGTACAGTGAATGTGACATTTTGCTGTGAGATTACCGCCAGCCGGTCCGCGGTAACCCCGCAGATATCTTCCCCTTCAGTATTTGAAGTTCAGGACATGTGGTTGACGCAACGCAAAGAAAGCGGGAATTAAAGATGATGAATAATAAATAACGCGAAACCATTTACTTCACATTCGGGATCTAACCGCTTCCCCCCTTGGATCCCTGGCCTGACACACAACTGCGCAGCGAGGCATTGGGGGGTAATTCACTTCTCACTGAATTACTGAGGCCGAAACCTCAACCGTCCAAGAAAATACCTGCAAGAGAACAACAGCGGGGTGGTCACAGTCATCAAAACATCAGGTCTCCCCGCGAAAAAAAATTACTCGCAGAAAACATTTGATGTAGAGGACTCGCTTCATCATAAACACAATTTGTGTTTAACCCACACATTGAAACTAATACCGCTAATGATAGTTAGTAGTATTTTGCGTTTGATATAGCGCTTGATCGCCTCGACAGATTATTGGTGCCGGAATATGAAATGATCTGTTGCGGTTAAGGGAGCGGCTACTGACCAGGTCGAGCAAGTTTTGATAATTGAATTAAATGTGGTCGCTAAATATTTACTTCTTGTCTCGCTTGTTTTGATTACGTGTTTGCAATGTACAGTGAAAAATACTTACTGTACCTGATTTATTATTTATATTTAAAATTCCCCAAACGTGACATCTAAAATTACACTAAAGTACTTTTTTTTATTGTTCCTGAGATATAAGTAAGTTTTTTTAATTCAGAAAAATTCAACCCTGATTGAAATGAGTCGGCAAATGATTCTATTCCTCGTTATTCAAATCTATACTGGCAATAATTCAAATGCACCCGCGACACTAACAAAATAAAAACTGTCAAGCGGGTTTACATCGCATTAAATACGCAACACCTTACACTCAGATTAACACCAGTCGCCGGGACCCCTCGTTTAATGTGGGACAGGAAAATAATGGAGAATTAAGGTTCAGCATCATACTCTGGATTGATTTCCCATTGAAAGCATCAACTCCAGTCATCAGCTCCCAATAGTGCATCTCGGCGTACTCAAGTCCCTGCACGATGTTGCTCTTCTCCGTGATCAAACGCTTTTGGGGCGCCACAACGTTGAACAGTTTTAATGACAAATATTTTAGCGTTGGAATTTTTATAAACTCCCCCCCCCCCCCCCACCACACACACACACTCACAGAAGCAGCGTGTTTCCCTCAGTTTACAATGTGCCTCGAGTAAGCGCCCAGTTGGACCCTGTACAGGTGTTGGGAAGAGAAAGAGAGGACATTGTGCTATAATCATCACATAAGTGATCGGCTGGAGCGCCATAAGCATCCACATAACACTGCACTACACGCCGATGCGTCTGTACATATTAACCGCATCGCTATCGGCCTCCCAATAACACTTTCCTCCCCAAAAATCGTAATATTTGAACAAAACTAGTAAATTCCGACAAATTCAGGAACGAAAGTCGGTGCCAGCGCTGTAATTTGCCGGAGTTTGAGCTGTTCCAGGCGGGGCTGGCCTCACTGTGTACCCGGGAATGCTGTGTGTGCTCAGGCACACGGTGCCATCTACTGTTGGCATCCAGATATCCACCCCTGTACACCGACAGCAACAGGGAGGAACCATCGCCATTAAACCCACCGTAACTATTCGTCAGACATCCCCCCAATAGCACCGTTTAGACCCACACCTGGAGCACTCCAGCAAATGTTTGTTGAAACCAAAGTGCACTCAATTCATCACAGCGCCGGTGTTTACTGACTGTCAACATGCAGAATCGCTCTTGGGTCCCTTTAACTCTATAGATGCTACAAGTGTGGCATCGTTCACATTTTATTTCAATTTTATGGAAACACTGCAATTCCAGGTCCATTCTGACTAGATTACTGGGGTTTTACTGCAGTCCAACCCTACATCACTGTTTTCCCATTTTATATATAAAACAGGTATATATTTATAATGAAAGGTACATCTTTTTTCATCGGCAGGAACACATTAAATTCAAATATATCTTTAATAGACACAAGAGCCCCGCGTGTGAGTGGGGCACAAATGGAGAGGGCAGTATTTACTCTGGAACAGTTAATTTGGTCCCAAACACGGTGACAGCGGCAACAAAGAATATTGGACTGCCTGCAAATTTCACAATAAAATACCTCAGTAGGACAAAACATCAGTTGGATATTTTAAGTTATACATAATAATTCTAATACTATACATCATATTTTTTTTCTTCGAGTTACATATAGTTTTGCAAGCATTTGTGGCGTTTTGGGAGCGAAATTTAGTTTCAGGCTGTCCGATTTCTAATCACACCAGCTCTATCTTAAACTTGCTGATTTTTTAACATTTTAAAATTTGAAATAAAGTCCCTGAGAAATAGGATTAGACAAACAAGTTGTACTTTGGGTAACATTGACATGACATTGGAAGATTAGCGTAAAAACGTATCCGCCGATTATATAATGAAAACTTTGCCGTACACTTTGCATAATTTACTATCTAAACATGTTTTCTATATAATATTAATATCGACAGTCACTAATGTAAAGCGATGCAAAAAAAAACTTTTCCACAAACCATCTCCGTTGTTTAAGAGGCAACTTCATTTGTATAAATCTATTAACACAATTGAGTAGAGCCAGCGTTAGCGGCTCAGTGCTGCGCGGCGCTGGACTGACTGATTGCATTGGAATTATATGTTCAGTTAAGAGTAATCCTAACAGATACACGACCAAACCTCTCCAGGTTCAGCTGAATATATTGACGTGACATTCATTTGATGTGAACTTTAGGTTCCTAAATGCTGTCTTGCAGCGTTAGATTTCTGTGTATGAAAAACACTTCGGTTTTACACATTTCCCTAGACTTAGTCGGCTGTTACCCCTCATTTTAAAAACATGGGGAAAAATCGATGGTTTCAATTTCCCTAGCCTCCGGTAAAATTGAAAAACAAACGCAGAAATGTTACAAATTAACAGAAGCTCAATTGGGATTGAGAGATAACGGTAGATTAACATTTCCGCCATCGAAACATTAGACTTTATTATATATTTGAGATGTAATAATAATACTCCTTGTGTTTGATATGGCTATTTTCATGTCTTCTTGACGATTCAAAGCGCTTCACAGAATAAACTGTGATAGTGATCTGGATTTACAGCATTTTCTGCTTGTCATGCAATTTTGTTTTGTTTCCTATCCAACCATTTGCAGCCCATACGTGCACCGTTTTCACCAAAACGCTGAGGAATGTTTAATGCAATACTTTGAAATTCATATAAATAGAGCGACTCCCGCATTATGGTATATTCACATATGCTGAAGCGAACTGAACGAATTAATGTCTTAACAGCTTACACTTTCCAGCTGAGAATGTCAATACAGTCCTGAATACATTTGAATCCGGATATTGTCAATGTCAGTGCAACACGTAACGGGAGTCGGACTGAACAGATAACACCCACCACGTTTATATAATTATTATTATTTAATGATGGCGGCTGAGTTTAGTAACTGCATCCACGGGTCAGTTGTTTATTTGTGTAAAAGGGGTAATAATGTATTGAACAATAAAAAGGATGAGGTTTTGTTACCTCGGAGATCATAATCCCTGACCCTAACCTCCCCTTATCTAAACCCTTTTTAATCTGGTAATTACAGAGTGAGGAACAGGAGAGAAACGCGATAGCGGGAGAGAACAACATGTCCCACTGCCAAACAGACCAGAGGGGATTAAAATAATGTACGTGTTACAACATGGATCTCCTATACATGTACATTATTATCATTATTAACACAGGTATCGAACCTGTTGCACTTTAATGTCGTTTTATCCGCACTGTTATCTTGAAGCTGCTTGTTAGCGATTGCTGTGTGTGTGTGTGTGTGTCCAGTCCGCAGATAACACACAGTATCTTATTACAGGACGTTTGTGACCGTACGTTCAAACGGGCAACAGGAATCATAAACAATATCAAGTTCGGTTTGAAAGCCCTCGTTGTGGCTACTCCGGATCTCTCCCGACCCGCCAGAGGAACGGGAAGACACTGGTGAGGGAAACCGGGCTGCAAATACAACCGATTGAGAAGGAGGGAGAGAGAGGGAGAGAGCCACATCACCATCTGTGTTTGACCCACGGTTTGTGGAAACGTTATTTTCTTTAGATATTGACATCAGTACATGTTGATTCCCACTGTAACGCTTTTGATTGAAGAGGTCAGACAGACTCAGCTAGAGTTTCGATAGTTCGATGGTTTGTCAGAATATTTATTTCCAGTAATGTGTGTTGGAACAATTTAACAGATACAACAGTTAATATTCTTCCTGCCCCCCCCCCCCCCCCCCCCCCACCCCCCCCTCCAGTCCCCCCTCACACACGCACACATACCTATGACATGTTCTTTGGCGTATACTGCACAATATTCTTTTTTTTTTTGGCAGGTTGTTAGAATTTTATACATTATTAAAGTGAAAAATGAAAACCATAAATCAAAGCTGAGTTTAGCGGAATGAATCAGCCAGGCATTGCTGTCAGGGCAACGCGCCGCTCGTTTGTCAAACAAATATCCCATACACTGACTGCACCACCATCACCGAGCGCTAGGCTGCACTGCACAGCGGGAGGGGCCTCGGCTGTTTCCATGCAATGTCAGTGTGACAAACACCACATGTGTTATAACCTCCCTCCCTGCTTCCCTCCCTCCCTCACTCACTCACTCACTCGATTGGCTCACCTTTACCTCGTTGTTGAGACGCCAGGTATTCCATGAGCAGCACATATACAAAGTGAGCAAGGCAGTCTCCCCTCACCACCCCCACTGAATAATATGGGAATAACATAGGAACACAAGGACAGGAAATGGCCATTTGGACAGTCTAGTCTGTTCCTCCATTCAATCAAAGACAATTCTTCATTTCCATTTAACCCCTGTTTTTCTCGAGTATCCCTTACCTACCAACCATTTACAATCCACTGTGTGTCTATAGCTCGCTGAAGCAATCCATAGTCTCCTTATCGTTAGTGTTAGTGATTGCCTCAGCTAGAGTTCTGTGTACAATTCTGGTCACCACACTTTAGGAAGGATGTTAAGGCATTGGAAAGGGTGCAGAGGAGATTTACTAGCATGGTACCAGGAATGAGGGACTTCAGCTATGAGGAAAAGCTGGAGAGGCTAGGTTTATTCTCATTGGAATAGAGAAGGTTGCGAGGAGACCTAATAGAGGTTTATAAGATCATGAGGGGATTCGACAGGGCAGATAGGGAAAAACTGTTTCCACTGGTGGGCGTATCAGTGACTCGTGGTCACAGATTTAAAATAGTTTCAAAAAGAAGCAGAGGGGAGCTGAGGAGAAATGTTTTCACTCAGCGAGTTGTTAGAATCTAATGCATTGCCTGAAAAGGTGGTGGAGGCCGATTCGATAACAACTTTTAAAAGAGAATTAGACATTTATTTGGGGAGAACGGGTTTGCGAGGTTATGGGGAGAGAGCTGGGGAGTGGGATTAAATTGCTCTTTTTAAAAACTCGATGGGCCGAATGGCCACCTTTTGTGCCGTAGGATTCTATGATTCTATATTCTCGTGACCATTTGACTGGAAGAGATATTTGTCTTGGACTCCACTCACATCAGCTGCATGTCTCAACTCTCACTCACTCAACTCAATGGCGTTTGATGTCACTGTGCTGCAGGTACTATGGCGTCACAAGTCTGTTGATCTCATTGACCCCAAGTCGCTCGTTTCATCCACAAAATATACAGTCAATTCATTTTACAGTACATTCTATATATGAAGATATATGAAGCTTTTTCAGATGGCTTGAAAGATGTGATAAGGCACTATATCAAATGCAAGTATTATTATTATCATTATTATATATGAGGTGACACAGAGATCCAACACAGAGCCATCAGAACTGTAAGATAATCACTGTGACACAGCGGAGGAAGCCAAAATGTTAACATTACCTGTTTCGCACAGCTCATCCTAGCATTGGGGGCATAAGGTAAATGCTGTAAAATTATACTGCCCTCTAAAGAGGACATTTACAAGGTTTTCTCATGTGAGAGCCTTAAAATGAACATCCCATTGTAGCCTGGATTGCAACAGTAGGGATAGTTGCATATAATAATAATCCTTGCATTTCAGGTGGCACCTTATCACATCATTGAGTTATCTCAAAGCGCTTCACAGGATATACTGTAAAGTGGAGTTACTGTGTATTTTGTAGGTGTACACAGTAGATATTGACAGCAATTTCCCACAGATATGATTTGAAGATATACACCTGGATATCACTGACAATGCATGGCAATTACTTGTTATTTTATCACGATTATCTTCTGATTACTCACTTATCGATTGATTGATTCATTGATTCATTCCAATTACAACCATACAATAATAATAATAATACTTGCATTTGATAGATTGCCTTATCACATCATTGAGATATTTCAAAACGCTTCACAGAATATATTGTGAGGCAGATGGACTTTGTATCTGATGGGTGAAACAGCTAATTGCACACAGCAGAATCTCGCAAACAGCCGTAGATTGAGTGACCAAATTATCATTGTTATTATTTTGTGATGGGATTATTACCCCTCAGGAAGCGATCTGCCAATCCACAACAACTGGGCTCCTACTTGCTCCTGGGCTAAACAGAGGCATGTGGAGTAAAGAAACTTGCGCCACCCGGGAATGAAACTCATGTCCTCTCGCTTGAGAGGCAAGTGCACTAGCCACGATGCTGTGCGCCTCCTGAATGCACTCACTGAACCTAAGAGTCAATCGTAACAACAACTAGTATTTATATAGTGCCTCTCACCGAGGACAGCAAAGTGTTTGACAGTGATGGAACACAATGCCAAGCCAGGGGAAGGTGACTGTAGGCATGGTAGAAGAGAAGGTGTTCAGGCAATTTGTCTGGCTATCTACTATCCTATATTTCATATTCAACATATTCAATAGTTTAAATAACTGACGGTGACTCATCTTAAAGGCCAATTGCAAAGTATTCCTAGCACTCACCATTATTGTACAAAATATGTTTTTATGAACCTCGGAACTATTCCCCATCATATCTACAAAAACAACAAAACAAAAAAGCAAACCATAAACATCAGAGAACTCAACCAAGCTACACTGTAGCTTGAACCTTTACAAACAAGTTTCTATATTCAGCTTCATGGGAATTACCTAAAGTTGTGCGTTTGGCTGAAATAATAAACCTATAATATCATTCAGGAAGATGATGTCTTCAAATAAATACCCAACTGTTGCTGTGAAGAAAAGACATCAGCATGTTGATCCACAAATATAAAATTCCTTTTTGCTGCACAGACAAAGAACAGAGAGTGAGACAGATGTTGTGATGTAAATAATAAATTCCTGTAGCTGCATTTCAAAATTGATTTTCTTATTTTAAAAAGTTAACCTCAGAACATCAAAGCAAATTAATTTCACACATTTACAATGTTATTTAATTTTCAATATTGGCGCATTATGGTTATGCTCTCTTTTCAAATGTACATTTTCAATTAGGCATATTCTAATCTCAAATAATTATTTGTGATAAAAAATCTCACTGATTATGGTGAGGCCCTCAAAGTGATTGAGATATTATGAATGTGATCTTTGGCCCAAAGAAGTTGATATCATCGGTAGCAATTTGCACAATTCAATTTGCTATACAATATTCAATACAACCTATATACCTTCAACCTCAGGAAGTGTTTGAGATACACTGATGTACAACTTAGTTTATTATACTGTAGATCCATATCAGGCTATATGTAATGGTATGAGAAACTACTAAGCTTTCCAATATTCGGTGTCTACAGTAAAATAACTGGTATGTTTTTAACTCACTTCCTATAGTTGTTTCAGTACTTCAGACCACAGGTTGTTTTCAGCAAAACCCTTGCGTACAACAAAGGGTGACTTTCCACTACAGATATTTTATCTTTATAGTAATGTAGCTGGAATTTAAGGCAGTCTTGTGGTATCTTGAAGCATACTGACTATGGTATTCATGTTCGGTTATTGTGCTGTGCTGTGCGTCAGAAAGTTAACTCTTGTGTTACTGCATTTTCTTTGCAGATTTTTAAATGTCGAATGAATTACTTTCACACAATGAGGTCAATTTAACGTTTTTTCTCAATATGGTTTTGAACTAAGAAAACCTGTTGAGTTAAACTGCAAAAGTAATGCACATTAACAGTTTTGGCTATTGTTTTCAGGAATTATGTAATGCTGAAGATGTGAAAAGTGCTATATCAAATAGAGGTATTATTATTATAATATTGAAAAACACAATTGGAGAACTAGAAACATATAAACTTGAAAGCATTCAGACTTTTTTTTTAGGAATTATTATAACTTTGATTTTGAAATGATTCCATGTGGTTGAATGATTGTTTTTTGAACAGTACGTAGTAATTAAAAGGAGTTGTGACTTATTTTCTCACACATGTGAACTGGAAAAGTTATTTAACCTGATTGCAATTTCTTTATGGGGAATATATTGACAATTTTAGACAAGCAGCTTTGAATGATTAATAACATGTTAAATAGTACAAAGGCAATTGAAGCTCAGAACAGTTACTGAAAGTGTGTGGAAAAAAAAGCAATTTTTTCGAGCAATGTTCTCTGCCCTCTGCTGACTACTTTCACTTTACTTGCGCCTGATTTCCGCCATTCCATTTATGTTTTTGAGAGTAACACAATCTCCATCTTGCCTTTTTTTCATGGGAAACCTGATGATGTAACTCAACAGGAAATTCCTCTCCATTGCGAGTAGCCATCCAAAGCTGATTACATTTTTGGAACCTCTGGTTTTATCCCCATATGTGATTGTGTAAATCAAATGAATTGATAAGGACACCAAACAAAATAATCAATACAAGATTTCCTGTTGAAAGGAAGCTATTAACACAATGTCCTGTCTTACTGTTATGCCCTCCAAATGTATGCAATCCAGCTGGGGAAGTGGGTGGGCACCATGATTGGAGGGGAGAGAACAGCCAGAGATCCTGTTACAAAATATTGTACACAGTAACTATACTTTACAGTAAATCCGGAGAAACATGTTGAGAAGTCCTCATAACATGAAATGTGCTACATAAAATGTAAGTTTTATTATTACCAATGTTGAAATATAATAATGATAATAATCCTTATATTTGATATAGAGCTTTTCATATCAGGAGATCATCTTGAAGCATCTTGAAGTATTTCATAGGGTATACTATAAGTATAATAATTGTGTATTTTGTAAGCGAACAAGGCAGTCAATTTGCATACAGCAACGTCTCCGCCGCCTACTCTCGGACCCCACCCTGGTGTCACCCCCCTTCTAACTTCCACACCCTCCCCACCTCCCTCCCACACTCTGTGTCCTACCCATCCTCCCTATCACATCTTTGAACTTGTCTCCCCATCCTCTGTCATCACCACCATATCCTCCATGAGGCCCGTCAGCTGATCCCTGGAACCCATCCCCAACCTCCCCTTATCTCCTTGTCCCACTACTTGCCGACACCATCAACCAGTCCCTTTCATCTGCCATCATTCCCACCCCTTTCAAGATGGCCACTATCAACCCCATCCTTAAGAAAACTTCCTTTGATGCATTGCAGCTTTCAAGCTACTAGCCCATTTCCAACCTCCCTTTTCTGTAAAAGGTCCTTGAAAGAGTTGTTGCCTCCCAGCTTCGCTCCTTCCTCTCAACCCACACTCTCTATAAGCCCCACCAATCAGGCTTCCGTGCTGTGGACTGCTCTGGTCAATGTCACAAATGATATCCTGACAATTTGTGACTAGCGCTCCCTCTGCCTCCTCATCCTCCTCGACCTATCCACCACCATTGACACCGTAGACCATTCAATCCTCCTCCACCGCTTGTCCTCCCACCTCAACGTTCAAGATTCTGTCCCTGACTGGTTCCGGTCCTATCTTTCACACCATCTTCACTTTGTGGCCGGCTTTTCTTCCAGTCCCTGCACCATCTCATGCAGCATTCCTCAGGGCTCTGTCCTTGGTCCTCTCCTCTATTTGCTCCCAGTCAGTGACATCATCTGCAAATATGGGGTAATCAGCATCCACGGTTGCACACTCCATCTTATGAAGCCAGTCAGGAATCTGGGTGTCTTATTTGACCCTGAACTGTCCTTTCTATAACACATCTGCACCAGCACTGCCTTCTACCATCTCCATATCATTGCCATACTCCGACATTGCTTCACCCCTCAGGCAGCCGAAACCCTAGTCCACGCTTTCATCACATCAAGGCTTGACTATGGAAACCCCCTCCTCGTCAGCCTTTCCGGCTCTTCCCTTCACAAACTGCAGATCATCCAAAACTCTGCATTTTTTGTCAGCCCTTGCACTAGGCTCTGCGACCCCATCACTCATCACTCCCACCCTTGGCCATCTCTATTGGCTCCCCATACCCCAGATCGAATTCAAGATCCTCATTCTCACCTTCAAGGCTATTCATGGACTTGCCCCTTCCTATCACTCTGACCTGCTGACTCACTACCAACCTGCCTGCCCCCCTGTTCAATGGGCTCTGGTCTGCTCCATGTTTCCAGCCCAACCCGCCCTACCATTGGCGGCCAGGCTTTCAGCTTCTCTGCCCCTACATTCTGGAACTCCATCTTTTTGCCTTGCTTCCTCCCTTGCCTCCTTCAAGGCCGGTCTCAAGACCCCCCTTTTCGATCATGGCTTGTGCCGCCTCCCACCTCTCTCCCTCCCCCCTACACTGTTCCTCCTTCTTGCTTGGGTCCCGAACCCTGATTGTTCAGCACCTTGGGACGTTCTCCCGACATGAAGGCTGCACTATAAATGCAATTATGCTATTGTTGTCTCTCAAACAGGCCTGAGGTAAATGATCAATTTTATTTGGATGATTGTTGGCCAGGACACCAGAGTAAACTCCCTTCTTTTTTCAAATTGTGCCATGAGTTCTTTAGCATCCATGTGAACAGGCACATTATATATATAATAAATGTAAGGATTACTATTATTATGTTATATCTTGGGTTAACATTCTATCCATAGTACAGCATCTCTACCAATGTGGCACACCCCAGAATTGCACTGGAGCATCAGCCTATAGTATGAGTTAAAAGTCTTGACGTGAAGCTTGAACGAATAATAGAGGTGACAGTGCTATCGGTTGAGCCAGGCTGACATAAAATATAATGATCTCTGCTAGAAAGTGGACATGCATATTGAAAAAGCAAAGATTGGACTTGGCTGTGATCCTCTCCACAGTGAATAGTGTGATGATACTCACCATTGAGGTTCACACATGAAATGCTTGAGATTCCTTAGCCTATGGGACCATTTTGTCTTAAAGTTCAAGAAAATTCAAATTGTGAGAATTCCTTATACTGTGTTCAGATCTAATTTGGAAGTTGTTGTTTTTTCTGCAATGCATGAAAGAGCTAAATTAAAACTAAATTTAGAAATCTTGCACAATTAAAAGTAAAGATGAAACGGTCTTCCAAGCTAAGACACTGCAGAATTTTGAGCCTGAAGAAATGGCCACAAGATCAAGTTACTGGATGTCAGCCAGCATCTGTAGAACTGCATCTCAGCATGAGTCAGAACATTTGGGAGAGAAAATGGATGGGGGATAATAACAAAAAAACTCAGATGTTCCACTTTCCAAACACTAAAAACTAATGTTATTCACAGCACTGAAGTGAATTTTAAAATACTCTTGCAGATGTTCGTCTACAAATACGCAGTCACTCAACTTTACAGTATATCCCGTGAAGCACTTTGAGACATATGAGAATTTAAATTGAGGTCCCATATGTCTGTTCAGATGGATGTTAAAGATCCCATAGTGCTATTTGAAAAGAAACTGGTGTTTCTCCCAGTGCTCAAATAAAAACATTGGTCAGTCACTCCATGGCTGTTTGTGGAACATTGCTGTGTGCAAACTGGCTGCCACATTTCACCCACTGAATGCCCTTTACAATATATTCTGTAAAGTGGTTTGAGATGTCTCCATTACATGATAAGGCACTACACCAACTTGCACTTATACAAAAACTTGCATTTATACAGCGCCCTCCACGCCGGGTCTCAGAGTGCTTAACAATGGTGGAGTCTGACTCTGAGCTGAGGAGGGTGTGAGGGGTGGAGGGAATGTTGAGGGTTGATGGCCGGAAGCACTATCAAGGAGGAAGGTTTTCAGGGGAGACTTGAAGAGGGGAAGAATGGGGTGGGGGCAAGGCAGAAGGATTGAGAGAAAATGTTCCAGAGTTTGGCTGAAAGCGCAATCGCTGATGGTGGGGTGGAGATACAGGAAGCTGTATCAGTCAAGCAGAAGATATGGGAGGTAGTTTGGGGTGTGAGGAGGTTGGAGAGGTAGGGAGATGCCAGAGAGTGAGTGGATATGAACACGAGTGTGAGGAACGTGAAGTCGATCGGGCTCTGTGATGGGGAGCCAGTGAAGCCTGGACATAACTGGTGAGATGTGGGTACAGAGTTTGTTCTGGTTCAGTTTACGGGCCGCAGGGTTCTGAATCCACTGGATCTTTTGAATGCTGAAGTTGGAGAGATCGATGTGCAGTGTGTTGGATTAATCCAAGCAGGTGGTCGACAAATGCAGGCACAAGGGTTTTGGCTGTATTTGGGGTAGGTATGATCGGAGGTGAGCAATGTAGTGGAGGTGGAAAAAGGCAATCCTGGTCAGGGACCAGATGTGGGGCAGGAAGAGCAGCTATATCAAATATTATTATTATTATAATTCTCCTGTTGTGAAATGAGCTATATTCAAATGCAATAATTATTATTAGCGCAAACAATGATGCTTTAGACTTTTATTTTCTTCAACTCTGATGAATTTGCAAAGTCAAAGGATGATATTTGATTCTACAAAGCTCAAAGCCTGGAAAGGTTGAATGTAACTCAGAAAGATTCTATTGAAGCACATTAGCCAGTCTAACGCAAAAGGCATTAATGGGAACGAGGTAATCAATATCAGGAAACATGCTTTAGCAGGATGTGATCTGGGGTGAAGCAGACCTGTTTTAAGCTTTATTCACACCCACTGCTGAGGAAAAACTCCAATAAAACGCTTCTTTTAATATAACTGATGCAGTTGATCTAGAATTTATGGCCATTTTAATTTGTCTAATGGACTTCCCTGATTTAGACAAGAGTACTGCCATGTGTTAAAGACCCCATGTGTACCAAAACATATTGGAGCAAACAGTCTCACAAACGGATATTGGTATTTTGTTTCAAACACCAAGAGAAGTCACAAGATTGCTTTCTGTTATTGTCATGAGAAACTGCTATAAATCTGATAGCTGGTGTTTGAACTTGAGGTTTGCACTTGTGGAACTATTTTTAATTTGGCTTTGTATCCTTTGTTTTTTCCCCCATGTTTTTTCCTCTTACCCTGGTTTCTATCAAGTTCTATCACATCAAATGTTTCTGTATACCAGTAATCTCTGCCAGTCTGTGAACATTTTAAATATGAAAATGTTCATGAAAATGAACATCTGATGAGCCAGATCTAAGGATCTTTCCTTGCCTCTGAGTCAGGCCTTGGTCCACATGGCAACTACTAATTTGATGTTGTACCAGAATTGCAGCTGTTTCCCATTAAAATGTACTATGGAAACACATATTTATTTTCTCCTCTATTTTAATCATGAACAAAAACACACACCTCACATCGTCAGCTTGAAAACAGCTGCAAGGCGCATAATACCCAGCGTGATTCAGTTCCCTCACTGCTTTTCTGTTCTTTTATAACATACAGCACGCGATCAGTAATGCCATTCACGCTCATTTGCCTAGTTTACGGGCGATACACGATGACCAACAGAGTTCTCGATCAAATCAAAGCTGGAATTCCCTTTACTTCCCTAGGAATTTGGGGGGGAAATAAACATGTACGTGTCGTTTTGATGAATAATGAATGTGAACTGTGAAACAAATATAGCATCAGCAAGTTTTGTTCTACATGGTAGGGCTTGCTCTGTAATGGACCAGGTAACGGATCAGAAACACATTGCGTGGCTGTTTCCATACTTGAATTCTATATAATTCCATGTAATTCTATGATTTGCCGGAAGTGACGGTTGAGAACTGAGTTAATTGGAATAGTTAAACATGAGTTAAACAAGCACAGACAGATGAGCAGAGAAAGGATATTGGAGATTATGTGGAAGATCATAAAATTGGGATGGGGATGGGTGGCTTCTTTGAAGAGCAAGCATAAAATAATGGACCAAATGATTCCTACCATATCGTAAATTTCTGTAACAAAGCCACCAAAACTATTTGAGAATCCTTGGTAGCAAACACGAAATGTTGCTCAGTTCATTTCGGAATCATAGCTAATATATGTTTGGCTCTAACCATGTTTTTGTCACCCATTGCAGCACAATACACTCTGTGGCCCCAAAAAATGTGGGTTATTGACTTCAATTCAGTAAAATAATTGTGTTCATTCCCCACTTTATGGAGTCCTGTTGCTCAATGGTTAGAGCACTTGCCACGCAAGTGTGAGACCTAGATTTGATTTCCGGCAGGGCGAAACATTGGACAAGCTTCCTTACTCCACATGCCTCTGGTTATCTAGCAATAAGTAGGAACCAGGTTGTTAGTCGATTGGTGGATCACTTTTCTGGGAGTAATAATTGCTTTAAAAAAAAATGGTTTGGTTGCTGAATCCATTGCTGTTTGTGAGACATTGCTATGTGCAATTGGCTGCTGCATTTTACTCACAAATAGACAGTCAATTCACTTTACAGTATATTCTGTGAAGTGCTGTGAGAGTCTAAAAGACATGAAAAGTGCTACATCAAATACAAGGATTATTATTTTATTATTAAATGATAATCCCTGATATTAATTGTTTTACTACAAAATTATGCCTCCAATTAATAATGCCTGTTCTAATATTACCATATAAATAATCAGAACAAATAACTATTGTTTTATGCTGTATGGGATGGAAACTACAAACTTCCTGAACTCTACACATGAATAAAAAAAACTTGGCAATGTAATTCCGGATGTTAAGTATTATTTGGCGCACATATGTTTAATTGTGGTGTGGCATTGTTTGGAAAAGTATAATACTGATTGGGAGAAGAAAACAAATGAAATTTCACTGCAGTGCTGTTCCTGATGTTACCACAAGATTTACAACAGTAAAAGATAAGGATCAGAAGCAATGGATTCTGCTGAAAAAGTTCAGGAAACTGCTAAGGTACGAGATAATAGTGATCTGTTGAATTTACTTGGTTTGCCAGAAAACATCTAATAAAGTTTCATGTGTGAGATATGCACATAATGTTAAGATTAAAGCAATTATTGAGACATCAGCCTACCACATCAATAAGTAATTTTGCAATAGTAAACAGAAAAGTATTGATAAATGGAAAAAACTTCAGTGTCAAATGGGATAGTGACTATCGGGGTATGGAAAGAGGCATAACATCTGAGACTCTGGTAGTATTTGGACAGTTACTGAAAGATACTGTATAGAGAAAAGCATTCATTTTAATTTTCAAACGATCATTCATCTCACTAAATTATAAAACTAATAATCCTATGTATAGATGATAAGCATAAGATAAATACATAATATTTAAAGATGTTTATTAATGGATGGGCTAAGAAATAAGCAATGGATTTCATTGTAGATGAAATAGAAAGTCACAGATATTGAAAAAGGAAATAGGGAACAGGTGTACACAGTGAAACAATGCTCATTAACAACATTAGAACATGAGAAATTATTTAGTTGTGATTCTTTAATCAACTTTAAACTGCAATGGTAACTAACCTAATATGCAAGGATGGATCTTCAAGTCTGAAAGCTAAAACAATTAATCTGTTATAAATACAGAAGTTGCTGGGAATATTCAGCAGGTCAGGCAGCATCCATGGAGAAAGGAAAGTGAGTCCAAGTTTTGGATCCAACCCTTCGTCAGAACGTTGACTCACTTTCCTTTCTCCATGGATGCTGCCTGACCTGCTGAATTTTCCCAGCAACTTCTGTTTTTGTTTCAGATTTCCAGCATTTGCAGTATTTTGTGTTTTGAACCTGTTACAAATGATCATTGAGACCATATAGAGGTTCAATTGGGTAGATACATAGTACAATACGTACATTTCTGGGCATTCTTGGTGAAGATGTTACCCATATA
Organism: Hydrolagus colliei; assembly: GCA_035084275.1. NCBI lineage: Eukaryota > Metazoa > Chordata > Chondrichthyes > Chimaeriformes > Chimaeridae > Hydrolagus > Hydrolagus colliei. Next base: position 53,306,850 of record CM068744.1, read on the forward strand.
GTGAAAGGTGCTCTATCAATGCAAGTTGCTGTTATGCACCTGAATTTCAAAACAATATTATTACACAAGCAAGTGACAAGCATGCTTTTAGAACACAAGAGTCTAAGTAATGAAAATAAATTCATGGAACTGAACTTGACTACATTTCAAAAAATAAAATTGAGAGGAGCTATAATCCACGTTTCTAAGTAAATGTACAAACAGGATGTTTTTTTGCAAAACTACAAAATTAACTATATCTGAGGATCATATATGTATTCAGAACTTTCCCCCAGGAAGTCAAATGGAAAGCTAGAGTCCACGATAGAGGAGATTACTTCTACTGTCACTGACAAGTCTGATGTTCATTTTATTTTTGTAGAATTAAATACACTATACAATATATTCTGTGAAGCACTTTGAGAAGACGTGAAAAGCACTATATCAATTGCACAGATTATTATTTTGATTAAAATGATTGGCTTTGATACCAGGAAGAACTCCCTTATCTTTTTGACTGTATTACCATTTTTTCTTCATGAAAAAGAAAATGGTTAACTTTCACATGAAGAGGCAGAAAAGGCCTTGGTTTAGAGTGTCATCTGAAGTATGGCAACTCTAAGAATCGTTTACCTTACTGAGGGTTTTGTATTCTTCTGAGACTCTGTCTCAAATTTTTATATTTTTAATATTTTAATATTTTGCCATTGTGCTGTAAATTTCAACAATCCACAACTGGAATGATGAGCAATGTAACTGTCCCCTTGAGCTTAGAAGGTTAAGGGGTGATCTAAATAATAAAGGGATTTGATTGGGTAGATACAGTGAAACTATGTCCTCTGGCGGTGAATCCAAAACAATGGGGCATAATCATCATCATAATAATAATAATAATAATAATCCTTGCATTTGATATAGTGCTAGACGTCTCAAAGTGCTTCACAGAATAAACTGTAAAATGAATTGACTGTATATTTGTGGGCCAAACAAATATACAGTCAATTCATTTTACAGTATGTGCCTCACCAAACTGCAGAATGTCCCTCCAAATATCAGGTGGAGCAATAATATGAGGATATAATAATCTGCAATAATCTGAGGAATCTGCAGATTTGCGGCAGCCAATTGTGCACAACAGTGTCCCACAAACAGTCGTGGATTGAAATGACCACTATATTATTGTATTTTTTAGAGGCATTATTAATTAGAGCAAGGGTAATTAATTAGGGTAGTGGAAATCTGGAACTCTCTCTCCCCCCCAAAAGGCTGTGAATTAATTTTCAAAGAATGAGGTAGATAGATATTTGTGAGGTCAGGGAATCAAAGGCTATCAAAGGGTATGGAGCAAGGTAATTGAAATACTGATCAGTTATGATCTTATAGAATGGCAGAATAAGATTGACATGCTGAATGGCCTACTTCTGTCCCTATGCTATCATTGAGCAACTCAATCATTTGTCGAATTGAAAATGTGAAATGCAGATTCCTCAGATTATTGCAGATTATTATATCCTCATATTATTGCTCCACCTGATATTTGGAGGGACATTCTGCAGTTTGGTGAGGCACATAAAATGCTATCACCAGGATTCAGTATTCAAAAAGTATCCTGGCTAACAACACAGCAGATAAAATTGGAGTTTCACTTTATGGCTGTTTGTGGGACATTGCTGAGTTAAACATCGGCTATCATGTTTGTGTACAAAATTGCAGTCACTAAACTTTACAGTAAATTGTGTGAAGCATTTTGAGACTTCCTTTCATCACGAAAAGCATAATATCAAATGTAAGATACAGTGTACAATCTAAATAAAGATCAGCTAAGTAACAATTTCACATCTTTGCTGTTGGGCCTGTTTGTTTAATACAAGGGAAGTTCAGTAAGAAGTAGCCTACATCACTAGATGAATTTGCTGCTATATTGCCTATATGCAACAACATTGAGTTTATTTCAAATCAATTATACTTTGTAAAGCACTTTGAGATGTTTATTTTTGAGTGAGAGATACCTTCTAAATACAAATTGTTATTACACTATCAAAATGGATTTAGCACCATCGGGGAATGTTGGATTGTTACATTTGTTTACTTGTATCTTTTGCAGGCACAATCTTTTATTTGCAACTATTTGCATTACAATAATTCAATTCAAGAAACTGGTCCTCACATTCAAAACCCTCCAAAACCTTCCCCTACCCTACCTCTGCGACCTCCTAACCCCCTACCAACTTGTCCTCCCCCTCCTCTCAGCCGGCTCCGGCCTGCTCCATGTCCCCCGACTCACCTGCCCCACCATTGGCGGACGAGCCTTCAGCCACTCTGCCCCTAACCTTGGGAATTCTATCCCACAGTCCCTCTGCTTTGCCCCTCCTTGGCCTCCTCAAGTCACGCCTCAAGACTCTCCTCTTCGGCGGTCCCACCAGTCACCCCAAATCCCCCCTTTCCCTCCACCCTCCCTGTCCTTGACCCCAGCTCAGGTCTGAAACTATTGACTGTCCAGTGCCTTGGGACATCCTCCTGATGTGAAAGGCGCTATACAAGTGTAATTTTGTTGTTGTTGTATAAAATTTTGCTATCAACAATATATTTCACATCCAGCAAATATTTCAGAGATATGGAGAATTTGTTTAGTTAAAAAGAAAAAGAAGAAATTTTAAAAACAACAGTACAACTGATTTAAATAAATACTGTGTGTGACACTATCACAACACTCTGGTGATTATTAGGTTTGGATCATCTGCATTTCTGGTTAAAAAAACACACGTTATAAAAGGTTTCATTTGTCAAAGGTTTACATCTAAAAGTGTATAATAGGACAATTAAAAGAGTATAACAAACTAGCATCATTAGACTCCATGTGGCGAATGGCCTGCTCTTATCCTATCATTTATTGGAATGTCTACAATGTGTTCAATTGTTTTCCATATGATCCTTATACTTTGTAAAGAATGTATTCCTTTCAGGGCATCTTCTTAATAAACGGCAAAATTTCAACTAATTTTGTTTGTGACTTAAGCCTGAAAACTTTGACCTATTTAACTATTTGTACCAGTTTTTACTTTACAAGCTATTTAAAAGGATCTCATTACAGATTTCTTTCCCAAGTAATTGCTGTTTATTACAAACTTACCAAAAGCAAATGTACATGAAAGCTGATTAAAAGAATAGCCTAAGCAATCATCTTGTCGCCTGTATTTTTATGGAAAGCCAATAAAATATGTGTGCATGGTAAACTTCCAAAATAGTTTCTAACCTTAAACAAAGAACCTTCCTTGTTTGTATTTGCGTTTTTTCTTTGTTTTTTATGTTAAAAGATACACACGGAAATGTATACATTCAAAACACATTGTTGGAGAATGACTTTTGATTAGTCTAATTATTTAATTGGAAATATAGCAGTGATTCAAAACTGAAGATATTTAGCAGACACTCTTTCCAAGGTGATTATTTTAAAAACAACAGTTTTAACCAGAAATGGCCACTTTGCCAACCAGGAATCAGTTAGTACAATCACATTTTGCTATGTTGCATTATTATTTTAAGTCTTATAACGCAGGGATGTTCTTCAGACTGAAACGTTCAACAGAAAATGTCAGCTCTTACCAACACTGTGAGATTTGTTACAACAAATCTCGTATGATTGTCTCAATTGGATACCGCACGCTTGCAGAGAGTAAACCAGGAAAAATCTAAAGGTGATCAGCCATATGCTTTAATAGGATGATTTCCACAATGGCTAACACTAATAGTCTGAGCACGTCTATAATTTGATGAATTGGCTGTAACTTTGTGTTATAATTATCCTGTAAAATGCCAAACACGTTAAATCTTTCTTTTTATTAGAATATGAACTACTTATAGCTATTATGGTCAACAAATAAAATCTTACCAGTAATTGAATGGGAAAATTCTGGTTATAACTAAGTTCCTGCCTCTTTATTATGAAAATCTCAATGGTAATCTTCCATTGTTAGCTTGCAGCAAGCAATGAAAATGCCCCTCCAGGCATAAAGCATTTAATGTGTTTGGACTTTGAGTGCATTCCTTGGACCTCAGTTGTACTGTTTCAAGTTGTATAGAGGAAATCTGTAAATAGTAGTCCAATAATAATAGTATTCTTTGCATTTGGTATTATGCCTATAATGTCAAAACATGTCAAAGCATTTCTTAGGTATTAGCTGTCAAGTGAAGAGTAATTTGCCTGTAATAGCAGCAGATAGTTTTGCACAAAGTGAAGTCTACAAACGGCCATAAGTGAAGGACTAATCTGGAGAATTCTTGGCGAGAACACAAGGAGAAACTCCCTTCTCTTTTAAATAGTACTACAAGATCTTTAATGGCTATTTCATAGGCAGATGCAAAAGTGGCAAAGCCTGATGCTGAGTCAGGAGGGAGCTGACCCATAAGCACGATCGAAGAGGAAGGTCTTCAGACATGATCTGAAAATGGGCAAGGAAGGGCAAGTTGGAGGGATTGAGGGAGTTTGAAAGTTTGGGGGCATAGAGGCTAAAAGCACAGCCAATAATGGTGGAATGGAGGGAATGAGGACAACAGGAAGCTGGAGCTAGCTGAGCGGAGGAGCCGAGTGCTGGAATGGGGAGTAAGCAGAATTGAGAGGTATGGAGGTGCCAGGGTATGAATTGATTTGTAGACAAGTGAGAGGATCTTGATATCAATCGTTTCTGTGATAGGGAGCCAGTGGAGCCTAGCAAGGACTAGTTTGATGAGGTACAGAGCTTTATAGGATCTGAATAGGAAGAATCTCCGTGCCCAATACTTATCTGTACCTTGAAATGTGTAGCATGCTGCTTTGAAGGATTTTCTTGACTAAATGATTCTAACCGATTACGTGATATAGAGTTGAAGATGAAGGAATGCCATCAATTAATTAACATGTCATTTGATCCATCAGATAGTGTGGCTGTTTGTTGTGGTTCTTTAGATGCAGTCCTGCTGTAGACTTGTTTTGCTGAGAACACAAAACAAACACTGACATTTATTTATACGATTTATTTAAACACTGACATATGTATAATTTGGCCAAATGGCAGAATGCACTGGCTGAAAAATATAATTGGAACAAGCTGATGTTCAATCAGTATTGTGTCTCAATTTCAACAAAAATCAGAAAAGTGCTCATAACTGGGACCATGTCAGCAAATTATTTTGAGAACCATGTGTTTTCGTGTGAATTATATTCGAGAGATTAATCAGGATTTTCTTCTGTCCAAATTTTCCTCATTAAATCCCATCAAGAGAATACTTGTGTCCTCCATAGTAAAAAAAATATCAATGTTTAAACCCAGTAAATATTGCAGCTATGATGATCTGTTCCTAATGAAAACTTTATTGCAACTATTTTAACAACTTTGTGTAAGGTGAAAAGAATTCAGCCATTTAGATCAGCTGTTGCTGGACTCTTTTATGGGATCATTAAAACATAAGCATTTCAAAGATGTGTTAAGTACTACCAGAAGTGAAGGTTCTCCCATCTGTCTCTCACAGACAGTGTCAATGCATGAAAATCCCTTCCCTCTATACACCCAAAATAGTTGCTGAATTTGGGAATTGCACTCAATGTGTCAGATTGCTGATAATCTGATGCCTGATGATACTGTGGTGCCATTTCTCCAGGTGGCTCTCCCCGTTTTCTTAAATAAGATCTCTCCATAGAGTCGGGAGTTTCTCCCAGTGTCCAAGCCTGGAATTGAGCCCAGGTCACTTACTTGCAAGGCAAATGCTCTAACCACTGAGCTACAGAATTCCATAAGTGGGGGTGATGGGGGGTGGGGAATCAAAACATTTACTTGTCTCTACAATGTGATTTCATGGTACAGTATTAGGTAATGGACTTTTGCCTTTTCTGTATGTTAAACATATTCCGTACATCTGATGATCCTTATATTTGATATACACCTTTTGTTTCGAATCACTTCACAGGATTTACTGTAAAGTGTAGTGACTGTATTTTATAGGTGAATGCAACAGACAATTTACCCACAGCAATGATCCAGAACAGCTGTAAGGAAAATGACCTATTTTGTCCGGGGGATTGATAGTCAAGACACCAGCAGAAACTCCCTTTTCTTTTTAAATAGTGCCGTAGAATAGTTAACATTCACCTGTGCCTTGGTTTAACATCGCAACTGAAAGCCAGCATCTTTAAGAGTGCAGCATTCCGCCAACACTGTATTGGTGTGAGTCTGAAAATGGGGCTTGACGTAGAGGCAACATCAATATCAACTGAGCTATGTAGATATCTATATAGCTCAACCATTCGGAAACTCCATTTTGCTTGATCAATGGAATAGGCTTCAAATTGGGATAAGATTTGGAAACATGTAAAAAGCTTCACTGTAGTAGGCAGGGGCTTTGACTGTGTCCACCCTATTTCCCACACCTCCGCCCTCACCCCTTCCCCCTCTTCCTGGAATCGTGATAGAGACCCCTTGTCCTCATCTTCCACACCACCAACCTCAAAATCAAACAAATAATTCTCCACCATTTCCGGCACCTTCAGTGTTATCCAACCACTAATCATAACTTTCCTTCCCCTCCCCTCTTAGCATTCTGCAGGGACTTCCCTCAGTTGCTCTCTGGTTAATTCCTCCATCACCACCAACAGTAGCTCTTCTCCCCTCCGGCACCTTCCCATGCCAGCACAGCAGATGCAATACCTGCCCTTTCATCTCCTCCCATACCACTGTTGAGGGGCCCAAACCTAGTTTTCAAGTGAGACAGTGATTTATGAGTACCACCACTGATGTAGTACAGTATACTGCATTCACAGCTCATGGTGTGATCACCTCTACATTGGAGAGACCAAAGGCAGATTGGGTGACTGATTTGCCGAACATCTCCATTCTGTCCGCTAGCAGCACCCTGATCTTCTGGTTTATTGCCATTTCAACTCTCCTCCCACTCACATTTATGGTGTCCTATGCTGTTCCAATGAACCACAGTGCAAGCTCGAGGAACATCACCTCATCTATCTGCTAGGGACCTTAAGGCCCTCTGGCCTCAATATTGATTTGAATAATTTCAGACCATAACAGCTCACCTTCCCCCATCCTCTCTTCTGTGACTATTATCACATCATCTGGGTCCCAGACACACCTTTTCTCACTCTGGTCTGCCTGTTCTGTTGCAATCTTCCCCCACTTTGTTTTACATTATTAACTCCTCTTTTCCCGTTTTCTTGCAACCCCACTTTGTTTTGCACCATTAACACCTCTTTAACCCCCTGTCCTCTAGATTTTCTCCTTTGTTTTCCTTGCCCTACTTCCTCTCTTTTTAGTCCTAAAATGCCTCTTCCTCCCAATATGCCCCAGTTCTGATAAAGGGTTATGGACCCATAACGTTGCCTCACTTTCCTTTCTCCAGAGATGCTGCCTGACCTGTTAAGTATTCCCAGCAACTTCTGTTTTTGTTTCAGATTTCCAGCAGCTGCAGTATTTTGCCTTTTTAAAATGGGTTTTATTTATCAAAAAGTGCAGACGGTCAGAGCTAAGTTGGGCATGAACACTCTGGGAACTGAAGGAAAATACTTATCAATATTCCCACTCTTACAGGTCTAACATTATTCATTGTTTTAAAACAACAACAAAATTACATTTGTAAAGCGTCTTTGATGTTGGGAGGACGTCTCAAGATACTAGGGAAAAAAGTACTAAAATAACAATACTCTAAAAACTAAGATAACAATAATCCTTACAATTTGAATAGAAACTTCCATGTTAAGAGAATGTCCCAAAGTACTTCATAGGGTGTATTGTAAAGTGCAGTGACTGTGTTTCGTGGTACAGTACCTTAGATTCATTGAATGTGGTAGCCAATGTGAGCTCAGCAATGTCCTACAAACAGTGAAGTGAATGATTTGGGGAATTGTTGGCCAGACTCCAGGAGAAACTTCCTTTTCTTTTCAAATAATAATAATCTTTGCATTCACTCCCCCAATACCCCCACCCACCACACCTTGCCTCCCCCCTTTCCCCAGCCGGGTCTGAAACAATAATCGTCCCGCACCTTGAGGTCCTCCTGATGTGAAAGGCGCTATACAAGTGTAATTTTGGTGTTGTTCCTGACATAACTCCTTATCGTGTCTTTGAGATGTCTCAAATGTCTTATCTGAAGGACAACATCTCCAAAAATGTAGCATGCCACCAACACTGCACTGGAGTCTCATTTTAAACATACACTGTATATGCGTTCCAAGTCCTGACATGGGGCTTGAATCTTTCTGATTCAAAGTTGAGAGTTCTGGCACTTTTGCTTCTGAGTCAGTAGGTTGTTAGTGCAAGTCTCCTGCTGGTAGTGCTGCGTCATCTGCATTGTTGAAATGTCATATTTTGAATGAGACATTAAATGAGATCCTATCTGCTCGCTCAAGTGGACGTCAAAGATCCCAAATCAAATAGGTCTTTCACTTCATGGCTGTTTTTTTCAAATTGGGTACTGGTTTGCCTTAAAATGTTGAATTATTAAACTGTTCAATAAATCCTGTGAAGTGCTCTGAAACATTTCAACAATGTGAGAAGATGGTATATCAAACCTGAGGATTATTATTAATATTCATGAGTTTCCTTATTCCACATGCCTAATAATAATCCTTAAAAACACCAATAATAAATCGGCCATTTCAATCAACGACTGTTTGTGGGACACTGCACTGCACAATTGGCTGCTGCGTTCACCCATAATTCACTTTACAATGTATTCTGTGAAGTGTGTTGAGATATCTAGAAGAAGTGAATAGAACATAAGAACATAAGAATAAGGAGCAGGAATAGACCATTCAGTTCCTTGAGTCTGCTCCACGCATTCAATAAGATCATGGCTGATTTTCTAATCCTGTCTACCTTATTCCCATATCCCTTAATTCCTTTATCCATAAGAAATCTATCAATTTCAGTCTTGAATATGTTCAAGGACTGAGCATCTACAGCCTCTTGGGGTAGAGAATTCCATAAATTCACTACCTCTGAGTGAAGACGTTTTTCCTCGACTCTATGCAAAAAGGCTGACCCCTAATCTTAAGACTGTGACCCCTAGTTATAGTTTCTCCAACCAGTGGAAACAGTCTCCCACTGTCTACTCTGTCATGCCCCTTAATCATCTTATAGGTTTCTATAATATCACCTCTAATTCTTCCACATTATGGAAAATATAGGCCGAGTTTACTCAACCTGGAGCTCCTGTAGCTCCGTGGTTAGAGCACCTGTCTTACAAGCGTGAGACCTGTGTTTGAATCCAGGCAGATCATGGTGAAACCTTGGGCATGTTTCCTTACTCCACATGCCTAATAATCATCCATCCAAAAAAAAACACAATAATAAAATTGGTTATTTCAATCCACGACTGTTTGTGGGACACTGCTGTGCGCGATTGGCTGCCACGTTTCGCCCACAAATATACAATCAATTCACTTTACAGTATATTCTGTGAAGCGCTTTGAGACATTGATATGATGTGAAAAGCGCTACCTCAAATGCAAGGCTTATTATATTATTATTATAACCTATCCTGATAGTTCAACTCCCTCATCCCAGGAACCAACCTAGTCAATCTACGCTGCACCCCCTGAAAGGTGAGTACTGTATGTCCTTTTTTAAATAAGGAGACTAAAAGTGCACACAATATTCTAGGTGCGGTTTCACCAAGGCCCTATACAGTTGCAGCAAGACATGCCTAATTTTATAATCTAACCCTTTTTAATGAATTCCAACATGCCATTCGGCTTCCTAGTTGCTTGCTGTACCTGCAAACTAATGTTTTGCGACTAGTGTACAAGGACACCCAAATCCCTCTTAACCCTAACGCTTTTTAGTCTCTCCCCTTCTAGAAAATAATCTGCCTTTCTGTTTTTACTACCTAGGTGAATAACTTCACACTTCCCCACATTATATTTCATCTACCACCTTCTTACCTTCAGCCACTACGCCCTGAGCTCTGGAACTCCATTCCTCACTCCCTTTGCCTCTCCCCTCTCTTCCTAGTTTCAGATCTCAGCTAAAGACCTTTCTCTTCGACTGCACCTTTGCTCACCTTTCTCCCCCTGCCCCTGGCTCACTCCAGGGATCCGTTATTGTGAAGGGCTCTGAGACGCCATCTGGCCTGGAGGGAGCTATATAAATCGAAGTTGTTGTTGTTCTTTCCCATATTAAATAGCTTCCTCCAATTCATGAAATAGTTCCCTCCAAAAATTGGTCATTTAATTTATTACTTTTTGTGTCTAGCCTATCTATATCCCATTGCATTTTTGTTGTGTCATCCTCAGAGCTTTGTATCATTCGTGAATTTAGATATTTTAAGTTCTACGTCCTCGTCTAGATCATTGATATAGATTGTAAATAGTTGAGGCTCAAGCACTGATCCTTAATGCACTCCACTAGTCACATCCTGTCAATCTGAGAAGGATCAATTTATCCCTACTCTCTGTTTTCTTTCCATTAGCCACTCTTCGATCTATGCTAATATATTGCCTTTAATTCCATGGGTCCTAATCTTGTGTATCAGCCTTTTATGTGGCATCTTGTTGAATGCCTTCTGAAAATCTAAATACACTACATCTACTGGGTCCCCCTATCCAACCTGCCAGTTACTTCCTCAAAAAACTCTAAAAGATTTGTTGAGCACGACTTCCCTTTGTAAAGCCATGTTGACTTTGCCTAATCATGTTATAGTGCAATATCAAATACAAAGATAATTATTACAGTATTATAAAATAGTCAGTTGATCTATTGAATCTGATTTACATTTACCACACACAGCCTCATTGTCTGTTTGTGCTACCAGAATCCAGGAATTACAAACCCTCAGTGACAACACTTACCCATATGTCTAAGCAGGAAAATAATTGTGAGGGAAATCCAGACAATCTGAATAATATGGACCATTATAGTGATTTAACTGGAGGACTCAAAAGCACATGAGAGAAAAAACAATGTAATTGGTAAGGAGAAAGCAAAGGAATGATAACTTATTTCCATCTAATCTTTTTTCTTCTTCATCTTCTTTTACCACATGTGGGGTTTCACATGGTCACTTACTCTGTCTGTTAACAAGCATTTCAAACTCCACTATCTGGATATATCCTCTCTTACACAATGTACAATTATAAACTGACCTTAGTGTGTACCTTCATGTCAGTGTGAGTTTGATATATGCAGTGTGGATAACACATGCAGTTTTTATAATAAGTTCTTTTAGCTGCTTTCTGAAGGGAATTATTTCCATTGTAGCTTTGAATTAATTTTCCCCACCAAAATACAGAAAAACATCACTTTCCCTTTACTCTTACTGTTACCCCTAGACTTACTTTCAGATTCCTATCTGGCAAGTTCAACCCCATTCATGGAGTACTTGTGTTTCCTATTCTTGGATCCTATATGTAATACCTTACATTTATCGGTATTAAATGTAATTTGCCAGTTTTTAGCCCACCTGCATACCCTATTGATTTCTCTTTTGTAGGATGTTTATTGCCTCCTCTGATTCCACACTTCCCCTGACTTGATGTCATATACAAATTTAATTGTTGAATGAATCAAGATCGTTAATATCGGAACAGGAGAGGTTCCAGTAAATATCCCTGTGGCACCAGACTTTGTACGTCTCCTCATTTGGGCTTAGCTACTATTTCTTTAATCCTTGTCTTTTGTACATCCACCAACCAAAGGATACTGACATTTAAATACTCTTTTCATTCATCAAAACCATTTACTTTAATATGACCTCTGATTGCCCTGCCAAATGGAATGTCTATTATGGAACCGACTAAAGTTACTGCAAGGTTGAATCCAGTCCCTCTGTGCCACATGTCATTATCCCACAAGTACCATGTAGGATCTGTCTGATCTCAACTAACCTAAACTAAATATGTTTCAAATAAAGGGATTTTGCTGTTATTCACAAATATAATTACACGTAGCATGATCTTTTTCTCAAAACACAGAAGTGCTTTGAGCATGACCACCTGCAATAACAGATTTCTGTGCACCAGAGCACAGCCGTACACCTACAGTATGCAGATTTAAACAGGACTTTCTTTCTTCCATGGGAAAGGAAGAAATGATTGAAAAGTCAAGCTGATTTTGCAGCAGATCATCCGCTCCCAAAAGTAACTGGCATCAAAGTACAATGAAAACCTGTTTGTGGACACTGGATGTCTTCCAACATATACTTTCAGCATATTCTCAGTCCCCCAGGATACTCATGGACAATTATAAGCTTGTCGTCAGATGGCCAGTGACACTGAAAATCTTAAGGGTTAGCTGTTTAAGTACACTATGCAGGGACAAAGTGATGGCTATTACAAGAGTGGTTTACTTTAACTGTTCTTAGGCAAATGAACCATTCTGGCATATTTATTTTCTATCATACGATTGTTTACTTTTGGAAGAGCAAGGAGTAAGCAATTTCAGCATGTGAAGTAATGCTACTTTTGAAAGGAACAAGCTGATATTATACTTTGCAGTTGAATCGTACTACAAGATCTTTTATTCAGTAACTCATGGTGTAACATTCACTTCCCATTAGAGTAGAATATTATTACAAAATTCTAATTTCACCAATTGTGTAATTGCAAACTATTCAACATAATATTCATTATAAGTGCTCATTGTAACAAACCATGTCATTACAAACCTTTCTTCATATCAAACCGTTATTTCAAACCACTTGTGGAAACTAGTTCTGTCAAAAAATTCTATTTCAATAAGTCTGTTTTTACAAACTTCCTTGCTATATCAAAATCTGTTATTTATAATATTCTCTTAAAACCAACGTTATAAAAAACTTAATTGCTAATTAAAACAAATGTACTCCAAATCTCGTTAGAAAAACCAATAGAACAAATCTGCCCGTATAATATAATAACAATCCTTGCGTTTGATATAGCACCTTGTCATGTCTTTGAGATGTGACAAAGTGCTTCACAAAATATACTATAAAGTGAATTGACTGTATATTTTGTGTGCAAAATGCAGCAGCCAATTACGCATAGCCGTATCCCACAAACAATCATGGATTGACGTAACAAATTTATTATTATTGTTATAATTTTAATTGCTCTAACCACTGAGCTGCACTATAGCTAGATATTTAGATTAAATAGTACTTAATAAACATCACAGAGGTCTAAATCACAATATTTCCTAAAGGGATTCTTTAATAATAATCCTTGCATTTAGAGTAATATAACACTTTTCATGCTGTCTGCTTCACAGGGTTTTTACTATAAAGAGGTAATGACTTTAATTACTGGGTGGGATGAAACAGTAGCCAATTTTATGCTGAGCATTGCCACACAAAAGGTAATAATGTAAATAACCAATTTTTTTGAGGGAATTATTTCATAATACAGTGCTACTAATAATTACACATAGTCCTGCATCTTAGTGGTTAGAGCATTCACCTTACAATTGTGAGACCTGTGTTCGAATCCAGGCAGGTCAAGGCGAAACTTTAGTCAAGTTTCCTTATTCCACACGCCTAATAATAACTCCTCAAAAAGAACAATAATAAAATCGGTCATTTGAACCCACGGCTGCTGTGGGACACTGCTGGGCACAATTGGCTGCTGCATTTCACCCACAAATATACACTCAATTCACTTTACAGTATATTCTGTGAAGCGCTTTGAGATGTCTAAAAGATTTGAAAAGCACTATATCAAATGCAAGGATTATTATCATCTAAAAAATAAAAGTACACTTCAATGTTTGCAATGCGGAAAATATCACTCCTTCCTCTTGTTTTTTTATTGAGCAAGCGCAAGATGATACCAGCAGCAATCAGCAGGTTGGAGACCAATGGCCAAAACTATGATGTAGGGCTTGAACCTACACCCTTCTGAGTATTCAAGGTACGGTTTGACTGCCAATTCTGTATCAGGATTTTTCCTTTGCACTTTCAAAATGGTTCAATATTGCAAGTATATTGAACAGAGTCTTGTAATTTAGTGATTAGGGTGCTCGTCTTGAAAGCGGGAGGACCTGGATTCAATTATTGGGTGGGATAAAACGTTTGCTATGTTTCCTTGCACCACACGCCCCTGTTTACCTAGCAGTAAGTAGGAACCTCAGTTGTTAGTCAACTGGTCTATGGGTTTTCTGGGAGTAATAATCCCTTCACAAAAAAACCTAAAATAATAAACCTTGGTGATTGGTCACTTCAATCCACAACTGGACACTGCTGTGCATATTTGACTGCTCAATTTTTCCCACAAAATATACAGTCAATTCACTTAACAGTATATTCTGTGAAGCGCTTTGAGATGTCTCAAAGATGTGAAAGGGCGTAATATCAAATGTAAGGATTATTATTATTAAGTGTTTATGACTGTAATTGTTTTCTTTTTTGTTTCTGAATTCTAAACACGTATTACATATTTCAGTAGCGAGTTAACAATTTTTATTCTCACCCTCCATTGTTGAATTAATAAAGCTGACTAAGCGCTGGGATCAATCATACACTTTTCACCTCTCCATTAACTCTATCTAATTTGCAGTATTTTTAAAATATAAATTCTTCAGTGCATTGTTTCATATTTTAAAAAATTGATAATTATTAAGAAATCCGTCAAGTAAAACCACAAACTGGATCTTAATGTATCCACACAATGGATTTTTCTTCAGCTGTTATAATGCTGTACACCCGCTTACATTATACAAAGTCATGTTAGTATTAAACCTTTGATAAGTACTGGTATGTGAAAAGCCAGCATGTAGCAGAAGTGAACTGCACAGCCAACACACTGCCAATTACCTTCTTCACAGATTCATGAAAATTCCTTCACATCTTTATGATAGGAGTTTAAAAGGATTTCAGTGAATTTGTTGAAAGGAAAGGATGTTGAGTGGCTTTTTGATTTTTGTTAGTTTTGAAATACAGCCTAAGTTGGTCAATGAAAAGGGAAATGGTTTCTTTTTATATCAGTGTGCGTCCTCTCATTTTGATTCATATAAAATTAATCATGCTTTTCATAGCTCCTTTAAATAAACTGGGTTTTTTTCTATTTAAATATGAGTCATTCTCTTTGCATGAAAGAAATGAATCTCGAACCACTGAAGCCTATTTTTCTCCATCACTTCTCTAACTTTGAGCCGTGGATGTGTTGATTAATAAAAGATGACAGATTAGGAAGGAAGTGAAGTCCTTTTCACAAAGGCAAAAGAAAGAAAATGTAATATTAGATCTACATATGAAAGGAAATTATGAAAGTAAATTGGTTTTACCAATATATCCTGGGCTGTCACTTCTCTGTGACATTGTATTTGACCCAACTTTGGATGATTGCTGAAAAAATAAGGAAGAGTTCCAAGTTTTAAGTGTGGAATTAATTTACAACAAAAAAAGGTTGTGTTTTTTTTGGTTCAAGACTAAGAAACCTAATCCGCTTCAGCCTGTCATTGCCCCCCCCAGTGGCTTATCCTGCCTTCAACCTTCCTAACATTGGTGCTTTTCTTTCCTGTTTGTTTTTCATTTGTTCCTCCCAATCCCCAGCCGAGTCTCCCTTTTCCTGCAGAGCCAGTACAGCCAGCATGAGACAACAATAATCCACAGCCCCACACACAGCTTTCAAACCCTGAAGGCTGGAGGATGTGAAATGCAACCTAAAGAAGGGACTTTCATGATGAAATCAACTGGTCAATGATAACTCACGAACAATCAGATCTGCCTGAATGTTAAACTTTCAATTAACCAATAATTGAAGTCCTGTAGCTCAGTGGTTAGAGCACTCGCCTTGCAAGCGAGAGACCCTTGTTTGATTCCAGGCAGGGTGAAACTCTGGGCATGTTTCCTTGCAACACATGTCTGTTAATAAGCTCTCTTAAATTTTTTATAAATTAGTCATCTCAATCCACAACTATTTGTGGGACACTGACATTGGCTGCCGTGTTTTGCCTACAAATATGCAGTCAATTCACTTTACAGTCGATTCTGTGAAGTGCTTTGAGATGTCTAGAAGACGTGTAAAGTGCTCTATCAAATGCAAGGATTATTATTATAATAATATTATAATAATAGCATCTTATCACATCGTTGGAATATCTCAAAGAGATTTACAGGATTTAATTGTGAAGTGTAGTGACTGTGTATTTAGATGTCCTCCCATTGAGAGCTCCCACTGATTCCTCCCAACAGGAGTCCTTCCACAGGAGTCCTCCCAAAAGGATATGTGTCCAAATATGTGACTAAGGAATGCTAACAAGCTCAATAACATATTTTCTGGAAAGGGTAAGACAGCGTTTATTTCCCTTCCCTGGCTGCCCTGAGAAGGTGATGGTGGGTCCATGGTAATGCTGTTCTGTTACATTGCAATCCTGACCTGAACGATGTCGATGGAGAAGATGATTTGAGAATTTAGGACATAAACCACTCTCACAGATTACCAGGCCTCTGTGCTGCTCTTTTAACCACAATGCTGATTGAACAGGCCCAAGTTAATCTTCATGTCAACAGTGGTGGTAATGGTTGTGTCATTGAAAATCTGGGGCAAATGCCTTGGTTCTCTCTTGTTGAAAATGCTCATCGCATGATACTTTCGTTGTGCGAATGCTATTTGCACTTGTCAATTGAAGCCTGGAACTCTCTTGATCTCTTTACCTTGCCCCCTCCTTCCACCTTTTCAGATCACGTATGAAGATCTTCCTCTTCAAGCTTCTGATCACCTCCTGCTAACCCCCATCTCAGTCACAGGCTCTGACACTGTTAAGCGTTGTGAGACAGTTCCCCAGGGTGCTACAACAAAATACAGCATGTTGTTGTTGGATGTTATTCAGGTCATATTGTAGGCGAGTATGGGCTGCTTCATTGACAGAGGTGTTGGGAATCGAACTGAGCACTATCCAATCATCAGTAAACAGTCCCACTTCTGACCTTATATTGGAAGGAAGATGATTATCAGTGACAACCATGATCCTTAACAAAATTAATCATTCACTTCATGGCTGTTTATGGGATATTGTCATACACAAATTGGCTTCTCATTCACCCACCAAACACATTTACTATACTTTAAGGCACATCTGTGAAGCATTTTGAGATATCCCTCTGGTGAGAAAGGCACTATATCAAATGCTAAGATTATTATATCTTCCTGTGGGCAACCACTGAAGGGTTTTCTCCTTATTTTGGTTAACGTTAGTTTGCTTTAGCTTCTTGGTGCCAAACTGATTAGATACAACAGACTTCCTATTACATTATTTAATCTAGTATTTAATATATATAATCTGTAAATAATAATAATCATTGCATTGCATTTGATATATACTCTCTAGTGTATATATATATATTTTAAAACTTTTGATGTTATTGGTGGTTTGAAAAAAACATACTTTGTATCCCCAAATAACATTTGACAAGGCAGGAGACATTTGGTCAAAATTTCAGTTCTCGACAAGCCAATCCTGCACAAACAAATTAAAAATAAATTGGTCTTGACATTTTTCTGAATTACAAGTGCCCGCCAATGCCACTTTGGGGAGAAAACACTTCTGCATGGTTCATTTCCAGGACTATTGTAGGTACTTTACAACTTTTTCCATCATTAAACTCACTAACACCGACTCTGGGCTTGCTTAATAAACTAGGCCTTTGGCTCCCATTCTCTACTGGTGAATTTTGTCCATTCAAATTAAATGAAACCCAGATGGCCTTTCTTTATTTCAAATTGTGTTAAGTGTTGCTAGTGCAGATAATGACGGGCTGTAAATATCACCAGCTCCCACCCGACTTCACTTGACCAATAAACTCCTGAAGTGTTGCTTTTCATGAGCATCACTACTGGATTAAGAGTGTATTTGCATGTGCATATGATGTTGTGTATGTGTGAGTGAAGGTGTGGGTGTGGATAGGGAGAGCTAGCAGTAATCATTGGTTGGCCAATGCATGCTTTGAGCTTTTTGATATACTTCTCATATGCTATATGTAATGTTATTTAATCAAAAACCAAATCAATCTCTTTCAAAATCTGCCCAGTCACTTTCTCACTTATGTCCTTAAAGCATTCTTAAGGGATAAAGTTGCCTAAGAAGCAAAGATCAAGCCATTCAAGAACAAATAAAAATATCAGATGAAAGAGAGAAGGCTGAAATGAAACTGGAGAACAAAGAACAGCATGGTTGGACTTTGAAGCAGAAATGCAGGCAAGAACACAGCAAAATGAATTGCCCACTCATAGAACAGCAAAGCTGGACTTGAATGTGGAAAGAACTGTAAGAACGTGACAAAATGCTTTTCCCGCTCAAACAATAGTTTGGCTGGATTTGGACGCAGAAAGGCATAAAAGAAAATGGCAAAGTGATGCCCAGCAGCAGAGGTCACTCCATTTAGCTGGGCTCAACTATGATCCAGGCACAGACTATGAATCAGATGGTGCCTATCATATTGGGAATATATCAAATGTATGGAGCCATGGAATGAGCAAAAGAAGTTCCTACCATGTATTGCTCGCTTGGCAAGGTGAAAACCAGAGCAACTCACAGATCCACTTGAAACCCCAAAATGCCTGCTGGATGGCACATCAAGTAATTCTAAGCAATTTCTTGCAAAATTAGAAAATTAGTACGGTAATTTGTGTTTCCAAGTGACCTCTTTTGGCATGACTAGAGAAATTAAAGAGCCAGGCTATATGCTAACATTAAAGTGCAAGGTCAAGTGTATCACTTATCAGGATCTTTAAACACTTTGTGTAATGAGTCGCCCAAATTCTTACAGTTCTACTTCATGACGATCTGGGACCATGTCAGCATTGAAGCGATGTTCTGAAGTTGAAGGAAGCCACTATATTAGATCTGCAAGACATGCTTCAAACAGTAACACATACATCAGGAGCTTCAAGTCTGCAATGGAAGGAATGATGGCTGAAGAATATAAAATAATCATCCATGCAAACAAGACATCTTTTGGCCAGCAAGAGTGATGGTACAATGCACCAACTACTGACAAAATAGCCGTCCTGATGTGGGTGAAGAATATGGTAAGCAGGACATTGTGTTGCAGCAATGTGACAACTAACTCAAATGAGTGTGTGAGACTAAAAGAGCATACAATGCCCTCCATTACCCAATCTTATTCCCGCATGGTAAAGGTGGCTTCCATTTCCAGATATAGCAAAGAATTCCCAGCGCGGGACAGTCAAGGCCTGACAAAAAGGCGTCTGCTATGCCTCATTATGCACACAGGTTAATGCAATGTGAATGCATGAAGTTGATGCAGTGTGCACAACGCATCTCTGCCATCAATTCATTGCAGATATGTATGCCAAGATCGAAGTTGAGAGATACCTTTTCTTCCGCTTGAACCAGAAGAAACTCATGGTTGAGAAGTGCATTCATTTACAGGATGCAATGGTGATGACAAGAGAAACAACGACCATCTTGCCATCCAGTTTCCCCGTGGTGGTGGGGGGGCACAGTTTCTGCATGAAAGAACCTAGGATCATTGTGTGATGTGTGAGCATATGGTCGACGTAACCTTTTCAACACATTCACCTGCAACCATAATTGTGAGAAGATGAAGATGATATCTGTTGCCTGGACAGAAGCCACAGGACAGAGACCACCATGATCTCATAGCCAGGGTTTCCTGCCTCAAAATTGTGAAACTAACGGAGCTTATCATCAAAAATCATGCCTTTGGTAAAATCTGTTGTCATCTCTACACTATTGAGTGGCAATAGCATAGTCCTCCCATGCACACATTCTTCTGTGGCTCATCGAAAAAATATAGCCTAACCAAATCGACAATGTCAACTCTGCAGAACTGCCAAACCTGGACTGAGACCCTGTGTTCTTTGAAATAAAAAAAACACATGATTCATGGCCCTTGTGCACAATTCAACAGCAAATTTCCTTACCTGAAAGATAGATCCTGCTCAAAGCAATATTCAAGGTACAATAGACCCAAACAGGTCATGATTGGTATCCTTTGCGCAAGTGGAGGTCAACTCGAGGTGGTGGATAACACAAAGTACTGACAAACAACAACCAGCAGGTGGAACTGGATAACCGTTGGCCCCCTCCCTTGCTTCCTTCAAGACCTGTCTTCAAGATCCTCCTCATCAACATGCCTTTGATCACCCTGCTTTCCCCCCCGCCATCCCTCCCTGATCCCAAACTTTTAAGCTGCCACTGAAACTTTCTCACACAGAGGACCCAGTGTGCAATATCAAGAAGGGTACAGCCACAGCCAGATTGATCAAGGACTGTGAAACCATTGTATGGAATGAATACTCCATCCGGTATGCCCCCACACAAACTTGTGCTAAAGGATTGATGCATAATCATGCTGCCGAGGAATCTAGATGCATCGAGGAATCTAGATGCAATGGCACAAGGTTGGTGGTAAAGCAGTTGATGCCACAATTATTCTGGCTGGTCAGTTCAAAGGGAAAGATGTGTTCATTCCTCGCATCCCACTGCTCCCAAGTGACTGTTTGAGTTCAAAAGGCTTCAATTCTCTGTTTGAATGTGTATTGCAATGTCACTTAACAAGGCACAGAGCTTAAAGGTTGCTGGCTTTTTCGTGAATACACCTTCGTTTCCCCATAGCCAATTCTATGTTGGATGCTCACATGCGGGTTCATTGCAAAACCTGTACATCATGGCTGTAGGAGGAAAAACTGCAAATGTCAATAACATGGAAGCTTTACAATAACTCGAGGACCTTCCATATCACACAATAAACCCCTTTAGTTATCATAGTTTTGATAAGATATCATTCATGAGCTATGACCCAAACAAGCTCATTGCACATATATGGCAGTTTTGCTAAGGTGTACAAATAGTGTTTCTGACATGTTAAATTATTTGTGAGTGGTATCACTGAAATCTACATTCCATATCAGATCCTTTGATTGCATGCATAGCTGCTACGGGTATAGCTAGTCTGTAATAAACCAGATAAGAAACTAAAAAAGATAAGGAAATATGTTGACCTACAAATGTGCATGACAAGCATAGTTTCTATACTCATTGGTGCAACCAGAGCTGTTAATAAAACAATTCAGAAATGGCTTGACAAGGTATCTCATGCAGAAAATTGCCTGAGGAAATTAAGTTTTGAGACGTTCTCTTGACATGAAAGATACTATACAACTGTAATTTTGTTGTTGTTGCTGAGGAAACAAATTTTTTGGAAGTTCAAATATAATAATCTTTGCATTTGAAATAATGTTTTATCATATCTTCAAGGCATCTCAAAGCACTTCACAGAATATACTGTAAAGTGAATTCACTTTATATTTTGTGGGTGAAACTTGGTACCCACTTGAGCACAGCAGTGTCCCACAAGTAGTCGTGGAATGAAGTAACCACACTTTTTTAAAGGAATTCTTACCCCTGGAAAAGCATTCCACCAATCCACTAACAACCAGGTTTCTGTTTACTGCTAGGTAAACAGAGACATGTGGAGTACGGAAACTTACCCAACATTTTACCCAGCCAGGAATCAACCTCAAGCATCTCATTTGCAAGGTAGGTGCCCTAACTACTGAACTACAGGACTTCACTAATATCCTAAGAAAGTAACATGCATTCAAGTATAATATGGTAGTAATATTGGTCTGGCTGACCCGTCACTGAAAACCATTTAGAAACAACCTCAACAAAGTGATCTAAACTGAAATAACGTAATCATAATGCGTATTCACTGATACAGATAATAATAATGTGGCCACTTAATCCACAACTGTGATGTACACAATTGGCTGCTGTGTTTCACCCACAAAGTATAGATTCAATTCATTTTACAGAATATTCTGTGAAGCGCTTTGAGATATCTCGAAGATGTGATAAGGCGCTATATCAAATGCAAGGATTATTATTATAACGATGTGAGAACGGATTCTGCAACTTTGAGGTCTGAAATTTATTATGATCTTAAACCCAAGAACATTGCCTTTGATCTTAAAATAGGGCTGAATCTTGGAACACAGTATTAACTGGGCGTTGTTTTTTTGCCGTACCTTTGGAGTAACTATTGTGAATTGCTCCTTTTCAGATCATATCAATAAATATGAAGGGTGTGTGATTTCCTCCATTGCTACTTTGTTGCAGAATACCATGCATAGCTTTTAGGGGGAATAATTAAATCGTTTTATAATACAGCTCATCAATGGTAGAATATGCCATGACATTCCACATGCAAAATGTTTTGATGTTTCAATAAATAATTTCTCTACATCAATTGGTTATTGCGTTCTTGGCGGACAAACAGATATTTCATCTTTATTACTATATATTAATAAATTATATATTTTCCTGCATAGAAACGCATTGTGCATATAATTCACTATATAACATTCACTTACAAAACACACTTTATAATAAATCCTGTGAACTGCTTTGAGATGTTTGAAAAATGTGATGAGGAGGTATATCAAATACAACAACAACAAAATTACATTTGTTTTGCGCCTTTCATGTCGGGAGGACGTCCCAAGGTACTGGACAGTCAATGCTTCCGACAAATCCAAGGATAATTATCTGTATTTCATGCTGTAGCTTTTGGGGAGCTTTACATCCTACATAGATAATTTTATCGACATCACCTTCACCTTAAATTCACCAAATTTAGTATTGTACAACATTTTTGAAAATGCTTAATTTGGAGGCAACCATTCTGCAGCTCATAGAATCATACAGCACTGAAGGAGGCCATTAGGCTCATCATGTCTGTGCCAGCTCTGAAAAGAGCTGTCCAATTCAATCCCACTGGCCCACTTTCTCTCCATAGCCCTGCAATCTTGTCCTCCCCAAATACACATCTACGTCTCTCTTAAAAATTGTTATTGAATCAGCTTCAATTACCCTTCCAGGTAATTAATTTCAGATCCGAACAACTTGCTGGTTGAATTTTTTTTTCCTATCCTCCCCTATGTTTCATTTAACAATTATCTTAAATTGGTGTCCTCAGGTTACTGACCGGCATGTCAATGGAAACAGTTTTTCCCATTCCACTTATCAAATCCCCTCATGGTCTTAAAAACCTCTATTAAATCCCCTCTTAATCTTCTCTAATGTAGGGAGAATAATCTTAGTTTTGCTAACCTCTCCTCATAACTAAGGTCCTTCATTTCTGGTACCATCCTGGTAAATCACTTTTGTACACTCTCCAATACCTTAACATCTTTCATAAAGTGTGGTGCCCAAAACTGAACACAGTACTCCAACTGAAACCAAACCAGTATTTTATAAATATTCATCGTAACCTCCTAACTTTTGTATTCTATGCCCCTATTTATAAATCCTAGTATCCCATATTGCCTTTTTAACAGCTTTATCTACCTGTGCTGCCACCTTCAGAAATTTGCTTATATGGACACCCAGGTCTCTCTGTTCATTTACCCACTTTAAATTTGTACCATCTAGCATATACTGACTCTCCTCATTCTTCCTATGAAAATGCAGCACTTCGCATTTCTCCTTATTAAACCTCATCTGCCATGTTTCTGCCCATTTTAACTATCTATCTAAGTCCTCTTGGAGTCTGGTTCTATCCTCCTCACTATTTACTACTTTTCCTAGGTTAGTATCATTGGCAAATTTGGAAATTATGCTCCCTATATACAGGTCCAGATCATTTATATAGATCAGAGCAATGGTCCCAATACTGACCTCTGAGGGACACCAATACACACCTCCCTTCAGTCAGAAAAGCAACCATTCACTATAACTCTGCTTTCTGTCTCCTTGCCAGTTCTGGATCCATGTTGCCACAGTCCCTTTAATATCGTGGGCTTCTATTTTGTTTATAAGTCTCTTACGTGGCACTTTATTAAATGCCTTTTGAAAATTCAGATAAACTACATTCACTGCACTACCTGCATTCACCCTCTCAGTCACTTCATCCAAAAATTCTATTAGGTTTGTCAGATACGAATCTACCTTTAACAAATCTGTGTTGACTGTCCCTTATTAAACCATATTTTTCTAAGTGAGAATTTATATTATTCTGTCTTATAATTGCCAGAAGTTTCCATACTACTGATTGGCCTGTAGCTCTTAGGTTTATCCTCCTACAAGGCTCCTAAAAAAAACTGCAAATTGAAAATCAAATGTAAGAGATTTCCAAAATTCTGCACTAGCATAAATTTTAAAACTAGTTTTTAAGCCAAAGACAAACAAAATTCAGGCTTCGAATGTGTATTGTTGAGTGCTGCATTCTGAGGTGCATTAGAATCAAACAAAAACCTTATGATTAAATCCACAGCATTATTTCACAAGCAGGTACACAGTGTTCAAACACTGTGACAGGTTCAGTTTTTACAAATCCTGCATATCACGTGCACTGGAGTACATTAAAACTTGTAGCACGGAACATCTGAATCAAATGAACTTAGACAGCTTTGTGTCTTCATGTCTTTTAATAATCATGGTATTGGCAGAGTGCACTACGCTATGGATGCCAAAAGGTTTCATGCTGGCAGTATGGCGCCATTCCTAGAAACAAAGACAGCAAACAATTCAACAAAGAAAGGCTCAGTTTTTGCTGATGAATTTTACATTAAAAGTTTTCTGGCTCCAACGAAGCAATGCACGGAGCACAGATTAAAGCACACTGCACCTTTGCAATGTATTGCTGACAAAATCTGCCAAGAAAAGGAGGAATTTCACCATATGATTGTAACTTAATGAAAACAACACTACGTATTACCAGACAGAGCTATGTGTGAGCTTCATTGGATGAAAAAATAGTAACCAGAAAATCTGTCTTTGAACCTGGTTTGATTTACTAATGTTAATGGATTTGCAAACACAAAATACTAAAGGATTTTTATTTCTTACTTGTAAATAAAAATTAGCAAACAACAGGCACTTTTGAGAAGGAATCAATTAGACATTCATTGAGCTCCGGTCAAATAATCAACTCAAAGTTGTGGGTGAAAACTACAAATAGTGCGGCGTTATTTATTATATAATTGCTGGTTTAATGCCCCCCCAAATTCAGTTAATAATAATAATCCTTGCATTTTCTATAATGCTGTTCACGTCTTCCAGATATCTCAAAGTGCTTCACAGAATATCCTGTAAAGTGAATTGACTGTACATTTGTGGGCAAAACGCAGCAGCCAAATGTACACACCAGCATCCCACAAACAGTCGTGGATTGAAATGACTAATTTATTATACTTTTTTTGAGGGATTATTATCAGGTGTGTGGAATAAGGAAACGTGTAAGCAGGTACAACTGCAAATGGACTGCCTCCTGCTGCCATCGTGGACCAGAAGTCTAAAATGGGTTATGACTGGCTTCGGCTGAATTATTGTAATGTAGTTGAGATAGGGGGAGGGATTGACAAGTTGCATATGCTCACAATTCCCTTTCCCCCTTCCCCTGCTCAGCATCCAATCCCCTTCTTTGTAAGGCACACCAAGTCTATTAAGAACATAAGAACATAAAAAATAGGAGCAGGAGTAGACCATTTGGCCCATTGAGCCTGCCCGTGATTTAATAAAATCGTGGCTGATCTTCTAACCTATTTCCATTTACCTGCCCTATCTCCATATCCCCACAATTTGAAATGAGCTATATAAATCCAAGTTGTTGCTGCTGCAAATTGTAATTTTAATAATAATGCTTCCATTTGATATAGCGCTTCATCACATCATTGAGATGTCTCAAAGTGTTTTGCAGAATATACTGTAAAGTGAAATAATTGTATACTTTGTGGGCAAATTGCAGCAGCCAATTGCCCACAGCAGTGTCCCACAAACAGTCGGGGATTGAGTGAACAAATGATTATTATTATTTTGAAGGGATTATTTGTCCTAGAAATCAATCCACGAATCGACTAGCAACTGGATTACTACTTACTGCTAGCTAAACAGAGGCGTGTGGAATAAGGAAACATGCCTAAGGAATCAAACCCGGCTCCTCTCGCTTGTAAGGCAAGCGCTCTAACCACTGTGTTACAGTACTCTTGGAATCATCGGATATACACAGAAGGAGACCATTTAGCCAGTTGTGCATGTGCTGGCTCTTTGGAAGAGTTACCAAATCAGTCCCATTCCCCTGCTCTTTCCCAATATTCCTGCAAATATTTCCTCTTCAAATAAGTATCCAGTTCCCCTTTGAAAGTTGTTATTGGATCTGTTTCCAACATCCTTTCAGGCCGTGCATTCCAGAACTTAGCAACTCCTCCAATTGTCTTGAATCTATGTTGCTTGGATACTGAGCCACCTGCCAGTTCAAACAGTTTCTCCCTATTTACTCTATCAAAATCCTTCATAATTTTGCACACCTCTACTAATCTCTTAACTTTCTATGCTCCAAGGAGAACAATCCAAGCTTCTCTAGTCTCCCCACATAACTAAAGTCCCTCTTTGCTGGTACTATTCTGGTACATCTCCTCTGCACCCTCTCCAAGGCCTTGATATCCTTCCTAAAGAGTAGAGCCCAGAATTGGACACAATTCTCTAGGTGAGGCCTAACCAGTGACTTGTAAAGGTTTATCAGAACTTACTTGCCTTTTTACTCTAGGCCTCTATTTATTAAGGCAAGGATTCCACATGCTTGTTTTTTAAACAGCTCTATCAACCTGTCTTACTACCTTCAAAGACCTGTGTATGTGAACCCCATGTCTCTCTGCTCCTGTACTCCTCTCCTCTTATTGTCTCTCCTCATTCTTCCTCCTAAAATCACTTCACAATTCTCTGTATTGAACTTCATCTGCCATATGTCTGCCCATTCATCAGTCTGTCTATGTCCTCCCGCAATCTGCTATCATCCTCCTCTCACTGTTCACTAAGTTCCCAAGTTTTGTGTCATCTGCAAATTTTAAAATTTCGCTCTCTATACCCAAGTCCAAGTTATTTATTTATATCAAAAAGAGCAGTGGACCTAATACCGACCTCTGGGGTACACCACTCCACACTACATCCCTCCAGTCTGAAAAACAACCATTCACCACTGCTTTCTATTCCAAACCCAATTTCTAATCTTATCCATGTTGCCACTGTTCCTTGTAATGCTATGAATTCCAATTTTGATAAGTCGTCTCTTCTGTAGTACTTTATCCAATACATTCTGAAAGTTGATATAGACTACATCAACTCCGCTACCTTCATCAATCCTCTCCATTATATGATCAAATAACTCAATTAAGTTTGCCTTTACCAAATCCATGTTGACTGTCATTACTGTATTTAACTTATTTTTTTCTAAGATAACATTAATTTTGTTCCAGATTATGTTCTCTACAACTAACAGCAACAACAACAACATTATGTATATAGAGCACCTTTCATGTCGGGAGGACGTTCCAAGGCACAGGCTGAACAGTCAGGGGTCGGGTCCTGAACACGGGAGAGGGGCAGGGTGGGGAGAACGGGAGAGAGGTGGGAGGGCGGCAGAATAAAAGGATTGAAAATGGAGGCAAGAAGTGGAAGTGATGGGTTCACAGATCTTAGTGCGGGAGAGGACATGAGCTGCAGATTTCTGGATGATCTGCAGCTTGTGAAGGGTAGACCCATGAAAGCCAATAAGGACGGAGTTTGCATTGTCAAGTCTTGATGTGACAAATGCGTGGATGAAGATTTCGGCAGCCTGAAGGGTGAGGAGGTGGTGGAGTCTGGTGATGTTATGGAAACTCTAGAAGTTTTTAAGGGTGTAAAATTTGCAAACCTCAAGTCCTCAAAAACTAGTCTATTATCCAAGGAAGATTGAAAGATTGTTCTTTTCCACACTAACTTCCTCAGCAACCCAGCATCCCATCAGACCCAGTGACGTTTTTTTTTTACTTTGAACATAGTAGGGTGCAAGAGTTTTATGAAATATAGAACTGTAGTATAACACCCTACTACCACATGAAAAAACACACACAAAAAAAACCTCTGATGGCTCCATTGAAATACAAGAATTAGAGCCATAACTCACTCCTACACTACAGAATCTAAAAATATACAACCGGAATATTTTTGCTTCTTGCAACAATAAACCCCCAAATGCACAAGCAGAACACTTAACATTGAGCAGATATTGTTTCAAATAACTACAGCACTGTATGTACAGCCCCCTCAGCAATTACAAGGAAGAATCATTTGCACCACTGCCCATGTGTCAATATTTCCCAGGAAAATAGGGACCCAACAACAGCTTGCATTTATATAGCAATAAGCACCCTCAGCACCAGGCAGCGTCTCAGAGCAGTTAAGGGAGAGTGTTCCAAAGTTTTGGGGTCTAGTGGCTAAAAGCATGACCACCGATGGTGGAGCAGACAGTTCAGGGGACAAGGAAGAGGCTGGACCCAGTAGAGCTGAAGCAGCAGGTATTTCTGTGAGGAAAGAGGAGGTTAGAAAGGTAGGAGAGTACCAAGGAGTGGAGGGATTTGAATCCGCTCTGTGCCAGTGGAGTTTGGCAAGGACTGGGTTAATCATGGAACAAAGTTAGGTTTGGGTGAGAATGTGAGCAGCAATGTTTCAGATGAGTTGAGTTTTTGTGAATGGTGGAGGATGGGAGACCGGTGATAAGGGAATTGGTGTGGTCCAGCCAAGAGGTAACAAAAGCTTCTGTTGGAGGTATTGACTGAGATGGGCAATGTGGCAGAGGTGGAAGAAAGCAGTGCTGGTCAGGGACCGGTTATGGGGGAGGAAGAATATCTGGCGGTTTGTAAGGTAGGACTTGAACCACGGGGGTGCAGTCACACTGAAGTGGACGATGGAGAACAGACAGTGGAGGAGGATGGCGTGATCGACTATGTCAAATGTGGTGGAGAGGTCCAGGAGGACGATGAGGTTGAGGGAGCTCTGGGCACAGATACAGAGGATATTGTTGGTGACTTTCATGAGCACTGTCTATACTGTGGGCAAGGCGGATGGTTTGAGTAGAGTATGGAGGGAGAGGTGTGAGCAAAGTTGGTTGGCAACAACGCGTTCCAGAGCTTTTACAAAAGAATTGGTAACCAAAACTGCTGATATTGGACACATCTAGATTTCTTTAACGATCATTTCCTAATTTCACAGAGTGCAATGGAATTCCCATTAAAACTTTAGAATGAAAAGTCCAACAGCATTACTGAACAACACCTGCAGGATTCTATTGTTGGC
Source organism: Hydrolagus colliei (assembly GCA_035084275.1). Classification (NCBI taxonomy): domain Eukaryota; kingdom Metazoa; phylum Chordata; class Chondrichthyes; order Chimaeriformes; family Chimaeridae; genus Hydrolagus; species Hydrolagus colliei. The sequence continues at coordinate 53,335,880 of CM068744.1, forward strand.
CACACTACTGTAGGTTAATGTCAAGTGATAAATCCTCCACATCCTCACAGAAGAATAACCACCCCCTGATTATATGTCAGTAAAATAACTTTAAGATACTCTTGGTGTTAAATCAACTTCCTCACCTCTTTTTACCTCTTTCCCTTTTCCATATTTTTTCCCAAACTTTGGCTCTGCAACAAAGCAGCTTTTCACCAAGCCATCTGGCATCTTTCTGAAACTTCACATGAGATTCATAGTGGATTTGAAATTCTCCTCTCTCAAAGCTTGGTGTAAAACTCTTTCAGATATTCTTTCCTCTCAGAATAAAAGTTCTGCTATAGTATTAACTGTTAAACGTTTTCTTAGTCCTATTATTTTACAATGTGTTTGTGTGAAAAAATCTAGGAGAACAGCAAGCACCATAGTAAACTGGAGTTAATTCCACATTTAACCAAGTACCTGTGGAGAGCACTCCAAGCTTACTGAAATAGTGAACATATTAATCACTAATGCTGATAAAGTTAACTTCATATGAACAACTTATGGAAAAATGAGCTAAAAAATAATGGCAGCTGCCTTTGGGCTACCTGTAATTTTTACATTGACTTCCTGCCATGTAGTAAATGGGAATCCAGGCCTTAAAACAACTTGGAACATTATTGCCAGTTCACATATTCCACAGTTGGCTTAATGTGTCTGTAAATGTTTTATACCGATGGATTTAAAATACCAATTAAACCAATTACTCAGGAAGGGAACCTTCTTAACTTGAGGCAGGCTGGAAGTTGCAAATTTGAAAATGGCATGACTCCCCAGCACGCTAAATCATTCTCAGACCAGTGTCAGACACCTGGCTCACCAAAAAAAAAGGCCATTTTGATTTGGTTTTTCTTTACATTAGTTCACAATTCTGCATGTTTATATTGGAAATGGATGCAAGTGTATTGATATAGAGTAAAACAATTTACTGTTGGAGCTGCAACTAATCAGTCTATTTTTGTTCAGTCAGCTGGGTGTCTGATACATGCAGAAACCCATCACTGTGCTTAAGAGTATCCAAACCAAGCTGAGATTTCCATGTATCCCATCTACACAATCATTCTAACCTTTATATGACAGTTTCTTCAAAGGATACACAAAATATGAAACTGTGCAATTCATGAATTCTTAATCATGTAAATTAATTTCAGTGTAACCTTATAAGGTCTGAAATGTTATCCAGTCTTAGCTTATAAGGTAACATTGTCTTAATAATCAAGATTGTGTAGAATTTTGTGGAAATTTAAAAAATGCAGTGCAAATTTGGAAGCTGATTTACAACAGATCTTAAAATGCTGAAAGTTAAGTGAATTTCAGGTTTTACTGCTGTTAAATTTTTAATTTAAAAATAAAATACTCTCACAGTCTAAGCTTCTAGCACTGTAGGAGGCCTTTTGGCCCATCATATCTATGCTGGCTTTTTTAAAGAGCAATTACTTTAGTCCCATTTATCTATCCAATTCTCCACAGCCATGTAGGTCTATAGTAAGTCCCTGTCAGAGAAGCAGAAGAGCAAAAACAATTCTCCACGTCTGCAATACAACATTATAATTTCAGAGGCACCTTTCTGTGTGACAAACATAAATGCACCTTGGAGGAGGAATAGCTGAGATATTCTAAGAGTGTTCAACAGGGCTCTTTTATGATACCTTGCTATGTTGATCAATGGAAAATTAAGTTCAACATCTTTAAAGCAAGATATACATTTTGGTAGCATAACAACATTTTATATTTGTATTGTGCCTTTCACATCAGGAAGATGTCTCAATGTGCTTCACAGAGCTGAGTCAGAGCTAGAGGTGAGGGGCACTTAAGATGGTGGTGGTGGGTGGGGGAAGGTGACCAAAAGGCCAGTTGAAAAGAAAGGTGTTATGATGCACTTTAAAGGTGAAGAGGGTGAGGCAGATGAGCTTTGGGATGGAGCTCCAGAAAGCAGATTAAATAAAAGCTTGCCTACATGTATGGGGTAGAGCTTGCCTGGGTTCATTAGTTGATTCAGCAGTGTGAGATGGCAAAATAATAAAGAAAACAGGCTAATGGGCTACATTGCCAAATTAATGAAACTCAGCAGTAATGCTCAACTGGTTAGACCTGATTTTGTGTCATGCATATAGTACTGATCAGCATGATATAATGAGACTGACCAGGCCCCAAAGACATTACAGACAAAAACAATGAGGGTGACTTCTACGTTAGAGAAATGAGAGATGATTGGTAACTTCATCTCAGTGGAGGACTAATAGAGGATTATAAGATAATAAATAGGATGAAGAAAGCAAACGCAGAACAATATTTTCAGGTATGCCAAGGAACAGGATAAGAGGTCCACAGGGTTCGGGATTATGAAGATTAATTTTAGGACAGACTCTAGAATGTACTTCTTTAGACAGAGGGTAATCAACAGCTTGAACAGACTATCTGGAAGGGTGGTTACGGTCAGAAAACAGGCCCTATATAATAAGCAGCTATATGGAGTAATGAGAAGATGGTGGGAAGGGTTTACTGCAAGGATGCAATCAAACGTGTTTTACTCATATGAATCTCTCTTGAGTTACCTTCATTGTTGATGTGTACTATAATGGATGTGCAACCTTTTATATTGCCTAACTCAGGATCAGCATTTAACAGATGATCACTTCTTAAATATTAACCTGAAAATGAGAGCCTGAATCTTTTGAGCTTCTTGTACAAAAAAAACTTGGGAAATATTTGAAGGGAGAGTACCGAACAAACAAAGTAGAACAACAAATGGGAAATGGTGCCCAAATATTGTTTTTCTTGGTGAAGGTAACTAATTGAAAACATCGCTTACAAATATTTTCTGTAAGTAAGACAAATTCATTGGAAAGTGAACACAGTTATAATGAGCTTCCTGTTTAAAATTAGTCAGTCTTTTGTTTGTCCTATTCAGGTTTCTTTATGTTTTTTCTCCCAAATCTGATTTTGAAATTTTGCTGTGTCTCCATTGCCGGCAAGACGTATACACTGCACAGCTGGATTAATGGGGTTTTCCAATTTATTAACCATAATTGGATTGTTAAGGTAATTTGGTACTACTAAATACTCAGCATTGTAAGGTGCCTCTTGATTGACTGCTCTGTTTCAGCGGTCAGAAACAAAAGCCTCATTTGCACATTCCGCACAGAGGAATATTGGGCACAAATCTTATATTGTTACCATTAATTTTTAAATCTATTAAGTATGCTTTCGTTTGTATTCTACCCACAAAGGAATTTCAGGCCTCAGTCTTGGGTGGAGAAAAACTAGGCTTCAGTATTTCAATCTTTTGTTCTCTTTTACAAAGTCTTATAAGCTTTTAAAGCCCAAATTTGGAGTTCCTTGTATATGTACTTCTAGGTTTGTTTGCCTGCTTTCCTACAGCTTTCACTTTGGCTGATATTTTGGAGCATTACGGTTGGCAGTTCACTCCAGGTTTATGATTTAATTAAAGTCAATTGTCTTTTCTAAATTCTAAAGGCCTTAACTCAAAACTTGCTTACTTGTCTTCAGTATATTAATGCGTATCCTGCTAACTGCAATGCAGGTGATACAAGACAACAAATCTAGTAGTGACCATGGTGTCTGCAGACTCCATGTGATGGAATTGGTGGTGGTGATGAGGGGGAGGAATGGTCAGTCATATTATACAATGACTTTGATAAGTGCATTTACTAACAATGTAATTGTAATTAACACTAGTAACTAGCACATCAAACAACACAATTTCCACCCTAATATTTCTATTGATATAAACTATTTCAAATCCACATTTCAACCTCTCTCCTGCTTTCTTATGCTTTTGCCTCATTGAAGTTCAAAGTCTTGTTATTTATTCTTCTTGTCAATGTCTTGGTTTCATAAAGTTTCTGTTGTTCCATTTGCATTGAGCTTCTTCCTCAACTTTAATGCATTTCTTCAAACATTATCACAGATTATAGGTTGAATGATCATTTCCCATTCAATGCCTTTTTATGTTCTTATGGAGTAATACTGTACTGAGAAGAACTGTCCAACTGTCCAAAACCAAGAACTGTCCAACTGAAGAGTGCTGAATGATTCCCTTATGTAGATGTCTGAATAAATCCTAGCTAGCTTTACAACTAAAATATTCGCGTTAGCTTTAGTTAGATACCGCTCAATTCAAGCACTGGTTTCACAAGTTTCCTCTGCAAACAGCTTTTATTTTCTCGTAATAATTTTTGTCTATGATTCTCTTTAGTCCTGTTCGATTTAAGATTTTCCTGTGTTTTGTCCTGCTTAAGCAATCAAGGACGCTTATTCTATGTGCACGGCACTTTATATATACAAGTTGTTTTTGATCTCCCCTCTTCTACCGACCAACTAGTGACAATCCTCTTCGGGAGAGGGGTAGATAAGTGGGTTCTTCTTGAACCTGAATTGGCTCAAAGGTGACATGAAATGTTGAAATTGAGCCACTCCTCTAGCAGTCTCTGTAGTCTTGAGTGATGTGGGGTCCACAGTACTCCTGGGCACTACGAGGGCACATCAACCATCCTGGCTCAGCAGCAAGAATTCATGTTAACTCTGCAAACCAACCCTAAAAGGAATCGGGATCCTTGCTGGACAAGTGGCAGGAAACATTCCAGACAATGCTCTGAATGGCAAGCTATGTGCTTTAAGCTGAAGCTTAAAACCACATAGTTTTTACTTGAAGCTCTGACTTCATCAACAAAATACAATTAACTTCACATGAAACCAGACCCATTGTCTGTACTTCAGCTCCTTCTCCATTTCCTCACAACAGGTCTTTACTGTTATGTTCAACACCTTCATTGAGTACTGTGTTTTCCTTTACATATTGATACATTATGACGTATGTCACTGCCGTTTAATGACTTCCTTGCACTGCTGATTTATGTTTTAAAAACTCCTCAAAGAAGAATTTAAGTAAAGGAAGAAAGGCTGAGCTTTTGTCTCCTCTGTGAGCCCCTTCCATCACTGACTTTAGTAAAAGTGGTTAACTCTGGGTAATAAATCATCACAGGACAACAGCACTCCAATGGAGTGCAACCCAGAGCTTTCCACAGGGCAGCACTTACCTTGCTGCTGACTTCTGCAGTTTCACTTTTGCGTCTTGAAACTGAGTGACTTCCTCAGCATTTGTCAGGAGCCAGGACATGCTGAAACCTCTAAAGGCAGCAACCAGCCAAATGATGAAGTGAGAGACCACTATTTATACTTTAGCGTTTCCTATTTTTAAGGCACGTGTGTGCTGGTGTACACTGAAACCTGTGTTATGCAGTGACCCATGGAACTGAGATCATTGCGTTATATAGGGTGGTTAAGCTGGTCATTTCAAGTTTACTCCTTAAAATTTTTACTTTTAGTTTGATTTTTATCATAGGTGAGTGATATTAATACCGGGAGATTTAATGCCTTTCTGTTTCAGGAACCCAGTGTTACTCACTGTTGACTTTAAGCTCTCTGTTATCAAGCACAGCATGGTCAGATAAGGGGTAAAGACATTTATGCACTTTCTTAGCCAAACCCTACCCCCAATCACACTATCAACATTATACTGACAAGTAAAGGACGGTTTGTTCTATGAATTCATGAGCTCTTAGTTCTGGATTGGTCCTATATAAAGACACTTTGTGTTACTAGGTTAAAGTGATCAACAGCTGGAACAGGTTACCAGGAAGGGTATTTGAGGCCACATCACTGGGCAAATTCAAGAAACAGGTTGATATTGTAATGAACTGTTATGGATGGGAATTTGAGAAAGAGGAGATCAAAAGAGCCTTCTTCATCAGAACTTCCTTTCTGATTACGTGATCAGATTCCACACAGAGGCGTTTAGTTGCTATTGGTATTGATGGGATAAAATGCCAATAGAAGGTGGCCGGAGGTGGCCGTGAGCAGGGTCTTACGGAAGGTTTTCAGGTGGGATTTGAAAAGGGGGAGAGAAGGAGCAAGGGAAGGATTGAGTAAGAGTGTTCCAAAGTTTTGGGGCATAGTGGCTGAAAATGCGACCTCCAATGGTGTGGGGGAGGGTGGGAGGGACAAGCAGGAGGCCTGTGCCAGTCAAGCGGAGGTGCTAGGTGGTGGATTGAGGAGTGAGGAGGTTGGAGAAGTAGGGAAATGCTAGGAAGTGAATGGATTTGAACACATCTTGAAGTCGAAGATAGGGGAAGAGGAGAATGTTTACCAACTGAACATCAACAAAAAGGGAGAAACAATCCACCGTATATGATAATTATCTCTAGTGATAATTTATCCCATCAATTGTTGGTTTTTCAGTCCCTTTATTTCCCTATTATGATTCTCCTGCTTTCCCTGTAGACAAGGTGCCATTGGGTAACAGTGATCTCCTTGCCATCCCTTTGTTAACATTTATGTGGATGAGATGCATTAAATATCACAATATCACAACATCACAAGATTGGTTTGAACACAGAAGGCACTCTGGTCTGACTGAACTCTTCCTTCCACAATACCCACTACCATCCCCCATCATAGGTTCAATCTGGTTTTTAAATGAATCCAGTGTCATTATTATGGATTTATTTAGTATGGAGACTACATATATTTGTAGGCAAACACACATGCTCATTCAAACAAATTCACATATATTCAGTAACTTATACGCACCATCACACACATACATTCTCACACAGAGCGCAAATTTATCATATGTCCATTATTGGGTGTCCCAGCCACTCCACTCTTCCCTCTCTTTATCTGTATCTCTCACACACACATTGTAACCTTTGATATAATGCCTTATCATATCATTGAAGGTCTCAAAACAGTTCAGAAAATTTTGTTATGAAATGCAGTGACTACTGTAGGCGAACATCCACATCGAAATACACACACACATATACACACAGTGTGTACATTTATTGCACATCTACTTCTGGGTCACTTTCCCACCACAAATACATGTACACTCACACACATTCACAAACTCACATGCATATATACTCACATGGACACACACTCATATGTAGATACACAAACATACAGTCATACATAGACACACAAACATATACTCATGCAGATATTCACGCACACTCACTCACACACATATTTTATATACATTCACTGGCGTACACTGATTAATTACATAATATGAACAACAGATATCTACAATGTGTTAGAAGCTGTAACTCACCCTCGCCAAGCATCTGGTCTCCTTCTCATTTGGGTTGCAGCCTTGTGATCAGCTACTGGGTTATCTGTTGCTCCAGATAAATATTAGCCTGGATTTCAATTTCTTTCCTCTTTCAGCTGCTGAAGAAACAACCCTGGTTCCAATTCTAAGTCCTGCAGGCCCCAAACTGACCCCCTGACAGTTGAGAAAATAATCCACTGGATCAGTGTGTGGTCATTGCACCTGCAGTGGAGGCCTGCCCAAGGAATGACATCTGCAAATGTCCATGAGAACAAGCAAGGAATTCAGAAAGAAAACTTTTTACATTGACAAATTGACACAGATGTTGTTCCCCAGGGTGTAGACAATGCAGTTGGATCTCACTCTGGAGTTGAAATAACAGGAGAAACATCAGAAGCATAGGCTACAATATGTAAAAGAGGACTGGCTCTACATAGCAGGGAATGAATGTGTTGGCCTGGTACATTTTGACTTTGCTGTGAAAGCAATCACAGTAAAACATCATTAAATACAAAGTTTAACTAAAAGCCTTCGAAAGCGCAATCTGTTATCATCACATGATCATTTTACATTTATCACATTATTCCACACCTCTAGCTAGTCATACATAAAATCAGACAAGCTTAGAATACTAACAGCTCAGAATAAGGTCAACCATTTCATTTTTCCCACATAATAGTCACCCACTTTACAATATATCCTGTGAAGCTCTTTGAGATGTTTCTAGAACGTGAAAAGGCGCTATATCAAATTTAATGATTATTATTCAGCCCTTTGAGTCTGTGCTGCTGCTAATTTCTCCAGCACTCTGATCTCGCTTTTATATGCTTTTTCCCATATCATTTGAAGTTATTTTTCCTCAAATAAACCTCCAAATTTACTTTTATATGTTGTTAGGGTTCAGTTGTGACTTTACAAAACTGCAGTAATTTAACTTTAGAAAAGCAACAAAATTTGGAATTGAACGACTGACTAAGGCTTCAGTGCTTCGATGACATTATAGGGAGATAAAGCTCATGCTGCGATTGTCTAAAATAATGTTGTAAAACATTTGAGACCCATTAAAAAATGTTTAGTTGTCTTATCAGCTGCTCTGTTACAGCAATGTGGCTGCTTAGCATTATAATGCACCTCAGGGCAATAATCCCTAGCCAGGATTTTCCTGTTGAGCTAAGTGAACTGACTAATTTTCACCTTGCAGTAATTGCAGGTAGCAGCTGAAATAATTTTGAACTTGCATATGCATTGGCCAGAAATCAGGATCACTTTGATTTGGATTTATGATATTCCTAATTCATATTCCGATTACCACCTTCCTAACCCCACCAGTTTTCACCCCTCGTCTCCTGAAGGCGCTGACTCATGTTAGTTGGGTGTTTCACCAGCGATTGTGATCCTCTGGTAGTTTATCCAATTTGTCAAGACAGTCCATATTGACAGGCCAAGTAGCTAGGGCATCACAACTGAGCTCAAGTTAATTGTGACCTGACGTCCATACATGCACGCTTTCCAGCACTGATCTCTGGGTAGTGATGAGAAGCTGAATACTGGCTCGCTTCTCCTCCAAAGCTCAATCTTACTGCACTCAATTGTTGAACTTGGTATGGTTGCAGCAGCTCAGATCAGTTCCCTCAACACAAACCAGGCATACACTGCAGCTTTCTTGGACCGAGCATTTCAGTATTACACTGGGCCATATCTTTATCCCTTTTGTCTATTGAGGGAACATTTTTCGATGATTCAATGCCTAATTCATCACTTTATTTAGCTCTTCCCATTCGTTTGGGGAGTAATGAAAAGCTAAACTGTTGAGATAAGTGAATATTCTATTCCAGTGATTACCGATGAGAGGAAAAATATAGATTTGTTTATTATTAATAGTAACATATAAGGCTGTAAGAAAATCACAGGCCTTTTTTCTTGGCAGAAGCCGTAACTTTTAACACACACTGCAACTTTTTATAATGAGTACACATTCCCTTGGGATCATCCACCTGTATAACAACCCACCCCCACTCTGGGTGGGGTAGTTTGATGGACATATAGGTAGTCCAGTGTGAGTGTATGTGGTTGATGAACAGGCCTGATAGGAGAAAATACTCACTGTAGATACATGAACGAACTGATCAGACCAAAGCCATAACTTTAAGAAACTGTGGCCGCACCTTTTAGGCCAGAATATCAATACCTTCTTACAGCCTTAAACATATATAAATTTTGTTATTGTAAAATTATTATTTTAAGAAAAGCTTTGTTAGATCTAGAAGGAATAAGAACTTGAAGATCTGTATGTAGAGAGCACTGTCTCTTCCAATGTGTCCCACCCTTAGTCGTCATCAACAGATTCCAGTGATACATACCTCTATATAACTGGATAAGCAAGTCTTTATTATTGTATTCCAGAACCATTTACTATCTACTGTATTAAGTTTCTCTACTTTTAGGAATTAGGAATAGAGTTCACTGTAAAGGAAACTTCCATGTCTCACAATTTTGTATTTCTGAAATGTTTTCAAAAGTTTTTCTTTCAAGCATTTTTTTGACTGCTTCTGTAATATTTGCCCACAAAATACATATCAAATGCTCTTTACAATAAAATCCTGTGTAGTTCTCTCAGATGTTCTTCCATCATGAAAGACTTGATATCAAATGCAACAGCACTTGTATAGCACCTTCCACACAAAATAGTGTCTCAGAGCACTTAAATGCAGAATTATAATATGTGAGCATTTAAATGCAAGGATTATAATATGTGAATTTCACATTTGGGAGAATCTCAGATCAGTAAATCAGATAATTCATTTCAGTATGTAGTTAACAGGTTATGTAAGCAGTCAGTAATGTAACTTGATAACGTAACTATTATGGAACTTCCTTGGTATTATGCCTAATGAAATCACATCCTGCTAAAGGAAATCTTTGAGGTGCCAACATTTTTGAGTTGCATACAAAAGTTCTTTAATATCAGTCTGCGCTGATGAAGACTACATTATACATCCATCAGTTAGAGATTAACAAGATTTTTAAAATATGTGTCAGTCTGTTGTAAATATTATCACAAATGTGCAGGTTAAATTAAAACAAATGAAACACAAATCCTACTAATAGCAACATTTCCAATGAACAATGGTTTGATATTTGTCCTTGCTTATGTAATCTGAGTTAACCCAGAATAGTTGATGGGAATGTGTTCAAAATGGGTAACCTGAAAGCAGAGTAGATGAGCAAATAGTTTTAGGGTCAAGTTAATAGACAGTGTTGTGTTCTGTCTGCAGTGTCAATGTGGAGTGACTGGCAGCAGACTGGAACTGAAGAGTTCCAAACCTGAGTATACTTCTTCTTGAGTCCCGTTATTTAATAATGGACTATGTATGTATTTTGTTGTGGAATTATATTATAATTTCAAGTACTGTATATTGATAAATAAATATATTATATATATTTTTTTTAAATCCTAGTTGAAACCTGGCTTCATCTAGTTGGAAGGGGGAAGAGAGAGCCAAGCATTGTTTGAGGCAGGTAAAAAAAGCCTGAAGTTCATAGTTAAGTGAAACACCTCACGACTTAGATACTGTACTAGGCCACCCACATGTTTCCAATCAGTATCATTTGAAGGGGAAGAAAAGCCCTGAAGAAATTACATTCAGTACTTGCTCATACCCTGTTGCGCAACATGTCTTGATCTATATATAGATATTTAAATTTAGGATATATACAATATATACAGCATATGCACAGCACAGGCTTGTGATTTGGTTGAAGTTGACACCGCGGTCCCTCTTTTCTCAGAAATATTGCAAAGAAGAGCAGTATAGAATAGAAGGAAAAACACAGTAGTTATACTCTGAAGAGGTTTGGGATTACAGCCCGTTGTTGGGAAAAAGGCAGTTTTACTTTACATCTGGTCCACTCTGCACCCAGCCCAGATGTCCTCGATGCTGGCATTGGGTGTGAACTGTGGAATAATCAATCTAGCGCTTGTAATGTGAGACAGATGCTGTTGCAGTACCAAATGTATCGTAAATATGGCACCGAACTGATAAAATAATGTCAAAACATCAAATCCTATAAAAATGTATTTTGTTGCCCTTTATGTCAGACTCACAGATAAATAAACGGTTGAGTGTGCGTTCACACAGTGTAATAACTGGAGCAACAGTTACAGCAATTACATATATATAATGTCCATCAGGCAAAATATACATTCTTTGAACAATAAGATTAGAAATGTAGCTGAACAAGACAGTACAGCCAAAATGACAACACCCTATCAATGACAATGAGTAATTTAAATTTAGAGTGAGTTTGGTTGAGGATAAAGATAAAGGTGCGCTTTTTGGAATACAACAACTTGCATTTATATAGTGCCCCCCATGTTGGATGGTGTCTCAGAGTACTGAATACAGTAAGAAGAATGATCCCTTAAGATGTGTGTCAGCCTTGCTTAGCTGATAGCATTCTTGCCTTCGAAGGTTGTGAAGAGAGAGAAAGAGGCTTCAATTAAAGATCCTGGTCCTCACCTTTGAAGCTCTCCATGGCCTCCATGCTACCTCTTTGACCTACCAATCCCCTACCAACCTGTCTATTTCCCTCCGCTCAGCGGGCTCTGGCCTGCTCCATGTCCCCCGACCCACCAGCTACACCATCGGTGGGTGAGCCTTCAACCACTCTGCCCCCAATCTTTGGAATTCCATCCCGCAGTCCTTCCACCTCACCCATTCCCTAGCCTCCATCAAGTCCTGCCTCAAGATCCTCTTCTTCAACTATGCCATCGGTGCCCTCCCTACCCTCCACCCTCCCCGATCCCGACCCAGCTGAGGTCTGAAACACTGATTGTCCAGCACCTTGCGACTGGTGAAAGGCACTATACAAATCTAATTTTGTTGTTGTTTGTTCTTGTGAGTTCAAACTCCACATCACCTAAATATAGTATATGCTGATGCACCGGTGCAGCACTGAGGGTGTGCTGCATTGTCAGAAGTGCTGTCCATCAGATCAGGTATTAAACCAAGTTCCTGTCTACCTGTTCAGTTGGATGTTAAAGATCCTATAGCACCATTGCTACATAAAAATTGAGGGATGCTTCAGCCCATAATATACACAGTGACTACTCTGTACAGTATATCTTGTGAAGCACTTTCAGACATCTTGATGATATGATAAAACACTATATTAAATGTAATGATTATAAGGATTATTATTGTTAAGATCCAACTGAATCAAAAGGCAATTGATTTTATAACTCCATTAGAAATGAGATGATTATCTGATAATAAAAATCATGAAACAAAAAATAAACTGATTTGATGTAGAATATTGCTACACAGGTGAATGTGACAATTCCACCTATAAACTTACATACAATAAGAGTTTATACTTTAGCAGGTTTTAAGGAAGATACTTTCTGAATGTGTCCTCCAGGGAATGGTGTGGAACACCAAACTAGGTAGCAAGAGGGTGGGAGGCAAGTGATTGAAGGCACAAGAAAAGCAATCGTTTTTTCAGAGTTTTGAAAATGGAAAGGGGGGCTGTGAGATGCAAGGATTTGGGGAGGAATTCTACAGAATGGGGGCATAATGGACCTCAGGTTTGTCCTCCAGAATATTTAGGGGATGAGGGATTTGTAACAGATGCGAGTTTGTAGAGTGAAGTAAACGCAGGAGATTACAGGACGTTGCAGAGTCTGGGTGGGACAAATACACGGAAGCATTTGAATGTTTTAGGGGCAGAATATTAGGGGCAGGGAGCCAATGGAGACTCGTGAGGATAGATATAAGAAAATATAGTTATGGATGAGCTGGAGCTTATGGAGGGTGAAAACAATAAATTAGATTATTTCATTCGATATTTTGGAGTAGATTTGACGAACATATTTTAACTGAATTGTCACTTACAATCATTTAAAATATACAGACCTCTCATGCTCATAGGTCGATTCCTATCAAAATCAAGTATCCCTCAGTAGACTTTCTAACCAATGGAATTTACTTTAATCAAGGTTTGTACCTTTATATGTAACACTATTCATAAATGAAGCAACAACAACAAAATTACATTTATATAGCACCTTTACACGTAGGGAGGACATCCCAAGCAGACTCGATGTAAAGGTTTCGACAGGATTCCCTTACTAAATTACGAGCGATAATTTTGATCTTCCTTCAGCCAGTGATCTCTCGGTGGTAGCTGCAATGAATGTGTCTGTGGCTCGGTGGCGCAGATTGTACACCGGAGTGGGGAGTGGTGGGGGGCAGTCAATCCCATCTTGTCCAAGGCTGGATGGTCGCCTGAGGGTTTACAACGGTGCTCTGAGTATCAGAGGAAACGAGCAGCAGGCAGCAGGATGTGAGTGAGGCAGTTTTGCTTCATCTCATCACATGTTGCTGGCCTGGTCAGACTGCCACAGGCTTAATTCGCTTGCCAGTGTCAAAAATATGAAAAATAGCAAAACGATTAGAAATACGCAGTGTGTTGTTATTAGAGGAACATTCTAAATACCAAGGGATGAATTCCCTGAGAGAGCTGCACCTGGATCATCTAATTTTGCAGATTAGCACATTAGCACTCCTCCGAAAAATGTGCTTGCAATCTTCTTCGAATAGGTTTCATTTTTACGACCAGGCACTTGGATTTCCAGACCAGTCCACAAACTTCACATTTTCAGAGACTATTACTGGGGAAACAATAAAGGTTGTGTTGTGAACATGTTAGCTGCTCAAACCCTGCTTTGGCCCCAGTCGTTGTATTAATGCCAGAGACTATATCTCAGTTCCTTGGTCACTGTCAGCCATTGCATCAGAAAATTGTGACTTTGTTTTCTAAAGTTCCAGATGGAACCTGTTTTGCTTCTCTGTTTCTCTGCATCTCTCTTTCTTTATGAATCTCTCTCTATCTTTAACTGATTCAATGAATCTCTCTCTCAGTCTCTGTTTCACTGTGTGCGCATGTGTGTGAGAGTGTTTATGTGTCTCACTTATGAAGTGAACCTCACTTAACCTCACTTCACCCACAAATATACAGTCAATTCCTTTTACAGTATATTCGATTAAGCACTTTGAGACGTCTAGAAGACGTGAAAAGCACTATATCAAAATGCAAGGATTATTATTGTTATTGTATTCTTGCTAGCTTGTTCGCTCGTTCGTTCTCATTCTCTCCTTCTCTCTAAGTCTCTGGTTCTCACACCTGGGCTTGATCTGAGTTTGTGGCTGGCTGGCTGGCTGACAGGGTGATGCAGATCAAATTCTTAATCGCTTTCACAATGTACTTCTGGAGTTTGAAACTGGATATGTAACATTACAATTCACACAAAGGAAGCCTAGGATCACTTATCTTCTGAGTTTAAAACCAGCTTATTTTCATAAACGTTTATGATTAGATTTTCATTTCATTCCCAGGCACAGTGACCGCGCTTCAGATCTTTAAACACAGGCACATTTTGTCTGAATGCACAAATGCCTACATCAACCTTATTATGCAGAAGACACAACAATGAGCAAATGGTGAGATATGAAATTTATTGCACACACATGATAGATTGTAGCCCAACCAAAGATGAGGTCACAGATACGTAGGTTAGATTAAACTTAAACAAAAGCTCTGCTAGCTCACTGAGAAGATGTCCAGCTCTTGCTGTTTAATCAGTGGTTGGTATTAGCACTGCTATGATGTAAATGTAGGTAACTATAATCTTCCTGGAGTTTAATTGGAGTCTTAACAGACCTGCCAGCCACAACAATAATGAGTTTAGTCAGTTCTTGGCTGCCGAATGCATGCAGTAGCAGAGTTTAATATATACTGTGTAAATAGACTGTGATTACTTCCATCAGAATAACTTTTTATCACCTTAAACCCTATCACACGCTGTAAACATTACACTAGAAGAGAACAATGAATGTGTTTGCAACAAAACAAAATGAACTGCACAGATTATATTGAAAGAACAGATGTCTCAGACTATGTTCGAAATTATAACAGAACCACATCATTCTGAATTTCACAAAGCCGTAGAGTATTTTGTCACAGTATTTAGGGCATGATATGAAACCATTCACTATGTTCCACCTCTACCGGACATTGTCAGCTATCTATTTATTTTGATATGTTCATATCCACTGATCTTGCATCAGTGAATCTATAGCAATTATTGCAGGTATGGTCTTTCACATCCATATAACCCAGCACCACCTGTGAAGCAGCTCTGCCTTCTGGTTATTGACATTCCTGAATCCTTTGGGTTGCAGCCTTGTAATTCTTTTCCCTTAGATCTTTATTAAGTAACTCTCTCCACACCAGCATCAGGGCTGAGCCTTTAGTTCCTATGCCCCTAACCTTGAGAATTCCCTTCCTCTATTTCACGTCTCACCCCCTTCTTTTTCTGTTTTTAATTCCCCCCTCAAAACCTACCACCATAGGCCACCTTCACTCGCTCCCTTGCTTGGCTTCCAAACTTGTCCTTGTGAAATTCTACGAGATATTACCCTACTGAAGATGTTACATGTATAAATTTCATATATATTTTATTAAAATGTACTTGTAAGTGGGGTCTCCTTGAAGTTGAACTCAGTGCCTTGGGATGCCCTCTGGACGTAAAAGAAGCTATACATATGTAATTTTGTTGTTGTTATTGAACTGGCTCCAAAGTGACATGCCTGGCATTGGAAAATCGGAATTGAGCCAGCCCTCTAGGTCATCCAGTTACTGAACCAGTTGGGTTCACAGTATTCCAGAGCACTGCTGATGACAGCACAGCCAGGCTGGCTCATTCGCAGGACCTGGAAGGGCAGACTAGTCACATGGAGCAGGAATTAACAGCAACACCAACTTGCATTTATATAGCTTGTCTCAAATGGGTGGTTGTATCTCACTCACCTCATGCTAATTTTAGCTGGATATACTCTAGTAGTACCCCAGAACATGCTCTGGGATCTCCAAACCAAAGTATGATGTGTTCTTCCAAGAAGAGAGTCCACATTCCATTCCAACAATCTATCTCTAGGATTTCCATGTGTAGTTGGGATGCATGGAATTCTCAGGTTGCTTTGATACTGTTAAGCATCGTGATCAGTTTCTGCATTGTCAGACACCTGGCTGATCAAAAAAAGGGCTTAAAATTTGCTCTTCCAGCTTTTAGCATTCTCTGCTATATCTTTGGCTTGTACGCAACAAACCAATTTGGGTTTGAGTGAAAGAATTGATTTCAAATTGCAAATACAATGCAAATTGTATGGTGATCTGAGGTAAGAATAAATGCAGAGAATAGAAATATTAACAGGCAGAGAAACAAGGATGATTGGAAGCAAACACTAAAATGAAGCTAAGCACCAACTAGAAATTGACAAGAAAAACATTAGGGAAAAATTGTTAATTTACATCAATGATAAATGCGGTAAATGCAGAAATTGGAGGACTAAAAATTAATTGAACGTACAATCAATCTTTGGTTCTTGACTGGCTGTGTTAACTGCATATATCCTGCCATCTGAATCATTGGGCCCTGTATTGCCATTGGACTTACCAACCAGCTTGTGGAGAATGTGACTGGAGCACTCATCTTTGGAACCCTGTCTTGGGACTTGGGATGCCTTGGGACTCCCTCCCGATGTGAAAGGCGCTCTACAAATGTAATTTTGTTATTGTGTTAACTTCCACTTTGACTGTTACGAGTTATGTTGGTCCCATGGACCAGACCACTGCACAGGCACCTTCAGGCCCAGCTTTTGCGATAGAGCTGGGGTCAGAGCTACATTTTGTTTTTAGTCCTCAAAGGGATTTAATGTGATCATTGTTACATTGATCATAATTAACATGTAACAATAGTAACAATGTAACAATTGTTACATTGGTCATGATTAACTTATCAAAGGCTGTAGTGTTCATTTGTTTGAATTTAATAATAATATTAATCCTTGCGTTTGATAAAGCGCTTTTCACGTGTTCTAGACATCTCAATGTGCTTCATAGAATATACTGTAAAATGAATTTACTGTATATTTTGTGGGAGAAACGCAGCAGCCAATTGCTCACAGCCGTGTCCCACAAACAGTGATGGATTGAAATGACCAATCTATTATTGTTTTTTTTAGGGATTATTGTTAGGCAGATAGTGTCTGGAAACTTGACCAAGGATTTGTCCTGCCTGGACTTGAACCCAGGTCTCTTGCTTGTAAGGTGAGTGCTCTAACCACTGAGCTACAGGACTCCACAAGAGCAGAGGAAGCACATGAACAATCCAGCGTGATTTATTTTGCCTGGTCTTGTCTGACACATGCAGAAACCTATCACCATTCTCTTAAAGTGGTTCCAAACCAGATTGAGGGTTCCATATATGTATGCCATTCACACATGGAAATTTATCTGTGTCTGGAATAGCCCTCTCCTTGAAAGGATGCACTCTTCATACCTAATCCCAAAGAGTACCAAAGAGTGTTAGGTACTAGGTAGTCCTCCCGATGTGAAAGACGTTCTACAAATGTAATTTTGTTGTTGTAGGTATTGGATGGCAAGAAGCATGCCTTGAGGACTCCAGAGAATGCACTGCAATACTGATAGATTTAACCATCTAAAGCTACTTTGGTTGCCAATAAGAGCAATATATGGCAACTTTTCTACTGTTTGAGCAGCCAGGACCAGCCTACCTATTAAAGTTTTGGGATGCAGAGTTAACCAGAACTGTGTGGAAAAAATCCCTGCCCCAGTAACTGGGCCAATTCCTGCCGATGTACCAGGCAGGCTGGGCTTTCATCAGCACTGCCCTGAGGACTACAAACTTGTCTGCCCCTCTAACCCGACTACCAAGACTACCACAGACAACTGACTTGGTTCCAACAGTCAGTTGCCAAATACAATCCCTTGAAGAGAATGATCAAATTAATCTGAAGGATTGTTGGCCTGGACACCAGCAGAAACTCCCACCGATTCCAAATTTGTTGTATTGTGCTTTCCTTCTGCCATTACAGAGCTTGCCAGTGTTGACACAAAGCTTTCTGCCATTAGTGAATTACACACACAGACACACACACACTATGTTCCGAGGTATCAGCACTGGTGGTCCAAAGCAGCAATGACAAGACAATTAGATCAACCTTAAAGTTACCCTTTTATAGAAAATATACCGCTTTGGTGAATGTCGAAATATCCCTTTTCTCATTTGGTATTTAAATAATACCCACTGGGTCACTGATGAGCTGCTCAACCTTATAAACCACCACTCCCTGTCACATAATCTATTAGTATTTATTTTTGGCAGTGAAAATAAATTCCAAATGAGATGATGTTTTGCCAAATATAACATATTTGTTATGCTATTTTGGTATTATATTATTAAGAAAGCAATATGTAGTACACAACACGATAGTATTAGGGATTGATTTCCAAAGTTTTAGACAACCTGACGCCTGCCATACTGCCTAATACTGAGTGACTCTAGACATGTTTACTATGGGTAGAGTGAGGGCAGCCACAGCCACTTTCACTTTAGACCCAGAACCATATCGCTGCAGGATCCTTAGGCATTTTTCTAATTATTATAATGAACCACTTTGAAGTTTGAAGGTTCAGGAATTCTTTCAACACAAGCTTTAACCACTGGGCTGCCTGCTTAAAAGGATTTTTTTATTAATGAGACCTGTCCATCTGCCTGCATGTCATTGCGCTTGTTATTGAGAATGTGGATACAGCTCTGTATCCAGAATAGGCTTTTTGTATGAAATTTCTTGGAATGAAAGTCATTTTATTGCTCATGGGTGTCATAAAGCTACAGTGTATACAATGCATAATAAATCATTCTAACCTATTAATATTAACACAGTCCCAGAGTAGAATATTTTATATAAGTAAAGGATCAGGGAATCTATGGGAACCATCACCACATTTCGAAATAAATGTGTTTTGAAAGCCCAGTATTATTACATGTTGCATAAGCATGACAGAACGATAACATTGCAGCCAAGACTGTTTCCTCACCCTCGCCTCAGCCTCCTGAACTAGCCTATGTTTTAGCCAGAGGCTATATTATACCAGAGGTTTTTAATTCATGAAATAAATTGGGAATTTCACTGTTGCCCATGGTATGTTCCTATTTATATTCGTGATTATCAGTAGCAGAAGCAGCATAAATAGAAGAAACACATAACTCCTGAGCAATGGAAAGTATGAGTTATTACAGTCTTTAACATTCTTACTAAGTGTGAAGCCATGGCAAGTCAGGCCTGACTGTGGTCTGGTTCTAGTCCAGTCTTGCTTACTTCATTCAATTCTCACTTAATGTTTCATGATTTACTCCACCTTTAGTCAATTCACTTTTCTTTAGAACTTTCAAATTCCATCTGCCGTTTTTGCAAAATACAAATTAATAGAAAGATTATAGCAGAGGCGAAGGCCCTTTGACCATTGTGTCTTTGCTGCTGCTCACTCCTTTGCTGGAACTATATGTCGTAATCCCATTTCCTCATTCCTCCTACCCTTTAATATTACTTTTCTGCAAATATATCCAGTTTCCTTTCAATTATGTTGTGGATAATGAGGCGAATAATGCTTTATTGCAGATTTTAAGATATATTAATTATTATCAAATTATTTTAGGAGATTATTTTTCACACACAGTTGTTAAAATGTGAAATGCCCTGCCAAGTAAATTGTTGAAGAGTGGGTTTCAAGAGAAATGTATACATGTATATGATAGATAGAGGCTTGAAGGGGTTTGGGAATAGTGCAAAGCAGTAGGATTGAGTGAACACCTTGCTCTGATAGCTGGTGCAGATTTGATGGACTGAATGGCCTCTTGTGCTATATAATTCTTTGATTCTATGAATCTGTTGTGAAACATGCTATTTTTTATTCCAATGTTATGTACCAGTACAATCTATTTTCTTCCAAATTTTCCAACCTAAATATTATAAAGAAGCACAGGCTGGAGTAGTACTCCAGTAATAATAATAATAATCCTTGCTTTTGATGTAGCGCTTTTTACGTCTTCTAGACATCTCAAAGTGCTTCACAGAATATACTGTAAAGTGAATTGACTGTATATATGTGGATGAAACATGGCAGCCAATTGTGCACAGCAGTGTCCCACAAATAGTCATAGATTGAAATGACCAATTTTATTTTTGTGTTTTTTTTGGAGGGATTATTATTAGGTGTGTGGAGTATGGAAACAGTATGGTAAGGTCTGTTATTGGATTCTCCCCATTTCCATCTCTTGTCTCTTTAGCCCTTAGATAATCTACAGGAACTGGGTTAGCTCACAGAATAAATTGCTGGATACTGTTCGCATTTCAGTTTATTTACATTTTATTAAATTTAACTCTGTTCATTATACAGCATTTTCTTCTTTCTCTTAAGTATAATAATGATTTTTGTACTTTTCATAATGTAGCAAATTGCTAGATTTTAGCTAAGAATGTTTTTCCGAACCACTTGAGATTAAATCACTCGAGACTTGAAATGGCCTTGTCAACTGTAACTAGGTCAATACTTAATGTGATTTTCCAGTTTCCAATGGAGGAGTGCTAATGCACAAAGCACATCCATTTCTCTGGTAATGAGCTTGCGAGATAATTCAATTTTGGTTTACTGGGTTTAATTAGCTTTGTATGAATCTGAAACTCATTTTTGTTCAGGCGTCTTCTGTGTCATAGTTTCTCAAAGACCTTTTGGAAGTTGAGATACACTATGTACACTACACTAGCTTCCCATTGTCAAATTTTAGCATCTCAGAAATAGCTATGAGATTAGGCAGATAATATAATACCAATAATAATAATAAAACTTGCATTTGATAAGCGCCTTTCAAGTAGAGGATGTGTTAAACCATTTTGCAGGATGCAGTGTAAAGTCAAGTGATTATTTATAGGCAATTACAGTAGCCAATTTATGCACAGTAATGTTCCACAAACAGTAATGTTCCACAAACAGCTATGAAGTAAGTGAATTGTACATTTGTGGGCGAAATGCAGCAGCCAATTGCACACAGTTGTGTCCCACAAACAGTCGTGGATTCAAATGACCAATTTTTTTGTTTTTTTATGGATTCAATGGAATCATTGTTATGGAATCAGTTCAGGGCAGGTCACACACTATTCCATATATTAAAGCATTGACTGGTTGTATTTTCAATAATGTGTTAATTCATATGTAATTTCATCCTTTATATGCAATTCCTATTCACACAAAATTACTGTAATTGTTTTGACAGCTCTCAATCAGGATTGACATTGACTCATAACCTTTCAGCACTGTCTTTTGGATTCCAAGACAACCCTGGATTGTGCTGGGATCCATCTTCTCTCACGCAGTGTGTACACCTCATCTGGATTGCATTGTATACTGATTCACAGGTGTCACAATCTAAATGTAATAAGGATTTTTACCTCAGACATCTGTTACCTTTCAGCAATGAAAAGTGCAGACATCTCTTCTCTTCTTACTAGTTGGGAAGCAGGCAAGTTTTCAACAAACAAATCAGATTGTACAGATCAACACTTTCTAAGATCCTGTGATATGAAGTGGGTCACAGCAGTGACATAAGAGTCAACACTGCGAATGTAAACAGCTGAATGATGCAACAAGAGTCAGTGCACACACTTGACCAGATTGGATATGAGTTTGTTTTTATCTTATATTCCAAACTACAGTGTGGTACTTAGCAGAGGGAAAGCTATTACAACCATTCAATCAGTTGTATTTATAGGAAAAAACAAGGCAAGTGATCTTGAATTTTGCATAAGAGACAAGATTCAGCAATCATATTTAACATTCAACCATGTAGTCACTCTCCAGAACTCCACTACCAGAATCCCCCAACATCCACCCTGCCCTCTCTCAAAGTATATCTCAAAACTTACCCCTTTGACTGCACTTTAGCTCATCTTTTCCATTACCCACTTCTTCCTGTGTCCACCAGAATTATCAGGCACTTTGAAATGTCCTACCAATGTGAAAGGTGTTCTACCAATGTGAATAAGTGTAAATTGTATTGTATAACACCATATTCTGGGATAACATTTGTTGGAATCTCTTAACCTATTCCTTGTCCTAATTATCATAATGCTGTATATTTCCCCCCTGCATGCTACCCAGTATAAGAATTATTAAAAACGAATTGTCTGTGCTCTTCCCCTGAAGAAAGTTGCCTTATTTTTACATCTATTGAGTATAAAGTGCCACACGTTTGTGGTCCTTCTAACACCTTTCCCAAGTGATGATTTTACACGTACGAGCACTGGCAGCTGAGAGAAAAAGGAGCCTCAACAAATCCCAAAATGTTTAATGACCTTAACCTTAAGACCATCTTTCAAAATTATTTAAATTGAGTCTTAATTTGGAGTTTGGCTATTATCTTAAAATTTTGGAGGATTTCAGGAAATTCAGTATTAATTTGGAGGCAAACCCTAAGATTTAGGGTTGGGACATTGCTGTGTGATTCGCTGACGCGTTTCACCTGCAAATATACTGTCAATTCACTTTATAGTGTATTCTGTGAAGTGCTTTGAGACATCTGGAAGATGTGAAAAGCACTATATCAAATGCAAGGAATATTATTATGAGGTATTTTTGTTTGAGAACATTTGGCTTTCAAATTAACACTGAAGTTAAATGTTTCCAAAATGTTGCATAATCTTAAATTTGAAGACAGCACACTAAAAATTAGGACTATGAGTAAGTAACCTTGAGTTTCACATAAATCACACATTCGCTTGTTAGGAAGGTGTCTCTGGATTAGATTCAGGAGCAGCGAAAGCCCATCTCGTTTTGTTCCCCTTAATCCACCATATTGAGACTTATAGTGCTGTTCCTGTCAGGAAAGACCAGGGAATGTATTTAGCACCTTCCCGCTCTTTGTGACTCTCACTGGATGAACTTGATACACCGTCAGAGGAACCTACAAGTATATATGTGTGAAATAATTTGATATTTTGCCATCTTAAAGAGATGCTGCCTTCTTCACTGGTGAAAGAGAATTGCTGGAAGAACTATAACATATTGCCACTAAAATGAGCCAGGTTCAAGAGTGTTCCGAGATGCAGCACCTCATATTTCTATGAGGATTGCATCATTGCATTATAGTGTATGAAACACAGGGAAAAATGTCTGTCCAAAGCTTTTCAATAAAGGCAGTGCCTCTTTAACACCGGGGTTTGTAGAAGTGTTAGATTTTTAAATTTAATTGCACAACTCACTTCACCACTGTGAAACATAGATCCCATTTAAACACATAATCCTGTTAATTGAGCAATTTTGGTTGGCAAATAAGGTGCACAGTTACCAGGGACAAACTGTAATAATGAGAAAATGTACAGACTCCCCTGTGTGAACAGATGCTGGCATACAAAAATTGCAGCCCTAAATAAAACTGTGTAGTCACAGAAGATTCCATCTGTTTCTTGTTTCTCCCAACAGTTCCCTTATCCCATCTTGTCAAATATAGTCAGCTCCAGCTGGCAGTCAAAATGAGTTGAGGCTTAAGGCCTATAGATTTCTCTCCCTCCTCTTTGATTTTGTGGCTAATCACCAAGCATGTTGTTTGGGGGAGAAGGGGATGTAATGTGTGGGGGAAGGGGCAGTGAAGCCATCAGCAGGTGAGTAATATCTAGAAGGTTTCTTCCCCCTTGTGTTTGCCTCTCTCTGTGGCACTTAATTTTGACACTATTTTCTTCTTAACATCTCTGGCAAAAATTTCCCTTCTATTTTTGACTCTACCCAACTTCATCCCTTCCTTCTTCAGATCATTCCCCCCATGCTCCCTTTCCTCCTGCAGCCCACATATTAATAACTGCAGGGAGGGGGTTAAAATCTGGCAATTGTTTTTTAGTGTCAGAATAAACCAGAAATGCTACGTACAAATTAAAAGCAGATTTATTCACACTCAAGGCATTAACAATAAACTTGCACACACACAAAAAAAAGCCTGCACATACTGTGTGGAAAAAAAATCCATTGCCACAGCAGGGGCGACTTTTTTTATTAACAACTCATCAGTAAGCAGGTTGTAATTCATAATAAAGAATTTACCCCAAGGATCACCACATGACTAAGGGCCTTTTACATCCTGACAAAAAGGTATGTTGTTCCACTCTGTTTCCCTTCAATAAAACTACAACAGTTAGCACTTCATTTTCAAGCCGTCCTGAGGAATCAGGTGGGTTCATTTAAGCGCTCAAAAAAAGAAAGAAAAAACAGAAGCGGGAGCTCAAACTGAACATTTCAAGGATTGTTTAATACAGAAAACCCATTCCTGGACTACAGATGGTGACAAGTCTGGATAGAATGGAAATGAGCTGAGTTTTCATCCCACTTGAATATCATAACTTTTTTTGTTAATGTCCCAATGGATCAATTGAACTTCACACAACTGTAGATTTTATATAATTGAGTAGGTGCATTGCGAGTGTCTCAATAAGGCTGGTTAATAAATGGTTTGGTTTTCAACTACACACGTCCTCACAGCTCAATGCTGAAGTCAAGTTAAAGATGTGTGTAAAAAAAACACTTTGGGTTTAAATGGAGAAAATTTAGTTTATTGCAGCTTTGGCTTGTCAACCACGCTTGGCTGGAGTCTTTGATTCTTGCTAAATTGTGTCATAAAAATACATTTCTAATAATATTGTTCAAATCATTTCATGGTAAGCAATTTGGCATTCTTCAGGATCAAAGCCAAATGTACCCAATTCCACACAGTACAACCAAAGTATTGGCTTCAAAATAACAACAACTTAGGAGTCCTGTAACTCAGTGGTTAGAGCATTCGCCTTGCAAGTGAGAGACATTGTGTAAGATTCTCAGCAGGGCGAACCTTGGACAAGTTTCTTGACTCCACACGCCTGAAAATAAGTTTTGAAGAACACAAAATTGTTTGCTTTAATCCACAACTGTTTGTGGAACACTGTTATGCACAATTGGCTGCCACATTTCGTCTGTAAATATAGTTGATTCAGTTTACAGTACATTCAGTGAAGAGCTTTGAGACTCTAGAAGCCATGAAAAGCGCTATATGAAATGTGAGGATTATTTATTTAGTACTGTGTTTAACTTGGATATATTTATAGATAGGCTAGATAGGCTAGGTTTATTCTCTTTAGAACAGAGAAGGTTGAGAGGAGACCTAATAGAGCTTTATAAAATTATGAGGGGATTCGACAGGGTGAATAAGGCAAAACTGTTTCCACTGGTGGAACTTAAAATAGTTTCAAAACGAAGCAGAGGGGAGTTGAGGAGAAATGTTTTCACTAAGCGGTTTTGTTCGAATCTGGAATGCATTGTCTGAAATGGTGGTGGAGGCCGATTCGATAACAGCTTTTAAAAGAGAATTAGATCTTTATTTAGGGAGAACAAATCTGTTAGGTTATGGGGAAAGAGCTGGGCAGTGGGATTGAGTTGCTCTTTTCAAAGAGCCGGCACACTCTAGATGGGCCAAATGGCCTCCTTTTGTGCCGTAAAATTCTATGATTCTATGATTTAGAGCTTTTCATTTGACATTTTCACTGTTCCAAAGACAAGGAGGAATCTTCAAGGTGGGTGGAACAGGAAGTTTGGGAATGCGGATCAAAGGCATATATTGTTGCTTGTTAAGTGGATATGTTGAAGCGATATTAGATAGGAATTAGATAGGTATTTGAAAATGAAAAATTTGCAGGGGTCTGAGGAAAGAGCAGGAGAGTGGGACTGATTGGATAGCTCTTCCTGAGAGCCGGCACAGACACAATGGGCCTAATGGCCCTCTTTTGCAGTATAATATTGTATGACTCTCTGTGATTCTAAGACAATCTTGTAGTCAATCTACTGAGGAACTAGGACCAGTGGAGCCTGCTGAAGATGGAATCGCAGAGCTTAATGACAAGGACTAACAATAAAACGCTTAGATAGAAGAGGCTGCAGATGACCCAAGTGTGATAGAGGTCAGTGGACACCTGAAATGAAGTACACAAGTGATGAGTGGCATGTTATCTATTTAGAAGTCTGTAAAATGGAAATTTCACTTATTATTTACCTATCTCTAAGCAATTCTGTTTGACGTGTTGGACTTTCAATGACTTAATAAACAGGTTAACTTGACTGTTTCAATATAGCAAAGGTCTGTGCGAGGGTAAATGCTTGCCTCTGTTATTCCCACATAGTGAGTTCCTAGGTTGGACCACATAAGGAACTGTTGAGCACATCCATTATATTCATTATCAGGAGGAATGGAAAATAGCTGCATGATGCTGTAACAGAGAAAATAACAGTGAAACATGTGGATAGTAGTTTAGGTAACATGGATATTGTTAACAAGGCTTTGGTTTCCAAGGCAGAATGCAATGGATGTAACAAGGGCTGATGAACTAATGAAGGGAGAGACTTTAACATATGTGGATGTGGATGGAAGGTCAAAGGAACTAAAAAAAGAAATATAAAGCTATAATAAACAAGTGAAGCGCATAAAATTGATGGCTTGTAGATATGGGCAGAATGACTGAATAGATTTAAACAAGTGCTTGTTCAACAATGTTTATCTCCTTGGGGCGAGATATGCAGGATAAGCTTAAAGCTGAACCGGCTCCAAAGTGATGTGCATGGCAATGCATGTTTGAATTGTATCAACATTTTGTGGCAGTCTCTGTAGTCTAGTTCCTGAGCCAAGTGGGTATGCAGTGTTCTGAGGCACTACTGGTCCAGTCAACCTGGCTCATTAGCAACATGTATAGAGGCAGACTAGGCACTGGGGGCAGGCATCCTTCCCACTCAACTCCTGTGCATCCTGCAAGCCAAAGCCCTGGTGGATAGAATACTCTTATCTGGACAAGCAATAGGAAGCCTGTCAGACAGTGCTTGCAATGGCTGATTAAATTCCAGCAGTACCCCAACACACCCTCTAAGGTCTTCAAGCCTTAGATCTTGCCAAGCTGTGCCTAATATTCTTGAATTCAGTGAGTAGGATGGGTGCCTCTGGGGAGAGTGCACATTCCATTCCAGACATGGAAATTTCATGTGCGTTAAACTCTTTCTCGTTTTGATATTCTTAGGCATGCCGGTGGGTTTCTGCATATGGCCGACACCTAATTAACTAAATACAAGTATTGTGGATCCAGCTTCGCACCCATCAGTGGAGTCCTGTAGCTCAGTGGTTAGAGCACTTGCCTTACAAGTGAGAGAATTGGGTTCGAATCCAGGCAGGGTGAAACCTTGGGTATGTTTCCTTACTCTATACGCCTAATAATAATCCCTCATAAAATAAAAACTATAATAAATTGGTCATTTCAATCCACGACTGTTTGGGGGACACTACAATGTACTGGCTGCTGCGTTTCTCCCACAAATATACAGTCAATTCACTTTACAATATATTCTGTGAAGCGCTTTGAGACATTTGGAAGATATAAATGCTCCATATCAAATCCTAGGATTATTTTTATTGTTGTTATTATTATTAGTAGTAGTATTAGTATCTGTCTGCCCATCTTTGTCTCTGATACATTGGGATGCAACGTAATGGAACCTTTTATACAAGGAAAACATTTTGGAACATCCTCTATCAACCTATTTCCCTGCGTAATTACTAATTTCTTCCATTTCCACCCCGACTATTGTCAATGGTGATAATAACCCCACTACTGGTAGACTGACTGGCCTGTAGTTCTCAGGTTTGTCCTTCTGCCCCTTTTTATACAGGAGAGTAACATTAGCAACCTTCCAGTCCTCTGGCACCACCCCTGTGTCCAAGGAAGATTGAAAGATTGTGACCAGAGCCTCTGCTATTTGCTCCCGTACTTCCCTTAGTAACCTAGGATGCGTCCCATCCATGGGCAGCTTATCTATCTTGAGCACCATCAACCTTTTTCATACTTGCTCTCTGTTTATACTGATCCTATCCATTTCCTCTACCCTCTCCTCCGGTACTGTGGCATTGGCTGCATCTTCTTTTGTTAAGACAGATGCAAAGTACTCATTCAGTACATTAGCCATGCCCTCTGCCTCCATAATAAGATTTCATCCTTAGTCCCTAATTTGCCCCACCCTACCTTTGACTAATCTTTTATTCTTGATATGCTTGTAAAATACCTTAGGGTTCCCTTTAATGTTACCCGTTAATCATTTCTTGTACAGTCTTTTTGCCCCTCTAATTTCCTTTTTCAGTTCTCTAATGCACTTCCTATATTCTGTATTTCTGTACTTTGGGCATGACATTTGTCATAAGCCTTCTTTTCTTGTTTTATTTTAGTCCCAATTTCCCTAGTCATCCAGGGAGGTTTGGATGCCCTACATTTTACTTTTGTGGGAATGTATTTGTTCTGTGCCCAAACTGTCTCCTCCTTGAAGACTTCCCACTGCTCCTTAGCTGTTTTACCTGCCAATCTTTCTTTCCAGTCCACCTTGGCTAGGTCCCTTTTTAACTCACTGAAATTAGCTGTCTTCCAGTTGAGTATGTTCACCTTTGATTGTTCCTTGTCTCTTTCCATATGTACTCTGAATCTAATGATGTTGTGATTACTATTGCCCAGGTCCAGAGATTACCTTCGAGGTTCCACTCTTTAGTTTTTTCCCCAGCTTCTGATACTCTCCCTGTAGCATCTCAGCCCTCTTCCTCCCGACATCATGGGTCCCAACATGGACCACCACTTCTGGATGTTCCCCTTCGCTCTGTAGAATCATATGCACCCGTTCGGTGATGTCTTCAACCCTGGCACCAGGGAGGCAACATACCATCCGAGACTTGCGTCTTCAGTTACAGAAACGCCTGTCTATACCTTGGACTGTTGTATCCCCAATGACAATCACATTTACACTCTTCCCTATATCCCCTTGTGCATCCACTTGCTGTTTACTACTCTCCCCTGAGGTATCAACACCCTCATCAGTACTCAGTACAGAGTACCAGTTTGCGAGTGCCACACTTTAAGGGGATTTCTGCACTGCCTGTCCCCTCATCCTATCATGCCGGGTTGTCAACCAGTCACTCCCCGCAAATTTAGATACTATAAGGACCCGTTTATCCCTACTCTCTGTTTTCTTCCCGTTAGCCACTCTTGAATCCATGCTAATATATTGCCTTTAATTCCATGGGCCCTATTCTATTGTATCAGCCTTTTGTGTGGCACTTATCGAATGCCTTCTGAAAAATCTAAATACACTATATCTACTGGTTCCCCCCTTTCTAACCTGCTATTACATCCTCAAAAAATGATTTGTTAAACATTACTTCCTCTTTGTAACACCATGTTGACTCTGCCTAATCATGTTGTGATTGTGTTGTGAATATCCAAATATCTAAGTACCCCACTACGACATCTAGAATTTTCCCTACCACCGATGTCAGACTAACTGGTCTATAGTTCCCCATCTTCTCTCTCCCACCCTTCTTAAATAGTGATGTTACATTTGCGATCTTCCAATCAATGGGAACCATTCCAGAATCCAGAGGATTTTGGAAGATCAAGCACAAGGTATCCACTAACTTTATCCCCCATTATAATTCCTCCTGTCTCTGTCTTTAATGGACCCACATTTACTTGTGCTAGTTTCTTCTTCTTTATGTATTTGCAAAAGCTCTTGGAATCTGTCTTGATGTTCCTAGCTAGTTTGCCCTCACAATCCATTTTCTCCCTCTTAATCAGTTTCTTAGTTTTTCTTTGTTGGTCCCTGAAGCCCTCCAAATCCTCAGGATTACTGCTCTTTTTGGCAGTATTATAGGCCTTTTAATTTTATACTTTCCCTAACTGCTCTAGTTAGCTGTGGTTGAACTGCTCTCCCTGCAATACGTTTATTCCTCAAGGGAATATGTGACCGCTGGGAATTATTTATTATATCTTTAAACGTTTGCCATTGTTAGTCTACTGTCATATCTTTTAATCTAATTCCCCAGTCTATTTTAGCTAAATCCTCCATTATACCTGCAAAGTTGGCTATATTTAAATTTAAGACCCTTGCCTCGGACTTAACTACATCGCTCTCTAACTTAATGCTGAATTCCATCATGTTATG
The DNA here is from genome assembly GCA_035084275.1 of Hydrolagus colliei. Lineage (NCBI taxonomy): Eukaryota > Metazoa > Chordata > Chondrichthyes > Chimaeriformes > Chimaeridae > Hydrolagus > Hydrolagus colliei. Next base: position 53,365,995 of record CM068744.1, read on the forward strand.
GTCACTCTGCCCTAGAGCAGCCATAACATCTATATTACTGATCAGCCCTGTTTCATTGTATAAAACAAAGTCTAGGATTGCCTGTCCGCTGGTTGGTTCCTCGACATACAGATCTAGAAAACTATCTCTAATGCATTCTATGAACTCCTACTGTAACCTACTTTTGCCAATTTGGTTTTCCCAATCTATGTGAAGATTGAAATCACCCACTATTCATGTATTACCTTTGCTACATGCTCCTCTAATTTCTTGCCTGTGCAATACTGTGAAGGCTGTTTGGGGGTCTATAAACTACTCCCACTAGTGTTTTCTGCCCCTTGTTATTTTGTACTTCTACCCATATTGACTCTACATCCTGGTTATCTGATTTTAAATCCTGCCTCTCCACTGTTTTTTGTCCTATTTTCTTTGCTGAGCCTCTTGTCTCTCCTTAACACACTCTGTTTATTTCCTTCACTAATCTGCTCTACTACATTCATCGTTCTTAGTTTTGCTGACTTATCTTTAATTGTAATTGTAAACTTCCCCTCGCCCCTCCACCCCTTAGTCGTTTAAAGCTCTGCCTACCTCCCTATTTACAGTAGAAGCCCGGTTATCCGTGACTCGATGAACCAACACTTCCGTATAACCAGCACGCCCCCCAAAAAGTCCACATTCAATCAACTGGAACTTATCCGGAACAATAGAGATCGAGCATTTGTGAGTCATTATCGCGCAGGTGCAGTATTTCAGTTTGCTGCTAGTAGAGTTTAGGGTTATGAGCTTGCCGCGAGTAAGGCTTTAAAGTCGCGCTGCCGTTTTTTTCACCCGCATGGCATCCTCCATTGCAAAAAGAATCGCTGGACTGTAAACCTCAACCGCAACATCATGGCTTCAAGCAGAGCATCCACCAGTAAAGGTAAAATATGATACAGTTTACAACATTTACAATAAAGTACCTATACAATATTCTGTTATTATCTGTTACTAATTAGTCTGGTTTGTATGGTGTGTGTTAAAAGAACTTAAATTGTTTTGTAACCCTTCTGACGAAGGGTGTAGACCCGAAACGTTGACTCTTTTTCCTTTCTTCATGCATGCTGCCTGACCTGCTGAGTTTCCCCAGGAACTTTTGTTTTTGTTTCAGATTCCCAGCATCTGTAGTATTTTGTGTTTTGGTTAAATTATTTTGTGGTAGGTTTTCGGCAGCTGGCTGTCCGAATATCTGGCAGGCGCCTTAACCTGCATTGGCCAGGTGCCGGATAAACGGGCTTTTACTGTATTTGGCTTGCCAGGACATTGGTCCCAGCCTGGTTTAAATGGAGCCCATCTTTATGGAATATCTCCCTTTTCTCCCAATACTAAAGCCAGTGGCCCATAAAATGAAACCCCTGCCCTCCGTACCACTCTTTCAGACACACATTTAATTCTCTAATTTATTTATGCCTGTACCAATTAGCACATGGCTCAGGCTGCAATCCCGATATCATCATCTTGGATGTTCTACATTTTAATTTAATTCTTACTTCCTTAAACTCCCCCCTCAAGTCATTCCTACTAACCCTACCTATATCGTTGGTACCTATGAGAATGACCACAATTGGATCCTCTCCCTGCTGCCTCAAATTCTTATTCAAGTAGGGAGGAGACAAGGAATATAGTGGTAATTGGGGATGAGACAGTCAAGTGGACAGATACACTTCTCTGTAGCCGCAACCAGGAGACACAAATGCTCTGTTGCCTTCCTGGGGCCAGGGTGAAGGACGTCCCTGCAGGGCTGAGAGGAGACTTGATAGAGGTTTTTAAAAATGATGCGACATGTTGATATCGCAAAACAGGGGAAAATAATTTCCAGTGGCTGGTGAACTAATAACTGGAGGGTATGGACTTACAGTAATTACCAAAAGTGCTCCAACTACAGAAGTGATGGAGGCGGAATCTATATATGTGTGCTTTTTAGAGCGAATTAGATGAATGTTTATAAAAGGAGAAATTTAAACAGAGAAACAGAGAAAAGCCACGAGAATGAGTCTAAAAGAATAGCTTTACCAGAAAACAGGAACAGGGGCGATGGGGTGGATTGTTTGAGAGTAATTATTTGGGTTTGATGGATATATTTGGAGGTTAAAGGCACAATTGGATGAATGGAGCAAAGCCAATGTAATGACAGCCAATATTTAAAACTTGCTTCAAATGCATCCTCTTGCGTTGATCTGTACATCATTCTGATACATGCACATAGAGGCTTCCTGCACTACAACTCATGCTGCCTGGTAAAATACACCAAAAAGTGGCAAGTAACCACTGAAGGTACCAGACTCTCAAAGACTACAGGTGAACTCCAGCTGTGGACTATTATACAAAGAACTTTGCACATGTGCGATATCAGTGTGCTGCTTAAGATGTAATTTCTACACGATGATTTTCCCACTGTTTATACTAACAGATTACATAGAAGGGAACAAAATGTATTGTTAACTTGCCAGACATCTGGGATTCAAAGATAAGGTTTGACTCTTAGATTTTGTTTAAACTTTGCTATTCTGTGCATCAGAAACATGACTGCTGCCTTACTGATATCGAGTCCCATTGATTATCTCAATGAGTTTTTTTTACACACACACACACACTCTCTCACAAGATGAAAGACGAGAAGAAAGAAATGTTTAAGAGAAAAACAAACGATTTAAGCCAACTGGATGTCTGACAAACACAAAAACCCATCATAATAAAACCAAACAACTGAGAGTTTCACATATGCATGGAAATTTACATTAGTCTGGAATGGAGTATGCACTCTTTCTCTCCGGAGGGCTAGACCTTGTTCATCTGACCCTGGAAAGTATTAGGCACAGGTTTTCCATAGCCAAGGGCAGAGTGTGTCATACTTTTGAAATGGTTAATAACAACCTCATTCAAAGTACAATATAAACATTTTCCTAAACTAACTCCTCACTTGACTTGACTCACTTCCCATCCCAAGCAGATCAATTTCAGGATTCTTGTACTACTCTTACTCACCCTACCTCAGCAACCTCCTGTAAACCTATAGCCCCACCCATTGTCTCTTCTCCGTAAACACTAGCATCACCCACCTCATCTTTCTATCAGTAGGCAACCTTTTAGCCAGTATGCCCCTCTCTCTGGAACTCTATGCCATAGTCCCTTTGCCTCTGGGCTCCTTCAGATTCCTTAAGCACTCCGAGATGTTACCCTGTGTGAAATTCGAGTTGTTGCCCTTTCAATCGTGCTTTCAATTATCTTGCCTCCTCCTGCAACTATGTGAAGTGCTTTCAGATATTCTCCCAATGTGATTGGTGCTACATAAATGTACATTATCATTATTTTTTATGAATAAGTTCATCAAAAATGTTTATTTAAGTTGCTGTAATGTTTTCCTTTTTTCTTTTTAAAAGAAAAAGCATTTAATTTCCCAAATAAATTTACAAAACTTTTTTTTACTAATTAAGTCCCAGATTAGAAGCTTTACTCTTTTGGTGGTAATCACATAATTTTGACGTGAACAGATGCAAATGAAGAAATCATTAGAAACCAAAGATTTGTATGACACATTATGAGATAATTCAGACCAGGGAGGTGGTTATAAGCATGGTAGAAAAGGAAGGATTTCGGGTGGGACTTGAAAATGGGAGAGAGGCGGCAAGGTGGAGGGATTGAGAGAGTGTTCCAGAGTTTCTGGGCACAGTGGCTGAAAGAGCAACATTTAATGGTAGGGTGTAGGGTACGAAAGACAAGAAGGAAGCTGGTGCCAATCGAGTGGAGGTCAGTGCCAACCAGGTGGGTGATTGGAAAGCGAGGATGTTGGAGATGTTGGTGCCAGAGAGTAGAGGGATTTGAACACGAATGTGAGGATTTTGAAGTTGATCCGTTCAGTAATGGGAAGCCAGTGGAGCCAGAGCTGATGAAATGTGGACATAGAGTTTGATCCGGGTCAGTATGCAGGCAGCAGAGTTCAGAATACGATGGATCTTTGAATAGTCGAGCTGGAGAGACTGGTGAGGAGTGCATTTGAGTAATCCAGGTGGGAGGTGACAAACGAATGCTCAAGGGTTTCGGCTGTTTTGGGGTAAGAAGTGGACAATGTGCAGGAGATAAAGAAAGCAGGTCCTGGTTAGGCACCAGATGTTGGGGTGGAAGGACAGCTGGTGATTGAACCTGATACCTAGATTGAACCATTCATCACTGGTTTGATGAATCTGAAGGAGAGCCCAGGGAGGTTGAGGAATTCAGATCCACAGGAGTGAAGACGTTGGCAGGAGCCAAGGAGTATATGCTTCCATCTTGTCCATATTCAGCTGCAGAAAGATTGTACTCATCCAGGCCTTGATATCTGCCAGACAATCTATTAGAACATCAGTGGACCTGGAGTTGGTACTGGAGGAGGCAAAGTAGAATTGGGTGTCATCTGCATACACGCAGGTGCTGAACTTCAACCGGGGGAAAGTGATTGAGAGGGAGATGAAAGGGAGTTTAGGTGGAGGTTGAAATCAACCATTATGAGCAGGTGTTCAGTAGAGAGAGACAGGGATAAGAGGGAGAGAAGATGTGAAGAAGGAGCCAGGAGGTTTGGGGTGGTAAACTAGGAGGATTTTGAGGGACAGAGAGATGTTGAGGGGAGAGAGGATGGATGGTAGATGGTGTGGTGCTCAAAGGAAGAGAAACAACCAGAGGAATAGGGGATAGACCAAGGGAAGCTTGGGAAATGAGGACCACCATGCCACCACATTGGTTGGGGTTGTGAAAAGTGTAGCCAGGAGAGGAGACTTCAAAGGGGGGGACGGAGTCACTGGAGCAGAGCCAGGTTTCTGTAAAGTCAAGAATATCAATGTGCTCATTCAGGATGAGGTCATGAAGAGTCAGGGCTTTATTGGAGAGGGTAACCGACCCACTCACTAGTGGAATTAGTTTCTCCTTGTTTACCCTAATGAATCCCCCTCATAATTTTCTTCTATTAAGTCTTCTCTTAAGCTTCCCTGCTCCAAGGAGAATAATCCTAGCTTCTCCAGCCTCTCCTGATAACTGATGTCCTTCATTCCTGATAATATCCTGGTAAATCTCCTTTGAATCCTCTCCAATGCCTTGACATCCATCCTAAAGTGTGGTGCCCAGAACTGAACACAGTAATCAAGCAGAGGTTCCTACCAAGGGTAACGAAAAGTGCAAATTTGGAGGTGCTGTAATGGATATCAATTCCAGCTTTGTATGACTTCTCAGGGATGGAATTTCATTGGTTGGTCCTATGTTGAGTTATTTTATCTGTTTGTAATTTGGGTGGGGTGGAGGGGTTAGGGGAGGTAACATTTGGTCTGAAGACTTCTTCCCCTGGATCAACAGAAGAGAAATCTACGCATGATTTGTATCCCATCTCATAATTGTTCGTAGAAACATTAGAGAGGCAGTTGGAAGCTATTTCTTCTCTCTAAAGTGTTTCCCCGTCCCTGCTTCTGTCAGATTGTTTCCTCTCATTTTCTGAGGATGCCATCTCTGTTTGATATAGGCGTATAATGACCAGAGAATAAAAGTCCATTTCCACGTAGGTGTTTTATAGAATCATAAAAAGTTAGTGAATGCAGGTAAAGAGCTGGAAAATTAGGTTAGTAAACTAAGAAGGTGATTTAGTAATGCAAGCAGCAGTGGCATAGACTCAATGACTTAATGGCCTCCTTACGTCCTGAAATGTTCTATGTATAAAGTATACTATATGATGGTTGGGTGAGGACTGCTTTGGGTTTGACTGTGATTTACCACCCCCACTCCCCCCATCTCACACAGTTTAAGTAGCTTGCCCACAATGTAGGCTCCAGACATGAAGGATAGCCACTGCCAGAGCCTGTAAAAATGTATCTCAGGACAAATCAACACTTTCAGGACAGAAAAGTGCAAAACAAGAAGAAATATTTTAAAAATCTGAAAGCAGTGGTGAGTGCACCACACATTGATGAGAGTGGCAACAACTGTTTCAAACATCAAACCGCCTAACTATATATTTTACACCCAGCAATATGTTTGACTTCCATTTGATTGAAAGCAAGCTGCTGCTATGGGAGATGACCTTTGCTTTTGCAAGTTTGAAGAATGGCACTGCAGTGTTTGACTTGATGCCTCTCAAAGAGTCATGTGTGGTGTATACTGTGGAGTATATTGATTGCACTTCTTTCCATTGACCCCCTCCAGTTCAACACAACTGGCAGATTGCAAAATCTTCCTGTTTCTTTGGAGCTTCGACCAAGTTATCCAATTTTCCCTCAAGATATTCCCTCTATTCCCCGCAGTGACCTCTTTTCCCCCCTGCTCCCTCCATCTCTTGGAGTCCTGTATTTCAGTAGTTAGAGCATTCGCCTTACAAGCATGAGACCTGTGTTCGAATCCAGGCAGGGCGAAACCTTGGGCAAGTTTCCTTACTCCATATGCCTAATAATAATCCCTCAAAAAAAAAGTTCATTTCAATCCACGACTGTTTGTGGGACACTACTGTGCGCAATTGGCTGCCGCGTTTCGCCCACAAATATACAGTCCATTCACTTTAAAGTGTATTCTGTGAAGTGCTTTGAGACGTCTAGAAGATGTGAAAAGCGCTATATCAAATTCATGGATTATTATTGTTTACCCAGGGACTGCCGGGAACAATTAGATAGTCACATCCCCAAATCAATACTTATTATTTAGTATCAATGACCTCCTCAACTACATAGACAACATTTATGATATACCATCAATTAGTTCAATTGAATGGCTTATGATACACTGCAAATTTCTTACTGAGCAGAGAGCCCAATGGAGGGAGCTTTGAATGGAGTAAAGTGGAGACAAATATAAATTTTTAGTGAACAAATTTGGTGAGAGTGGGAATTCGGTGTGGAGGGAGAAGGAATTGGTCATATAAAAATAACGGGAAAAATAGATATCAGAACCAATAGGAATTGATAAGAAGAAGCAGGTGAGAATACCTTTGTTGAGTTCTGATGAAGGGTTGTGGACTCGAAACGTTGACTCACCTGCCTTTATCCACAGATGCTGCCTGACCAGCTGAGCGTCCCAGCGATTTCTGTTTTGTTTCTGAATTCCAGCATCTGCAGTATTTTGCATTTTTGAGAAAACCTAACCTGCTCCCTCAAGCATTTTGTCAATCCAGGTGATTTTATGCAACACCACCCACCCCATTAAGATTCATGCTTCTCTTGCCTCAGATAACCTGGAGCTTTCCTGTATTGCTCAGTCCTAGGATTGCAATGTTTATGGCTTTAAGGTCAGCCTACAGTATCTATTTCTGCAGAACTCTTACCTTTATCCCATTGGAGTCCTGTGGTTCAGTGGCAAAACGCAAACATACTGGAAGAGCCTGCTGGAGAAGCACATTTTCACCAAGGAGGCAACAGTTCAAACTGCAAGTCTGACTTCATCTTACGAGGACTGTCTGCAGCTAGCAAAGTTTAAGAAGTCACTTAGAGATGATGAAATGGTAAAAAAAACAATTGTGCACATGTATGTGTGTGAATGTGTGTGTTCGCATGTGTATCAAATTTCCCCCACTACATTCTGAAGTATAATTTCATAGACTTCCCCATTTGGTACAGCTAGCTAATTCTACATGACACCAACATCAGGCTGTCTGCCCTGCTGTGGTATGCACAGGCCTGCGCACACAGTACACTAAATCAATCAACACATTTGTTGAGGTGCCAATTAAGGTAGTGGATGCTAGAAATATTTTACTATTTTTCTTTAAAACAAAACTGGCAGCAAATTGCCTGAATACATTTAAACCACTCAGACATATTTATAAATTTGGAAGTTTTTCTCTATCAACATAATGATGCAATTGTGACTCTCAAATTTAAACAGAAGCAATGTGTATCCAGAAGATCTAATATGCAGTGATTTCTAACTGAATTTCTTAATGGCAGTATTCAAAAAGAGGAGTTTCTTCCTGTGGCATGGCCAACAATCACCCAAATAAAATTGGTCATATGCTCCTTGGCTTCGGTCTGGTACCCAAGCCTGGGAGGTCCTCAGTATTCCAGATGATGACAGCACAGCCAGCCTAGATGATCAGCAGGACTTTGAACGATAGACCAGTCACTGGCAGAAGGGAGTCATTCCACCAAGCTCCTGGTAACCCTGCAAGCCAAATCCCAAATGTATAGGGTGGTCTTAGCTGGACAAGCCACAGGAATGTTTGCTAGTAAGCTATTGCTTACTAGCTATTGCTAGTAAGCAATAGCAATGGTTAGACACCAGCAATACTCCAGCACACACTCTAGGGTCCCCAAGGCTTGATTTTTGCCAAGCTGTGCCTAGTACTTTCTGAAATTGGATAAGCAGGATGCGTCTCTCCAGGGTGAGATTCAATTCCAAAAATCTATCTCTGGGATTTCCATGTGTAGGCGGAATGCTTAGTTTGCATATTCTTAAGCATGGTAATGGGTTTCCACATGTGTCAGAAAATGACTGACCCCTCAAAAAAAATTGAGGGATATTGCTGTGAACAAATTGGCTGATATATTAATCTACAAAATACACATTCACATCACTTTACAGTATATCATGCAAAATACTTTGAGAAGCTCAAATACATGATTCAGGCTCCGTAAAATGTAAGGATTATTATACTAAAGAACAAGCCGAAACTCCTAATGTTAACTGTCCACCGAGGACAGGAATTCTTCCCACTCATGTCCTGTTAACCGTGTTAGTGAAGGACCTAGCTGGTCAGGTCATCTAACTGGACAAGCAACAGGAAGTTTGCCAGACAATGCTTTCAACAGGGCAGCACTCCAGCACACACTCTGGGCTCCCCAAGCATTGACTCTTGCAAACGTGGGGCTATTACCAGAATCTCCAACCCTCTGGGGAGAGAGTTCACATTCTATTTCCAATCTGGGTAATTTCCATGTGTAGTTGGCAATACATATGTGGGACTCAGTCTGGATTGGATATTCTTAATCATGGTGATGGGATTCCACAGGAATCAGATGCCAAACTGATCAAAATCTCCCCCCTCCCCGAAAGAAGTAACAGCAACCATTTTACAAGGAAACCGAGGTGAAATCTAACAAAAAAATATACATGTAAGAGAAACGGTTTTACAATAACACTAGTCTGACATTGTAGCCCAAAAGAACGTTCACTAAAATTGTAGCATTTACCGGTAACTACATTTTGTTATAAAGAAAACAATTTAAAAGGGCCGAACAATGGAAATAATCGATAGCTCTGAACATTCCTGCATGGAATGCTGCCTGGCTGGCAGTGTGATACAGGAACAGGAATAACATTTGTGCTTATAACGTGTGAAAGTGAGTATTTTAGTACAAATGAAGTGTTAAAAACTCATGAATACTTCACTGAGCGAAAGGAAGTTGATGGAAGTGACAACATCTGGCGTCTAGATTATTAGGTCAATATAGCTTAAACAATTGATTCATATAAAATTTTCTCACCAACTGTTCTTGCAACAAGGTGAACCAACAAGGGCAAAAACATGCCCAGCGTGTTTTGTGTTACCTGCACTGTTATTTTTAATTAATCTGAGAGCCTTTTAGGAGTTACACAAAGACTTCTAAAACTCACACACATGAGACTGGAGCTCAGTTGAGTAGCCAGCCTAATTCACTATAGTCCACTTAAAGTAATTCCCCAACCTAACAGCATACTTTTCAAATTCTGACAGCTAATTAGCCCTTATGATAACATAATGCTCGCAAGTTTCATATCTGGAATCTACACCTTAAATGTTACAGAATTCAGTCGGCGTCCCTGTTTTCATCTGAAACTGTTCCACTGGATGGTGTTCATGTATCCTGAACCCGGCTGAACAGACATTGGACATTGGGATTGAGCCCATCTTATCAGCATCAGAATAATTTGTTGAGAAAGGGAAACAACATCAAACTTTAACAATAAAGGTTGAAGGAATGATAATTAGGAAGTCAAGTCATGGAACTCCACAATTTTTCAAAATGTTCCCATTATATTTAAAAACCTCAAGCATTAGATGAATAAAAAGAGAGGAACTTTACAGAATCTGCTTTGTGTCACAAGCAAATTGGAAATAATTGCAAAGTTGCAGGAGCGACACTGAAATATTTGCCACATACAGGAGTATTGTGACTGGTCGCTCATGATTTAGGGGGGTGGTGGAGGGAGTATAGCCAGAAACCTATAGAAGACTGCCCGCAATGCTGCTGAATGTGGTACAATTACTAACTGTTCAATAGCTGGAACGTGTTATCAAGAAAGGTCGGTATACATGTGATGTGATGCTATTCTGAAAGGATGAAATCAAGTGGGACAAAGGGCTTGCTTTATTTGAACTTCTCTTATGACCTTGTCTGATAAGTAGAGGAAGAGGAGGGAACCAATAGAAAGGATACGTGGGTGTTCCTATTGTTGAATTGAGCAGAGACACAACTGGCAGAGGCCACAGGAATCCAATTCATTCTTGGTATCCATCAACAACCACAACTTGCACTTATAAAACGCTCTCCATGCAGGCTAGCGTCTCGGAGCACTTAACAATGGTGGAGCCTGACTCCGAGCTGGGGATAGGAGGGGTAAGGGATGTGACTGAAAGCATGGTTGAAGAGGAATGTCTTCAGGCGGGACTTGAAAGGGGAGAGAGGGGCAAGGCAGAGGGATTGAGGGATAGTGTTCAGGAGTTTTGGGGGCATATTGGCTGAAAGTGCGACCTCCGATGGTGGGGCAGAGGGTGTGAGGAGCGAGCAGGAGGCCAGTGCCAGTTGAGCTGAGGCACTTAGTGATGGATTGGAGACTGAGGAGATGGCACTACCACAATAAATAGCACACTTAAATAGCACCTTTCATGTCAGGAGATATCTCAAAGCGCTTCACACAACTGACTGGGAACCAGAAATGGAGGTGGGAGGGGAAGGCGGCCGAAAGTGCAGTCAAAAAGGTAAGTCTTCAGTCGGGGTTTGTAGACGGGAAAGGGATAAAGCAGAGGGACTCCGGGATGGAGTTCCAGAAAGCAGGGAGAGTACTTCCAAAGGTGTGCTCATCACTGGTGGGCTCCCCTCACCCACAGATGATGTATTAGACTTGAAGGTGTATCCATGTTCCCAATCCTAAAAAAGGCCCCAATTGGTGTCTTATGTGGTTGCCATTTTTAAAGTATTAACTCAGAGGCTAAGTATGTGAAAACATTTTGCTGTTTTTTTTAAATGTTCATGTTAGTTTGATGAAAAAAAATCTGCGGAATGTGGGCATATAACATCTCATAAATTTACAAGTGTTAACCTTGTTCATTAATGTTTTCTCTTCAGCAGATGGACACAGAATAAATAACTCTAAGGCCTGGATGAAGTAATAGTAGGAAAGAAAACGGTTTTCAGTGAGTTTGAAGATTAGATTCATTGTACACCAAACAGCAGCTGGGTCTGTGCCTGTAGGGTGCTGGCAGGAAAGGGGACATAAAGTAAAAACAATCAATCATTAAAACTTAATACATATTAACAATGTTTGCTAAGGCTAGACATTGTTTAATCAAAAACGGATGCAAGATTTTGCAAGACTTTAGTGCTGCATGTACCTCATAAAAAAAATAGTGCTTTGCATGGCTCAAGGGCATTCACCGTAAAGACTGATGTTATTCCTGCCCTCTTCTTCTTTGCTTATCTTCAGTGTTAAGTCGGAGTTCATGACAGTCTGGACTGAAAGGGGCAAGTGAATAAATACGGGTATTCCTCCCTAACCATGGGGGATATGTTCCTGAAAACCTCCGCGGTTGGTAAAATCGTGTTTGGAAAATACAGGGCCCTATGGGGAACATGGGGATAGAGGGAGTCACTTTGCGCTTCGTAGAACTAAACACAAAGAAAACATACAGTTATAACATACATGGGGATACGGGGAGTAAGTTTGGGCGCATCTGCAGCAATCCGCGAGTCTGTCTGACTGACTGATCTACACACAGACACAGAGAGAGAGAGAGAGAGAGAGAGACATGGAGAGTGGGGTCGGTGTGTGATGACATGGAGGGCTCACAGAGAGTGAGAGAGAGAAATCAACGGAGAAGGTGGAGAAGAAGAGAGAAGTTGAGAGTAGATGAAATGGTGAGAGAGAGAAGGGGGTGGGGGGGGAATGGCGGGAAGAGAAGGTGAGAAAGTGAGGGGAGGGTGGGGAGGGGGTGTGGGGGGAAGAGAAGGTGAAATAGAGAGGTGAGCGAGAGAAGGGGTGTGGGGGAGGGAGGGGGTGGTGGGGTGGGGGGAAGAGAAGGTGAAATAGGGAAGTGACAGAGGTGTACAGTTATAACATATATAGGGATAGGGGGAGTAAGTTTGGACACATTGGCTGCCAGGATCTGTAGCAATCCGCAAGGCTGTCTGACTACACACACAGACACAGAGAGAGAGAGAGAAGGTGAGAGAGAGAAGCAGGGGTGGGGGATGGGTATTGGGTTGAAGAGAAGGTGAAATGGGGATAGGGGGGGTAAGGGATGGCGAGAGGGAAGGCGAGAAAGAGAAGGGGGGGTGGGGGAGGGGGGGGAGGGGGGGAGGGGGGGATGGGGGGAAGAGAAGGTGAAATAGAGAGAAGGTGAAATAGAGAGAAGGTGAGTCAGGGAGAGAGATCTCTATAGCCCACTTACACAGAGAGAGAAAGGCTGCAGAGAAGCAACAATAAATTCATGTTACTCTATTTACCTTAATCCTAAGAGAGAAGCATTGTTGATGGTTGATTGCAACATCACAACTGGGTCTTAGTGCTAAACGCTAGCGCGAAGCGACATCAAGGCTGGTTGATGCAACTGGGTCCTAGCGCTAATCGCTAGTGTTAGTATTAAAACCTGTGGATAAGCAAGGGTTATAAGGCAGGGTTTACAAGGGTTGTCGCATTTAGAAAACCGTGGATGCGTGAGTTTCGTGGTTGTCGAGAGCACGGTTGGGGCGGGTACCTGTATTACACTTCTGTTACTTGCAAGCTGCTAGTTTGACATCCTGTACCATTAGAGGAACACTCCCACAAAAGTTCCATGACACTGTTATGAGAAAGCTGGGATGCACTCTCATCAACAAAGGTTTGTGAGGATGATATCAGGGCTGGTGGGTTACTGCTATCAGGAGAGATTAGAAAGATAGCTTTTTTTTTGCTAAAGAGATTAAGAGGGACCTAGCAACTGTGTTTAAAATTATAAAAGGGTTTGATAAGGTTAGCAAAAATAGGATATTTCCATTGATTGGGGAGTCTGTAACCAGAGGACACACATATAAAATAATGACCAGGGGAATCTAAAAAAGAATTTAGGAGGAATTCCTTCACTTAGGGGGTAGTGAGATTGTGGATGTCATTGCCTGAATCGCTGGTTGAATCGGACTGTATAGAGACATTTAAGAGGAAGTCAAAGCTTTACATGAGGGAAAGAGGAAATAGAAGGGTATGAGGTGGGAGTAAAGAATGGATATGTGAAGTATAAACACCAGCACGGACTGGTTGGGCCAAGAGGCCTGTTTCTATACTGCACATTCGTTGAATAGTCATTTGAACTTTTATGAAGTGTGCTGATACAATACCACAACCACCCTGTGCGATGGCGCTATAGAAATGCAGTTGTTTTTAAATCTGAACGGCTAAAGAGAGATTAACAAAAATGTACAGCACATGTTACAAACCATGACAGCCACAATGCATGAAGCATTGCAGCCAATGAACCATACTATAGAGTAGGGAATTGAGGTCTGATTCTTCCCTTTCACCCTGGCTCAGTCTGAGTGGCACTGAGCGGGAAATGAAAACAGAAGTCTAACAGAAGCAAGGGAAATTGGCACAGTAATGTGAGAGAGTCAATGATGTGATAGCAGCTCTTTGCGTGTCTCAGATTCCATATTAAGAAATCCGGTTAAGTAATGACACTTTAACTAGTTTCTTGGAGCAATTAAACCTTTGGGCCTTTTTCACTAATTTACTGCAACTTCCTCAAAAACAACTCTTGCAAGTCATGGTGACATTTTACTGGCCCTGTATCTTTACACCTAATATTTAACTCCAAAGATTAAACCACAAAATGTCAAACAACGTTCTGAGAAGGATTCTCAGTCATATTGTCTTCAATTTGTAAATATGAATTATAATAGATCTATTTTAATAGATTTGTTATAATTACTTCTATTAAAATAGTTAAGTGTGACTTATTTTACATACTGGACATAGCAGGAAGGCTTATCTTTAAATTATAAAAGGGTTTATTTTATTACTGCACTCACTTTTTCCAGAAGCTAACTTTAAACATAGTCATCTCTGAAATACTGTATGATATACTGTACTCTGAATTCGATTCTGACGTATTACACAACTGCAGGTACATTCAGTTTGCACGATTTTCAGTTTCTGATTTCACTTTCAAAATTTCACGGGGAAAAATAGAATCTCTTTTAGAGTCAATAAATCAGTCCATTTATTTCAGCTAACGGAAACAGGCTGAAAGTACCAAACAAAACTGCAAAAGTAAGGAAACCACAAGAATGGCTGCCAAGATTTTTGGTTCTTAAGGAAAATACAGGCAATTGCATATTTTCTCTAGGAAATTTTGTGACCATTTTGTTTGCTGCTTTTCTCGGGATCATGACCAAATTCAGCGATAGTGTGTAATTTGAATTTAGGATGAAAATATTTCAATTGAATCCTATTATGTCGTGCTGGATTCCTTAATATGAATTCCAATTTGAAGTCTTATGAACCCGTTGGAACTCTAGATGCCCCAATCTACATGTTTGCTACTTAATCTTTGGAGTTAAATATTGGCCATCAGATGCAGGGCTCCATAATCGGCTTGAGATATGTTTGAGAATGTACCCACAGGCTCCAAGACGAGCCAAGTGAAAGTGCCAATTGTCCAAATGCATCTTGTGTTTCTGTGCATAAACCATTTTAACTATGTTCTCTCATGGTATGGCCAGTACTGCATTCATGGACTGTGGTTTCAAAAGAGAATCAAGTCTATGGGTGGCTTTGGGACATAACCAGATAAATGAATTATCTCCTACAATTTATTGATCATCTCTCAGAATCCAGTTAAGGTTTACTTATAGTGTGCTATCCCTCCATTCAACTTTCTGTACAGGAAAACCAGGGAGAAAATATAGAAGTACTACAGGGAGGAAAGTTTAATTTACAGGAGTAGTCTGAACTGTAATCCAAAACACAATGTAGATTCACTCAGTCCTTTAATTCCAACTTTACAAATCAACTTCTTTCAAATCTGCCCAGCCACTTTCCCAGAATCTTTTTATCCTTGCATCATCAATATTCAATTGCCACTGATGTCCTTAAAGCAATATGCAACATGAACAAGATTTAGGAGAATCAAGGAGGAGGTAAATGGTTCTATAAGATAGAAATGCATAGCACAGAAAGCCATTCAATCTCAACTGGCTCTTTGAAAGAGCAATCAATTCAGTCCCATTTACCTGCCTTTTCTCCCATACCCAAACATTAATTATACATCTATATATATATCAATATTGATATAGATATATACAGTGTCCTTTTGATAGCGAGTATAGATTCCACCTTATCTACTGCATCCGGCAGGACAGTCTACAACTCTATGTTAAAAATCTACCTGATCACCTTTGCCCATTTGCTAATTATCTTCATTTGATTCCTTCAAGTGACTGATTTATTGACCAATGGAAATAAATTCTCCCTATCACCACTATCAATATTCTTGTTATTTGATTAATAACCCAACACCCTTCATAATTTTAATAACCTCTGTTAGATTTCCTCTCAATCTTCTCTGTTGCATGACAATAGACTCTGTTTCTTTTCTTTTTGCTTACAGGTCAAACTACTCAGGCCTGATAAATCCTTATAAATCTTTTCCATACCCTCTCTATTCTCTCTAAAGTGGGATGACCAAACTGGACACAATTCTCCAACTGAGGTCTAACTAACAATCATTCAATAATAATCTTTACAATTGCTTAGAATGCTTTTCACATCAGAACATCCCAAAGCGCTTCAAAGGATATACTGTCAAGTGCAGTGACTGTGTGTTATGGGTGATTTACATAAGTAATACTTGGGAGATGCACGAGAATCAAGATGAGTTTTGTTAGCATTACTATTTTGAGAGGTTACTTGTCCAAATGGAATTGTCTTGGATTGAAGATTTAGAATCTCTTGTAATACAGTTAAATCAACATTAAACTTGTAATCACTGGGCATATATTCCAATATTTCAAGTTGAATTTCCGTTAAAGTAAATTCTTTGGTTAAGCAGGTTATTGCCTTAACAGGGATCGACTGCAAAACTAATTTCCCTGTTTCCTTCATCTAGTGGGCTTCCAAAAGTCTGATGTCACTCAATCATTTGAGCTGTTTATTAAAACATAACCTAATTCCATTATATTCAACAGTGTTTTTCAAGCTGGTCAATGAATCTGTCATTTTGTGTGTAAAACTCTCATATTGAGGTAGTTACAAGTAACATCCCCTGAAGATTGTGACAATAAGGTATAGCACATAATACTCTTCAGTATTTGAAAGTAATGTACCAGAAAATAACATACGGTCAAAAAGTATCAGTAATGAACAGAAAGTACCACATATTCAGTAATATAAGCAATGTTCTGCCTAGCAATCCCCTTAAATGCAATTAGTCATTCATTTTATGGCTGTTTGTGGGACATTGCTGCAAACAAATTGCCTGCCGAATTCACCTTCAAAATATATACTTACTATACCTCTGATGTGCATCTTGTGAGATGCTTTGAGATGTTTCAGAGATGTGATAAAGACAAGAAACAGGACGTTGCAATTATCCGTGATTGTTTGTGGGACAGTATTGTGCACAATTGGTTGCCGCATTTCACCCACAAAATGTTGTCAATTTATTTTACTTGAATTCCAAGCAGGCCAAAACCTTGGGCAAGTGCCCTTACTCCACATGCCTGAAGGTAATCCCTCAAAAACCCCCAATAATAAATTGGTCATTTCATTCCAACACTGTTTGTGGGACACTGCTGTGCTCAATTGGCTGCCACGTTTCGCCCCCATATATACAGTCAATTCACTTTACAGCATATTCTGTGAAGCTCTTTGAGATGTCAAGAAGACATGAAAAGATCTATATCGAATGCAAGGATTATTACTTACAGTATATTCTGAAGCACTTTTAAGTGTAATAATAAGAAGAAACCTTGCATTTGATATACCGCTTTTCACGTCTTATAGACATTTCAAAGCATTTCACAGAACATACTGTGGGTGAAATGTGGCAGCCAATTGTTGCAATAGTGTCCCACAAACAGTCATGGATTGAATTGACCAATTTTTTTTAAGGATTATTATTAAGCATGTAGAGTAAGAAACTTGCCCAAGGTTTCACCCTGCCTGGAATTGAACCCAAGTCTCTTGCTTGTAAGACGAGTGCTCTAACCACTGATCTACAGGACTCCACTTGACATCTCCTAGGGCTTAGAGTAACAAATCTCACCTGGTTCCTATTCATTGGCTGTTCATTACGTGTTGAAACTGCCTCTTGTTGGTGATTCTTGTTGTGTTTGTTCCACCCCGAACTCTTTTACCTCCCCTTCGTGTTTCACCCCTTCCCAAACATTCCCCTCCCAGCTCGGGTCACACGCCTCTTGTTTAGCGCCTTGGGACGTCCTCCCGACGTGAAAGGCGCTATATAAATGTAAATTGTTGTTGTTGTTGATTGTTTCAGCTCTGACTTGTCATTGTAAATTTGTGAATAATAAAATTTCACCCACAAAATAGATAGTCAATCCACATTACAGTATAACGCTTTGAGACATCTCAACCGGATGAAAAGGTGCTATATCAAATGCAAGGATTATTATTATTAATAATTACAATACTTCTTGGATATGGTGTGGTGTCTTTCACATAAGAAGGACATCTGTAAGCTTCTCACAGAAAGTAAAGTGGAATGGCGGTGTACTTTGTGGGAGAATGCCCACAAAATTTTAAATGTGTTAACATAATGAAATTTGAAGCAGTCAGCAGGGTCAGTCTTTTGAATTTTGGGGTGGTCCTGAAAGTAGGAATTGAAGGGATATTTTCATCCATAACACTCATGCAATCCATGCTGCAAGATCTTGAGCTTTGGAAAGACCGAATTGTCTCCCAGTATGCTGACTATGACAGTCGCATTGAACTGCAAATGATTATTTTGAGAATGACGCAGAGGAAAGAAATTCACCCTGAAGGGAAGTAACCTCTCTGCTGTTACTAGTTATATAGAAAAGCAATAATACACATCCATCCTCTTGGGCACTTGGCTTGAAAGGTTTCCACCTCCAGCTCTACATCATTGTAACATTTATGAGAGATCATGAGAATTCCATGTCTCTAATTGTGGACAATAAAAAATGTAAAATGGGTAAGAAATTCTATTTACAGTTAATACAATAACGCTATTGGCCAAATGCTATTCTGGACTATATTGCTTAATCAGTTGAGTTTAGATTCCCAGACATCATATTCAGGTTGTATCGTCAGACCACATCTTGAGAACAGGTATGGCAGGTCATCAGCTGGTATCAGGTGATGCCAGCCCCAAACAATGTTTGTTTTGTGGTGAGATAACTGTACAAAACAACAACAGCATGCATTTGTATAGTGGCTTTCACATGGGGCAGCATCCCGGAGTGGAAGAGTCTGACCACAAGCCAGGATTCAGACAGATGCAGGAGAGTACAAAGGTAACATCAACAGAACTGATGCTAGAGACAGAGGCCTTTTGATACAGAGCCACACCATTGCATGTATCGCCAGGAATGGGGCCTTTAGTTTGCTGAAACAGATGAATGTGCAGGATTGCTTCTCAGTGGAAGACTTTGGAGAATGGGAGGTGCAGAGGACATATGGAGGCCTAGACTATGACCTTTCATTGAACCTGGCGGAGACTATACTGATGTCGCGTTTTACCACCCGGGAGGGCCATGAACAGTGTGTAGCTGGAGGAAGCCTGGCCCCACTAGGTACTCCATTAATGATGAGCACATGGCAAAAACAGGTTTTCCTGGACTGCACTATTGAAGTTCAATACTGAATGCATGTTTTGTTAACAAACCTAACCCTTGTGCTTTTCATTTGTTTCTTCCAGCATTAGCACTGCCATCCACTATCAGTCATCCCAGCCGTTATAGAAAGTTTAGGTGACATCCACATCCCTGTAGAAGCTCCCCACCCTACTTAAGAGTCCCAAAGACTATCAAATAGTAGAACTGTACCTTAGGGTGCAAAGTAGATGGAGGGCAGCACATGGTGGAGCACTTGGCAATGCAGAGTTAAGAGGAAAGAGGGTGAGAAATGTCACTGCACAAAGGAGGCTTTTTCAAAGGGAATGTTTTAAGGTGGAGTAGCAATGTGTTCACACTGTTGCAAAGTGCCATATTGATAGGGTGCTTATGTCATTCTCAAATTGAAGCCATTTGACAAGTTGGGAAAATTCACCCAGAACAGATGGAACCTTAAAGCCCTTTCCATGGGTTGGATAGCACAGTTGTATCTCCAAAAATCCTCTCTGTACAGCTCACACAAATTTTACAAGTAAATTTACCCACCTCATCTAAAGGCACTCTCATTTTACGTGTACTATTTTGCGCACATAATTTTGAGCACAGTGACTTTGAAACTTTGGATTTATAAAGTGGAAATCAAAGTCCCAACATATAGCCACAGGAGTAGATTTCACCTCATGATGTCTGTATTGAACCTTCGGCCAGCCTCCTACCCTCCCTGTCCTCAAACTCCCTAATCCCGGGCATCCTCCTAATGTAAAAGGCACCATACAAATTTAATTTTGTTATTGTTGTACTGGTGTTTGCCTGGTTTTAAGGGTGTACCAGTAATATAATTGGGTAGCTTCAGATAGATCTTAATCCAGCAACAGTATCATCAAGAATTCAATCCCTAGCAACAAAACTGTTCAAGTGTATCATTATTATGAAAAACATGGTGAATATTACGTGTCTGTTAACATTTTAAATCACTCACAGTTGGCCTTATGCTTAAATTTAAAACAGAAATTTGCCAATAACAATGGCCCCTTTAACATTTTAAGTAATCAATTAAATTTTACTACTTTTTGCAAAATTTTCTGAGTTGTTAATTTCTGACCATGTAAAGAAAGGAGCAAAGGAAAGGAATAAAAAATAGATGAGAAAGAGGAGCAATGTAATGAAAGTTTACTCCATAAATATAGTAAATAAGAGTAACATTTATATTTGATAAAGTATTTTTCACATTGGGAGGATGTCTCAAAATGATCACAGGATATATCATAAAGTGGAATTGCTGTGTTTTTCTGTGGGCAAATCCAGCAGCCAATTTGTACACAGGAATGTCCTGCAATCAGCCATGAAGTGAATGATCAATTTTATTTGGATATTGTTTACCAGAGAACCAGGAGAAAGTTCCTTAAAGTGATACAAGTGGGCAATATAACGTCATTGTAATATTTCTGTAGGAACTTAAAACATCTATCAAAATATATATTTTACATCCAACAATAAGTTGCTTTTACTTTGCACCATTCGCACAGAATAGCATGTTGATGCACTGTACAATGGTGGGTAGGACACCATTGGACATATTGGATGAATGTAGCAGCCTTAGTGAAAGAGAAATAAACTATTCATTACCTCTTATATTTTCCTAAGCCACGTATCCAGATTATGTAAACCCCTTATTACATCTATGAGCTGTGTTGATCCAGTTTTAGTCCCGGTAGTTGCTGTTTTGGTCCAATTCTGACCCAGATTTTGATTTGTGTTTTTAAATTGTTCTCTTGAGTGTTATTCAAGACTGCATTTCTGCAGCTGTTGTAATATGATATTTGAACAATTGATACTTAATGTAAGGATTTTTGGATGTGAATGACTCATTTCAAGTTCCCTGGAATACAGTATCTGAGTCCTGTAAAATCAGTTGTTTCTCAGTAGAAAGCAGATCACCAATATCCTGACTTGATTTTGAATGTGGATTAGTGTACAGTATAGTATGTGTATCACTGCTTCATGCAGTGTTTTTGTACTTTCTATTTTCATTGGCTTCATCTGAATCAAACCTGAGGGCTGAGTTTATATGGGCACTGAGTAAATGGTATTGAGGGTCAGTCAAGGAAATGGGACTAGGACAATATTTCACACATTGCACAGAGAGAGGACAAAGTACCTCGACAGATTTCATAGCAAATTCAACACTTGCTAATTTCTTGCAGTGAGTAGTCAAATGCTGGGTTACATTCAAACAATTTATAAATGTATAGCAATAATCAGGTAATTTACTTACGTTGTAATCCCAAGGCCATCTTTAGATTTATGTTAAAAAAAAAAGCAAAATACTGCAGCTACTTTAAATCTGAAACAGAAACAGAAATCCCTGGAAACGCTCAGCAGGTCAGGCAGCATCTATGGAGAAAGGAAAGTGAGTCAAAGTTTCGGATTCACAATCCTTCAACAGAACAGTGGTGTCTGAACAGTATCATGTTCTGACGAAGGATCATGGACCCAAAACATTGACTCACTTTACTTTCTCCTTAGATGCTGCTTGAACTCCTGCGGGTTCCCAGCGACTCTTGTTTTTGTTTAGATTTATGTTGGTAAGAGCAATTATTTAATATTTCAATATTTCAATCAAAACAGACTGTTAACCAATTGAATTTAGCTGCAGTATCAGGTGAACAAGGTGAGAAAAAGATCGAAAGAGAAGGTATTTTGAAGATGGCCTATTTCATCTCATCATTCCATCCTACCATACTCCCATTGCAGCATCCACCATTCTGGGCTCTACACGCTTCCAAATAACCTGTTCTTTCATTTTCTTACAATCTGTAAAGAAATACATCCTGGTATCCTGAAAATGCCTGTTATCACCCCTGGCCCTGGGTAGCCTTCTGCTATTTTGGCATATCTGAAAGCAAGCATTGTTCTGGTTTATTCTGGTGTGCAATTGGCTGCTGCGTTTCACCCACAAATTTATAAATATACAAATATATAGTCAATTCACTTTACAGTATATTCTGCGAAGTACTTTGAGACGTCTAGAAGATGTGTAAAGCACTATTTGAAATGCAAGGATTATTATTGTTAAATCACTTTGATGTCAGCCTAAAATTGGCCCAAACTGATTCGCTTACCAATACTTTTTTGTGATGGTGCTGCCATGAAATCCACACCCATCCAGTCTGCCAATCACAGCCACTCATAATTACCCTAACTGAATGCCAATTGAAGACTAGGCATTACTTCCAGGTCACCCATTGACCCACTAGCAGTCCGACAAAGGGATAGAGGCAAGTAGTCCAAATTCTGACCTCAACCGACCTCCCCTGAGTTGAGGTCAGGTTTCAAGATAAATTTGAGCCTCTGTATTTTTTGGGTCAGCCAGGTGTCGGAAACTCATCACCATACTTAAGAGTAACCAAATCGAACTGAGAGTAGCATTATCCCAACCATACATTGGAAATTCCAGAGATATTTGGAATTGAATGTACACACTCTCCCCAGAGGAATACGTCTTGTTTACTTAATTCCAGAGATTATTAGGCACAGATTGACAAGAGCAATGCCACTGACTAGTTGGGTTGAATGGCCTGTTTCCATGCTGTACAATTGATTTAAATCAACGAATGTTAGTGCTAGGATGCAAAATGCTTTTCAACTTTCAGTATCAATCTCTCTCTCATTGACAGCCCCAACATGCGCTGGTTGCTGAATAAACCTCTTATTATTCCGTATACAAATCCAGTGTTGTTTAATGCAATAATTTAACTGTTGTCCAATGTTTGAGATTTTTCGAGGTAACATTCCATATACAGAAATACAACTGGTACCCAGTCTACTTGTTCAATGTTTACTTTCTCAATCCAGTTTAAAGTACTGACAATCACATTAGTGATTATCCTCAGTGGGGCGGTGGGGTAGGGGTTAAGTGGGCCAGAGGATAATACAGAACACAACTTTAAGGAAGGCACTTTCAAAGAGGTAATAAAAATAATAATAATTTCTACATATGCTATAACACCTTATCATGTCTTCACGATGTCTCAAAGCGCTTCACAGAATAGATTGTGAAATTAATTGACTGTATATTTGTGGGTGAAATATGACAACAAATGTCACACTGCAGTATTAAATTTACAGTTGTGGATTAAAGTGACAAATTTATTATTTAATTTTTTAAAAGAATTATTACCCTAGAAAAGTGATCCAGAAATCGACCAACAACTGTCTTTCTACTTACTGCTAGGTAAACAGAGGCATGTGGAGTAAGGAAACTTGCCAAACATTTTGCCCTGCCAGGAATCGAACCCAGGAAACTCACTAGCGAGGTGAGCGTGCTAACCACTGAACTACAGGACCACAAAGGATTTAATGTGGAACATAAGACAGAAAGCATGGGGGTGAGACACAGTAGTAGAGGGAGGGGGTTCCACACAAAGTGGGATATAGGAACTGAAGGATCAACCTTGGCTAATGTGGTCACCTGCAACATACTGCATTTTACAGTCAATCCTGTGCAGCGTGACATGAAAGCCACTACAGCAAATGTAGGATTATTAAATATTGCATTTCATTATAAAAGATTATTGAATTAATGGAAAATAAATTGTTTGTTTTGGTGCTTGTTAGATACTAAGTGGATGGTATTCATTTCAAACAAGCTGCTCACTAGTACCAAAAACACAAAATACTACAGATGCTGGAAATCTGAAGTAAAAACAGGACTGTTCTGACGAAGGGTCGTGGACCTGAAACATTGACTCACTTTCCTTTCTCCATAGATGCTGCCTAACCTGCTGAGTGTTCCCAGCGATTTCTGTTTTTACTTTTGCTCACTCCTAGCCATGGAGTGTAAAAAAAAGTGACACAAATATAGCACTCCATGTATTATGTTGTTTTTAAAAAAAAGTAATTTGTGTTGTTTACACATTGTCACATTTCTCTTCCCCTTGCACAAAACCTTCACTATTCAGGTGGGACATAGTCACTCATGAGTTATTGAGATTTCCCCACTTACGTGATAAAAGTAATATTCCACAAGTCACCCAGTGAATTTCTATTTATATGTACAAATCATTGAAGATTGGCAAATCAGACATTGATGACTACCAAAAGGGTTGCCTCTGGGCGCAGTAGGTGAATAAATGCCATTCCCTCACACTTCCAGCCATTCAGATGAAAAGATACTGGAAATCTGCCCTCCAGAGATTGGAGCCAGGTACTCTGACTTCATTGTTGGGCCTCGACCCTAGGTATTTAATGAAAGTAAGTTTTGCACAGCTGCTTCAGATCCTTCCTGTGGTGGTTACAGCCTAAAGCATTAAGCATGCAGCCAGCAGGAAATTGCCAGCTGTCCAACACCTTATTGGCACTTTCTAAATTGCTGTATAAATAGCAAACGCTAATTGCCATCTCTTATCGCTCAACACAAGCACCATCTTTATGCTTCATTTGCATCACACATAACATTATATTTCATTAATTTCTCCTTCAGATACATAGGAAAATGCACATCCAAAACGAGTGGACTCCAGCCAGCCCTGTAACGAAGTTGTAATCGTTCCCACATGGGCGCATCATGAAAAATAGTTAATGGATTCCTTTAGTGGAAAAAGCTGGAAAGTATAGTGTACTGATCATTTACCAAAGAGAGCTTCTCACTGAATAATTACACAATGAAACACTATTTGTAAGAAATGACATGGCAATAAAGGATGCCTTGCCTTTCTCCAAACTCCAAGGCAATTAAAAGTGAAGGGAGCATTGGATGGAAAAGGGATTGAACTGATAACATGGAAAGGAAAACCTCAGTGCCCATAGCTGTCCTTTTATTTATATCTCAGGAAATCTCCATTCTTCCTCAATTCCCAAACCTTGTGCTGAGATGTTTTTGTGACCAAAATATCTGAATATGTTTGAGCTGAGCACAGTAACAGCTCTGAAATTGTACTGTTGTTTGTCTGCGTGTGAAATGCACTTACTAATTTACCAGGAATCTCTTTTACATATTTAAGAACATACTTTCTACCAAGAATTCAAATTCCTTTGTAGAATTGGCTTTGGTGCCAAAGATTTCATCACCTGAATGTATTGCTCCCGCAGCTTGTTTATCCTTGTCTCTAAAGACATTGAGGAACCAGAACACAAACAAAGCTTTATTTTTAAATCATCTTTTCATATTGAAAAGTCTAATTTTCAGTAATTTCTTTCAAATTTCATTTTTCAGGCAAACAAAGTGTAGACCAAAGTCCCATAGACAGCAACAAGGTGACTGGCCAGTACACTGGGAGATATACCCTTCACTTTTTGAATAGTGATACAAGATCTTTGCCAGCCACCTGAAGAACAGACAGAACGGAGCATTTTCTTTCACTTACTTACAAACCAATAATTATTTGTAGAATTAATAAGAGAATAACAGTAAAAAAAAGCCATCTTGATAATTGTGTCTTCAATCCCAGATAGTAGGCATTTACCTCCACAGCTGATGCCTGAATAACAGCATTTGCACAGAAGCATTTCGTTTCCAGCAAGTTACAATTTAAAAAAATGTCAAACCAATCCGCAATGACGTAATTATGAATTAACATAATGTATTTAAGTAACAACAACACAACTTGGATTTATATAGGGCACGTCTTACCAGGCGAAGGGGAAAAAAGGTGACCAAAAGCGCGGTCGAAAAGGTATTTTGCTGTGACCTGAAAATAGGAAAGGAGGGGGCGAGGTGAAGGGAATAGGGAAGGGAGTTCCAGAGCCTCGGGGGATAGTGGCTGAAGGCACGGCTGCCGATGGTGGAACTGAGGTTTCGGGGCACAAGGAGGAAGCCAGTCCGTAAACAAGTACAAAATGTATTTAAGATTGCATCAATACATTTAGAAGAACACATGATGTGTACATGAGGGAGAAGAGAATAAAGTAGAATAGCATGGTTGGAGACTTTGTGTGGAGTATAAACACTGGCACAGGCTGGTTGGGCTGAATGTTTCTGTGCTAAATCATTCTAGGTAATTTTATGGAACAAGTTAGTTGCTATTTCGAATGGAGGTTTGCTAACATACTTTTTCCCTGTATGCAGTGTCAATGAATTTTGACACAAGTTGTTTTGATGTATTAACCTCCAATTTTTGCCTGGCAATGCTGGCTTTAAATTGTTTGGAAATTATACCTTCTTGTTTGTGATATTTAAGAATATGAATTCAGACATGGAGATATTAACAAAATAAGCATGTGTGTGTCTGGAGCAGCAAGTATCTTCCTTTGAATGTTTTTTTTAACCCATCACCATACTTAAGAGTATCCCTCTCCTCAGAGTGTGGCACTCTGCTTACCTAATTCTGGAGAATATTAAAAGTAATTTTACAAATAATAGACCTTACATTTGGTACAATTTCTTATTGGGAGGATAACCCAAAATGCTTCATACTATACTGCAGTGACTGTGTGTTTTTAAAACTGGTAATAAATAACCAAGGTTAGAAACTCAGAGTGTATGCTGCAGTACTGCTGGATTTCCATGGTCTCCTACGCTGTTCCAATCAACCACAAAGCAAGCTCAAGGATCAGTACTTTATCTATCGGCTAGGGACCTTACAACCCTCTAACCTCAATATTGATTTCAACAAATTCAGACTAGGACAGCTCACCTTCCCCTCCCCCTCTTCTGTGACCTTTACCAAATCACCCAGGTCCCAAACCCAACTTTTCTCTCTCTGACCTGCCTGTTCGGTGGCAATTCCCACCGCCCCACTTTGTTTTGCATTATTAACACCTCTTTTCTCCTGTTTTGTTGCAAAAATAATCATATTTACATTTGGTAATGGGCCTTATCACATCAGCTATAAGTCTCATAGCATTTCAGGGGATTTTACTGTGAAGTGTAGTGACTGTGTATTTGTAAGAAAATATGAAGCATAAACACAAAGTTTCCAGACAGAAATTGTTGAATTGTCTTGAGAAGGGACCCTCTATTTGATATTCACCTAGTAACTTGGTCTATCAAGGAAAATTGTAACAGCCTTACTACTCTACTACTGGATCAGCTCTCTCTGATTAGACCAAGATTCAAACTGGGAGTTGCCAGTAGGCAGTGAATTTATTAACCAAGCCATAGGTAGAGTCCAAATTTAAATTAACAACTTTCTACAGGTGCTAAACATTGCTCTTCATTGGCCCCATCACTGTACAAACCATTAAAAGAACAAAGTGGGAGCAGGCTGTATTCACTGCCAGTCTGCCTGTGATTAAACAGCACCACTACATTCCAGTGGTAAATTTGTTATACTGCCTGGAGGGCACTAAATGGAAAGTGCCCCAGCAGAGCCCATCTAAACAACAGGCAGTCACAAACTAACTTTCAGAGGTAATGACAACAACATTTAAATAGCATCTTTCACACAGGGTAGTGTCACAGAGTGCTGAACAATGGTGTAATTTGACTCCAAACTGTGGGGGGAAGTAACTTCAGGGGTAACTAGAGACTAGAGAAACCTTAGGTATATTTGATGCGAATGGAATTTCAGATGAAATAATAATAATAATCCTTGCATTTGATATAGCGCTTTTCACGTCTTCTAGACTTATCAAAGCGCTTCACAGAATATACCGTAAAGTGAATTGACTGTATACTCGTGGGTGCAACATGGCAGCCAATTGCGCACAGCAGTAGTCCACAAACAGTCATGGATTGAAATGATCAATTTCATTGTTGTTTTTGGAGGGATTATTATTATGTGTGTAGAGTAAGGAAACTTGCCCAAGGTTTTGCCCTGACCTGCCTGGATTCAAACACAGGTCTCACGCATGTCAGGCGAGTGCCCTAACCACTGAACTACAGGACTCCTCCATGAATTTCTCCCCCTGATTTCTGTATTAGTATTTATCAGAATTATTCTTTGGTTGTTAATAAATTTCCTGATCCTTTTCATACAGCACTTTATTGGAGGGCAGTGAGTGAGCTGAGTTTAGAATGTCTCCAACCAGTTCCTTATGGGTATTCGTAAACAATACCAAATTGGGAGCAGTGGAAAAAAAGGAAAATCAATGATCTGAAGAAGCTGTGGAATTGGAAGGTTAATAGGAAACAAAGAAAGTTATGAGTTTTGGCAAATTTTAAAAAATGTTTGAATAGGTTTTGAATGGAAATATACACAAGTTTGCGGTGTTTTGATGGATAAACTGACCACTGAAATCATGATTACAATGTTCTCAGGTACTTAAAACGTGAGCAAAATATTGGAGATTACGTTAAATCTGTTTTTGGCCAATTATTTGTGTCAGTGTTTGTCCTCCAAATAGTTGTCTATCCTAATCAAAATTCCTATACCTACCTCTGCATTCCATGGTTTAATTTACTTTTGTAACAATTTGTATTAATACCAATAATCATTATTGTGAATATTTTCTCTGTTATCTAATATAATGATTAGATTATTCACAGTAATCTGTAAGAAGTAGATATGCCAACATTTCCATGATACCAATACTATGCGCCATCAATGCCCTCACAATGTAATACATCTTGCTTTATAATGACAAAACGCAAAATCCTGCAGTTGCTGAAAATCTGACACAAAAACAAAAGTTGCTGGGAAAAAAGTGACTTTCCCAGCGACTTCTGTTACTTTATATTGACTTCAATAGGACCTTTATCTTCAATGTTTCTCTGTGCAAACATTTGGAATAATTTATAAAGTAGCTTAACGGTGATGTACCATTATTGTGCATTCACTTCTTCTGTCATTTGATTGACGATTGATGAGATTGACGAAAGTGAACAGGATTGCATGGTGCTGTGGCGTCCAAGCAGATGTATTGCAGACCCGGGAGTAGCCACCAGAGGGAGCTTGAGATTGTTAGTTGCATTTACCATGATTTGTTTTAAGCACTTGAATATTCAAGGAGTTTGTCCAAGATGAGAAGCATTGAGAAGACGAATAAAACTGGCACATTTCTCTGTGTTAATGGTGTACAGTTAGGGAATTTCCTCAATTGATTAATTCACAATTTGTATTCATATCGAACCCTTCATCTAGAGCAATTTTGCCAGTCACTTAATTTTAGAGGTAGATCATTAGGTGGATACTCCACGGGATCAATTCCTGCCCCCCTCAAAACTGTCTCCTTCACCCCCTCCTTAAAAAACCCTCCCTAGATCCCTCAAACCCTAGCCACTACCGCCTTATTTCAAATCTGCCCTTCCATTCAAAATCACTGGAACGCGTTATTGCAAACCTACTCGGCGCCCAACTTTCCTCTCACTCCCTCTTCAAACCCCTCCAGATCGGTTTCCGCCCTGCCCACAGTACAGAGACTGCGCTTGTGAAAGTCACAAATGACGTCCTCTCTATCTGTGACCAGGGCTCCCTCTGCCTCCTTATCCTCCTGGACCTGTCCACTGCGTTCGACACAGTCGACCACGCCATCCTCCTCCACCACCTGTCCTCCGTCATCCACCTCAGTGGGACTGCACTCGCCTGGTTCGAGTCCTACCTCACAAACCACCAGCAGTACATCTCCACAAATGGCTTTTCTTCCCGCTCCTGCCCAGTTACCTGTGGGGTACCCCAGGGATCCATCCTTGGCCCCCTCCTCTTCCTCATCTACATGCTCCGTCTTGGGTATGTCATCCGCAGATATGGGGCACACTTCCACATGTACACGGATGACACCCAACTCTATTTCTCCACTTCACTTTGCGACCCCCAGACCCCTGATGCTCTGTCAGACTGTCTGTCAGACATCAGCAGCTGGATGAGCGCAAATTTCTTGCAGCTAAATATTGACAAGACGGAGGCCATACTCTTTGGCTCTCGTCAACATCTCCATTCACACGGCTCTCGCCTCCTCCACCTTCCTGGCCTGCCCCTAAAACTCACCGAATTTGTGCGCAACCCAGGCATCAGGTTTGAACCCCAACTGTCCTTCCTCCCCCACATCCGGTCCCTCACCAGCACTGCCTTCTTCCACCTCCGACGGATCACCCGTCTCCGGCAATACCTCACCTCAAAAGCCGCTGAAACTCTGGTCCATGCCTTTGTCACCTCACGACTGGACTATTCAAATAGTCTCTCCTCCACAATCCCTCCTGCCGGTCTCCCCTCCACCACAATCCACAAAATCCAACTCATCCAAAACTCTGCCGCCCGCATACTCACCCTCACCAAACTTCACTCCCCCATTACCCCAATCCTTGCCAGACTTCACCGGCTCCCTATCCCCGAGAGGATCGATTTTAAGATCCTCACCCTTGTTTTCAAATCCCTCCACTCCTCTGCAACCCCCTATCTCTCTGACCTCTTCTCTCCTCAAACCAGCTCCTGTTGCCTTCGCACCACTGGGTCTGGCCTCCTCCATGTCCCCCGAATCCTCCGCTCCACCCTCAGCAGCCGTGCCTTCAGCCACTATGCCCCAAGGCTCTGGAATTCCCTTCCTCACTCCCTTCACCTCACCCCCTCTTTTCTCAGCTTCAGGTCCCAGCTGAAGATCTTTCTCTTCGTCCGCGTCTTTGGTCACCTTTCTCCCCCTTTCTCCCCCTGCCCCTGGCTCGGTCCCACTTGTGTGAAACATTCTGAGACGCCGTTCAGTGTGGAGGATGCTATATAAATCAAAGTTGTTGTTGTTGGATTTATGATACAGTGTTTGTGAAGGAGGGCGAGATGGAGGGATTGTGGAGGAGAGCTTGAAGGAGGGAGCTCTAGAGGATGAGGGTGTGGTGGTTGAAGGCAGCCACTGATGGGCTGACAGGGAATGCGCAGCAGGCTTGTGTTTCCTGAGTTGAGAGGCCAAACACAAGAATAAGCTTGGAGAAATTATAGGTAGTGAGGAGTGAGGGTGTGAAAGGATTTGTAGGTATGGGTGAGGATTTTGAAGTCAATGTGATGAAAGTGGCTCTGCTCACTTATTTTCTTAGTTATTAATAACTCACTTAGTTATTCTTTCCTCTCTTTGAAGGAATAATTGCTTTGCTTCAGGAAGTCAGTCACAGTATATGAAACTGACATCATATAGTAAAGCTTAAGTGAGCTCTATATATCCTTCAACACCATCCCTTTATCATTTCTGTCATGTTCATAATTCCTTTGTGCATCAAGAATATATTTTTAAAAATAAAATCACTTATAATAAAGAATCAACTAATGGGCCATAATCGGAAATAATATAAAGAATGGATAGGCTTACAGAGATCATTTTGCAATGTTCCTTTGTTTTAATTAAGACCTTGTTGGTAATTAGCACTCTGGGTTAATTTAGCATAATTATAAGGTTTAACAGATTGACTAATACTATTACTAAGAATAATAATGACCTTGGGCAAGTTTCCTTAGTACACACGCCTAATAATTATCCCTTGGGGAAGAAAAACAACAATAAATTGGTTATTTTCAATCCATGACTGTTTGAGGGACACTGCTGTGCGCAATTCGCTGCCATGTTTTGTCCACATAATTACAGTCAATTTACTTGACAGTATATTAGATGTCTAGAAGACATGAAAAGCACTATATCAAATGCAAGGATTATTATTGTTATGTTCCTTATTTTTAACATTGTGGGTTATATCATTATTGGTATTTGTACACTGGTTCAAGTGGGTCTTAGTGATTTCATGACTTGGTTTCAAAGTAAATAGAGTCGTCCTGTTGCCCTATACCTACCTACTGATTCCTCATCCAAATCCATCAAAACAGTTTAACTGGTTAGTTGTCTCATTGCTCTTTGTGGGACATTGTTGGATCAGACTAGCCTCAGTGCTCAACTTTATAACAACAGTTATGACGAAGGGTTGCAGACCTGAAACGTTGACTCCCTTTCCTTTCTCCATGGATGCTGCCTGACCTGCTGAGTTTCCCCAGCAACTTCTGTTTTTTCCCCAGCAACTTCTGTTTTTGTTTCATAACAACAGTTACCACAGTTCAAAGTAACTCCATGAAGTGCTTTGACATGTTTCGATATAAAACATTACATAGATAAATCTTCTGTGCATATTTTGTCCCTAGCTTTTATGAATACAAACAATTATTCTTTTTTGACCCGATTTATTTACAGCTAATTTATATTAAATTGATTTTTGTATATCAAAAAAATGTTTTGGTCAGCCAGACAAATGCAATAACCTATCACAATTAAGAGTAAGGTTAAGGTATTCAAAAAGGACTAAGCAATCCATGCATGATATCTACCCATGGAAATTCCCATGTATTAGAATGGAATGCACATTCTCTCCCCAAAGAGCCACGTCTTGCTTACCTAATTCTAGAGAGTATTAGGTATAAGTTGGCAAGATCCAAGACTTGGGATCCCAGATTGTGCATTACTACTGCAGTTTAACCAGCTAAAACCACAGAGCCATAGAAAACACTGCTCAGTCCATCCTACCAGTTACGGCTTTGGCTTTCAGAGTTTGTCATAGCTGCTCTGTCATCAGCAATGCCCTGGACTACTGCCCTCAGTACCTGGACTCCTAGCACATTCCGCTTGCCTTCTTGACCCCCACCGGGTATTGTATACAGTTAAGTCGACACAGAGGATATAAGGGTGTTATAGGGATGCTGCAGTCATTTAAAATTATATACTATATTATATATATTATACACTATATAGTATATGGTAATTGTTTACATTTTTTGCTATTTAAATGTAACTATTACAGTCAAAGCTGTGCAGAGATTGTTATCTTTTCATCTCTGTTAATCCTCCTCTTTGATTGGCACACATAGTTTTACAGCCTTTCAGACTATAATATTACATTAGAAAACAGTTACCTGTTTTTTCACTGATGCATTTCATTGTTGTGAAATGTAACACTAAATGCAGACAGATTGCATTCGCTACCTTCACTTAGCTTAAGCAATCCTAGATACATCCCAGAATCATAGCAATTACTTGCCGCTGGGCAAACCTATGGCTTCTATAGGGAAAGGCTATGAAACGAAGGTCAACAGAATTATACTCCTGAAAAGCATCTCAAGCTTCACTACCCATAAGAGTCAATACTGGATCAATCAAAACGCAAACATTTCAAGTGTGACTCACTTGCTCAAGTTAAGAAACATAGAGAAATCATATTGCTTCATAACAAATGTGTGATATTGAATCAGTTATCTAGTGTCTTGTTCGATCCTGTATCCTCCACCACATCCTAGCAATGACTCGCTCTGCCTTCCCTCACCTCTGCAATATTGCCCGACTCTGCCATTACCTGGCTTGACTACGCAAACACCTGCTTGTTCCCTATTCTTCCCTCCACAGGTTGCAGATAATCCAGAACTCTGCAGCCCGTGTACTCTACAGCTCCAAGCTTTGTGACTCCATCTCCCCCATCCTCCTTTGGCTTCCCATCATCCAGAGGATCCAATTCAAGATCCTGGACCTCATATTCAAAGCCCTCCACAGCCTTGTGGCCTACACCTGTGACCAACCCTAATCTGTGACCTCCTAACCTCTACCACCTGCCCGCCACCTCCGCTTGCAGGCTCCAGCCTGCTCCCCGTCCCCTGACCCACCCGCCCCACTATTGGGCTGGCTAGCCTTTCTGCTCCATACCTCTGGAACTCCATCCCACAGTCCCTCCGCCCCTCCCACTCTCTGGCATCCTTCAAGTCCTGCCTCAAGACTCTCCTCTTCGATAGTCCCATCGGTCACCCCAAATTCTCCCTTTCCCTCCATCCTTCCCGTCCCTGACCCCAGCTTGGGTTCCGAAACAATGACTGTCCAGCATCTTGGGACGTCATCCTGACGTGAAAGGTGCTATACAAGTGTAATTTTGTTGTTGTTATGAAAATGCAATATTTCAGAACAAGTTCAAGGATCACATTGAATCTGTTATGAAACATTTCATTTCCTGCCCCATAACCTATTCCTATTTACCTCACAGTTTATAGGTAAGTGCTTGAATAATATCACAATAATTTCACACTATTGCCATCTAAGACCTTTTCTCGTAGGAAAGCCTATTGATATTTAAGCTTTTGGGGTAGCTCTATGAGTACACAGTTAGCAGTATTGAAACAATTCCTTTGCACAACAGACTTGGTGCAAACCATGGATTAGATGATTGGTTTGGAATACTTGACACCCGGTTCCCAAATTCCTGTGTGTTGAAGTGTCTTGAGCATGACTGGCTTAAAGATGGGATTAAATGTCGGTTGCTAGCAGCTCAGCAGGATGACTGACAACAGTGGATATCAGTTTGGTTAATTATCTATGCCATTGTTCAGCTTGAGGAAACCTGCATGCCTACAGGCAAATCATTAACTGGGAAGCAATCTTTCAGGGAGGACTCCAGTACTCATGGTCTCGATTTGTTCACATTGATGTACAAAGAACCTTTCTGACTTGAGACTGAGGAGCTGCTGTTAATATCTCCTTTTTTAACAATGCCTGCGGCAGTCAATTCATCAGCGGATTGTATCCTCATAGAGACAGTTAACGCAGAGCCCGTGCTATCGGAATGGGACAACGCAAACCAGTGTCCTCAGGTCCCGGAATGTTTTATTAAATTGCCTCAGGATCTGGCGAAGAGTTTTCCTCACACAAAACGGGTTGGGACTTACCTGGTGGGTAAGATGATCAATAAAGGGTCCTTTGCCAAGGTGATGGAAGGCCTACACATTCCAACAGGGGAAAAGGTAACAGATCCATCAGCTGTGCTGAGTTTGTGTTTATCTTATAGTAAAATAAATGGAACAAACGTTTAGCAAAGAAATGAATACTTTCAACTGAATGCAAGAATTAGGGAAACCAACAAGTTTGGTGTTGATTGGTATTTACAAAAATAACAATAATAATCCTTGCATTATAAATGTAATTTCATTGATTTTGTTGTTGTTGCATTTGATATAGTGGGTTTTCGCGTCCTCTAGACGTCTCAAAGTGCTTCACAGAATGTACTGTACTGTAAAGTGAATTGATTATATGTTATGTGTGTGAAACATGGCAGCCAATTGCGGACAGTAGTGTCTCACAAACTGCTGTAGATTGAAATGACCAATTTTTATTATTTTCTGGAGGGATTATTATTAGGCGTGTGGAGTAAGGAAACTTGCCCAAGGTTTCACCCTGCCTGGAATTGAACCCAGTCTCCCTCTTCTCACAAACTTTTGAAAAAGAAACTGTGACGTCCTCCTGACGTGAAAGGCACTGTACAAGTGTCATTTTGTTGTTGTTGCAAAAATAACAGGGTGAACTGGCCGCAGAAAGAAGAAAATAAAGATTACAGTCATGAACAATTAATAATATTGTAACACAGAATCAGATGTTTGAGCAAAAAAAAGGAAAGTGGTCAAACTTATTTTTATTTAATAATAATCTTTACATTTGATATGGCATCTTATCACATAGTCGAGATGTCTCAGGATTTACTGTAAAATGTAATGATTTTATATTTTTCTAGATAAATAGAATAGTTTGTGTTTAAGTGTCCTACATACTTGCACATTCACAGGCATGCATATAGATACTCACATGACCACATACAAACATACATAGTAACATTTGGCTATTCTTACTATTGCATATTAACTTTAACAACATAAGTGGTAACTAAGTATGGTGTGTTGCGTATTAGAGTTAACAACATATGTGGCAATTAAGTTTGGGATAGGTACATAAGGATTCTGGGGAATAATGACTAGAGAGAGAGTTGGAGAGAGAGAAAGTGAAAGTGGGGATTGGAAAGAACCTGGATTGTAAAATTGCAATAAAGATTGGATTGAATCAACATTGCAGAATGTGGATTAAAGAACATTACACTTGCAACCTGTGATGTAATGTAATGCAGAACAAGGATAACGCTCTTTCTGACAGTCGATGATGATCTTATGCTCATCGTTATGAACCAGAGGGCATTAAACAATGTTAGCAGTTTGGTAATAATCCTATAAGGAGTCCTGTAGCGTATTGGTTAGCGGACATGGATTCAATTTCTGGCTGGGGCCAAAAGGTTATGGAAGTTTCCTTACTCCACATGCCTCTGTTTACCTATCAGTAAGAACTTGGTTGTTAATCGATAGGTGGATTGTTTTTCTGGGGGTAATAATCTCCTCAAAATAAATAAAGGTAATAATTTGGTCATTCAATCCATGACTTTGTGGGACATTGCTGTGTGCAATTGGCTGCCAAGTTTTGTCTACAAAACTACAGTCAGTTCACTTCACAGTATATCCTGTAAAGGTCTTTGAGACTGTTAAAGCGCTATATCAAAATGAAGGATTACATTCTTTGGAATTGAGTATAGTACCTATCACCCCAGGAAGAATATCAATGGGCTTCACAGGATACAATGTAAAGAGGAGTGATTATGTATTTTTAACGGCAGTTAAATTCCGCAAACGGCCATAAAGTGAATTTGGAGGTTCAGTTTAATCTGGAGGACTGTTAGCCAAGACACTAGGAGAAACTCATTTCTCTTTTGGAAGAGTGCTATGCGATTTTTAATGTCCAGCTGACCAGAACAGGAACTGGGTTAGCGTCTCAGCCAAAAGGTAGCACTTTCAACAATGTGTGCATGCCCAGTAAAGTGTTGGAATGTCAGCCTAGACTCTGACTCAAGAGTTTCATCGAGGGGCTTGAACCCACATCTATCTGACTCACAGGTGAAGGTGAGGCAGTAATGAAATCAGCTTCAATTGTGAATTCCAGCACTGGTGGTGTAATGTGTGAACAGTGGAACATATAGATCTTGATAAAACAATTGTTGTTTGGTTCCTTGGTGTTCAAACCCATTTCTGAATGTGTGGAGCATTAAAATCCTAATCCTAACCCTAAATTTCCTTAATGCCTTACAAACTGATCCTTACATTTGGTATAGCTCCTTTCATTTGGGGAAGATAAATCAAAGCATTTCACAGGATATACTGTAAAGTGGAGTGATTATGTGATTTATGCGTGTGAACAAAAGGAAAATCTTGAATTTAACTTGAATTTAGCTGTTAAAAAGTATAATCATAAGCTACAATTTGAAGCGAAATTTGTTGCACTTATCCTGAGTGCTGGCTGGAGTTGCCAGAATAGAACTTGTACTCATTGTAGCACACTCTCTTTTCTGGGATGCTTTATTCAGAGAGAAAGCAAAGTGCCTGGAGACAGTTGATTTTCTCTACCCCAACTTTGATTTCACAAACACATTCCTCACTGTTCTCCCTAGTTCCATTATCCACAAGGTTCAGCTAAAAACCCAAATCCTCACCAAGCTTCCTTGGCTCTCTGTCTCCGAATGCATTCTCTTCCAGATTTTTATGCTCACACTTAATTCTCTCACACCCATCTCAGACCCAGCTTCCTATCTCTCTGATCTGCTCATGCTCCACTCTTCTGCTTGTCATCTCTGTCCAAATGTTAACTAACATCCATTAATAAGGATCAGTGGAGATTCATTCAGATGTTCCTAGGTTATAGATGTTACTGTTAGACATAAAAGACTTGAAAAGTGAGAAATACTGCTAAGAAGAAGGGCAAATCTAATTGAAGATTTTAAAAATTAGGAATAGTTTGGTTAATGTAACTAGAGAGATTATTTCCATCACTTGTTAAATCAGACGCAAAAGGAGTACACCGAGGACATACATTGAGGACTATCAACACATAAAAAAAAACTATGTATAATGTCCTTCATGTAGGTTAATGTCCTTGAGAACTTTTCAGAGACTGGGTTGGACATTGCTTGGGAGATGGGGCAGGGGGGGCCACCTTAGGTATGGATGAAGAGCTAATTTTGCAATGTAATGAAGGTCCAGAAAGCAGTCTTCAGGAACCAATTGAAAGGAAGGAGATCTGACCAAATACAGTACTGAGTTTGTGCACTGGGAGGCTCAAAAAGAAACTGCAACAAGGGTTGTTAGAAAATAGAAAGTTGAACTGCAAATGGTTGTTAAAGCCATGAAATTAATTATCATGTTGTTATCTTGGAGATTGTGGACCACGACAATGGAAGAAATTGTATTCTCTTTTCTCTTTTGGAATAGTGCAATGGGTATATTTAACATTCACCTTAATAGGCAAAGAGGACCTTGGTTTAAGTACAATACATTAACAATAAACTTATATTCTTTTTCATTTCTGTTTAATTATATAATTAAGACCATCTGCAATTTCCCCATTTATACATGGTATTATCACAACCAGTGAATTAAATCCTGTATGTGCATGCATATTACCAACCTTCATTTCTGATGACTAAACTGGCAATTATTTTACCAGGTAGCCATCAAAGTGATAGACAAGAAGAAGGCCAAGCAAGATTCTTATGTCCTGAAGAACATGAAGCGAGAGCCCCGCATCCACCAAATGGTCCGACATCCAAACATTGTTCAGCTCTTTGAGACATTGGAGACTGAGAACTCTTATTACATGGTGATGGAGCTGTGCCTGGGAGGCGACTTGATGGACAGAATCTGTGACAAGAAGAAATTGGAAGAACGAGAAGTGAGAAGGTACACCAGGCAGATCCTGTCAGCTGTGGAGCACCTCCATCGCCATGCAGTTGTGCACAGGTAGCAACTGCTATATTGCTTTTCTAACCTTCTCCAGAGCCTGTTGCTTAACCACTTGCTTGTTTTCATTGTCTTGCTCATAGACAGAGATTACTTTAATGTGAATTGTTACACTATTGCAAACGCTAACCTACAAATGTGACAGTTACTTTCCTGGACCTCAAAACATTGAAAGAAATACTGAATATTCTAAATTAATGGTGTTTCAAAGTTTAGATTTTATTTGTATCAAGCTAATATTATGTATTAATATATCAATATCCTATATATGGTTGATGCAGTAATATTATTATTAATTGTATACAATATATGTATACAATATTCCATACATATATTATATATCTAATTATTAATATTAACTTGATACAAAAAGTCTTTCTGCTATTTTAATTGTTACATATATTATAATTTTGTACTTTTCCTACTGAATTCTTCTTTTACTTCTTGAACATTTCTAAATCGCAAAAAACAATGTTTTACTTATTAGACATGAATAATGGTAGTGTCCAAATTGTATCTTTCATCAAATAGTTATCCAAATCAATCTTGAATTTGTAGATCACCCGCATCTGTCTCTATTGCCTTTCTGAAGAGTCTACCTCACAAATTCTCCATTCTCTGCGTAAAATAATTAAATCTAAAGTATCCATTCGTTCACCATTACTTGTTCGAGCTACAGTTGTGTCAATGGTGAACCTTGTGGCCAACTACATCTGCACTACTCCAAAGATGGAAATGCTGTACAAAGAGATTATGCAATGGCTGCTAAGAGTAAACCATACCTTCTGCCCCCCACTCCTATCGGCTGCCCCATTGTGGTTGAGTTATGTCAGTTTACAAACACCAGAACTGAAAGGACACAAATGTGGGTCATAACAACAAAGATGGCAGGTTCACAGAAAACTCAAGAAGCTTTGAGTCTAACCATTTTGTCAAAGTGAAGGAGACGAGTTCAACCTTAAATCTATTTATAATTAAAGATCAAGTCAGACTTAATTTTTACTGATATAAGACTGATAGTCATTACATCAGATGCTTTTTTCACCTTATTGTCTCTAACTTCTAAACAAAGAGAATCAGTCCCACTTCCAGTATTTTTTGGTTAGCCAGGTGTCTGAAAATGGGGAAAAGCATCATATTGCTTAAC
This sequence comes from Hydrolagus colliei, assembly GCA_035084275.1. NCBI lineage: Eukaryota > Metazoa > Chordata > Chondrichthyes > Chimaeriformes > Chimaeridae > Hydrolagus > Hydrolagus colliei. The sequence goes on from CM068744.1 coordinate 53,405,621, forward strand.
ATTATCCAAACCAGAATAAGAGTTCCAAATATTGTAATAATAATCCTTATATTTGTTACAATGCTTGTAACAAATATAAGCATATTGGAAGTCAGGAGGATATCTCAGATGATTCGCAGGGAATACTATAAAGTGTAATGACTGTGAATATGTATACCGCTCACACAGATAAAATTCTCTGTAACTGGAATGAATGCTCTCTCTCTGGATGGGTGCATCCTGCTTACCTAATTCTGGTGAGTATTAGTTGCCCATTGGCAAGAGTCAAGACTTGAGAATCCCAAAGTTTGCGTAACTGTACTGCTGGAGTTTAACCAGCTAAAACCCCACAGTTTACAATTGAGAGAAATTCTAGCAAGATTCCCACTGTATGTTTAACTATTAACACCGTGCCTGTTAGGATCATGGTTTGCAGGAGCCATGTGGGAAGAAACCCTGCTCCCATTGATCGGTCTTCCCCTCCAACTCATGCTGCTAAACCAGGCTTCCTGGACTGTCATCAGCAGTGTCCTGGAGAACTGCGAAAATTCATATCTCAACTGGTGATAGCACTGCCAGTGTAGAACTCAACAATACAGATCATGTAGGTACTAGTTTGAATTGCTAGTCAGCGTTAAAATAGCTGATCAAATCTTAGATTATAACAGGATTTCTGCAATTGATCTTATCATTCCTCGGCCTTGGAAAGGAAAAGCTTTGCTATCTAGGAGCTCTGTCGTCTGCTGGAAAGTGTACCTGTGTAGATATTGCATTGAGTGTGGACCTCAGCTTTGATGTTCGTCATTATCAAATATTCTGCCAGCACTCAGTCTAAAACTCCCAAGTGCTGAATGGAGACTTGGGTGAACTTTGCGTGCTTATGAAACAGTACCCAGTAAGACACAACACTTTCAGGAAAGGAAAACTTTGTTGACACCATTTTGTTGACAATTTCAGAAAATAACAACATCAATTTGCAGTTACATAGCATCCTTCACATACAATAAGACTCTTAACAGTGCTTCACATTAGACAATGATGCTAACTCATATATCTTTTAACAACTATATCTGTTTATATGGTGTTGATAGATCACAGAAGGCAGTACTGAACTAATTTTCAGAATTTTGTTTGCAAAACACATTAAATATTCCTGGCTCCATGCATAGACCAAATGTCAGGAAATTCCAAAAACAGTTATATTTCTACACTTGTCAGCAGGAATCCGGGATGCAATAGTCAACAAAACAATTTTGTGTAGATGGATTGCGATCTGACTCAGTAGAGACAGACAATATTGACTTGAGGTTCCTCAAAATAGAAAGCTTTATATTTCAAATGTAGGCATCTATAGTTTCCACTGGTGTGCAGAAGAAAATGGGGTGAAAATACAGCATGTGATTGGATAATTATTACTGGTGATAAATATCACATCTCAAAGTCATAGTTTCACCCCAAGAAATGTGGCTTTTACTAGTACTGTATATCCAATTACAGTATATTAAATTTCCATATGTGTTTACCATTTTTCATAATCTTCATTGTTAGCCCAATTCAGGAAGCACATCTACCAGGTGTTTGTGACCGTTTCATAGGTAACATGCCAGCACCTTGGGACATCCTCCCAATGTGAAAGGCACTATACAATTTTGTGTGGAATTGTAACATGCAGTCCCAAAAGACTTGTCTATTAAATACTATAGCAGTTAGCAATGTTACACTTTGTTTCTGATAGACACTCATTCCTTTACATTCAATCTGTATTTTGCAATATTTCAGGACTGATATAGGTACCCAGGTAATGGACACTAAGGAAGGAGCAGAAAATATTGAGTGTCAGAGCCAGGAGGAATGCATTACTGTGGAAAGTAGTGCAATTATCAGACATGCAATATACAGTACTTGACCGTGGATCCTTTGAATGCTGAAAGCGCAAAGACATGGTTTTGTCTGATATTACAGAGAAGATATCTGTTTCAGAAGCTGCTATCTCAATAACTCAATGGTACTTATATAAGATAATAAGTAACAAATCGAATTTAATAATAATGAGAGGGTAACATTGTAAAATCTTTTGTTTTCTCGAGGGACCTGAAAATTGAAAACTTCCTACTTGATGAAAATAACAATATCAAAATTGTTGGTGAGTAAGGGAGCATTGCAAAAAAAAACGTTGTGTGGAAGCTACTGTCAGCTATCACTCTCACTTTGAAATCAAATCAGGACCCATTACATGGTTACCAAGATAGCAGCTAAAATGTTATGAAATAGGTTTTGGAATAATATTCAATCAATCCACATTACAAATGTAATTTTATTGTAGTTGTTTATAGTAAATCCTGTGAAGAGACTTCTTGATGACACGATATGGCATTATATCAAATGGAAGGGTTCTAAACTACTGTGCCACAATTTAGGTGTGTATGGAGGAGGGGTGGGTCAGGTCCATATCCTAGGAATAGAAGGAAAATTGTAAAATGTTGTAACTAGTTATCACACAAAACGCTATGCAAAACATCTGAGTACAGTATTCACTTTTAATATGTCTTTATATTACATTCTGATAAACATTCGCACGTCCTCCTGAGTGAATGGCTCTATACAAGTGTAATTTTGTTGTTGTTATTTTGTTGTTTATATCATTCTGATACCTCACTAAATCAGAAGATTGTAGGTTTAACTCCGCGTCAGGGGATTTATAGACCAAGCTAATGCTGCAATTAGTGTTGGGTAAGCAATCTTGGGTAAGATTGTTGGAGATGTTGTCCTTCGGATAAGATGTTAAACTAAGGTCCCATCTATCTCTTCAGGTGATCATTGAAGATTGGCACTAGGTTCAATATCCTCTAAATAAAAGGGTCATTCACTCCATGGCTGTTTAGGAACATTACTGTGTGTTAATTGGCTGTCTCATTTGCTTACAGGTGCTTCAATGTTGTAGGTGTCAAACTGTCAAATGCAATGATTATTTATTTAGGTAACCCTGTAAATTCATGTTTAAGCAGTTTGATGCTGTGGTGGGCAGACTATTGGTTGGGGATTCTGTAGAAATGAGAAATATATCCACCCTAGTTTTGTGATTTCAAAGGCTTTGGAAAACTATAATTTATCACAAATCCTGACTAAGCATGACCTGCTAACCAACTGATCTTGATTTCTTGATGTGCTTTTGCCTTGATGTAGATTTTGGACTGAGCAATACCCTGAAAATCGACAGTCAGGAGATGCTGACTACACAGTGTGGGAGCCCAGCCTATGCTGCACCAGAACTCTTGGCTCATAAGAAATATGGTCCAAAGGTGGATGTCTGGTCAATGTGGGTACAAGTAGAAGTCACAGCAAAACCTTAAACTTCTCTCCTGTATAGATAGTTGGATATATATTTGTGATTAATGGATAAAAGAAAAAACAAAGAAATTGGATTCAAATATCTGCCATAATGGAGTCCTGTAGCTCAGTGGTTAGATCACTCGCCTTGCAAGCGAGAGACGTGGGTTCAATTTCCAGCAGGCTGAAACCTTAGGCAGATTTTCATACTCCACGTGCATGATAATAATCCCTCAAAAAAAAATTGGTCACTTCAATCTACGGCTGTACCACACGTGTTGCACCTCTAGTTTTACACAAAGATAATCTGCTTGCTTTATGTAAAATTGTATAAATTGGCATCTGTACCATGCATATGGAAAACTGTTAATATACGTTTCATGTTCACTTACTAAAATCATGGTGATCTATACATAAAGTAGAGCCCCACAATAATAACACAGTACCTGTGGGTTTCTAAAATCCCAATTAGCATTATTATGGGGCGTAATCACGATCGGGCCATTTCTTAATTCAGGTTGGCTAATTTTCCCATGATAAAATAATAGCCATCTTTCAGGCCATCAGATTGCCCCACACCTGCAACGACTCTGATGAACTGAAACACAGGCCACTCTTAGACAGCACACCACCAGCCTTCTAGATGTATTGTATTTGGGATACTTTGGTAAGTAATTGTAAGTAATTTCTAGCACTCCAGTTGTGCTAGAAATAAACCTGAGTTATAACAAGATGCTACTTTTAGTAACTTGCTCCTGTAAAGCTGTGGTGTTGTCCAGTCTATACAAGACCTAAAGATTACATGTCAAGACTACTATGGATCTTTTAGCTATTTTTTTATTGAAGGAATTGTATTACATCATACTCTGAAATCCCTCTGGTGGAGCTAACAAGGTACTTAGCACGACTCATCTGATTGATGTTGACATTGTATATTACCAGAAATTTCTCTGAAAATTTCCTGCACGGTTAAGCCAAACATGAAGACATTCCACCTCCTGGCCAATCAAGGAAATGACCTGACTTACCCAAGGAGCATGTGTTCAAATCCAGGCAGGTCAGGGTGAAACTTTAGACAGGTTTCCTTACTCCACACACCTAATAATAATCCATCCCCCCAAAACCTATAATAAATGGGTCATTTCAATCCACGACTGTTTGTGGGACACTGCTGTGTGCAATTGCCTGCCGCATTTCGCCCACAAATATATACAGTCAATTCACTTTACAGTATATTCGGGGAAGTGCTTTGAGACGTCTAGAAGACGTGAAAAGCCCAATTTCAAATGCAAGGATTATGATTATTATTATTATTAGCAGGACAGTCCTTCCTGAGATTTATTCACGGATCAGGAATACCTTAGCGTTTGAGTTAGCATGAATATGAGTTTATGTGAAATAATGGGAATAATGTGTCACATTTTAACGGATCTGTAAATACATCCTGTCATCTCATGGCAATTTCCTCCAACTCCATTCATACCTAAATTAAGGACTTGATCTAATCCTGTTTGAAATGATCACATTTTAGATTTCAATTTACTGATAAATTATATTTATTTCTGCTTCTTAGTTTATTTATTCTATTTACCCTAGTGAGATTTGTACGATAGGGAAGATTATATTATGAATTCTGTAAAGAGAGTTGTATTATTGAAGCTTACCCATTTGATCGCTCTCCAATCCCTCAGCTGACCTTTGCCCTATCAATATGACTCAAACATTTAGTTGTAAAACCAAGGCAACTACAAAATTCATGCTGTAATTTGAATCCCAAGTTAACAAAGTCCAAAAAGAAGTCCAGCAAACAAAATCTTGGCGGGAGATGTTACCTTGGATGCATTTTATCCCCATTTGAAAATTTGGAATTATTTTCTCCTTCTCTTTTCTTGAAGTCATTGACTGGCATATGGGCCTTAACGTACCAATGCAAGAGATGGCCAAGGACTTTGTAGTCTATATGTTCATTTTCACACTGGACACTGAACATTCCAACTACACTATTGTGGAGACCTTGTCTACCTTTCTAATATTTATTGAGAACACTGGCTGGCAAACTTATAATATTAATAATTCAATAGAATACTTTCATCCTTTGAAGAAAAAATCTCTTCAGGATTCTTACCCACAGTGTCGATTAGTGCTTTCAATTTCAAACTAATAAATATACTTTCCTGACATTTTTCTTTTTCTCGCCCTTCATCACCATTTCTACCAGCGGCACTGAACTTTTATCTCTCTTGATATTTCTTTTGGTTCCTATCAACCATACGGTGTTACGTGTTCACAAGCCACAGACATATCACTCAGCTGCTTCTCTCATTCATCAACCAATTCACTGGTCAGCATACCCCAAGGGTGAACATAAATCATTGGCTCTGTCTATTCAGCCATTTCTATTCCCAACCCGCTCATAGATCATTGACTCCAAACAATGACATCCACGCGGGAATTGAGACTACAAAACATTGACAGGTACATTTTTCTTTCTAACTTTTTTCTAAAATGTAATTGAAATTGACTGTCAAGAGAAGATTGTGCAGCAGGGAAAGTGAAGCAGTCAGCCAAAGACTGAAGACCGCAATAAAAAACAAACAGAGGTCAAGCAATCCGAGAGCCATCTCGGGTGATAACGTAAATATTGATGATGAAGATGTTCTGTTGATATGCCTTGTGATAGTAGACTTTTTTTCTGTACCGTAACTAACTGCTTGTAATCACAAAAGAAGCAGTTCTCACAAGATAGAAGAGAATATCTACCCCTGTGGAACCAATATGGTTTGTAGTCTCAGCTGTTGCGTATTCGCAGTCTGAAGGTCTAAACGTTACTTCAAACTGCTTATTTGATATACAGTACTTAATATGATCATATCCCACACAGGTAAATTAAAAATAGATAATACAACAAGGACCTGTTATATACAGACTGAATCCCTGACTTTGGGATGCCATCCTGACATGAAAGGCGCTGTACAAATGTAATTTGTTGTTGTTGAAAAATATGCAAACATAATTTGTAATATTGTCAGACCAATGTGGAGGTACAGGGAAACTTTATTGGAAAGTTCTGGGCAAACAACAACAACAACAACTTCGATTTATATAGCGCCCTCCACGCCAGACGGCGTCTCAGAGCGCTTCACAGTAGCGGATCGGACCGAGGCAGGGGCAGGAAGGTGACCAGAAGCTCGGTCGAAGAGAAAGGTCTTCAACTGTGACCTGAAACTGGGAAGAGAGGGAGCGAGGCGAAGCGAGTGAGGAAGGGAGTTCCAGAGCCTCGGGGCGTAGAGGCTAAAGGCACGGCCGCCGAGGGTGGAGCGGAGGACTCGGGGGACATGGAGGAGGCCAGACCCAGAGGAGCGAAGGCAGCGGTTGCTGGGTTGGAGGAAGAGGAGATCAGAGAGATAGGGGGGTGCAGAGGAGTGGAGAGATTTGAAAACAAGGATGAGGATCTTGAAGTCGATCCTCTCTGGGATAGGGAGCCAGTGAAGTCTGGCAAGGACTGGGGTAATGGGGGAGCGAAACTTAGAGCGGGTGAGTATGCGGGCAGCAGAGTTTTGGATAAGCTGGATTTTGTGGATTGTGGTGGAGGGGAGACTGGAGAGGAGGGCATTGCAATAGTCCAGCCGAGAGGTGACAAAGGCGTGGACCAAGGTTTCGGCGGCTTTTGAGGTGAGGTATTGCCGGAGATGGGCGATCCGTTGGAGGTGATAGAAGGCAGTGCTGGTGACAGACCGGATGTGGGGGAGGAAGGACAGTTGGGGGTCGAACCTGACGCCAAGGTTGTGCACAGGTTCGGTGAGTTTTAGGGGCAGGCTGGGAAGGTAGAGGAGGTGAGAGCCGTGCGAATGGAGACGTTGACGAGAGCCAAGGAGTATGGCCCCCGTCTTGTCGACATTCAGCTGCAAGAAATTTGTGCTCATCTAGCCCCTGATGTCCGAAAGGCAGGCTGACAGAACATCGGGGGGCTGGGGATCACAAAGTGAAGTGGAGAGATAGAGTTGGGTGTCATCCGCGTACATGTGGAAGTGTGCCCCATGTCTGTGGATCACATCCCCAAGAGGGAGCGTGTAGATGAGGAAAAGGAGGGGGCTAAGGATGGATCTCTGGGGTACCCCGCAGGTAACTGGATTAGAGCGGGAGGAAAAACTATTTGTGGAGATGTACTGCTGGCGGTTTGTGAGGTAGGACTCAAACCAGGTGAGTGCGGTCCCACTGAGGTGGATGGCGGAGGACAGGCGGTGGAGGAGGATGGCGTGGTCGACTGTGTCAAAGGCAGCCGACAGGTCCAGGAGGATAAGGAGGCAGAGGGAACTCTGGTCACAGATAGAGAGGACGTCGTTTGTGACTTTCACAAGCGCAGTCCCTGTACTGTGGGCAGGGCGGAAACCGGACTGGAGGGGTTCAAAGAGGGAGTGGGAGGAGAGGTGGGCACGGAGTAGGTTTGCAACAACGCGTTCCAGTGATTTTGAGAGGAAGGGCAGGTTCGAGATAGGGCGGTAGTGGCTGGGGTTTGAGAGATCTAGGGAGGGTTTTTTAAGGAGGGGGGTGATGACGGCAGTTTTGAGGTGGGCAAGGACTGATCCGGAGGAGAGGGACTGGTTGATGATATCAGCCAGCAGTGGGCAGAGGAGGGGGAGTTGGGTGAGCAGTAGGTTAGTGGGGATGGGATCGAGGCAGCAGGTTGTTGGCCTCGTAGAGGTGAGAGTGCGTGAGAGGGAGGAAGGAGAGACGGGGGAGAAGGAGTGTAGGAAGGGGGTCGAGGTAGGAGCTGAAGGTGTGGGGGGTGAGGGGGATGGGGTGCGTGTGGTAGTGGGGGACGAGAGGCTGGAGGATGATGCTGCCTGGCGGATGTTGTGGATCTTGGAAGAAAAGAAATCCATGACCTCCTCGCACTTCGAATTTGAAGTGAAGATTGAGGAGGCCTGAGGGGGTGCGCGGAGGAGGTGGTGGGTGGTGGAAAACAGGACTTTGGGGTTGTTGTTTGCCTCCAGGATGATGTTGGAGTAGTAGGCCGTTTTTGCTTGACACAAGGAACGGCGGTAGCTGTGGAGTTGCTCAAGCCACAGTTGGTGATGAACCGTTTTCTGCCACCTGCGCTCGAGCAGCCGGGTTTGGCATTTGAGGGTGCGGAGATGAGAGTTGTACCAGGGGGAGCGGGTGGAATTGGAAATAGACCTGGATTTCAGGGGGATGAGAGAGTTGAAGGTGGAGGAGAGGTGGTCATGGAGCAGCTGGACAGCTGCTTCAGGATCGCTGTGGGTGGAAGACCAGAGGGGTAGGAGGTCAGAGGATGTGAGGGCATCTGTGAGGGTCTCAGGGGGGAGGCTTTTCCATGGGTGGAAAAGTATGGTTGAGGGCTTGGTGGAGGGGAGAGGAATGGAAGAGGAGAAGGAGACAATAAGGTGGTCCAAGATGGCCTTGTCAAAATATGTATCTAGTTTATATGAAAGCTTTCTGTTCATGTTTCAATATTCAGAATTTTGCTGGTGTTGTCTGCTTGTAATAAATGTATGAATTCATGGTGACTTATATCCATAAGTATTCCATACTAAGGAAATTAGTTAATCACCAATACTACTGGCCCTTGTCATATCATCCACTTTTAAGTTACTTTTGTGGTATAAGATCATATGAAATACAGTATATCGATTAACTAGTTTGGAGACGTTTTTTATCAGTAAAATTGACAGTTTTATTTCTCTCTGGATATTGAAAGTTTATATGGATTATTGACTTTAGCTCTTGACAAAGATACACTATAATAAAATGTTCAGAATAAAAATATGCCAGAGTTAAGTGGTTTTAATTTCACAATGGATCTGATTGTCTTTATTTTGTCTTCACAGTGGGGTCAGTATGTTTGCAATGCTTACTGGAACCTTGCCCTTCACCGTGGAACCATTTAACATCAAGCAACTGCACCAGAAAATGGTCAATGGGGATTTCAGTTCCATCCCACCTGAAATCTCATCAGGTATCAGACAAATTGGGGCTGAAAAATATGAAATTTAAAGCATTATCTTAGTTCAGTTAGTAGCATGTTTTAGATCTAAACACAGTAAAAGCTTGGTTATCTGGCACCCAACCAACCGGAACGCTCAACCAACTGGTATCTCTCAATACAATTCACCATTCCATCAACCAGATCTCATACCGTAGCCATCCGGGACTACGGATGCTCACTTTGCGCATGTGTGTGGATGTGCACTTATTAAACTTACCGAACGCTGGAATGCTTTTTTATCGATCATTTTACCGAGTGTGCTGGAATGCTTTATTGGTAAGTATCCATACAATATTCTGTTATTATTTAGTCTATTATTAATACGGTAAGTTTTAAAATAAATAAATTTTTGTGTAAAATTTTCGTCAAGTTGCCGCTCAAATATCCGGCATTTTTGCTTAACCGACACCGGTCAAGTCCCGAGGGTGCCGGATAACAAAGCTTTAACTGCAGTATGAAAACATGGTGTGTGTGTGAGTGTGTATGTGAGTGTATAAAACTGTCCAATGATTACCTATAGGAGTTTGTGATGTTTGGAAGAAGTTGAAAAAGCTTAGTCTTCACACTCAGGTGAGAATACATTAAGATGTTTCAGTGACATTGTTCCAAAAACATTGATTAAATTCTTTCACACCTCAAATTGAATTGAGTCCTTTGAAGCTCCATCCTGAAACTCAGAACAACAATTCATTAAATTCAAAGGCCTTTGGTCAAATATGAGCATACATCTGAAATAAATTATCTGGTGAGTCTCCAGAACATCAGGAGAAAAGGAGAGAACAATAAATTATATTTGTATAGTGTCTTTCACATCGGGAGGAAGTCCTAAGGTGCTGGACAATCAGGAATTTATACATGAGCAGGGGGTAGGAATCAGGAGGGCAGGGAGTGTAGTGGTGGAAGGGTGACCGAATGAGTGGTCGAAGAGGACGGTCTTGAGATGTGACTTGAAGGTAGCAAGGGAGAGAATGAGATGAAGGGAATATTGGATAGAGTTCCAAAGCATGGGAGCAGAGAGGCTGAAGGCCTAACCACTGAATGATGGACCAGCCTGGCAGGGGATGTGGAGCAGGCCAGAGCTTGTTGACCGGAAGGGCAGACAAGTTTATATGGCCTGACTGTTTGCTAGTTTATTTCATGTACTATGAAGAGAAAATACTGTTTGTATAATCAATTGGTGATACAACTTTTAGTTTTTACAAATTAGTTAATTATTTTACTTGTTACTTTTAAATGTATAGATTTTTATCTAACTTTCAGGATTATAATTTTCCTTTCAGTTGAAAAAGGAGGTGATTACATTGTTGACATATTTTCCATCCTTATTTTGTGGAGACTCAAGAATGGTTTGGTGTTTTAATATTGACCAGGGCTACCTTTGTACCTACATAAACAGTCCATGTCAAAGAATAGATCTGGAAGTAACAGAGCTAGTTATCATAGAATTATAGAAACTTTCAGCTAGGGAACGGTGATATATCGGTATATCGCTAAAACCCGATATGATTTTCATATCGATATGCCGATATAGACATTTTAAAAATACCGATATATCGAAAAATGATATATCGATGTAAAAAATCGGGATGCGAGCACAATCAACTACAAGAACCAGAATGCTCATCTCTATACACAATGCACAGACCGAGGTGCAAAGCCGCCATCTCATATTCATAGTCCTCGAATACAATATACAGGTATGCAAGGGGTGGGGGGAGAGGGACGGCTGTGGGTGGGAGGGGTGAGGGGGAGAGAGACTGCTGGGGGGGGGTGAGGGGGAGAGAGATGGCTGGGGGGGGGTTGAGGGGGAGAGAGATGGCTGGGGGGAGGGGGAGATAGACGGCTGGGGGGAGGGGGAGATAGACGGCTGGGGGGGGGAGAGGGGGAGAGAGACGGCTGGGGGGGGGGAGAGGGGGAGATAGATGGCTGGGGGGGGGGGGAGGAGAGGGGGAGAGACGGCTGGGGGGAGGGGGAGATAGACGGCTGGGGGGAGGGGGAGATAGACGGCTGGGGGGGGGTGAGGGGAGAGAGACGGCTAGGGGGGGGGAGAGGGGAAGAGAGACGGCTAGGGGGGAGGAGAGGGGAAGAGAGACAGCTAGGGGGGAGGAGAGGGGGAGAGAGACGGCTGGGGGGGGAGAGGGGGAGAGAGACGGCTGTGGGGGAGAGGGGGAGAGAGATGGCTGGGGGGTAGAGGGGGAGAGAGACGGCTGGGGGGGGAGAGGGGGAGAGAGACGGCTGGGGGGGGGTAGGAGAGGGGGAGAGAGATAGCTGGGGAGAGGGGGAGAGAGACGGCTGGGGGGGGAGTGAGAGAGAGATGGCGGGGGGGGGGGGGGCGGAGAGGGGGAGAGAGACGGCTGGGGGGGTGGTGGGGGAGAGAGACGACGGGGGTGGGGGGTGCGAGAGAGGGACGGCGGGGGGGGGGGGGGGGGGGGGAGAGACGTGGTGGATGTGATAATGTACAGATAGATAGAGATGGGGGGGGATGTGAGAGAGGAGAGAGGGAGAGAGACGTAGAGAGACACAGACAGAAAAACACAGAGATGGAGAGAGTGAGAGACACAGAGAGAGAAATATATTTACCTCCTGAGAAGATAGGCTCCAAATGCGCGCGCACCCGGAATGCGCACGCACCCGGAATGCACACGTGCGCATGCGCAATACGAAAAAATGGAAAATATCGGTATTTCGGTATACCTCGATATGAGCCAACCGATATATCCATATCCGGAAAATTCCCATATCGCCGTTCCCTACTTTCAGCACAAAAGGAGGCCATTCGGCCCATTGAGTCTGTGCCGGCTGTTTGAAAAGAGCTATTCAAAGACAATCCCACTGCCCAGCTCTCTCCACATAACCTTGCAAACTTGTCCTCCTCAAATAACCATCCAATTCTCTTTTAAATAAAATTTATATAATGGAGCTGCTGAGGACATTCAATGAAGATAAACCAGTGGAGATAAATCAGAATTGTGTGACTTCATGCTCAATTCTAGGTCACAAAGATATGATCGATACTGGCAACCACCCATGTTTTGATCGCTGCCTTTGCCTCCTTGTTAGTGAAAATGGCCCAGCCTGTAAATTAGATGATTTTACCAGCTAAAGAGAGAAACTACAAATGTACTGTTTCTTTCAATGTGTCTTTGTAGTACACAGACTGAAAGTGGATACAAACAAGCTTATGTTTTATGTGGCCAGGACCCTCACACATTGGTTTAGCTGAGAAGTGATGTTAAACTTTAAAGTAAGCACATGTGTACAGTATTTACTTTTCTGTCTGTGCAGCCAAGGCTTGTCAATCATTCTGTGAATGGCATTCACATAAAGGCTGTGTTCTTTCAGGAGGGCTCCATTTCATGCTTTGCTTGCTTGAACCTGATCCAGTCAAACGGCCCACTGTGAGAGACGTGATGGAGGAGAAATGGTTAAGTGAAGGGTTCGTGCGAAGATCCTTGCATTCAGTAGTTTATAAAAACAGGTACTTTTTTTTACAACTACATTGTGGGATTTGTACTGTTTTTCCTTTTGTAGAGGAAAATTTAATTTGCAAAAAGTCAACAAGGTGCATTATTGGACATCAGTTTGGCTTAGTTGATAGCACCCTTGCCTCTGGTTGCTGGTTCATAACACAAATTGGGTTCATCCTCCCGACGTGAAATGCACTCTGTACATATAATTTTGTTGTTGTTGTTGAGCTCACCAAATGGGCTGATATTGCATTACAATGCTGGGGAAAAACTTCCATTGTCAAAGAAGCTGTCCTTTGGTTTAAGTCTTATAGATAAATTAGGCATTCACTTCACAGCTGTTTGTGGGACTTTGTTGTGTGCATATCAACTGCCACATTGGCAAGGACTAAACTGTACAGCAATTTCCTGTGGAGCCCTTTGAGTCATCTTGACGTTACACACACTATCTCACATATGAGAATTGTTATTTGTGTCAGAAAGAATCCTTCTTTGGTTGCTGAATGGAATCATCCCCTAAATTCCTTCAGTCAATAATTCAGTAGGTTTGGGTTCAGATGATTTTAGGCCTACTCGGAATTTAAATGTTTTCAAATTTACGTTATCTACAAAATATCTGAAGAACACGTTTTAAATAGCTGGTTGCCTAATGTGGAACATTCACTTTAAACCTGGGATTAAGCTGCTGTTCCAAAAAATTCTTCTGAAATTCCGAAATCAGCAGGGAGGAAGGTTCAAAGACTCCGCAGACCAATTCAATGGCTGCTGCAACGGCTTTGGTCCCAACCATTGGCCCAATGTCAGGAAATGTTCAATGACAACCAGTGGGTGACTGGGACACAGCCAAGAGCGAAGTCAAACCACGTGATAATTAATAGCAGTAGTACATAATCAATTGCAGACCATCTCGTAAAACGGTTACTTAATTAATGCCTGTTATTGAAGAGACTGGAAAGATACCACTTCTGATAATTTTTTTACCCTAACTGCTTATTGTGGACAATTTAATATATTTTGGTGAACATTCACTACAATGCAGAAATTATTTTGGTAGGCAAAGTTGATTTTATATATCTTTGACCTTTTCACTTGCGTTGCTTCTATTTAACTAGTTCACAAAATGTAAAATAATTCTTTCTATTTCTGTATTATCATTGCTTTTAATCAGACAGTTTCAAATGGTACATTGGGTAATGACAGATGTTATAAAAGTCAAGACAAGTTTCAACATTTACAATGGGTCCTGTTTAGGTCTGAATGATTTTCATAGTTCGCAGGAGCTATGTGAAACCTATGACACAACTGTTATTGGCCTTTTAACTGGCTTCATTAAACTCTGAACATGGGTCATTCATTTATGAGCTGCTCTAGGCTGCTGTAGATACTGGAATTTTATATGCCCCTTCCTTGATTTAGATACAATTTGAAACTGGTTATATTTTGTGACCTAGCCTTTTCTGAAGCAGATTTTATATTTTTAATTGCACACCACACTTGAAATCTAGCAAATAATGTGCAACTTGAATAATAATTGAAAAATGGGTCCACCCATTTTAGTGTTACTTAGCGTGTTTCCTAAAGTGGTACTTTTGATATAATGTAACTTAATTATATTGTGGCAATAATGTGTTTTAATAACATGTCTTTATTTTGTAGACTTCATCCTGATGAACTTAATTCGTCTGTTTTAAACTTTATGACCGAAAAACTGGGCTTTGGGCTTACAGAAATTATTACCACATTAATCAATAACAGACCGTCCTCCATTATGGCAACTTACTGCCTGTTACTGAAGAGACTGGCAAGATACCAAAATGGAATACAAAACAAGAAGGTGTAAAATGTTGATGCATCCATCCAGTAGTTTTTGAATATTACAAACACTTTGATGTTTTCACATTTATTGGAAAACATTATTTCTTGTTACTTATTAACCATATTGTTTTATACTTTTGCTTGATTGGTTAGAGGATTGAGTCTAGTGAGTGGAATATATCAACCAGAACTCTGTGGATAGATAATGCTGAAAAGAATATCCCTAACAAAACGTCATTTCAGCAGGTAAATTGATTATTTACAGGGTTTCTTTTGCATGTTGTTTATGGCAAGGAATGTGAATGTTTGGTTGATACAATACAAATTTACATTTATATAGTGCCTTTCACGTTGGGAGAACATTGCAAGGTGCTGATATCCAGTGTCAGCATTAACCATATGTTAACTACACATAGAACTTTCTCTGCTGTGTCCCCAACATCACAAGTTTGCTTTTGACATAACTAGTATGAACATTTCATTAACCAATCAGCCATTTGGGGACATCTCTGAATCAACCTTTTAATTTAGTGTCAATTGTTATGAGCAGTTTTGTCCTCTCAAATCACACCTACTTAAATGTTGACTGACCTCATCTTAATTAGCCAGCATCTATTGGTAGCACTCTTATCTCTGAGTCACTGGGTACAGTAGTAAATTCAAGCACTTTTCTCTCAATCTGGCCTGACACTCCATTGCAATGCTGCAATGTCAGAGGTGCCGTCTTCCAGATGAAACAATAAATTGAAGTCTCATCTACCTATTGAGGTGTGTGTTAAATATTACCTGACATTATTCAAAAGGAGAAGAGGATTTCTCTTGATCCTGCAGATAAAAAGTTATCATTCACTTCATAGTTTGCCCACAAACCACACGTTGACTCCAATTTACAAAGAGCTTTGTGAAGTGCTTTGGGATGTCCTCCTGGTGTGACTGGTACAATATCAAATGTAAGGATTATTATTACCGCTGATAATAAGGTATTGCTGTGCACACATTAGCTGCCATAGTACATTTCTCAGGAAAACTCTGTTAAGTAAGCACTTAGATATTTTGATAGTATAGGTTCTGTGTCCAATTAAAGGATGATTAGATAGACCTTTACAGCTAGACAATAGTAACGTTGTAACTTTAGTCATGAATCTCAAATGTTATTAGCTATAAAGTCAATGGAATGGTACCTAATCCAAAGGCTGTCATTACCGCATGGACTGATTGTAGTCTTGAAAACCTGATATATGATCTCTTGTCAAATGGGAATATAATTACAGTGAATCAGTTTCACTTGGATTTTGTGTCAACAGTGACCACAAACTGGTATATAAATGTATAACTCTACAGCCAATTACTGTACTCTGCCTCCTATTTGCTTTAAACGGGAAGCGTTTGATGCTAATAAGATCAGCATCTTTTGATAAACATACAATATCAACAAAATTGCATTTGTATGTCGGAAGGACATCCCATGGCACTGTACATAGGCAAAATGTTTATAAATATATCTGAACACAACCTTTTCCACTGGATGATGGCAGCATATTTTGAATAAAACAATGAAAAAAGTGTTGGCATCATTTAAAATATATCATTTTTTTAGAATGAGGTAGGTATAGACATTTAATTACTGAATTGATTTACTGCTGCTTATAACATAAAATACTGTGGTGCATTATTTTCAAAGCATGTTATTTCGCTGAATAAATATATTTACGTTTAATTGTATTAACTAGTAAACTGATTATTTTACAATTAGGAAGTCCATTCTGCAAAGAGACTATCAAGTAATCAGGCTTCAGTATCTCTGGAATGAAGCAGAATACATTGATAATCAAATTTAATTTGGTATTTAAAATGATATAAAAATAGGTTAATAATGTACAGTATATTAAATTACAGGTATACTCACAACTAAAGTAAACAGTGCTGCCTCATCTGAACACACAGTTGATGGTTAACCCTCATGATCAGGCTTAAACCTCAGTGTAATAAGAGAGTATATAACTCTACATATTGCTAAATAGAAAGCTAAATAGAAGTAAAGGATCTTACAGATAAAAGTAAAGTTATTACTTGATTACATTCCATATCAAACAACCATCTTTTCACACCATTGCTTTATAGAGTAATGAACATAACTTGTGAGGGCTTGCTCTATTGACTGATCATTATTACAGAGCTTAAAAAAGTCTGTGGTACTTGCACTGGTCAGAGCCCTTCTTCAGGTCATGCTTGAAGACCTTTTCGACCACGTTTATGGTCACCTTCCCACTCCCTCTGGCTTGGGCTCCGCTATTGTGAAGCACTCTGAGGCACTGCCCAGCATGGGGGACACTAAATAAATGCAAGATGTTGCTGTTGTTGTAGCTACAGCCATTATTCAGAGAGTACATTCATGATGCCACAAGACAAACCAACAAAATTACATTTGTATAGCACCTTACATATCAGAAGGATCATATCGTTCCAAGGCCCTGACAACAACAACAAATTACATTTATAGAGCGCCTTTCACGTCGGGAGGACGTCCCAAGGCGCTGCACAGGAGGCGTGTGACCAGAGCTGAGAGGGGAGTGTTCGGGAAGGGGTGAAACACGAAGGGGAGGTAAAAGAGTTCGGGGTGGAACAAAAGGCACGATCGAAGAGGAAAGTCTTCAAACCAGCCTTGAAAGAGGAAAGGGAAGAAACGAAACGGAGGGATTGAGGGATGGCATTCCATAGGGTGGGAGCGAAGAAACTGAAGGCCCAGCCTCCGATGGTGGGGCGGTTCGGGCGGGGGGCTTGGAGCAGGCCAAGTCCTGTTGAACGGAGGGTCCGGGTGGGCGTGTAGGGGGAGAGTAGATCGGTTAAGTAGGGCGGGGCAAGGCCGTGTAAGGCCTTGTAGGTGAGGACGAGGATCTTGAACTCGATCCTCTGGAGGATGGGGAGCCAGTGGAGACGGGCGAGGGTGGGGGTTATGTGGTCGCGGAGGCGGGTGCGGGATAGTACACGGCTGCAGAGTTTTGGATGGCCTGCAGCCTGTGAATGGAGGAACTGGGGAGGCCGACGAGGAGAGAGTTTCCGTAGTCCAGCCGTGAGGTGATGTATGAGTGCACGAGTATTTCAGCAGCGCAGGGGGAAGATAGTTGCGGAGCCTGGCAATGTTGCGCAGGTGGAAATAAGCGGTGCTGGTCAAGGCGCGGATGTGGGGGAGGAAGGAAAGTTTTTGATCGAACATGATGCCGAGGTTCCTGATTGGCTTTGTGAGGTGGAGAGTGCAGCCGTGGATATTGAGGCTGGCAGCGCCCGATGTGCGGAGGCGCTGGCTTGAGCCAATCAGGAGAGCCTCGGTCTTACTCACGTTCAATTGCAAAAAGTTGTCCCTTGTCCAGGACTCGATGTCGGACAGACATGCTGTCAGAACATCGATCGTCTGGGGGTTGAGGGATGAGGCAGAAAGGTACAACTGGGTGTCGTCCGCATACATGTGGAAATTTACCCCATGTTTGCAGATGACGTCGCCCAGAGGGAGCGTGTAAAGGGTGAAAAGGAGGGGGCCTGAAACAGAGCCCTGAGGGACGCCGTGAGAAACTATGCGGGGGTTTGAAGAAAAACCGTTGGAAGAAACAAAATGTAAACGGTGGGTCAAATAAGAATGGAACCAGTCAACGACTGTGCCTTGAAGGTTGAGGTGGGAGGAAAGACGTTGAAGGAGGATGGTGTGATCGACTGTGTCGAACGCAGCAGACAGGTCAAGGAGGACGAGGAGGCAGATGCTAATTAGAATATGTTATTCGGACCACATCCTAATTAGAATATGTTACCTGTGTCTGTCCTTATAGCCCATTTCAGCAACTCTTGGTACCAGAATTTGCAAAAACAATTAATATCGAGCTGAGACCTTCATGCTTGCATAACAATTATAACAGTATAGAAAACCAACAATCTGGCTCCAATAATAGTCAGCCCAACAAAGCGTTCAGGTAGCTCAGATAGTGTCATAGTTAATGTATTGTGTGCAATTTAATTTTAAGTTTGGCTTAACTCCAAGGTTTGTGGGACCTTATGCAACCATATTGTTTTGCCAGGGAATTTGTCATTTGAAATGGACTTTCAATGCCAGGCATTTGACTTCTATTTTATGGTAAGGATGGAATGACCATATGATACGGTAGGTTTTGGGAGTAGGATTAAAGTACAGTGTTCGCTGGATTGACTGCACCAAATTCAAAAATATAGGATCTTTCAATTGGAACTTCCTATTTTCAGCCACTTGTTATATTATGAAACCTCAGTGGTTTCCTGTGCACCAAACCCACAAAGTAAATACTGTTGATATGGCATGTGAAAAAAAAAGTTGATTTATGCTTTCAACAACATACTTTGGACTTCTGTTGTGAACAGCAGGTTGAATTATGAAAATATTCATAGCTCAAAACTAGCCTTGCAAATGTGAATTTTAACTAGCCAACATCTTAGCAAAGAGATTTTATGTTTTAAGTTGTTCTACAAAAATATATTGTGTTTTTCCAATATTCAATAGACAGAAAGTATCACAAAAGAAAGTACGTGTGCAGAGGTAAGATCTCCTAATCAAAATCTCCAATCGCAATCTCATGATAGTAAGCAAACTGCCAAACAGATACATCAGGAAAATCAGAAGAACTCTGAAACAAAGGAACCTGGCTCTGTGCACACACCTTTACTGAAGGAGATTATTCAGGAAAAACAGCTTGAAGTTGTACTGGAAGCTCAGGACAACTATTTCCCAGAAGGTAAAACTATATTTATATTTACAAGAAACATTTTAAAATTAAAAGCAACATTTTCAACAATATTTGAGTTTGAGGAATTTGATTTTTTTTAACAAGAACTGAGATGATTAAGGGGTGAACAGAGATAAAGTTCTTCACGATTATGAAGCATTATGAACATTACAATTTACATTTATAAAACATCTTTCACAGACATCTCAAAGTGCTTCACGCTCTTTCAATTGATTTACAAAATAATAAGGCACAAATTTAAGAAAATTACAACAATTACAGGAAGTTTTCTACAAATTGAGGGATAGGTGGAATATACAATTTTCTGACACATTCCAAAGTTGTTGAGGCAGAATCAATGAAATTAGAGAAAATAAATTCTCTAAAGAAATTAGATTCCTGAAACAAATTTAAAGGTTATGCAGAGTGCTAGGAAAGTGAGATCAGATTAGTTGATTTATGTGGAGGAAAACACCAGCACGGACTTGATTGGCCAAATTGCCTGTGTCTATGTTGTAATTGTATCATTCTCTGTACAGTAGCTATCAAAGCTGAATAATATAATACACTATGAGTGAATAATGTAAGCTATTAGGAACTTGGAATTGTTTCCGAGACACTACCTTGTGTGAAAGGCATTATGCTGTTGCTGTAGGAAACAAGTCTGTCGGAATAAACATAAACAATCCTGTAAAGGTTTCAGTAGTTGCTGCCAATTAAGTTTCTATTCTTTTAGGTCTATGTGTTCTATCTATTCCCTGCTTATTTGAACCTTTTTATAAATCTATTTATTTCAAAATTTTCCATATTTCTTTCCTGGGAGCAACTTTTCAACAAAAAAGATGATTTACATTCAACCCACGAGCTTCATAATTCTATTTAGATAGAAGTTAATATTTCCCCCTATTAACCCCTAGTCACCTACAGAAGTCTGGAATTTATGTTTGTGTCATTTAGTTTCCAGATTCGCAGGCAGAGAATTAGTGCACCTGGGGCCCCCTGAATCGTCCTCTACACGTCTATCTGACATGGCACAGAACCAAGCCAGTTCAGGATCACGAGGCAGAGCAGACATCACCCATGGCACAATTGATGCAAATCAAGAATTTCAAGAACAAAACAATCCTATCATAGGAAATAGTCCTGTTCAACATGTCAGCCAGAGTACTGAAGGGAACCTGAAATCAATGACTGTCTGCAAAGGGATACCCAGATCACTGCTGGAGAACAAAGGATACTGCAAATGCCCAACAGTACATCGTGAAACTGAACTCAAAGATTTCTTCCAAGCTATGGAAGATTATACCCAAGCACCAAACTGGAAGTCTCAGGAGAAAGATGGTCACAATTTTGCGTTAATTGACACTCCTCAGCTATCCCCGTTGCCAAAGCTCAGGCAAGCTGCTTTCAAAGATAGCACGGCAAAGAAAACCACCTGGATTGGAACATCTCGCCACTCAACAAATGGGTCACCCCCCTTTTTGGTCAGCGGTGCAAGACCTTCGTTTTTACCATCTTCCCGCCATCCAGCTCTGATAGTTAAGAGCTTGCGTCAATCCAAGGAGAAAGCACGAACTTGTCACACAAGCAATTTGTTCAAAAAAAACTCTGTACAGCTCAGACCAACTCAGAAAGCAGCAGAGTTGAATCTCCCAGTATTGTCCCCAGTGTTTCAGTCAAAGTCTGATAAAAAACCTGAAATAATAAGGTTAGATTTTGTATAAGACTGGTCTTCTGACAATATTGCTGAAGTTCAAATAAAGTACGCACACATAAGATGCAGTAAATCACATCAGATCCAACCAAGCAATGAAGACTAATGAAGAGCTGAACAGTTCCAGTTACCTCTACAGATCATTTGGACAACTATTTGTTTGCTGCTACCGTATTTACTATTAAGAATCCACTGTTCTCTCATTGTTTGCGTTAAGTTCAATTAGTTACCCCCAGATCATTTTGGAAGTACACTACAGTATTCAAGACAACAAATGAAATAATTCAGTCATTTGGAACCTTTAAAAAAGTGTTAGTTAATATAATATAATTAGTTGAATTGTTTTGTTTGTACGCAACACAGTCCACAAGTGCAAAATCATGATTTCTCTAATTCTTCACTGTACAGACAATTCAATTTGCACAAAGACTAACTTATTGTCTGCTTAATCAATAGTATAGCCATTAGAAGAGTTAAGAGGAAATGTAAGTGTAGTGTCTGATTTTTGTGGGTGAATAGAGGGGTGAGGGAGAGAGGTTTAGGACAGATTAAAGCTCATTTGGAAAATAAACGCTGCTTCAAACTTGTTGAACCAAATGGGCTTTTCGTACTGTATGGTTTGTGTAATTTTTTGTATGTATTAGTTCTCAGGAGAAATGGCCATAGGGTGAGTCTACACAAAAAACATAAATGCTTATTGTTCCAATCTTTCAAATGATGAAAATGTGTTTTCGGGATGAGAATAGCAAAGGGTGAATGTATAGGAGCCATCTTTGTTTCTCCTCTTTATTGCTTCTTATTGTTTTATTATTCATTGTAATATGAATCCTACTCCTGTTCTCCCAAATCTGTGTTTGCTTGGAATTACACTGCACCACGGTATTACTCCTTCCTACCTCTGTGACCTTCTTAAAACTCTACGAGCTGGCCTGCCCCACATCTACGCTCTGCCCGCTCCACCATTGGTGATCAGTCTTTCAGTCTTTCTACCTCCAACTTCTTGAAGTCCATGCTTGGAGACTTGTGGCTTGGTGGTTTCTCACATCGCAAGTGAGAAACCTTGGTTGTATTCCCAGCAAGGTGAAATGTTGAGCGGGTTTCCTTGCTCCACACACCTCTATTTGCCTGGCAGTGGGTGGGAACCCAGTTTTTTGTCGAGTAGCGAATCGACATTTTCAGGGAGGTAATAATTCCGTAGAAAAATATTGGTCAATTCATTTCACAGTCCTGTTTTATCCACAAAATATATACTGTACAGTCAATTCGCTTTACAGTATATTCTGTGTAGCCCTTTGAGATGTCTTGAAGATGTGATAAGGTGCTATATCAAATGCAAGGATTATTATTATTATAGGATTAGAGTGTGTTCAGAGATGCTCCGAAATGCTGTCTGGAGTGAAAAGCTGCTATATAAACACAAGTTGTTGTTGTTGTTGTTCTTTCAGTCTCTCTGCCGCCACACTCTGGAACTCCATTCCACAGTCCCTTCGCCTCACTTCCTCCTTTGCTTCCTTGAAGGTTGGTCTCAAAACCCTCCTTTTCGATCGTATCTTTGGCCATCCTCCCACCTCTCTCCCTCCCCTCCCCCATGCTCAGGTCCCGACCCCTGACTGTTCAGCACCTTGGGATGTCCTCCCGACTTGAAAGGCGCTCTATAAATGTAACGTTGTTGTTGTTTCACCAGTTTAGAGTTGACATTCTGAACTGGTGGAACAGAACCTGCAGCCATTTATCTCATGATTTGACAGTTGAAACTGTAACATTTCCACTGCTTATTGTCACTCATGCGTCATTAACAAATGGCAATTGTATTGATGCCTTCTTTCTGCTGACAGACTCTCTACTAGTGTCCGTCGATATTGAATTTTTCCGATACCGATATATCGGTGGGCTCATATCGATATATACCAATATATCGATATCACCAGGTTTTGTTTTACTCACGTTCCAAACCTTTACCTATGAATGGCTTGGGAGGGTTGTGCGCAAGTCTGATTGTGTTTGGTGGTGGGGGGAAGGGAAGAAAGGGGATGCGCGAGCATTCAAATATGCGTGCTCTACGCCCAGGAGGTTTGCAATGCAGGTGACAAGGTCTGTTGAAAGTCTGTTGAACTTTGTTGTTACTGTTTTTGTTGTTTGTTGTTGTTGATAGCGTCCTTTGGCGCTTTAAGAAAATTAAACTCTTGTGTGCGTTATGTCGTCAAGTACATTTGAACCTTTGGTTGTATATTTTCTGTATGCTGTAACGTGGCATTTGTTGATGATATACCGATATTTTGTGGATAAACTGATTTTTTTCATATTGAATTTTTCGATGTACCGATATATTCAAATTTCCAATATTGGCATATCGATATGAAAAATTATACCGATATAACCGATATATGAATATTTTGCCGGACACTACTCTCTACATTTGTAATCTTCAGTTGCATGCAACCTGTGCTTGCAAACTTCCTTTTCTATTTAAGGATAACCAATGATAGTGGTTCTGTACAATTTACAAATAATTCAGTGTTCCAGTTTTCATGTGAGATAAAAAAATCAGTTCCTTATCGTCAACATCAAATATCTGATGAAATATCTGACAGGCACCTCATGAAAATCTGCTACAAATCGATTTCTTTTTAAAAAACATTTTTTAGTATGACTGGCTTGGTGTAAGCCTTCTCATCATTTTATTATTTAAATGGAGATAAAAGATATGTGATAAAATATGAATATTATTAAATTATATTTTTAAATATCGTGGAATTACATTAGCACATTAACATAAATGAGTAGACATTAACAAAACTGCTGATCAGAACAGAATCTGGAAGATTCAGAACAGCCTCATACACAGAAAAATTATTTTGATGACAAAATCATGTCACGGTTGCTGTCTATTTGGATAATTACCATATTATTGTGACACAGTTGTTGTAACACTGATTTACTTTATGTAGAGCTCAATAATCATTGGAATGTATGCTATGATGGAATTATTCCAACAAGAGTGCCAAAGTTACTTTGCCTGCTATACAATTTTTGCAATTAAAAGCAATATGTAACAATGGATTTCAAAAAACTGGTTGTAAATATTTTTTGCTGAACAGTTAATTAAGAACAATTTGTAATCTGTATTCTTTTAAATTACTGAGTAGAATTTTTCATGTTATTAATACTGGTCAAATGAAATTTTATTCCTATTTGCTTAAGACTTTTTAAATAATGGTATGATTCTATGTAATATGCTGGCTTTTCTTCAAAGGCAAACTTGTTGACTGTTTAGTCAAATTTGTACATTTTCCCGTAGCCCTTACTTGATTTATAAATATTTAATCTTACAACATTGTGATGACTGTTATTGTAAACACTATGTAGAATTAAATGTATTTCTATAGGACTGAGACTCAAATATTTCTCAGGATCGTAGGCTTAAGGCCAGTGCTTCAAATTTTAAGATTACTTTAGGGTATTTCCATTGAATTGCTTTGAGGTGTCCTCCTGGCTGAATACCAAATGGAAGAATTATTATTGTTAAAAAAAATCATTTTGAAGCACTGTAACAGCATTCAAATTAGGATTTAATTGAAAATTCTTTTCAGACTATAATCGCAAGGCTAAGACCATGACAATTCTTGAGCCAATGATTATTAAAGGAACAAAGGAAAAACTGCAATGAATCATGTCTAAATTGGGATGAGGTTAAAATTTTACCAAATAGTTATTTTTCTAACTTTCAATACGCGTTTTGAGATCTGCTTTGTATATCTCTTGGCAGAATATGGCACTGCTGTTCAAATGGTCAATTCCACAGGAGAATATGAGCAAACATTTTTAATAAACAAATACAGAACAAATGTTAACAATTCCAGCACAAATGGTTTCTGCACACCAGGATTGATTGGGATAATTAAAAATGGGTAGCAACATACAGTACTTGGAAACCAAAGGGACAGAGAAAAGACAGAGAAAAGGCAATGAAATGGGATACAAGAACTGTCCTGAACTAATGACATAATAAAATGAAGAATACTGCTATAGTGGAAGTCTTCAGTGGAATACTTCAGTGGAAGCTAGGGTCCGGCGATATATCGATATATCGCTAAAACCCGATATAATTTTCATATCGATACGCCGATATAGGCATTTCAAAAATATCGATATATCGAAAAAGTCGATATATCGAGGGAAAAAATCGGAATGGGTGCACACTGAACTACAAGACCCAGAATGCTCATCTCTATACATAATGCACAGACCGAGGTGCAAAGCCACCATATTGTATTCATAGTACTCGAATACAATATACAGGTATGCAAGGGGTGGGGGATGGGAGAGAGATGGCGGGGTGGGAGGGAGAGTGGGACGGCAGCGGGGGGGGAGAGGAGAGAGGGACGGCGGCAGGAGTGGGAGGGTGGGGGGAGAGACGGGGTGGATGTGATAATATACAGATAGATAGAGATGGGGGGGATGTGAGAGAGGAGAGAGACACAGAGACACAGACAGAAAAACACAGAGATGGAGAGAGTGAGTGTAAGAGACACAGAGAAAGATATTTACCTCCTGAGGAGATAGGCCCCGAATGCGCGTGTGCGCATGCGCAGTACGAAAACCCCCAAAATATCGATATTTCGGTATATCTCGATATGAGCCCATCGATATATCTAAATCAGAAAATTTCCATATCGACAGACCCTAGTGGAAGCTGAAGGCTCATATGCGCTAGAATTCCACCCGGATCTAGTTTTACACTATAAAAATAGCATTTCAGATTGTGCCGATTGGCAAACTGTGGTGTAGTTTTAATTCTAAAGCCCATTTTTTTCAGCTCTTCAAGGAACTTACAGAAAATTGGCGACAAAATGGAAGGCCTGCATAATAATAATAATAATAATCCTTGCATTTGATACAGCGCTTTTCACATCTTATCGACGTCCCAAAGCACTTCACAGAATATACTGTAAAGTGAATTGACTGTATATTTATGGGCGAATCGTGTCAGCCAATTGCGCACAGCAGTGTCCCACAAACATGATTGTGGATTGAAATGACCAATTTTATTATTGTGGTTTTTTGGATGGATTATTATTAGGCGTGTGGAGTAAGGAAACTTGCCCAAGGTTTCGCCCTGACCTGCTTGGATTTGAACACAGATCTCCCCAGCTTGCTAGACAAGTGCTCTAACCACTAAGCCACAGGAGCTCCACAGCAGCATACTGTACTTAGAGCGAGCAGGAGGCACTATTTGTTCTGCTGTCTCTGTCCTATTGCCTCTGGAAGAGCCGAACAACTACCTCGCAAAATGGTGGTAATCACCTCTGGATGGAACAGCTCCACCTCATTTATATTGCAACCCTGCTCCCAAAGGCAGAGCCTGTATTGGTGCTGTAATGTAAACATAACATAGCAAACTGAAGTTAACCGGCAATTTGCAACAAACACATAGCAATGTATCTAATACAGATGAAACTAAAACCTTATCCTACATTATAATAGACTATTATTTTTCTATCAGGAAAAGGCAGTTAGAATGAATATTTCAGCAGCCAAGTAAGACATGATGACATCTGAAAGCTTTGTAAATAATTAATAGGAAACTGTGATACTGGATAGCGATTCTTGGATAGTCACCTGAGCCTGGTAACTGGTGAAAAGAGATTGAATCTAATGACCCCTTACTGTAGAGGCTTCCTGTTGTGAGTGTTGTGAGCAAATCCTCAACAAATACTACAACAATAGCTGAAATTAATAGACAGCACCTGTAGAATATAAATTGTTGGCAGAAATTGGCCACAATTGAATGTCAAATTGTGGTGTTTGGTATGGTATAGACACAAAGGATTTCACAAGATCAGAAGTTTGGTTCGGTTGAAGAAGGCTTTTCAACTCATTTGATTAATCCTTCTAGAACTCCCATCCCAGCACCAAGGTGTTTCTTTTTAAATAAATGTGTCCAGTGTCCTGGCCTTAGCCTCTCTTTCTGGTAATCTGCTCCAGACATTAATTACCTTCTATAATACTATTATCTATAGGCTGCATGAGAGTTATGGTGAAACTTTCAAAGCTTCTGGACTGACACATGATACTTTAACATATGTTTGTCAGGCTGTCCTGATGAGCTGCCAATGAAGAAGATTCTGTATATAAAACTAGTTTATAGATACTCACTGTTAATGTATAATTAGCTAGATGGATACCAGTATTAGCTGCATTGCTGTATTATAAAAGGAAATAAAACTGTAATTCTCCTTACATGTCAGTCTGTATTTTGTAAATACAGTACCTTAAATATCCCAAATACAAGTAAACTGATGCTGGATGTTCCAAATTGTTACTAATTTAAAGATATTGGGCAACAATTCAATGCATCACAATTGATTGTATCACAATAAATCTGCTGTAAACTGCATTTTTTTTTAACCCATTTTAGGAGTGACAACTCAATGAAAGTACACATTTCATTTCCAACTGAAGTGATGAATGAATCGCATATCTTGGAGGGTTTCCTTGAGGGAATTGTTAACTTTTAAATCCCACTTGAAGAACTACCTCTTCAACTGTACCTGTGATCAACTTCCCTTTTCCATTGCTTGATGTCCAATCATGCCAAAATGTGGTTTTGTTTGAAAGGTGCTCTAGAAATGCAAGCTGTTGTTGTAAATTCTAGTGTATGTGTATTTGTTGGCAATCACAGCAGCCAATTTATGCTCAGCAATGTCCCACAGAGTAATGAACTAAATGACCAATTTATTCCTCTATTTTTGTTATGAGGTGCGAAAGGGGAATTGTTGACCAGGACACAAGGGAAAAACTCCCTTCACTTTTCAAATAGTGCCATAGAATCTTTAACAACCGCCCAAAGAGGCAGAAGTGTTCTGGGTTCAATGTCTCACCTAAAGTGTTGCACCTCCAACAACGCATTGAATCTGGTGTTTTCCAAAAGCAAAAGGTGTTTTTTCAATCCTAATGTTTATGTTAAGAGGAGAGATTATAGATTTATTTGTACATTGCTCTTTCTTCTCTGTGGATGGGTGACACAGATGGATAGAGCATGTGTTTGAGAAATAAACTGGAAGAGAGAGTATAAAGATGTCAAGAGAGATACTGTAGATTCAGTGAGTAGAGTCAGCTGTGTTTTAGTTTCCGAATACTGTAGTAACAAAACTATCCATTTAATCCATTAACATGATTCATAGACCTCTCTCTCTCGAGTAAGGGACACCTTTTCAAGGATTGATTGACAGTGGTTTTGCCAGGAGTAAAATAAATCTGTCACGACTGTAACCTGACAATGGAGTCAATTTATGAATGGAAACCATCCTATAACACACAAAGGTTGATAACATAGTAGTAGATACGGTGTAATAGTGATGAAGAAGTAATGAGCGCATCATTCTCCATTAAACAGCCAGTCAAGGGTGACAGCCTGCTATCCATGTTAAATTCATACGGGTTTAGTTTCACATTTCTCTGCATTTTAAATATTTCCTCTCGTCGGTACCCTGAGGCGAAAAAAGGAAAGTGTTTACTTTCCTCAGTTAACATGTGGTAAAGTAGTCTGAATTGTGTCATGCATGGATCTCCCATAAGATAGCAATATTTTTATTTTATATTTAATGTATTCTAATACAAAAGTGAATAAATCCCTCTTTACTTTTGTAGTAGGCTGAAATCCAAAATGTATTCAGCTGCCTTTGAGAAAAGATGTCTCAAAGGGAACAAGGTAAGGTATGTGTCCATATAGAATATAGCAATGATCTAAAGTAAGATGCAGACTGGATCCTTCACTAGACAAAGCTCCGCCAAAATGTATAGAGGGTAAAGGTGGCAACCGATGCAGAAATGTTATTCCAGAATAGTTGAAGCTTTTGACATCTACACTTTAAAACACCTTGATTTATACTATTCAGCCTGAGGAATATGTGAATGTGATGACAACAATGACAGCAACAACATTTATATAGCGACCCTCACACAGGGCAGCATCATGGACTTACAGAGGAGTACATCATTACATCAGTCCCTTAATAATAATCCCTCAAAATAAAATAAAAATTGGTCATTTCAATCCACCACTGTTTGTGGGACACTTTTCAATTACAATTAGAATGAACAAGGAATAAAATTATTTTACTAGAGGATGAAATAAATCAGAAATACATACAACTTGTATTGTGTTTATTCTTATCTTTAAGATCCTTACACTTACTTACAAAACAATGTATGCCCTACCACCACCCTACACTCTCAACCTGATTACACCCACTTCACTACCCACTCCCCTTCGCTCAGCCAGCTTCAGCCTTCTACACGTCCCTCACCCCTACACTCCACCAGTGGAGGCTATGCGTTCAACAACAACATTAGATTTATAGAGCGTCTTTCACGTCGGGAGGATATCTCAAGACGTTGAACAGTCAGGTGAGGACCCGAGAAAGTCGATGGGGCAGGGTAGTGGGGAGGGAGAGAGTTAGGAGGGTGGCAGAAGGCACGATTGAAGAAGAGAGTATTGAGACCGGCCTTGAAGGAGGCGAGGAGGAAGCAAGACAAAGGGACTGTGGGATGGAGATCCAGAGTGTGGGGGCAGAGACTGAAAGCCCGGCCACAGATGGTAGGATGGTTTGGGTGAGGTACATGGAGCATACAGGAGCCTGCTGAATGGAGGGGGTAGGCAGGTTTATAGGGGGAGAGCAGGTAGAAGAGTTAGAAGCGGGCAAGGCTGTGAATGGCCTTGAATCAGCGACTACACTCCAAATCTTTGGAACACTCTGCCTCATTCTCACTGTCTTGCCCCCTCCTTGCATCTGAAGACCTTCCTCTTCAACCACGCCTATGGTCATCGACCTTCTATCTCTTCTCCTCCCATCAGCAAGCTCCACAGCTGTTAAGCACTTGGACAGTGCTATATAAATCCAAGTTGTTGTTGTTGTACTGCACATTATAGATTATAACATAATTTTACATTATAAAAGTAAAGTGAGTGCTCATCAGGTCAAGGTACCTCAGAATGCAAGATATATAGTGAGACAGCATGTGTTACACGACTAACAGTGGCAGAAACTGAATGAGGGTAGAAAGCGAAGCATCTCAGGAAAGCACCTTGAGAAGTGAGTGTCTTGAGTTGCAGCTGCAATGTGTTCTTTGTGTTGTGTGAAGAGATGTCCATTGACCTGTTCCTCCCCCACTACCTGGGCGGGTAACACACGATCAAGATTCTGTTGATATTTTCTGCCCAAGGATATTTTGCTACAGTTCGCTTGAGTTCACCAACAACATAACAACTAGTTTACAGGATTCTAAACAGCCATGTTTGGTGGAAAAAGGACACAATTTCTGACTTATAATACATTTTTATTTATATATCAATACTTTCATAAGCATGCCAATGATTGAGGCATTCTTTTAAAGTGACACGTTATCCCACTGCATAAATGGCTCAACAATTCTTGATGTGATAGAAGTGACTACAAAAATATTTTGCCCACGAATAGACAGTCAATTCACATTGCAGTATATTCTGTGGAGCGCCTTGAGACGTCTAGAAGACATGAAAAGCACTATATCAAATGAAAGGATTCTTATTATTAAAACACTCTGGTTAGATATCAGCAATTCTAGTCTAATCAAATATGGGAAACAAAAGTCCAAATCCTTTTTTTTAAATTAGAATATAAACATTAAAAATACAAAAATCAATCCTAATTAGCTTGAAAAATCATCACAGACAACTTGTTCCAGGGGAGAGATATTAAAGCATTCTAATAAGGAAACAATTACTGAAGGAAAATCTTTATTGTGCACTTAAGGATGTGAACATACAATTTAAATTATTGAAATTCCATTTCACTTGATACATGCCGTTTCAGTATTGCAATCGGACATTTGATGAAAAACAGTGCTTCCACATATGAGGAATAATTATGTTTGGACCTGGAGGCATTGTATTATATTGCTAAATATGCTCTTAAGTTAAGGTCACTATCTTGCCACCATATGCATGTGGTTAATATTGTCATAATTTTCCCTTTTGCAGGTGTACTTGCATGTGTCAGTAGATTTATTTCCTTTATTTTCTTATTTGCATTCCTGATCCAAACTGTGACTTGTTTTAATTGGGAACTCCCTGGTGGTCAATCCACTGAACAGCATTCTATAAAATAACTGTTGTTTCATTATTCCTTCTGCAGTGACTGAACATGAAAGTAGTACCAATCCTCAAGATAATTTGGATGATACTTATAGAACTGTTGCTTGTTCACTATTGTCTCTAGGAATGCATGCCTCAATTTATCTATATTCCGTGCAATTCTCTATCAATAAAATAATTCTAAAGTAATCTGCGGTGAAATGTAAGATGTCAAATACAAACCAAATTCCATAGGCCTTTTTTGGTGGGAGGTGGGACACATTTTCACATTATTAAGAGTAAAAATGTTAGATGAATGAGTGAGGTTCAGAGCAGTGTTATTATCCAACTTACATTTCACTGTTTCTGTGGGTTTTAGCACCAGTGCTAATAGAATTACAGGAGTCCTGTATTGTTTAGAGCATTCACCACGCAAACGGGAGGACTGGGTTTGATTCACGGACATAGCGTAACCATAAAACAACAACAACAACAAAATAACATTTGTTAGAGCACCTTTCACGTTGAGAAGAAATCTCAAAGCACTGAACAGTCAGGGGTCAGGACCTAAGCATGGGGGATCCCTTAATAAACAATGATAAATTGGTCACTCAATCCATCACTGTTCGTGGGACACCCCTGAGCACAATTGGTTTCCCCTTTGCACCCAAGAAACAGTCAATTCACTCTACACTATATTCTGTGAAGTGCTTTGAGACATCTCAACAATGTGAGAACACGCTATATCAAACTATACCACAATTATTATCATTATAATAAACAACCAGTTAACCGTTAGCCAATTCACCTTGGCGTTGACAAGCTACCGACTATTGATACATTAGCATCATGGTGATTGTGGTTTTACCAGGGGGAGCCTGTTGCTTTGTCAATAGCTGGTAGCTTGTTAATTAAAACATTCTTTAATGCCAGGTGAAATTTCTATGCCTTGGAGTGTCTGTGTTACAGAAAGCATCATGAAAAATGCCCTTCTGATCATTATCACAGATGAAATTGTCATCATCATATACTGAAAATATTTCCTGACTCACCCACCGAACTTCAAATCTATATTATTATTAGGGTTGTTTTATCTTTGTCTTTACAACTTTCACGATCTCTTTGAACATTCTCTTCTGCAGCATGTACACAGTGTCATTTTGGCTTGGTGGGTAGCACTCTCACCTCTGGGCCAGTAGGTTGTGGGTTCAAGCCCCTTGTTAGCACTTTGACCTAACATAGTTCAAGATGTCACTCCAATACTGTCCTGTGTTGGGAGAGCACCACATCATTGGAGGTGCTTCCCTTCAGATGAGATGTCAAACCCAGCTCCCATTTGCATTCGGGTGACTGTTAAAGAAACCATGGTACAGTACTATTTAAAAAGAGCAGGGAGTTTTTTTTCCCCAGTATTCTGGACAAAACTCTGCATGTTAAATTGATCATTCATTGTCGATCTATTGTGGGGCACTGGTGTATGCAAATTGACTATCATATCCACCTACCATCAAAATAGTCATTATGCTTAACAGTAACTATTTTGAGATGTTTTGACATGACACGGCATTATCTCAACTGCATAGAAAATTATTACCAGTTTCTGTAGCCTCTCCTGAAAACTCAAAGCCTATTCTCAGCTTTCAGTTTAGTTGTCATTTGATTAATAATAAGCATAATCATAAAAATAATACTTGTCTTTGGTTTAACATCATTCACGTCAGGAGGACATCTCAAAGCACTTCACAGGATTTACTGTGACATAATAATAATAATCCTTGCATTTGATATAGCGCTTTTCACATCTTATCGATGTCTCAAAGCATTTCACAGAATATACTGTAAAGTGAATTGACTGTATATTTGTGGGTGAAACGCAGCAGCCAATTGCGCACAGCAGTGTCCCACAAAGAGTCGTGGATTGAAATGAGCAATTTTTATTATTATACACGCACTGATTGTGAATAGCAAAGTCCCACAAAACAACCAGCTTTATTTGGGTGATTGTTGGCAGGACACCAAGGGGAAACTCCCTTTTATTTTCCAAATAATTCCATTGGATCTTTAACAACTACCTGAACAGGCATACTCAACTTAACATTTCATCCAAAAGATGGCATCTCAAGTATCATCCTGCATTGGAGTGCCAGCTAGACTATGTGGGGCTTGAACCCACAAACTTCCAACTTGGAGGCAAGTATGCTAATACCTGAGCCAAGCTGACACGCTAGTGAGTTCAAATCCCAATGTGGGACCCATAATCTTTTAATTCAGATCCAAGTGTGCCATGAATTGTGCCAGACACTTTGCATCATAATGTATCTCCATAGCAATTTGAACTTGAACTGAAATACCACGCAAATTATTCTCAAATTTAAAACCAACAAATCTTTACTTTCGCTGCCTGCGGAAACAAGTCTTTACTTGTCTACAGCCTGGCGACCTGCTTGCCCTCTGTGACTGAGACCTCCCTGAATTGACGCAGGTTGTGCAGAACACATAGTATTATCAATGGAATAAAAAATATGCTCAGTGTGAGTGTGGCATGCCAATACCCATCCACTACCAGCACCACAGGCAAAGAACATTTAAAACAATTCAACTATTCATACTGTACCTGCAGCAAATAAAAAAGTACAGAATTCAGAAGCAAAATCTCAGGATATATTATATTTAAATTCAGGCAAATCTTATTAAAAATCAGTAGAATGCACTTTACAGTGATGTTTCTTTTGTATTCTAATTGAAAGCTGGAGGAAATAGGAAAAATATGTAATTGTTAAATGGTAAGTAATGCATCGCTAAGACTGCTAAAAGCTGTGCAGAATGCACGCTTCTATGATGTGAGACATTCTACTACATGTTATCGAATGGTCTAAAATAGCAAAAATGCTATTTTTATCAATGCTTTTAAATATGACACAAGGAAATTAAAGGGAAAAACTAAAAGGAAAAAGTGGCTGAGATATTTCTGAGCACATGGTACTGGATGCATTGAAAAGCTATGCACACCAATAATCTTTGTTACTGGTTGAATCAAAGGAAAGTGAGCAAATTGGCATCTTTGGCTGAAATTTTGCTTGGCATTCCATAGTACAGTATTGCTTTTGAGGACATTGGCCTCCAATGAGATTTCCTCCCAATATAATCGGGCTTCACCAAAGTTGCAGCATGTAATACTGTCCAGAATTTCAGTTCACATATTGATAGCATTGGCATATAGAGGAATCCACATTTATAGCATTACTTAAACTTAAAGGTGACAAATTATACACAGCTCCTTTGTGAAGGAGATGTGAAAATTCCAGTAAACAACAACTTTAACGTTGGGAAAACATCCTAGTGCACTGGAGTTTATTATATGATGTGGACGTTTATTACATTCTTGTCATTCATTGTATTCTGCAGCATAATGCATTAAGACATACATGCATATACTAATTTATGGCTAGCCTTATCAAATAAATTAATTTTTATACACAGAAATGTTAAGGCTGCTTTGAGGTATTCACAATCACAGGGATTTAGGATTTACACTTCGCTACACATAGCATGTTACCCACTTCAAAGTGAAAAACTAGATGATTGATTTTGGAACGTCCTCCCAACGTGAAAGGTGCTCTATAAATGTGAGTGTTGTTTCACTTTAATTATGCTTTAAAAAGAGCAATTACTATTCACCTGTGATATTCAATCAGTGCACCTCACCAACTTCCCACAACTAGTATTAGCATTCAGCATCACTACCTCATTTCTGAAAGGGAAAACTTCGAAGCATGGCAAGCTACATTCCTCCAAAACGTAGAGCATCATGAACCAGTCAGAGGCAAGTGTGCACAGCTTGTGAAATAATGTTCTGAGTTTTAGAGAAAGAGGAATATCCGTGCAACCCATCTCACTCATACACTTAACCAAATAAGACTGATGTGAATTTGAAGCCAAATTGTGGTAATCACAAACAGTATAACAAAGGTATAGATGACCTCCATCTTTCCAGTTACATCCTTGCAATTACGAAAGTAATACAAACGGGACATGGTTATGTTCTCAATGAATTTAAATAACCCTGTAAAGGCTGATATTACACTTTTGGCCTCTAAAACCACTGTGTCTTAATTCTTGAAATTGTGCAGAATTATGGAAATTCTTAATGTGATGTTAATTGAATGCTGGTATTCTGGCTTCTAAATCAAGACTGAATTTTTAAAAATGTCACAATTCTGTGAAATATTAATGTTTAATATAAAGTAGCCTGATAGGTTAAGACTAAGTGAAATTTCAGGCCTTAAATAACTTTTGTTATTACATAGGATATGCTTAGCGATATGCAGTCATGCACGGAGACTAATAAATTATAGGTTTGGGAGATTAGCGTGGGAGATTAGCGTGCCATAGATTCAGAAAACTGAATGATCTGCCATAATGGAGGAAATATCACAATATGTGATGTAGGTATTATCACTACCACATATCACAAACTTGCATCTAAAGTTGTGTGTGGAAAAGTATAATAATTCACTGAAAAATATCTTCTCACATAAATTGTTTCAACCAGCTAAATCTAATTTGACATTAAACTACTGGTGTTTTACTATTTTAAACTATTATTTAACATTTTTTATGTATGATTAACAACAACTTGTATTTTTATAGCACCCTTCACGTGGCCCAGAATGGTTAGCACATATATAAATTATGATAATATATAATAATAATCCTTGCATTCGATATAGCGCTTTCACCTCTTCCAGAATACACTGGACTGTATATTTGTGGGCAAAATGCGGCAATGAATAGCACACAGCGGAACTATTATTATGATTATTCGCATTTATTTATGCATTGCAGGAATGCCCATCACTGTATGCTTGGAATCTTTCAACTCACTCATCTACTGCATGTTTGTGTATGCCCTTTAGCAGCTACTTGCATTCTTTTTGGCAGTTCTATGCTGAAATAGAAAAATGTGATGTTAGATAGCACCAAACAGCGCTGAATCCGACCATTTTGTTACAGTAATCTGTTGGGGGCAGCTAGGGTTTTCACAGCCGATCCACGAATATGATCTATTTGCAGAATCAAGTTCTCATGGGTTGGAATGATGCGCTCCCATTTATCAGCAGGAGTCACAACTTGCAAATCCAGGTACCATATATTGTATTTTCAATCCCAATGCTATCTCAACACCAGGTAAATTAGTTGGGCAATATCTTCTCAATTATCCATTTCCTCAAAAATTATGAGTGACAGGTCCCACTGATTGGTGTGTACAATGCTGTAAATACCAATGGCCTAAACACAGGCAACCTGACTTGCACAATATATTTTCAATGATCTCTGATGAGCAGGACTCCGGTAACAGAAGTAGGCATCCGCAGCACCTGCGTAGTTACTTTGACCATGTGTCAGTGTGAAATCTGAGACCTTTGACGTAGTGCCCACCACAAAAACGTAAAAACAAAGCTGGCTCATATTTCGTTGTGAAAATAATAACTGTAGCCTAATCTCATTGGGTTTCTAATGATATTCATTTATAATTTAATTGTTTTACTCTGCAGGACAGTACAAAGAGATTTTCAGACAGGTGCAGGGTCACTTATCTTACAAATAGAATAAATGGATGAGGACAGTTCCTAGGAAAAAATAACAATGAACATCAAAACAATGAAATTAGCTCTTTTTACAAAAATATTATCTCTAGAATAATTAAGAAATGGAATTTGTTCAGGCAGACCATGATTTTTACCCATAAACTCCCAGAAAATATAAAATTAAAAATACATGCAACAATAGTTGTGTTATTTGGCCTGTTTCTGTTCTGTAATGCTTTATGTAGCTTTATGTAAAACAAAGTTGCTGCCATATGTTGTCATACACCAAAAAAGTTTAAATGATCACAATATTATGCTCAAAATGTAATGTAAAATGCTTTAAGGTGGTTGACAAAGTATTTTCATCAGATTACAGTATAATGACATTAAAGTCTTGAAATGTCATTTTCAGGTGATAGCACCTTGGGACATCCTCCTGATGTGAAAGGTGCTAATTTTTGTTTATATCCTATTTGCTTGAGAAAAGTTGCCATCAGTGGTTTAATTTCCTCTAATTAAATGACTGCATTTCTCAGGATTATCTGATTTGCAAGCTTTGTTTAAAGGGATAATGGAGGGATATTTCTATTGGTAAAATACCTGTAATTACAGTAGTATTACTATTTGGTATTAGTTAGTTTCACCTTATTTTTAACATATTCTATAAAATATAATTTCCAAAATACATTGAGGCCACAATATTCATTTTTCTTTCTCCTGGTTTAGGTATAAAGAGAAATGAGATAAACCCAAAACTATCTGTTAACAAGGGTTGTGAATAAGACTGTAGAAAGGTACCTCAATAACAGAAAGGAACTGACTGTTTGACAGAGAGGAATCGAGAAAATCAAATGTTCGCTCTACTGAGACTGGCCTCCTCCTTGTCCCCCGAATCCTCCATTCCACCCCGAATCCTCCGTTCCACAGTGGCTGTGCCTTCAGCCACTATTCCCCAAGGCTGGAATTCTTCCTCACTCCCTTTACCTCACCCCCTCTTTTCCTATTTTCAGATCATCCCGAAACACTTTTCTTTTCAACTGCACTTTTAGTCATCTTTTTCCCTCCCTCTGGCTCGGCCCCGGGATCCATTAGTGTGAAGTTCTCTCAGATGCCATTTGGCATGGAGGGTGCTATATAAATCCAAATTGTTGTTGTTGTTGTCTTGTGTTTTAAATTTGCTAGAAAAGACCAAGAACTGTCAAAATGATTCCTGGGTTTCTAAATGTAGTGGATTCAAGACCCTCTTTGGGATTTGAATCTTTTGACTAGGCTGGCACTCCAATACATTAATAGGGAAACATTATTTTGTGGAGATATCATTAAACCAAAGTTATTTCAGGTGAAAATTATGCTGTCGGAAAATATATATATTTTTAAACCATTGTTCTGGCCAACATTACTCAAAATTGGTCACTCACCTCACGTATGTTCTTTTGAGACCTTGCTCACATAACTTATTGGTATATTTGCCTAGAGAAAAACAGTCACTACTCTTAATAGTAATTAGTCCTGGTGTGCTTTGGAATATTTAAATATAACAAGGCAACATAAAACTGCAAGTTCTTTCTTTCTACTATTGTATTAGTACTGTAATACAGTAATTAGGTAAATGTTGAAGTTCATTCTTTATTTGCTGTGTAACTGAGTAACTCTGTGTTACTCTGTTGTAAAACATACAACAGGCACAGCAGGCAGGCAAGATTAGCTAAATTTGTGCCCTGCCAGCTCTTAGTAACAAAAGGGGTAAATGCTACTGTCCTGAGACTGATAGCATATGAAGAATTGATATATGCACTGAGGTCGGATTGAATATCATTGAGGTCAAGCATTTCCACATATATTTAATCATCAGAATATAATTTTTTTGGTGTTGTTATAATATTAAAAAAATCTTAGTTTGTTTCTCAATACTGTACTTTTATTTAGGTTGTATAGTTTTATTGCCGATAATTGATGGACAAAATGTACAAATGCATTATTGACTGGTGGAAATGTTTAAGGGACAGCATATTTCTCCTAAAGATGGTGATTGTATTACAACAAATTATGTGATTCTGTTACAGACAATTATTTTGATCCTTGATAAGCATTCCAATGAGCTGTCTGCAATCACTCATTTACAAAGAGTTTTGCCAAGCTATGTTATTTGTCAGACACAGATTCCAATAAAGTGCTGTGAATTATTTAGAATTTGTTGGATGACACTGCACTGAGTTTTAAGTTACACATGGCTTGCACATCCTATTGTATTGTATTAAGGAAAACTAAATCTAAACCATTATTGGAGCCTAACTGACTTTGCTAATGCAAAAGTTACAATGTTATAGTGTGGTTTGAAATAAAATAGTCTGTGAGAAAAATTGAAATGGCAACAGCTGTTTGAATTCTTCAGTCACATTAAATGAAGAAAATGAGATTTCATAACATATTTCATGTGATAGTTCACATTATGAATTGTTTTCTCATCACAGTAGGATTTAAATAAATTTGCTCTGAGAGGTCTTCTTTCTGCACTGCAAATGTCTATGATACTGTACCTTGTGTTTGTTTTTCGATTTCTGTTATACCAAATGTTATATTTATAAATAAATATATGTATATTTTAAAAGGCACTTTTCCAAATGTGGCAAGTGCGCCTTATCAGCACCTTGGGACGTTCTCCTGACGTAAAAGGCACTCTACCAATGTAATTTTGTTGTTGTTGTATCAGGGGTGTGCTGGCATGCACATGGGTGTGGTGCACACAGGGGCAGCTCCCGTCTGTTTTGAAGGGAGTGCCCTAAAAAGTATGGGCGCAACATGCGTGCTGAGAAAAAATGTATTGTAAACAACAGAATGTTTATGTAACAGGAGAAAGGAAAAAAATGGAAATGTAGGTAATTGTACTTTTGTGTTTGTTTAGGATTCTGTTGTAATGAACATTGTATTTATGTCTAAATATATATTTTCCCAAAACAAAAAAAGTATATGGTTCTACTGCGGCTGTTTGTAGATTGTTGCTGTGGCGAATGCCATAACCAAAACAACAACAACTCGCACTTATATAAGTGATAGCGTCTCAAAGCGCTTAACAGTTGCGGAGCCTGAATGCGAGCTGGGAGGTGGGAGGCGGCCATAAACACAGTCGAAGAGGAAAGGTTTCAGGCGTGTCTTGAAAGAGGGGAGAGAGGAGGCAAGGTGGAGGGATTGAAGGAGTGTTCCAGAGTTTTGCAGCGCCCTACCATTGTGGCTGAGAATTCAGTCTCTCTAGAGTCTCGTTTGAATTCCATATCACAATCTCTTTGCTTTGCTCCCTCCCTTGCCTCCTTCAAGGCCCATGTCAATACCCTCCTTTTTGATGGTACCTTCAGCCACTCCCCTACCTCTGTGCCCTCCCTCATCTCAATCCTGCCCACACCACTCCCCCTTGCTCGGGTCCTGAACCCTCTTGTTCAGCACCTTGCTTAATTTTCCTGATGTGAAAGGCACTCCATAAATGTAATTTTGTTGTTGTTGTAGTAGTAGTGGCTGAAAGTGCGATCTCTAATAGTGGGGCGGAGGGTGTGAGGGACGAGTCTAGCAGAGGCGCCCGGTGGTGGATTGGGGATTGAGGAGGTCGGAGAACTAGAGAGGTGCCAGGGAGTGAATGGATTTGTCCACGAGTGTGAGAATCGTGAAGTTGATCTGTTTGGTGATGAGGAGCAGTGCAGCCTGGCCAGAAATGGTGAGATTTGGGTACGGAGTTTGGTATGGGTAAGTATGCAGGCAGCAGAGTTGTTCCAAATGAGTTATATATTTTGAATGGTGGAGCTGGGAAGACTGGCGAGGAGTGCGTTGGAGTAATTCAAGTAGAGGGTGACAAATGCACGCACAAGGATTTCGGCTTCATTTAGGGTAAGGTACGGTTGGAGGACTGTAATGGCAAATGGCACACAGCAATGTTCCATAAATAGCCATGAGTCGAATCATAGAAAAGTATAAATTTTATATGCAGTACTTAAATAATGCGTATTAATAAATATTAATTGATAGAAGAATTTGCGTCAGTCCTTAATTCACTGCAGGGTCAAAAATGTATGTAACCCTTACACCACTGGCACATTGCGATTATCAAGAGCCTTCGAGATATCCAAACATCCAAGAGTGAATGATCAGTTTTATTTGGGAGATTTTTGACTAAGACACTGGGAAAATCTCTCACAAAATGCAACACTCCCCCTGCAATGCAGCCTAAATTATGCGACCTGGAGCGTGAACTCACAACCTTCTGACACAGAGACAAGGGTGATACCAATTTAGCCAGGCTGATAAAGATTCTCTAGCATTTAAGCTTCTATGTTTGAACTTGTATGTTATGTTGTTGCTAAAAAGAAAACAATCAATGTAACTTACTGTTCTTTACTGAAGTGGCACCATTTAAACCTTCTACTTCACCTTCTATTTGAATTACTCCATTAAGTTTGTGCAATTTGTTTTGAACTTAAATTTACACGGCTTCTGCTTATAGATATTGAAGCCAGATGGAGTGAGTGGTGAGATCTCACCATCTTATAAACTTGTTCACACTAGCCAGAGCCTCCTGCAGATTATGGACCTTTAATTGCATAGGGTGCTGGAAGACTGATGTGTTTATACTTTAGAGAGAAAAGTTGCCTCACTCGCAGTAATAGCTTTGTGGAGTGGGGTGCCTAGTTTATACTTCCCACACCACATTGCATCAAATTGAGGCTGTAAAATAGGTAACATTCATTTTTGGTGTTTTATACATGCATTATGCTTGGCATGTGCAAGTACAAAATGTAGTGATTTTTTGTTAAAATGTTATTAAATATCAGTCACATGCTTGATTGATGACTGGCATCAAAAAACAGTCAATTAAAAGCTGGTGGGTTGGACATACAGTACGGTTGTTAACCAACCATGGGCAAATGAACCCAGAGTAACTCACACCATTGCAAATGTACTACAGTGGGTAATATTGCATTTAAACTGCCTCCTAATGGTGGTGATAAGCAGGACCAGCGCTACCTTAGGTGAACTAGATGGCTGCCTAAGGCATCAAAATTTGGGGGGCACCACCGGACCTGGTTGCAGAGCACGTATGGTTTGCCGTGTGCGGCGAAAATTACTGCTGTCGTCTGACGGGGCATAGTGGCGGAGTTAGCAGTAAGTTGACCGGAGAATGCTTAATACTTAAATAAAACAGAAGTACGTTTCATAAATAAATGTTAAATTTTCATTGATAATTCTATGAATTTTTAGTATCAACATGAGTTTATCAAAAGTTACTAGGGGGCGCTCATCTGAAGGCTCACCTAGGACTCCAAATATCCTTGCGTTGTTCCTGGTGGTAGGAGTACAGATATAATTCCTATTTATGCATGTCAGGCAGTGAAAACTGGCTACCAAACCTACTCTAAATGCAATTATCAGCTTCCTGGAAACAGCTTGCAAAGTTCAGAGCAGAAACTTGGAAAGCCTTTCAAATGAGTTATAGAACACCTTTGAACAATTTCAGGTCACACCAAAAATTATGAGTTTAAACTCGCTGCCAGATGCATGTGTAGGTGGGAAGGCTTCCAGAATCTTTAATAAATCAAGAGTTAGTTGAGATATCTATACTTAACTTGAATGTTGATGTCTTTGTTGTGTTAAGGCCATGGAGCTTATATGACTTGCTCTGTGGGGATGATGCAGTGTTCAGGCGGGAAACGTTACTAAAGTGAAATATTTCTTAGAAGAGGTGTTCACAAAACTAAAGGGAAAGCTGTAAAAACTTAGATGGAATTATGAAATCTCTTTAAAAGTATACTATTTTCAGATAACCATCTAAAAAGTCAATGATTTCCAGGTCTATGCAGCCTCCTGTTGTTTTCCAACAAAAAAAATAATAGCTACAACCCATTTGATGTCTCACATCAAAATCCTTTAAGTACAGTACTGGTATTTCAGAGCCTATTTGTATTTGTTTAGCCTTTGGGGATACAACAATTTTAATAAATGTGGCAAGCGTAAGCCAAGAACTGAAATTCAACACCCTCAATTTGGTGGGCAATAAATAATAATAATACTTGCATTTTACATTGCACTTTTCACGTCTTCTAGACATCTAAAAGTGTTTCACAGAATATACTGTAAAATGAATTAATTGTATATTTGTGGGCGAGACGCGCCAGCCAGTTGCGCACAGTAGTGTCCCACAGATATTTGTGGAATGAAGTGACCAATTAATTATTGTGTTTTTTTTCATGAGGTATTATTTATTATAAGGCGTGTGGAGTAAGGAAACTTGCCCAATGTTTCACCCTGCCAGGAATCAAACCTTGGACTCTCGCTTGTGAGGCGAATGCTCTAACTGTTGAACTGCAGGACTGCACAATGGAATGGAAAAGAAGAACACTTACGAAGCTCTTCATTTCTGGGTTCATTTTGTTTTGAAGTACTGTACTGTAATACTGAAATGTAATTCAGTCCTTTTGCCATTGATAAAGATCACCATTGAAAACTATAAGACCCATTTTCTTAAAATTAGGCCTGATTCCCTCTCCCTCTCTCCTTGCCAATGCTATACATGCAACTTAATCGCAAAGAACAGATTAGTGTAAATGAGCTGGGCCACATGACTTAAAAGAGCGTTATGATATCCTGTATCAACAGATAACATAAAAGAGACACATACAAGATCGCATTCTCATTTAGGCATCCATTTCAAGGCATATCAGCAACCGTTTCAAAAGAGATTTTAATAATGCACAGGACTCCCCTCTGAGACCTGGAATGGGAGTTTAATGAGAACATTAATTTAAAACAAATCAATGCATACCCTAGGTCAAAGATTTGCCACTTGATTTTGTTAACAAAATACAGTAGAAACTTAGGACAAAGTTTTTAAGTTATACAGTATTTGTTTATTGGATTGAACTGTACAAAGGAGGTAAAAATAGAAGGCGTATGGATGAGACAGAACTTGTTAATAACAATAATCATTCCATTTGATATAGTGCCATTTCACATGTTCGAGACGTCTCCAAACCACTTCTCAAAATATACTAGAATATGAATTGACTGTATATTATATGGGTCAAATGTAACAGCCGATTGCACAGAGATGTCCCACAAACAGTCATGGATTAAGTAACCAATTTTTTTAAAAGTAAGTATTACCCCTGCAAAAGCGATCTGACTAACAACCAGGTTCCTACTTACTGCTAGGTAAACCGAAGCATGTGGAGTAAGCAAACTTGCCCGACATTTCACCAGGAATCGAACCCAGATCTCCCACTTGCGAGGGGAGTGCTCTAACTACCGAGCTATAGGACTCCACATCAAGAGGGGAAGCTGAAAGAGATCCAGGGATATTAGTTCAATGTGTTCACTGTGGCAAAACAACTTGGATTTATATAATGCCAGTCACATAGAATAGTGTCTTGGAGCATTTAATAGTAGCAGAGTTTGAGGCCAAGCCAGGCAAAGGGGAAGGTGACCTTAGGCACTGTTGAAAAGGAAGTCCTTCAGGTGCCATCTGACAATATCGCTTAAAAATGGCAAACAAAATAATGATGTTAGCTAAATTAGTTGAATT
Organism: Hydrolagus colliei; assembly: GCA_035084275.1. Classification (NCBI taxonomy): domain Eukaryota; kingdom Metazoa; phylum Chordata; class Chondrichthyes; order Chimaeriformes; family Chimaeridae; genus Hydrolagus; species Hydrolagus colliei. The sequence goes on from CM068744.1 coordinate 53,449,935, forward strand.
CAGATCCCCAGAAATCAAACACAAGATGTACAGTCCTCTGGTCTGTCACATTGCAACAATATATACAGTTCTGAGACACCGTCCGGCGTGGAGGGCGCTATATAAATCTAAGTTGTTGTTGTTCTGGTCACCACAAAATAAGGAGGCAGTTCAAGTCCTAAAGACAATGCTGAAAAGAGAAACAGTGCTGTTCTCCAATGTTAGGGTGAATGAAACAACCAATAGGCAAGCTTGGTCATTTCAGCCTTAAAAACCTTACAGAGACATATCAAATCTTATATGGGATTGAGAAAATAAACCCAGAACTACCTTTCCAATAGACCATGGCAGCAGAACAAGTGAGCATAGGTTTAGGGTTGCCAATAGTAATTTGGGGATTGATTGATTCATTGACTCATGCACAAGATAATTGATGATTGGAACAAGTTACCAAAAAGGATGCTTGAGGCCAGGATGGAGGACTGATTTTTAGATGCAGCTTGATGCTGTGATGCTCAGATGGAACAGTGGGTGCTCTGAAGAGATGAGATTGGGTGGACAGATGACCTGCATTATAAGACCTTCTCATGTAATGTTGTGGAGTCTGAATAGTGGTGACCAAAACATAATTTATAGTTTGCATGAGCATCCTGAGCCTAGACAAGGGGAGGATATATAGTCACAGATACAAAACACACTATTCAAAAATCAGCTTGAAAATTATTTGTTTATGGGGGACAAAAATGAAAGAGGCTTCAGACTTTCATGGGATCTGGGATTATGGAAAGAAAAGCTGCAGGAAATGATTTGCAGTTTTTTTTTACGGTTGTATGGCAAATTCTTTTTTACCAACTCAATATCTTGTGTTGTAAAACCATACATTTGCATGCAAGAAAAATTGTATAAATTTATTTTCATTTTTCTAACAGCTGTTCCAATCTCCCAATCTTTGCATTTTTCTTTTGCATGCTCACTGTTGAGAGATCCCTGGTGCCTTCTCACTTCAATAAAACATCTGGCCTTTCACAACAGAGAGACCACTTTTCATCTCTTCAGTAAATAAACCATTATTATCACAGGCAAGTAAAAGAACAAACTGTACGTTTTGACCATGTCTGCTCATTACATTTAGCTCTCAATAACTAGATAATGATCTGGAGAACTATATAATGATATTATATTAATAACAATCTGTGCATTTATTATATCTCTGAGGGACATTTCATAGTGCTTCAAATAATTTACTGTAAAGTGTGACGACTGTGTATATTGTAGGCAAATGTGCAGCACTGACATGAGTTGGAGATTTGGTTCATGTCCAATTCTCATCCTCACCTTCAAGGCCCTCCATGGCCATGCCCTTGCTACCTCTCTGACCTGCTAACCCTTTATCAAGATGTCCATTCCCTCCACTCAGCCAGCTCCGGCCTGCTCCATGTTCCCATCGGTGGTCGGGCCTTCAGCCTCTCTGACCCCACGCTCTGGTACTCCATCCCACATTTCCATTGCCTTGCTCCATCCCTTGCTTCCTTCTACAACAACAAACAAAATTACATTTATAGAGTGCCTTTTACATCGGGAGGAGTCCCAAAGCATGCCTCAAGACCCTCCTGTTTGACCGTGCTTTTGGTCACCCTCCAAAATCTCTCTGCCCTTCACCCTGCCTTACTTCAAGACACCCTCCCACCACATGCCGGTCCTAATCTCTGATTGTTCATCTCCATAGGACATCCTTCTGACATGAAAGGCATTTTACAAATGTAATTTTGTATTGTATCTTATTATTGTACTCAAAAAGTAAATGCGTGTTGAGAGGAGGAGGAAGGGGAGTGGAGGTTGATGGAAGAAGAACAAGAAGGCATATAAAAATAAATATAAATGATCCATGAACCATGCACATTATCATTCACCATCATGAATGACTGGTAAATCTTAGGTTTTATTCAGAATGACCAAACACAAAACAAACACAAATAACTTACATGGAAAAAAGATGCATTCTTATACATTTAAGTTTGTATCTACTTCTGAGTTTTGAGTTCAGATGCACTGAAAGCTATTAATAATAATCCTTGCATTTGATATAATGCTTTTCATGTCTACTAAATGTCTCAAAGCGCTTCATAGAATATACTGTAAAGTGAATTGACTGCATGTACGTGGGCGAAACGCGACAAGTGATTGCACACAGCAGTGTTCCACACATAATCATGGATTGAAATGACCAATTTATTATTGGGGGTTTTTTAGGTCTATTATCAAGCATGTGGAGCAAGGAAACTTGCCCAAGGTTTCGTCCTGCCTGGAATCAAACCCATGTCTCTAGCTTGCAACTCGAGTACTCTAACCACTGAGCTACAGGACTACAGGATTACCAGATAATTGAAAAATATGCTAAATTTGCCTGTGTTTTCCATATGATAGGATTTTGTCATTATAAAGTCACACGACTAATGCTTTAGTAACCCGTGGAGAAAAACACTGAAGGTGGCTCTGCCTCAACATCACCTGAAAGTACATGATGTGGATACATCCATCCCTCACCCAAAAATGAATAAACGGCCATGCTTCTGCAGCCTGGGGAGGAAATTGCCTCCTTGTTTTTACTGCACAGTGTGAAGCGATTTCCTCTAAGTACTGCAACAAAATTCTTGCATGCTGACTTGGAAGCACATCAGAAGTATATTATAATTGCAATAGACTATTTATGCCATGGAATGAAATACCACTCTGAGGCCTTCAGTACACAACAATGAAGTGTGTAGGTGCCAACACAATAATAAAACGGTAGAAATCTGCCTGAGGATTATGAGAGGAATCCTCTCTACAAAGATCAACATGGGTCTGAGGATCTTCCCTCACAGAAATAGATATATCGTATAGTTTGGTACATCTTAATCACCTTAAAATTTAATTTTTTAAAATAATTGTGCTTGTTCAACAAGTTCTATTTATCGATCCATGAATTAAACAAGAGAAAAATATGCAATTATTCGAACCCTAGACCTTCTTTCCCCATTTAGCGACAGATTGACTGGTTAAATATAGTGACGTTCCCGGGCACCAAAATCTTTACACATAAAATGGCCCCCTGTCTCTCCAAGTGTACAATGTAAAACACATTTAGCAGAATAATGACAGATGATCAACCAGTATTTTATAAAGGAAGAAAAACAAAATGTCACTTATACTATCACAGTACTCACATGTTCTTTATACTGAATTATAATGGGTTTATGTTTTTATATTATGGGTTCTATTCCATTTTAAACCTCTGCGTCAATTTAAAAAAAGATTTGATACCACCTCTGGAACGAAGCTCTCTGTATTTGTCAAAAGATAAATTATTTTATCAATAATGCAATGTGGTCAAATTACTTGGAATGGTGATGGACAGAGCTTCCTCAGCAAATTTCACCTGGTAAAGTGTTCTTTCCACCAAGTTGTTGATGCATCGTGTGAACAGCAGGGATCCAGAACAGCTGGTTACTGGCTCCCACACAACATTTTTTTCCCCACTTATCATCACTTTCTGCTTCCTATTTTTCAATGTTCAATCCAGGTCGCTAATTTACTACTGATTCCAGAAGTCTTCCCGTTCTTTATGAATTTTACATGTAGACCTTTAGGAAATAGTTTGTGTAAATCCCAAATTATGGAATATTTATACAATATTACATTTGCCCGGATTCAATGTAATTTTGTGTCACACCAGCATACATGGTACTGTAATATATTTTTATGGACCTTTACCTGTTTAAACATGCAGCATGAGAGCAATACTGGGACGAAGGAAGTCTTACACCACCAGGATATCACACCAGCTTATGTGTAACTAAAGCAAACCTGCAGCTAGTGCAAAGTAAAATACCATTAGGTTGACCAAATTAAGGTTTTTAACGTTAGTAAGAAAAATCAATGGTACGACCGGCACTTTTACGAACATTTAAAATTAGGTGGCATATTCTGGAACCAGTTTATTGCTCTGCTTGTGCTCAACTCAGTGAGAGTGCAACATAGAGATGACAATATAACTGCCAGCTCCTTTACTGTACTACAGGCACCACATTGAATTGGTGCCTATACATTCACTGAGGCGTTACACCACTGGAAAACTCACATCTATTCATTAAGTTACCAACTTGAAGAATTCCATCAGGTTAGTGAAGCATGACCCATTGCTACTAAATCCATGCTGGCTGCTCCTTACAAGCTCTGTAGTCTCTAAATGAGCACTGACAGATCCGGGTAATATACCCCGTCACCCCATTACAGATGTTAGTCTAACTGGTGTATAATTTTAGGCTCAGGTCTCATTGTTATTTTTTTTAAAAAGGCAGAATAATACTTTCTACCCTCAAGTTCTAAGATTCAGCTCTTGTATTTAATATTAACTATTTGCTAAAGTTTCATCTATTTCTTCTCTCGTTTCAGTACATCCCATCTGGCCCAGGGATGTAAGCGAGAGACCTGGGTTCGATTCCGGCAGGGCAAAATGTTGGGCAAGTTTCCTTACTCCACACGCCTCTGAGGGATACGCTTATTTCTAAATCCTACAGAATAATCTTCAAAGCAATGATTTTACAGTACTTCCGCTATTGTATTTTTATTCTACAACCTGTTCAATCGATCATTGATCTCTTTTCAAAACCTTAAAATGTATTATTTTGTAAAACAAAAAACTGGAAACCCTGAGGTTTTAAATGTAAAATTGCAGCTGCATTGTGAGCGAGACTCCAGGGTCAGCACCACTAGTTGAGCATCTCTCAGCAGTGTAATATAAACGCAACATTAGTGTTACACAATGCAATGCTTTTATCCACTCGGGCATCGGGGAAGATAGTCCTACAAAATTTGGCATTAAATTCAAGCATCTCTGTAATGCTATTTCTGGTGTCAGCCTTTAACACAATAAATCCAACTCGATATTACTTGTGGATTCTGTTTTAGAAAACTGGTAAGCCTTGAATCCAATAGTTGATATAGTGCCTTGTCATGTCATCAAAAGTCTCAAAGTGCTTCACAGGATTTTACTCTGAAGTGCTCCAACCATCCTACCTAACAAACTGCCTACACTTTGTCTTCAACAGGCTCCTGCACGTCCCCGATACCCTCCGTTCCACTATTGGTAGTGGCACTTCCAGCTACTCCGTCCTGAAACTCTGGAACACTCTTGCTCTTTCCCTCCTTCTTGCCTCTTCCTCATTTTCAAATCGCGGCTAAACGTCTTCCTCTTCAACCAAGCCTATGGTCATCTCCACTCTCCCCAGGCTTGGCATTGTGCTCCACCACCGTCAAGCGCTCTGGAAGGTTACCCTGTTTGAGGAGCACTGTATAAATGCAAGCTGTTGTTGTCATTGACCCCAATTGATATTTAAAGCTTTTTTTATGAGGAGCTTTTTCGAAGCTGATCTAGAAAAGTTGTCCTGTAAATTTACTTTTTCCATAAATTTGTAACAATTCTCAGAAAGTGAGAGAGAGAGAGAGAGAGAGAGAGCTAGGAATCCTTTCAATAAATTGTTCGTGATCTGTTGTATTCAGTTAAACTCACACAAGTCTCTTTATGAATTGTATAATCACCCAAGTCGTACATGCAGCCGAGTACTACAGTAAAAGCTTGTTTATCCGTGACCCGATTAAACATAACTTCCATATAACTGACACCTCAAAAAAATGTCCCCATTCGATTAACCGGAACTTATCCGGCACATTGTATTTTTTGTGTGTTTTCGGCTGAATATCCGGCATGTGCTTTAACTGGCATTGGCCAGGTCCCAAGGGTGCCGGATAGACAGGCTTTTACTGTATTCTATTTTCTAACAAGTAACATATAGATTTTTATGCACTAGTTGTATTTTATATCAGATAAATGGCTAAATTATAATGGTTTCTTTGTCCCAATTAATCCTAAATCTCACGCAAATCATCTCCTAATTTGCAACATCGCCATCATGTTTGTGGGTTGCATTGAAGGACGCATGTTTCCGCTTGAAACAACAGCAGAAAACTAAGTCTTGACCTGTACTACATGCGCTATAATTGAGTGTACAATTTTGAAACAGGCTTGGAAAACAAGACCTTGACCTGTCATCGTAGCATCAGGCAGTACAGTTGCAACTAAAGCTAGTTAGCGACAAGGACCTAGTACTTGTTTACTGTATTTGTTATGTGTTAATCATATAAAATACGACTCATACGTAACGCTGCATGTATGATACAAGCTTTACAGTAATATTCCAGAAACTCACATCTTGAGCATAGCACCCTCTGGTGGTTTAATTGTACAACAACAAAATTACATTTGTATAGCACACTTCACATCGGGAGGACGTTCCAAGGCACTGCTATCAGTTGAGTTTGAAAGTAGCAGTTTTAAGTTGTAATTTATTTGTACCACATCATTAAAAAAAAACCTCTGATTGTCAACTCAGCCTCAAATCTAAAATCGAGGGGATCCCCTCAGCCACCTCTACTGCGTCTACCACTGTCCCCCCATTCCCTCTTCCTCGGTATCCACTCCACTCCCACCACCCACTACACACCTTTGACCCTGCCCTCTCTGCTCTCATCCGGAAAATGAAACCCACCTCCTGCTCCCCCTATCCCATCCCCACCTCTCCTCATCTCCGTCATCACGGCCGTCCTGAACCCATCCCTACTCTCCAGCTACTGCCCCATCTCCAACCTACCATTCCTTTCTAAGGCCTTGGAATGTGTTGTTGCTTCTCAGCTTCGCTCCATTCCCTCCTTGAACCCCTGCAATCTAGTTTCCATGCTACCCACAGCACAGAGACAGCCCTGGTCAAAATCTCTAACGACATTGTAAACATCTGTGATCAGAGCTCTCTGCGTCCTTGTCCTCCTTGACCTCTCTGCTGCCTGTGACACTGTCGACCACTCTATCCTCCTACACCACCTTTCCTCCCAGCTCAATCTTCATGGACCTGCCTTTGCCTGGTTCGACTCTTACCTCTCTCACAGCCTACACTTTGTTGCCACCAATGGCTTCTCCTCAAGCCCCCGTACTCTCACCTGTGGCGCCCCCCAGGTGTGCTTGGCCCCCTACTTTTCAATATCTTGGTGACATCATCCGCTTACATGGGGTCAACTTCCTCATGTATGCCAATGACACCCTACTCCATCTTTTTGCCTCTAACCTCGATTGCCTGCCTGTCACAACATTAAGTCCTGGATGAGAGCAAACTTTCTACAGTTGTATGTCAATAAGACCGAGGCACTCCGGATTGGCTTGTGCCAGAGCCTTCACACTTCAGCATCACTGGCAGCATCAGCCTCCATGGTTGCGTACTCAACCCCACCAAGCCAGTCAGGAACGTAGGTGTCTTGTTCGATCCTCAACTGCCTTTCCTCCTCCATATCCAAACCATGATCCACTCTGCCTTCCCTCACCTCTGCAACATTGCCTGACTCTGCCACTACCTCACCACTCAGGCTGCTGAAGCTCTCATTCATGCCCATCACATCCAGGCTCGACTACGCCAATGCCCTGCTTGTCGGCCTTCCCATTTCCTCCCTCCATAGGAGACAGGTCATCCAGAACTCTGAGGCCCCATCTCCTACATTCTCGCCTGACTCCATTGACTTCCCATCACCCAGAGATTTCAACATCCTGGTCCTCACCTTCAAAGCCCTCCATGGCCTTGCAATACCCTACCTTTACAACCTCCTAACCCCCCTATCAACCTTCCCGCTCCCTCCGGTCAGCAGGACTACAAAACAAGAAAAGTTTCACGTTTCTCTGTGAAAGTTGCTACCCACAAATTTCACCTAATTTCTAAATTTCTAAATCTTAGAAGCACATAAACAAAATCCATTCACCTGTGATTAGAATAAAAGTGGCCCAAACTCAAGATTGTCTCAATTCAATTGAGGCTCACGAAGTTCATACAAGCTCAGTATTGTATTTACTCTTTTGCCACATGTTGTAGCCTAAATGATCTGTGAATTGCTACTGGTGCATTTTGGTGAATCTGCAAAATTCAAGAATGAAAACACTTATTCTGACTCAAATTTGCAACTCAGCAGACTGCGAGTGAAACCGACACTCATCTTTCATTCTGTAACTCTGAGCATTAGTGCTCTAAACTTCACTCCTGTGCCACCTGTTTATCTTGTCTATTGTCTTATGCTTTTTACTTCTTCAAAAGGAGTTGATAATAGTTATGTAGATTGGATTTAAGTGTGCACTCAATGTAATGCAGCTACGAGAGACAGTAAAACATTTATGCTGCCTTTATTAAAGGTTTGTTAACTACTAATTTAATATTTCCAAACTTTGTTTTCAATGCCATATGCCATATTAATGTCACAATTGTTCTTAACTGTTTTGGGCAGATTTGCAACTGTAGCTGATCTTTCAACACATAAGAAAGTATTGCTCTAGATAAAATATGTAAATATTTGAATAAATACTAGTATATTAAGATTTTAACATCTTCGTTGTACCTTCATTGTCCATTCCCCACTCTACATCTGCGACTTCCTCAAACTCTACCAACCCATATAGCACTGGTCTGGTTAATTTCCTTTGACCCAGTTACCCCACCATCGCCACCTGGGTTTTCAGTTTCACTGCGCTACATCTTCAAACTCCATCCTAGTATCCCTCCAATTTGCTCCCTCCTTCAGTTAGTTCAAAGTTGTGCTTTCAGTCAAGTTACCCCTTCCTGCCACTGTCATCTCATACCCTAATGTTAAGCATTTTGGGCTATGAAAAGCACTATATAAATGTAAATTGGTATGGTGTTGTACAATGAATATGTCGTAATATGCATAGCAGTACTGTGATCATATTTAATACAATGGTAACAATCTGGCTTGTCAACTCAGTCTTTTCAAATAGAGTTAAAAATAGAAACTGTGCTAAAAAAGTTGAGAAAATGCAGGGTTACGTTTCACAAATTCGTTTGGCTCATACACTTCCTGCAGCTGAATGTTGACAAGATGGAAGCCATACTCTTTGGCTCATCATCATCTTCGGCTCTCACTACTCCACCTACCAGACCTTCCCCTTAAACTCTCTGAACCAGTACGCAACCTTGGCGTCAGGTTCGACTCCCAACTGTCCTTCCTCCCCTACATCGGTCCCTCACCAGCACTGCTTTTTTCCACCTGCGACATATTGCCCGTCTCCGGCAATATCTTGTCCCAGAAGCCACTGAAACCCTGGACCATGCCTTTGTCACCTCTCGGCTGGACTACCGAAACACATTCCTCACTGGTCTCCCCTCCATCACAATCCATAAAATCCAGCTCATTCAGAACTCTGCCGCTTGCGTTCCCACCTGCACCAAACTTCGCTCCCCAATTACCCCAGTCCTTGCCAGACTTCACTGGCTCCCTGTCCTGAAGAGGATCGATTTCAAGATACTCACTCTTGTTTTCAAGTCTCTCCACTCCTCTGCACCCCCCTACCTCTTTGACCTCCTCTCCCCAACACAGCACCTGTTGCCTTCGCTCCTCCGGTTCTGGTCTCGTCTCCCGAATCCTCTGCTCCACTATCGCCGGCCGTGCCTTTAGCCAATATGCCCCGAAGCTCTAGAACTCCCTTCCTCACTCCCTTCACCTCGTCCCCTCTCTTCCTAGTTTCAGGTCTCAGCTGAACCTTTCTTTTCGACCACGCTTTTGATCACCTTTTTCCGCCTCCCCCTGGCTCGGGCCCAAGATCCGTTATTGTGAAGCGCTCTGAGATACCAGAGTGGAGTGCGCTATATAAATCGAAATTGTTGTTGCTTATGTAATGCTGATTAAATGTGTAAATTACGATACACAGCCCTCTCATCAACATAGAGATTGCTATGTCTGTAAAGCAAAATGTCTGTATTGTTGTAAATGTCTGCATTTCAGCACAGTAGGCTTAATATCATTGGATAATCAGCAGCTTTTCCCCAGCGCTCTGGAAATCCATTTTGTCCCTCCCTTTCCCGTGTTTAAAACCCACCAAAATTTGTATATTTACGACTGCCCTTGATCACTTTTCTCCCTCTGCACCAGCTTGGGCACTCAGTTGTGTGAAGTGGTTTGAGACATACAACAATTATATATAGCGCCTTTCAAGTAGGTTCAACGTCTTAACAGTCAATTCACTTTACAATATGTTCTGTGAAGCGTATTGAAACGCCTTGAAGACGTGGTAAGGCACCTGTATCAAACAGAAGGATTGATTATCATTTATTATTATCTGCAGCATTTCAAAGTGTTGAGGCTGCAATGCTGAGCAAGGGAGGAGGGAGAGGTGACCATGGGCACAGTTCAGTCCAAGTCCGAGCGATAAAAGTTTGCAATAACAACAACTTCGATTTATATAGCGCCCTCCATGCCGGACGGCGTCTCAGAGCGCTTCACAATAGCGGATCCCGGGCCCGAGCCAAGGGCAGGGGCAAGAAGGTGACCAAAAGCTCGGTCGAAGAGAAAGGTCTTCAACTGTGACCTGAAACTGGGAAGAGAGGGGGCGAGGTGAAGGGAGTGAGGAAGGGAGTTCCAGAGCCTCGGGGTGTAGAGGCTAAAGGCACGGCCGCCGAGGGTGGAGCGGAGGACTCGGGGGACATGGAGGAGGCCAGACCCAGAGGAGCGAAGGCAGCGGGTGCTGGGTTGGGGGGGAGAGGAGATCAGAGAGATAGGGGCGTGCAGAGGAGTGGAGGGATTGGAAAACAAGGGTGAGGATCTTGAAGTCGATCCTCTCTGGGATAGGGAGCCAGTGAAGTCTGGCAAGGACTGGGATAAGTAATGGGGGTAAACATGAGATGGTATCAGAGACAGGCAGAGAGAGGGCGAGGGGGAAAGTCCCAGAGGTTTCGAGGTATTAACTCACTTGCACTCCTGACACCGTATTCAGGCACCTGACGGCCACCGTCCCCTCCCCGCCAGCCTCACAGTTTCCTGTTGCCAGGCAACCAGCCCCGACCGTTACCACAATGACTGCTTCTCCTCCACTCTCCTCTCCTCCCCTCCCCGCTGATTGTCCCTAATCCCAGCCTCACTGATCGCTCCGCCCACCCCCCCCGGACCTCAACTCTCATCTAAGGCTTTATTGTTTACCTTCGGGTCACAGCGGCAGGTGGGGATCGAGTCACTCCCCCTCCCCGGGGTAAGGTTGATTGACGGGCGTCCGCGAGCCCTGAGTGGCCAGAGCCGTCCGTCGATCAAGAGTCAGTGCCCCGCCCAGTGTACCGACTGTGACGCAGGCGGCGGGAGAGCCCGCGCGCGGGGCAGTGGGCGAGGCTGGGGCTGCACAGTGTAACCTCAGGAACCCTCTGACCCTGAGCTGTGGGCAATCACTCACCACAGCAGCTACACAACCAGGCATGACACAGTGCAGTCTTGCCGCAGTGCTCACGTTACTCCCCCACTCCAATCTCCCATCAAAGAAAGGTCTCCACCCATCTGGGTTGTGTTATGCAAGAGTCTTTTCCTTAAGGCCGCCTGGACTTTGTGTGTTATTTCTTAAAGGTAATATTGTGTGGATGATGTGTGCAGCGCATTAGTCAGAATGCTCGCCCCTCGCAAGCGAGAGCACCCAGGTTTGATTCCTGGGCAGGAAGAAGGAAGCCTTGGGTAATAATATAATAATAATACTTGCATTTGATACAGCGCTTTTCACATCTTATCAACGTCTCAAAGCGCTTCACAGAATATACTGTAAAGTGAATTGACTGTATATTTGTGGGCAAAACGCAGCCGCCAATTGCACACAGCAGTGTCCCACAAACAGTTGTGGTTTGAAATGACCAATTTTTATTATTGTGGTTTATTTTGGAGGGATTATTAGGCTTGTGGAGTAAGGAAACTTACCCAAGGTTTTGCCCTGATCTACTTGGATTCAAACACAGGTCTCAGGCTTGTAAGGCGAGTGCTCTAACCACTGAGCTACAGGAGCTCCACATTCGCTTACACCACGTGCCTCTGTTTACCGGGCAGTAAGTATGAACCTGGTCGTTAGTCAATTGCTTGATCGCTTTCAGTCGATTGCCTGATCTGGGGGTAATAATCCCTCATAAAAATACACAACTGTGGGACATTGCTGTGTGCAATTGGCTGCTGAGTTTCACCCACAAAAACACAATCATTTATAGTACCTGTATATTCTATGATGGTGTACGATTGGTCACTGGATGGGAGCTGTATGAGAGTCATGGAAACACTGATTCCATCCTGAACACCTTTTGGAGGAGTCCTTGGAGGTTACACAAATTGATGGGTGATAAATACTCTTCTACCAGGGTTGTCTTCATAACAATATTACTGTAGATTAAAAAAGTATGATCTGCCTTACCAAGAGGAAAGCTTGATGTGTCCCACCACTCTACCTGAAATCAGCCGTGTGTTTCCGATTGTTTGGGAGATATGTTTATTTAGTCAACATTGCCTAGACTAATTATGTCTAAACCTCTGTGATATATCGATAACAAGCCACCGTACTTCAACAGTCTTCTTCCGGTTTCTTGTTCTAGGACTCTTCTCTAAAGGTTCATAGAGTTTGTAACAAGTCTTGCAGCATGTCTAACAGGCTCACCAATGAGGAGATAGATGAGCAGTTTGAACAGTTCTTGAAAGAGGTACAGTATGTTTACTCAAGTAGAACCCTGATTTGATCAAGCTGAATTTTATGACAATGTGTTTCGTGCTATTTTATACAGTCAATATCTGTTCCAGTGCAAAATCACCTAAATGCAAGCTATTGTTATTGTTGTATTTCACAGCAACTAATGGCAGTAAGTGCATAATAATAATAATCCTTGTACTTATATAGTGCCTTTCACATCAGGAGGACATCCCAAGGCGTTGGACAGTCATTGTTTCAGACCCGAGATGGGGATGGGGAGGGTGGAGGGAAAGGAGGATTTGGTGTGACTGATGGGGATTTGGTGTGACTGCCTTAAGACCTTCCTCTTCCAAAGAAGAGGAAGGTCTTAAGGCAGGACTTCAACTAGGCCAGGGAGGGGGCGAGGCGGAGGGACTGCAGGATGGAGTTCCAAAGGTTGGGGGCAGAGTGGCTGAAGGCTTGCCCACCAATGGTAGGCTGGGTGGGTTGGGGGAGGTGGAGCAGGCCAGAGCCTGCTGAGCAGAGGAGGCGGGCAGGTTGTTAAGGGGATAGGAGGTCGCAGATGTAGGGTGGGGCGAGGCCGTGGAGGGCTTTGAATATGAGGGCCAGGATCTTGAATTGGATCCTCTGGGTGATGGGGAGCCAGTGGAGTAGGGCGAGGATGGAAAACATGGGGTCACAAAGCTTGGAGCAGAAGAGGACACTGGCCGCAGAGTTCTGGATTATCTGCAACCTGTGGAGGCAGGAGTTGTCTGACAGGCAGTGGTCCTGTGGTCCTGGAGTTGAGGGTAGAGGCTGAAGGATAGAGTTGGGTGTCATCCGCATACATGTGGAACTTATGTATAAGATAATATTAGTGGGAGCATGTAGATGTTAAAAAGTAGGGGGCCAAGCACAGAGCCTTGGGGAAACCCCAAAGGTGACAGTCTGGGGGCTGGAAGTGAAGCTGTTGGTGATGACAAAGTGGAGACAATGAAAGGAGTTGACCAAGGCGAGGGCAAGTCCGTGTAGATTGAGCTGGGAGGATTGAGCCTTATCATGTCTTTGAGACGTCTCAAAGCACTTTGCAGAATATACTTTGGATTGACTGTATAATTTGCAGGCAAACAGTGGCACAAAATAATATGTGTTAGTTAAGGGATGGTGAAATATTCATTTATTCCATAAGTGATGAAGACGATTAACTGATAAATTGCTTAGGTCATTCCTCATTAATGGAATGAATACAGTGATTCACTCTTAAGTATTTTGTTTATTTAGCAACCATTTCCATAAATGTGCATTTAAATATCATTAGTCCGCAGACATGGGGCAGACTTCCACATGTGTGCAGAGGACACCCAAATGTATTGCTCTGCCTCCATCCTTGACTCTAGGACCACAAATGTCTTGACGGAAGATCTGTCAGATATCACATCCTGGATGAGAGCTAACTTTCTTCAGTTGACTGTCAACAAGACTGAGGCCCCCCTGATTGGCTCCCGTCAGCACCTCCACACCTCAGGCACTAGCAGCAAAGTATACCTCACTGTACCAGTCCGGAATCTTGGCAGTTTGTTGAACCCTCGACTATCCTTTCTATCCCACGCTGTGAGTTCAGATACTGAACTAAAGCAAATTGGGATTTGGCTTTTTACAGTGTTAAGGTGTCATTACTGACTCACTTTATTCTGGACAGCAGCCAAATTCTGTTTTTTAAACCATGTTTTCTTTTTTCAGTACAGTAAAAGTGGCATCCTCCGGGGGGTCGACTAATTGACTGTGTCGAATAATCGGGCGGCAAGTTGCCGAAAACCCAACACAAAAAATTTACTTATTTTAAACATACTATATTAATAATATACTAAATAGGAACAGAATATTGTATGAATACTTACCAATAAAGATTCCAGCACACTCAGTAAAATGATCAGTAAAACCTGATTGGTAAAAACCCAGAGTTCATAAGTTTAATAAATGCGCACGTGCACGCATTGAGCGCATGTGCAAAGTGAGCATACTCGCAATTGCTGGAATGGGGAATTGCCCCGGGAGGGGGTCGCACAATCCAGTTGATCGGGTCACGGATATATGGGCTTTTACTGTATTAACTTGTAAACAATTATATATGTATACAGGGAACAATAGGGCTCCTCGCAAAGACTTCTATTGCACCCCACTAAATTCCCTCTCCTCATTTTGGAATTTCAGCCTTGCCTCTCTATTGACTACCTTGTACAAATTCAACCTTGTACAAATTATCCTTCAATCCTTTCCGTTTAGTATGTGGACATGATGTACTTCTGAATGCTGAAAAACATTTGTTAATCCATTCCCCAATTTTTTTCCTCCTCACCCAAACCACAATTTTTTATTTTAAAGTGCTAAAAAATCTAACTCTTTGGTTGAAGAGTAAAGTCTGTTTTTATTCTGATTACTGACTGCACCATGAATGTATTCTAGTCTATTTCAGATGAGTCTGTTGATTTAGGGAGTTCGACAAAATCTAGTGTTCTGAGTTGTCTGGGGCAACCTAAGAAGAAGAAGAAGGAAATCAAAAAGGATGCAAATCTATGGTGGATCAGTGATAGCGATGAAGGACGTAAGTTGCTGCTTTCCTTACCCAACTCAAGGTGGCATTTGTTTCCTGATTTGTTGACCGCAAGTGCGTAGCATAGTGTCAGTGCTTAGGTTTCACAATGCTTCGGTGCAAATGTATTAATCCATTCAAATAGTTGTACATATTTCATTTTGCTTCCATTTCCATGAACCATTAAAACCTTGGCTTTTCTGCTTAGTTGTTGCTTTCGCTTCGTAACATTTACTCTCATTGGTTTACTTTCCCTTTCCATTCCTCGCATCTCTAAGCATGCTTTTTATCTTCTTTATATAAGAGCCTCAGACCCGGAAATTCACCAAATTGAAAAAGCAGACAGCAGTTTTTGAAACAATGAGGGAAGAAATTGTTGAAGAGAGTGATGGGAATGTTTTGTCTGAAAATCCTGGGTCCCAGGAGGGTATTTATATAATTTTTTTAAATAATAATTAATTTGAATATATGGGAAGAAATTGTGGTTAATAATGGTGTTCTCTCAAGATTAAGGCCCACGGGATTAATGGGAAAATATTAACATGGATAGAAGAGTGGCTATTGGGTAGAAAGCAGAGAGTAGCGATAAACGGATCATTCTTAAATTGGCAGGATGTAACTAGTGGAGTGTCTCAAGGATCAGTGCTTGGGCCTCAGCTATTTACTATTTACATCAATGATCTAGATGAGAACATTGAA
This sequence comes from Hydrolagus colliei, assembly GCA_035084275.1. Lineage (NCBI taxonomy): Eukaryota > Metazoa > Chordata > Chondrichthyes > Chimaeriformes > Chimaeridae > Hydrolagus > Hydrolagus colliei. Next base: position 53,465,744 of record CM068744.1, read on the forward strand.
TGTAACTTGTCTAAATTCGCGGATGACACTAAACTAGGTAGCAGAGTAAGCTCTGAGGACGATGCAAAAAGATTGCAAAAAGTTATAGATAGGCTAGGGGAGTGGGCAAGTAGGTGGCAGATGGAATTCAATGTTAGCAAGTGTGAAATTATTCACCTAGGTAGCAAGAATAAAAGAATAGATTATTTTCTAGAGGGGGAGAAGTTAGATAGTGTTAGTATTCAAAGGGATTTGGGTGTCCTTGTACACCAGTCCCAAAAAGTTAGTTTGCAGGTGCAGCAAGCAACTAAGAAGGCGAACGGCATGCTAGTGTTCATTTCAAAAGGTTTAGAGTATAAGAGTAGGGAAGTCTTGCTGCAACTGTATAGGGCTCTGGTGAGACCGCACCTAGAGTATTGTGTGCAGTTTTGGTCTCCTTATTTAAAAAAGGACATAGTTGCCTTAGAGGGGGTGCAGCGTAGATTCACTAGGTTAGTTCCTGGGATGAGGGGACTGACCTATGAGGATAGGTTGAATAAACTAGGGCTGTATTCTTTAGTGTACAGAAGAATTAGGGGGGATCTTATTGAAACATATAAGATTCTTAAAGGGCTAGATAAAGTAGGCACTGAGGGACTGTTTCCCCTGGTAGGAGAATCTATAACCAGGGGTCACAGTCTTAAAATCAAGGGTCAATCTTTTAGAACAGAGTTGAGGAAACATTTCTTCACTCAGAGGGTAGTGAATTTACAGAAGGCTGTAGATGCTCAGTCCTTGAACATTTTCAAGGCTGAGACTGATAGATTTTTGAAAAATAGAGGGATTAGGGGATATGGGGATAGGGCAGGCAATCAAAGTTAGGTGAGAAGATCAGCCATGATCTTATTGAATGGCGGAGCAGGCTCGAAGGGCCGAATGGCCTACTCCTGCTCCTGATTCTTATGTTCTTTAAGTTCTCTTGGAATGCTGGATGATGCTTAATAAGACAATATCTTACATATTTTGTCCTTTACTGTTTATTTTCTTTATTATTGCATTAAAATCATTCAAGCTTTTGCTTTCTAACTTTTACATTTAACTTCTTGTTTATAAAATTTCCTTCCTTATCACTCTCTCGTTCCTATTGCCACAAATACCTATAAGTAACTCCACCCAAACCTATCCCCAAACCCTGCAGCAAAGCACTGGAAAGGGTCAGTGGAATGGAACATTTTTACAAAACTAGGAAAGAAAATCCTGCAAACGTGCAAGAGGAAAGCAATGTTTCTGACAGTGAAGTCGGCTGCACGAATGTTGATGGTAATTGAACTTACTGTTGTTTGATGGTGATTGGAAGATGCACTTATTGGTAATAAACTACATATTATATCAGTAATCCTACTGCAATCAAAATTACAAAGGGTTCTCAAGGTAAATAAGGTTAGTGATTTGATAACTAGAGGGCATAAATTTAAGATTATTACCGCATAACACAAAAAACAAAGGCGAGATTAAATCATGTAAAACAGCGGTTGAAGCAGATTCCATTGTAGCCTTTAAAAGCAACTTTGACAGACATTTGGTAAGACAAAGTGTAACAGGTGGAAAAGGCAGGGAAATGGTTCTAAGCAGATAACTCTTGCAGATCTCTTGCAGACATCTAGTGTTGGTATGATGAGCCAAAAGGGACTAAAGATGTAAAGTGATCATCATCCAGACACCCAAGTCTGTTAATTATGTAATTCACAACCAATGAAAAGGATTGTAGTCAAAACTAAAAATACTATAGATGCTGGAAATCTGAAACAAAAACAGAAGATGTTGGGAAAACTCAGCAGGTCAGGCAGTTTTGGGTCCACAATCTTTTGTCCACGACCCTTCCGTGGACCCGAAATGTTGACTCACTTTCCTTTCTCCATGGATGCTGCCTGACCTGCTGAGTTTTCCCAGCAACTTCTGTTTTTGTTTTGAAAGGATCGTAGTGATCTGTCACAGAATTACAGGCACCTGAAATTTGCTCTATATGTCCACATGATTTACGGAACTCACATTATGAACTCAGTGTTCACACAAAAATGGCCAGAAACAGAATAAAAGCATAAATACAAACTATGTAAAATCAAAATGAGTTTACTTTTTAAATATGCTTGAGGGATTCTTACCACTGTCATCTAATACTGCCAGAATTCTTAATTAGATTATTGCTTTGTAGGCAATTTTTGCTATTGATTATTCTGTAGGTTACAAATTTTGTACTACAAATGTTTACCAATGCAATGCTGAACTGTTTTCTGGCTTGTGATATCTCAGTTACACCACCAAATGATTTTGATGATGGTGGTGTTGTCTTGCTAACCCCCAAATTTGAACTTGTTTTTATGCACACAGAATCTATATCAATCTCTGCATTGCATATCTATACATTTCTCAAAGTAATGAATGCAGAGTATCGTTATGAAGAAGATGAACTGGTTTTGCTATTTATTAGGATTGCTCTGTAACAGAGTACTCTATTTGCTTTTGAATGACTAAGCATAGTTACAGTAAAAGCCTGTTTATCCGGCACCCGATCAACCGTAACTTCCGTATAACCGACATTGCAAAAAACAGGTCTGCATTTGATTAACTGATTTATCCGGAAAAATGCATATAAATATTTTTTGTTTGTTTTTTTCGTTTTCGGCACATGCTTTAACCGGCATTGGCCAGGTCCCGAGGGTCTGGATAAATGGGTTTTTACTGTACAGGTACCCCGCCCCAACCGCGTTTTTTCTACCGCAAATTTCACTTCTCCATGGTGGGCTCCCTGCAACAACACTTGCCAACCACAGCAATGGGTTTTGCGTATCCATGGGTTTTAACACTAACACTAGCGTTTGGCGCTAGGACCCAGTTGCATCAACCAGCCACGATATCGCTTCGCGCTAGTGTTTGGTGCTAGGACCCAGTTGCGATGTCGCAATCAACCAGCCACGATGTCATTTCTCTGCATCCACCCCCCTCGGTGTCACCCACCACACCACCTTCTCCACATCCGTCCCCCTCGCACTCATTGGTGATTTATCATCTGGAGGAGGAGGCAGAGGAAGACCGTGCACAGGGCCCCGCTTCCATATAACAGCACGTAACATGCCTCCCCCATCATCATCATCATTAGGATTTAGGTAAATCACATGAACTTTTTTGTGTTTAGTTCAAGGACAAGCAAACTTACTCCCCCTATCCCCATGTTTCCCATAGGGCCTTTTCCAACCTTGCATTTTCCAACCTTGGTTTTACTGACCATGGAGGTTTTCAGGAACGTATCCCCCATGGTTGGGGAGGGATACCTGTATTTACTTTTTGTTTAACATGGCATTTCTTTTTTTAAAAATATATTGTCAACGTCAATTTGCTTTACAGTATATTCTGTGAAGTGCTTTGAGACGTCTAGAAAATGATTGATTAGTATATACATTTAATCAACGTAACCTATCTTTTGATGATTGGATATATGTATCTAGTTCTGAATTTGATCAATTCAATACAATTTTATGTTTGAGAAGTTTAGCCCAATAGCTCAAATTCAGCTTGAAGGTTCACTAAAGGATGACAACAGCATCAGGATTGAGACTTAAATTAGAAAATATTCAAAAGCGCATAATGGAAAGAAGAAATTGTCAGGCATGTACAAATACTGAGAAGGCAGTTTTTATTATCAGTTTAAGGATCAGCAAGAATCAGTCTGGGTTAGAAGTAACATTTGACATTTGGTCTGTTTGTGAAGAGTGTGTTGCTATGGAGAAAAACATAACTTGTTGTGACTGGCCTATATTGTAGTTCTCCTTCACGCCAAGCCAGAATCTCGTGAAGCAACAATGAGTTCTGAGATTGACAATAATCATAGCCTTGGGATGTCTGCCTGATGTGAAAGGCGTTATATGTGTAACTTTATTGTTGTTGTCTTGAACCTTCCACCCAAAGCAGGAGGCTGGTTGGAGGGAGTTGGCTCCTGGTGGCAGTGACTGTGCTCTGGTTGGCAGGGTTTATTTTTGATCAGCCAGGTGTTTGCAGAACCTCATCCATCCCCAAGCTAAAGAGTATCAGGTTGGCAAGAGCCAGAATGTGCATTGGGGTAACTCCTGGAGTCTAACCAGTTTAAACAGCACAGCTTGCCATGGATATCACTGCCTGGGAAGCTTTCCTGCTTCTTCTCCAGCTAGGACTACTGTACCCGTTAGAGCTTTGGTTTGCAGGGTTAACAAGCAGAATTAGATGATTCCCTGCTCCCCACGACTGGTCTGCCCTTCCAGGTCCTGCCGCTGAGCCAGGCAGAGCAAAATTGAAAAAAACAGGGCTGAGCAAGAGAACTGGGAGAGTGGCTGCTCTCTGACCCAGGCTGCATCCCTTTGTTTCTGCCTTTCCTACCGGGAGAGAAAATTACAAAAGTTCTTTCAAATACCCTTTTAAATTTATGTACACATGCAGCCGAGCTGTTATATGTAAATGTAAAACTAAAACTGCAGCAACCACACAACTTTCAAAACCTTGTCACTTTATCACTTACTTTAATACTATAATAATAATCCCTTGAAAAAAACGGTAATAAATTGGTCATCTCAATCCACAAGTGTTTGTGGGACACTGCTGTGCGCAAATAGCTGCCACAAATATACAGTCAATTTGCTTTACAGTATATTCTGTGAAGTGCTTTGAGACGTCTAGAAAATGTGAAATACTAAACTATATGGCTTTGTCACTGTGTTTGCATGAAAATGATATAGGCTTACAGGAATCCAATAGGAGCTTTCTCAAATCCAGTAGGACCTCCCAGTCTATTGCAGAGGTTGAAGAAGAACACGAGAAGATAACTCTGGTTCAGGAAGGCGAGAGGACATCTGTGTCCATCAGCAAGGACAGCCTTGAGCCGAATGGTGAGAAATGTTTTTGCCAACCCTTCCCCTCATCCCACCAAATCCCCCACCACAAACTGTCCCCTCCGCATCGGTCTCTAAAATGTCAACTCCCTGTCCAACAAGTCCCTCACCATTTTTGACCTTATCACCGATGAATCCATCGATACCCTCACCCTAACCGAAACCAGGGTTACCCCAAGCGACACCTTCCCCCTGACTGAGGCCACATCTCCCGGCTATACCTTCCATAAAACCCCGTGGCCTAACTACCATGGCAGTGGTGTGGCGCTCATCTTCCAGTCCACCCTTGGCCTTTCACCATATTCCTCCGGAACTGTCCCTTCTTTCGAACACCTCACTCTCTACCACCCCTCTAGTCTCTCCCTCAAAATCCTCCCAGTCTACCTTTCCCCTTAAGCCCTCCCCACCGTGTCTTCTACCATTCCAAACTCCGTGATCCCATCTCCCCCATCCTTGCCTGACTCCATTGGCTCCCCATCATCCAAAGAATCCAATTCAAGATTCTGGTCCTCACATTTAAAGCTCTCCACAACTTCGCCCCACCCTACATCCGTGACCTCCTATCCCCTTACCAATCTGCCCGCCCCCTCCATTCAGTAGGCTCTGGCCTGCTCCACGTTCCTCGACCCACCCGCCCAACCATTGGCGGGCGAGTCTTCAGTCACTCTGGCCCAACCTCTGGAACTCCATCCCAAAGTCCCTCCACCTCACCCCCTCCCTGGCCTCCTTCAAGTCTTGCCTCAAGACTCTCCTTCGATGGACCCATCAGCAACTCCTTTCCCCCCCCCTCCCCACTGTCCTCAGCTCGGGTCTGAAGCAGTAGCTGTCCAGCGCCTTGGGATGTCCTCCTGACGTGAAAGGCGCTATACAAATGTAATTTTGTTATTATTATAAATGTTTGTTATAAGAAAATAAATTGGAAACAAGGAGAAGGAAATGGGAGTATAGTTTTATTTAAATACCTTTCCAAAGATAATAATCCTTGTATTTGATAAAGGGCATTAGCATGTCGTTGAGAAGTCTTAAAGCACATCACAAAATATATTGTGAAGTGGATTGACTGTGTATTTTGTGGGGATAATGTTTGCTAATATTGAAAGAAATTATCCTCTACTGTACATTTTACAATAGAGCTGTGCCTAGCTGCTGCCAAATTTGTGATAGTAAAACAACCTGCTATAAAATTAGTTTGTCTAATTATGTGACAAAGTATTGCTATCATTTCCTCCAAATGCTTTAGATCCCTATTTTAGCCAGATGTAAGATCTGTTATTCAAACTTAGTAACTGTTCAAAATGGATTGAAACAATTTTTCAGCCTTTGATTAAGATTTAACATTATTTTATCTTGTATCTGTTCAGTTATAATATACCTATTCCTAATGAATTTATAAAATACAGCTACTGTGTATATAATGTATCTGCATTCTGTTAGCCTTGTAAATATAGCATAAATATATTGTGAAAAACTCTTCAAAGCAGAATGAAAATGATATGTTTTATCTTTAGAGTCTGTTGTAGCATCAGGACCTGGGCAAAATACTCAAGTACTTGGGCTGGATACATTGGAAGAACAAGAGCAGAAAGAACAGTTCTTTGCTAATATTGAGAGGGGAGCTTCTTCCACTATTGACTACTGCAAGCTTAATCAAGAACTTGAGCAAACCAATACAACACTATTGTCTGCTTTATATCGGTAAGATAAATGTTTGCTCCTCATCAATGGCAATTTTGGTTTAGAAAAATCAAAGTTGTCAAAAAATTCAATTTAGAATTTGCTCTAGTCTATTGCTTGCTTTGCTATAGATGGAAATCAACTTCTAAATGAATGATAATCCTTGCATTTGGTATATAGAGCTATAGAAGTGAAAAAGCACTATATCAAATGCAAGGATTATTTATTTATTATTATTCCCCTCTCTTGCCCCTAGGTTACCCAGCTCAAAGGCCTAGATATTACTGTTAAGCACTTTGGATTCTTCTGATGTGAAAGGCACTATATAAATGTCAATTGAAATATATGATATAATCTCATTAAAACATTCCCCATGTTTTCGCACACTTTAAAAAAGGACTTCCATTTGTTACTGATGTCACTTGCGTTGGCGCTGACCTGATAATGGACATAAATAGAAGATATAAAGAGGTACATAAAGGTGTGAGATAAGCTAAATCTTATAGGGATGTTTGAAATTCTTTCCCTTAGTATTGAACATATTTTCACGCCCCAGCCTACAGATCAAACGCTCTTTTCCCTTCAAATGATGTGGTCATTTGGTAACCACAATAATATGAAGAGAATAGCAGAATGAAGAAGTTAAGAAAATATGACATTAATACCTTTACTTTTCTAGGTATAAAAGTTTTAGCTTTTTTTGTTATTGTATAATTTTCCATTTACGTTTTGTTTCATTTCATCTTCTTTCATACAGTATGTGATACTAACACGTGCCTGCCTGTTGGTGGAATACTGCATTGCATCTTTCGCGGGCTGCAAATATAACGCACCACTGACTTCTAGTTTCTGTACTGTCCAGCTCTGTAAAATTATTCAGCTTGATGATACTGATTTATTGCATGCCTCAGTTCATCCTATTCAATATCAAAACAGATAAGTTGTCTGGCTACTTAAAAACTAGCACCATCAGAATTCCAAGGATTTCGACCAAATCTCAATTTGAAACAAGAACAGTAGCTTTATTTACTTCATTATTCAATTTCAATCAAAACTATCTGCACGCAATACCAGCACTGAACATCATAATTCTCTTGTTTTAGAGCAGTTATTCTAAACAGGGTCAGTCCCTTAGTCCTTTCCTTGTTCACATCAGTGTAAACTCATTTGATTTTATACTCTATGTGTTAGATGATTGGAAATCCCTTACCTATTTGAAACCAGTACAATTTTTGAAACTTTCTGTGCTTCCAACAACGACTCGGTTGAGTCTGCAGATTTTGTCACTTTTTTTTCTATACAGAACATTAGATTTTCAGTTCTAGATTTCCATCTGATTTTAAATCTGTTTTTTTATAGAAAAAATTGTTTCAGCTCAAGAGCTTTTCATTCAGCAAGGATGACCTATTTATTTGAAGGACTTATACATGATATTGTGATGATGGAATTCAGAATCTGAAATTCCATGTAACAGACATTGAGGATTAAATCCACTGAACCAATTCATTGAGATGATTACAAAGCTCCAGTTCAAAAATAACTTTCCATAATTTTCAAATCTTGCTGCTTCCTTTAGAATCCAAGACATGAATGAAAACATGTTGTATGAAAACAGTGCAGATCTTTCTTTTCGACCTTGCTTTTAGTTAACTTTTGTCCTCCCACTTCTCCCCCCACAGCTCCCTTGTCAGCTCCCACACACACAGTCAGCTTTATGAAGAGCTTTGAGACATCCTCTCAACATGAAATGTGCTGCAAAGTGTAAAATTGGTCTTTTATAAGAATGCCCTGTGAAATATCAACTGACATAAAGCAGTGTATACAGCATTGATGCTCTGATTGATGTTTCAGTTATGAAGTTTTACCTTTTGCCGTCTTTTCTAGAAGGGAACATGAATGTTCAGCACATCAGGACGTCATGGAGGATGATTCCAGACCTAAAACAGGTGGAGTGTTGCTCAATCTTTGTGATAAATAATAGAATATAGTGACAGCATGAAGCACACTTGAGTAAATTTGGGACATACGCTTTGATTTTGTTGATTTAAAAAAAATTGTTTGGAAAATAATTAAAATTCTATATGGTATGCAGGTAAAGGTACATTCTGAGTCTGGTTTTGATTGATTATTCATTACACTATGTTTCTTCCAGTTCATGTATGATTATGTGTGGAGCTTAGTCAAAAACAACAGATTTGCTTCATTGGTAATTGTTTCTGGACAACTTGCAGATCTGTCATTATTTTAGAGCGTTGTGATAAGTAATATTTTCTTTCTCCTGAACTGTCAATCAGTCCAAAATTATAATCCGTTTCAAGGAGGAGGACAACAACAACAAAATTGCATTTCTAGAGCGCCTTCCACGTTGGGAGGACGTCCCAAGGTGCTGAACAATCAGGGATCGGGACTCAAGCAAGGAGGGGGGAGGGGGCAGGGTAGGTGGAAGGAGAGAGTCGGGAGGCCAGCAGAAAGCACGATCGAAAAGGACACCTTGGACACCTTGAAGGAGGCGAGGGAGGAAGCGAGGCGAAGGGACTGTGGGGTGGAGTTCCAGAGTGTGGAGGCAGAGAGGCTGAAAGCCTGTCCGCCAATGGTAGGTCAGATCGGGTGGGAGACATGCAGCAGACCGGATCCCACTGAATGGAGGGGGCGAGTAGTTTGGTAGAGAGGGCGTACAATAATAGCTTGGGGTGTAAATGAGGGTCCATTTTAATGAAAAAATGACTTTTTTCTCTCTTTCAACGCAGTGGTCAATTTTGCATTTTACTGAAATTTTATTCAAACAAGATTATTTGGTGCCCACTGAAAAACAACATTCTAAATTGCAGAAATGTTTGTTGGTGATGATAAGACAGGGGAAACGCTAATGAGATTATATTTTTTAACAAGTATCGTAGCATTGAGATTGGAAGTACTATTCAACACCAAGGCAACCAATGCACCAGTTTAAAGTGACATTTCACTTTCAGTGCCCCATGCCTTTCAGGTCTATTTGTTTTGTTTAGTAGGTTTATGTATGTTGGAAATTAAATAATTTCAGAAAACATGCATTTTTTCAGGATGGGTACAGGGAGCAAGTGACCAACTCAAATCTCTGTTAAAATGTTAACTTTTTAACTTCCTTCTCCATCTCCCCTGCCCTGTGCTCGGGTCCTGACCCCTGACTGTTCAGTGCCTTAGGACGTCCTCCCCACGTGAAAGGAGCTCTATAAATGTAATTTTGTTGTTAACTTACTTGTTGGTAAATCTCAGATGTTGTAACCCAAACTGATTTTGAATGTGTATGTAGAGTTAATGATGTACCACGCTCTTGACTTCAGCTTCAAAACACTACAGTGATGATTTTGAAGATGATGATGATGTCAAGATTGAAAATGAAGAATTGGAATTAGATAATGAAGCCAACATTGAACATATTCTGGAAAAGGATGAAATTAAATCTCATACAAATCAAATGATGTCTGATAAAGAGGTAATAGTATGTAAAGTTGTCCATTAACATTGCAGTGCTGATATTATAACAACGTACCTTTACGTAAGCGCCTTTCATGTAAAGGACTGTTTCAAAATACTTGGTAAATGTAATGGTGCACATTAAGCGGGGAAGGGAATGTTAAAGATGTTGACCAAAGGCATTATTAAAAGAGATGTATTTGGGAGAATCTTGAAGACAAAATGGTTTGGGAATCGAGGGGGCACTGGTGAGTAGCCTTGCTACTGATGGAGCGCAGAGCAAGCAGGTAAGTTAAGATACTATAAATTAAGATTTATTTTTGTGGTCATGGTTAGCATCGTTTCATTTTATTATTTCTTCATTTGATCTCTGTACATATGGAGTCCCATAGCTCATTGGTTAGAGCATTCTAACCACTGAGCTATAGGACTCCATATGTACAAAGATCTAAGTTAGTATATTCTGTGAAGCGTTTTGAGACATCTAAAAGACATGAAAAGCGCTATATCAAATGCAAGGATTATTATAATTCCTTCTTCCACTCCACTATTTTAGGAACAGCAACATTCTCAAACCAAAATGAAGTGCAGACAACCCGGTTGCTCATCTTTGACAAATGAATCTAGAATTAAAGGGTGGTTTTCAGAGTTAATATTAGTTACAGAATTTGATTCTCCTATATGATCTATTAAAATTCATCTGATTGTATTTTCAGGGAGCAGAATGTGGAATGCTGGCCAAAGGTATTTAACCTCTAGCTGTTAATGATATATTTGCTTAAACCTAAGAGGACAGTGTCAGTTCATTACCCAAAAAAGTCTATTTTACAATTTTATTTATTACACCATTGAGTAAATTATTGTACTATAAATATAAGTAAGTCTAAATTGAGAAGTTGTTTTGAACAAACTGACACCCTTTTAGATAACATAAACTTTTGTTACAATTATAGTCCTAGTATCAGAAACTAGTAATCCAGATTTGTGTTTTAAATAAGTAATCTAGCATTGTTTTGTTATTACATCTCCAGTTGTTTCATTAGCGCAAAACAAGAGAAACAAAATTGCTTTTAGTGTTTAAGACCCATACATTGATTTACTTTTTATTCTATTCATTTTTATCATCAAATACTGATTTTTGGATAAATACCATGAGTTATGTGGATGTAGGTAGATTAATTCTATCCTAGTAAAAACAGAAAATGAAAGCATAAATGTTTCAAGCCAGTAATCCCTATGTGACATAATCAACCAAATACTACCTTAACATAATGATGTATACAATGTATCTCATAAAGTGCTTTCAAATCTCTCTCTATTGATGTAAAAGATGTATCAGATGAAAGCATCATTTTTATCAGAGGGCAGCTATTCTAAAACTCCTGTTTGTTTTGTGATGAGACAAGAATTGTAGTGAAAATGTATCATTAAGAAATTAGCAGGTGCAATACCCTATAGCTACTTCCGAACCAAGTTTGAACATGATTTCTCTGCAAAGTTGATAGATCCACATTTATAATTACAGTTGTGCTGCTGGATTCACAAGATTCAACCCTGGACACACAAAAGTTATTACAGTTTGAGGATGATAAACCAGAATGCAACATTATAAATGATGAAAAAGAGATGCTGCAGGGCATTTCTTCGCCAATGTCTGGCACTGGTAAGTGATGCATGAAAATATTCTTTCCTTGGTGTTCAACTACAAGTATGTTTGAGGATTTGTCTTTTCATTCCCTGAAATATCCTACTCTTTTTTGCATTATTTCTTGAATATCTGCTGGGTTAGTAACATTTCAAAGGCATTGTTATTCCTACATCGACTAACGTATGTTGACATGTTATTCAATGCCTCCACAGTTTTACACCTGCGCACGTTTTTTGGCAAGCGAAATTTGGTAATACAGGTATCCCTCCTCAATCGCGGGGGATACGTTCCTGTAAACCTTCGTGGTTGGAAAAATTGAGATTGAAAAAGCAGTGCCCTATGGGAAACATAGGGATATGGGGAATAAGTTTACTTTTTTGTGGTTGGGAAATGCAGGGCCCTATGCGAAACATGGGGATACAGGGAGAAAGTTCATGTTTAGTAAAACTACACAAAAAAAACACATACAGTTATAATATACATGGGGATAGGAGGAGTAAGTTTGGGCGCATTGGCTGCCAGGATCTGCAGCAATCTGCTACAGAGAGAGAAAGAGACATAGAGGCCTGGGGGAGGTGGGGGGGTGCGCGGGGGGGTGACACGGAGGGCTGGGTGGGGTGGGGGTGACACGGAAGGCTGGCGGGTGACAAGGAGAGCTGGGGGGGGTGACATGGAGGGTGGGGGGGCTGGAGAAGGTGAGAGAGAAGTGGGGTTGGAGGGAAGAGAACTTACAGAGAGAGAGATCTGCAGATGCTGGCAGCTAATGCTCCCAAACTTACTAGCTAGGCTGCAGAGAACCGACAATAAATTAATGTTACTGTATTTACCTTAATCCTAAGAGAGAAGCGAGAACTGGGTCCTAGTGCTATAGGCTAGCTGTTTGCACACACACAGTACCTGTAGATCCACGAGTGCAGCTAGACCACGTGGAGTAGTAAAGATGTTGATAGGCGAGAAACGCGGATGAATACACACTAATACTCGGATGAATGCGGTCCCTTGTTTGGAGGAGTGAAACTTGAAAATTTAAACCCGCGGATTTAAATCGCCAAACACGGTTTGAGGGGGTTGTCGCATTTAGCCAACCATGGATGCGTGTGTTTCGTGGTTGGCAAGGCCGCTGTTGGGGCGGGATACCTGTATACCACAAATAAAAAGCTTCTCTGATAATTTGAGGGTTTTTTAACTGTCAAAGGATGATACTTTAGGAGCAGGGCACTTTTTAAAAATCTGTTGCAAATTAATTTATGCAAGAAAATCATTAATCCAATCCATCAACCTGGATTCCAGTTCAGGCACATTTGGACTGAACCTATTTTAACATAATTCTCCCATTTGTTGTGTGAATTTGGAACAATGAACAGCCTTTGGCCTGCTCCCAGTAACTTGGGACGTCCTCCTGTCGTGTTGTTTTTTGTTGTTGTTGCATCGTATCACTTTCTAAATTGAAATGTATATTGTTTGTGGATAATTGCAGACTTTTAAAAATAATTGATGAGAGCAATTTATTTCCATCAGGAGTCTTGTACCAAATCAACAAATTGCCAACATGGGTGCTGACAAATAAATGAATGCAAGCTGACTGAAAGTTATTAAGTGCAATTTCTGTTTAAATTATAAAACCAAGTACATTTTGTGGACAATATTGGCTGTTTCTCAGTGTCTGATGGAACTGTTTCTATGGCACCAGGAGATAAAACCTGAGGTCTAAATATAAATCATAACCCTCAAATAATGCCACAATCATGCTTATGTTACAAGTCATGTGGCATTTAGCTTGTATTAGTATTTTGTTTGGAAAGAAAAGGGAGTCTTTAATTTAGTTCCAGTTAATTAATTTAATCTAATCTTCCATTATGCATGCATGCCTAAAATAGAGTGACTGGAGCCTGGAAAAATAGCCAAAAATGGTTTTATATCAAATATTAAAGGAAACCACTATGGTTCATGATAAGCTAATAAATGTTGTTTAATAGAGTACATGACACTTGAGGAATTCCTCCCCCACATTTAAAAAAAAACATTTCCTCATTCCCTACTTTTACTCTTGTTTTATTTTCTGCCTTTTTTTTCTTTTATTGGTGTATTCTATAGTACTTACAACAGTAATGCAGTTCATATCTAATCCACATTGTATCCAATTCATATTTAATTTTCACAGCATCTGTTACACTGGTATACATACAACATGTATGCTGTTTGTATTCTTAACATTAGACAAAAATAGGACGTATTCTGTTTGGGGAATTGAGGAAGAAGGGAGTTTTAGGAGCACATAAAAATCCTCAACCCAACAAAAATAAAAGCATGTTTGTCATTAGGTACTTGGCCGTCTTTGTTCTCATGCATGTCATTATTACCTTATTAAACTAGGCCAACGCACTTTTCTGAGGAGCAGCATACTTAGGAAGCAATTGATGCAGATAAAAATCCAAGATACTAAGTACAGGGAGTACGCATAGGATAAAATTAATTGACAAGACGGGAAATTAATAGATGTAGAGGTATTACTAGATTCATCATTCACCAAAACAGACTGTTCTTGACAGTCACAAATTATATTTTGTTCATCTGTAACCAGGGCTCTCTCTGCCTCCTCATGTTTGTTGACCACTCTATTCTCCACTGCTTCTCCACTCAGGTCCACATTCACGACTCTATCCTTTCCTGGTTTCACGTTTACCTTTCCCATCGTTTCCACTTTGTATCCACTATTGGCTTCTTCTCGTCCAGCCCTCGCACCATGCGGCTTTCCTCAGGATACTGTCCTTGGTCCTCTCTTTAATATCTATATGCTCCCGCTTGGTGATGTCATCCACAGGCATGGGGTTAATTTCCACATGTATGCAGATGACACCCAACTTTATCTGAGGTGAAAGTTGCTATATTAATGTAACTGTGTTGTTGTCTGGGAAGAAAATGCCTCAGAGAGGACATTATAGAGATATAAGTTTGTAAATGGGAGTGATTAAAGTCAATAATATTTTTGAATGCACAGCAGACAGCAGCACAACAAGACACAATTGAAGGGGTGCAAAGGACAATTTCAGGACAGACATAAGGAAGTATTTCGTTATCTTGAGGGTAATTAACTATCAGAACAGCTAGCAAGAAAGGGATTAAAGCCAGGGCATTGGACTCACTAAAACAAATCTTAATGTTAAAATGGGATGATTATATTAATATTGTAATCAGGCCATACGCACTAAACCTTTTTTTGTGAGTATCCATTTTTCCTCTAATGGTTTGCCTCAGGAAGTGACAGCTAATAATGAGTTTAACATAAATTTTGCAATCTCACCACTGGAACAGGCATGTTAGTAATACCTCAAAAAATTTAAAAATATGATTTAATTTGCATCACTACTGCAAATAGGCCAGTATTTTAATGCAGAATTTAAAAAGTCCAGTATTTTAAATATTCATATATGATTCAGGACAGCTTGCCTGCTTCAATAGATAGATTAATTTAACTGCATTAACCTTTCTCACATAAAACTGTTGAATTGGTACACTAACCTTCTACTTTAAGTGCCACTTCTAAGCATTACAGTTAAATTATTTGTTACGGAGGTTTAATTTGCATCCGATTCTGTTTGAGTTTATAATCTTTACATTTATTCATAAATTGTGAGTTCCGATGAGACTATTTCTCTGTTTTAATTGTGTTGGAAATATGGTTGTAAAAGTTAGCATAAATCGTGTTTAAGCTTCTTGTTCTGTGAACATTCTCGGATACATTTATTTTAAAATGTAGTCTTACAAATCGTGTCTTTGCAGATTGACACACTGATTCATTTGTAGGCAGTAAGTCAGAGAATATATATGTGTATATATGTGTAGTCTTCACAGTTTTGATGTAAAATACAAGGAGGCAGGGTTGCTGTTAAATTTGCAATCCTGTAAACAACAACAACAAAATTACACCTGTATAGCACCTTTCACGTCAGAAGGACGTCCCAAGATGTAAATAAGGTTTATTTAGAACCCCACTGGTGGAAAGAATCGTGATGGTGATCATTGCACAATGCAACAAAGTACAAAGATGTGTATCAATTTCTCTGATTATGCAATGCTGAGTTTGTGATTTCAATTGGCAGCCACATCCATGGCTTGACCTAGTGATTACCTGGGGTCTCAGCGTCTCGGACCTCACCATCACCGACCATTTCTTCATCTCCTTCAACTGATCAATTCCTCTCCCCACCCCCACCTACCGACCTCCATTACTCTCTCTCATGACTCCCACTCCACCAATCTCGATGCCCTGGGTCCCCTCACTTCCCGAACCGCCTCTTACTCACCAAAGTCAGCCTGCTACACCAGCTACCTCCGTTTCCTCAAGGTACAGGTACGTGCACCTGGCGCAAATGCAGTTAACAGTTCATTAGCCTATCTGGCTAGACTTTATCAAAACCTACTGCTCCACCCTCGCCTCTGCTGAATCGTCCTCCTATTCCAAGACAATTTTGGAGGTCAAGGACAACCCCAGACTCCTCTGTCCACTCCCTCGCACCTCCCACGCCAAGTGCGAGGAGATGCTGCATTTCCTCTAAACGAAAATCTAGGGAATCCACTCAGCTGCCTCTGCACTTCCGACTACTACGCTCATCCCATCTCCCCTCACTCCCATACTCTACCAATTCCTCACTCTACATCTATGAACCTGACTCCCTCCCCACTCGTTCAACACCATTACAATTCAAATGAAACCGACCACCTGTTCTCTCAACCCCATCCCTACTGCTTTCCTTACTTCCGAGCTCCACCACCTTGCCCATTCCCCCCCCCCCCCCCCCAAACATCATAAACCTTTTCATTCATCATTTCCATCCCTTTAAAAATTCCATCATCACTCCTATCCTTAAAAAACCCTCTCTTGACCCACTCAATTGGCTGCTGTGTTTCGCCCATAAATATACAGTCAATTCACTTTACAGTATATTCTGTGAAGCGCTTTGAGATGTCTGGAAGACATGAAAAGCGCTATATCAATTGCGAGGAGGATTTTTATTATTCCTGCTCTCAAATTACAGTCCCATCTCCAACCTCCCTTTTCTTTCCAAGGTCCTCGAATGAGTCATTGCTTCCCAGCTTCGCTTCTTTCTCTCCCACCGCTCCCTTCACAAACACCTTAAATTGGGTTTCCACAGCCCTCCCCACCACGACCCCAGCTCGGGTCAAAACACTGATTGACAAGCACCATGGGACATCCTCCCAAAGTGAAAAGCGCTGTACAAATTTAATGTAGTTTTGTTGTTGAAGTAAGTAAGCAAAAGTCAGATTACGTCGTCCTTATGTGAAAGACACTGTACAAGTGTAATGTGTAATTTTGTTGTTGTTGACAATAAAATGGAAATGAATACTCAATTAATAGCAATTAATACTGATGATGCTTACATGTTTAATCCCATCAAACGTTTTAAAACTTTAATTAGCTAGGAGCTATATCTTGTTGCCTCTGCCTTATCCAGTTGCAGTAAAAATGTATTTTGTTGTTGATGCACAGATACTTTTGTTATGTAGCTGTCACTTAATGATGACGAGCTTAATGAGGATAAAAGCATGTCCTATATATTCAGAATGTCTTCCATCAATATGGAAATGTTTCCTATGATCAGAAATGTTGTGCTTTGGAATACGATTTGGACAAAATTGACATGGATTAGAACTTGCTCTTTTAAACTATTCTTAAATGGATAGCCTGCATATTGTCTCTTGAAGCTAAATAAGGTGTAATATTCTTTACTGTTTTTAGGTATTTCCTGCATGCAAACCAACACCAACAGTGATATGGAAGCCTTACATCAAGCGTACCACAGCATTGATCAGTTGTTGGAAGACTCTGACATAGGACATGGAATATTGCTGCATGAAAATGAAAGCAGTAGAGATTCAATTCTAGACAGTGTGGACTATTTTAAAGGGGTACCAAAGAACGTTTCTACTGCAGAATCTGGTAAGCACAGAATGGGTTGAATGTGTTATCCCTTACTTAGGTTGTAACATTATTATGTGAGAATAGATTCATTATGAATTGATTCACCATCAGCAAATATACAAGAATGCAATGCAACAAACTGGTTGGTTTCTCTTTTAACATTCAGCAAAGTGATTCAATTTAATGTTCTTGAGTAGGGCCTCAGTGTGTGCCTGCCAAATTATTGATTATTGCATCTTGGTGAGTAAATTGAATGTTAAGATACAAAATGTACCACAAGCAAGCAATTGTTTGTAGTTGTAGAATTCAGGCAAGTATTCTAATATTCAGGTATAGCAGTTGGCTGCTGCTACCATTATTTACTGAGAGTTTTTTTGGGTTAAAGAGTTCACGTTTCTGCACATAGATTGTCGACACTAGTGTGAAACACTGACGATAACATCTATATAAAAAATACAACAATTAATATATAAATGTAATCACACCTTAAAGGCACAGTCATGTTGAGCCAATTGACCTCTTCTATACTGTCAATTTTAAATCTATTGCGTAAGAGTAGGCAAAACTAAACCCAGGAATTTTACAGATAAAAGCAGAAACTACCAAGAGGACACTTTGAATAACATTTAAATGTCAGCAACTCCACTTGACTAACACTCCTTATGGAGCAAGAACCATGAGCTAAAACTCAGCATTGGTAGACACATGTCCAAAGATGTTAACCCAATTATATCTGGTTTGCTGCAGCTTCTCTGTTGGTATGTTTATATAAAATAGGATATAAATAATAATAAGCTTTGCATTTAAAGTAGCACCTTACCATGTTGTTGAGATATCTGAAAGTGTTTCACAGAATATACAGTGAATTGACTGTATATTTTGTGACCGAAATATACAGTCAAATCTTGTTACAGTATTTTTCAAATCAGTAAAAAATGTGAAAATAAATTAGATCAAAGAAAGTACTGCAAATATAAACATGGTGTTTTATTGCCTTTGTCATCAGAGTTAAAATGACAAATTATTCTCTTAACTGTTTTGAAAATGAACCCAGACAAACAGCCTATACGGGTCTGCTGTGCTACTGTACATTGTTTATGTTTCTTGCATCTTTTCTTTTCAGATCTGCCCACTGTGGAAGAATTAATGAAGCATATTAATGAAAAGTCTGCATTTGCAAGAGGATTTGACTTGCATACAGTGAGGTATTTAGTTTTCAGATAATCATGGGTCATTTGGACAGTATTGAGTAGAGTGACATTTTATTTTTAGTGCAGCAGTTGTCATCTAGGTGTCTTGTTATACTGAAACACCACACCAAAATGCAAAATGTTTGATCAATCTTTAAACTGACCAGAGGTTTAGGGAAACACAATACAGTACAATCTACATTATATAGCACTTTTCACTTCAGGAGGATGTTTCAAAGCACTTGATGTTGGGCACCTGAGGGAAGCCAAAAAGTTCTGTGCAATTTAAGGTCCATATTTTAATGCTCTTTAATCCACAAAACGCAATGTTGATTCAATCCAATGTATAATGCAACTTTCCAATCAAGCTTCTTTCACTCTTTCCCCTTTCAATAAATCCCCTTTCACTCTCTCTCTCTCCAACTCTCTCAAGTCATTCTTTTCAGAATCCTTATGTAATTGTCCCATACATAATTGCCACTTATGTTGTTAAATATAATATGCAATACACCATACTTAATTAGACTTATGTTTTTAAAGTTAATATGCGACACATATAAAATATGCTCAGTGGTTACTCAGTGGCTCAGAAATCCTTGGCCACAGGATTCATTGGATTGAAAAAGCTAGCTTTATCTTTCAGTAATGAATCTTACTATTGTTGATGTAGCAACAACTTAAATTTATATAGCACCTGTCATATTGGATAACATCTGGGTACAGTGTTTGCCAACAATCACACATTCACTGCAAATCACAGAAACTCAAGTGAAGTGACTTTGGGTTGTACTCCTAACATGAAAACTAAATTTCTTGTTTTGCTAAAAACGATGGAAGAAAAATGATTGCTTATCTTTTCAAAGATTTTTTATTTAAGTTTGGATGGGTGGAGTGTTTCTTGTTTCCCAAATGAAAGAATGAAATGTGAATATTTATCTTTCACTCCACAGTACAGATCCACAGCAGGGGACTGAAGCAGCAGAAATGTTCAGGCAGCCGATATTAAATGACTCCAGTAACACTCTTCTTTCTGAAGTACAGCCTGACTCTTATTATTCTTCTGGAAGAGAAAACCGGGCCAAGGAATTATCTCAAAGTTCTTTGGACAAAAGGACCGATGGCATGAAAATAATTTATCACAACAAAGAAGATGTTAATAGCATGCTGAACAGTTCTGTGACCAAATACAACCCCACATCTTCTAATTCCTCACTGATTTGCAGAGATCTCCAGGTACATTTAGATTTCTATGTATATTTTATGGCCATATTTGCACATAAATGGAAAGTGGTTGGTTTATCATTTTCACTGTTCTTGGGATAATGACGTGCTGTTTATCAATCTACAGAAATCTCCAACGAAGCCCAAAAGCACAAAAGGTAGTTTCAGAAAAACCTACAATGTGAAGTATCCATGTGTGAAAAGTTCAGGGTATGGTAAAGTTAGTCCATCAAAGAGAGAATCTTTCAGTATTGATGGTAACGATATTCGTGTGACTCCACAAAAACAGCCGGCCACAAATATGGGTACTAAAGGTCGACCACAGGCTGATATTATGAAAGACAAACCAAAAGGTAAGGTTCTTTTTTATGCTCTCAAAGAGAGGTTCAATGCGCGTTTGAATATACCTAATCTGAGGGCAGAAAATCCTGAATCAATTAAAAACCTGTAAAGCTTTTTTTAAAAAAAGTATCTTGGAAACAAGTATTGTTACATGATAACCCAAAATAAATATTGAATGTGGTATGAAAAAATAGCAATTAGAATCGAGCTATTTTGTGTCAGCACATGTTAGGAGTTGAACTTGTGTCATCCAAGATGACACTCCAATGCAATGCCAGGTGTTGCATTGTCAAAGGTGTTCTTCAGATCAGACTTTAAACCAATCTATCTGTTAAGGTGGACATTTAAGATCTCTGGTGCTAACAACAACAACTTCGATTTATATAGCGCCCTCCACGCCGGACGGTGTCTCAGAGCGCTTAACAAAAAGAGGAGGGAAGTTTTATTGGTATCCTGGTCAATAATCCCCAAATAAAATTGGTCATTCCTGTCACTGCTGTTTGTGGGACATTGCAGCATGCTATTGGGCCTACATGGGCCTGGAGATCAATCTACTTCACAGTCCATCTCGTGCAGCACTTTGGGATGTCCTCCTGACCTGAAAGGCGCTATATCAAATTCAACAATTATTATATTAAACACTGGAAGCCTGACTTTTAAAAGCTCGTAGTTGGCCTATGCAGAAATGATAGATATTTGAATTGCTATCACTGTGTCATGCATCCGAAAGTTTCACTCTGACTATGGTATTTTGTTCCGACCACTTTATTACTTCTAGAGTTCACAGTTAGGTTTTTTTTGCCTAATGAGGTTTTGTCATTTTTTTTTCCATTTCCCCCCCACAGTTTACCAACACTATTATTCAGACCTGAATTCATGATTTTTATGCTGAATGTGAAACATTTCTTCTGAGCTTTTCCTTCTTGTGCTAACAGAGCCGTTATTTGCAACCCAGACAATCAGAGCTGGAAAGAGTAAATTTGACAGGAATGACCTTGAAAAACAATTGACTGCCTCAGCACAGTTATTTACAACCTGCCATGAACAGCGGATGAGCAGCAGTACACTACAGCATGCGGAATCATGCCATGGCCAAAGCAAAGAACAGGTAAAATGTCAAGCTCTTCAGTGCCACCAATGTATAAACCCTTGAGGTTTTTTTTTATGTATTCACACACAGCTCTCCCAGGTGAAAGTCTGATCAGCGGCTTAGCGGGTTAAGGAATCAACTCAGTGTCGTAAGATGTCAGACAGATCTGCAAGCAATTGCAGGTTAATTCTTGTTCTGTGTTGAGTTACATGTTTTCAGATGGGTTGCCTTATAAAATGGCCATGGTATTGCACTTAAACTGTGTCTGTGTTGGGAGCAGTTTGGAGATCAGGATCCCTGGTGTTTGTTGTTTCAATGTGTGGTTCAATTAATTGTTTTAACATTTTCATTATATATACATTATAGAGATAGATTGTTGGAATGAGATGCTCACATTCTCTCTCGCTTCCTCTCGCCTTGCATCTTGCTCAATCTAATTCCGGAAAGTGTTAGGCACAGGTTGGCAAGAGCCAAGGCTTGCAGAAAGCCTGAGTGTGCTTTGGGGTAACTGTTGGAAGAAAACACATGTGAGAGTTTTAAAGATCATTTGGAGGGGTTACTGTGCGTCAAAATTTATTGGCAAACGAGGACTATGGTCCATCTGTTTCAACTTCCACCATCTTGGCAGTCATTTGTCATTTGGCAGTCGTATCCCAAAAACTATACCCAGATATGTGAAGTCCTGTAGCTCAGTGGTTAGAGCACTCGCCTTGCAAGCACTCGCTTTACTGGGTTCAATTCCAAGCAGGATGAAACCTTGGGGAAGTTTCCTTACTCCACACTCCCAATGTGACAGGCGCTATATAAGTACAATTTTGTTGTTGTTGATAATAATCCCTCAAAAAAAATTGGTCATTTAATTCTACAACTGTTTGTGAAACACTGCTGTGCGCAATTAGCTGCTGCGCTTCGCCTACAGATATACTGTCAATTCACTTCTGTGAAGTGCTATGAGACATCAAGAAAAAATGGAAAGTGCTATATCAAATACAAGGATTATTCATATTATTTTTTGATCTCAAGTGTTTTATTTATTACCAAAACACTTCAATCACACCAAACCCTGCAAACCATTATTCTCTCCCCACCCAGCACTGCCTCACTTAAAGCACTCCTAGCCTGGACCTGTGCTAACTGGAAATTCGGTACATCCAGACTGTATCACTAACGATCTGGCTTTCCATACCTAAAACATGTCTGAAGTCCAGGTCGTCATGTTGCTCTTATCACTTCTTTCACTATTCCAGAGAGTGTTGCTAACGTCAATTTTACATACTGCTTTTTCATGCCATGTGCAGGAAGTGCTGCAGCAACAAAATAAAATACAGATTTCAATGGCAATTCTTAATTAATAACTGTTTGGAATTGCTATCAGAGATGATTGATTCAACATTGAATTGATTGATTCAAATGTCACCTGTACCTCTCAGTTATGTTAAAGCCTTGTTTATAGATTCTGGTATTCTCTATCATCTGATTTAATAGTGGGTTTTTGAATTATTTCAAAATGCGTTTTGAGAATCTTCATAATTTAGGTCAAAATGTGTTCATTGTTGTGTCTGTATTCTTTGACGACTGACTTTAAAAGAAAAGTTCAGTAATTCTTGTAACCTATTTTAACAGTTCTCTGCCAGAGATGATGTAGAGCTATCCAAAAGCTTACTGCAGGCTAGTAGTGTAACCAGGGAAATTCTCCTGCTGCAAAAACTGGAGGAAGCATATGAAAGATGGAACATTGAGCAGAACGTGATTGATAAGTTAAAGGCAGAATTGGAACTGAAGGAACAGGAACTTTTCAGGAAAGATCAAGAATTGCAACAACTTCCTCAACTAAAGGAGCAGATTTATATACTACAAACAAAGGTAAATCATTTCCCCTTAGTTTTATTCATCCTCTCATCCCTCTTTTTTTCCTCCATTTTCTCTTATTCTCACAATTCAGAACAGAGAACATTATTAGTAGGCTGAAGAAAGATCAGAATGGGAGTTAGTTCATATAAAACCGAAATAATCAATTACACAGTTGTTTCAAAACTGAATTGCCCTACGCGTTTTCCCTCTCACCATCTCTGAATATGTTCTCTGCCCACCTCTCCTTCCCCGCCACCCCACTGTAAAGGCAGTAAATCCTGATGAAGTGCACATTCACTGCAGTACTGGTCTTCTGGTGCCTTGCCATCTTGGTGATTCTTCTCATATGAACCAGGAGGCAGAGTGTTGGTTGGCCATTCAGCCATGGGGCTCCTCACAGGCAAGTCTAAACCAGTCCTCAAGCTCTGTGTCCAGACACATGGACTTTGAGCAAGGAGGAGTGCATAGTGATCAGGACTAGGAATTCTGACATATATATCTGTGTGTTTGTGTACTCTATCTTAGTTGTAGAACACAGAAATTAATGCTTGTATCATCCGTCTCATCTGTTTTTCTGCCTTTTCCCTCACCCCCTCATTTACCCTGAAGGAGGACAGAATCAAATAGACCAAGTATCAGACTGAGAATGTGGGTACAGATAAGACTACATGGCTCAGTTCCATTCCATTTGGTCTCTTCATCTGCTGGATCCAAGGCTTTGGTTTCAAGATTTTTGTTTTGATGATCTTTATTGTGATTTGTAATAACCATCAATTTGTCTTTCCAAAGTTGAGCACTCTGGAGACCAGCAAGAGGAAATGGGAGTTTGGGGAAGCCGTGGAGCCTGTTACTGAAGAAAAGCTTAAGTTAATTGAAAAAGATGTTCAGGAGCAAGAAACCCTTATTCAAGGCTACCATCAGGTATTGAAACAGGCTTGGTTGCTTTCCATTCAGTTACAAAATGCTGATACAATAGATGTTTTATTGGTTTGCTTATTAAATAAGGTGAAAAATTGGGTAAAATATTTTTAATTGGTTTGATTTGTGCAAGTCATTTTTGTACTGATTGTTGTGAATGTAAAACAGACCATTAGTTTTACTCTCGTATTACATTTACACCAGATCCCCCCCCCACTCAACCCCCACACCAGAAATAAGTTATTTGAGGAAAGTTCTAAGATTTTATTGTAAGAAAATCCAAGCAAATCACACGTTTTCATTTGTTCTGAGATTGGGTTTCCAAGTGCTTTGAGACCTTCTCCTAACATGAAAAACATCATATACATGTAAAATAGTTTGATCATTATGGCTTCATGCACTAATAGAAGAAAAATTGTTGAAACAGATTGAAGTACAGTACTATATAATATGTGGGGAAACAATTGAATTGTGTACTGCTGGTTTTATTGGAGACTATAGAAGCATTCAAGAGAAAGCAAGACCTTTACACGAGGGAGAGGGAATTAGAAGGTTATGGGAAGGAGTAAGGAGTAAAATTCCTGGAGAATTTTACCTGAAATGTTAATCACCTTTTTCTTCCAGAGATCCTGATGAACTGCTGTGGCTTTCTTTTTATTTTAGATTTAGCATATCACAATTTTGCTTTATATTTCTCAAAGTACACTAGAAGCCCGTTTATCCGGCACCCTCGGGACCTGGCCAGTACCGGTTAAAGCGCCTGCTGGATATTCGGCAGAAAACCTAACACAAAAAATTATATATTTTTAATCAAATTTTTGAATACATAGCATATTAATAATAGACTAACTAATCATTTGAATACATTATTTATATAATATAAATAATAATTATAATCATTTTACACACAGCGACCAAGCAGTTCAGAGAGATCTTTAAACTAGTGCAAAAGTTACACGTCTGAATGACACTGTTCTCATTGGGGGCAGGAGAGGAAAGCAAACGTGTTATTGAGAAAGCAGCCACCGCTGTCACTGTTCAGTTAACTTTCCTTCCAAATGAACCAAGGATCGGCATTGAAAGCAAACGTTTCATTTCACTTTTAAAGTTAGATTTGTTTTTAACATCAGACTGAGGTAAGGGGAGGTGCTGAATGTGTTTCTGATATACACTACAGCTTCCAAAGCTTAAAGGTATTTGTAAACTAAACCAGACTTGAGAGGTGTTGCAGGGGTTTGTGTTTTTTATTAATTTATTAAATTTATTAAAATAAAAGCTAAGGCTGTGATATGCATTGATCTGCAAGCTTTGCTTGTACACTCTGCAGAATGCTATACCGGCAGCATTCTGAGCTAGCGTCACCATCAGGCACCTAGTAACAGCATTCCAAAATACTGACGCAACATAAAACACTAAAAAAATGCATTTTTCTGGATAAATTCCGGTTAATCGAATGTGCACTTTTTTTTTGCGGTGCCGATTATACGGAAGTTACGGTTGATTGGGTCACGGATAAATGGGCTTCTACTGTAGTTTAACTTGTTGCAGCAACTAGCGAGCTTTATTGTATAAATCTTGTTTTCTTACGGATTTGTAAATGACATACCTTATCTGTCTTTGTGCACATATTTAAAAGCATTTTCTCTTAGGAAAATGAAAAGCTTTACAAACAGGTGAAAGAACTTCAGCTGCTCAATAAAGTGAACAGGGAGAAAACGTCTGCGGAAAATCAGGGTTTGATGGTTGAAGTGGGCCGTCTGAAGTAAGGACATGGAACATAATATTTTTGAAAGTTGAAATATGCAATGACCCTATTAAATATGTTTTTTGTGAAGCAATGCTAACAAATACATTTATAGCTCTCCATAGACTATTGATCGGTTACAGCAAAAATTGAATTTGTTCAGTTTTTCTTCTTGTCCTCCTCTGCTGACACTCCAACTTCCATAGCGTCTCATCCAATGACCATTCCTCATGTGCAAGGCTAGGCCAAGAGGGTCAGCAGGCTTTTTGGCTGTGGAGGTGATCATACCAACCTTTGCTTACCTAATGTGCACACATTAGCAATTGGAAGCAGTGTTCCCTGGATAGTAAACAGGGTATTGATCCCTGTTGATGTTTTTCCCCTTTAGCACTGATTACTAGAACTCAACTGAAAATAGAAAATTTTGAGACCTGAACAATGAAATAGAAGGAGTTAAGGGGGAATGCATAACTATAATTTAACATACAACTTTAACATACAAGTGCTAATTTAATATACAAGTGCTCTTTCTCTTAGGAAAGGCAAAGGAAATTGGGCAGAAAATGTAGATGCATTAACTGTAAATAATAATATAATAATAATCCTTGCATTTGATATAGCACTTTTCACGTCTTCTAGACCCCTCAAAGTGCTTCACAGAGTATACTGTAAAGAGAATTGACTTTATATTTGTGGGCAAAAGAATAAGAATAAAACATTCACAGTTCTTTGCCACCACAAAGCACACCAAGTGACGATGTTACAAAAACAGAACTCTTTATATTTATGCAATAGAAATAATGTTAGGCTCAAGGCCTAACATGTGAACATTGGTGTGAATATTAGTCTAAAATGTGACAACAGTTCAGTGGTGTCATTCAGGTCAATGAAGGTTGAGGTCCATTTCTCTTCCAAATGCTGATAAATTTGGAAGAGAATTTGCAAGAGAATGCTGATAAATAGTTTTAGGTGTAGCTTCTTTTCTACCAAAGTCATAAAGTAATAACTGAATCTCTGAAGTTGTTGAACTGTGAAGGTGGCTGTAAATCAAGTAGATGATACAGTAGTTATGAGTGGGGAGAGAGGGTACTGTTATAATCTTGATCAGCTACAGGTTTTCTACAGTTTTTTTTAATTAATATTGGACATTTTCTCTAATCTACAAATGTTATCAGTCCTAGAATTGCATCTTTCCTAATATTCTTCCATCTATTCTCCATCAGTATCTAGGCTCAAGGCTGCAGCAGTACAAACGTATGGGGTGTGAATCATTGGACACAAATTATTTCTATAAATATCTGAACACATAACTGTTGTTTGAATGAGGAAAATCAGTGGAATGCAGAAGTAGCTGAAAAGAAAGGATATTTAAGTTAAAAAAATGTGTTGCCCTGTACACCCACTTTCTAATCCTACATGCCTAATGATAATATACAAAAACATGTTTTTGGTCATTTCAATCCACGACTGTTTGAAGGACACTGCTGTGTGCAATTGGCTGCTGCATTTTGCCCACAAATATACCATCAATTAACTTTACGGTATATTCTGTGATGCACTGTGAGACGTCTGGAAGACATGAAAAGCTATTATCAAATGCAAATATTGTTATTATTACTACATTTTGGGCTCCCAAGCGCTTTGGGGCTTATCATTTTGTTGTTGTCTTCCACAATGGCCATAAATCATTGATAGTCTTAAAATAGTTTCTGCAGATGAGGTCTATTTAAGATTTGTACAATAGTAATCTAAAAATTTTAACACAGCAAAAAAAGACCCACATAATTTTATTTGGTGTGCAGCACCATATGTAGTATTATCCTTTCCAAATTCCATCATTAACTGTCGGTGGTAATTTGGTGGTATTGTTTCTTCTGCTTGCCAAGCTCAAATCAGCTAATTCATCACAGATTAGGAATCAAATTTCCAACTTTCTGGTGTGTTTAGAGGATTTCAATGTTTAATATGGGGTTCAAAATTGCCCTAATCTTAGCAAATATATAAGCAATTTCTATTAGTTTATCATTTAAGAAGAATAAGGAAACGTATCTACTTCTTTACATCACAATGTCAAGAATTTCCCTAAGCAAAGAATTTACCATTACTTTTCTTATTAGGGAGCAATTGAACAAGAGTAATCTGCAACAACATGCGGTCCATGATGTACCTTTATCTGACCAAATTAGAAATCAGAATTTTACTGAAATACTTTCACAGCTGAGAATAACACAGGCAAGTAAAAGTAAATGTTCCCTACATTTCCACAAGAGAAAAATGTTAACTCTTGATGTTGCATATATACTTCAAACCTAAGCTAATGCATCCATTTGTACTAATGCTTCCACAATGCCAGGAAGATGTTATTCAGGAGATTGCCATAGTAACACTTACCTAACATTCATCTGTTGATACTTTTATATTCATTATTGCTTGGTCTATCGCTTGGAACGTCTGACCTCAATCCCATTGTCTTGACACAGTTTTCACTGTCCCTGAAGACTTTTCTCTTTGGTCCAGCTCAGCACCAAATCATAGCACTTTTGAGTACTCCCAAGATGCTACTCGTGTGAAGAGCGCAATATTGTTGTTGTTGTTGTTGTCCACTTTTGGGTAATATTTGCAATTATTTTTCTGCATTTTTGAAATGGCATTTATGAGACGTTAATGAGGCTTCTGATGACCAATGTATTATTGGCAATGTACTACTTTTGCTCATAATAATTTATAATGTCTTTATTTCTCATGTTTACTGGCAAATTCCTGTGATTGTGACAATAACTGCACATTAAACAGGGTAGTATAAATGAGTTTAAGACACTCCAATTTGTTGTGGATTCCTGGTTCTGATAACACCTTAGAGCATATAACCCAACAAATGTGAATCACATCCTCGGTGTTGCATTCAAAACTCTCTTTGAATAGCCTATCAAATGTAAACAAATTATTGTGAAAACTTGATGGAGCTGACCAAACAACTGGCACTTTAATAACATTGTACAATAAACACTAGATTTTGCTGATCTGTACCTCAGGTAAAGTGCCTTAACTCAGAATGCCAAAAGTGTTGCCAATTCAGAATGGGAAATATATGTTGGAGATATGCTTCCAGATCCATGGCATGAAATTAAGATTGAATGATAATTACTATAATTATATAAATGAGGAAGTTAGTAAGGAGAAACAAATTGACATTAATAATGGAATGAATGTTTCCCTTTTGGGAAAGCCTATCTTATTGGTAAATGCCTGTATTGGTAAGACTCCATCATGTGTTGTGTTTTTCTGGTTGGGCAAAATGAATTGTGTTTCTTTGTTCCTCTAAGACAAAGCACTGCTTCCTCCAAGTGTGTTCATACCATACTCTAGCAATGGCGAGCAAATTCATTAAGCATGGTTTGACTTTAGCTTCAAGAATATGAATATGTAGGATGAAATGTCTCTCTGGGTGGTAAAGTTAACTATTTCCCATTGTTAAGCTCTCACTGAATAAGGTTGGAATCTTTAACAGTCAGGAGCAATTCATCCCTCTTCCTAATAACTACATTTAGTACGCCTCTCAAGACCCTACCTTTTGACTTCACATTCTCCTACCCTCCCTGCCCTCCACCCTTACTTACCCCAACTGCCACCACCAGCTCGGATCCAAATCCCTGTCTGTCCAGTGTATTGGGTCATCCTTCTGACCTGAAAGGTGCTATATAAATGTCATTTTTGTATTGCCTTATCTCATTTAGTTTTCTTTCATTTTTGACATTTCAGAAGGAAGGAGTAAAATTTATGGAGGAGTTAAAAAAGATTAAGCAAGAAAAGCAGGCATTAGAGGTGGATGTAGAACAAATGAAGAAGGAGCGTGATATGGCAAAGGCACATGTTAATTATGTTTCAGGTATGTAACGGATACAAAAGTCTAAAACTTCTTGGAGTTATCCCACTTGAAAGGTACTTGATAATTGCAGTTTGTTGTAGTTCAAATCACATCGAAGCTTTCATTATCCTGCTGATTGCTGGTGATTCTTAAGTTTTTTTTGTAATTATTTCTTTAAACAAAATGTGATTTTTCATTCCAAATTTGATACAAACCTGGGTGAATTTTGTTCAAATTTAAATAATGACTATGCGCTTGAATAATTAACTGACTCTTAGCATTCTACAATACATGAATGTGGCATAAAGAGACGCTTATCTTCATTGTTTAGATTGCAGTCTTGGAATCGTTTTTGGTCAGCCAGGTGTCTGACACATGCAGAAACCCAACATCATACTTGAGTATCAAACCAAACAGAGTTCCATGCATCCCACTTATACATGGAAATTCCAGAGATATTTGTTAGCATGGAAAGCGCACTCTCTCCCTGGAGAGGTGCATCCTATTTACCTAATTCTGGAGAGTATTAGATGTAGGTTGGCAAGAGCCAAGGCTTGATAAGGCGCTATATCAAATGCACGCATTGTTATTATTATAATTAGTTGCTCTTTCCTTTTGTAGAAGTGTTTACTTCTTTGCTCAGTCAAAAGTTGTATCTATATGGGATTCAAGAGCCCTGACGAGGTGTTTTTGCTTAAAGAGATATGTCTGTTACCCCTGAGCTGTCCATCTGTCTCTTTTACAGTATTAATACAGTATTAATAAAGGAAGTGATCATGTTCTTGATGTCATTCCTCAAAAATAAATACATGTTTCAGATTTCCCACTTTTTAAAATCATTTAAATTGTATTTATTTTGTAAAATCACTATGTTCACTGGGCGATGTCATCCGCAAACATGGGGTAAATTTCCACATGTATGCGGACGACACCCAGCTGTACCTTTCTGCCTCATCCCTCAACCCCCAGACCATCGATGTTCTGACAGCGTGTCTGTCCAACATTGAGTCCTGGACGAGGGACAACTTCCTCCAATTGACTGAGGCCCTCCTGATTGGCTCAAGCCAGCGCCGCCGCACATTGGGCGCTGCCAGCCTCAACATCCAAGGCTGTACTCTCCACCTCACAAAACCAGTCAGGAACCTCGGCATCACGTTCGACCATAAACTCTCCTTCCTCCCCCACATCCGTGCCTTGACTGGCACCGCTTATTTCCACCTACGCAACATTGCCAGGCTCCGCAACTATCTCACCCCCCACGCTGCTGAAACACTCGTGCACGCATACATCACCTCACAGCTGGACTACGGAAACTCTCTCCTCGTCGGCCTCCCCAGTTCCTCCATTCACAGGCTGCAGGTCATCCAAAACTCTGCAGCCCGTGTACTATCCCGCACCCGCCTCCGCGACCACATAACCCCCACCCTCGCCCGTCTCCACTGGCTCCCCATCCTCCAAAGGATCGAGTTCAAGATCCTCGTCCTCACCTTCAAGGCCTTACACGGCCTTGCCCCGCCCTATTTAACCGATCTACTCTCCCCCTATAAGCCCACCCGGACCTCTGTTCAGCAGGAATTGGCCTGCTCCAAGCCCCCCGCCCGAACCGCCCCACCATCGGAGGCCGGGCCTTCAGTTTCTCCGCTCCCACCCTGTGGAATTCCATCCCCCAATCCCTCCGCCTTGTTTCTTCCCTTTCCTCTTTCAAGGCCGGTTTGAAGACTTTCCTCTTCGACCGTGCCTTTTGTTCCCCCCCGAAATTTTTCCTCCCGACGTGAAAGGCGCTTTATAGGTTTAAGTTGTTGTTGTTGTTCAGGTGATAAAGAATTTGAGATGAAAATGATGCAAGAACAGAACAAGCAAGAAATCAATCGTCTCAACAAGAGGTTGCAGTGGTATGCAGAAAACCAGGAAATGCTGGATAAGGACACAGCGAGGCTTAAAGCAGCAAATGTAAACATTGAGACATTGAAGGAACAGGTGCATAACTATAATTAATATATAGTTTTGTTAAAATTGATCTTCCTCTATTCTCTCCTCCTGTTAACCTTCTGAAGTAATTTTTCCTTCTACTGATTTACCTACAGAATAGTCATTATACAATAAAATAGTGTAATGAGGTTTCCTCCCGAAAGTGCTATGTCAAGTGCAAGAATTATTATTTATAATTCATGGGCTCCAGTATCTTTCTCAGGAACAACATTATTCTCCCACAAATACACAGTCAATTCACTTTCCAGTAGGGAACGGCGATATATCGATATATTGCTAAAACCCGATATGATTTTCATATCGATATGCCGATATAGGCATTTTAAACATATCGGTATATCGAAAAAACGATATATCGAGGTAAAAAATCGGTATGCGAGCACAATCAACTACAAGACCCAGAATGCTCATCTCTATACACAATGCACAGACCGAGGTGCAAAGCCGCCATCTTGTATTCATAGTCCTCGAATACAATATACAGGTATGCAATGGGTGGGGGGAGGGAGACGGCTGTGGGTGGGGGGGGTGAGGGGGAGAGAGACTGCTGGGGGGGGTGTGAGGGGGAGAGAGACGGCTGGGGGGGGTTGAGGGGGAGAGAGACGGCTGGGGGGAGGGGGAGATAGACGGCTGGGAGAGGGGGAGAGAGACGGCTGGGGGGGGGAGAGGGGGAGAGAGACGGCTGGGGCGGGGAGGAGAGGGGGAGAGACGGCTGGGGGGGGGAGGAGAGGGGGAGAGAGACAGCTGGGGGGAGGAGGAGAGGGGGAGAGAGACGGCTGGGGGGAGGGGAGAGGGGAGAGAGACGGCTGGGGGGGAAGAATGGGAGAGAGACGGCTGAGAGGGGGAGAGAGACGGCTGGGGGGGGAGGAGAGGGGGAGAGACGGCTGGGGGGGGGGAGGAGAGGGGGAGAGAGACGGCTGGGGGGAGGGGGAGATAGACGGCTGAGGGGTGGAGAGGGCGACAGAGACGGCTGGGGGGGGGGAGAGGGGGAGAGAGACGGCTGGGAGGAGGAGAGGGGTAGAGAGACGGCTGGGGGGAGGGGGAGAGAGACGGCTGGGGGGTGGAGAGGGCGACAGAGACGGCTGGGGGGGGGAGAGGGGGAGAGAGACGGCTCGGGGGGAGAGGGGGAGAGAGATGGCTGGGGGGGAGAGGGGGAGAGAGACGGCTCGGGGGGAGAGGGGGAGAGAGATGGCTGGGGGGGAGAGGGGGAGAGAGACGGCTGGGGGGAGGGGGAGAGAGACGGCTGGGGGGGAAGGGAGAGAGAGACGGTGGGGGGGGAGGGGGAGAGACGGGGTGGATGTGATAATATACAGATAGATAGAGATGGGGGGGGATGTGAGAGAGGAGAGAGGGAGAGAGACATAGAGAGACACAGACAGAAAAACACAGAGATGGAGAGAGTGAGAGACACAGAGAGATAAAGATATTTACCTCCTGAGAAGATAGGCCCCGAATGCGCGCGCACCCGAAATGCGCGCGCGCGCTCCGATGCGCGCGCGCATGCGCAGTACGATAAAACTGAAAATATCAATATTTCGGTATATCTCCATATGAGCCAACCGATATATCCATATCGGGAAATTCCCATATCGCCGTTCCCTACTTTCCAGTATATTCTATGAAGCGCTCGGAGACGTCGATAAGATGTGAAAAGCGCTATTTCAAATGCGAGGATTATTATTATTATTACATATGCTATGAATATTTTCAAAAGTTACCTGCGAGCTCTCTGAGACGCCAGAGATTTTTACTTGTAGTGAATAATCATAGTGAATTGTTGACGGCTTTTAAACTACAGGAGGCATAACATCTAAGCCTGAACCTGTTCTCTTCAGACATCCTTATATGCACACATTTTAAGCAGAGCACGTTGGGTAATGATCGGGAGTAAGACGAGCTCCTGGCTGATCATTTTTGTTGTTTCCCTTGCCATAGTGTAGTGAGACAAATTAGAGCTAATCAGCTCGATGTATTGACTGAGCACAGTTAGGGATTGAAGCCTAGAACACTTTGATCATAGTGCTGCACCAGGCTGGGCCCCTCAAGGGACCTTGAATTTCCACTGAAGTAACATTTCTTCTAATAGTAATCCTTGGATTTGATGTAGTGCTTTTCATGTCTTCTGGACGCCTCAAAGCACTTCACAGAATATACTGTAAAGTGAATTGGTAAGTATATTTGTGAGCGAAATGAGGCAGCCAATTGTGCACAGCAGTGTCCCCACAAACAGTTTTGGATTGAGTGACCATTTAAAAAATACATATATTTTATTGTGTAATTTTTTAAGCAAGCATGTAGAGTAAGGAAACTTGCCCAAGGTTTCGCCCTGCCTGCAATTGAACCGAAGTCTCGCATTTGCAAGGCAAGGTGAGTGCTCAAACCAATGAGATACAGGACTCCACAAATTATTATTATATTATTCTACAAATAAATGTTGATGGTTAAGAAATCCACTAGATTTCAATCATTTTATTTGAGTCTTTTTTTATCAAGCTGTTTGAGTGCTTTTTTGATGGATCACTAAGGTCTGTTAGATCATAGTTGAGGGCTTCCAGCTGAGGCTGAGCTAAGTTATGTTCGCCCAAAAGGCACGGTCGAAGAGGAAAGTCTTCAAACCGGCCTTGAAAGAGGAAAGGGAAGAAACAAGGCGGAGGGATTGAGGGATGGAATTCCACAGGGTGGGAGGGCTTGGAGCAGGCCAATTCCTGCTGAATGGAGGGTCCGGGTGGGCTTATATGAGGAGAGTAGATGGGTTAAATAGGGCGGGGCAAGGCCGTGTAAGGCCTTGAAGGTGAGGACGAGGATCTTGAACTAGACACCATAGTCACTAGAAAAGCAACTCTCGTTGTTTCTTTTCCTTGAGTGAGATACATACCTATGCAGATCCAAAAGGTTCCTGGTTTCATCCCTGAATTGTGCTCATTTACTGACTTAAGACAGGCAAGAATACTGGCTTGACAACGAGTTTCAGTATTCTTAGGTTAGACCAATAAATAAGGCTCATTTGGTGCTGAGCATGTAAGGATAAAGTGCTCTACTATTTGTAATTATTTTATGTATTTTATTTGTAAAATAGTAAAAATGACTAATTGAATTATAATTATGTCACTTGAGCATTTTTATCTAACATCTTTTACTTCTAGTGGAGTGAATTTATGTGCTTACTAACGTATTTCTTTAAATGTGGCAAGGTGGAAAAGCTTAGAACTGAAAAAAGAGACAGGATTGACCCACTCCCGAAGAGAGCCAAAGAAAGAGGTTTGGAAGCCAAGCGAATTCAAGACCTTGAGCGTCAAGTATGTGTTTTCTTTAGTCAACAATCTAAGCACTGTAACTTCTTACATATCAGTGAAATTAAAGTCAACCATAGAACTTAGGGATATAGCTGAAATCGTGGAATAATCCTGCCATTGTATAAATCATATTTAGAGACCATACTTAAGAGTACTGCGTACAGTTCTGTTCACTGCAATACAAAAAGGATATTGGAGAAATCGAGAAGATCAAGAGGAGGGCAACCAAAATGAATGAGGGAATAGAAGAACTGAACTATGAGGAGTGACTAAGTAAAATGGGCATGTTCATGCTGGAAAAGAAGATTGAGAGGTGATATGATTGCTGTCTTTTAGATTCTAAAGTAGCAAGACAATATAGAACATGACAGACTGTTTCAACGTCCAGAATAGTAAAAACCAGAGGACATGGCCTGCAATTGAATGGGTGGGGAGGGATAAATTCAGCACATATCTATGCAAGTATTATTTCAGTGAGTGAATAGTGAACCAGGGGAACAGGCTCCCTAGGAAGACGGTTGAAGCAGGAAGTGTTGATTCTTTCAAACACAGATTCGATAGTTTTCTTTTAGGACGTAACATGGGATATATTATATATAGGTAGTTTGGGACATATGTTCATGCGACTGCCAGGAAGGTGGTAGGTGAACTAGATGGACCTTGCTCTGTTTTCATACTGTAAAGTGAATTGACTATATGTTATATATTTGGGGGAAATGCAGCAGCCAATTGCGCACAGCAGTGTCCCACAAGGAATCGTGGATTGAAATGACCAATATATTATTCTTTTTTGAGGGATTATTATTAGGTATGTGGAGTAAGGAAACTTGCCCAAGGTTTCGCCTTGCTTGGAATTGAACCCGGGTCTCTCACTTGTAAGGCGGGTACTCTAACCACTGAGTTAAAAGACTCCTCCATAATGTTATAATATATAAAAAGGGCGTGTGTATATTGTTATTTGAAATGCCTTTACCATTTGAATAAGTAAAAACATATTTAAACTCTACAAGAACAACAACAAAATTATACTTGTATAGCGCCTTTCACACCAGGAAGACATCCCAAGGTGCTGAAACTCTACGGTACATATCACTCTCAAAATTGAGTCTCAGAGCCCAACTCCACTTAGACACTGATTGTAATTAAGGAATGGATGCTGATCCATGCCAAGAAAGTAGTGCTTGTTTCACAAACTTCATGATAAAAGAAGGCAACAGTGTTATTGCACATTTAAAGGATGTATATCACTCATATCTGCATCATTGGCCTTGGTAAAAGAAGTTCCTGTTTGAGGTAAGGAATGTGTATAGGGGCTCTTGCTTTCTCACAACACATTATGCCTGAAGTTTGATAGGATTTCCTCCTTCTCTATCTTACTTCCCCTCCCACCCAATGTTTGCTAATATCCTATGTGAATGAGCCAGTCCCCTAGTTGCCATGATTCATTATTTCTCCAATCTTTGTTCTAAGACATTCAGTGCCATTCACTGGGATCACAGTGCTCACCATAACCATGGAAGACCAGTAAGTTAACTGGTATCTAATGAGACTTCACTACTACAGTAACTGCAGTTCCTTAAAAGATGAATCATCTTTTACTGTATTCATTCGAAAGACTAATTCTAGTCCATTATAAAGTTATATGTACAAAAGTAACTTTTCTCTTGTCGATGATTATGACAGGTGAAGGAAATGGAAGAAATAATACGAAGGCGATATCCAAATTCCTTGCCTGCCCTTATTTATGCAGCTGCCTCTGTATCTGGAGCAGATTGTAAATCTTCAAGTGAATATTCAGTTGCTTTCCTGGAAAAACGAATAAAGAAGTTGGAATCTGATCTGGAAGGAAAAGATGAAGAAGCAAAGACAAGTTTAAGAACGATGGAGCAGCAATTTCAAAAAATTAAGGTTTTTAAAATCGCTTTTTAAAAAACTCTTAGTGTTTGTTATACATATTGTAAGCTGACATAATGATCATTTTAGCAATAAGAGGTTTTGCTCTCACTCGCTGAGTCACTCTGACTCTCTCATTCTTTGTTCCCTATGTTCCAAGGCCGCAAAGTGTACCTTTTTGATCATGCTTTGGTAAGTTTTCCGCTCCTCAAGCTCTTCGGTTCCCATTGAGCTCAGTTGCTGAGGCACTAATGGAAAGCTCGTGAGGCATCCTCCCAACATGAAAGGCACTATACCAACGTCAATTGTTTTATGTAGTACTCTTGGTACTTGTACTTTACCGTATGTATCTTATTTTATTCTAATAAGTCAGATTGCCATTTCTGCTTCGAATGATATAACATTTAAATATCTAGTCAAATAGCAAACATTTTTTTCCTGCTGCTGCACTTTGCTTAATGACCTAGCACTGAATGTGCTATCATATTTGCCATGTTGGGTTTGTTCTAATACATACAAATAGATTTCTCGGTATCGAATAGCGTTTACAATTCCCTTGTCCAGATGTTGAGTCTCTCGGTATCATGACCGTCTTGGGAACATCCTGCTTTTCCTTGTAGCTTGTGTCAAACCCAATGACATCTTCATGATGTCACAGAGGTGCAATCACTATGGTAACTGGATTTATTCCAGGGATTTTACTGTAATTCAGTTGCCTGTCTTCCCTGCAGGATGGCACTGGCCTTCTCAGCTACAATGTAAGTACAGTAAATCTACATGTGTTAAGTCTTTCGTTAGGAATTGTATATTATAGCATTCATCAAAAAAGGTTAAGTTTTAAATGGAAACTTGGAACTGTAGAAATGATTTTGAAGGTTTGCTTTAGTTGTTTCTGCCCTTGTTATAAAGCGTGGGATCATCATTAGAATGGAACCTTGTTACAATGACCACTGCTGTATTTTACACTGTTTATAATGAGCGTCTGATATAAAGATAATAATGCTGTTTTAATGAAAGTTTCTGCTTTTCGTGTAGATGTGATGAGTGATTTATCACACATCTAAAGCGAATAATATACAGGTCAATGGAAACTGAATCTAAACTTAAAGCTGTTTCCGTTGTCCTACTATTTTCTCTGTTTCTATATTTAATTTTAATCTTTGTTGTAGATATTCTATATGTCTGGGAAAATTTAACAAATTTAAATTAAGGTCCAAAAGAATGAACTTTCCTTTTATTACTATTACTCTCAATTCAATGTCCTGGTCCTCACCTATAAAAAGCCATACATGAGCTTACCCCACCCTACCTCTGCGACCTCCTTACCCCCTACCTTCTGTCCGCTCCCTCCGCTCAGCTGGCTCCAGCCTGCTTCATGTCTACATGTCTACAGTCAGGGATGTGGACCCGAGCTGGGGGGCCAGACTGGGGATGGCAAAGGGTGGGAGTGCGGGCGGAGGCTTGGTCAAAGAGGAGGCAAGGGACAGAGTGAGGTGAAGGGACAAGATTATACAGATATTGAAAAGAAGAGGACCAAGAACAGAGCCCTGAGGAATGCCACATGAGATGGTGTGAGGAGAGTAGATTGAAATAGAGTACCACATCCATCAGTGTAATTGAACAGCATTGCAAATCCACAGAACCTGTTGATCATGTACTTCACTTAAGTAGGAGCCACAGGCGGCCAGGAAAGTGGGGGTTGGGACTACTTTTCCCAGACTTATTTTTTATGTTCTGTAAATCATCCCTCATGGCTGCATTAACTTCACCCACAGCTATGGTGATTTATATTCCGCTCTTCAGTAAATTTGCCAACCTCAGCAAAGAACATTATTCTTTTCTGCTTGTTTAATTTAACAATCTTGGTGGTGTGCATTTGTCTTTAGGATTGAACAATAACATTCTGCTATCTCAGTATTTGCAGTACACTTTTTATAATTAATGATATCTATCATTCTTTGAGGTGATGTTTCAAACATCTAGTGTGATGTCACCTGTGGAGATCTTCAAATGTGTACTTTGAGAAAATGGGCATTTAGCACAGATTAATAAATGCCAACTTTAGCTAGTCAAATCTTCTGTGTTTGAATTATCTGGAAGGCAAAATGGCACAATGAGGACAACATAAGAATAAATGTAAAGAGAAACAGCAGGGTGTTCTATCGCCATGTTAGTCATTGGAAAATGGTCAACGTAGATGTAGTGCCATTAAGGGGATAAGATCACGGCATCTTATCTGCCGTTTTAATAAGATAAGGAAACGGTGGAAAATTAAATGAATACTTAACCACAATACTCATGAAGGAAACTGATACAGAAAATTTTGTAAGAACAGAAGGGGCCAGGTATAAATCCCAATAATTTAAAATGGGGAGAATTGAGGTATTGAATAGTTTACACAAACTCAAACAAGACAAGACAGCTGGTTCAGATGGACTGAACCCAAGACTCCTTAGGGAAACCAAGAAGAAGATTGCTGAGGCTCTAGTATATATTTCACAACTGTAGAGAAAGGAATCTTGAGTTATGAATTTTGAAAACAAAAGGTATTTATTGGAAAAGACTTTCGTAATGTTTGAAACTTACACCAAACAAATCTGCTCTGAAGGGATTAAAAATCAGTTTAGTGACTCATCACCAGCCCTTCTTGTGTACCTGCCAATGGCTGTGTGAGGGTAGTTGGAGGATAACAAACTGCCTTCTTTGACCATCAATAGTGTGTAGCTTAGAGGATCCTATCAGAGAAATCAGAAGAAATTATTTGTCTTTTATTTGTTGGCACATACTGAGTTATTAATCCTTTCATGGTTATCTAACAAAATAGCCAAAGCAAACATGGATAAGATACTGATTTATCCCTGCTTTTTCTCTGTTTGTCTCTTATCTGTAAATAACATGTTAGCTTGTCAGTTGTATGATTTGGAGTTCTGAATAATGTTGGCTTACTAAACTGCTATGTGGTGCACTTCACCAATGGAAGTTTTGAATACATTAGCTCACATATTCACACCTCCATGTTCACTAATATATCCAGAACTATTGAAAAGAACAGCAATTTGATCACATACTCTTAAGCCAAAGGGAGATAATAATACTGACGTGAGATGTTGCCAGAGCCAGATGATAAACAAGGGGAGCCTATCACATAACTAGAAAATAGAATAGATTGTGACATAGTATTGAACTGTGATGCTTGATTATGTTTTCTAGATTCAGTATGAACAGAGAATCTCAGAGCTTGAACAATTTTTAGCCCCAAAATTGGCCCATGAAAGAGAAAACCCAAATGTCCCTG
This sequence comes from Hydrolagus colliei, assembly GCA_035084275.1. Classification (NCBI taxonomy): domain Eukaryota; kingdom Metazoa; phylum Chordata; class Chondrichthyes; order Chimaeriformes; family Chimaeridae; genus Hydrolagus; species Hydrolagus colliei. The sequence goes on from CM068744.1 coordinate 53,506,025, forward strand.
ACCCCAAAATGAAATTACTAGAAGAAGAAATTCACAAGTTAAAAGAGGTCCACAAATCCAAAGAAAATCGTCTCAGGAGTGACATTGAGATGTTAAAGAATCAACTCTACCAGGCAGAGCTGAAGTTAATGGAAAGAGAGGGCAAATCTCTTCGAACTAATGACCAACATGAACATGACCAAGCTAGGATACAGAAACTCAACCTAGAACTGGCTTCTAAAAACCGAGAAATACAAGAGCTTTCGAAGACTTTAGAGCGGCTCCAACGAGAGAGGAGGACGCTCCTCCATGGAGGAACATTGAGTGATAAATGTGACACTAGACCAAAATCAGCCAAGAAGTCCAAGAAGGATAAAGAGACCAATAAGTTTACACCTGACTTCAAAGAACCTTTTCCAGCAACATTAGATGAAAAGATTTATCGGCCAAACGACTTTGCTGGTTCTCACATATCCGAGGTTCTGCAAGAAAATGAAATGCTGAAGAGCAACTTGGAAAGGTTCTCTTTGGAAATGGACCAACAAAGAGTAAAACTCCAATCTGCCGCAGCACAGGCTGAGAGTGACGTGAGGAGGTAAATAACGCCTGGTTTTAAGGGAATTTTTAAGCTATAACATTCTGTTGGTATAATTTTTAAAACGGTTGTGGAAATTGCCTACAAGTTAAGTTAAAATTAAAGATTTCCCCAAATTGAAGTTTTAAGGTAGGAATTTTGGGTGCTTTGACTTTTGCTGAAGATTTTTTTTAAAAAAGCAACAAAACATTTCAAGTACAGTATGTAGTATTAATGTTGCTAATTCAAATATGGTATTCAATTTGTTGGATGATGATATGAGCCAACACTTTCTCCTTCTTACAGAACAAGGGAAGGTGCCTCTGAACACGTTGCAGCCTTAAAAGCATCTCATCAGCGAGAACTGGAAAGGATATTGACGCAGCATGCATTGGAACACTCATCCACCAAACTGGCTGAAATGTTAAATAAAATTTCCACCCAAGAGGTACAGGCAATATACATCTAAGATAACTTTCATTTACTTCTTATCTGTCTTCATACGGACATTACTGTACAAAGATTAACCACTATGTTTGTCTATAAATACAGTCAACAATTTACAGTATATCCTGTGAGGCAGTTTGAGACATCTCAATGACGTAATCAGCAAATATAACAAATTCAAGTATTATTGGAAATTATCTAATTTCTATTGTAACTATTTAATTTTTAGTTATCAATATTCCCTGTCTATTGTTAGGAGTTTCATTTTCTATTTCATAACCATCATTATTAATTATTAATAAAATATTATTTTCCTTAAAATCCTGAAAATTAAACTTGGTCAAACTTTCACTATCCTAAGCTTTAGCAGAACCTCAAGACTCCTTCAGTCTTTCCTTCTTGTTGCAATCGACACCTCAATATTCATGTTTTATATCCTTGACCACTGCAGCCAAGGATGATGATGATCATTATTATTACGGCCCTCTCTCAAATCCTTTGACATTGGTGATGTCTTGGACTTTGTTTGATTACAGATCCCCCAAGGACCAGGTGATGTGAATACCTTAGTAGAATTCTGAATGTTTATGTGCGATTGTTTTGCTTTTACATTTTTTGCTTTTTACTATAATATTTCTTTATGTGTTTACTCCACTTTAATTGGACGGTACACATATTCCAGCAGTGCTTAATGCAATGTCTGGTAAATATGTAAATTGGATGAAAACAAACACTATTTTTTCCCCTGATAAAATTAATGACATATTAAACAAACTGGAGCACTGTTTATGTTTCAGTGATTTTAAACCGGAGCTGATAAAGGTGTCTCAGTGCATCACTCAAAAGTTTCTCCCTTCCATTAAAAACACAGGAGAATGCATCTCTTCTCATGGACATTTTCTATTAAAGGTTATGATAAAGCACCTTCGAGAGCAGGTTAATGAGTTCCAGCGAGACCGGGAGGCCCTTTCTGTTTCAAGACATCGAGAAGAAAGCTTGCAGGCGCAGGTAATTAGAATGACAAACTTTAAACGTCCTTTTGTTTCACATCGTTGGTTAGATATATCCTTCAGAGTTTAAATTTACAGCAGGGGAAAAAAGAGGTGAAACTATTATACGAATCGCTCGATTCGTATCAAATTGTAAATCGTGAACAATTTAAACTCTATGGAAAGAGTGAAAATGGCAAACTTTTAGATGTTTCAGAAATTTTCCTGAGTGATATTGTTGGTAAATGTGAATTAAATTAAATCTCGTCTGTCCTACTTGTTAATGATTTCCTTCAGTGATCTTGTTCAATTTTGTGACTTCCTTCGCATTGGTTTTATGAATTGAGAAGTTGGAACTTGTGCATGAAAGTGATCAAACTTTTACCTTTTATTAATGTTTGCTTTACCAGGACCTCCATCAAGCCAGTGCCTAATAATGGAAGATGGTTTATTTTTGGTTATTAATAAGATAATTCCAAATGTAATGCAATGCTGAACATTTCCAATTCAATTTAATTTCTTAGGTAACCAAGCTCTTGGTAGAACTTCGGGAAGCCAAAGAGAGTCACACCCCAGAGATGAGGCACTTTGTGGCCTTGGAGAGAAAAATTAAGAAGATGGAACTCAAGCACGCCCAGAGAGAGCAAGAGTTCCAAGAGGTACCATACCATCCCTTCTGGAAAATAAATACAATCAACAACAAAATTACATTTATAGAGCGCCTTTCATGTCTAGGAGGATGTCCCAAGGCGCTGAACAGTCAGGTCGGAACCCGCGCAAGGGAGAGGGAGGGGGGGGGGGTTTGAGGAGGATAGAGGAGTAATTACAGAATTCTGTTTGGTATTGTCTTCCCCCATAAACTAAATTCAAGGTGGTTTGTTAATAAAATAATAGCATTCTAATTATTCAACCACATCTAACAATGTATCATTTGTTGAAGAAAAAACATTAAGAATCTAACTTGAGATGTAAATGGCAATTCAAACTATGGTGTACCGGGCAGCATAATTATTGTAGTGGTCACCTGTACAAACATTTGAGTAAATCCTTTTTGTTACCTGTTGAAGTCTATATTCATACGTAACAGCAGTCGTACCCTTCGCTGCTCTAAAAGATAGTGGAATTCTTCATTAATATTCACAAGCATCAAAATGAACCTTACCCATTGCATGAGCTGATAAAAGAAAGCTGAATAGATGTATGATTTTCCTATATTTCCTTATAGTTTCTGGTCTTTTACCTCAGTAAAAGATGCCTCCATTTATTGCTTCAATGAATTAAGCCTTCATTTAGTTCTGAATTAAAACAATTAACTTTTTTGAGTCTGCTAATTTCAGCACATAAATCATTTCAAAATGTGGTGACTTTGGTTACCGTATATCTCCGCGTATAAGGCGCACTTTTTTTCAGGTCGGAAGATCTCGAAAGTGGGGGGTGCGCCCTATACGCAGGTACAAGCAATTTTGAGCCTCGGAAATACAGTAAACAGGAGGGGCGGCCGGCACGCTGTCAGCCGGGGTTTGGTCAGTGTCCGGCAGGGGGTGGAGCGGGTGACGGGGCTTCGGCCTCGGCCGCACGGGCAGCGGCAGCAGTGCTGTGCTTACCTTCTGCCGAACCCAGTCTGCCTGCCTCACTCCCTGCCGCTCTCTCTCCCTGCCGCTCTCTCTCCCTGCCTGCCTGCCTCTCTCCCTCTCTCTCTCCCAGGCTGCCGGCCTGCCTCTCTCCCTCTCTCTCTCCCTCCCTGCCTGCCTGCGTGCCTGCCTGCCTCTCTCCCTCTCTCTCTCACTGCCTGCCTGCCTGCCTCTCTCTCTCTCTCTCTCTCTCTCACTGCCTGCCTGCGTGCCTGCTTCCCTCCCTCCCTCTCTCTCTCCCGGGCTGCCGGCCTGCCTCTCTCCCTCTCTCTCTCTCCCACGCTGCCAGCCTGCCTCTCTCCCTCTCTCTCTGCCAGGCTGCCTGCCTGCCTCTCTCCCTCTCTCTCTCTGCCAGGCTGCCGGCCTGCCTCTCTCCCTCTCTCTCTCCCAGGCTGCCGGCCTGCCTCTCTCCCTCTCTCTCTCCCACGCTGCCGGCCTGCCTTTCTCCCTCTCTCTCTCCCAGGCTGCCGGCCGGCCTGCCTCTCTCCCTCTCTCTCTCCCTACCTACCTGTCTCTCCTCCCTTCTGCCGGCAATATCATTGAAAATGCTTCCGTTTTTTTTTCACCAAGAAAAGGTCAAAAGTGGGGGGTGCGCCTTATACGCGGGTGCGCCTTATACGCGGAGATATACGGTAATTAGTTTTGTAATATTTTAACAGATAATTCAGCAAGCTCGACTCAATGTTGACACTGAACAAATTCAAGAGGTGGATAAATGGAAGAAGCTTGCACAGCTTAAAAATCAAGAACTAGAAAATTTCCGAGCAGAACTGGACTCCATACTGGATGTTCTTCGTGAGCTTCAAAGACAAGGTGTTGTTATTCCAGCTCCCAATTCCACAAAAACTAACCTCTCAACATTTCCCAGGCAATTGTAATATTGTGCAACCAGCTTATTATGTTACATAGAGGAAAGTGTTACATAGAGGACTGGGATGTACAGCCAAAAATATTGGACGTGGCACCACTTGATCATAAATGGTTTGTTTCCTTTTTCAGATGTGATTGATAAACACTTTGAAAAGAAAATGTTAGAACTTTAACTGTTTTTTAAAAAAAACATTTATGGCTGCACATTGACTAAACTTGTTAAGAGCGGCTTATTTGATACAGATCAATCCACTTGCGTTCTGTTGCATTATAAAACACAATGAATTGCGAAACAATACTGCAATAAACCTCAGTTAAATGTTTTATGTGATGGACCATTGCGTTTGATCATGATAGCACATGGATTACAGCGACAGCTGTGTGTATCTACATAGCTTTAAACAAAACTGTTGAGTGTGTACAGAAAATGAGTTTGAAGCAATAAAAGTCTAAACGACATTTCTACCTGCTTCTGCTTTGCTCTAGTAATTTGAATTCAAAGCATCCCCTCAATTATTATTGTACCTTGTACTTAACTCAGATAAATCTGGAGCTCCTGTAGCTCTGGTTAGAGCAATCGCCTTGCAAGCTTGAGACCTGTGTTCGAATCCAAGCAGATCAGGGCGAAACCTTAGGCAAGTTTCCTTACGCCACATACCTAATAATAATCCGTCAAATAAATATATAAATAATAAAAATATGTCATTTTCAATCCACGACTGTTTGTGGGACACTGCTGTGTGCAATTGGCGTTACGTCCACAAATATCCAGGCAATTCACTTTACAGTATACTCTGTGAAGCGCTTTGTTTGAGATGTCAATAAGATGTGAAAAGTGCTATATCAAATGCAAGAATTATTATTTATTGTTTTCTTTGTAAAAATCAAACTTGTAAATGGTTGTTTTGACATACAAATCTTTTCTATGAGATGTCTTATTTTTGGAGGTGAGTGTATTGTACAGTATTGTGTTTTGGGTTGTGTTTCTGTTTAACATGCAGTATAAATGAAGGGCTCGGGCAGGATGAATCATGCAGAAATTACGTGATTCATTTCAGCTCCACATAAACATAACTCAGTTTGTGAATCAGCCTGACCTTGCTCCCTCTGCCGCATTTGAAGATCTCGGGAGACCTTGTGCACTTTAATCATATTGTGTTCCCCACTTTTTCATAAGGTTAATAAAAACTGAATTCCGTGTATGAGTGTTTGGAATTATTTTTAGACCTAATTCAGTGTAGATTAGGAATATAAATTGGGCTTCCATTTCACACCATTTTCCTGCCTTTACCAGACGTTCACATTCAGAAATATAAATGTAGCATAACAACATCAACAATAAAATTGCATTTATAGAGTGTTGGGAGGACGTCCCAAGCCATAACATTTTTTGGTAAATTTAAAATGCCTTTGTATATGCACTATGCATGAAATTTGTAGATAGTTTACAAAAGGTTTTTTTGGTTTGTGCTATAAAATGTACATGAATAAATGAGCAAATTATCTTGCTTCATAATGTCTTATCATATCGAAGTGCTTCACAGCACCCAAGGCTGCACTCTCCACCTCTCTAAGCCAGTTGGGAACCTTGCTGTCATGTTTGGCCCTGAACTGTGATTCCTCCCCCACATCCGCTCTATGACCAGCACTGCCTTCCACCACCTTCGCAACATTGCCTCTCCCCTCAAGCTGCTGAAACCCCAGTCCAAGCATTCGAAACATCAAGGCTCGACTATGGAAACTCCCTCCTCGTTCCAAAAATCGTTATGAAGTGAATGACCAATTATATTTGTTGGCCAGGACACCAGGATCCCTCTCTTTTCAAATAGTAATGTTACCTTTAAAATCTACCTTTGGAGTGTCGGCCTTGTCTATGAGCATAAAGTCAAAACGTGTTGTTTTTTTGACCAGCAACTCTGATCAGCGGCAAGAGTGTTACCAACTGAACCAGGTGAACCCAGTGCACAGCAGCTGACTGCACCCTTCTCCGTAGATTTCTGTGGAAAGTTACCACGGGATACAGGTGGAGGGATCTCTCCTCGTCAATCTGTACTCCTCCAATTTTCGTCGTGTGATTAGTCCAACTATTGAGTTACTTTGAAGTGTAGTGTTAATTATGCAAACTACTAGAGCAGTTAATCTGCAAAAACAACAATGAGAGGAATGATAAATAATTCTTGCATTTGATCCTGACGTGAAAGGCGCTATACAAATGTAATTTTGTTGTTGCTGTTGTAGTGGCTCTCATATTGGGAGATATTTTCAAGCTTTCCACCCAATGGACAATGTAGTGTAATGACTGTGCACCCAGTATGCAAATACATACAGCACCAATTTGCACACAATGTCCCACAAACAGCTATGAAGTGAACAACCAATTTTAATATGGAGGACTGATTGGCCAGGACATTGTCAGGTATTATCTAATCAGATAGTGCCATGGGATATTTGATGGTCACCTAAACATGCAGATGGGACTTCAGCTTAACTTCCATTCCCCAGAATGGCACCTCCAATAATGCAGTACTGTACATCTCCAGCACTGCAATGGACTCAGTCGAGAGCAGCGGTTCTCAACCAGGGGTACATAGATTCATAGAATTTTACGGCACAAAAGGAGGCCATTCGGCCCATCTAGTCTGTGCCGGCTCTTTGAAAAGAGCGATTCAATCCCAGTGCCCTGCCCGCTCCCCATAGCCTAATAGACCTGTTCTCCCTGAATAAAGATCTAATTCCCTTTTAAAAGTTGTTATCGAATCAGCCTCCACCACCTTTTCAGGCAATGCATTCCAGATTCGAACAACTCGCTGAGTGAAAAAATTTCTCCTCAGCTCCCCTCTACTTCACCTTGAAACTATTTTAAATCTGTGACCACGAGTCACAGATTCGCCCACGAGTGGAAATAGCTTTTCTCTATTTGCCCTGTCGAAACCCTTCATGATCTTATAAACCTCTATTAGGTCTCCCCTCAATCTTCTCTGCTCCAGAGAGAATAACCTTAGCCTATTTAGCCTCTCCTCATAGCTGAAGTCCCTCAATCCTGGCACCATCCTAGTAAATCTTCTTTGTACCCTTTCCAATGTCTTCACATCCTTTCTGTAGTGTGGTGACCAGAATTGAACACAGTATTCCAGCTGAGGCCTCACCAAAGTCCTATAGAGGTTAGTCAGCACTTCCTGACTTTTGTATTCTATACCCCTATTTATAAAGCCTAGTATCCCATATGCCTTCTTAACAGCCTTGTCTACCTGTCCTGCCACCTTCAACGAATCACTAACACAAATCCCCAGGTTCTCTCTGTTCCTTCACACCATTTAAAATTGTACTATCTAGCCTATATTGCCTCCCTTCATTTCTTCTCCCAAAATGCATCACCTCACACTTCTCTGCATTAAACTTCATCTGCCATGTGTCTGCCCACTTTACCAATTTGTCTATATCCTTTTGCAGATTTTGTACCCCCTGAGGGGTACAAAATTACTTCCAGGGAATACAGGTGGCGATACACTGATTTATTTAGCTCTCTTATTTAGCGTTTTATAGCCTTCCAAATTGTACATTTAATTGTTATTCCCCTTGTTTTGTATGTGCTAGTTATTTTATATAAGAAAAGCTTGGTCATAAAATGCAAGTGGAATGAAAGGGGTGGTGTGTGTTTGTATGTGGTTGGGTGGGGGTACACAATAATGTTGAAAATTAACCAGGGGTACATTACTGAAAAAGGTTGAGAACTACTGATCTAGACTATTCATTCAAAGTCCCAATTTAGAGCTTGAACCCCAAATTTTCTGACTTTATTTTGATCAGTAAAACTTTGACACATGCTGAAGCCCATCACCATCCTTAGGAGTATCCAAACCAATCTGAGAATACCCTTCTGACTTAGCGAACTCAGCCAAGCTGACAACATTATTTACCTGAGTTAGAGATTCACATTCTACAACACTGATAAATGAAACTGCTCTTACTATTGCAAAATACCTTGAACTTCTGCAAATCAATTGATTCAATTCTTCCAGAATACCCACCGTAATGATTTCCGATCACAACATCAAGTTTATTTTAAAATGAACACAGCCTCAATCATTCTTCTAGACACCATGTTCCAGCTGTTAAGTATTCTGTGATGAAAGGAATTCAATACAAAATTCCTTTGTTTTAGAGTGCTTCTCGCGTCAGGAGAACGTCCCAAGGTGCTGGACAGTCAGGGATTTGGATCTGGTGTCTTGTCCAAATTACCCCTTGCAAATCTAAAAATTCTGTACCATCTTGTTCTGCTGTCAAGTGACGTTCAAAAGTACTAAGGCTACAGTGAGAGTAAAAGCAATAGTAAATAACCCAATTTCAGAGTTGTTGTGCCTTGTGCAAATGACTAAAGTTGATTGGAAATCTTGCAACATCCTCACTGTTATCTGCATTCTAAATGTATGATGACAGCGACTCAGGACCACTGAGTAGCAGGAGCCAGAGCTGTTTGAAAGTCAGATGGTATTTAAAAGAGGGCAGGCAACTGGATGGATTTTCAGCGTTAGACACAGGTCAGTCAGTTTGTCTCTGCAGAACAAAACACCAGCACTACCTGGCTAGGTGGTTATTTGATGTTACTTTCATGATGTTATTGTGTATCTAGATGCTGAGGTTTCCAACACTCAGGGTAAGGGGTCTAGGGAGATGACCCTGAGGAAATAAATACTGTATCACTAAATCATGATTGGTGCAATGGTCTGGGTGTCTGATTCAGAAAACAGAATATGTTAGGAGGAAAAATATGACATTTTATTTCAGAAACATTAGCACATTCAATGACAACAATTCATATTTCAACAAAACTTTTCTAGTCAGGAATGAATCACAAAGGTGCTTCACAACTAACTAACTGGGAGCTCAAGTTGAGGCGGTGGGGCATGTGGGAGATGAGAAGATGGGGAATCAATGAAAGCATAAACAAAGGGATCGGTATAGTTCCTGATCTTCCCTAGTTCCCTAGTTCCTTATTTCTTATGTTGTAATCACTTGGGATAGCCACATCAATAATACTATAAGTGCAATCTATTTTTTTAATGATAATACTGTATCTGGTTTGTTAGATTATTGTTTTGTCTGAAAGTACTTGAGAGCCAGATCATGGGATGTTATGTTTCTGTGTCATTTTTATGCTAATTGTTTTTCATACCAGTTGATCTTTATATCAATATCAAAGTGTTTACAAATTATCCAGTGAATATATTTAGCTACAATGTTATATTGAATCAGATACTCTGATTGAGCTATAGTTGGACATGATGACAATATGTTCAACTGTTACTGGAGTATATAATAATAATAATCCTTGCATTTGATATACTGTACTGCTTTTCATGTCTTCTAGACATCTCAAAGCGTATGAATCGACTGTATATTTGTGGGCGAAATGCACCAGCCAATCATGCACAGCAGTGTCTCCACAAACAGTTATGGATTAAGTGATCAAATTATTATAGGTTTTTTGGGATGTAGTATTATTATTAGGCGTGTGGAGTAAAGAAACTTGCTCAAGGTTTCGGCCTAACCTGCCTGGATTCGAAACACAGGTCTCACGCTTGTGAGGCGAGTGCTCTAACCACTGAGCTACAGGACTTCTAGTCATTCTCCAACTGTAAAGCTTTTGAGGACTTGTACTTGCTCTTCCATGGGTAGCAGCTACTTCACATGCCTTGCAGTACACAGCCGTCCGCGGTGGAGAGCACTATATAAATCCAAGTTGTTGTAGCAACCTGGTTGTTAGTCAATTGGCATTATCCCCATTTTTCCAATCAGAACTATAATTTCTTAATATCAACACTTTCCTTTGCAAAATTAATTACTTTACTATGACAATAGTAGTTGCATTTGATGCAGTGCCTTATCAAGTCTTCGAGACCTCTCAAAATGCTTCACTGAATGTATTGTAATGTGAATTGCGGCTGCTATTTATTAGGTTAAAAAAACGATATAATAGAATCATAGAATTTTACAGCACAAAAGGAGGCCATTCAGCCCATCTAGTCTCTGCCGACTCTTTGAAAAGAGCAACTCAATCCCACTGCCCCGCTCTCTCCCCTTGATATGTTTCCACTAATTCTTGTAGGACATTCTTGAGTAGCTCTGACATTTAAAACTATGGTATCATTTTGAGGTACAGTATATGCTTTGAAGTGCAAGTTACAAAGAAGCTTTGTATAAGCATGAACTTCTCATTGCATCACTCACTGATACTTTTGTGTTTTTGCACAGTCTTCACAGCTTCCCATTAGCAGAGAAAACGGATAGAATGTTTGGTTCACACCATGCCCTTCAATTACATATTTTATAAGGCTGCATCAGAGACTGAATGTGCCGTGTACCTTGTTTGATTTGTCCATCAATGGTTATAATTGATATTCAGATTTTCTACATGGATTATGTGAGCTGCTAATCTGGAGTACAAAAGCAACCATCTGTGAAATTGTTTGTTGAAGTAACTCTCATTAGTGAGCAGTCACAATACTAATCCTGGAGGACTAGTCAGAAATCTGATGGATGTTGTGGGCACTATTGGATTTATTTTCACAAACAATTGGCTGGTCGCACATCAGCAGATCATTTTCAGGCAGTGAGGAGCTTTGATCTGAGTTTACAAAATTCGGAATGTCAAATTTGTCCAAATAATTTCCTGGTTCAACAAGGATGTAATTTTCCCCTTCGTTTTTATGTGTGGCCACATTTTCTGGTCCAGATATGCTGCTTAGTGACTGTTGCCTCTCAAAATGTCCAACCTCATTAACATAGCAATGAAAGAGGGACCGAGATTCTTCGCTTGCTCGATGGACGAAAGCTTTGTCTGTTTTTTGTAGCATGGGATAATCCACAGCAAAGTCATTCATCCTATGTTGCTTAGCAGGAAGACCCACGTTTCTGCTATATAAAAAAAAGAAACTTCACACATTTAGGATGGATGAATTTTCAAAATCTGGATCAAAGCACAGATTCAACTTAACTAAAAATTACTTAAATTTCTTAAAAGATATGAAGAAGCTGAAATACAATGGAATAAATTAACCATATACATTTTCAGCACAGAAGAAGGCTAGCGTTTAATTGCATAGAAGATCGGTCGGCACTTCTCATGTGGTTTCATGCTTAACTTTCTTACTCTCTTCCTTACCCTCTTTAAAGTAATGTGGTTTACAGAAAACATGCAGCAGAGTACTTTAAATAGTTCACTTAACCCATTCCATTCAATAATTGTTCCATTTGCTATCTGCCTTATCATGTCACTAAGATGTCTCAAAGCCCTTCACTGGAATTATTGTTTAAGTGTAGTGACTGTATTTGCAAGCAAATGTGCAAGTCCAAGCCCATTCCCGTCCCATTGAACCCACAACTTTCAGATTCAGAGTTGGGAGTGCTAGCAACTGAGTCAGGCTGACATCCAAAATTAACAAGAATTGATTCCTTGTCTGCATTCAGCACCAACGTGAAGAAGATAAACATTAACAACTGTTGTGTTTAAATCCATTACATTTACTAAAGGTTAACAAACTCCATTCTGATTAGAGGATACTCTTTTCCTACTAATGTAATAATATGATTATCCCATGCAAAATCCAGCCGTTTTATTGGCAGCTGACAGTTCCTTTATAATTTCCTTGAAACCCTTTTCTGGCATGCCAATTAAAATCACACTATAAACATAGTGAGCCAGATTCCCCAGATGATAGACCCTGGAATAATTTTGCGCATTGAGTATATCTAAGAAATACATTTTACATATCCTGTGAGGCAGGGATTGCCAGAATATTAAACCGCACTTTAAATGTTTCTAGTTGAAGCTCACGCTTACACATTGGACTTTAAGACTGATCTTTCTTGGATAGCCCGAAAGCAGTGAAACACATTTTAATTTACTATTGTACACAAGGTCATTGCTTATTACAGTAGAGCCTCATTATCATTGGGTTCCATGAAATCCCAATCAGCATTTTCACAGAGGGTGATCGCTGGTCAACACTTCCGCATTCACTGCACATACAAGTAGAAGGTTGACGTACTTCATCAGTGTTTCAAAATGCCAGTCAGCATGCAGGATCAGGAAGTGAGGTCAGCAACGAGCTGAGAACCAAGAATTCAGCTATTTTAACCTCCTGAAGCGCCAATGCAGTTCGCAAGCATTGTTTTGCTTTTTTTTGATAAGTAAATGACAGGATTGACACACTGCATCTAACAAGCAATCCAGCATTATAACAAAGCCCATCATTATGGGCTTCCACCTTTCATTCTTATAAATAAATTGAGGATATTATAAGCATCATTTCAAGAAAGAATCTGAATTTATTTTAACCCTACATGTGCGCCTTGTAAATTATGGTCACTTATGAAGAGGAACAGTGCTGTGCTTTCACAGAGTATATGCATTAGTTGGCATGGTTACTCCAGCACTATAATAACCAAAGCAGATGTACAAAGGTTAATTCTTCAATAAATAGTGCATTAATAGATGTTAAATGTAAAGCATGGGAAAATTGCTTAGGGTTTTGTTTATTGAAGTAATCTGAGGTCTTGCGTATAATGCAGTATCAAAGAACCAAAAAGTCAACTCTTCATTAAAAAACAAACCTTTACAGAAAGGCGCAGGTTTTAATGCACTAAAATATGGCCAACTTCTTAGTTGCCAAGTCAACACTGACATCACTGCCTGCACCTTGCATATAAGCATGATATCATAGAATCCTACAGCACAGAGAGAGATAATTTGGCTTATTGTGCTGGCTCGTTGAACTAGCTATCCAATTAGGCGCAATGCCTCTGTTCTTTCCTCACAGACTTGCAGTTTTGTGATTTTCAAATAAGTATCCAATTCCCTTTTGAAAGATATGTGTTGGAAGCTTTGCAGGCATCACTTTGTGAAGCAAGGGCAACAGTGATGTGTTTTGTACTATTGCAGTGTGCAGGAAAAACACGTGTGTCAAACCGAAAACCCAGAAGTCAGCAGTTTTCGTGCACTTTGCTGAGATATTGAGCACAGAGGATCACTATACCACAAGGTTGTCCTCTAAATTACCTGCTAGTCAGTCAATATACCATGCTTATTTTTAAATGAATATGTCAAACTTATTTTTTCGAACAAAAAGCAGTGTGATACAAAGTTATAAAATAGATACAAATAGGGAGAAACAACCTACTCTTGATGAGGTGCTCCCGTCTTTGTCAGTAATGTCAACACGAAAAACATGAAAATGACAAAGACTACCAGACCAACCCAAAATCCAATCACAATGGAGTCTGAAAAACAGAATGGGACTCTTAAGTTATCTCAATCAAAATGCAATCTACAAAACAAAATGACAGTACAGTACTTACTCAAATGGCACATTATTTCAGACCAGAAACCTTGTAACTTTTAGTTTCTTCTTCTTCAACAACAACAACACAATTACATCTGTAAAGCACCTTAATATCAAGAATATACAGGTAACTTTCAACAACAACAACTTGGATTTATACAGGTAACTTTCAACAACAATTTGGATTTAAATCCAACATTGGATTTACAATGCCAAATGGCGTCTCAGAGAGCTCGCAGGTAACTTTTGAAAATATTCATAGCATATGTAATAATAATAATAATCCTTGCATTTGATATAGCGCTTTTCACATCATATCAATGTCCCAAAGCGCTTCACAGAATATACTGTGAAGTGAATTGACTGTATATTTGTGGGCGAATTGCGACACACAGTCATGGATTGAAATGACCAATTTTATTATTGTGTTTTTTTTGGACGGATTATTATTAGGGTGTGGAGTAAGGAAACTTGCCCAAGGTTTTGCCTTGACCTGCCTGGATTTGAACACAGGTCTCCCCAGCTTGGTCTCCACAGCTTGGTCTCCCCAGCTTGCAAGTGCTCTAACCACTAAACCACAGGAGCTCCACTCCACTATGTATCTAGCCATATGAAGAACTCAGTGGTTATTGCAATTGCACTGAAATTGCTTTCAAAAGACAATGGGGATGCAGCTACCTCCAGACTAAAAGGTTCCACTTACCCACAATGGGTGATCATCCACACTTACAGGAACAATCTGTAAGCCTTAATGATAATAATGCTGTCAGATCAAATCAAATCTTGAGGTACTTGGGATTCTGTTGTTCTGAAATCATGCAATCTTTCCCAAAGAGAAGAAATATTCTACTGCTGCCCATTGGTTTGGGTTGATCCAAACCATTCTGTTGATTGTCGCAGTTTTAGTCATTAAAAAATGAATGGTTGGAATATGGGAATATACAAGACTGGAAAATTTCTTTGCCGAGGTGCTATGTAATTCTCTTCTGAATTTGTTGCCAAAATCTGCTTCTGTTGCTTCCTTAGATAGCTCATTCCAGACATTCGTTATTCTTAAAATAATTACATCTTGACTGTTGTATGCCTTCCCTCTTTTGAGTTTCAATCCATACATGCTTTATGCCCATGTTAAATATTTTATTAGTCTCTTTAGTATGTACACCCTACCTGGCTGCTGGCAGTGCTGGCCAATGTTTGGCCAATGGGGAGCTCCACTTGCAGGGGGGCTGCAGTTTGGTGCCAGATTTGACGTCCGCCATTTTCAGAGCAACGGCCACAACGGGGAGAAGATGCCGCTTTAAGCCGAATAAACCTGCGGCAAGCCAACACGGAAATGAAGGTAAGGCCTTTCCTCCCCACCCTCCTCCTGGCTTTGGTCACCATGAGGAGAGAGTAGCATCCTCTCATCCTGATTGTAAAATGATCCTATGTGTATATATATGCACACACTTAATGCCGGCGACTTGCCGGCGTCTATTCTCAGGCACTTTAATAATAATCGTTACATTTGATATATGAATCCACCAAGGAAATAAAACAATAATAATTTGGTCACTCAATCCCTGACTGTTCGTGGGGACATTGCTGTGGATAATTGGCTGCCATGTTTGGCCCACAAATATACAATCTATTTGCTATGCAGTATCTTCTGTGAAGTGCTTTGAGACATCTAGAAGCGTGATAAATATGGTATTGAATGCATGGTATCTTCTCCTGAGCCACTGTGAAGTGCTCTGAGACATTTTCTTGCATCATAAACACTGTATAAGATATGGTTAAACCCTCTTCTTTAGTGTGGACACTGACAAAGAATCATGGCACATTAGACACCAAATTCCAAGTAACGATTGATGATATTCAATGTGAATGAGATACTCCATTTACCTAGGGCTTCAGGTTTATACTAAACACATTCAGTGCAAATTGTGAAGTCCTGTAACTCAATAGTTGGAGTGCTCACCTTGCAAACGAAAGACCTGGGTTCGATTCCTAGCAAATTCTTGGGCACGTTTCCATACTCCCCACTCCTGACAATAAGCCCTCAAGAAAAAAAAATCTAAATTGATCACTTCAATCCACGACTGTTTGTGGGACACAGCTGCTACCACGTTTTGCCCAGAAAGTTACGATCAATTCATTTGACGGTATATTCTGTGAAGCGCTTTGAGACGTCTAGAAGATGTGAAAAGCGCTATATCAAATGCAAGGATTAGTGTTATTTATTTAAATCACTGACACTATTAGACAGCACACTGTTGTAATTGTAATCTATGCAGGAGTCAATTATTCCCTATGTTTGTGTTACTTATGAACTACCACATGGCATTTTCCTGCATGACCAGCAATCAAATGATTCCATTAGCTGGTAATCTCACAATTTCTAACAATTATTCTACAGATACCTATTTGCAAAACAAACTGATTCCAGAATAAATGCTCAAGATAAAAATTATCTGTCCAAATCATGGTTGTTTTCGAGACATTGCCTATAACATATTTCAGGATAACAGTTTCAATTAAATGTGTGCTTTGGTCTGTGTAGGCATGGACGCAAGTATCTTGCATATTATGTACATATGTATATATATATATATTTATATAAATACTTACATTAAAAGCATACATGTAAAACAGGGAACCCATTTTATATTTTTTGTGACTTTGCAAAACATGTGATCTACTGCAAATGCATTTTGGAACACCACGTTTTTCCTCCATTCTTCTGTGTCGCCTCTTCTGAAGTGATGGCTCTTCATTGGGTAGGAACAGTCTCGTGAAGTGGCTATCTTTCATTTTACATTTGGGAAATAGTGAGTGTCTTAGTGTATTTGACATTGAGAGCCATTGCAGCTAAGCCCTATCTCATTCACATAATAACATTCCCAACAGTAGTCCCTGGAAAGCAATCACTAATGGAAATTCTGATTGATTATCCTCCTGCAAGTCAGAAGGGTTGATTTGATACCAATAGTAATTGCTATTCCACCCCCACTATTATCGATTATCATGATATGATTTAATTTTACATTGGATTTGAGAGGGAGGTGCCAAATTAAGGTTTTAAATTTAAGTAAGGCAAACTTTGATGGGATGAAAAATATATTGGCCACAGTTAACTGGGCTGAATTGTTAGATGAACAATGGGAAGTATTGAAAAAATATTTGATACAATACAGAACAAGTACATACCCCTAAAATGCAAAAGCTCAAATTGTGAAGTTAAGCCACCATGGCGGACAAAAAAGGTTAGAAACTGTAACAAGAGAGACCTTTGTTTGATTCCAGACAGGGCAAAACCTTAGGCAAGTTGAGCTCTCCCTCTCAAAACTACAACAACAACAACATTTATAGAGCATCTTTCACGTCGGGAGCACGTCCCAAAATCTAATGCAAAATTCAATTATATTATGTTCACTATTTGCAACATGTTTCCTTACTGTCAGATTGTTGACTAGTTCTGGCTCATTACTCATCACCAAATCCAGCATGGCTTGTTCTCTTGTTGGCTCTAATACATATTGCCTCTACTGCCTAAGGTGGCCTCCTTCTCCTAGTCTAAGTGAAAATTAATATCTCTCATTATAACCATGTATCTTTTGTTATATGCTTCCCTGATTTTCGTATTTATACATTTCCCTAATAAATCACAACTTTCTGGAGGTCTGTAGACTACTCCCAATATAGGCTTACTTCCTTTGCTGTTCCTTAATTCTACTCACAGTGTTTCCAGCATATTCTGTGAAGTATTTTGAGACATCTAGAAGACATGAAAAGCACTATATCAAATGCAAGGACAGGTATTTCCTGTTAACTTCAATGCCCAATAACTGGAATGTCTAACAAGAGCCTGCTTGCACTGGTAGATCTCCAATGTTGACAACTACTCTTCAAAGTAATTACTCCTTTTCTACCTGTTGTTCCTATTGAATGTATCCTCAAGTCTCTGTAATACAGTATTCTAAATAAGAAAAGGGGTAAGCACCTTGGGAAGTAGTTGTCAACATCGACGGCTACTTAAGTGCTCCGAGACGCCATCCGGCATGGAGAGCGCTATATAAATCAAAGTTATTGTTGTTGTAGTGCGAGCAAACTCCGATGAGATATTCCAGTTATTGGCCATTGGAGATAACTAGGAATCTGTATCTGTCCATGAGTGTGAATCTGACTTGGTTGAGACACCTTTGAAGTAGGGACTCACACTGATAAGGTTAGGAGAGAAGCAGAGGCCACTTAATATAAAAGTGTTAATAACATTCACACTTGCATTACAAAGTGAGAATAATGGCAGATCCTATCAATTAAATGCTAGCACATTCCCAGAGAGAAAAGCCATGAGAAAAGCAATTACGGTTTCCACTGGTGAGCGAATCTGTGACTCACGGTCACAGATTTAAAATAGTTTCAAAACAAAGCAGAGGGGAGCTGAGGAGAATTTTTTTCACTCAGCGGGTTGTTCAAATCTGGAATGCATTGCCTGAAAAGGTGATGGAGGATGATTCAATAACAGCTTTTAAAAGAGAATTAGATCTTTATTTAGGGAGAACAGGTCTGTTAGGTTATAGGGAGAGAACTGGGCAGTGGCATTGAGTTGCTCTTCTCAAAGAGCCGGCACAGACTAGATGGGCCAAATGGCCTCCTTTTGTGCCGTAAAATTCTATGACTTGAAAGGTTGTCCCGAGATTGTGATTTCTAACAAAATTTCCTGAGCACTGCAATACAATACAAAATTTGGGTTTATTTATCAAAGAGCCCTTTTTCCTGTGGAATATAATCACTGGCTCTGGAGTGACATTTGGAATTCCTACAAGATATAGACTGGCAGTTCTAACAATGTGAGGTGTTACTGATGTGCAGGTGGAGTCAAAGAATTTAGTTCTGGGCACTACACATTTACAGATGATTTAAAAAGTTAATCGTTTTACATTAATAGCCACATTCATTCATAAACCTCTTCAAACCAGTATCAGAGAAGCACTTGCAGTTAAGAAACAATGCCAGTAATTTTTCATATTTATAGGCAACTGCGGGTATGTAAAGAAATGTTACTGAGTATCTCTTTGGCAAACACAATCTCAAATAATAATCCTTACATTTGATAATAAGACCTTTTCTTGAGGGCTTATTATCAGGTGTGTGAAGTAGGGTCCAGCGATATATCGATATATCGCTAAAACCCGATATAATTTTCATATCGATACGCCGATATAGGCATTTCAAAAATATCGATATATCGCGAGGGAAAAAATCTGAATGCGCGCACACTGAACTACAAAACCCAGAATGCTCATCTCTATACACAATGCACAGACAGAGGTGCAAAGCCGCCATATTGTATTCATAGTCCTCGAATACAATATACAAGTATGCTAGGGGTGAGGGGAGAGAGACGGCTGGTGGGGGGGTGGGGGGGTGGGTAGGGGGAGAGAGACGGCTGGGGTGTGGGGGGAGGGGAAGAGAGACGGCTGGGCAGGGGAGGGGGAGAGAGACGGCTGGGGGTTTGGGGGAGGGAGAGAGAGACGACGGGTGGGGGTTAAGGGGGAAAGAGACGGCTGGGGGGGGTGGAGGGGGGAGAGAGACGGCGGGGTTGGGGGGGGTGGGAGAGAGGGACGGCGGCAGGGCAGAGAGGGACGGCGGCGGGAGTGGGGGTGAGGGGAGAGACGGGGTGGATGTGATAATATACAGATAGATAGAGATGGGGGGGATGTGAGAGAGGAGAGAGACACAGAGACACAGACAGAAAAACACAGAGATGGAGAGAGTGAGTGTGAGAGACACGGAGAGAGAAATATATTTACCTCCTGAGGAGATAGGCCCCGAATGCGCGTGCATGCGCAGTACGAAAAACCCGAAAATATCGATATTTCAGTATATCTCGATATGAGCCCATCGATATAACTAAATCGGAAAATTTCCATATCAACGGACACTAGTGTGAAGTAATATACAGCTTTCACATCAGGAGAATGTCTCAAAGCATGTTACAGGTTTGTATTACATAAGCAAACACTGCAGGCCATTTATGCAAAGCAGTAATAATAAATATACTAATAATTCTTGCATTTGACAAAGCACCTTATCACGTCTTCGAGACATCATAAAGCATTTCACAGAATATATTATAAATTAAATTGACTGTATATTGTGTATGAAGCATGGTAGCAAATTGTGAACAGCAGTGTTCCACAAATAGTCAAGCATTGAGTGACCAAATTATTATTATTATTTATTTGTGCTTGAAGCAATTATTACCTCCGGAAAAGAGATCCACCAACTGACTAACAACTGGTTTCCTATTTGCTACTAGGTAAACAGAGGTCTCAGAAAAACACAAAAAAAGTCTCTCCTGATAACTCATTTTTATTTAAAATATATTTCAGCCTCTGGATCAATAAAATGACATTGTGAAATACAGGCTAGAAAGGTCCCAGAGTTAGGCTCTGATATTTACAGAGATAAGAATGGGGTGGGGTGGCAATTCCTATTGGTGTCAATCCTTCTGCCTTGCAGAAGGAAAATCAACCAGAATTTCCATTATTGATTGCTTTTGGGAATGTTATTATGTGAATGAGATAGGGCTTAGCTGCAATGGCTCCCAATTTCGAATACAATGAGACACTCACTATTTCCCAAATGTAAAATGAAAGACAGCCACTTCACGAGACTGTTCCTACCCAATGAAGAGCCATCACTTCAAAACAGGCGACACAGAAGAAAAGAATGGAGGAAAAAAGTGGTGTTCCAAAATGCATTTGCAGTGGATCACATGTTTTGCAATGCCACAAAAAATATTAAATGGTTTCCCTGTTTTACATGTATGCTTTTAATGTAAGTATTTATATAAAGATATATACATATGTACAAATATGCAGGATATTTGCGTCCATGCCTACACAGACCAATGCACACATTTAGTTGAAACTGTTATACTGAAATATGTTATAGGCAATGTCTCGAAAACAACCATGATTTGGACGGATAATTTTTATCTTGAGCATTTATTCTCGAATCAGTTTGTTTTGCAAATAAGTATCTGTAGAATAATTGTTAGAAATTGTGAGATTACCAGCTAATGGAATCATTTGATTGCTGGTCATGCAGGAAAATGCCATGTGGTAGTTCATAAGTAACACAAACATAGGGAATAACTGACTCCTGCATAGATTACAATTACAACAGTGTGCTGTCTAATAGTGTCAGTGATTTAAATAAATAACACTAATAAGTCTCCCAAGCATCTCACAGAATATACTCTAAAGTGAATTGAATTTAACGTGAGTCCCAATGAAAAAGATAGATTAATTGCTCTGAAGCAGATTCCAACCAGTATAATAATCCTTGTATTTGATATAGAGCTTTTTATAGATTACAATTACAACAGTGTGCTTTCCAGTAATGTCAGTGATTTATTTATTTATTGTTAAATAAATAATAACAATCCTTGCATTTGATATAGCACTTTTCACATCTTCTAGACGTCTCAAAGCGCTTCACAGAATATACCGTCAAGTGAATTGATTGTAACTTTCTGGGCAAAACGTGGTAGCAACTGTGTTCCACAAACAATCGTGGATTGAAGTGATCAATTTATTAAAAAAATTCTTGAGGGCTTATTGTCAGGAGTGACAATACAGAATCACTCTATTGAAGCGCTCTGACGACGTGCAGGGCGCTATATAACTCGAAGTTGGTCTTGAGTGGGGAGTAAGGAAACTTGCTAAAGGTTTTGCCCTTCCAAAAGTCAATCAAAGTTTCTCACTTGCGAGGAGAGTGGCTCTTAACCACTGAGCTACGGGACTCCATGAGGTGTGTGGTTTGATGGGGTTTCATTTATCACAAACTTTGAATCAGAATCAAGCGTGCTACCAACTGAACCAGGCTTTCAGGGTAGGCTATTAGATGCCTAAGGTTAAAAAACAAATGTTCAGAGGTTAAAGAGGAGCAATCAGTTTTACTGTACTAGATAATAAAACCATTTGATATATCCATCATGTGAATTGTGAATTGGGTGCTATTTGCTAAACATTCTGAAATGAATGTAATGGCAATGATAAAAATGCTGCTCTTGCTGAGAAGTAGAAGGAACAAAAGCTTCTAAAAACTTGAAAAGTGGCTGTAAAATTTCTCTTGGAGCTCCTTAAACATGCCATTTTACTGTGATAAAATCCAAGTGCTGAGCCATACTTTGGAAAGCAGCAGCAATGTATGGCAAACTGGATGTAATGTGAGTTCCAGTGAGAAAGATAGATTCGTTGTAGAATTGTAGAAGTCTCCCAAGCATCTCACAGAATATACTCTAAAGTGAATTGAATTTAACGTGAGTCCCAATGAAAAAGATAGATTAATTGCTCTGAAGCAGATTCCAACCAGTATAATAATCCTTGTATTTGATATAGAGCTTTTTATAGATTACAATTACAACAGTGTGCTTTCCAGTAATGTCAGTGATTTATTTATTTATTATTAAATAAATAATAACAATCCTTGCATTTGATATAGCGCTTTTCGCATCTTCTAGACATCTCAAAGCGCTTCACAGAGTATACTCTAAAGTGAATTGACTATACATATGTGGGTGAAACACGACGGCCAATCGTGCACAGCAGTGATCCACAAACAGTCGTGGATTGAAATGATCAATTTTATTGTTGTTACATTTTAATTATCACATGGAGTAAGCAAACTTGCCCAAGGTTTTGCCCTACTGTGAATTGAACCCGTTTGTAAGATGAGTACTCTAATAATAATAATGATAAACCTTGCATTTGATATAGCACTTTTCACATCTTATCAACATCTCAACGCCCTTCACAGAATATACTGTAAAGTGAATTGACTGTATATTTGTGGGTGAAACACGGCAACCAATTCCACACAGCAGTGTCCCACAAACAGTCATAGATTGAAAATGACCAATTTTATTATTGTGCGTTAATGACTAAGCTACAGGACTCCTTTAGTCAGGGGATTGTTAATAGCCTGGATTGTAAAATATTCTGTGGGCCTGAGCGGTGGGCAATTGTCAAAGTAGAGACGAGTGGGAGTTAAGGTCTTTCAGGAGTGTAGGATGGAATGCCAGCAGAATATCAGATGCTCAACTTGAAGAACTAGCTTCTTGACATACTTTAGCAAAATGGCCTCAACCCTTTCACAAGAGAAGTTCGGATGAAGAAGACCTTTCAGTTCATTTGATCTCATCTATCTTGGGGGTGGGGGGGAGCTGAGTTGGGTCTATTTGGTGAGTAGGGGTGACATGCCTGGCAAGTGGAATGCTGGAGATGAGCAAGTCCTCTGTGTGGGTCTGGGTAGCTGTTTCCTGAGCCAGTTAAGTCAGCAGCACCTCAGGGCACTGTTGATGGCAACGCAGCCAGCCAGGCTCACCAGTAGGCCATGGAAGCGCAGAACAGTCACTTGGTGTAGGGATAGCCCACACCCAGCTCCTGTTCACCCGGCAAGCCCAAGGTTAGCGTGTTCCCAACTGGATAAGTAGCGGGAAAGCCTGCCTGACAGTGGCCTACCGCTGGCAAACTGTAAACCTATTTCCCATTTGGTAAATAAAGTGAGCACGTTTAAAACATATGAATCTGGTCAGTGCTGTATCATTAGTTCTGGTTGGATCATTGTTAAGAGAGTGGTTTTGACTCCAGTCTTTAGTGAGCATCCACTGCTATACAAGTGTGACAGATATAATCCACAGAGCATTTTTATTCCTGAAAGTCACAAATCAAGAGTGAAATTCAGGGCAGTTAATGTTTCAGATCCAAATCGCCTAAGGTTAGCTCACTGGCTTTAGCAGGAATGTAATTAAAGGATATTACATGCATTTATCACAAGGCAACTGTGAACATCAGATACCTCTTTGACATCTCTGTCAATATCATCCAGAAATCTGCGGCCCATATCCACTACTGCTTCAAGCTCCATGACCCCAACTCCCCATTCTTGCCCGACTCTATGGGCTCCGCATCACCCAGAGAATTCAATTCAAGATCCTGGTCCACACCTTCAAAGCCCTCCATGGCCTTGCCCCACTCTATCTCGGCGACCTGCTAACCCCCTACCAACCTGCCCGCTCCCTCTGCTCAGTGGGCTCCGGCCTGCTCCATGTCCCCTGCACCACCCACCCCACTATCGGTGGGCGAGTTTTCGGCCACTCTGCCCCGAACCTCTGGAATTCCATCCTACAGTCTATTTGCCTCGCCCCCCCCTCCCTAGCCTCCTTCAAGTCTAGCCTCAAGACAATCTTCTTCAACGGTATCATCTATCACCCCAAATCCCCTTTTTTCTCTCTACACTACCCGATCCTGACCCCAAAGGCGCTATACAAATGTAATTTTTTGTTATGGTTGATTGTTGCATTCTTTATGTAGTGCTGCTAAACAGAAACTGCAGAAACCTCCAATATTCATTTATCTCTCAGTATCACACATCTGAGTTTTGTTATTTATCATATTTCTTACATAAGCATTTGAAAATGACCTTGGGCTTATAATTTTTCTAGTATAGAAATCTTAAACTTCTCCTGTTAAAATTGCAAGATTGTTTTTTTAACCATTCACCTTATTAACTAACCTTCCTAACCAGAATTATTTTGAGATTGGCGATACAAGAGTTGGACCATTTGACAAAGACTAATATTTCGCAGGTCAAAAAACTTGATAGCAGCCAATTTAAAAGTTTATTAAACGATTTGAAACCTTTCCATAGATAATATGATAGATGGATCACCTGGCCAACAAACTCCCAAATAAAATTGGTCATTCACTTCATGGCTGTTTGAGGGTTATTGCAGCGTGCTCATTGACTGCCACATTTGCCTATAAAATAACAGTCACTCCACTTTTCAGTATAACATGTGAAGCCCATTGAGCTTTTTGACTTGCCGAAGCCCACTATACCAAATGTAAGAATTATTATTATATTATTAACATCATGAAATATTTACCTGGAGATTGCAGTTCAACCAGTTTGAGCATTACATTTTATACTTAATTATGTCTGACTCTGTCTAGTTGATCTTCAGTTTGAAAAAAAGTCTTCTTTGAGGCTGATATCCCTATCACTATGTGGTTATATTTGAAGAGGCTATATAAATGCAAGTTGTTGTTGAACTGGAATTATGTTTTTCTAAATTGAGATTTTTCCATATTTTATAGAAATCCTGGTTGTGAACAATACTGAGTTACAATTGGCTGAGAAAGCAAAGTAACTGAGTAATTGTCAATCCCTGTTCTTTTGATCTTTCTCTCAATAGAAATTTGCAACTAATAAAAATGGCTGCCTAGTAGCTACATGGAAAGAAGAGCATGATTTCCTTGAATATCAGTTGTTATAATCTCACTATTGTTCACCATTACTGTATTGATGATACATGAATGCCCTCTATAATAACTTACATCTGTGTGCCTTTAGTCCTTCAAAGGAAACAGGTCCATAATCATAGTATTCATAGCCCCAGGTGTAATCATTGTTAGACACTAGGTGCTGAGTGGTCTTGTTTACAGCAGGATTATTTTCAGACATTTCAAACCTGTGAATAACAAAAAAACATTACATATTATTTTGCAAAAGTAATTAAACAGCCAAAACAAAATCAGAGATTTGCACTCCTGGCATGAATCATTCAGGAAACCTACTTTGTGAAACACTTTGTGGTATAGTAACAAATCAAAGTACTGCATTCATCTACTGATAATGATCTATTTAAATTCTCATGAGCACCTCGTCTTGATTTGAAGGCTTCAAGGTTTTCTCCGCCTACACCTTCTTTTCCATTTGACTCTCTTCTGGTCAGTTCTAGAAAGAAACTGATATGCTTATCCTACACAACACTGTAAAGACTTCAGATCGTTATACAAATGTTTTCTATCGTATTACACTATATTTATCTTGATTTATCATGATGCAAGATGACCAAAGGCACGGTAAAAGAAGAGATTGGTAGGGTTTAAGAAGGTCGTGGAGATAGGATGGGACAAGAGGATTTAAAAGTGATGAAGATCTTGAACACAATCCTTTAGGGGATGGGGAGCCAGTGAAGCTGGGCATAGATAGGAGTGATAGACTTGTGGAGCCTAGTTTGGTAGAGGACATGAGCTGAGGAGTTCTGAATGATCTACAGAATATGGAGAGAACATTTGGGAAGTTCACAGAGCAGAGTTGGCATAATTTAACCTAGATATGATGAAAGAATGAATAAGGGTCCCAGTAGTCCAAGGGGAGAGGTACAGGAAGAGTTGACTAACGTTGCAGAGATGGGGTAAAGATGAGCAAGTCAGAGCAAGAATCTGGGGTTTAAAGGACGGTTGAGAGTCGAACAAGGCATAGAAGTTCTGCACTTGCACTGTGAGGTGGAATATGCACCCACGTAGATTGATGCCTGAGGTGAGAAGGTGCTGATGGGAGCCAAGCAGGAGAACTCTTGTCTTGTTGACATTCAACTGTAGAGCTTGATCGGGCAGAACAGCAGTGGTCTTGGAATCAACGGTGGAGGCAGTGGTAGAGTTAGGTGTCACCAGGTGGATTGATCAACTGTACCAGTCGATGTGGTAAGCACTTAAGGCAATGAAATGCTGACAGGAGTCTTGGTCTTGTCAATATTGAGTTGAAACTTAGATCTCATCCAGGGCTTCATATCTGGAAGGCAATCGATCTCCGGGCCAAAACTATCCCAACGAGCTTCTGTTTGGCATTTTGATAATAATAATAATAATATTGAAATTCTGATGGACAAATGATGGAAGGGTTAATCACAGCTGACATGTTTTTACACCGGGACATTCCAGGAACAAAATACCATCAAGCAAGTAAGAAATGCTGAACTCATCACAGTCTGTTTGCAAGAAGCCCTTTGCAAGTACAATAAAGGTGCTCAACATAGCTGAGACGACTTGCAACCAGGCAGATAAAATTAGCTTTTCAAAGTTGAAGCATAGACTTATCAATCCAGCCAAGAATTGACATTGGATTTGCATGTGGGCTTGCACTGCTCCTACCTGATTTCACACTTGCAGACCCCATCTCCTTCAGTTGTGTCCTTTCCACCAAACTCCTCTCATCAATTCTTCATCTCCTGCATTGATCAGTAGGCATTGCACAAAGTTTCATTCAGGCCATTAGAAATTTACTGTATGTAGGGCCACAGGAGAGGGAACATACTCACAACACATACTGGGAATTGTAACAGTGAATCGTGAGCCTGAAGGTTTTGTGGAGCTTGCATGCATCAATATAGAAATATAGATAAAATATAACAATTCTCTTCCTGTTAGAAAGAACGGGGAAAATGATACTGTAGATAACTAGAAAACTGCTGGCATTTTCACACATTATTTTCTACCAGCAAAACTACAAAGCGTTCAAAATGAGGATATTACACAGATTTAAACATTCCCCAACAACAACAACTTTAAATAGTGTCCTTGCTGTAGGGCCGTGTCTCAGAGTGCTTAACAGCCTGGTGCCGAACCGGGAGAGGGAAGAGCTGACCGTGGACAGTGGAAGAGGAAGGTCTTTAGTTATGGTTTAAAGGGGGCGGAGGAGGGGGCTACAACAACAACAACAAAATTACATTTATAGAGCGCCTTCGTGTCAGGAGGACGTCCCAAGGCTGTGAACAGTTAGGTCGGGACCCGAGGGGATGTGGGGGGAGATTGGGAGAGAGAGAGTGTTCCACAGCCTCGGGGGTTTGAGCCGAAAGCGTGTCCGCTGACGGAGAAAAGGGTAGTGGGGTGGAGAGAAAGCAGGTTAGAGAGATAGGAAGGTCACAGCTCAATAATGAGCTGTGAAGGGATGTGTGGAGGTAGGAGAGGATGTTTATATCGACCTGTTCTACGATAGGAGCCAGTGGAGACTGGCGATGACTGGTGTGATGGTGGGGGGGGCACTGAGTTTAGTGTGGGATATATAATACAGGGATATAAACATTTTTAGAATCTTTAATAAGATTCACAGGGGTGAAGGGCAGCAGTTCAGTGGGATTGAAACCCCACTCTGTAACACACACATGATAAAAACACAGGGTCGTCAAGCAATACCCAGGTCTGGCTGCAGTCCGAATTCGCTGAACTGGGAATGAAGCGGATTGTAACTCGGGAAGGCTGAAGGCAAAGCGTGTGAGTGCGAGTTGCTGTTGCCAAATGCTCGGCTGAGCTGCTTCCCCCGTGTTCACTGGTCTCGCAGTCATCGTCGAGGCAGACCATGCGTTACTTTAAAGGGGAATTGTTCTTAAAGTGAATCAGCCCTGGGGCGTTTCTGCTTCACCTCTGCGTCTTGTGAACAGCCAGAGCAGAGCCAGCCCAGAGCCAGCCAGAGCAGAGATCACCGTGCATCCCGAGTCAACAAACCGAGTGCCCACAACTCCTGCCCACGTCTCAAGGCAACTCACTGCAAATGGTTTGCGAGCAAACTTCGCCTCCTGTGCATCAGCTATTCTGGATCAACCATTTCCTCGCGTTTTCTTTGAACAGTAACTATCTGTACAGCAGCCAACACAACGCCAGCTCCGACCCTCACATTCAACAGAAACACAGCGTTAAGGCAGTGTGATCCCCCCCCCCCACACACACACCAATAAAGCCAAATTGTGTCACATAACATACAGAATATATATATATAGAATATGATAATAAATACTGAGTTCTCCCCCACCGCCTGACCACACATCTCTCAGGTTTCTTTGGTTCTAACTCATAACCTCAAAGGTCCCTTTGCTTTGCTGGTGACCACATTTCAGTTCCTCCCACCCGCAGGGAAAGGATTATCAGGAATACAGTAGAAGTAAAAATCGTGTCGATGATGTGACTGGGATCCGGCAAATAACACATTGCGCGGCGTCGCCTGAAGCCTGGTGTGAAATAAGATATATAACCTTTTAAACAAAACCACCCAACCCCAAATCCTTACAAATGCTCAAGTGACTTACGGCTGGCGAGATGCCGAGCGACGATGACACTGAAAGTTGAGACCTTCGCTGTGAGACGGGAGTGGCGATCAGTCCCCGGGCTTGTCCTTCCACAGGCAGCCGGCTCTGTGACTGTGAGCAGCTCAAACTCCAGCAGTGAAGCCGACCGGGCGTCATGTCGGGGTCTGCACTTTACTGCACTGGGTGGGGGGGCTGTGCTGATGTCTCTTGTCACCAGAAATGCTCACTGGTTTCTGAGACCCGGACAGAGATTGGGAGAGTGAGTTGGGAAGTCTACCCCGGGGGTGATGAATGGATTCCCGGCTGCCCGGGGCTGGGGTTAGTGGCAGAGGAAGGTAATATTGCTGACACACTCGACAAACACCAACTTCAACTTAACTCACCGCAGCAACCCTCTGCAACATCGACTGTGACCCAGAGGTGCCGTTAAATCGGTATTGCTGGCGATTTCACGAGAGCGAAAATGAACTTCAAACATCTGTTAGATGGTCGCCCTGAAAGTGAGAGATGGAGTGAACGTTATTTGGTTATTAAAGGCGGAAGAGATGGACTGAATCTAATTTTCTTTTGCAGTGTCAACATTTCCCGAAAGGCTCACGATCACTGTGAACGTCTGTATGTGAATGTCTGAATGTCTGTATGTATGTCTTTGTAAATATTTATGGTAATTCTTGCACCTTAATCAAGCCGCGGGGGCATCTCAAAATGTTTCACAGGATTTTACTGTGAATTGTAGTGACTGTGTAAATAAATATAGCAGCCCGTTTGTGCCAATGGGATCTTTGACAACCACCAGGCAGGTCAGGGCCAAACCTTGGGCAAGTTTCCTTACCCCACATGCCTAATAACAATCGCTCAAAACACCCCAATAATAAATTGGTCATTTCAATCCACACTGCTATGCGCAATTGGCTGCCACGTTTTTCCCACAATATACACAGTCAATTCACTTTACAGTATATTCTGTGAAGCTCTTTGAGGTGTCTATTAGATGTGAAAAGCGCTATATTAAATGCAAGGATTATTATTATTATTATTACTTCAACAGATGGATGGAACCTTGGGTTAACATTTCATCTAAGGACGGTACATCTGACAATGCAGCGATTCCCCAAAACTGCGTTACCATCCTTCGATTGAGATGTTAAACAGAGTTCCTGTCTGTCTCTTCAAATGAATGTTAAAGATTTCATGTCACTGCTCAAAAAGAGAATGGAGTTTCTCCTGATCTGGTCAACAATCCCCCAACTAAAATTGGTCATTCACTTCATGGCTCTTTGTGGGATATTGTTGGGTGCAAAATTATTGGTTTTGCACACAACAATTTGTTCACAAAACACACACAAAGTGCTTTGAGACTTCCTCCTGATGAGAAAGGTGCTTTACCAAATTTAAGAATGATTACCTTTATTATTATTGGAATGTCATGAGTTCGAAGTGCTGACATTCGGATAGGGATTGATTCTTTTGACTCAGAGGGCAGAATGTTACTAACTGAATCAGGCTAACATCTTCAGTGTAAAAACTCTGCCTCCCCGAGGAGATGGGGTATTGAAGGGAATATGGAACATCTAAATGAGGTAAAAGTTGGGAGAACTTAAATTTGATTAGTCGCCAGGCACTAATAGGATGCATCCCAGAATGTTGAAAGACACTAAAGAGAAGATATCAGAGGCCTGTTCAGTGATTTTGCAAACGCCTTTGGAGACTGGTAGGGTTCCAGAGAATTGGAGGGTGGCAGAGGTGGTGCCATTTTTCAAGAAGAGTGAATAGGATACACTGGGGAACTACAGCCTGGTTAGACTTACATCAGTTGTGGTTACATTTTTGTAGGAAGTAATAAAGGACAAATATCTAGCAAATATCTAGATAGGCATGAGTTATTCGAGAGCAATCAGTGTGGATTTCATAGGACAGATGTATTCAACCAATTTAATAGAGTTCTTTGAAGTTGAAGGAAAATATAGATCAAATCAATTTGGTAAATGTGGTATATTTAGTTTTCCAGAAAACATTTGGTAAGGTGCCACACAGAAGACTGGAAGACAATCTCTGATTGCCTGGAATAGTGGGAAATATGACAGTTTAGATAGAAATGTGAGTCAGTGACTGGGGAATAGGAGAAAATAATAATAATGATCCTTGCATTGATATAGCGCTTTTCATGTCTTCTAGACATCTCAATCCGCTTCACAAAATATACTATAAAGTGAATTAACTGCATATTTGTGGGCAAAACGTGGCAGCTATTTGCACACAGCAGTGTCCCACACATAGTGCTGAATTGAGTGACCAAATTATTAGGTTTTTTTTGGAGGGATTATTGTTAAGCATGTGGAGTAAGGATACTTGCCCAAGGTTTGCCCTGCCTGGAATTGAACCCAGGTCTCTCACTTGTAAGGTGAGTGCTCTAACCACTGAGCTACAGGACTCCATCCACTAGAAGACAGTTTAGGAGATTTGTTTTCATACAGAAAGCTGTTGAGTTGTGCAATGTCTTGCCATTTGGGGTTTTAAGCAAGAAATACAGTAGATGGTATATGAAAGTTAGAAGCTTGAATGGATGGGGATAGGGCAGGACTGCAGGACTGGAAGTACAGATTGCTCTGTAGGTTCAATGGACAAAATGGACTCAATGGGCAAAATAGCTTCCTTATATACTCTGAATTTCTCTGATTCTTAGCAATAATAGCAACTATCAGCAGTAATTACAAAATACTGCTAGTGTTTGTAAATAAAACAAAAAAATGACTTCATTATATCTAATTCCTGTAAAGACAGTTCATAGTGAGTATGTGCTGCCTCATTGCTCATCATGTGCTTTTAACAGAAAATAGTAATCATTAAGCGTTCAGGGACAAAGTTTTTTTTCAAAATCTTTGTTCATTCAGTTAAGAGTAAAAAACAACCAAAGACCTTTTCTTTGCAAAAGGTCTATATCTATTTATTTTATTGTTGTAAAAAAGAACATATTAACCTTTAACAGATTTAAAAAATTGAAAGCAATTCTTTATTAGTTCATTTTAGTTAATTTCCACTGATTGCAATGAACACAAACAGCAACAAATAAACTAAAACGTGCATGAAGACCCACAGATGTGGCTATATTTGTATGGGATGAAGCCATGGATAGCAATAATAATAATCCTTGCATTTGATACAGCGCTTTTCATGACCTTTAGACCTAACAAACCACTTCACAGAATATATTGTTTATATTTGAGGGATTATTTTTAGGCATGTGGAGTAAGGAAACTCGCCCAACATTTCAGGCCCGATGATCACAGTGTGAAAAGGAAATGTCACAATGTTCAGAATCCTACTATCGACAAAACAAACCGGGATGTGGAGGTTTCTCAAATCTAAGACTCTTAATTTAATACATTTTTAGCAAAGGTTAGCAAGGTTATACATATCAAAGTTATTCACAGGCTGCAGATCATTCAGAACTCTGCAGCTCGTGTAATATCCCGCACCAGGCTCCATGACCACATCACTCCCACCCTCGCCCGTCTCCACTGGCTCCCCATCCCCCAGAGGATCGAATTCAAGATCTTTGTCCTCAGCTTCAAGGCCATTCACGGCCTTGCCCCCACCTATCTCTCCAACCTGCTGTCTCCCTATCAGCCTATCCGTCCCCTCAACTCAGCAGACTCAGGTCTGCTCTGTGTCCACCGCCCTAACCGCCCCACGGGCTTTCAGCCACTCTGCTCCCACACTGTGGAACTCCATCCAGCAATCCCTTCACCTCACTTCCTCTCTTTCCTCCTTCAAGGCCGGTCTCAAGACCTTCCTCTTTGACCGTGCCTTCTGCTCCCCTCCCAACTCTTCCACCTCTCCTACTCTCCTTCCCCTTCCCCCTACCCCGACCCTTCACCCCGTGCTTGGGTCCCGACCTGACTGTTTAGCGCTTTGGGACGTCCTCCCGACGTGAAAGGCGCTCTATAAATGTAATTTTGTTGTTGTTATACGGATCATATAATCAAATTAATGTGCATGACTGGATGTTCCAATTCATAGCAATGAGTTCATCATACCAATATGAAGGTTTGATGAGGAATCGACTGGTGAATGTGCGTTGATCAATGTTGTTTGTAGTATATCCCTCTTCCCCGAGATGGGTTATGGTTAGCTACTTCATTCCCAAATATCTATTCCTTTGAACTTTATTTCACCGCCTATCATGCTGTTAATAAACAGCTTTTTACCAAGGACTACCTTATCTTTCAAGGTGCTGCAGAAAACCTTTGTTGTGTAAACAGCCTTTCACTCCATGCTTGGAATTCATGCATTTACATAGTATAGTCAGCCTTTATGATGAGTAAACAACCCCAAGAGGTTTTGCTGTTTTCTTGGGTTCACTTAGATGACCAAAATTCTGGGATTGTTTATGGGGGGAGGGGAGACGGAGGATAGAAGAGGATAAATCAATGTTAAAATGTTAAAATGAAAAACTACAATATTGCCATTATGTTCATGGGAGATGGGAGATTCCACAAACTTAAACAATTAATTAAACATTCAAACCAGCTGTCGCCAAACATTCAGTAAAGATTTCAATATGCAGTTAATCTAATTTCATTTTTGAATATGTGTTGTCAGCCTGCTTCAGTTGGTAGCATTCTCACCTCTTGAGTCAAAAATGTAAGAAATTATTTAAATTTAGCCTTAATTTGGGATCCAGTCCTTTTTGTTAAACAAAATTGGCTTCCAATTAGAAGCTTTATTTTAGAATTTTTCACACTGTACAACAGTCTTAAATTTTAAGACAAAGTGGTCCAAGGCTAAGACAGATTTGGGGATACTGCGGTGTGCAATTGGCTGCCATATGTCGCCCACAAATAAATATACAGTCAATTCACTTCACAGAATATTCTGTGAAGTGCTTTGAGACATCTAAAATATGTGAAAAGCGCTGTATCAAATGCAAGGATCATTAAATTGGAATTTTGGATCTCAAATTGCTAATGCCTTCATTTAGCTTATCTAGAAATCAACGAGATGTGTGTCAATATACAATTTAACTAACACCTGTTAAGAGCCCAAAAGACTCATTTAAATGTAACTGGTGGTGAAGCTGCAAGACAGAGGTTAAAATAAACCTTTGTCTGGCTTGAAATGTTATTGATGTCCAAATTGGATCCAAATTCCTGACTGTCTAACACCTTATGACGTCTTGTGAATTTGGAAGACGCTATAATAATTAAATTTAATTTTGTATGTGCACCATTCTGGAGGAGGACAAATATAATAATAATCCTGGCTTGGAAGGCGTTATCTGGAGTCCAAGTTCATGAACACGCATTTGATCATCAACGGCCTGGAATCCACCTTGATTGGCCTGCCACGACCAGGCAGCTGCTGCCTAACCTCCACACCTCTAATTGGTGGAACCATCGGTCAATGGAAGAGGATGTGTGCCCAACCTGCAGACAGGCAGATGGTGGCAATGATCTCATGTATTTCATGCTGAGATGCGTTGGTCACTGGGAAGCTCACAGATAGTTGTTTGTATCTACCATCCATCTAGTGAGGGCTCAAACCCATGCTTGTCAGATGTCAAATGACCAACTAGTGACTATCCTCCTTGGGGGTGAGGTAAGTGGGGGTCTCATTGGAACTAAACAGGCTCCAAGGTGTCATCCTGGTAATAGAATGTCGGAATTGAGCCAGCCATCTGTGGTGGATTTGGTAATCTGATCCTGAGCCTGGCAGATCCATAATATTCCAGGGCATTACTGATGACCGCACAACCAGCCTGGCTGATCAACAGAACCTGGAAGGGCAGACCAGTAACCAGGGCCAGTGAGTCAAGCCGCTCAGGTCCTATTAACCCTGCAAGGCAAAGCCCTAACAGATAGGGTTGTCCGAGTACCAGGACAGCAGCGGGAAAGCTTGTCAGACAACAATATCATTGTTGATGTCAAATGTTCAGCTGTGTCTATGGCCTGTGCAAGTGAAGACTCGATTGGAAATGTAACTTGATGCCACATCCTCAAATACAAACAGTGATGTATAATTTGTCCTAATGAGAATCTGCAGAACAGGCTATTAATTTCAATACAATGGGAGTAGTTCAATGATACAGACACGGAGGCCAGACAAGATGTGTGGAAGTATTGTTAAATAAAATCCTTTAGGTCTCACAGCATATTGGAACAGAATAAACCTATTTGCAGACTAATAACTATATTGTGTCTCAAGGGTATGATATAACAAAATGAAGGCCATCGCTACAGAATAAATATAGTTTTCATATTGATGACAAAAAGGAAGGGACCAATTTATGTCAACTACATATGGTATAAATGTACTAAAATCCATTTTAACTTACACTGAAGCCAGAAATTGAGTCACAAAAACATATATTGGCTCCAGAAACCTCTCACATCTGGAATACTGCATTGTCCCCGTTTAAACTACGCAATGTAATGTAGGGAATGTATTTACTTGCCATCATAGAGACAGATTGGTATTCATAAAGCAGTGTATTTCTTTGTGTCTGTGGCTGAGTTATTTACTGGTGTGCAAGTAATTCTGGTTCCCCACAGAGAGTATTCCTGCTGTTTGCAGCTGGTTTCTTTTCAGGGAAGGATGTTAAACCTCTTTCCCTTGCCATCCAATTAATGCAAAGCAGAATTGTGGCTGTGTACACTCCTGTTTGCTAATTCTTTGAATTATTTATGGATGGCTGCGGAATCTGATGGTTTCCAGGGTCAAGATGGCACAGCAAAGCATCAGAATTGCCAGATTCCAGAATTTAAAAACAATTCAAGTGTTGAAAAATGCTGTCACAAGATGACAGTATTAATTCAGATGAAGAAGCCCCTTTGATCTTATTATTCCAGAATACCCAGCACACTGTCCTCTCATCGTGGCATCAAGCTGCTTTTTAAATGAGGATAGTATACTGAAGGTCTTTGAAAAACACTGAAAATATTCAATGAACTATCCATCCTTGAATTGTTGCTGCATAACTGACCTTAAACATTACTTCAACCTATCGTAGAATTCATCTTTAGTCTCTTCTGACATGCTATATGCTGGATCAATTTCTAATTAGTCTGTTTCACCCACAAAGTACAGTCAATCCATTTTATGGTATATTCTGTGAAGTGATTGAGACAACTCGAAAACATGATAAGGTGGTATATCGTATGCAACGACTATTAGTTTGCTTCTCTCTGCTCTGTTTGTGCCCTGGCGGTAAATTGTACTAAATTTTAGTACAAATATATCCACATCACTTCCATCACAGTAGATGAATCAGGAAGATTTATCTGCTTTGAACAGCTGAGGCTGATTTATAGAAAAACAAATAGGTGGCACTTTTATTGTGTCAACACCAAAACAACTCAAAGTGCTTCACATGTAATTACTAGTTAGTCTAGTGACTGCTTTTTATAGCCAAGCATGACAGCCAGCAAGGTCCCACAAATAGCTATGAGTTGAATTATCAATTAATCTGGAGCATTGTTGCCATGAATATAAGAATAAATTCCTTTGCCTTTTTTTCAAACTTGAAAAGAGAATTATGATTATTTTCATGTGCCCTTGAGCAGACACTTGGGATCCCAATTCAAATTCCTTTTTTTTTACAGTTGATAAAGAAGCATTCACTTAGTCCTCCACTAGCATGACAACCGAGAAAATGATCTCAAGTCCCAAAGATGTAATTGATCCCACAACCTTCTTTCAGAGATGTGAGAGCGCTACCATGCTCAAAGGATGTCCAGTATCAATGGAGATTAATTACAATATAAACTTATTTATCATAGAATTAAACAGCACAGAAGGAGGCTATTTGGCCCATCATGTTTGTGTCAGTTCTTTCAAAATAGCTATCCAAATCAAACCCACTCCCCTGCTCTCTGCCCATAGCTCTGCAAACTTGTCCTCCCCTATTATTTATAGAGGAGATCTTTTTGATCTTTGTCAATCAAAATTTTCCTTCTAAATAATTTTTCAAAATCATTTTAGAGTCAAGGATGCTGCACACTACTATACATTAGAAACACTGGAGGTTGAAACAGGTAACATTCAATGTATTAAGTTTAAAACATTACAGAATGTTATTTTGTCACAAAATATTTGTACAATCAAGCAATCAATCAATGTGTTTGTAATATAGTGCCTTTCATGTCGAGAGGATGTCCCTCTATCTGAACAATGCAATGCATCACACCTTCGTGATATCATATGCACCACATATACACAATTTGAAATTATATGACAGATTTGATCTGCAGGTGTAATAGTATGAATAACTCCCCAAATAAGATACATTGACAGTTTTTGATGCATTAATTCTCTCCCAATACTCCTGGGGAACGACATAAACAGGATCTCTTTGGGTCTGAGTTAGCTCCAAGATGTCATTGCCAGGCTGTGGAAGATCAGAATTCAAGTGATCCTCAATTCTCTGGCTGTCTCTGGTTACAGATTGGCATTCAGATCCCAGAGTTCAGGTGACAGTTAGAAAAAGATTATTCATCTAAACCCTTCAATTAGATTACTGCCTTGTGATCATTCCTGCCTCATAATTTATCTATTGAATTTTCACAAAAGGTTAATTCTCAAGGGTCTTGGTTGAATTTATACAGCAGGTATTACACTTTATTTTATATCTAAAAATATGTACTTTGGAGAAATAATAGGCTTTGTTCCTGCTGTACTTTATTCCATAATCTTTTTAATTCCGTTATTATTAATAAATGGTTTCTATTGCGTAGGCATTCATTGATGGGATAAATATTTGTGGACTTCTGTTCAGCTGCCTTCGTCCTTCCAACTGCCACTCCCTCTCCGTCTCCGCCCCACACTCCAACCCCTACCAATCCGTCCACATTTTCAAACTTTATCTCCCCTTTCTCTCTCGTCGCCACCATTTCCAGAATGAAACACACCAGTAAGTGGTGGAGTGAAGGGTAAGCAAGTTGGATCTTTACGAAGGTTTAAGCACATGAAGAGATTTGAAAACATCTCCTTTCACAAAAGGAGATTAGTGCGACAGACATCATGTGAAGGCCAAATTTATTACCATTGTCAAAATTATACATTTGCTATTGAATTAATGACTGTATTGACTAAAGTTAATTCACTTCTCATTACCACTGAGATGAATAACTTTACTCATTTCCCCTGATGTTGTTTATATGGGAGTGCCACAGATGAGTTTTCTCTTCCCGGTGTTGGTTATCAAAGGGGTATGCACAGGTGAGTTGAGGATAAATTATTTGCCGCTTTAGGCCACAAAATTCCAACAATATTTCTAGTGTTATTGATGAAATTTGGGTGGAAAATTAAACACAAGATCATTTTAAAATTCAAGCCAAATTCCACAGGCCTGTTTTTCTGGAATATTTAATAGTAATAATCCTCATATTTGTTATAGCATCTTTCACGATGGGAGGAAGTCTCCAAATGCTCCACCAAATTTACTGTAAATTCCAGTGTTGTAGTGTTTGATGGGAAGACTGAAGAATATTTGGACTTCCAGCACTCTACCCTCCAATAGACTAAAGCAATACTTTTTGGGATAATCCATACAGTAGGCAAGCCTCCGGTGGTCTTTGGGAAGAGTCTTGAGGTAATCAACAAGACATCCCTTTGCTCAAGTGAGCAAAGCATCCCATTCTGAATCACTTTTGCACAAGAATCCATAGAAATGAGGAAGTGAGAATGGATAGGCTGGGTACATAATAAATGCTGTTTTCCTATTACAGTACTTATAGGAGTTAGATATTTTGTTAAATCTACAGCACAATATAAAATAGAGAAACCTTTCCAAATTGCATTTAACAATTACATGTTAATAATCCCCTAATCCCACTTTCATGACTGTTTGTGGGACACTGCTGTGCACAATTTAGCTGCCGTGTTTCACCCACAAATTTTCCTACTCTCCTTCATCCTGCTCCAACCCCTCCCCCCCTGCTGTTGTCCCTACCTGACAGTACAGCGCCTTGGGACGTCCTCTCGACGAGAAAGGCGCTATATAAATGTAAGTTTAGATTTTTGATTGATTAATTTAGGTTTGATTATATATTTATATTCCTCTACTTTAGATCCTTTCTTTTGACCACCCAGAACAGTCACCCGCCCAAGTGCCTTGCATTTGACATAGCGCCTTAATCGTGTTTTTGCGACAGTTCAAACCGCTTCTCAAAATATAACATGAAGTGAATTGACTGTATATTTTGTGAACAAAACATGGTAGCCAATATCAGTGTCTCACAAAGTCGTGGATTGGCAATTGGCTGCCGCATTTCATCCACATATATACAGTCAATTCACTTTACAGTATATTCTGTGAAGCGCTTTGAGATGTCTAGAAGACGTCAACAACAACAACAGCAACAAATTACATTTATAGAGCGCCTTTCACGTCGGGAGGACGTCCCAAGGCGCTGCACAGGAGGCGTGTGACCCGAGCTGAGAGGGGAGTGTTTGGGAGGGGGTGAAACACGAAGGGGAGGTAGAAGAGTTTGGGGTGGAACAAAAGGCACGATCAAAGAAGAAAGTCTTCAAACCGGCCATGAAAGAGGAAAGGGAAGAAACGAGATGGAGGGATTGAGGGATGGCATTCCATAGGGTGGGAGCGGAGAAACTAAAGGCCCGGCCTCCGATGGTGGGGCGGTTCGGACGGGGGGCTTGGAGCAGGCCAAAAGTGCTATATCAAATGTAAGGATTATTATTATCAGGAATCGAACGCAGGCCCTCTTGCTTGCGAGGCAAGTGCTCCAACCACTGAGCTACATGACCTTGGGAGTCTACAAGCCTATCACCATGCACAACAGTGTCCAAATCAGACAAGAGTTCCACCTACAGATGGAAATCTTAATGTCTGATCCCTATGTTTGAGATCCCATGTGTCCCACATCATTCCTCACACTGACAGCTCAAGTTGACATGTTTTCAGACTCCATAAATACTGCCTAACCATTTTATATAATGACTGCATGAACGGTCACATTTTTCTTCTCTTCCCTTTTATTCTTGAAGCTATTGAACATTTTTTTTTCTTTCAAAGTTCAATGGCAAAAGTAATTCTGTCATCTCATCCATTATTCATTTGTGAGCTATGACATTGAATGTTGGCTCCATGCCAAATGTGGATACCTGGTTAGGGACAGATAATCTCGGGTCTGGATACTAATCAACAGCAACAATTCTGGGCAGTTTCCCCCTTTATAATCCAGGTACACTGCGGCCAAAATACAGCATCAGGGTGACCTGGTGAATACATCTAAATTAGCACAAGGTGAGGTTGGAGCTTGCAGCTTCCACAGTCCATGGCCTCATGTTGCACCACACTGGCAATTGCTAGGGCAATGGGGGAAGTTGTGCATTAACTGCGGAATTATTGGACACAATAAATGAAAGTTACCAGATAAAGTTTGCATAAATATTTTACTGCACTTATATTAAAAAATCCAAAAAATAATTTTCAAGACATAATCCACTGTAAGAGGTCAGAGATTACAGCTAACATTACATGCTCCAGTGTGGTTTACCAACAAGGGAATTGTACTGCTGTAGGATAGTCACACAATACATTCTTCTGTAGGCAAGATTTCCAGTTGAATTCCATCTGAGATACATCTACACATTGCATCATATTATAATTTAAAAATGAGCCAAATATTTAGCTCAGTAGATAAAACAAATTGAAAGTCAGAAAAAGACTGCACATAAACCGTCATTTTAATGAGAATAAGGCATTTAAAAAAAAACTGACTGAATTTAGAATATTTGCCTGAAATATAGTTGCTATAGATATCATTACAAATCTGAACTAAACCAGCGAGAGAAACAAAATCCATCGCAGTGTGCCATTCTAAAAAAAAATTATTTTGTTCAGTTCAAAATGTCTGCTGTCGTTGCATTGATGCTTATGGTCCTTACTGTTCGCTATCCATTGAAAGCATGAATCTCTTCATCACTAAATCCTATTTGTTTTAAAAAGCTGGAGAGAAAAAAGACAAAATAGAGTTAAGAATAGTGTCCTGCAAAAAAGATCATCATTAATTTTAGGGTTTATAACAACAACAACTTTGATTTATAAAGCGCCCTCCACGCCGGACGGCGTCTCAAGAGCGCTTCACAATAGCGGATCCCGGAACCGAACCAGGGCCAGGGGTAGAAACGTGACCAAAGGTGCGGTTGAAGAGAAAGGTCTTCAGCTGTGACCTGAAGCTGAGAAGAGAGGGGGCGAGGAGAAGGGAGTGAGGAAGGGAATTCCAGAGCCTCGGGCATAGTGGCTGAAGGCCGAGTGTGGAGCGGAGGATTCGGGGGACATGGAGGAGGCCAGACCCAGTGGAGCGAAGGCAACGGATGCTGGTTTTGAGAGTGAGGAGGTCAGAGAGGTAGGGGGGTGCAAATAAGTGGAGGGATTTGAAAACAAGGGTAAGGATCTTGAAATCGATACTCTCTGGGATAGGGAGCCAGTGAAGTCTGGCAAGGACTGGGGTAATGGGGGAGCGAAAGCCATTTCAATATATTGTACCATTATTCTATAATGGTATATTATAACATTTCAGTATATTGTAATAGGTCAAAGGATGGGACAAGAATGTTTAATGGACCAGTTTTTTTTAAAATTGGTAATAGGGATAACACAAAACAATCACTAAATCTATCTTTCTAGTAACATTAAAAAACACTAATAACATTACCAAAACAGTGCTTTAATAGCATTATACTTGAAAGTTTGGCATGAACAAGAGAAAAAAAGGGATACAGTGAAACTGATAACTAACCCACGGATAGCTATTCACCTGCAAATAATTAGTTACATGCTCGATATCCTGGCTATTTGAGTGCTTTGTACTTCAAATAGCTTTGTACTTTCGCCCACAAAGATACAGTCGACTTTCCTGCTTTTCTTCCCCCTGCCTCGACCCCTCCCCTTTTGCTTCTTTACCCCCTTTTGCCCCTAGTCCCACTTCCGTGACTGATTGTGGGACACTGCTGTGCGCAATTTGGCTGCCGCGTTTCGCCCACTAATACAGTTACTTTTCCTACTATTCTTCATCCTGCCCTGATCCTTCCCACCCTGCTCTTGTCCTACCTGACTGTACAGCGCCTTGGGATGTCCTCTCGACGTGAAAGGCGCTATATAAATGTAAGTTTTGTTTGTTGTTTGTTTGTTTGTTCAAGATACTGTCCTTTGGATAACTAGACAATACTGATAAGCTGTCATTTGAGCTATTTCCCTTGAGTGACAAGTTATCAAAGTTTCACTGTATCTCATTTCAACAAATTAAACTTTAAACCTACAAACTGAACAAAAAAGAAATGGAAAAATAATAAGAGAACTGTAAAATTGAACTTCACAAAATTAACAAAATCAGAATTTAGGTTCTTTGCTGAATTAGCTAATCTCAACCAGGATGTCACCATCCTTGGGATAAGGAGGGCAGTCAATCAGACAAGGTTCCCCTTCTCGATTACCGCAGTGATTTAAAGAACCCTGTTTTTCAATAGTTTTGTTTCTATCATGTTATGCCATTCCTTCCAATCACAGATCAATTCCCTTCTTTCCAATATTTTGTTCCTAGCAATTATTTCCTTAAATGCCATCTGAAGTTTTCTGAATTCATAGAATCTTACAGCACAGAATGAGGGCATTCAGCGCACTGTGCCTGTGTCGGCTCGTTGAAAAGAGCTATCCAATCAGTCCCACTCCCCCACTCTTTCCCCCATAGCACTCATTTTTTAAATTTACATCCAATTAATCTGTTTCCACCACCCTTTGTGTTTCCTTTTGCACACATCCTTTTTCCTTGGAACTTTTGCATGGAGTTAGGCTGTAACCAAACATTGAATGAATACAAAACACGAGTAGTAAAAGTGACCTGGGTGCTGGGGGCCAGGAAAAATAAAAGCCAGAAACAAATAGGCAACTCTACATCAACAGATCTCTGTAATAAAATATTCTGAAAAAAATGAATCAAATACTCATATTGAAGCATGGCAAAATGTGTGGCTAAATATATATTGAACATCTTGAATGGCATAATGCAAATATGAACTAAACAAACCTTGGTTTATTGCAATTACACTTTTCAAATAGCTCATACATGAAATGCTTAGGTATGAACTAAATACTAAAAAATGTATGAGTTGTTTAAATCAGTTGTGTTAACAATCTTGTAAAGCATCAAATCAATAGCACTAGACCTACTGAGGTACGATACACATATCAGCCTGTTGGGAACAAGAGACAAATTGACCGATTACCGGTAATTAATTTTCTGGCATTTTTGCATAGTTTAAGTGTTCTGAGATCCTGCCCTTTCTGAAGGGCACTATTTAATGCACGTCTTCTATAATAATCCTTGCATTCGATGTAGCACCTTTTATGTCTTCTAGATATCTCAAAGCACTTCACAGAATATACTGTAAAGTGAATTTGTGGACAAACGGCAGCAGCTAACTACACACTGTAGACTACCACAAACAGGATTGAAGTGACCAATTTATCATTGCTTTGCCCAGCTGGGAAGCATTCCCAGGTTTCCCGCTTGTGAGGCGAGTGCTCTAACCACTGAGCTACAGGACTTCACAAGTCTTCTTGTTGTATTTGATCATTTATCAGTAAAAAAAAATGAAGAGAATACAGAAAGGGAATAAAATTAACATGGAAACCAAGTAACAGATAAAGCAATAAAATACGAATAGCCAATTTATGAATCAGCAAAAATCAAGATAACTTTATTTTTATATAATTAAAATATAATTATATAATTAAAAATTATATAAGAGGAAAAAAGACAGGATAAACGATGCCTCAATCAAACTAAAATTCATCATAAACTGCCAACATACTGTGTGAAAAAATGAGCCATGAACCGAAAGACCTTTAAAATTATTAGGGAGAACAGTGACATTGATTCTCCTGGAAGTTAAGCTCTAACTGGAGGATAAGATTAAAAATTAAACAAACATTACTTGGGTTTAATTCAAATGAATCCAGTATATTTCTCAACTATTTACTGCTCTTGTTGCCACTAAAATAATTTTCATTCTACAACACTAGTTTTTGAACGAAAAAGAGCCTTCAAAATGAGGACATTCAGCTGGAGAAGAGCTAATATCTCATTAATGATTGTGGGGGTTAACGAGGGCATATAAAGACCAATTTTCAAATTCTAATAAACAATGAAGAATAAAAATAATCCTTCCTTTAAGATTGATATAACTTTATTGATCTCGGCAAATCTCCTGAATTGTATGGGCCTGGAGTACTAAATTGCTGGAGACGGTCATTTGAGTTGATTGAGGAACCTTAAACAATGCCAATTCTGCATTTAAAATGTTGTGCCCCAAGGACAGAGCCACCATTATTCAGTCCATCCGGCCAGAATTAAGATCACATTTTCTTTAAAAATTGTAGGAATGTATAACACAGAGGGAGGCCATTTAGCCCATTTTTTGTGTTGGGTTCACAAGGCATACTTCAACCCTTTTATAGGTATATATTTTCTCCTATGACGTGCTGGAGAAAACAAGCAAGGTCATCTTGGGTTGAAGTGACTGAGTGACATGTCCGCAAAAATACAAAGCAGACTTGATGGAACAAAAAGACAGGACTTCAACCCTATAAACAAATCTGTAGTATATATGCCGATTTTACTGTACAATTCTATACACGGAGTGCAAAAATTGCATTCTCTGTGATTTATCAAGAAGCCTGACTCATTTGATGCTCTGAGTCAGAAGCCTTTGGGATCAAGTGCCACATTGTGACCTTGAACTCATAAAATCTTGGCTGACACTATAATAGTCTTGGGGG
Source organism: Hydrolagus colliei (assembly GCA_035084275.1). NCBI lineage: Eukaryota > Metazoa > Chordata > Chondrichthyes > Chimaeriformes > Chimaeridae > Hydrolagus > Hydrolagus colliei. The sequence continues at coordinate 53,550,575 of CM068744.1, forward strand.
AGCACTGCATTGTTGGAGGAGTTAGATGTATTAAATGTCAAAGAGCCCACGTCACTATTTAAAAAAAGAAGGTAGTTTCTCCTGGAGTCCTGGTCAAAAACCCTTAGATAAAATTGCTCATTCATTTCATGGCTGTTTTGTGGAACATTTCTGTGTGCACAAATTGGCTATCATCATTGCCTACAAAAAAAATCATTACACTTTACATAAATCCTGTGAAGCACTTTGAGATATCCTTATGACATGAAAGATGCTTTATCGAATGCAAGGATTATTGTTAAAAGCTTGCCTATTCCTTGTCAACATAATGTTCAAAGGATGAACATGCCAGGATCTTTGGAACGGAGCACATATGATTCTCTGCCTATTGTAAATTAATAGTCAGTGTGTGCAGTGTATATACTGATAAACTGAACTTGGGAACACTGAATAAAACCCCAAGACAAGTTCTAAACAACTAAAAACCAATGATCAGTTTTATAGTAACTTTAATGTATGGTTCTGAATTTAAAAACCTTATAAACCACGTTTGTCCAGGCTTTGACTCTTTGTGCAATTACTTAGTCCTGTATATTGACAATTATTTTCTTCAATGCGATATCAGCTATAGCACAGTACACAACTATGCCTGGAAGCAACAACAACAAACAACAAATTACATTTATAGAGCGCCTTTCACGTCGGGAGGACGTCCCAAGGCGCTGCACAGGAGGCGTGTGACCCGAGCTGAGAGGGGAGTGTTTGGGAAGGGGTGAAACACGAAGGGGAGGTAAAAAAGTTCGGGGTGGAACAAAAGGCACGATCGAAGAGGAAAGTCTTCAAACCGGCCTTGAAAGAGGAAAGGGAAGAAACAAAACGGAGGGATTGGGGGATGGAATTCCATAGGGTGGGAGCGGAGAAACTGAAGGCCCGGCCTCCGATGGTGGGGCGGTTCGGGCGGGGGGCTTGGAGCAGGCCAAGTCCTGTTGAACGGAGGGTCCGGGTGGGCGTGTAGGGGGAGAGTAAATTGGTTAAATAGTGCGGGGCAAGGCCGTGTAAGGCCTTGTAGGTGAGGACGAGGATCTTGAACTCGATCCTCTGGAGGATGGGGAGCCAGTGGAGACGGGCGAGGGTGGGGGTTATGTGGTCGCGGAGGCGGGTGCGGGATAGTACACGGGCTGCAGAGTTTTGGATGACTTGCAGCCTGTGAATGGAGGAACTGGGGAGGCCGACGAGGAGAGTTTCCGTAGTCCAGCCGTGAGGTGATGTATGCGTGCACGAAACACATACCAACTGGGTGTAGTTTGTGACATTCGATGATTACACACTTTCTAGTTGCTGATGTGTAGATTGTTTTGACTCACAGAAGAGGCAAGTTGGAAATTGCTTGAATCAGATTTAGTTTCCGGTTGTCACCTGGTATGGTGGGTGCTATATTGCAAGTTGCTGTTTAAATCAATCCAAAACATGCTTTTTTTTGTCATATTCATGTAATAATGATCCTCGCATTTGATATAGCACCCTATCACGTCTTCTGGACATCTCAAAGTGCTTCACAGAATATACTGTAAGATTTGAAGATTTGAATTCAAATTTATCATGCTGACTGTCTTATTTATTGTTGCCTGCAATGTTTGGATATACTGACTCACAAGTCAACTATACCCCCACACCAACCCAAAGCTTCTTTTTAAACTTGTGGAGCACCTGTAGCTCAGTGGTTAGAGCACTCATCTTACAAGCATGCAAATCAGTGTTTGGATTCAGTGTTTGAATCCAGGCAGATCAGGGCAAAACCTTGGGCAAGTTTCCTTACTGCACATGCCTAATAATAATCCTTCCCAAAAAACCGACAATAATAAAAATTGGTCATTTTCAATCCATGACTGTTTGTGGGACACCACTGTGTGTAAAATTGGCTGCCTCGTTTTGCCCACATATATAATCAATTCACTTGACAGACTTTTCTGTGAAGCTCTTTGAGACGTCGATAAGATGTGAAAAGCACTATATCAAATGCAAGAACTGTTATAAAACTAGTTTAAGAAGTGAACAGAATACATGTATCGGGTAATTCATGTTTCAGATTTCCTCTCATGTATCCAATAAACAATTTGCCGGCGATTCCAAAGCCCACAGTAGCTTCTCTGTATATTTAAGCCTGAATAACTGGTATAATTTCATAAGTTGCAGCTATTGAAATCTGTGGACACATTTGAGTGCTTGTTCCACTTTCATAAATATTGACTAGTTTCAACTGCAACTTTCAATAATACAATAATTATAATAATCTTTGCATTTGACTTAGAGCCTTATCACTGCAAAAAATCTCAAATCCAATTACAGGAGTTCATTGTACAGTATATTTAATGCATTTGCAGGTAAATGCATCATGCCTCGTAATTTTCAACTTCAAAATCTTTTTCCTTCCAACTTTAATTATCAAACACTATGAGAGGTTTTATTTAAACAAACTGGAAAGTAATATTAATAATAATCCTTGATTTGATATAGTTGCAAAAACAAACCAATGCAGAAAGATAAAATTGCACTTGAAGTGTGTTGTGATGCATGATTGGAAGACATTGTACATACCCCAAAGCCAGTTCAGTAAAGGAGGCTGGACCACAAACACACACAAGCATCTTGGATTCTTCAGTGCTTTTACTTCTCAATTCTGAACAAAGAGACATTTCAATCCTTCCTCGTTTCCCTGTCCATTCAGGGTGAGGTTCTGACAGGATGTATTCGACTTCAAACCTAAACAGAAGAACAAACGTTTGAACGATGAGATCTCAAAGAGATACATGGTGTTTAACAACATTCTCCTTCATAACAATTAGCTTCCGCTAAGAGTTCTACACAATGTGCTGCTCTGGATCACAATACTGACGTAAGCATGAACAAGTGTCTAAATCAATGTTCCATCTTTCAAAAAGTGCTAGGAACACTCAACAGGTCAGGCCACACCTGTGGAAAGGAAAGTGAATTAACATTTCAGGTCAATGACCTTTCGGCAGATAAATCAGGCAATAGGTTTCTTGTTCTGCCAAAAGACTACCGACATCTCAGACAATAGCCTGACTGCTGAAGATGGATTTGAGAAGGTGATGTAGATCTATTTATAGCCTAATTTCTATTGCTGCTGCCAGTTTAACAGTTTTAAATTACATGGCGTCCTGTAGTTCAGTGGTTAGAACGCCTTGGAACATCTTCCCGATGTGAAAAGCGGTATATAAGTGCCTTGAGACGTCCTCCTGACATGAAAGCTTCTATACAGGTGTAATTCTGTTGTTGTTGTAGTAGAGCACTCGCCTCTCAAGCAGAAACCTGGGTTTGATTCCCAGTCAAAAACCTTACTCCACATGCCTAATAATAACCCTTCAAGAACAAAAATTGATCATTTCAATCCATGGCTTTTTGTGGAAAACTGCTGTGCGCAATTGGCTGCCATGTTTTACCTATGTATATACTGTCAATTTACTTTGCAGTATATTCTGTGAAACACTTTGAGGATCTCCCTCCTTGCTCATCTACAGATGGGCATGAAGAACTTTATCTTTGTCTGCTACTGTGATTTTTTTCCCTCTCTGCCTGAATTAGCATTAAGCACCACATTGTTAAATGATTTCAGATGTTATCCCACCTGAAGGGCATGACATAAATGCAAGTTGTTGTTCATAAAGCTCAATCCATAACTGTTCGTGGAACACTGCTGTGTACAATTGTATATTTTGTGGGCTATTTTGACTATAAAACATAGTCAATTCACCTTACAGTTTATTTTGTGAAGTGCTTTGAGACGTCTTGAAGACATGATAAGGCACTGTATCAACAGATTATACTTCTTCAAGAAAAAAATCACATTTGTGTAGCGGGTTTCATATCAGAAGTATTATTATTTTTGGCTTGAAGAGTTAACAGTGAGAAGTCTGAGTGAGACAAAAAATGTGTTTACAGTGCCTGTGATGAACCAGGCTGGCATAATCAGTGCTCTGATCTACCTGGCTGCCCCAGGAATGGGGACTACTGAGACTGCCATAGATAAATGACCCAATTCGAACATTTCATTGCTAAGCATGTCAGCTGGAGCCAGCTGAGCTGCAAGGAGACTCTGCTCGCCTCCCTTCCTCAACCCTCACCTCAAGGTGGATAGTCATAACTGATGCACAATGTTGCTACTAGTTAAAGTCGTTCAATATCAAGTGCCAGCTCCATACAATACACTTCAGAGATGATGACCTCCACCTGGATGGTAAAGGTGATTCTTCCAACAGAAGGACCACCTTCCCAGGATAAGGGATGAATAAACCAGACTTCCTGCTCCTGACAGTGCAAATAGGATTAAGTTTGGCTATGCTATCCACAAAACAGATAAATAGCCTCTGTACAGTAGTAAGGACCCGTTGGGCTCTGCATAACCAGCAGCAGCAGTCAGGACATTCAGGAGGGGGGCAAGGATAAGAATGTTAAATGATGCACAAGTATCAATGACAGTAATAATAATAATCTTTGCATTTGATATAGCGCTTTTCGCGTCTTCTAGACATCTCAAAGCACTTCACAGAATATACTGTAAAGTGAACCCAAGATTTGCAGAAATTCACATATTTCAATAGCAAAATTTATAATTTATGATGAATAAAATGACCAATGCTCCTAACCAATGAGGTTTCATATCCACTCATTTTCATCCAGATTCAAAATGGTTATTATAATGTTACATATATTCTCAAGTTTCGAACTGCCTGCCAAAATTGTAAGAAAAGCACGTACAATCTTACAGCAATTAAAAAAGTGAATCCTGCATTGTATTATTTGCCAAAGAATTCAAAAACCAATGGAAGAACTCATCAGTTCATGGCATAATTATACACAATTCTGGATCCATGGGGGAACGTTTTTTTCCTGAATTGCAAGTATGTTGTCGCAGAGATTGGGGGGGGGGGGGGGGGGGGGGCTCAAGGCCATGGAGGTCTTTGAAAGTGAGTGAGAGTTAGGGTCTTGAACTGTATCTAGTGGAGTCAGGTGAGGATGGGGTGATAGGGTCTTGGAGACTGGTGCAGGAGAGGAGACGGATTGCAGAGTTCTGCAGCCTATGGCGGGAGGAGTTGGGGAGGCCAACAGGCAGGGAGTTTGCAAAGTTAAGCTTGGATGTTATGAATGCGTTTATGAATATGAATGCAGCCTGCAGTGTGAGACAGTGATGGAGTTAGGTGATGTTGCGGAGGTGGGGGAAGGCAGAGCGGGTCATGGCACAGACTCCAAGATTCTGGAGTAGCTCAGTGAGGTGGAGTGTGAAACCTTGGCGGAGTGGAGCCACCGACGTGAGCCAATCTTGTCGGTGTTCAATTGAAGAAAGTTAGCTCTCATCCAGAACTTTTGGTTTCCTGGGACCACCATTGCCAACATGACATTTTATATCCTAACTATGTAAAGAAAATATCTTAATGCTGATATTGATATCAAGTTCTAAAGTCACTACACAAGTGCAAGAAAACTCTGGCAAAATATCTATTGTTCAATTTCACCATAGACAAATGTAATGAAAAAGCCCTAAGATTTAAGAAAACTCCATGTATTTCTCATAAAATAGCTCTATTGTGTGGTTTTGTTTCGTAAACATTAGCCAAAAAAGTTTGGATTTTGTGTTCTTTGGTCAAGGGATTATACTTCAACAACAAATTACATTAATATAATGCCATCCCAAGGCGTTGGACTGTCTGGGATCCACAACAAGCTTCAGAATCACAAGAGCCATAAATATCGCTGAGTGCAGCAATAACGGTAATAGTGCAATGTGGTGAATGAGCTCCGTTTCCCACAATTACTATCCCTGATCCAAATGTTAAGTTTGGTTAGTGGCTGTTTACACTTACAAGCATCATTTATACATCTGCTCCAATAAAGAGCCATTGGCCAAATTTCTTATATAAACACTTCATGAAATATTTATGCTCTTGCCATTTTGTATTAGATCACTGACAGTTCAAAGGCAGTTACATTTACTCTTTAGTATTCATGAAATTGTCTACAAAAAACAATTTTGGGCTGTATGAATGAAAGTAGTGACCCCTAATTTTCAATCCAATTAACTTTTATAAAGTGCTTTTCATACCAGGACGACATCTCCAGCTGTTCCCCACAGCTGGCTGGGCAGCAGAGTTGGGGTGATGGGAGCCAAAGAAGATAGGATGTGGAAAGATAACCGAAAGAAAAAGGAGTCAAAGAGGTATATCTTAAAAACTACAAAATAATTTAATAACTACCGAGGACAATCCAGACTGGAAAGATTATCAGGCTCCTGATTTGGGCCCAAACTCAATGGTTTACAAGAAGTAAATATTATTATAATTATATTATTCAATCCAGATATAGTTGAATTAGAATGTTTTTTTAATTGCTGAGTTGGCCGGTATTTAGAACCTACCTAGAAATGGCTGGAGAAGCCTTGCCCCAAGTGCTGTAAACACTGAGCTCCACCCACAGTGCCAGGTGACACAGCGTGACGCCGGGAACTGCAAGCAGCCGTTCCAAATTTCGGGAGATTTGCCTGACATCGGAAAAGAATGAAAACTATATGCGTTTTGAAATCTTTCCGGCTTTAGGAAGTTGCCGGGATTCAGAATGTCGGATTATCGAGGTATTACTGTAACACCTCTCACGCAGGATAGTCGCCCAGAGAGCAGCACAGTGGCATTTCTGGGTGGTAGGCAAGGGAAAGGTGATCAATGGTGCTGACAAAGAGGGATTCAAGAATCTTGAAGTGGGATTTAAAGGTGGATAAAGAGCAGGTAAGGCAGAGGGAGACTAATCGCTAATTAACAATAAACAAAACAACAAAATTACATTTATAGAGCGCCATTCACGTTGGGAGGATGTCCCAAGGCTCTGAACTAAGCACTAATTTAAGTGCTCTGAGACGCCGTCCGGCGTAGAGGGCGCTATATAAATCGAAGTTGTTGTTGTTATTGTAATTAAGCACGGCTCACCAGTACATTAGATCATAACAATCTGTTAATATAATTTCTCTTACCTTTTCTCCATACCCCACATTAATTTCCCAAATATCCACTTCCCTTTTAAATAGCTAACTGATTCTGCCTGTATGGCATGCTAGGGCAAAGCATGGCACATTTTTACCACCCGGTTTCTAATGTTCTAGAATAAAAGGTTTTTAAAGCATATCTAATAGTTTGGATGATGAGTTCCCATAATTAAATAAACATTTGTTTATGCAGAGAGCTCTTTCACTTCAATAGAGAAGGTAATTTCTCCTCATATGCTAGACAACACTCCTTACAAAAACAGTCCCAATAAGGGGCATAAATCAAAACATTCTGACTCTAAGGCAAAAATGCTGTCAAGCTGTTATAATATTTTACGTAATTTAGTAACCTCCAATATGCAAACCGATGACTGAAAAAGATGCTCTGATATAGATAATATGTTATACTCAACAGTAATTATTGGAAAAGGTTTTCATTTTGATGTGATAATGCTCCTGTCCTCCACTGAACTAAGATCCTTGCTTTTATTTTCAGTGCCTTGGATTCCACATTGGCCCACCCCATCTCTGCAATCTCCTGCGCTATTCTCTGCTGACTCTGGGTTATTCCATGCCTCCAACTCTTCACCCAATGGGTACCAGTGACCAAACGTTCAGTCACTTTCTAGGGCGTTGAGCTATGAGGATAGATTGAGTAATCTAGATCCATATTCTCTAGAATATAGAAGAATTAGAGGTGAATTAGAGGTTACTTATAGAAACCTATAAGGTTATTAAGGGGCATAACAGAGTAGATAGTGGGAGACTGTTTCCCTTGGTTGGAGAAACTATAACTAGGAGTCATAGTTTTATTTTCATACCGAGTTGAGGAAAAACTTCATCACTCTTACCCCAAAGGGCTACAGATGCTCAGTCCTTGAACATATTCAAGATTGAAATGGATAGTTTCTTATGGATAGAGGGATTAAGGGATATGGGGATAAGGCAGGCAGATGGAGTTAGATTAGAAGATCAGCCATGATCTTATTGAAGGTCGGGCAGGCTCGAGTGGCCGAATGACGGGGTGGGCTCTAGGGGCTGCATGGCCTACTTCTGCTCCTTATTCTTACATTCTTTCTCCCTGCTTTCGGGAATTCTTTCCATTAATTGCTCCACTTCCTTCCCTCTGCTTTCAAAACCTGTCCAAAAAAAGCTCTGACCCTGCCTATCCCTATCTAGCTCAGGCTCCTCTGATGAAATGCTATAAGCAAACTTCACCGCATAGGGGGAAACACAATCTCGTTAGTTGTCGGCTGACTATGGAAATTTCAAGGATACTGAATAGACCGCTCTTTCAAAGAACCAGTACAGATATGAAGGCCCAAATGGCCTTATGTGCTGAAATTTTATGGTTACAAATTCTTTCTTCCCCGCCTAACATTTTTAATGTAAAATGAATGAGTATTAACTTTTGTGAAATTTTGCCAGTCACAGAATATTTTTGATGAATCACCGTTGATACATAACAATGTGCTTTTATTTCAAGGAAGCTTTTCTTCATTTTAGAATCCACTGTCCCGCTTTCTCTAAACAGTCAATTTTGACCTTACTTTAATTACATAGTTACACAAAAGATACAAAATTGTTACTCTATTCAGTGAACTAAATAAAGCCAAATCTGATTTTAAAAATTCCATCTTGCAGCACATACACACACACCTATCATATCGAATCATTTCAAAATGTCAGGCAAGTGACTTCTTCTGTAGAAGAGCCCATTCATAGTATCTATGCTAATGCTAGCCTAACTCAGACATCTGAATCACTTTGAGGTTACTAACTGACTCACTTTTCTATATAGTACATTTTTACAACTGCACTGCTGTTTCCAACTGCCCACATCCCAGTCCAACAATCGAAGCCGTTGGGAGACAGTGGGGTGGAGCCAAGTCAACCAAATCTTCACCTACCCACCCAAAAAATCCTTTGATCCAAGATCCACCACTGAATTCAGTTATTCTAACTATCCTTTACAAAACATTTCCCCCCTTCAGTTTCCCATGTTTAGAAATCATTTTATTTTGAGACAATGTTACCAGAAATTGGGTCTCTCAGTCAAAGGCAATGATGAAAACTGTTCATTTTGAAACATTTACATTCAATGGCAAGACTCGCAGAATACAATCACTATATTTGGATCCCAATTACATTTTCTAAGTACAGTAAAAGCCAGTTTATCTGGCACCCGCGGGACATGGCCAATGTCGGTTAAAGCGCCTGCTGGATATTCGGGTAGTCAACGGCCAAAAACTAGGGTACGTCGATATGGAAATTTTCCGATTTAGATATATCGATGGGCTCATATCGAGATATACTGAAATATCGATATTTTCGGGTTTGTTGTACTGCGCATGTGCGCGCGTCGCAAGGTGCGCGCACATTCGGGGCCTATCTCCTCAGGAGGTAAATATCTCTCTCTCTCTCTGTGTCTCTCACACTCACTCTCTCCATCTCTGTGTTTTTCTGTCTGTGTCTCTGTCCTCTCTCACACCCACCCCATCTCTATCTATCTGTATATTATCACATCACCCCGTCTCTCACCCCCGTCTCTCTCTCCCCCCCACACCCCCCCGCCGTCTCTCTCTCCCACCCACACCCCACCGCTGTCTCACTCTCCCACCCCCCACTGTCGTCTCTCTCTCCCCCCCACCCCCCCGCCATCTCTCTACCCACCCACACCCCCCCGCAGTCTCTCTCTACCCCCCACACCCCCCCGCCGTTTCTCTCTCCCTCCCCCCCCCTGCCGTCTCTCTCTCCCCCACCACCCCCCCGCCGTCTCTCTCTTCCCCCCACCCCCGCGTCTCTTTCTCCCTCACCCCCGCCGTCTCTCTCTCCCTCCCCCCCCCGCCGTCTCTCTCTCCCCCCCACCCCCCCCGCCGTCTCTCTCCCCCCCCCCCACCACCCACCCCGCCGTCTCTCTCTCCCCCACACCACCCACCCCGCCGTCTCTCTCTCCCCCACACCCCCAGCCATCTCTCTCCCCTCACCCCTTGCACACCTATATATTGTATTCTAGGACTATGAATACAATATGGCGGCTTTGCACCTCGGTCTGTGCATTGTGTATAGAGATGAGCATTCTGGGCGCGCGCATTCTGATTTTTTTCTTGATATATCGACTTTTTTGATATATCGATATTTTTGAAATGTCTATATCGGCATATCGATATGAAAATTATATCGGATATAACCGATACATCGATATATCGCCGGACCCTACCGAAAACCTAGTACAAAAAAATTTAAGTTCTTTTAACACACACCATACACAGTAGTAACAGATAATATCAGAGTATTATATTGGTATGTATTGTTAAAACTACTCTCTTCGCTTCTCACCTTTACTGATTGAGGGTTACAGTCCAGCGATTCTTTTTCAAATGGAACCAAGTGCGTGAAAAAAACGGCAGCGTGATTTTAAAGTCGCGTGACTTTACTAGCAGCAAGCTGAAGCCCTGGACTCTACTGGAGGCGAACAAAAATACTGCACCTGCGCGACAATGTGGGTTATCAGCTAGCGTTATTGGCTTGCCGCTAGTATGACTTTAAAGTCATACGCGCTCCGTTTTTTTCACCCACTCCATTTTTAAAAGAATCGCTAGACTATAAACATCAACCGCAGCATCATGACTTCAAGCGCAGCATCTACCAGCAAAGATAAAAAGCGCAGGAGAGTAGTTTTAACAAGTACCAATACAATATTCTGCTATTATGTTATTATTTATGCATTTACAAATTCTCCACTGCTATTGTTCTGGAGAATTTCCGGTTTATTGAATGGGGACTTTTTGGGGGGCGTGCTGGTAATACGGAAGTGCCAGTGCATCGAGTCACGGATAAACGGGCTTCTACTGTAACTGAATTTTCCAATTTCTACATCTTTTAAAATAATTAAATGTATCCCTTAAATGTGCCCCAATATAAAAAAAAAGTTTGAAACTGCCTCAAATTCACCTTGGAAACAAATCCCAAATGTCTGCCTGAAAATATACTCTATTATCAGCATACAGTAAAAGCCCGTTTATCCGGCACCCGATTAACCGTAACTTCCGTATAACCGGCATTGCAAAAAAAAAATGGTCTGCATTTGATTAACCGGAATTTATGTGGAAAAATGCATTGGAAAAAAAATATATATATTTTTTGTATATATATATTTTTGCGTTTTTGGCCGAATATCCGGCAGGCGCTTTAACCAGCATTGGCCAGGTCCCGAGGGGGCCGAATAAACAGGCTTTTTACTGTATATGGATTTTAAACAGTTTTCATTATGTGAACACTAAAGGAAACAATCAATTGTATTAACTGAAATATGAAAGTTACATGTGAAAGAACAGTAATGCCTGGAATAGAATGCACAGAATATTTATATTCCGAAAAAAGACACAGGTCATTTCATTTCAGACATTAACTGGTTATCAGCCAGAATAGAAAAGTGATTACAGCCCACGTGACAAGAAACATACATGTGTTTAACAATTATTTTGTGAGGCACTTCCCAAAGTACTGAGAAAAGCTGCACTTGAGTATTACAAATTGTGTGACAATAGATGGAGAAATGCAAGCGACCCCGTCATTCATTTCATCTAATGCCTAATGACTACAATTGTGGCTTCATCTTGAGAAACAAGACCCTGAATTGCTTTACTGTAAACATGTCCTACCTATTGTCTTTGGAAGACAAATGGTCCAATTGATCTCTCCACAAGATATCCTCTTCTTTCTTGTTAAAGAAGATCAAGCGAATTTTCCTGAAATAAAACAAAAGCGTGAATGTAACGACTCTGCCCTTGGTCCCCTCTGCTTTAATATCTATATACTCCCTCTTGGCAACATCATCCGCAAACATGGGGTCAACTTCAGCATGTACACGGATGACACCTAACTGTATCTGTCTCCCTCCACCCTTAACTCTACGATTACTGCTATCCTGACAGAATGACTGTCTGTCACATGTCAAGTCCTAAATGAGATAACTTTCTACAGTTGAACATCAACAAGACCTCCTGATTTTCATCCCTTATGTTTTCATCCCTTATATTTATATACTTAAGCTTCTGGGATTGAATAAACAAGATATATTTTACTAATTGCCAAGTATTTGGTATAATTTGTGAGACCACTGTGACTGGGTACATATCTTCGACATAAAATAAGAGAAGGGTTGCTCCTTTCAGAGTGCACCTGGAAGGAGCGTGTAATTCTTACAGAGATAAGAGAACTGTGATACTCCACACGAGTGCTCATTCTAGATCCTATCCATGGTCCAAAATCCCAGATTTTCTCATATAATCCCTTAGTTATTCACTCTTTAACTACACTGCCAAATCATTTGTAAGTGCACATGGTTGCTGCCCCAATAACTATTTGCGACACCGAATCTCACCACTCTCTGTGAAGAGGTTTTACTTTGTCTCCATTCTGGGATTCCCAGTTCTGTTTTTAAAACTCTACCCTCTAGTACTAGATGCACTGGAATCTAGCATTTCCTCATGTGGCGAATTTTGGATCTTGTGCAATAACATGGGGAATATCTATATCTGTTTCTGTGCCCCCACTACTTCATATTACAATTGCATTTAAAATTCATGTTCAGAAATAAGATTGTTATAATTTGAAACAAATACCTCAATCTATAGATGAGAACTATATGAAGGTTAATAACCATCTTCACAAGAAACAAATGGTAATAGAAAAAGTACCAGATCAACGTTGACATTTAAAAAATGCTACATATGAACACTTGACATCTTAAATATATTTCCTCTAAAAGATGTTTTTTGCTCGTAGTCAGGCCACTGTTAAGCGGTCCAAGGCACTACCCCACATGGAGGGTGCTATACAAGTGCAAGTTGTTGTTGTTGTTTCAGCATCTTTGAATCAGCAAGGGAGATAGGTCTAGATGTATATTTCTGTATGCTGAATTCTGAGAAGCTTGATGTAAAGTTTAATACTTTCAATGAGAGGATAAAATCGATTGTTACTGAAAAAATGTAGCCTGAAATGCAATTTAGCCACAGAAAGTCAGAAAAATCATGTGGAGCAAATGAGTACTGTGAACAGTAGTTTGTTGGGGAGCATGGCAGCCAGTTTGTGTGCAGCAATCCCACAAACAGCTATGGTGAACGAACAATTTATCTGGAAAATTGTTAGCCAGGAAACTGGGAGGAAATCCCCTCTTTTTGAATAGATTTTCAACATCCATAAGGGATCTTGATTTAACGTTTCATATGATGATTCTGTACAATTCCAGCCAGCACTCTCTGTTTTAAATTCTATTTTCCTTTTACAGCACAATGCAAATACTAGTGCAACTATCATTAACTATCATTTATTTTGTTGTTACTGATGGTTATAAGTTCTCTTACGAATATTAGATGAAGCTTTGCAGGTTTTGTTCCACTCAAATGCTAATAGATTGTGTATTTAGCACTGTCCTCAAATCACTCTTGTCTATGGCAACCTGACAACCTAGTGCACTGAAATGTCCTCATCCTTATTTAATTCAAGGAACATGCTGTCCTCAAATTCTAAAGTGCAATCAGAATCCTGAGTTCAAACATTTTTTCTTATGAATGAAGTTGGTCTGTAATAAAATAGAGTACAATAATAACCAATAATAAGGTATCTTTAATGTAGAATAATCTCTTGAAGTGCTTAATTACTGCATTTTGAACCACAACTTGCCTTCATATAGCATCCTTCACGCACGTTAATAACATCAAAATGACAAGGTCAATTGCCGAGAAGGGGGAAGTGACCATTGGTATGGTCGAAAAGGTAGGTTTTTAGATGGGGTTTATAGATGGGGTTTATAGACAGATAGTGTGAGCCAGAAGGGTAGAGTGGCGGAGTTCCTGAGGTCAGAAAAATATCGATCAATGACTGACTAAATATGGTAGAAACTCATTATCAAGGTCATTCAATAGCCTATTTTGACCCGATAGGCTTATAGTGAGTTTGAGATTTGGTTACCATTTTTCCTGTGAACTAAAATAAAGTGTGACACATGGGACTGGATACAATGAAAACATTATGAGGCTTTGAGGATCACAGGCAAACTACTTTCTGACTAAATTAAAAGTTTCCAAGAATTGAGAATTTGAAATCTCATTGATCAAAGAAACTCACCTGAGACAAGAACTTTGCTTCAAAGCAAATCTTATAACACTGATCATTGGGGTGAAGCCTGTGCCAGCAGCCAACAGGAGAAGTTCAGCCTTGCCTTTCATTTGTGAACTTCTGAAATTGCCTTCTGGGTTACTCACAGACACAGAATCTCCTTTGCATAAAATGACAAGGAAAAATTAGTGAGGCGTTAAACAATTGCAATGCTTATTTCAGTATTAAGTGAGAGGTGATGGAACAGATATGCTAACAACAACAAAATTACATTTGTGTTGCACCTTTTACGTCAAGAGGAACGTCCCAAGGCGCTGGACAATCAACGTTTCAGACCCGAGCTGGAGACGGGGAGGGTGGAGGGAAAGGGGGGGATTTGGGGTGACAGATGGGACCATCAAAGAGGAGGGTCTTAAGGCAGGAAAGAGGTCAGAGAATGGGTTAGTCGGAGGGCCTGCAGGATGAATTCCAAAGGTTAGGGGCAGAGTGGCTGAAGGCTTGATTGCCGATGGGGTGTGGGTGGGTCGGAGGAAATGGAGCAGGCCAGAGCCTGCTGAGCGGAGGGGGTGGGCAGGTTGATAGGGGGTTAGGAGGTCGCAGAGATAGCTTGGGGCAAGGCCGTGGAGGGCTTTGAATGTGAGGACCACAAACTTGAATTTAATCCTCTGGGCGATGGGGAGCCAGTGGAGTCGGGTGAGAATGGGGGAGATGAGGGTCATAGAGCTTGGAGTGGGAGAAAACATGGGCCACAGAGTTCTGGATTATCTGCAGCCTACAGAGGGAGGAATTGGGAAGGCCGACAAGCAGGGCGTAAATTGCAATAATATATTAAATTGCATAGCAAAAATTTGTATTCTTCCACATGACATGGAAAAAGAACAAGATGGGCTCTCACACAATACAGAATTAGACTTCCCCCCAATCAAATTAACCTTCAACTTCATTAGTAGGCAATTTAACTAAATTGATGAACAAAATGTTCTTGTGAATCCTTTGTTCACTACATTATCAATATAATATCAATTATATAAATGCAAGTTGCTGTATGCACATCACTTACACCCTGGTTCTACAGTTCACAGTGCTCCTGCACTCCTACCATGGACCATTAATAATAATATTACAGCTATAACAGATGCTGTATTTCTGTAACAGATGATAATTTTTCAATAAAACCTGTTGATCGGCATTACAGAATATACTGTAAAGTGAATTGACTATATATTTATGGGTGAAAGATGGAAGAAGAATTGGAAAGTCAAATGCGAGGAGAAACAGAATTATATGTTTGTGCAGATACCAAGACCACTGAAGTTATTGGATATTTAAGGCACAATTGGCAACAATTTGAAAGAAACTTTGGACTAAATGATATGCTAATTGACCGATTTAAGTTTGAAACAAGAAAGCAGGGACCCACAGAATCATTCAATCAGTACTGCTTGGTACAATACCAGAACAGGTATTCTTGTCCAGGTATTCAATACCTGTCCAGGACTTCTTCACTTCTTCATGAAACTATTGCTGTTATTGTTAACACACTTATAGTTAGAACTTGAGGATTGGAGAACATTCAAAAAAAATTCTTACCAATTTGAAGACTGTCAATGAATGGTGTGAATATGCCATGGGAGTAGATTTTTATCATTAAATATATATTTGTAGGGATATGACTGTCGTCTTCTGGTTCTGGATCCAAAGATGGCAGTGCAGCAGTATAAGGCCTAACTACTTCTGTATCTATGAGAGAAAGGAAAATAAGTGTAAAAAAAATGCTTTCTGATAAACTGAAATACCATAGTTGTTTACTTAAAATGAGCTAATATATGTCCCTTAACTCAGTGGTTAGGGAACACTTCTCGCAGGTGGGAGACCTGGGTTCTATTCCCGACAGGGCAAAATGTTGGACAAGTTTCCTAGCAGTAAGCAGGATCCCGGTTGTTAGTCGATTGGTGGATCACTTTTCCAGAGATAATAATCCCTAAAAATTTGGTCACTCAATCAACGACTGTTTGTGGGTTACTGCTGTATGCAACCGAATGCCATGTTTCACCCACAAATATAATCAACTCACTTTATAGTATATTCCGTGAAGCGCACTAAACTGACGTGAAAAGCACTACATCAAATACAAGGATTATTATTCTTGTATGCTCCCATCGTGATGGCTCAATTGGTAAATGCATCAAGTGGTATTGACACTTGAGTATGCCACTGAGTGACAAAGACAACAAGGTAAAACAAAATAACCCTTGTGTTTGATACAGAACCTTTCATGTCAGGAGGATGGCTCAAAGCTCTTTGCAGAATTTTGCTGTAAAAGTGTAGTGATTGTATTTTGGAGGGAAAACACCGCAGTTAATTTGGACATAGCAATGACCAACAAATAGCCATCAACTGAATAACCAATGTTAGCTGGGGGCTGTTGGACAGACACCAGGAGAAACTTTCTTCTCTTTTTGAATAGTATCAAGGGATCTTTAAAGTCCACATGAACAGGCAGATGGAATTTCAATTTAATATCTCATCTGAAGGACAGGATCCTCGATGAGTAGTCCTGTAGCTCAATGGTTAGAGCACTTGCCTTACAAACGTGAGGCATGTGTTTTGAATCCAGCCAGGTAAAGGGCGAAACCTTGGGCAAGTTTCCTTACTCCACAGTCTTAATAATACATCCAAAAAAAACCTGTAAGAAATTGGTCATTTCAATCCACGACTTTTTGTGGGATACTGCTGTGCGCAATTGGCTGCCGTGTTTCCCCCACTAATATAGTCAATTCACTTCACAGTATATTCTGCGAAGCACTTTGAGACATCTAGAAGACGCAAAAAGCGCTATATCAAATGCAAGGATTATTATTATTATGGTCCTCCTTGTTGTTGTCCCATGGTCAAACTGCCTGATTACACTTCCTAACCAAACTCATACATAGGAATGATGTAAACATGACTATCTACAAGGTTCAAAGGAGCTGCCTTTCACAGTGGTATGTTTCGCTGCCACTCAACTGGATCCAGCCTGCTTCACACCCCCAACGTTGTCTGTTTTTCCAGTCCCTCCTCCTCACCAACTCCCTTGCCTTTTTCAATGCCCACCTCAGGAACCTCCTCTTTGACAGTGCCAGAGCTGCCAACCTTTTTTGACAAAAAAAAGTACTCCTGAAAGCGAAAAACAGTATTTTGTAGAAAAAAGTATTTTCCCCAGAAACTACAGCGTACAGCACCAGGACCCAGATGCGATGTTGCAATTAACCAATGACAGCGCACCTCTTTTAAGATTAAGGTAAATACAGTTAACATGCATTTATTCCCGTGTGTCTATATCTCTGTGTTACCACCCCATCCCCCCCTCTGTTTCTCTCTCTGCAGGTCCCTGTCTGACTGTCTGATCGCTGCAGATCCTGGCCCAAACTTACTCCCCCTGTCCCCAGGTATGTTTTATGTGTTTTTCTGTGTTTCCCATAGGGCCCTGTGTGCCTACGTGCTGAGCTTTTTGTCGGGTCAAAAAACGTATTTTACCAAGAACAATCGTACTGCCATATTAACTTCAATTTACAGTACTAAATACGGCAAAAACGTACTGGTTGGCAGCTCTGCAGTGCCTTCAATCATCCTCATACCCTTACCCTCCCCACCCTCCACTTGTCCTGATCCCAACCACCAGCTCAGCTACATCTCCATGACTCTCCAGCTCCTTTGTACATCCTGCTGATGTGAAAGACGCCATAAAAATTTTATTTGTTGTATTGTCTTTAAAAGATAAAAGGTAGAACACAAGTCTAGACTGCAATGTTCTTATAGCAAATATGTTATGAACACGTGTTCCAATAAAGTGATGAAAAATAGCCAGGGAGGAAAACAATGATTGTGATGCCTAAGTCATAATAATAATAATCCTTGCATTTAATATAGCGCCTTATCACATCTCAAAACGCTTGAGACATCTCAAAATGCTTCAAGGAATAAATTGGAAAGTGAATTGATTGTGTATTTTATTGGCAAAAAGCAGCAGACAATTGTGCACAGCAACGTCCCACAAACAGTCATGGATTGAGTGACCACATTTTGTTTTTAGAGAGTTTAACCCCAGAAAGCCATCTGCCAATTGTCTAATGATCAGGTTCCTATTTACTGCTAGGTAAACAGAGGTGTGTGAAGTAAGGAAACTTGCCAAAAGTTTCACGACACATGCCCATGAATTAGGGTCCGGCGATATATCAGTTATATCCGATATAATTTTCATATCGATATGGCGGTATTGGAATTTAAAATATATCGATATATCGGAAAATTCGATATATAGAGAAAAAATCGATATATCGCAAATATCGATATATCAGTATATATCGGTATAATGCGGACTTTTTCAACTTACCTTGTCGATATCCGAATGCCCGCACACACACTGGAATGCGCGCGCATGCGCAGGACAAAAAACCCCGCGATATCGATATATCGCCGATATCAATATATCGGTGTATATCGATATGGGCAAACCGATATATCGATATCTGAAAATTTCCATATCGATGGACCCTACCATGAATCAAACCTGGGTCCTCTCGCTTGCCACTTTGGTGAAGTATTCTACACTATATCATGATGTGTTTATGAACAAATAAAACTTCTCTGCATGATGAAAACTTAATGAAAGGTATGTGGATATGCATGCCCAAAAGTCAAAAGATATTGATCAAATCATCATAAGAAACTATCTTTACTAACAACTATCCCTATCTATTTAATTCTAAATTAAAATAGTGTGTACATTTACAGATGGGATTTTTGTGCTTTTAACTTACCATGAATACTACTTTTGAGGTAAATATGTTGTCCTATAGGCACTTCTAAGTGACATCCAGGGGGTAGCTGAAAGCAAAGCAGTCTGGTGTCATGTGTGACATCTGTCTTTAAGAGTAGCTTGCATTTCCGGTAAAAAAGACCTTTGCAGGAGAGAGAAAAATCACCATTTTAATATGAACAGTCAATAGAAAAACTGAACTATTTCCATCTTGTGTTTTTGAATCGCATCCCCAACCTAGGTAGACACATTATTTTTAACCAAACTGTTACTGTTTGTATAATTTAGAAAGTATAATGCCAAGCTCCTTTTTTTGAAACACATTGTATAATCCTGCCACATTTGATTTTAAATGTATTTAAAGAGCAACAGTTTGAATTAAAACAGTAGAATCACAAGAGATGAACATGTGTGGAAGTCAAATACAAGGAACATAGTACAAATTATTTCAATATGTGAACAATACGATTCTCGTTTGATTCTGATCCATTTTCCTTAACTGTAATATGTCCAGCTCAGGCTTCGGCTCAGTTAGAGACATCTCAACCCCAAATGAATAACCAGGTGACACTCACATATGGGATCACATATAGAACAGTGCTATTTCATCAAGTTGACTAGATGTTTTTGCTTCCATTTCTCTCGTGAAGATACGTTGGAGGAGTCTGCTAGTGCCTGTAAAGTCCCCCTCTAACATATCTTCAGGAGAGAAATGGAAGCAAAAAAATGTAGTGTTGGCAGGAAATGGAAAATGAGTGGGAGCAATCTGGATTTCCAACACAAATCTAGAAAGGCGAATCACAAACAGCATACATGGATCGCAAGAAAGAAAGATTTGTGGTAGCAGTGCAGTAACTGCAGTTTAAAACAGGTAAAAACATATGACACAGATTGAAGAAAAGCAATTGGCTGCAGTGTTTCGTACACAAAATATGCAGTCAGTTTACTTTACAGGGTATCCTGTGAAGTTCGTTGAGACGTCTCAAAGATGTGATAAGGCGCTATAGCAATACAGGGGTTATTTTTTATTATTAAATAAATGGATCCATATTTCTACCTCGATCAGATTTCTTTTTCCGCGAGTCATGATTTTCTAGAGGTAGTCCAAGATCACTCCACATTGTGTTGTCTGTTTTTTTCATGCATAATTCAATTTTTCCAACTGTGTTTGCATAATGCACTGAAGCAAAAGAAAAAAAGGACAATCAACATATTTATGATGATTTTGAACCAATCACGAGTGAATTCAGAAAGCACTTTTTCACATAAAGGATTTTAAACTATAGAATTCACATACTGGAAACAAATAGTTTCTACAATTTTTTTTAATGCAGCTAATGTTATGAGTTTATAAAACATCACAGACAATAAAACACATTGCAGGAGATTACTAGAAAGAAGTATTTTAAAGCTTATGAAATTTCACTAGGTTATAGCGTAGGATTTTAGCAAACTTATTTTGAGTTAAAATTTACATCACTTAATTTTATGAGAGCCACTGAAAAGTCTGAAACCAAATTAAAAATTGCTTTGACCAGTGAAAAATCAATTTAAATAATTTCTATTAACAACAATTTAAATAAATATTCTACATACCAGAAATCACTTCTTGAACTTCATGACTCAACTCTGTAAGAAAGGAAGTGGAAGTGAAGATACTGACTGGTCTGTATTTATTCAGAGATTTCAGCTTTGAGATTTTTCTTTTTTAAATTTACTGCTTCTTACTCAATCACCTTCACCTTCAACTGATAAGACAACTGAGTCACCTGTTTTTCTTTCTAAAAACAAAACCTTGAGTACAAAAAGAGCAGGGTTTTTTTGACCAATAAAATGTATTTAACTTTTTAAAGCAGCTCATTAATCGATTTAATTGTTGCATTTTAGTCTATGTTTAAAGAAAATAGATATGGTCAACAGGTGTCTGACATCTGCAGAATCCAGTCAATGTGCTTAAGTGTATCCAGACCAGACTGAGTTCTACATAACTATCCTCTTACAACATACCAGTTGTCTGGAATTGAGTGATACACTCTGCCTTCTTGATTCTGGGAAAAATAAGGCCCAAGTTACAGCCCGATAACACAGCAAACAACAATAATGTGCATTTAGATAGCGGCCTCCAAACCAGGCAGCGTCTCAGAGCACTTCACAATGGCGGAGCCCGAGGCCGAGCCATGGGGGAGGGGAAGGTGACCATCAGCACAGTTGAAGAGAAAGGTCTTCAGGCACAACCTGAAAATGGGGAAGGAAGGGGGTGAGGTGAAGGGGTTGAGGGAGGGAGTTCCAAAGTTTTGGGGTATAGTGGCTGAAAATAAAACCACTGATAATGGAGCGGAGGTTTCGGGGGACAAGGAGGAGGATGGGACCCAGTAGAGCAGAGGCAAGGGATTCTGCTGTGAAGGTGGAGCAAGGTAGAGAGGTAAGGGGTGCCAAGGAGTGGAGAGATTTAAAAACAAGAGAGAGGATCTTGAAGACAATCCGCTCTGTGACAGGGAGCCAGTGGAATTTGGCATGGATTGGGGTAATTGCAGTACAAATTTTGGTATGGGTGAGAATGTGGCCGGCGGAGTTCTGGATGAGCTGAATTTTGTGAATGATGGAGAAGGGGCCACTGGCAAGGAAGGGCGTTGTGAGTTGTCCAGCCGAGAGGTGACAAAAGACATGGACCATGCCTTGATACTTCCTCCCAATGTGAAAGGCGCTATATAAATGCACGTTGCAATGTTATGTTTGTTGGGAGTACTGTGGGAGTTTATCCATGAAAACTGCATAGCTTGCGAAAGGGAGCATTGTTTGGCAAGCTTCCTGGTGAAATTCTTGCTAGGAATACCATTTAATTAGGACTTTGGTACGCAGGATTAACAAGATCCCAATAGAAAGCTCTATCCCTGGGTACTGCTCTTCCCCTCCATGTTTTGCTGAGAGGACAGATTAGCTGATCTATCCGAATTGCCCTGAGCAATGCAGACCTTCCTGATTCAGGCACTAAACTACCAAGACAGCCTCAAATGGTTGAGCTGATTCTAATATTCCATTTCTAGACAAGGTCATCTCCAAACTGATCTTGGTTACTTCCGGACAAGTAGAATAGATCATCAGCCACCTGACAACACCAGGTTTGAGCCTTATTGGGTGGATAGCAGATGAGCAGAACTCAGCATGAAAAGCATAATTCAATGAATGCGTGGATGAATTCCTTGCATTTGATGCATCGACTTTCACATCAAAAGAATCTCTCAAAATGCTTCACAGGATTCACTGAAAAGTGTAGCGACTATATTTTATAGGCAAACATGGCAGTCAATTTGTGCATAGCAATGTCACCAAAATAACTATAGCCAATTTTATTCGAAGGATTGTTCTCCAGGACATTCCAATCAAGGTGGATACCAATCCATGGAAAAGTGAGTGTATTGGTAAACTGTTAATAATTCACAAAGGTAGGGAAGTACTGCGTGAATTCTGATTTAGAGTCCTGCTCCTAAAAATACCATAAGACATGGTTTCAAAAGTCGTATTATTCCCAGTATAAATCTTAATTACTTAAACTCTAACCAAATTTAAATAGGATTACATAGAAATAATAAAGGTTAGATTAATTAGAAAAGGTTTAATAGCTTGTCTTGGAAGATGGGTCACTGAGAGGAGAATGAATCGATAACGTGATAAATCCAGGCTAAGACTGGATTTATCTGCGCTTTCTCTTGACCATTAGTATCAGGGAGAATACTTACTCATGTGAAAGACATAATAAGATTCTTCGAGATGAATCTCTGTTCTTAGCACACCCTCTGTTACATCTATGATCACGGAATCCGAAGTAGTATCCTGCGGAAGAGGATTTCACAAATCAAAACCTTCCACGGTTAACAGGTCAAAAGATTCAGATGCATTAAATATTTATGGTTACTGAGAATTAATGAGTACAGTACTTCTCAAACAAGGGAATTAGATTAGCTTTGAAAAAAAACCAATATAGTGGGTTCTAGGGGAAAAGCCAGGATATACAGCTCCTGTAGAGGAGTTAGTAGATAATGATTAATAAAGCGAATGGCCTGCAGCAATATTGTCATGATAATAATAATAATCCTTACAGTTGTATAGTACCTTATCACGCTGGAAAAATGTCTCAAGCATTTCATGGGAATTACCAGGAAATGGGGTGACTGTGTGTTTGTTGTCAAGCACGACAGCATAGCTGTGCACAGTAATGTCACAAACTGCTGTAAAATTAATGATCAATTTTATTTGAGAGATAGTGGCCGGAGAAACTATTTTTACCTCATCTGACAACCCCAAACAATGCAACAGTCTCCCCAGCATTGCTTTGTAGTGTCAGTTTAGACGATGTGAGTTCAAGTTCCCGCATGGGATTTGAACCCACAATCTTCTTTCCGACTCAGAGGTGAGAGTGCGACCACTCAGCCAGGATAACAACTGCTTCCATTTTATCACCAGATGTTAGAAACTAAAATTCCTCTGGGAAAAACAGACATTTGTGAACAACAATGGAATACTAGGCAGGCAACCATTAATTGTTTTGTGCTATTTCCCACCAAAATGTGATATTACATACATTTCTGAGCATACAATTAAAACATTACTTACTCCTTTCAGTTTGGTAGCAGTTGACGTTCTACTTTAGGCATTAGTGTTGATGTTGCAACTTGATGGCCCAGTACCTTTGCGGAATGTACTATATAATGATTTCAAAAGTGGGATAACCTAATGATTCCCATATATATATATATATATATATATATATAATCCTTGCATTTGATATAGCACTTTTCACATCTTTTAGACATCTCAAAGCACTTCACAGAATATACTGTAAAGTGAATTGACGGTATATTTGGGGACGAAACGTGGCAGCCAATTTCACACAGCAGTGTCCCACAATTAGTTGTGGATTGAATGTCCAAATTATTGTTTTTTTTGAAGGTCTTATTATCACCGGAAAAGCGATCCACCAATCGACTAACAACTGGGTTCCTACTTACTGCTAGATAAACAGAGGCGTGTGGAGTAAAGAAACTTGCCCAACATTTTGCCCTGCTGGGAATAGAACCCAGGTCACTTGCGAGGAACGTTCTCCAACCATTGAGCTACAGGACTCCACATATGGAGTGTCAATGCAAACTGTGTTCCCCGGAAGAACAATAAACCAGTCGTTACAAGTGAAATTGACAAAAACATGAAGGTCTGACCAACATTTTGGATAGAAAATAATGTGCAAAGATCTAAAAGTACTGTAGAGCACTCAAGAGTGCATTACAGAACTAAAAATGAACATGAGGATTTTACAGCTCTGGAGCATAAACACTTATTTTGTGTTTTTATTATGTAAAATCTCTTCCAAATGTATAAATGTATAAATTATACTGTGATAGCCACTATACGAACCTCAGGCATTCACAAACAAATAGCTTAATTCATCGTACATAAGTAAAAATACACCTATTGCTGAGTGGTCACACAAAGTTTCCAGGCATTGTCTCATTTTAACACAAATTATGTTTCTATTCATTATACCTATTTACAACATTATGAACATAATAAATAATAAAACAAAAATACAATTTACATCCTTAACCCTGATTTTAGATACATTTGTGTATTGCCAGCAAACAATTTCAATCGCAGAGAAATGTGAGTTTTCATTTCTGTAACATTCATTTTCCTTGGTAATTTACTGCTGGTTCTGCAGCAAAATGCAAATAAAAATATACAGCATCTTTGGCTCTGGCAACAGGGATTTTATTCAGTCCAGTGTCTATCAAACTCATTCTATAAAGGAAGGGTTAGGAACTTATTTAGATTTTCGAATGACTTGTACACAGACGAGCACTATGACCACACCAAGCCCTCTAAAAGTAACAGTACACTACCCTTACGTATTTACTTGTGATACATTTCAGGTAACAGTTTGCTGAAATGCCTTGCGAGACTTAGTGCAATAAACCATCACTTAATTCACTTTTCACCGAACACGCTAAATAATTCTCCTGCAAATATAGTCACAACACTTTACAATATATCCTGTGAAGCACTTTGAGACATCCTCCAGGTAAGCACTATAGCAAATGCATTATTATTTTAACTCAACAAGACAACCATCACTCCTTATTTACCAAGTTTAATCTGACAAAAAATATTTAATACAGTCGAAGACTCTTTCCTTCCCTTCTCCCATACCCAAAACGTAAATGCCCCAGTTTGGACGACTACTAGATTTATCTACTCTGCAATAAGAACACAATATGTGCTGATATTACATAACATCAAGCATCAACAATGGTTTAATTCTCAAACACATACCTTTTGTTTGGTGTACATAACAACTGTGACAGCATCTTTAGTCTGAAACCATTCATACCTGGTAACATTGAAAAAAAATAGGGTTGCATTGGTAATATTTTGTTTCTTTCTCAACTCTGAACATAAAGCTGCATTTCCAAAATCAGATGATTCACAAGTACAAAGTTAGGCGATACTGAAGTGGAGGACTTTTCAGTAGAGGATTCATAGGTTAAATGAGAATGAAGTAAAAACACAAGCATGACGTAACCGTGAAAATAAGTTGTAGTATATTAAAAAAATGGTATAATCTGGGATGGTGAAGATAATGGCGAGAGGCAAGATTGCCCTACAAACCAATCTAATTGGTGATTTGACAGTGCAACATATGGATGGCAACTTTTTTGGGGGGTGGGGGTTACCCGTCTTAATATAGCTTTTGCAGTCTAACAAAAAGAGTCATGAAGGGGAAGCTTTACCAGAAATGACCCTGGCTCGGCATGAATGAGGATACTTCCAAGTTGTAAATAAATATCGGAAAAGGTTGATTAAGTAATTGATCTACAAATATTAATACTTCATCCCTAATGCTCACAGTGCAGGTCAAAGGACTACAAAAGTAGCACAAATATGGGAGCATTGGTAAATCAAGCAACAGATAAATATTGGGTTAAAAAGTTATTTCCTTGCGCCATGGGATGTCCTCAAGATATGAAAGGCTCTATACAAATGTAATTTTGTTGTGTATTGGAATGTGTTGTTTACCTCCGAACTATATTTCTACTGAAGAAATCAAAGAGAGCTACAAAGATTTACAAAGATAAGGCAAATTTCTACGATAAACCTTGCTAACAATACCCTTCCTAGTTATTGGTCCGCAATACAACTAGAAGATACCCACTAGCTCAAAACCATAGAGAAAGCTGGACAGCTGAGACAGAACATTTAAATCTAATCCTTATTTCATTACGTAATTAAGAACATGCGTAATTCTCTCTGTACAAATGGTTTGCACAGTGCCAATACATCTGTGCACAATTTATACACGTACATAGTGACAACACCTAATATCTTCTAAACTGCAAGATAGTGCCCAGTATTAAGCAGGCCAAAACCAAATGCTTACGTGTTACTGTATGGAATGCGATCACCACATTACCATACAGGAACAACAAGAAATAAGTATTTAATAATATGAATTTTATTCTGCAAATATCCTGTCTTTATTATGGAGAAGATCAGAAGCCCAGAAATTGCTTCTGCAACATTAGATTTTTAGAGCCACTGACAGCAGTATGCTCGCACAAACTGAGCCTCAATGAAAACAAATACAATACCTACCTCGGTGAAACATTTCTTAATGTTTTTTCAAACCCACCATCAGGAACACTTGCACCTGTAAAAGACATTTAAATAGTATGACATAGTCTTGTAAGTGAAATAGACTTTGAAGAGAAGTAAATAAACACCCTATTGTCACTTTCTCAAATAATAGTCCTCCAGAATTCAACTTGATTCTTAACCATGCGTTAAACCAATACCTTTTAAATGTAATATTTTATTGGCTTTTCACGATGTCATAGCATGACATTATACCAATTCATAGCATAGTACCAATTCTAGAACTAGTCAGCAGCCACAGATAGCGGCATTCATAGGGCTGCGGCACTCAAAAGGATTAAGGCTGATAATAAAATATGTAGTGACAGCTGGGTTAGCTTCTTGAAGTTAATTTAGGGTTAAATCACATCCACTTTAAAAGAGTTTATTTTATTATGACATACCGTTTAGTAATGTCCTCTTTGACATTTTGACACAAGACCGATCAGAAACTGGAAAGGACAAAAATAAAAGACCTAATTAACACAGCGAGACAACAACAACAAAGTAACATTTATAGAGTGTTTTTCACATCGGGAGGCCATCCCAAGGTGCTGAACAGTTAGGTCGAGACCATGTGGATCAACAAATAGAAAAATGGAGCAGTTTCCTCTGTAAAATGACATCATGTATAGGTTCCAGGATCCTATTTCTGGCTTCTACAAAAGTACACATATACAACAATCCTTACAATCCTTGCATTTGATATAGCGCCTTGTCGTGTCTTCGAGGCGTTTCAAAGTGCTTCACAGAATACACTGTGAAGTGAAACAGAAACAGAAGTTGCGGGGAACATTCAGCAGGTCAGGCAGCATCTGGTGAAGGGTCATGGACCCGAAACGTTGACTCACTGTCCTTTCTTCGTAGATGCTGCCTGACCTGCTGAATGTTCCCAGCGACTGTTGTTTCTGTTTCAAATTTCCAGCAACTGCAGTATTTTGCGTTTTGACACTGTAAAGTGAATTGACTGTTTTGTGGATGAAACATGGCAGCCAATGGTGCACATCAATTGTCACAATGTCAAAATAATTGTCAATACAATAGCAATCTGGTTTCATTGTGCAAACAATGATTAATACAGTATCAGTAAATTTAAAGATAATATAAATGCAGATTAAGTAAAGGTACTGCTTGCAACCAAAATTAGAGTCACAACAGGCACCAAGAATTCCATAATGGAACAGAGACTGCATCATAGCCAGCAATGCTAAACACTACCTCAATAAATTAATAAATTAAATTAAGCAAGAACAAGCGGATTACAATGTCATAACTGTGTACGGATCACCACCTCGTGAACAGAAAGATGATCATCAAATCATCAAAAGGACCAAGACATGGATAGCACACAAAATCCTGTAGTTCTCCAATGGGAAGAAAAGTAAACAAATTGTTGATAGCCTGAGAAAATCAACTAGTATCTACATAAGCATACAGGAAAGGAAACAAGACTGATTTACAGTTATTTCTCCAGGCATGCGTTATGCAAAAATGGATTGCACACTGCCAGTATTGCTAGGTTGGTTCCTGGGATGAAGGGATCTGACCAATGAGAAGGCCTATATTCTCTAGAATATCGAAGAATTAGAGGTGATTTTATAGAAATCTATAAGATTCTTAAGGGGCTTGACAGAGTAGACAGTGGAGACTGTTTCCCTCGGTAGGAGAATCTATAACAATGGGTCAGTGTTAAGATTAAGGGTCAGCCTTTTCGAACAAAGTTGAAGAAACTCTTCTTCGCTCAGAGGGTAGTGAATTTATGGAACTCTCTACCCCAAAAGGCCGTAGATGCTCAGTCTTTGAACATATTCAAGACTGAGATTGATAGATTTCTAATGGATAGAGGGATTAAGGGATATGGTGATAAAGCGAGCAGATGGAGTTAGATTAGAAGATTAGCCATGATTTTATCGAATGGCGGGGCCGGCTCGAGGGGTCAAATGGCCTACTCCTGCTCCTAATTCCTAAATTCCTATGTATTCAAATTAAATGGTAAATAAACATTTAAAATTATTCTTTGTGTAAACCGTCTCAAAACAGACGTTTGATGAAAATGTTTTCCAAATCTTCACGGAAAGGCAAAACACAAGAGTATAATTATGGAATGTATCATGCTATATAGCCACATCTACCCACCCACCCAACCACCTTCACATCGAGAGGACGTCCCAAGGCACTATACAGTCAGGGAGGGACAAGGGCAGAAGGGGAGGGGTTCGGGCAGGGGGAAGGAGAACAGGAAAATTGACTGTATATTTGTGGGTGAAATGCAGCAGCCAAATTGCGCGCAGCAGTGTCCCACAAACAGCCATGGAAATGGGGCCGGGGAGAAAGGGGGAAAAGAGGGTAAGGGAGGAGAGGGAGTGAAAAATGATGTGGGGTAAAGTCAGGGAGGAAGAGGGGGGAGAAAAGGGGGTAAGGGAGAGAAAGGTGGGTCGGGGGCAAGTTCAGGGAGAAAGGGGGGTAAGGGGGAAGAGGGGGGGAAGGGGGAAAGGGGGGAGAGAAAGGGGGGAAAGGGAGTGAGGAAAGAAGAAGGGAGGAGGCCAGGAGGGGGGGGGGGGGGGGGAATCAAACAACAACAATCAACAAACAAAAAAAAAACAATAGTTCAGTAACCGCTCCTTGTCCTCGCCGCCCGCCTGGACCATCTTTAAAATGGCGGGAAACACCACACCAGGGCCCAATGTGGTGACAGGCTCCAAAACAGACCGGCTCCTCAGGTGACGACTTGGTGACGGCCCTGGTACCTCGGACACGGCGTGTCTGGCCAGCTCGCCCGGCAGCAGCAGCCTCACCGCCGTCTGGATCTCCTGCGACGAGATGATGGGAAAAGGCCTCGCCGGGGAACCACTTGAAGATGTCGTTGTCGAGCGAGTTCACGACGACGAAATGCCCATGTTTGGACTGTAACACTGTCTTTCCTTATGTCCAATTCACTTTGACGTGAGGTAGTACATTAGCCACAATGCAGAGGATGCGTCACAGATTCCAGCAGAACCTGTTTCTGTGA
The DNA here is from genome assembly GCA_035084275.1 of Hydrolagus colliei. Taxonomy (NCBI): domain Eukaryota; kingdom Metazoa; phylum Chordata; class Chondrichthyes; order Chimaeriformes; family Chimaeridae; genus Hydrolagus; species Hydrolagus colliei. The sequence continues at coordinate 53,580,218 of CM068744.1, forward strand.
AGGCAGCAGTCCTTGATATCTCCACAGGGATCCTCAGATTCTGAGGACTTGGTGATGTTCTTGACAATGATGGTCTGGGTAGGGACATGGGTCACCTGGCAGGTGTAAAGCGCATCCCTCCTCCAATCTCTGACTGGGACAGTCAGCTGGCTGCTGGTGCTAAATTGTCTTCTCTAGCTGAGGGAGAGGTCACAACACCTGAGGCTACGATCTGGGAGCCCTTCAGCCAGTCAACCCTGAGTTTGCCTGGACGGAAAGCAGATATTAAGCAGACAGCAGTGGCCTGTTTGTTCAGGGTGATGTGTTCAGGGGACGTCTGTGTGAGGATCACAACTGGGGGCATTGGGGTCTGCAAAACATGATCTGAGACAGGAGCCGACGTCACCGCGTCTGCCGCCCCCAGCGACTGGGGAAAGATGAAAACACACAAATGGGGCAACCTATATAACACAGTCACCTGGCTAGGAATATCTCTGACCCCAACTAAGACATAAACATGAAAAATGGCTGACTTTCAGGTCTTCAGATTGCTGCTGACATTTCTTGTGTGTTTCAAGCATGTACAGCGTACAAGCGACATCTAAACAAAGCCTTGCTCATCCAGCTAGGCAGACAGGCAGGCATCATCACAGTTCTGTCCTGTTTATGAATAAAACAGATATTATCTATCTTACTCTGCCATGACTAAGTGGCAGAATAATAAAATGACAATCAAACCAAATGTAAACCCTCCCCAATGGCCCAATACTTACCAAAAGGTCATTGCTTTGATTTTTGACTCTGCTGAGATGCTTTACGTCAGCTAAGGCTGCAATTTGTCTCAACAACTCTGGTTTTGGGGGGGAGGGGGAAAAAAAGGAGGTTGGAGCATTCACCCTCCTGGTCACCACCTACAGATGCTGACTTGAAATTGTATGCATGCACTTGGAACAAAGTCAATATTAGGATCGGTTGTAAGGCAGCACTAAGCTATAGTGTAAAGGTCTGATCTAGCATTCACACAATGGTGATCTTGGAACTGACATAGCCCAAAGGGAAAATATTTTGGTATGTGGAATAAATTCTTTAATTTATATCAGATCATAACTTTCTATTTTGAGTGTATATTTTGGAAAAACTGAACTTGACAAATCAGTTGATAACAGTGATAGTAAAGTATTTGGCAAATATACATCACAAGATGGTTACAGACAAAGACGATTCTTGGGTCATATTACCACAATACCCAACAGTTTTAGGGTATTTGTTAAATGACTAGTATTTTAGCTTCCACCATCCTTTTCTGTGATTTACCTTTTTTCCTGAAAACTATCCTTCACTGATGTAGAATTGCCTACTGTGCATATTAGAAGCATTTGAAAAAAATGAAAAACATTACTGCTACTATTCCATTATTCTGAAGATCAAATGGATATACGGATATACATACAGTATATGGATGTACATTTGTTCAAGATAAATTCAAACATTTTCATTCTTATTTTTAAAAGAGAAAAGGAATTGAACAGTTATATAACAATAAATAGCTATTAATTCCTCTACTGCATTCATTCTCCACACTCCCTCCAGCAACTCATTTTCCACAGTTCTGCTGGAAGGATGTTTCCATTTCTTAAGCAAACATCTAATATGGATTTACCTTTCATAGAGGCAAGCTTCAAGACCATCCGTCCTATTAGGCACTCCTTTAACATGGAATCATAGTTGACCCAACGATGAATCTGAAATGTGAGGGCAATGAATGTCAAATCAACTGGTCCATTCAGATTGATAGATATTTGTACCCATGATTTTTTTAAGTATCTTCGCTGGATACATTTTACAATATCAATCAGTTTATTTACAATGCAATTTTCCATTAAACATCAGGAAACTACTTCATCCTAGAGTAGTCCATATAGCACATTTCACAAGATTTGGCCAGCCTCTTACCCAAGTTCTTGACATAGTTAATGTAATTAACTTTGAAACCCACTTTATTTTGTTCGGATTCAAATTGAAAATTCAGAAGCATCGTTATTCATATACAGGTATCCCCCAAATTACAACACTTCTATTTACATTGTTTCGATTCAACGGACATAATTTTTTAACACCTTTTTAATCGATATACGACATTTGGTTTTGTTTTAACAACCCAAAAATTTGGCGCATCTTTTTTGCGCATGCACAGTACATAGTGTATTTTGCGGTAAAATTGCAGTCGTATACTGTATCCAAGCGTTTGAACTGGCCAATAGCATGTCGCTACGTCAGTGGTTCTCAACTTTTTTTGCTGCGACCCTAATTTGCCTCGCATCATTAGAGGGCGTTATCGCGATTGACGTTCAGATTGTGGACTCAGCTATAAAAAAGTACGCTCTTTATACAAATTGGTCGGCAGTGTCGCTTTTTTTTTAGTGGTAAAACCTTTTTTTTTAGCGGCTAAAGCTTTTTTCTAGCGTTTTAAAAGTGAGCTTCTTTTGAAGTGATACCACGCAATTTCAAGTGATTTGCAGCCTCCACTGCATTTCTACAATGTCAGAAAAGAGACCGGTAAATGAAATGGGCAGCAGTAATACCGCTAGCAGTAAAAAAAACGCAAAGTCATTACTTTAGATACTAAATCTTGCCTATTTGTGTTATTTTGTGTGTTTTTTTTTAGTGTTTTTTAAGGTCCGAAAATTGTGAAAAGAACGCATCTTGGGTTATATAATGGGACCGCATGGGAAACCGCGTTTCGATTTACGACGTTTCTATTTGAGTACCATTTTTTAGGAACGCAGCCCTGTCGTAAATCGGGGTATCCCTGTACAGTACTTTTTTTCTTAAAGGTAAAAGTAAATACTTCAATAAAGAATAAGGGTATTTTAGATAACAAAAACAATCAGAAATAATTTATTTAAACTCCACAACCATTTTCTGACTTCTTAATAATCCAATGTGATAAATCTTGCTCAAGATAAATCATTTTTAGGAATGCAATATAAGATGAGAAGCAACTAATTGCTCCATTTGTCTTCATCCAAAGTTTTCTGTCAGGCCAGGTCTTCACAAAAAAAATCTAGCTGCAATCTTGCTCCATCATCAAACTGTCATCTCATTCACTGATTATTCAGGAAGTTGGTTAATTCCTTTTGAAATGCAAGGCAGAGGATTTTGCAATCTTTGTACATGGTGGACTGTAATTTCAGTTACCATTTTCAAAAATATCTTTTTATCAGTACATCCAATTTGCACCAACCTACTAGCACGCCTTATTTAATCTGTCTACTCATTACTGTTATATACACTTTAGGACATGTATCAAAGATGGATAGATGAAAAAAGTTTAGCTAATCAAAACTTTTGTAAATTCACTTCTTTAGTTCTAACTAAATCTCATAACAGAGATGTGAAAACCTATTTATGACTGAACTGAATCATTGTAGTTCAGTGGCTCCCTCCTGTGCCAGTCGCATTTCACGACAAGGTTATGCTGTGGATGTAATTATATGCAGACAAGAACCTTGGAGAAGGAGAAGCTAGCATCGTCAGAACCATTCAGTTAATGGAGACATTTCGCACTCACCTCCAAAAGAATTCCATTTTTGTATGGCATTTACTTCAACCATGAAATAAAAACGTTCAGGGGGATTCAAAGCAAAAATCTCTGATTTCAAGTCCTGTGCTCAACCAATTCGGCTACTGTTCAGTCAAATTCAGAGAGAGAGAAAAAAAGTTTATTCAAATTATGTGCCACTTAAGTTTACCTGATCAAACAACTCTGTTCCATCAATTCCAGCTCCTTTCATGAGTTCTTCCTCTCCTCCAGGGTGATATTCCAAATAAGGAGTCAGATTGTAAACCATACCTTAAAAGACAAACAGCGCAAACCATTAGGAAGATTACATAAAATGGAGAGCTTCATCAGGACATCCAACACTAGGACAGTTTCTAATGCAACAATTGAAAGATACAGTAAAAGCCCGTTTATCCGGCACACTCGGGGGGGGGGGGGGGGGGGGGTCAACTAATTGACTGTGCCAGATAATCGAGCGGCAAGTTGCTGAAAACCCAACACAAAAAAATTATTTATTTTAAAACATACTATATTAATAATATACTAAATAGTAACAGAATATTGTATAGCTACTTACCAATAAAAATGTCAGCACACTCGGTAAAAAAGCATTTTTTACCGATCAATAAAAACCTCCAAGTTCGTAAGTTTAATAAGTGCGCATGCGCGCATTGAGTATACTCGGGATTGCTGGAATGGGGAATTGCCCCAGGAGGGGTTCGAGAAATCCGGTTAATTGGGTCACGGATAAACAGGCTTTTACTGTAGTTTGATATTGTGTTCTGGTCAATCCCAATGTAACTTTATAAAATTCAGTTTTTAGGAGACACAAGGGAATAAAATTCAGATAGTAATTACTCTCTCAATATTACCTGTTAAGCAATTCTTTAGAATCAACTATAATTCACATTTATAACATATTACATTTCAGAACATCACACATGCCCCCTTGTGTCCACAACAGAGAGTGCAGATACAGATTAGCAAATCATGCATAATTAGAGCACTCAATTTAAATTTCTGGTTAATTTCTCAAGGTACCTGTAAAAGCGTTGACTCAATCCCAAAAAAAACTTAATATAAGGATTTGTGAAGAGCAACTGGAAAGTACAGCTGATCTGAAGGGATCTTTTTCGTTAAATGAACACCTGAAGTCAGTGTAATAATAATATAATAACCTGCAGATAATCCAAAACTCTGAGGTCCATGTCCTGTATCGCACCAAGCTTCGCGACCACCATCTCCCCCATTCTCGCCTGACTCAATTGGCTCCCCATCACCCAGAGGATCCAATTCAAGATCCTGGTCCTCACAATCAAAGCCCTGCATGGCCTTGGTCCACCCCACCTCTGCGATCTCCTAATCCCCTACCAACCTGCCTGCCGGCCATTTGCTCAGCAGGCTCCAGCCAGCTCCATGTCCCCCGACCCACCCGTCCCACTATTGGCAGATGAGCCGTCAGCAACTCTGCTCCTAACCTCTGGAACTCCATCCCGCACTTTCTCCACCGCGCCCCTTCCCTGGCCCCCCTTCAAGTCCTGCCTCAATGTCCTCCTCTTCAACAGTCCCATTGGTCACCCCAAATCCCCCCTTTCCCTCCACCCTCCCCATACCAAACTCCAGCTCGGTTCTGAAACAGCGCCTTGGGATGTCCTTCTGACGTGAATGGCGCTATACAAGTGTAATTTTGTTGTTATATAATAATCTTTTCATCTGATAAAGCACTTTTCACATCTTATCGACGTCTCAAAGCACTTCACAGAATATACTGTAAAGTGAATTGACTGTATATTTGTAGGCAAAACTCGGCAGCCAATTGTGCACAGCAATGTCCCACAAACAGTCCTGGATTGAAAATGACCAATTTTTATTATTGTGTTTTTTTGGGGACGGATTATTATTAAGCGTATGGCATAAGGAAACTTGCCCAATGTTTCACCCTGATCTGCCTGGATTCGAACACAGGTGAGTGCTCTCATCACTGAGCTCCAGGAACTCCACAAACCAAAACATCCAAACCAACACATCCAGACAAAGCAATAAGTCAGGAAACTTAACCCACGATACTCAAGGAATCAAAAAAAACTATCTCACCTCGGATACATATCCAGCAGTCATCTTTCTTATTGTGTTTAGCAAGTTCTTCCTCTGAAACCTCAATAAGTCTTCCCTTAAGCCCAGTCAGGTCCTTGCCGCTCTTTGTCAGCCGGATCCAGTCCATTAAACTTCTGCCAGGTTTCAATCGCACCTTTACGTAGTGAAAAGAAATACTGATGAAGCAATCTTGAAACAGTGATTTCACATAAAAACTTGATAGGTATTTATCAGATTCAACGGAATAGGTCAAATGTTTGCGCACACAATTAGTTTCAGTAACGTATCCTGGGTTAAAATTGCTTGTAATGAGCCTCAGTTTCCAAAGAAAATTGCTGAAATGATGTTCCAAGCAAGTTTAAGATCACTCACTCTGCATCATATATACAAACATTGGCTGAGATGCTTTTACTCATTTCATTTTTTCTTTTACCAGCCAAGTCAGCATTGATCCAACTCGGATAGAAAATACCTGTGTAGATGTCAGGTGATCATTAAGTATGCAGATATCATTCCACATATCACTCAGGAAGTTTCAGGTAAATAGTACAACACATATTCGCTTTAAGACAGTAAACACAGAATGCTATTTGTTAATACAGTAAAAGCCTGTTTATCTGGCACCCAATCAACCGTAAGTTCTGTATAACCAGCATTGCAAAATTAACAGTCTGCATTCGATTAACCGGAATTTTGAAATTTTTTGGGGGGGCCGTTTTCGGCCAAATATGCGGCACGCGCTTTAACTGGCATTGGCCAGATCCCGATGGTGATGGATAAGGATAAACAGGCTTTTACTGTACCTGTATATTTTTTAAAAGAATATGTATATTTGTATATTTAAAAGAAAAAAACATGTGTTGTTTTGTGGGGCAATGGCAACAATGATTAATGCCTTTATATAATAATAATAATCCTTGGATTTGATATAGCGCTTTTTCACATCTTATCGACGTCTCAAAGAGCTTCACAGAATATACTGTAAAGGAAATTGACTGTATATTTGTGGGTGAAACACAGTAGCCAATTGTGCACAGCAGTGTCCCACAAACAGTCGTGAATTTTATTATTATTGTGGTTTATTATTTGGCATGTGGAGTATGGAAATTTGCCCAAGGTTTCGCCCTGATCTGCCTGGATTCAAACACAGGTCTCACACTTGTAAGGCGAGTGCTCTAACCACTGAGCTACAGGAGCTCCACAATATGATCACATTAGGCATTGTATTGCACCAAGAAAGTTTTCAGCCTCGGGAGTACGTTCTAAAGTGCTTCACAGAATTTACTACGATAGCGTAGTGACTATATTTTGTAGTTAATAGTAAATACAAATGTGAAAATAAAAAGAAAATAATCTGCTTTTCCCTTTCCTCCTCCCCCCACACACAGATAACAGAAATTACCTTACACCTTCATCTTAATGACACAAACAGGGGTGGACTGGCTTGTTCTGTTTATGAATAAAGCTTTATTTTACTTTAATTTCTCTAATGCTAACAACACTGTAGTAAGTGACTGAGCTCAGTCTAGAGACAGAGCACCAGTGAGAAGTAGATTCTCAATGTCATGCCTGCAGGTTAAACACACCTTAGTCCACTTTACAATATTTACTGGAGAAAGAGAGCGTCTCTTTATCATTCATGAGGATTTATCATCATAAATACTTAATCAAATAATCGCAAGTATTTACTATTGGCACATGCCATATCAGACTAACGCATATATCTGGAGATACTATTTAAGCCTCAAGTTTTTTTAATATCTAGTATTAATTCTAATTCCTCCTACCAAGTCAATGAGATTAGGTATCATGAGTTGTATTTTGCAAGTACAGTACATATTTTGAATCAAAGAGCCTCTAAACCAAATTATGAGTTAAAAGTTGCTTCTTCGTGCACTCCTGTATGTGATGCCAGCCCAAAGTTTGAGCCTCTGCCATCTGCACTCAGCAATTTTTAAACAGGATAGGTTACCCCTTTTCTACAATGTATAGTGGCACACACAATAACTATTTATAATTTATGCCTCAATCAACATTTAAAGGTGAATTCAACAAATATTACGATCATTTAATTTTACAACGCCGACACATGACATCTGGCCACCAAATATGCGCCAAGGCGTTTTTATAACATGAATCACCTAATCCATTTTTTCTCCAACCCACTTCACAGGATCATTTAATATTCCTCCTTTACAAACAACAATCTTGTTCCATTTAAAGAATTTTAAACCACAACAAAATTACATTTATAGCGTGCCTTTCATGTCGGGAGGACGTCTCAAGGCATTGAACTTGGGACGTCCTCCCGACGTGAAAGGCGCTCTATAAATGTAATTTGTTGTTGTTGTTGTTGAACAGTTAGGTCGGGATCCGAGTAAGGGAGAGGGGCAAGGCAGGGGCGGGAGAGTTAGGAGAGTAGGGAGAGAGTTGGGAGGGCAGCAGAAGGCATAGTTGAAGAGGAGGGTCTTAAGACCAGCTGAAAGCCTGTCTGCCGATGGTAGGGCAGGGGACATGGAACAGGCTGAACGGAGTGTGCGGGAGGGTTCATAGGGGGACAGTGAGTTGGAGGTGGGGTGAGGGGTCAAGGCCGTGAATGGCCCTGAAGGTGAGGATGAGGATCCGAACACTGTATTAACAGGAGAATTTCTACCTAATAATTCTGTGTTACACTTAACTAGAATGATTGGACCTCTAACTTCTGCATCGTAAAATAGCACACAGTCATGGATTAATTGACCAAATTGACAAATAAGCTATTGCACTATAACACAATTGTTACAAATAAATCAAAAAATATTTTAATCAGGATGACAAATCCACCCCAACAAAAATAAACTGTGCCCAGAATCATATGGCGTTCTGATTATTTTCTAAATGAGTAAATACAAATAGCTAAAGGTGCAATATTTAATTTTTATATACAGGTAAATATTCTGTTTTTTGAATAGAATTATTGTATTTCATATGAAGATGTTTACTGTTCAGGTTTTATTTGAAATGTTTCCAGGCAACCCAATCACAACACAAGCTGCACATTACTGAACTAGAGATGGTGGCAACCGAAATACAGTAATAATAATAATATCAAAATACCAGTAAATACTAAAATACAAATTTTTATTTAAAAATAAATAAAAATGAACCGGATGGTTGCTTAACCAGTGTTTTCACACTTGACCATGCCACACCCAGGCACATCAAGTCTTAAGTCATATGGAGTGATACCGTCAGGTTACCCTTTTCAGCTCAGCGTCAAGTCATACCTAACACTAGTTATGTGAAGGGTGCTACCATAAATTCAAGTTATTATTGCTGTTGCATTCTTCTCATTCTTAAAAACAAGCATTGCTCCAAGTGTTCTAAGAGTCATTGTTCAACTTTGCTCTTTAAAAACGTAAACAATAAAATCTCCCCCTTCCCAAATTCAAAACGTTTTGCCGGACTAGTTTTCCATGGACAAAACACAAAATACTACAGATGCATGGGAATTTGAAACACAAACAGAAGTTGCTGGGAAAACTCAGCAGGTCAGGCAGCATCCATGGAGAAAGGAAAGCGAGTCAACGTTTCGGGTCCACGACAAAGGATTGTGGACCCGAAACGTTGACTCGCTTTCCTTCTCCGTGGAACTTCTGTTTTTGTTTTTGTTTTTTTGTTCTGTTTTTGTTTTAGTTTTCCATGGATGCTGCCTGACCTGCTGAATTTTCCCAGCAACTTCCGTTTTTGTTTCAGATTCCCAGCATCTGCAGTATTTTGTGTTTTGCTGCACAACTAGTAAACCGGACTGAGCTTGTGTGAGCTTTATGATCGACCACTTGTGTTAATTTTTCTCTCTGTCTCTCGGAAGGGCAGAAACTCTTGCTGAGGTCCAGCTTGCCAAATATCCGTTTGCAGACCTTTCACGGGGGTGGACATCGGTGGAACGCTATTTCCATCCTCACCTTGCATCCACACGCCCACGTCTTCAACCGGGGTCTCTCAATGGCAGTGAGGGAGACTATCACTGCCTCCCCAACCCAAAGCAGTGTCACCTCCAGGGATTAGCGACTCGGCATTCACCTGGTTTGAACCTGGCACCACCTGGTGTGTGCGGGGCCAAGTCCTTGTGTCCACCCAGTCACAGAAAGATTTCAGAAAACTAGTCACACTCACGGCAAAGCCAGATTCAACAGGATCCGCGTCGTCACATCTCAGTTTGTCAAAGGATGGCATTACCGCGGTATCAGCGGGAATAGCGCGGGTCGGTCGGTTAGTCAGGGCTGGGGGTCGGGGCTGAGGATCGGGACCGAGGGTCGGGGCCTCACCTTGTTGCGGCTGGTGCCCCCCGACAGTCGCTGCTGAGAGGCGGCCGCGGGGAAGTCCTGTGTCGGGGGCCTCAGCATCTTCGGGTGTTGAGTGTCAGCAGAGGCTCATCACAGGCCCCGGGACAGGCCAGGCCTGGCCACCTCAGCTCAGCTCCTCCCCCACAGCACTGCCTGGCCGTCTGTCTAACCTCTGTGTCTATCTTGTCTCTATCTCTCAGTCTCTCTATCTGTCTACTCTCCCCGTGTCTCTATCTCACTGCCTTCTGTCTGTCTCTCTCTCTCTCTCTCTCAATGGCTTGTAAACACTCCGTGTCTCACTTCCTGTTGGGTTGCTGCACATGCGCGGGAGCGATTGGGTTTCTGGGAGTTGGAGTTCTCTCAGCTTGTGGCACCTGAGCAGGGGGTTAGACATGGCTGCTGGGAGAATGACTCGGTTGCTAGGAGGTTGACTTGGTTGCTAGGAGGTTGACTTGGTTGCTAGGTGGTTGACTTGGTTGCTGGGTGGTTGACTTGGTTGCTGGGTGGTTGACTTGGTTGCTAGGAGGTTGATTTGGTTGCTGGGTGGTTGACTTGGTTGCTGGGTGGTTGACTTGGTTGCTGGGTGGTTGACTTGGTTGCTGGGTGGTTGACTTGGTTGCTAGGAGGTTGACTTGGTTGCTAGGTGGTTGAGTTGGTTGCTCTGGGATGCTGGGTTGCATGAGGGAGCGCAAAATGAATCCAAATTGTTGTTATTACTGGGTAGTTGAGTTGATTGCTGTGTGGGGTGGATGAGGTTAGATTGTTGGAATGCAATGCTCACGCACTCCCTGGAGGGATGTATTCTGCTTACCTTATTCTAGAGTGTATCAGCCGCAGGGTGGCAAGAACCAAGGTTTGGGGACCCCAGGGTGTGTGTTGGGTGCTATTGGAGTCTAACCAGTTTGCCATTTGGCTTGTAGCCTTAAAAGGAACTGAGTGAGATGACTCCCTGCCCCCAGTGACTCATCCGCCCTTCCATGTCCTGCCAATGAGCCAGTCTAGCTGTGCTGTCATCAGCAGTGCCCTGGAATACTGTAGACCTCCATGTTTCAGGAACCAACTACCGAGACAGCCACTGGCTAAATTCTGACATTCTGTTGCTAAGCATGTCACCTTGGAGTCAAATCAGCTTGTAGAAGCCCCACTGGATATAATAATATAATAATAATACCTTAAAATACCTTAAAAGCCCAATTATACCTTAAAAGCCCATTTATCCAGCACCCAATCAACCGTAACTTCCATATAACTGGCATCGCAAAAAAAGGTCCGCATTTGTTTAACCGGAATTTATCCGGAAAAATGCATTTAAAAAACCTTTTTGTTGCGTTTTCGGCCGAATATCCGGCACACACTTTAACTGGCATTGGCCAGGTCCTAAGGTTGCTGGATAAACAGGCTTTTACTGTAATAATAATCCTTACATTTATATAGCGCTTTCCACATCTTATCGACGTCTCAAAGCACTTCACAGAATACAACAATATAGGAGTGTAAATTCTCAAACCTGTAACGACTTTCACCAGCTTTTGTCCCAAATCTTAAATATTATGATGCTGTTCAGATGAGTTTTGTGTATACAACTGGAGGCCCACAATAAGGAAAGGGGGTACATAGGAACTGAAAAAAGCTTGCTTTTGTTTATTTTACCATTGATATTTTGTCTTAGAACCATAACAAGCCATTCTTGTGCTTGTGCTCGACTGGCTCTTTGAAAGTGCAATCCATTCAGTCCCATCTACCTTTTCCTTATAGCCCTGCATTTTACTGTAAAACTTCGATAATTCGGCATGGTTGGGCCCAGGCCCTGGATTTTAGAAAGGGCTTGGGAAGCACCACGTGTGCTGTATAAACACAGCACTGACCCAAAAAATGCTGGAGCTCTACCCACAGCGTCAGATGACAGAGCGGCCACGCTGGGAGCTGCAAGCAGCTATTCCGAACTTCAGGAGATTTGCCGGACAATGGAAAATAAATCTAATATTGTTGTACAGTATTTTGAAATCTTGCCGGTTTTAGGGAGTTACCGGCTTTTGGAATATCAGATTATTGGAGTTTTACTGTCTTCCTTTTTAGATATCTAGATGAAAACTACAAGCAGGAGAGCTGGGTGTTTGAGAAGCTGTGTTTTTTTTTTGCATTTGTACCTGAAGTATATTGAGTAACTTTCCCGCAAATTTAAGAAGGAGTTAGAGATTGGGCTAAAGATTTAATTAATGAGTATAAAAAAGGTGTCAGAAAAAGGGTAGCAAGGAGATTTACTAGGATGATACTAGACATGAATAGTTTGACCGATGAAACAAGTCGACCTATGAAACTTACAACATTCACGTTGCTTTTATTATCACATAGTCCCAGTTGATTTGTGCAGTTACACACATCTGTTTGATCTTTTACTCTCTTTGACTGTATCTTATTTTTAGTCTCATCCAACTGTGAAGATGTTTTCCATGTGTGGCAATAGTTTATGAAACTTAAAAAGCTGTCTCTGCTACACTGCCTAGGAATTGTAGCCATCATATGCATCCAATTGAAACCTTCAATATCTTTAAAGGTCTTTCAGAATTATGAGGTTTCTCATTCATCTGTTGCAGATATTAGAGATCTTTTGTTACATATTCATAATGAGATACACCGTTATTGAGACAGAATCCATAAATTCTTTTTTAAAAAAGTAATTATATAAATGCTCGAAAAAGCACCATGTTAAAAGGTATTGGTAGCAATCGGGAAACCCGTAGAGATTTGATGAACTGAATGGGTTGTTTCCGTTCTGTAAAATTCTGCAGGGCAACATACTTTGACCCCCACCAATAATTTGGCACATTATAATGAGTATGTGTAAAACAGTGACCTTTTCCAGGTCACCAGGCTATCATTGTCTTCACGTCAAAGCTTCTGACACAGAGTGACTGGCTTCCTGCATATGTGCTCAAGAGACCAATCAGCCTCAACTACTCTCACACTGGAAATACTCACACGAGTGGACACAGCTGACTGTCCAATGTATAACCACACTTCTGCACCACTGCAGATCCACAGGACACCCATGATAAAAATGAGCTCACACTTTACCATGCATCTAATATTGGGCTCATTCTTTATTGTTTTGAAAATCCCCAAAGATGTGTTTCCAGGATAAACTTATATTTTGGTAAAATATCAAAATGCAAAAAGAACCTTTCCTGACCAATTCCACTGATAATCATCATAATAATTGTTGCGCACCGATTTAATAACGTTTCAGAGAGTAGTGGACAGTTATTTGAGGAGGAGAGGTTTGCAGGTCTATGGGGAGAGAGCGGGAATGTAGGAAAGATTTGAATGACTCTTTTCAGAAATGATAAGCCGAATGGCCTCCTTCTGTGCTGTATAATTCTACGATTCTAACTTGATGTAAACCTTTCCAAGATACAAGATGCTTCACAGTATTTATTGTAGTGTGATTACTGTGTATTTTGTCAACAAAACGTGGCAGCCAATTTGCACATGGTAATGTCCCACAAATAGCCTTTAGGCGAATGATCAATTTTAGCCAGCACCCCAGGAGAAACTCCTTTCTCTTTCAAATAGTGCCCCAGGACCTTTAACATCCACCTGAACAGGTGGATGGAACTTTAGTTTAAAGTTATATCTGAAGGACATATCCTCTGACATGGCACAGCGTCCAAGTACTGTACTGGAGAATCATGGACCCATTATAATGAGCAATGTAGAGCAAAAGCCCGCTTATCTGACATCCTCAGGACCTGGCCAATGACGATTAAAGCACGTGCCGGATATCCGGCCGAAAACACACCAAAAAAATATAATGTATTTTTCTGGATAAATTCCAGTTAATCGAATTCGGACCTTTTTTTGCGATGCCAGTTATACGGAAGTTACAGTTGATCGGGTGCCAGATAAATAGGCTTTTACTCTATTTATTTAGGGACTCTGCTGTATCTTTATCCTGCATTATAATTCCCCGTCTCTGCCTGTAATGGACCCACATTTACTTTTGCTAGCCTATTCTTCCCACCTGTATTTATAAAAATGCTTACAATCTGATTTAATGTTCCTAGCTAGCTTGCCTTCATAATTATTTTCTCACTCTTAATGAGTTTTTGGTTTTTCTTTGTTGGTCCCTAAAACACTCCCAGTCCTCAGGTTTGCTGCTCTTTTTGGCAGTTTTATAGGCCTTTTCTTTCATACTTTCACTAACTGCTCTAGTTATCCACGGATGAACTCAAACTTCCATCTTAATTCCACTTACACACCCTAGCCCCACATCCCTCAATACCTTTATATATTAAAAAGGATTCAAACAACAATAAAATTACACTTGTATAGCGCCCTCCACATCAAGAGGACATCCTAAGGCGCTGAACAGTTAGTGCAAGACTCAGGTGGGGGGTGGTGAGGGGAAGGGGAGTAGGGGAAGACTTAGAAGGGGATCCAAAGGCGCAGTCAAAGAGGAAGGTCTTGAGACCGGCTTTGAAGGAGGTAGGGAGGAAGCAAGCCGGAGGGACTGCGGGATGGAGTTCCACAGTATGGGTGCAGAGAGGCAGAAAGCCTAGCCACAATGTTAGGCAGTGGATGCCAGGCTAATCCTCCAAACTATTCAATATATAGTCAGCCAATTATCGAAACTACTTAATGGGGGCATAAACAACATGATGGATCCTGATTGATGTCAGATGCATGGAGGCAGGACCTTCAATTGGACCTCATGGGAATGTCATTACCCTGTGGCCACATGATTGAACTGAAAGCTGTGAGTATTTAACCCTGAGGCTAAGTCTACTTCCCCCACCCCCCCTCCCAAAAGGGGGGAATTTGCTGGAGGCTTGTGGGTCAGAGCAGTTCCTTGGTTTGTTTGCTTGGCCCTGGCTGGGCTTCTCTGAGAATAATATGTGGTAAGTCTGAACTAGTGGGATCTTGGGATGGTGACAAAATTGGAACCTGTTTCTCTCTCTCTGGCAACTTTCCACACTTTGAGTTTGTTCAGGGCTGAGAGTTGGTTTCTGTCAGGGTTGCTTTGAAGCAAGTCACAAAGTCAGTTTGCTAGTGACTGGCATAGTGTAGCTGCCGAGAGTCAGTTTTTGTCAGTGTTAATTGAGGGCTGAGTTGCGTGGTTGTTGAGTTGGTTCAGGGCTGAGAGTTGTTTCAGTTGATTGGATTCAGGGCTGAGTTGGTTTAGTTGTTGGGTTGACTGCTCTTTCTGAGTGAGATGGTACAATTTGTTGTATTTATGAATGAAATTCTCACACACCGTTTTCATTATTTTGAGGTTCGATGAGGAGGCTCCTTTCTGTCGGTTGTTGCTTGGCTGGGATCTCCTTGGTTATTCTGAAGTTGACCTGGAGCCCATACATGTCTGCGGGCAATCTCTTTCATCTCTGGGCTTCACCTCAGCCGTAGTTCTGAAACTCGCGCCGTTTTTCTTTCTCTGTGACTCTAGCACCTTGGGATTTGTGGAACATCAGATGAGTGTAATAATGGAAACATCACGGTGCCAACTATTACACTCTTTCTCTCTGGCACCTTTCTACACTCCAGAGATTTGGCAAGACTATGTGGACTCCATGCAGGATGTCCAACATCCAAACACATCTGAGCCAATCTCTGGATCACATTGTAGGTCAAGAGGGGAAGTTGTTAGGAACAGAGGCTGAGGTTTGCTAGGGACAGGACCAGGGAGATGTTGTTAGGTTAATCACAGGTCAGATTGAGGATAGAATTGATGAACCCAGAATGTAGCAACACAGAGATTGAGGTTAAGCACTATAGTTACACGGTGTAAAATAAGATTGAATAATTTCTGTTGGAATAGTTTAAACTGAGATAAGAGAGTAAATTTGTTTGTACTTGGAGAATGTAGAGTAACTGTGTGAAGGTTGGTTGAGTTTATTTGCCTAGAGGTGGTGTCCGAATGTTGGCTCAGTTTGGTGGCTGAGAGTCAGTTTCTGTCAGGGCCAGTGGTCGAGCGCTAGTTTGTTCAGTGCAGGCAGGGTCGGTGTCTGTTTGCCGAGGTTGGTTGTGGGCAGTTGTGGAGGGTCAGAGTCTGTCAGGCTCAGTGCAGTTCCCTTGGGTTAGTCGCCACCAAGGCCAGGTCGCAGCTGTTTGCACGATCTACTCTCCCCCTAAAAACCTACCTGGACCCTCTGTTCAGCAGGAATTGGCCTGCTCCAAGCCCCCCCGCCCGAACCGCAACACCATCGGAGGCTGGGCCTTCAGTTTCTCTGGTCCCACCCTGTGGAATTCCATCCCCCAATCCATCCGCCTTGTTTCTTCCCTTTCCTCTTTCAAGGCCGGTCTGAAGACTTTCCTCTTCGACCGTGCCTTTTGTTCCCCCCTGAATTTTTTGACCTCCCCTACGTGTTTCACCCCTTCCCGAACACTCCCCTCCCAACTCGGGTCACACGCCTCCTGTGCAGCGCCTTGGGATGTCCTCCCGACGTGAAAGGCGCTTTATAAGTTTAAGTTGTTGTTGCCTTGAGTGGGTGGTTGAGTCAGTTCACGGCTGGAAGTGTGCAATTGTCCTTCGGGTGGACTGTAAATGACATGCAATGGTGTTTCTCTATGGTGGTGATGGGAAAGAATCTGAATCTTGGGTAACGGGAGCCCTGTGGGATCGATCGTTGTTGATCGTTTGACTGATCTTTGTGAGACAATATGATTTGTTGTATTTATGAATGATTTTTCTCACTTAGTTTCATCATTTGCAGGTTTGACGAGGAGGCTCCTTTCTGTCAGTTCTTACTTGGCTGGGATCTCCTCAGTTATTCAGAAGTTGACCTGGAGTCTGTCCATGTCTATGACCTTGTTCACCTCTGGGCTTTACCTCAGCCATCAACCGATGGCTGAGGTAAAGCCCAGAGGTTGGAACAGTACATTGACGACTGAAACTCAAGCCATTTTTCTTTTGTTGAGTCTCTAGCACAGTGGTTCCCAACCTCGGGTCCCGACCCAAATAAGGGTAGTGGGGGTCCTCAGTAGGGTCGTGAGGGGTCATTACAATTTTTTGTTGTTTTTTTAACTTTGAAAATGCTTTTATAAAGCTTAAAAAAACATTTTTCATTTTAAAAAGAACCCAAGGTGACACTGCCAAACAATTTGTATGAAGAGCGTACTTAAGAGTTGCGCTTAGTGCACAAAAGAGACAGACGTAACGTTTTGGCTGAGTTTCAGTCGTGATATCGCCTCCTAGGAGTGGGAGGACTTGTTGGAGGTTAATTAAGGTCACAGCAAAAAAAGGTTTGGGTCATGAGGACTTGCTGATGGTTAATTTTGGTCGCAGCAAAAAAAGGTTCGTAACCACTGCTCTAGCACCTCGGGGTTCGGGGAACATCAGGTAAGTGTAACAGTGGAAACCTTGCCGGTGGCAACTAAAGCTATTACACTTTTTATCTCTCTCTTTGGCATTTTTCTGCAGTCCAGAGGTTTGGCGACTCCATGCAGGATATTCAACATCCAAACACATATGAGCCAATCTCTGGATCACATTGTAGGCCAAGACAGGAAGTTGTTAGGAACAGAGGCTGAGGTTTGATGGGGATGGGATGAGGGAGATGTTGTTAGATTAATGTGGAGCTCACAGAACATGTTGATGATAGAGTTGATCAGCACGGAATGTAGGAACACACAATTAGGTTCTCCATTGTAGTAGGCACTGTAAGATGAGGTTTAATCATTTCTGTTACAGACTCCTGTTTGAGCTGAGAGAGTGAAGTTGTTTGGACTTGGGGAACGTCGGTTGGTTGGCTCCACCCCTTGGCCGTAGGCCTCCCGACCCAGCAGCCAGCCGGTGGAGTCAGTCGGCTGAAAACACACAAAAAATTGAATGCATTTTTGCAGATAAATTACAGTTAATCGAATGCGGACTTTTTTTTTTGCGATGTCGGTTATACGGAAGTTGCGGTTGATCGGGTGCCGGATAAACAGGCTTTTACTGTACTTAGTCTATGAGCTCAGAAGTCCTGACATGTATCTTTAATTCTGATTCACAGGTAAGAGTGACATTGAATTCTATACATTAAAAAAGTTTACATTGGTACAATTCTAATATCAGTTGATCTTTTTAGGCAAAAATTTGTTCATTGCCAGCTTTCAGTAGCAAAATATCCTTCAAAAATATGATTGTATCATTCATATTATTTGACTGCTACCGAAATTTGTACTCCAGTATTTTGAACAGCATTTCCCATTTAGCAGTTGTTTTGTGGAAATGTCAGTCTGAAAAATAATCATCAAAAGTACAAAGCAGAGCATGACTACATTGGCCATGTGGTAAAAGAAAAGTCCTGACTCAATTCAGTTTCAAATTAAAGATCTTTCTAAGACCCAACATACAGTATTTTGTTTGTTAGCAGAAATGTAATGCTAGTGGTTTTGGAACATAAACTGTTTAAATTCACAGTTGCATCTGTTCGGTCCCACTACGATTTGAAAAATATCCAATTTACTCTTCTAACATGCAGGGATATGCTCAGCACAAAACAGTATTAAAAGATTCTTGAATGTATGATTATTACGTACAAGAGATTAGCTTGATGGACTTCAACTCCTTGGGATGTCCTCATGACGTGAAAGGCACCAGACAAATGTAATTTTGTTGTGTTCTAGCAAGCAACTGTGAATTTCTTAAAGATCATGAATGTCAATTACCAAAGCATGATTCAAATAAACAAAGTTTCTCCTGCGTATTTTTCACAGTAATGCACAAATTCTTGTGGATTTATAGCTGCTGTCAGAAATTGATGATTTTAAACAGTGCAAGATTATTTAGCGCCTTTCAAATCAGGAGCATGTACCAAGGTGCAAGGACGGTCCAAGAATTGCACCTGAGCTGGTAGTGGAGGTAATGACTTCACTGGCTATCTGTCACAGAATGGAATGAGTCAAGATCTTTACACTCTCATATGAATCACTTCATGCCCTGGCACCCCCATAAGCCTAAAACCTACTCACACGCACAACTCTATCCATCCGCTTCACTCAGCTGGCTTCAGCCTCCTTTTCTGCTTATGCCTCAACCCTTCTGCTTCACCTTTCGACCATGTTGCCTCAAATGTTTGGAACTCAATCCCTCCACCTTATCCTCTCTTTGCCCATTGTCAGGTTGCATATGAAGACTTTGCTCTTTGAATATACCTATATGGTCTCCTCCCCTTTCTCCTCAATTGTCAAGCATTCCAAAACAATTGAAGACAATTGAAATTTCAATTGAAATTGACAATTTCAATTGAGATTCCACTTGAAGAGAGCTATAAAAAGCAAGTTGTTGTTCACAATGCTGGTTCAAAGCTGATTGTGCAATGTTATAAGGAGGCTGATTTCAATTCCATTCCACTTTTTGTCCCAAAGAAAAAAAAACAGATGGTAGACTTGACTAGTGCTGTAGGATTGCAATATTAAGTACATAAATCAGTTGCAAGTCTGAGACATCTCATTTGGTTCTAATTAAGACATAGCACCTTTCACACCAGGAAGGGATGTGTCTCACAGAATTTACAGTGAAGTTTAATGAATAGTGTATTTTAGTGTATTTTGTATGTGCATGTAACAGACAAATAAATGCCACATAAACAGAGTAAATCTAGACTCGGGAGCAGTTTCTCCAGTGCTTTGTGTCAATCACATGAACTATTGCGTAACAATTACATGATTCCTCATTAGGTAACATTAATAAAATCTCGCTTTATAAATTTGTATATCTTTTTCTGAACAATTAGTATCAATAAAGATCAAATTTGTATCAAATTGAATTCCATGTTCAACATAATATTATAGTTGTACATTTATTCCTCAGTAAACAGTCTAAAATAATGAAATGAATAATTTGCAATATCTTTCATATACCTTATAAATCTTGGATGATGAATGTAGACTTTTACTTCATTTCAGAAGTAGATTCCTTTGTATTTTCTCTTTTTTCTACGTATAGCATTTTTCATGATCTATGTGGCTCAGTTACATGCATAATAATAAATAATTCTTGCATTTGGTATAGCGCTTTTTAGGTCTTCTAGAGGACTCAGTGCTTTACAGAATACTGTTTACTCTAAAGTGAATTGACTGTATATTTGTGGGCAAAACGTACCCACAAACTAAACAGATTGAACCATCAGACAATTTTATCAACTTATTTACATTTCATCTGTAATATTTCTATTTGTTCAATCGGGTTAATAAAAAGATAACCCACAAAAATAGATGAAATGGCATATAATTAACAAATATTTCCATGTACACCTGCATTATTGTGTATTATTGTGGCAACTGACTTATCGCTTTATACTCAGTATGTTCAAAGTGACAATAATTCTTGTTCTCAACATTCAAATTACATCGGTATTATAATGAGTTCTTCATGCTTTTTATTTACTAAGACATTTTTACATTTACAATAATCTATTTACTTTGGGAATTAAATTGCCCATAGACCAGCAGCTACCCAAACTGATGTCCTTTTGTTCTACTGTCTTGATGCATCCTAAAATATTCATCTAGGTTTAGTTTTTCAATCCATTTAAGATTTTATATATCTTATAAATTGATTTTGATGTAAGTTAACTAAAAAATGCTGAATAGATTGGACTATGAATTAATGTGATAAGTGCATTTGCCAAAATTTTGTGTCGGATGCTGCTATTAAATTCACTCATTACTACTGATACCTTATGATACGCAATCTTCATGGACCTACCCTGGACTGGTTCAAATTTTACCACTTCCACCGTACCACTGTCACTGATGGCTTTTCCTCCATCCCCTGCACTGTCACATTTGGTGTCCCCCTAGGGCTGTGTCATTGACTCCCTCCTTTTCAATATCTACATGCTCCACTTTGGTGTCAACATCCGCAGACATGGGGTCAACTTCCATATGTATGCAGATGACACCCAACCCTTTTGGTCTCTGCCCTCGATTCCAGGACCACTGCTGTCCTGACTATGAGCTGACTTTCAAAAGTTGAATGTCAACAATACCATGATTGCCAGCAACCCTGACCTGAAAAGCACCATACAAATGTAATTGTTGTTGTTGATACAATCTACACCAAGATAATAATAATAATAATAATCCTTGCATTTGATATAGCGCTTTCCACATCTTATCAACGTCCCAAAGCGCTTTACAGAATATACTGTAAAGTGAATTGACTGTATATATTTGTGGGCGAATCACAGCAGCCAATTGCGCACAGCAGTGTCCCACACACAGTCGTGGATTGAAATGACCAATTTTATTATTGTGTTTTTTTTGGAGGGATTATTATTAGGCATGTGGAGTAAGGAAACTTGCCCAAGGTTTCGCCCTGACCTGCCTGGATTTGAACACAGGTCTCCCCAGCTTGGTTTCCCCAGCTTGCAAGACAAGTGCTCTAACCACTGAGCCACAGGAGCTCCAAGATGACAAAAGCACCAACAGTATTTTGCTAAAAGCTGTTGTACCATAAGGCAAGCTAGTGTCAGAAACACAAATGGGGCAGCACAAAGAATCATATGTTGTTTACTGCACATGGGGTTGCATTATTTGCAGAGCTTGCTAATATCTAAGACAATCAAGGAAGATGTTCCTGTTACACAATAAGATGTGTGCCAGCCTGGCTCAGTTGGTAGCACTCTGGAATAGTGAATCACTGGACTAATTGGAGAAGATGTGGAGTGTGGGTATTGATGTGAGGGGCGGGTGTGCAGGATGCAGGATAAAATTGCCTGTTTTTCCCCATCAAAACCCACCTGCTTGTGTGTGAAGACTGTCCAGGAGACTGTGGTCTGGCACAGGCTGCAAATCAAGCTGATAGAATCAGGACAGATTTCAGAAAGACTCACCATTGTAATAGTAGCAATCTCCAGAAATCCTGCCAGTGTATATACAGTATTAGGTCTATTGATATTAAGCATTCAAGCATGTTTGTATGCTTTGGTATTCTCTGGCACATTAATATAAACAGGTTTTGTGTGACAGAGCGAGAGAAACAAAAATACATACATACCTACATATTCACTCAGGCATACAAAGGAATAAATATAAGAAATTAACAATGTAATCACAATAATCTTTGCAATTGATATAGTGCCTTATCACAAAACATCTCAAAGTGCTTCACATTATTGTACGGTCTAATGAAGTGATATGATACCAATAATAAAATGCTAAATTGAGACAACCGAATTGGTGCAGAAGTTCATGTGCCTTGGAAGCGACATCGATTCCTTGGGTTACTACGGACCAAATATCTGCAGATGGGTTAGTTTGACGGTGTCTGGAGAGATTGACGTCTGTCCCTGGCTTATTTATAGATCTTGTGTGATGTTGGTGCTTCTGTCTGGCTTGGTGACGTGGACACTGCTGAAGAGTTGTGCCACACAGAATGAGCATCCTAAAGCAGTTAAAAATTATAAGAGCATTGATATGATAAAGGAGAAAGTTGAAGATTTTGATCAAAAACATGCTCAAATGTGTTTAGAGGCTTTTGATGGCAGAAAGAGAGCAAATGAGCCAAAGATTTTAGAAGAGAAGTACAGACAAGAGGCTGCATGCCTCTTCAGTGACTGAAGGAAAATCCATCAATGGTGAGACAGAGGTAATAAGGAATGAATACTAATAGACCAAAAGAGGAAAAGGAGCACCTTACTAATTGAACTAAGCGGAGACAGTCAAATCAATATCAATAGTGTAAGTTTATCAGAGGTTTCATTCTGACAGAAACGACTTAATCATTCTGAAGTTGTGCCACTGGATGGCAGCATTTTCCCATGTTACTGATGGAGGAATTTAAATGTGTGCACACAACAGAGAGCACAGCACTGTGTTTCACAGATCTACTCAGTTGTTTCTTCCTTGTGAAAGAAATTCTAATGTATTTTAGAATAGTTTCTGCAACTTCCTGAGGAATATTTTTAGGAATCATTTATAAAATAAATTATGTAATTTCAATGGTTATTTCCTTGTAAGTGGAAGTCTGAAACCGTGTCTTGTCTTTCCGAGGGCATTTCTGTCATTTTATTTTTATAGTTCCCTATTAATCTAATGTAATC
Organism: Hydrolagus colliei; assembly: GCA_035084275.1. Lineage (NCBI taxonomy): Eukaryota > Metazoa > Chordata > Chondrichthyes > Chimaeriformes > Chimaeridae > Hydrolagus > Hydrolagus colliei. The sequence goes on from CM068744.1 coordinate 53,603,206, forward strand.
TAATTTACAGGAATGCCAGTGATGAGAATTTTGTTTTCACAATTTATGGCTTATTTAAATCTTAAAATAATTCTGCTCCTTAAAATGGAAAAGGAGGAAAACACCTGAGAGTCATGAAACACTAATACTAAATAACATCTGAATACTGAAAGTGTGGCTTTCAATCAATGTTTCTTTTTCGCATTTAAACTTCACTTAAACAGTCCATTGTTAAGACCCAAGCTGTGATCCAGCTGTGTGGCAAACTGGAAATGCAGGAATCATTGCTGGCCAGTTCACTTCTACTCTCAAAAGAGTACCAAACTGCATTCTTTAACAGAAACAATTCAAGACTAGTTTTAATTATGTTTCCTGTGTGATCACTTGAAAATTACTGCAACAATGCTTCCCTTGAAAGTTTTTTTTGTACTACACTGTACTGTTACACCGAGAGTATTTTAAATAATGTATATTTCATACAACATTACCCACCAGCTATGAAGCACTATGAAGTAATAAATTATCTAGAACAAATAATAATATTAAACAATAATTAATATGGATGGCTACATTAAAAAAGTATGTACTTAATATCACCTTTCCTTAGCGAAATGGATGCTGTCAACTATTAGTTTCATTTCAAATGATGAATGAGAATCCATGAATTAATAATCTCTGTTTAGACCATTGGGTACAATTTGCTTCCCAGTGTAGTCATATTTTCATTACTCTATATATTGACAACAATTGTGAGGAAGACATTACTGTACTCTCCAAGCATATCATCGAATCCATAGTTGGGAAATTTTTCTATAGGGATAAGGAGCTCTTTATTTTTATACTATATCATATTGGCATCTAATCTGCAATGTTTTTTAATGGAATTCCTTAAGAAGGAATAGCTAATTTCTCAGATGTGGGGGTTCTTCCGATAAGAACAACAATTTGTATCTATATACATAGTTCCTTTCTCATGTATGATAATAATAATAATAATCCTTGCATTTGATATGGCGCTCTCCCCATCTTCTAGACATCTCAAAGCACTTCATAGAATATACTGTAAAGTCAATTGACTGTATATTTGTGAGCAAAACAAGGCAGCCAATTGCACCAAGCAATGTCCCACTAACAGTCGTAGATTTAAATGACCAATGTTATTATTGTGTTTTTTTTTGAGGGATTATTATTGGGCATGTGGAAAATTGCCCAAGGTTTTGCTCTGATGTGCCTGGATTTGAACACAGGTCTCATGTAAGGCAAGTGCTCTAACCACTAGAACTCCACATTATGAAACAGCTACTGAAATCCACATTATGAAAATTGCCAACTTGTCCTAATATTCTTGAAATTAGGTAAAAGGATGACTTCCTCTGAAAGAAAAATGTCATTCATACACAGGCATGTGTAGGTGAGATCCATGGAACTCTGTTTGGACACACTTATGCATGGTGATGGGTTTCTGTATGTGTCAGGCACCTGGCATTAGACATTGTATGAAAATCCAACTAAAGTGGGATGAGGAAGATAAGAGAGGGGTGTCCAAACGCATGGTTGAAGAGATAGATTTTTTAGATTGCTTTTGAAAACTGAGAAGATATCAAACAGAGGGATTTCAAATGAGAACTCCAGAGACTGATGGCATAGTGGCTGAAAATTCAGCTCACAATGGGGGTGGGGAGAACAGAAGGAGCCAGGACTGTGATGCAGGCCCATGCAGACAGAGTGCAGGGCAATGGTCGGTAGAGTAGGTTGCACAGGAGAAGGATAGGGTAAGAGTGGTGAGGGCCCCAAACCTGAAAACAAGGACATCTCAAAGCGCCACCTATCTTCTGCTCAATGCCTTACCACATCAACAGTTCCTGGAATTGGAATTCAACAAACAAGGGGTTTGGACTAGACTGTGTCCCATCCCTCCACTCAGCTACGCAGCAAAAAGGAGAAGGAGTTTGAATCACAGCCATTACTTTATTGTGCCCAAGTCCTCCAGATATTGCCAACTGACTCTCAAAGACAGTTAAAATGATCAGTTGTTGTGAGTCAGACGCAATAGCTAAATACAAGAGTAAACCCTACAGTTGTGACATTCAGACAGCAATATACATTACCCCAGTTCATTCAATGCTATGAATGGTGTCCTGGAAAACAATCCAGATTATATGTATCCGTGAGGTAGAATTAGTTTTAGAGGAAATAGAGGTTTAAGGGAGAGTGGATTAAGAGAAGTGAAGCCTTGTGTGGAATGCAAACACCGGCATGGACTAATTCAGCCGAAAAGTGCTTTGATAATTTATGCAATTCCCTATAAATTGTGAGACATTGCTGTTGGCAAACTGGTTGATGGATGGCCTACAAGTATATAGTCACTACACATAAAAGATTTATCTGTAAAGTATTTTGAGACATTTTCATATGGGAGTCACCATATTAAATGTAACGATTATTATTCAGGATTATTGTTACCATCCTCTTTATCTGTGGTGCATTATTCTATTTCAGAATTAAATGTGTTTGTCTGAAAGTGTTCTCAGGCTGTTTGGATCTCCTCTTCACAACGATTTCTGACACAATTTTTAAAAAGAGCTGAATTGTAAATTTTAGTAACCAGAAGTATGTTGCACCAATTGGTGAATGGAGTTCCTACAGATCAGCAGGATTTATTTCCAATTAATAATCCTTGAATTTGACACTCAATTGTATCTAAGCAATCATGGTAGAAATTGTAAGGTTTTGGCCCTCAATACTAGTATCACAAACCTTTTGTAGCCAAAACATCATATCACGCAGGTCATTTTCTACAAAGTATATTGTAAAGGGATTTATTATTTATTATCAGTGCACACAATTATGCTGATTAATAATTAATGATCCATTACACCAAAATCCTATTATGAAATAATCTGCTAACAAAGAAGTATACCATGAGACTAATAGGATTAAGGAAAACTCATTATTTAACAAATTAATGTTTGAATCCAAAACCAGAAAAGCCAATCCCCAAAGTGTTGATTTTTTAAAATATAAAAACATTACACAAAACATAGATTTAAAGGTGTAATAATAACCAGCCTTGCTTTTCATATAGCACCTTACCACATGGAAATGTTTCAATGCGCTTCACAGAGTTTTCTGTGTGTGTTCATAGGTGAACAGGCCAGCCAATTCACACAGAGCAATGTTCCACAAAACGACATAATGTTTGGACACTGAATTATTACTTCTCCAAGTACCCAGTTATTTATCACATGTATGGGTCTGTCTAAGCAAATGGAGACTGTTACAGATTTATGACTTTACTAGAAAATGTATAATCTTGACTATGTGATAAATAAAATAATCCTGAAATAGAAGCAAAGCAAATTATCACTGCTAACCAGCCAGTGATAAAGGCAAAATTGGTCTGTGCACAAAATGTTTGATATTTGAGCCTTCCCAGTACAAATGTATTTTTTAATATAAATGTGATATTTTCTGGCAAACTATTACAACCATTATAATAATTTCATCAACAATATAGAAACGTGTTGTTGTTTTTGTCTTTCTTGTCACTAATGGAATAAAAATTGAGCAGGAAAAGGTGGGAAAAAATGATTAATTTGGTGAAAATTTTAATTTATTTGGGAACATTGAAAAAACTTAAGAAAGCAAGCCAAATACTGAGAAAAGTGTTTCATTACTGAACACATTTATTGATACAATGGTGAATTGATTATTTGCACTAATTGGGACAGTCAACTATGTGGATAAGCAAACAGTATGGCTAATTGAACATCACTCAAAATATAAATTGGTTGTAGCCTTAACTTAAAAAATCCATTGAAAATGTTACTTTCTTCAAAGTTCCACAATGTGAAATGCTACAGTCCTGAGTTTACTGAGCAGAGGGCAGCATCGGGAGCTTGAGATCATAAGGATAGGGAGGAGATTTCTGTAAGCATATGGCAGAGATAAGCAGGCAGCAAACAAGGGAGAGCAATGGATGTGAGAGTTGCCGAATTGGAATCACCATTTCCCATTATAAATGTACATTGTCAAAGTATTCTAAACCTACTAGTATATGGAATAACAGGCCCCATTAATGTGATGATAATGTCAATATACAGTAGTTTCTTTGAACTGCATGAACAATAATGTGTCATGAATAAATATTTTTTGTGTGTGTCTGTAATGCAATTTATTTTGTTAGGATAATTGTAAATCATTTTGTGATTTCCCAGTGAGCTAACTGGTACATTAACCATATCTCACTTAAATTTAATAGGATCCTTCATTCTACACTTTGCCGAATGAAGCTGAGCTAAGTTGCTTCTTGTACATGTAGCACATACTGTACCCTCTTTCAAAAAGCTATTTCCTTCCCGTTGTTGCAGCTCATGGCATTCAGTGGTATCAATCATATTTGTGTAGCGTTACCATCAAGTGAAATGTCTCTGTAATACAATAAGACATATATTTAGAGATAAAGTGTATGTAAACTGCAGATAAAGAATCCATACATTCACGTGGTGATTTTAATGCCAGTATTGGGTGCTAGGACATTTTAATATAAATATTATCCTAAGGAATGCTAAAAAGGGATTATATCACTTCAGTAGAACAGCACTGAAGCTATACAAAACATAATGTATCTTAAGAGTTTATAGGACTCATGACATGAAGAACATTTCCTCAAAAATGTGCTTCTGACTGCAGGAAGCTATGTCCTGTCATAATTTTCAAGATAGCTCAGTGGGCAAGAAAGGCCTTTCAGCACCCGCCCCCCCCCCACCCCCCCCCCCCACAAAAAAAAACCCCAAAGGAATTAAGAATGATCACAGGCACTATACATGGCACTGTTATATAAATAGGAAAAGCAGAATTATAGCAATTTATTAAATTCAGTCTAAAATTAGAAACCGTTTTCTTTTAAAGTATTGCAGAAAACAAATCTCAAATTAAGACTGAATTTAAGAAATCTCCACAATTCTGCAGATTCTTAAACTTTAACACAAAATTGGTTTACAGATTGAGACTAGGTGGAATTTTGATCCCCAAACTCATCTCGAATGTCGACTTCGTCTACCAGGTATTAAGTCCATTGCTGGAAGTTCCACTTGTCAGCTTGGAACGGATTTCATGTAGATATAAGCTAACTGTTAATTTAACATGCCAAATCAATGATGTCAATGAATGCTAATTTATCCCCCAGTAATAACTGCAATTGCTGCAATAACATAGGGGCCAAAGCAATTGATTGTGTGTCTTTGGGGAGTGCTAATGTTTTTAGCTAAAGCTTGTTTTTTTGTTGAGTGCGATACGCTCAATTACCTTGGTGCTAAAAGGGTTGAGAATAATTACTTGATGGAGCATGAATCATTTTAACACTGAATTTGTCTGACCATTTGTTAAAATTAAAATGTGTGTATAATTAGGGTATTTCAGAAGGGAACACCAAAACACAGCAAGTTTAAATAATCATTAGCTTTACAGATTATCCATTTTTCCTACCCTGTTATATTGAAAATTAGATGTTGGCAGCAAAAAGCACATTGCATTCTCTACTACTCTGTGCATTTATTGCTCTCGACAGTTTGAGTTTATAAAGAAAGAGTATTCCCTATGAATGTATTTTACCAAGAGCTATAAATTTCTCAGTGACAAAAGTAACCCCTTGATCTGTTGGACAAAAAATTCAAAGCCAATTTTTTGAAACATTTCATATTGTAAATATTTGCCAATCCTCATAAAAGGGCATCATGTCAGTGTTACAGTTTATTTACTAACATTATTTGTAATTTGTTCAAATATAATAATAGTACATTGTTAAATAATATGGTAAAACATTACATTTGATATGTTATAGTATAAAAATAATCAAATTCTTAGCAACTGTAGTGTCCATTATTTTGTACCAAAATACTTTTTTCAAATAGAACAACTCAATAAAAATATTATGAACAGATTACATTCAGTTTAAATATATTAACATTATAAAAATACGGGAAATAATCTTGCATATAATAATAACCCTTATATTTGATATGGTGTTGTAATGTCATTGAGACATCCCAAGGCGCTTCACAGGAATTATTACAATGTTAGTGACTGAGAATTTTGTAGCCATAATACATTATGCAGCAGGCAAAACAATAATTTACACTTATAAACAACTTACTTTCATATTGGGAGGACTTGTTAAAGTGTTTCAGACAGCTGACTGGATGCCTGAACTGATGTGGGTGGGAAAGGTGATTGAAAGTACCATCGAAAAGTTAGGTTTTAAGGTGGTTTAAAAGTTGGGGAGGAAGGGAGGGGGACAATCACTAACCCCAAAATGTTTTATACAGATATATTCAACATTTTGGTCACTTGGCAATGACCTATCAGAATCCCTGTGTGAGGTGAAGCTCTGCTTGTCAAATTCAAGAAACAACTGCGGGATTCAACAACAACAAAATTACATTTATAGAGCGTCTTTCACGTCGGGAGGATATTAAATTATACAACAAAAAATGTTACTCATGGTACTCTAAAAGTATACATTAGCTGTGGATAGTTCATATATTCAGTGGATGAAATATTAATGATACAGTAATTATTCAAATAATAATTCACGCATTTGATATACAATAAACCTTCATCTTAGTACTGTATTTGGAATTCAGACCAAGTGAGACTGAGCTGGAAATCACTTTCTTTTAATTTCCACAGGCTCTTGTGTGTGCAGACTCCTGCCAGTCCACTCTCTCAGTGGCACACCCACCTCACAGTGCTTACTGGTCTTCAGTGGCCATAGATATTGACTAGTGGCCGTCGATATTGAATTTTTCTGATACCGATATATCGGTGGGCTCATATCAATATATACCGATATATCGATATCACCAGGTTTTTTTTTACTCACGTTCCAAACCTTTAAGTATGAATGGCTTGGGAGGGTTGTGCGCAAGTCTGATTGTGTTTGGTGGTGGGGGGAAGGGAAGAAGGGGGATGTGCACGCATTCAGATATGCGTGCTCTACGCCCAGGAAGTTTGCAATGCCGGCGACAAGGTCTGTTGAAAGTCTGTTGAACTTTGTTGTTACTGTTTTTGTTGTTTGTTGTTGTTGATAGAGCCCTTTGGCGCTTTAAGAAAATTAAGCTCTTGTGTGCGTTGTGTCATCAAGTACATTTGAACCTGTGGTTGTATATTTTCTGCATGCTGTAATGTGGCATTTGTTGATGATATACCAATGTTTTGTGGATATACCGATTTTTTTTTCATACCGAATTTTTCGATATACCAATATATTCAAATTTCCAATATCGATATGAAAAATTATACCGATATAACCGATATATTGACTTTGACCCAGTAATATTGACACTAATATTGACTTTGACCCAGTACTGTATGAATCCCATGAACAGAAATTAGCGTATTTTCTATCTCTTGCTTGCAGGATTCAAACAATTAGAATGCCGATACAGGCATTTACTGCCATTTTTCTGACCTGAAAAAAGCCTTCGCTGAAAAATGGCAAAAATGCTGGCAATTACACTTAGCCAAAAATTTCGGCACACCAGACCGGATCTCCCCTTACATTAGTCCGGCAGGAATGGCAACTGAAAAATAAAGGCAAGTCAAGCCTGCATCCTATCACTCTGCCACAGCATATTGGTACTTCAATCAGATTGAGCATCCAAATTATTACCACAATCTTGACAATTGGAGAACACTGTTGGTTAAGTTGAAAAATGCAAGTATCATCTGTTTTGTATTTCTCACTTGTCAATGATAAAAAAAAAGACTTGTTCATTGAAGCATCTATCATAGAGCCCCAAGTTTTGCCTAAAAACATCTTCCACCTCATACATCAATGTTTTTGTGGATGTGACATTCTGCTTCATGATGCACAAACACCTTAAATAGGTGTGCAATGGAAATGTAGGCAATATAACTGCTAAAAGACTGCAGCCGCCTAACTAGAAAGAACAAACACTGCACTTACCAGGAAAGTAGATTCAAGTATAGTATTTGCCCTCTCCAGCTAGAGGGAAACAGAATCACATCATTATGCGATGCGATAACTACACGTTTATGTTCAGAGCCCATTCTGTTGGACCTTTTTTTAATCAAGCTTTATGACCCTTCGTCTAACACCGTTGAAGTGAATGACCAATTTTATTGGGGGATTGTTGGCCAGATGACTGGGAGAAACTCCCTTCTCTTTTTCAAATAGTGCCAAGGGATCTTTAACCTCCACCTGAACATCTGAGAGTTCCATATATTTCAAGAACTACAGAAAACATCCAAATTAAGACTTTACACAATTCTGTGATCTTAGGATCAGAAACCAAAAGATCTATTAGGGTAAGACAATGTGGAATTTCAGATGTTCTATATAAGAACATGCACCCTTAACACTCCCTGATCCTTCCAATAGAATTTGTCATTGATTCTTACTAACTCTATTAAACTTCACCCAAATCTAATGGATTCTTTATGCAATCCAAAGTTTATCACTTTAGTGCCATTATAATTATATATACATATGAAATATATATATTAAATAAAATATGCAGGAATATAATTCTACATATTAATTCCAATAGTATGATATTCTTTGTTCAAGCCCACTATATATTTTTAATGTGCAATCAATACTGCAATGCACCTCCCTGACCAAGCCTAACCATGCATTTAACAAATGCAGCTTTCATTTAAAAAAAACATAAAGATTATGAAGTTACTGTAGTAATCTGCAGTCCATGAAATGATCTCCAATTTATTATCAATGATTGAATATTTCACATATTTATTAGACATTCAACCTGATGGTTTGAAATAGGTTGGTTACAACCAATCAGTATAAATTATTCTGTGATGGATCACTTATTTATAGACTGGGCTGTAATCTTCCATAAATAGCTTGCATCTAGTAAAATGCTCTGCCCATAAAAGATAATACTGTCATTAAATAAATTATTAGTTCAATTCCTTTTATAGATAACTTAAAAGAAGTATGAATCTGCCTTTGTTTTCCAAAGAAAACCTGCTTAGGAAGGGCATGTTCGGATTAGTGAATTCAAGCACATGTATTTAGAACTATTTGTTCTTGAAATTTCATTTGTAATCCAGAATTCTTTAGTACTCAGTCACTAAAACTTTATTACTTAAACATATTTGAATTAAGGTTTGATAGTTTCACACTACTGTATATGGCAAAGATAATCTTCTGGGGTGCAATCATTTATACTGGACAATCATTTATAATAGATAATTTTTTCAGTGGTCTATCTTCACTGAATGCTAACACAGTAGTTTTGGAATGAGGTCGAAGATTTTTCTAATGTAAAAGTGAAGTAAAATCATTCTTATTTTCAATGATCAGTATATAATAACCTTACGATGTAGCTTAAGACAGTGACCTGAAGATTTCTTGCCTGCTTTGTTTGAGAATCATTTATGTGGTGTTTGCAGTGTATTAATGTTCTTTGGATTTGACAACGAGAACATCAGTAGAATCAAAACAAACATTAAGGGGAAGTTTTGGCATCCACAATTTTCACATTTTGCTTTGTTAATTATTTTCTATTTCAATAGCATTTTGTGGGATGGTTGCAAAAGAGTCTCTGATCAGCTTTCTAAGTGCATCAACCACTCTCACTGTATGATTATCATTACTTTCTATATGATCAGCTTCCAATGATACAATAACATTTCTTATTGTGTATTAAATTGCAAATCATGAAGCCTGCTATACAATTGACAGCTGGTGTGCTAGAATTGCAGCAAAATTGGTTTTGCTTCCTGGATGGAATAGGAACTGTCAAAAAAAATCTGTTTACAATGAACTCTCCAGTTTCACTGAATGCTTTCAGAGTTCAAGGCAATTTATTTTTATTAGTATTTTTAAATATGTTGTCACTTCCTACTAATGCATAAAAATCAAAGAAAAAATATCAGTAGCTCCAATCTTACATTTTTAGATTTTAATTGCTTTCTTAGCTGTAATCCGAAAAGAAATTCCAGACCAGTGTCACAATATCTTACTCGGAGCTAATAGTTTTGTGGATAGCACAATCTTAGTAGTTGCAAGACACATTGTTTTAAATATAAATTGAAAACATGCAGATAGATCATCAACTATAGCAACTAACATTACTAAGTAATGTCACAAGATAGAGCAGAACCTAACACTGCTCATCGATTATTACCCTTCAATTAGACCATGTTTATATATGCTGCAATCATGCACAACATTTGGAACAATACATCAAACCCCCAACTAAAATTGACCACTCACTTCTTGCTGTATGTAGGATATTGCTATGTCTAAATTGGCTGCCATATTACTTTACAGTGTATCATGTGAAGCATTTTGAGATATCCTGTAGCTCAGTGGTTAGAGCACTCGCTTTACAAGCATGAAACCTGTGTTCGAATCCAGGCAGATCAGGGCTAAACCTTGGGCAAGGTTTCTTACTCCACATGCCTAATAATAATCCATCCAAAAAATACCACAACAATAAAATTGTTCATTTCAATCCACGACTGTTTGTGGGACTCTACTGTATACAGTTGGCTGCCACATTTCGCCCACAAATATACAGTCAATTTACTTTACAGTATGTTCTGTGAAGCGCTTGGTGAGACGTCGATAACATGTGAAAAGCGCTATATGAAATGCAAGGATTATTATTATTATTATTGCAACAATAATAATAATTATTGTTAATTATCAAAGGATTATTATATTCTGCTTTTACCTTTACTGTGGAAACTAGATAGTGAGGCACTATTTGACCAGCAATAGATCAGTGTGTTCTGGAACGCTACCCTGCATGAGGAGCAGTACATAAATGCACATTGTTGTTGTAGTGCAGCTTTTACACAGTGAGATACAAGACATTGGATATATTCTTGTTTTTCCAGTTTCCCATTTGTATAAGTTATTCCAATATGTGAGTTTAGCTGAATTTCCTGCACTTGCCAGTTCCCTGGAAACAGGTTCAGAAAATGTTCTTCAAGAATGCATGCTGATTATTTCACATAGTATCTTGGTGAAAAAAATCTTTGCTTCAAAAGCATGAGTTGAAATGCTAACAGGCCTTTGAAATGTATTGATCTAAAAGTGATGCTTGTTAATTTCATACTATAATTTAATACTTTTGCCTCACTTTTAATATTACTCACAAAGTAATATTTTCAATATTTAAAATCTGGGTTTGTTAATTAGATAAATTTTATTCTGATCCTATTTCTTTTCAAGCACCCACTGACATATCTAATATTGGTGCCATCCACCCATCAATTTAATGCCACTGGAATACAGGAAAGCAACAAGCAACTTAAATCATGACATTATGACAAGTATGAGGTGTCAGCCTGGCTTGGTTGGTAGCGCTTTCACCTCTGAGTCAAAGGTGAAGTTTCAAACTGTCCCTCAGGATTTTAAGTTTACAATCTAGGCTGATGTATCAGTTCATTGCTGAGGGTACTGTCCTTCAGAGAAGATGTTAAGTCCTTTCTGTCTGTTCAGGTGGACATTAAAGATCTCATGGCACTATTTGAAAAGAAATGGTCATTTCTCACAGTGTCCTGGCCACTAATCTTCCAGTTAAAATGAATGATTCACTTCCTCACATTTGTGGCACTTTTGCTGAATTCAAATTGCTTATAGAATACACATTACATTAAAATCCTATCAAGCATTTTGAGACGTCTTCCCAATCCAAAAGGTGCTATATTGAATGCATGACATTAGTATTAGTATTATTTTAAATTGACTACTACTTTTTTTCAACAAAAATACAATCACTAATACATTTAGTAATTTCTTTGAGACAACTGGAATTTGGGATAAGGCGCTATATCAAATGCTCGGATTATTATATTATAACAAAATAGTTTAAAGAAGCATTTTCCAAGAGGGCAGATCCTAACTTCAGATAATACTAACTCTTGTACATTGTGTCTAAAATTGAACTGCGGTTTTTCAGTTATCCATTAAATTGATTTCTGCATTCACCTACAAAAATATATAGTGTCCACACATTACAGGAATCATGTGAGCATCTTCTAGATGTGAAAGACACTATAATAGGTGCAAGGATTACTTTAAGAGCTATGGGTTGTGTAAAGCAGCTATGGGTTTATTTCAGGGTCCTCCATTAACATGGAGTAAAATGACTAAAGACACTTATTTAAATGTGCTTGCTTTTAAATGGCTGTTTTGAGTTTCATTTGAATGAGGAGCTATGCAATGCTTCATGAGTAACTTATATCTTGCCATTCATGTGGACTTCAATTCCATATAATTGGGGCTTTAGCCTCTTTATCATCGTGCAATGGAATGGATTAGTGTGAAATCCTAAATACAGTTATTTCCTGATAAAGTAAGCACATTTGCTTGTGGTCATTTCTGTTGGATAAACAAGCATTCTGGGCAAACCAATAAAGTCTACATAAAAATCACACGTATCTTCTAAATCTCATTGTCAATCTCATTGTCATTGTGCTAATAGATGAACAAAGTATGAAAGTCTCTGCTCAGATGTGGTACAACTAGAGGTGGGGGAAAGGTTGGGCGGATGTGAGGGAGGTGCTGCATGTTTTCACAGTGTCTAATCCATATCCCAGACACTTTCCAACTACTTTATTAGTCTCTTTCCGTGTTTCTTTTTTATCTATCTCTGCTGAGACAGTACATCACCAGGAATGATATTTTCAAGGTTGTGTTGCTACCTCCAGCTGTGCACAGCGGGAATCTCTTAAAACCCATTGCTTGTCAGTATGAGAGGAGACACAGGTGGTTGAGACTGATCAGACCCTATCTGAAGAAAACACTTGCCAAAACATCCTTGGCATGTTGCATTCATTATTTCTGTATCAGAAGAACAATGCATGTCATTATAAGCCTCCCAGTTCTGCGGTTCAGTAACATTGATACCATGGTATGGAGCAGACAAATGCATACACTGGTTGTTCTGAGTATAAAAGGCCTCTTTATACCATGCATGTGGGCTGAAAGGCATGCCGTAACAACAGCGGAATAACATCTCTGCAGGATGTGTCGCTTCATGGTTGTGCCACAAGACACTTACAGTGCAGCGTTCAACCATTGACTTGTACTTGAGATACAAAAAAACACCTGACCACTAAAAATCTGAAATGAAAACGAGTAAAAAAAAGCTTCCTCCAAAAGCCAAGTACAATTATATTCAGACTAAGTCCACTCAAATGTTGGTTTTCATTTTTACCAAGCCCCAAAGAGAGCATAGCTGACAGCTGCAGCAGATGCAGTCTGGATAAAATGGCAATGAGGTTTAGTTGTGGATTGTAGTCCACAATTTTGGAAACTCTGTTGCAAGTCTATCAGCTGTATGGTACCATTGTCCCTTTTCTTTGATTTGGTGATGCCGTGCATCAGATGGGAAGTTTAATCAAGATTCCGTCAGCCTCTTCTGTTGGACATTAAAAAATACCATGGGTCTATTCAAAAAGAGGAGTTTCTCCCAGTGTCCTGACCAACAACCCTTAAGATAAAATTGCTTATTCACTCTTTGGCTGTTTGTGTGGAATATTGGCTGCAACATTTGCCTACAAATTAAACTTTTGCCAGCTCTACATTCAAGGATTATTATTATGATAGAAAATGTTTGCACTAAAAAGCACTAAACAACAACAACTTGCATTTATATAGCGGCCTTTGTGTGGAGTAGCATCTTGGAGCATTTACCATATGCAAAGATTATTACTATATTAAAGCTTCACATGTATGGATTTTGAATCAAAACAGCAGTGGACTTGGCTGTGATGTTTTTCGAGGCATGCTGACACTCAAAGTCTAGGCTTACTCAAAGCATTCAACAGATGAGGAATGGGAAAAAATAGGAATTGTCTCCATCTCACCCCCACACTCCCACCCAAAAATTGCTGGACACAAGTCCCCTACAAAAGATACAGTCACTACCCTTTGCAGTAGAATCATGTGTAGCTGATGTGAAATGCTCTGATGTGAAATGTTGTGATGTGAAATGCGCTATACCAAATTAAATGAATATTATTAAGTCAATCAGCATCAGCGATCTAAATACAGTTATATTGTGGACTTGACATTTCATCATTGTAAAAAGGTCTTACCTGAAACAGCAGCTGTTTCTATTTCAGTTCCTAACATTTCTCATACTGTATTTATTTTAATTGTGAATACCTACTTTTACAATGGTGCAGAACCACTTCGGTAACTGCAGAAAACCATCAGATTCAAACAGCTTACTTTCGCCATAAATAGCATTTCTCACATTCTAGTTTTCAGCATTTATTTTTGTTCTATTGTCTTAAAAACAATTTAAAACTGTAGCTTTGTACCAATATAACCTAGATGTTCAGCACCAGTGGAATATAGTTGCACGTTACTAAAGATGCTGAGAATTGAGAGATACATACATATTGTGACTCTATTTATTCTCTTATTGCGATTAACTATGGGAGATACCGAATCTGACAACCTGCATAAGGACTACAATAGAAGAATTAGACCAGGCTAAATAGAATTCTTACTCCATCTCTCAACATCAAGTCCAGCCTGAACTGTGCTTTGGGACCTCCTCCCAATGTATAAGGTGGTACTGTATATAAGTGTAAATTGTATTGTTTTCAAGCAGATTCTATTTGGCCCATAAAGCCCTCACCCTGTACAAAAACATTATTGTGGATTCACTCTTTACATTCAGAAGAAAGCTCTGTAATGCCTAAAATTATCCAAGATTCCCCATCCCCCACTAATTCACTGATTTCTGCAACTTTCCTTTTCAACTTTGTTCCAGTGGCTTAGGTTTGTGTAAAGATTGCGGTTGCCATTCTATCACCAGTCATGGGTCATAATGCCAGACAATACTAGTGCCTGTAACTATAACAAGTGGTCAGTCCACAAGCCCATGACCTGATATAGCTTACAATGCTATAGTAAAACCTTGTTTATCCAATACCCAACCAACTGGTATACTCAACCAACCGGTATCTCCCAATTGTATTGGGAGATCCGGGACACTCGCGGTGTGCTCACTTTGCGTGGAGCATCTGCACTTATTAAACTTACTGAATGCTGGAATGCTTTTTTACTGATCGGATCTCATACTGGAGCTATCCGCGACACTCGCAAGTATGCTTACTTTGCGCATTCGTGCAATGGGTGCGCATGCGCACTTATTAAACTTAACAAATACTAGAATTTTTAATTTACCGATCATTTTACCGAGTGTGCTGGAATGCTTTATTGATAAGTATCCATACAATATTCTGTTATTATTTAGTCTATTATTAATATGCTATGTTTCAAAAAAAGTTAATTTTTTGTGTAGCATTTTCGGCAACTTGCTGCTCGAATATCTGGCATATTTGATTAACTGGCACCGGGCAGATCCCGAGGGTGCGGATAACAAAGGTTTTACTGTACTTAGACGTCTGAGGTCCTGGAGCTCTGGAGCGTCTGGAGCTCCTGTGACTTAGTGGTTAGAGCACTTGTCTTGCAAGCTGGGGAGACCAAGCTGGGGAGGCCTGTGTTCAAATCCAGGCAGGTCAGGGTGAAACCTTGGGCAAGTTTCCTTACTCCACATGCTTAATAATAATCTGTCCAAAAAAACCACAATAATAAAAAGAATTGGTCATTTCAATCCACGACTGTTTGTGGGACATTGCTGTGCTCAATTGGCTGCCGCGATTCACCCACAAATATACAGTCAATTCACTTTACAGTATATCCTGTGAAGCACTTTGGGACGTTGATAAGATATGAATAGCGCTATATCAAATGCAAGGATTATTATATTATGTCTATGCTGATACTCCAATGCAGAATTGGGGGAATCTTGCATTGTTTGAGATGCCATCTTTCAGATGAGACATTAAGATGAGCTCCCTTCTGCTTGTTCAGATGGACATTAAATGGCACAATTTGAAAAGAAAAGGAATAAGAATCCTCCAGAGAGAAAAAAAAATTATCATTCACTTCATGGATATTGCTGTGCCACATTGACTGTCACTTTTGCCTAGAATAATAATCCCTCAAGAAAAAAAATAGTTTACTTCAATCCACAACTGTTTGTGGGGCACTGTTGTGCGCAATTGGCTGCTACATTTTGCTCACAAATATACAGTCAATTCACTTTATAGTATATTCTTTGAAGTGCTTTGAGACTTCTTGGAGATGTGGAAAGTGCTATATCAAATGCAAAGATTATTATTATTATAAATACCCTTTACGTCCACCTGACGTGAAAGGCGCTATACAAGTGTAATTTTGTTGTTGTTGTTTACAGAAACCTCAGCAAAGAGCTTTGAGAGATTTTGCTTTGATCAGTCAAGAGCAAGGATTATCAACATGGCAAATCTTTTTCAATGCAACAGTTACACTTATACTTGGAAGAATGCAGACAATGAAATCTCCATGCTTTATGTTCTTTGGAGTGAGTAAAGCTGCTATATAAAAGAATAAATAGGTCAAGCCAGAGAACATGAGAGAACATGAATAAAGCACACATCAGATATAGTGCATTTTAAATAGAATCTCTAAGTGTTGCATTAAAATAAGTGCTTCACTATATTCCAACCAGCTGCAAGTATTATAACATTAGCTGGTGGCAAAACACTCTTCACGTGTTATTAAACTGAAAATATCTGCATTATTTTAAATGCCTTGATTGTTTCTATACTTCTGGCATACATATAAAAAATTATAATATCCCTTTATATATTCCATCTGATTAGATCTGTTAAAGTATCAGCCATATTATAGAGTCGTGATTGATAGCCTGCACAGCTCCCTATTTCCATGGTTACTGTAGGTTGAAATGTTCATCTTCTGCTACGCGATCACATTTCTCTGTGAAATAACAACAGAGGTGAAGCCTTTGACCTATCACCCTTCCGAGGAGTGCACGCTCAATCAGCAGGCCTGAACAAATTTCAAGTGATATTCTTTTCAGATGAGACTGGAAGCAAAGGTACTGAGGTTAGCTTGCTTTTCCTGCTCCAACGTCATTGCAATGTCTCTGATAAAGATGAGCAGGTGGGGAACAGGATTTTAAAAAAAATCACTTTTCCTTTCTTGCAGTTAAGTACAATAACAGTTCTTTTTGCTAACCTCTATGCTATCGACATATTGCTTATTCGGAATTAATGGCAATGTGGCATGCATGAATTAATAAATATTCACTTCACATGTTTTTTTCTCCACTATTGAATAGTATTCTTTAAACTGACATTCAGAAACCTTGTGGATTGCAGAAATAGTCATGTAATTACAACATTTACATTGATATACAGAAGCAGTGAATTAATTTGGAAATTGCAGGAGTCTCCAGTTTAGTGATCAGGCTCTCATCTACTCTCTCAACTCAAAACTGTATTATCATTTGTGAAGAGAAACTCTTGATGTTGGAAAAACTTACTTTTTAAAAACAAATCTCTTTCCTATTATCATTATCGTTTGCTTTCTCCATCTCAATCCCAATCTCATTGCCTAGAGACATTACTTCTAAAAAGTTTCTTTGGATCTTCTGTTAAAGTACAAATGTCTCAGGAATGGCCCAGTACTTATATAATGGCCCAGTACTTATACTTAAATATTATTAAAGGTGCATTGTTAACACCCCAGGGAAAATATTGTCTGATGTCTCTATTTCCGGGGACATTACCCGGCGTGAAAAGGCTATATAAATGCAAGTTGTTTCTGTTACTTTGCTTGAGCACTTTGAGACATTCTCCCGACATCAAAGGCACAGTATATACACATATATCTATATCTATATATATATAAATTGTAAATTGAATTATATTTGAAATAACACTGATTACCAACTCAAGTATGTTGAAAAACAATATAGGTTGACTTTCTCTCCCCTAAATCTTTACTTATTGTGATTTTACATTTACCTTTGCACAATGTGTATCACTAATCATATTAATATTTAAATATTTAAAGTTCAAAATCTGCCTCCTAAATAATATATACTGATTAAAATCCTGATGTTGAATTTTAATATTTATCTTTGTATCTGGGATTAGTGGCCATGTTTAAATTTAGGAGTATTTGATTTATTTTCGAGTGATGAACAGTATTAAAATATATAACCACAAAACACTGTAAAACTGTGCGGTTATTTCTTTTACGATACATAAATATAAAATGATTTCAGCTTCTTTTTGTGATTTGCTACAACAGCCTTTTAAATTGCTTTCCTTCTGTATCATCAGCACACATTGATCAAAAGCGTTCGCAATTTGTTTTCTGTGATGTCTGAGCCTGCGGAAAAGATGAGGGATTTGTACATAATTTGTGTTGATTGCATTTCAGAACATAATCAACAGTCATGCACCACATATTTCAAAACTAATAAACAGGAGATGAGTAGGAGAGAGACAAAAAACACAGTCACTAACAGTTAGCACATGACGTATGTGAATGATTCAGATGAACACTGCAACCCATGTTATGTTGGAATAATAACTGATTGAAACAGTCTACTGTGCCTCATGCTTTAATTAACCCAAGGTCCCTTAAT
The DNA here is from genome assembly GCA_035084275.1 of Hydrolagus colliei. Classification (NCBI taxonomy): domain Eukaryota; kingdom Metazoa; phylum Chordata; class Chondrichthyes; order Chimaeriformes; family Chimaeridae; genus Hydrolagus; species Hydrolagus colliei. The sequence continues at coordinate 53,621,712 of CM068744.1, forward strand.
TCAATACAGGAATATACTAGAACATTCGTTCTGATCATTAGGAGTTCAAGTTCAGTTTTATCGTACCTATCGAGCTTCAGAAGCATTAGTGCTTGTTCCCGAAAAAGACCTCTAACCGAGCACCAATGCCCACCCTCCAGGTTATTGGCACTGCTGCTATCAGACAATATCTTTGGTCACACAATATAGTGTCAAGGCCGTATGTTGCAGAACTACAATACATGGAAAAAAGATCCTCCTATTTTTAGGTCAAAGTGGGGTTAAATGCAACCGTCTGAAGACTCTTGCCTCTTTTCTAACATCCTCCTCTTCCCGCGCTAGAGGATGCTTTGGAAATGACAACCTGTTTCTTAAAATCAAACAAAACAATTTTAGGGTACAATCCAAAGTTGTTCAGAAATTGTATTTAAAAAATTATAAATGGAAAGAAATCAGGTGAAATTCCCAGAATTCTAATTTGATAGGCAATTTAATCCGGATTCATTTTACATAGTCCCAGAAATTGAATAACATTGAAAGTTCTCGGAAATGTAATAAAGTTTACCTGTCACAATGAACATAAAACAGGAAAAAAAGGAAAAAATATTACTTGGAAATAAAAGACAGAAAAGCAGTACAAAAAAACTAAATTAATAAAAATGTGGTCACTCAATCCACAACTGTGGGACACTAACTACCATACAATCGACTGCCACATTTCATCCACAAAATATACAGTCAATTCTCTTTGCAGTATATTCTGTGAAGTATTTTGAGACATCTCGAAGATATGATAAGGCGTTATATCAATACAAAGGTTATTATTATAACTTAGCTAAACAAATCTCCTAGGGAATGGAGACAAAACTCTGAGCTTCAGGTAGATTTAAAATAATAAATTCTCAGTTTTTTTTTGTTGTTTCGTCCTACACGGAAAGCAACACAGGAATTTATACTCTGGCTTCTCATTCAACAGATTGTGGTTTCAAGCTTCACATGGAGTCCTATAGCTCAGTGGTTAGAGCACTCGCCTAAGAGCAAGAGACCTGGGTTTGATTCCAGGCAGGGTGAAAGCTTGGGCAACTTTCCTTATTCCACACGCCTAATAATAATCTCACACACAAAAAAAAGATAAATTGGTCATCGACGACTGTTTGTGGGATACTGCTGTGCGCAATTGGCGGCCGAGTTTTGCCCACAAATATACAGTGAATTTACTTTACAGTATATTCTGTGAAGCGCTTTGAGATGTCTAGAAGACATGAAAAGCACTATATCAAATGCAGGAATTATTATGATTATCCAAACTTGAAACTCATGTAATGCTGCATTGTTGGAGATGCTTCAGATGAGAATTTAAGGTGAGGTCCATATGGTCAGGCAAGCTGGATTTTCCAGCTAAGTGTAGCTACAGTACCGATACCAGCATTTAATTGCTTTTTTGCTAAGGTATTGTTTTTTGTGTGTAAACAGGATTCAAACAATCTAAATTAAAGTTGATATCCCAGTCCACTGTGAAGGCCAGCAAGAAAGTGAGAGGTGAAAAACAAACCATGTGGGCTTCTCAGTGTGGGGTTGATGTGTGCTAGGAGAGTTGGGCTTGGTGGGAAGCTATACACCGGATTGGAGATATTTTTTTAATTTCAGTTTCAGGCCCTACTGCTAGATTCAAAGTCTGGACACCTAGTAAAACAGGGATAAAGAGTAAAACAAGGGTTTACCGCTTTTTAAAAGAGAAGGAAGATACTCCCAGTGTGCTGGCCACAAATCCCCCAAATAAAATTCATTGCTGTTCATGGACATTGCTGTACACAAATGTGTTGCCATATTTGCTCGCAGAATTCACAGTAATTACAGTTCAAAGTATGTCTTGTGGAGCATTTTGAGACATCCTTCCAATGTGAAGGCATGATATCAAATGTAAGGAAGGTTATACAAGCTTCATTGCATTTGCACTGGATGTTACATTAATAATAATAATAATCCTTACATTTGATATAGCTCTTTTCACATTTCACATTTCTAGACTTCTCAAAGTGCTTCACAGAATACACTGTAACGTGAATTGACTGTATATTTGTGGGCAGTCAATTGCGCAGAACAGTGTCCCACAAATAGTGGACCATGTTGTCGATACAAATAGCAGTGAATATTAAAATCAGATAATTAGATCACAGATGTTATAAGGATTCAGAGAATGGCATCATCAAATGCCAAAATACATCAGGTTTTATGTCCCTGGGATTATAGTTGCTTTGTTGAATACAGGCTAGTTTTTCAGGATTGTATCATTTAATAAACACCTTGCAACTAATTGTAATAACATTAATTGGATTTGAGTCAAGACCAGTTAACATACCAAACAGTAGCAGCTGAAATTAACCCTCAAGCTTTTCACAATCACAATCAAACTATATGTGTCCTTCCTCTGACACTGTGGAAATATTTCCAAGGATTAATGAGGTGAAATGTTACACTGCAATACATTATACAAACTTCAAAGGAAAAAAAGGTTTTTTTTCATTCCAAAATCCCTGCGTCAAAGCTGTCACAGGGTAATAATCAGCATGGAAGCTATCATCAGTCTTGTTAGTTCATGGTTTCCATAAGGAATTTCCTAGTGTCAGCCTTCAGAGGGCAGGTCAGTGAAGAAACCCTGGGGATCTGCCCTGCAGGACAAGACTAACACAACCTAAAGCCATTTGGAGCTACATTGTCTACCCTGGACACTGGTTTAAATACATCAATCACATGATTTTAAAATACTGCTATCTACAGAAAAAAGGTTGCTATCTGGTATTTATTGCATTAATATGACTAAGCAATCATAAGCTTGTATTGTATTTGTACCAAACTTCATAATTCTTTGTATTTTCTGAACATAATTTATTATTCTCTGTATTTAATTTTATCAGAGAAGTTCTTCACAGTCTAATTTAGTTTCCAAGGTAATTACATTTATCCTCCTTGTGTGGGGGTGGGGAGAGTGGGGGAATGCATGTGGGTGGATGGGAAGGTAGGGAATAAGCATAAGCGGGGTCTCCTTAGAGCTGAACTGACTCAGTAGTCTGGTTCCTGAGACAGGCGGATCTGTGATCAGCAGAACATTAGTTTGAATCTACATTTAGTGGTGAGTATTGGCAAAGTCCATTGCAGCTCGTTTAGCTTTTTAAACTATCTTTCATAGATTCATTTTAATATACTAGTAACCATTGCATCTTAAATCTGAAAGTATTTTATTTGCCCACAAGACTGATTTGGGATAAGTGGAGGTGAGAGAGAGTTGCATATTGGGTGTATTTTTTATTATTATTAAAATAATAGGAAGAATAGCAGCATTTCTGTTATAAGAACATAAGAATTAGGAGCAGGAGTAGGCCATTCGGCCCTTCGAGCCTGTTCCGCCATTCAATAAGATCATGGCTGATCTTCTCACCTAACTCTGATTACCTACCCTATCCCCATATCCCCTAATCCTCTAATTTTCAAAAATCTATCAGTCTCAGGGCCTTTCGCATCGGGAGGACATCTCAAAGTGCTTCACAGGGTTTATTGTGAAGCAGAATATGTTTATAGGCAAATGTGGCAGCCCAATTGCGCATAGCACTGTCCCTCAAACAGCCATGAAAGGGATTTTAATTTGTGGGCCAGGACACCAGGAGCCTTTCCCTGCTCTTTTTGAATAGTGCCACAGGATTTTTAACGTCCATCTATCTGACTGCCTGACTGACCATCTGACAGGCGGACAGGCAGACAGGCAGGCAGACAGACGGACAGACGGAAGGATAGACAGACAGAAGGACAGGACAGGATATCCAAAAGACAGCACTGAGACAATGTAACACACCTTCAGCACTGCACTGAAGTATCAGCTTGGGCTATGTGAGTTCAAGCCCCAACAGGCGGCTTGAATTTAAAATTGTCTAACTCAGAGGTGAGAATGCCGCCAACTGAGCCAGGCTGACACACTTTGCTTTCTCTGAAAGAGTTAGAAAGAACAGGCTGCTCCTGAACTTCCATCACTACATCTCTAAAGCTGGCTGATAAAAAGCACACCGCAACACAATTCCACGTGATATCCATACCTGCCCACTTCCAAGATGGGTCACTGGACACTGATTTTCCTGTCTCTCTGTGACAAATTGCACTCACTGATTCACCCACCTCTTTCTTTCCATAACCTAGGGGTTCACAGTTAAGATTAAGAGCTCGGGTGTAAACTGTCCGGAGCACTGAGCGCAGGCTCCCTCAGTCTGTAGCGCAATAAACTGGAGATCCAATGCACTGTGACTTTATGCTATCTGCAATTACTTTGCTGTTATACTCAAGGCCATTAATAACTGTGGCAACAGATGCAGCAACACATAAAATACAGTGTTTGTAGCATTTTGAAATATGGCATCGATGTGAAAGGTGTCATGTAAGATGTTATATAAAGATTTGATTTAAGAATCATCATGGAGTTCATCCATCAATCCCCAGTGTGATTGTTTGCCATCTAGTTGTTCAGAGCACTATGGGGTGGATAACAGGCTGAACACAGACAGATAGCTCTCAGCACAGAACAGATACCAGACCCAGGCTGAGCATATATCAGATACCAACACAGATCAGATACCGGGCACAGAGAAGATACAAGGCTGAGCACAGAGCAGATACCAGGCACAGAGCACGAAGCAAATAATAATAATAATGCTTGCATTTGATATAGTGCTTTTCACGTCTTCTAGCCATCTCCATGCGCTTCACACAATATATTATAAAGTGAACTGGCTGTATATTTGTGGATGAAGACATGGCACAGAATAGATATCAGCACAGAGCCCAGAGCAGATACCAGCACAGAGTATATACCAATTCCGGGTGGGAAAGAAGGAAGGGTGAAAGAAAGGGGATTCTAAAGTAGGGTTTCTCTTGATCCACTCTGATCGAGAGTGTATACAGGGTGTCACTGGCTGTGACTCCCTTGCACTGATCATTCCCTTGCAGGATGTACTGTGAACACCCGGGAGATGGACGAATAAGAACAACAACAATACATTTGTATAGCGCCTTTCACATCAGGAGGGCATCCCAAGGCCCTGGAAGTAAAACAAACAGTTTTAAAGAATCACATTTGTCAAATAAAATTACATCAGGCAGGATTCTTTTAATATAATTTTTATGCATAAAATACACTTAATGACAGCTATGAAAGTGTCTCCTATATGGTTAATATGCAGATTAAGATCAAAATCCTGGAGTAGCGCTCCTGTTACTTGATTCACAGAAACCTTCCTATAGAGACATGGATTTTCCCCCCTGACATTTTTATTACCGTATTCGTACTCATTTGAACTTGATATTGTTGCAAAGTAAGATTGTGTGCCAAGTGTAAATTAAGAAATGTTGGGGCCCTGGGCCAAAAACATTCGTGGGCCCCTTCAGTGAATGCTTAAGAGTTTGAATGATACAAATGACAGTGAAAAATGCCTTTAATCACAGAAACATTGCTAAAACACAACAATTGAATCTGCAAGCAAGCTCCTAAAAATTGGCTTTCACGGAATGGAACACTCATCTCGAAGCATGATGTTGGAGTCAGCTATTGAATTCCCCCCTAAAACAATAAAGCCTGATTCACAAACAGCAAGTAAAACTGACACAAAAATTGAGTCTCCCCCAGCCGTTTTTAAGTGCTTGTATTTATTTAATCATAAACTTTGCACTTGGCAACACTTGCATTTGTCTTCAGTTTCAGGAATCTTGTTTGGGAGGTGGTGGGGGGTGGGGTGGGGGTAAAGCCCATGTTTCCTAGCCCTGTTATTCCTCATGTTAATTTCCTTCCTGTTATGTGTCAGGCAATAAGAGTAAGGATCTTTTGTTTGCTTGGTGTTGGTGCTGATGCTAAGCCCTCTTGTATGTTTTTGGAGCTTGGGGAATAACTGTGAAAAATGTTAGGTGTGATAGGGTTAAGGAAACTGCTGGTATGAACTGATCTCTGCTGAATGATGTGTAGGCTGTGATTTTCTCCTTTACTGGGGAGTTGGAATGGGGTCAGGAGTGAACACAGCAAGATTGTGTCGAAAATTATAGTTTTAACCGTGTTTACACTGTGCCATAAAACTTTGCTCGTGCTACATGCAGATTAGATTAGATGACGATCCATTTTCCAGTGTTGAGTTTGTCATTTGCAAACTATCCCGAAAACAATTGGTTATAAATCAAGGGGCTATTTCTCTGGAACTCTTTTCCCCAATCCCCCTCCCTTCAACACTGCAACATGTGTTTTTGTGGTTTTATGCAACGGGCAAGAAAAAGTATAATGGATGTCTGTTTACAAAGGAATTGATGGGATTTTAAGGCCATAAAAACTTTTAAACAATTGTGCTATGCTGAGTGGCAAACAGGTTTTTATACCTAGTTGTCTGTTTGGTGGCATCCAACTTCTGGAAAACTTGAAGGGAGGGTGCCATTTTTTCTGGTATCTGTTTTCCTGAAGGGTCAATTGATTGTAAGGGGCAAGGGGAGGTTGGAGTGATCTGTATGGCATCCTTTGTGAAGCACAATGTGGAGAGTGGTGAGTCCTGGCAGCGAGCAATGCACCTACTCTATATTGGGAGTGTTCAACTCCTGAAGAACAACAAGTTGCATTTATATAGCGTCCTTGATGGAGGGTAGCTTAACAGTGGTGCTTAACCCTGAGCCAGGGAGAGAGGGAAAGGAAGTTATATGCACAGTCGAAGAGGAAGGTCTTCAGATGCGATCTGCAGACAGAACAGAAGGATTGAAGCAGAGAATTCCATACTGTTGGAGCGTAATGGCTGACAACACGGTCACCGATGGTGGAACAGAGGAGATACTACTACTAATAATAATATTCCTTGCATTTGATACAGCGCCTTATCAAGTCTTCGAGATGTCTCAAAGCCAAAGCATTTCACTGAATATACTGTAAATTGAATTGACTGCATATTTGTGGGTAAATCCAAGTAGCTAATTGCATACAGCAGTGTCCCACAAACAGTCATAGATTGAGTGATCAAATTATTATTGTTCTTTTTTTTAAGGGATTATTTTCCACGGAAACGTGATCCACCAATCTACTAACAACAGGGTTCCAACTGACTGCTAGGTAAACAGAAGATTAAGAAGGAATGAAAATTGCATAACTTCTTGCCCTGCCGGAAATCGAACCCAGGTCCTCTCGCTTGCGAGGTGAGTAGTCTAACCACTAAGGTCCAGGACTCCACAATGAGGGACGTGCAGAAGGCTGGAGCCAGTGCAATCTGTTTAGGACTCTATAGGTCCACAGACAAACCGGTGACCCCAGAACCATCCCTCTTCTCATCCTACAAAAAATAAATGTTAACTTTCAGGTTTTGTGTGCTGGGATATTAACTTTGTTTATTGCCGCAGTCGCTACCTGTCTTTGACCCTGTTGATCGCATTCCCCCTTCCAGCCTACAAAATATATTTTGCCCCAATATAAATACTGTACATCAACAACAAAAGATTGCTCTCTTGACATTTCCACCTGATTTGGAAGAGCTGCACAGCATTTTTTTTCCCCCTTTGCTGCTTCTATCTCAGTCTGAAATTAGCTCATTTGTGTGTAGCGCAGCAATGCTAGCAGATACCTGCACGAGCATTTCTTTTAGTGACTTAATTCTATGCACTTTGTGCTTAAGCAGATGTGCTCTGTATATGTGCATCCTCTATCCTGCCTCGCAAACCGCAAGGTGGAGGCTCATTTTGACTTTGTCAGCACGCACCAGTCAAGGTCTTGCTTTAGATTTACATTGAATATCAGACTTTGTTTGCAATAATCTGTTGACCGATATTTCCTGTCATGAAGAGAAATTAAATTTTGCCAGCTTAGATGGTACATACTGACAGCAAATCTATTGGATGCATATATGTATGGTTTATATTATATTCTGTTCATAAATAACCAACAAAAAATAATAAGACAGACACGCACAGTGCATAACAATAAGTGAAAAAAAACTGTCAAGCAGAACAAACTGTTATTTTTTTTCTAATCCCTCTGAAAGTAACACTGCCGCATAAGTCAAAGGAAATAAATACTGTCATTTCAGGACTCTAATCCCCCACTTTCCTGTCGGATCAAGTTGTGGTTGATTTGTATTGATTTTACTTCTAATTCCTCTCATTTGTGTTTCAGAAATCATCAAGTGCAGACAGCGATGAGAATGCAGGGGTCTGTCCAGTCACTGACCCTTGTAAGTGTCCTGATCTGATTACAGAGCAGACACCAGATTATTTAATTACATGGGATCACGGTTGATATACTGTACCTTGTTTTATTATTATTGCAAATAGCAATGAAAATTAGATTTTTTGTTCCTTTTGTTTCTAAATCTGTTCATTTCCAAGCTTTGAAAAGATAAATGGGCCATGAGGAGAAATTACACTGATACAGTTAATTACATCACCTTTCTCCATGTAGTTGATTCTGTTTTAAGACACCAGTTAAGTATGCACTGATTTTGTCATAATGTCAGTTTTTTTTAACTACAATTGTACTGAGGTACAGTATAATAATAATAGCCAAGAATGCTTTCAAATCAAACTAAAATACGCAGGAAGAAACAATCAAACACTCCTGCCCCTGACCACTGTCTGCTGAAAATGAACGTTGATTGAGGGCAGTATCTTTTTATTCAAATAACATATTCATAATAATAATAGTCTTTGCATTTGTTATAGCACCTTATCACAAGGTGATATAACAATAAGTGAAAAAAGATGACAAGATGATCTAGTGCTACATCAAATGCAAGGAATAATATTACAGTATTTGTAATACTCAGGGCTACAGTAGTGACGAATATTGAAAGCACACATGCAATATGCACACCTATACACACATACAAGAATAAATACGGATACATATATATTACCCCATATACAGACTCACACATATACACACATTTTAGCACAGAAACACACATACACATAGAGCTAAACACATTTGGGGATAAATGCAGACACACAAATGCAGACACACATGGATGTGATATACTGGAAAAGGTGAAAATATTTCACATGTATACTGAACTTTGAAAAAAAATCATTATGTGAATGCCTAAGTATAAATTGTTCTTAATTTATAACACATTTCCACAATTGATGCTTTTCACAATGGGAAGCCATTTGTGTTTGCTTAGCAAGGTTCCCTGCATTCTGCTTTAAACCTCAGGGTGTTTTATCATTAAGAAAAGGCAGAACCAATTTTTTGCTTGTTGAAAAGTGTTTCCTTTATAATTCCTTAAATTGAGGAGATTATTATCCAATTTATTTTTGAAAATGTTCCACACAACACAATTAGTCACGCAGAATACTATCCACTTAAAACAATGACAGAGAGTTACATTTATTATTCTTTTGATGATTAATGTTCACTGATTCTAAAAGGTGTTTGCAGACTTTCCATATTAATCTCACTCATTAGTGCATTCAAGCCCCGCTTTACCTCTGGCAGTTTGTATTTTAAGAGGAGGGAGGAGGGAAGTTATAGTAGGGACAGGGAAGTACAATGCCAACTGTAGTTATTGTGAAATACTGTATAAGAATTCAAGGCTTAAAGTTTCATCTGTAAAATCATTTAGTGTTAAAATGTAATATTTAGCAGGATTGTGTAAAATTCTTAAATTCAATCCGAATTTAGAAGCAGTTTTTCTGCAGTTCTTAAAAAAAAGATGGGTCTGCAGAGGTAAAGCTTTGGATTAATATTACCAGTGCCACCAGTGGAGACTTTCAATGAGCTGAAGGCGTTTGTGAAGGTAAGATGAACACAATAGGATGATGATTTGTAGAGTCCAGTAGCTCAGTGGTTAGAGCACTCGCCTTGCAAGCGAGAGACCTGGGTTTGATTCCCGGCAGGCAAAACCTTGGCCAAGTTTCCTTACTCCACATAATAATAATAATAATCATCCCTGAAAAAAACAATAATAAATTGGTCAATTCAATCCACGACTGTTTGTGGGACATTGCTGTGCGCAATTTGCTGCCGCGTTTCACCCACAAATATGGTCAATTCACTTTACAGTATATTCTGTGAAGTGCTTTGAGATATCTAGAAGATGTGAAAAGCGGTATACCAAATGCAAGGAACACTATTTTTCTGATGTTCAAACATACTTTCAAACATACGTAGACGTATAGAAGATGTGAAAAATGCTATACCAAATGCAAGGAGTATTATTATTACTCATATCCTCCATGTAATGGGGCCTGTACAAGGGAACATTTTATGACCATGCCTGCTTTCTTTCACATTGATAACTTGTTGGTGTCAAGTCTTGAATGATGAGGTTATACTAGTGTTTGCCCACAGAAACACACAGTCACTCCACTTACAATATATCCTGTGAAGCTCATATGGCTATCTCCCTGACAGAAAAGGGTCTGAAATGTAAGGATTTGATATAGCACTTTTCACATCTTTGCGACGTCTCAAAGCGCTTCACAGAATATATTTTAAAGTGAATTTACTGTACTGTATATGTGTGGGCAAAATGCATTATTATACTGTCAGGACGGGATCATTTCATCCCCAGTAGCAGAGCACTGTGGAGCTGGAAGAAAAGTTACAAATCTACAATCTACCAAAAGAATAGTACAGGCATTTTACTTTAACAAAAAGGAGGTTGAGATTAATTTGGAATAACCATTGGTGTCCTAGGAGAACAAGTGATTTAGATGTCTCTGAAAATATAGTACATGTGGTGGAATTAATACAAATAATACTGACTGGGCTGAGACCTGGTGTATTTTGTAAAAATTCCAATTCTGTCTTACAGCCATAAAGTTTGACGTCTTCTACACTTCATTATGCTTTCCCAAGTGAGAATGCGCAATGCTGAAGAGACAATAGATTGGCAGTCTTATATTCAGTCACTGTGAATCCTAGCCAGGTTAGAACGCGCTAGAGGGTTCATTTCTCCTGGACAGATGGGATGGATTTCTCTAGCCTCAGCCTTGAAATACAAAGTGTGTAAAAAAAACACTGTCAGCTCAACATCAATGCATGCCTGATCCAAACATTGGATTCACATGTTCAAAACCATATGTCATTCAATGGTGTCATTTAGAATTCCTTTTCCAAGCATAACAATTAAATGTAAATGTAAATACTTTTAATTCTTCTGTGTGTGCCTAGCATGTATTTAGTCAGTCTAACATTTCTTCTCAAAACAGCAGTGTTTGATTGTATGTCAAGCTCTCTCTATGCTTTTATTTAATGGGACTGAAGTGCGCTTCAAGAAGACAATAACATTATGTCAGACAAAGTACCTCGTGACTTAGAGTGGGTTTTCTGTGGAGAAACCTATGTAAGTCACCCAGACTCATGGGACTTCAGCTCCGAGAAGAACCGTGAAATATTTTGAAATACATTTAAGGAATCAATTTCCAACCCACCTCCTCTTCCTCCACACTCCCGAACCAAATCTTAAACTTCATTAAAGCTGAACAATTTGAGAACCTTTCCAAATTTAAAAGGCAAAACATTGAAACATTCTCGAGAGGCACAGCAGCAATATCAGCTTCTGAAAGAGAAACATAGGTTAATGTTTCTGGATGTGACCTCTGGTCACAAATGGATCAATCAGAGTGGAGAATCTCCTTCTACAGGTCTTTTGAAGGCAAAGTTGACTAGTCTGGGAAAAGAAAGACCATGAGAGAAGAATAGTCAGGTTGAAGAGGTTGAAGGCAAGTCAAGTTCGGAAGGTTGAGGACAACAGGCAGGTTCGCGATTGAGAAATTGATTAAAAGCTGAGATACTCCTGTGACACTGTACCTAAACAGCATATAAGCTTTTCACAAGGACCAAATCATTGCAGGAAGTTGCCACAGAAAATAATATTAGTACTGTACTTTAGGAATACTCGCTGTTAATCTATGGTGTCCTGCTAAACTCCCCCAAACAAAAGTACAGCATTTAACTAAAAAGTCTAACATTTGGAAGTGTTTGAAAATATATAAGACCCTTCTGAATTTCCCTGATGATATATCTTTATTAACAGTAAATATAAAGCTTTCCATCGCATTACATCCATCACAAGCATGCAAAATCTACCCTATTATAGTACTCCAAAAATCTGCATTCTCCTCATTCATTCTCCCATATCTCTCCCAATTCCATTCCAGCATAGTACATTATATGGAGTCAATTTTATACTGTCCTAAAGGGGTTCCTAAATAATGGTTGTCATGCTACATGTTTACTTAACCAATAGAAGTCTTTATATATGTAAGGCGGATTCCTTATTAAGCAATAGTGCAAGTTAAACCGATCCCACACACTCTCCAATCTGCAACAGAACAGAAATCCTGCATTAATGGGGGCATTTGTTCATCTTAGGCTATACTTATAATAATCAATAGGATTCCCAGAGAGATATTCAGCCGGTTCTTCAGCACTCGCAGACACTATCACACGTGAAGGGTATACTATAAATACAAGTTGTTGTTGTTTGCGTTTTTTGTTAAAGTGGTTATCCAAAAGAAATTAATTTCCTTTGTTCGGCATCTATTCCACATATTCACTCCTGTGAAAAAAATCAAATCCGTAAATTCATTTGAGGCTTAACCGTTTTTGCCCTCTAACCTTCAGTTCTTTGCTTTGATTTAAGTCAGATAGCTTGTTCACATCTACATTATCTATGGCTTTCAATATTTCAAAGACCTGGATCAAGTCATCCTTCAGTCTTCTTTTCTTCAGTGAAAACACATTCATCTTTGTGAACCTCTCTATATTACATAAAGCCCTAAATTCTGCAAACATCTTTGCAACAGAATATGGAAAGACAGATGAAGTCCTGGTTAAATAATAATGTATTACCACGAATACAAAATTGGGAACATTTTTGGTATTAACTGGACACTCTGTTTAAACAGATGTTCTTCGCATACACTTTCTATAAATGGCAATACCTCAAATATTCAGCCCGATAGTTCCTGGCATTGTAGCTGTTTTTAATGTTATTAATAAAGGATACTGTTATAATATGCTCTTACTTTTCTACCACGTTTTCCCTTTGTTTTCTCTATGCCTATAGTGAACAATGATCTGAAGATTTAAGACTGTAACTAGCCCCAAATTTATGGTGTTTTCTTAACAGAGCACAAAAGAATATCAAAGGCTTCTGAATATGGGGGCTTGTGTTGTTCAGAGAAATATTGTATATGAATAATAAATTAAACGCACTTTCCACCCATCACACAACTAAGGAGTGCTCCAGGACTATCCCAGAGTTTCTAACAGCTAGTTGGCCAAGGCATTAATAAAATGTATACTTCAAAAGTAATCCATTAGTTGAGGTACCTTAAGTCCTTTTTGATATGATAAGATTTTCTAGTAAGTGCAAATATTATTGCACAATCATAATTAAAAGGGCATTGATATTAATTCTACTTAGGTAGAGAATTCAGTGAGTTACAACTTTCTTTTAAAATCTCCTCTGTCCTACAGTTTATGATTTATATGTTCCTGCATGGATTGTGTTATTACTGCTCATCATTAGAAGACCAACCATTAGAAAATTAGAGGCCAAAGAAATGTACAGAATCTTGCATTTTCTCACAGTCCCCACCTCTCTCTCTGGCTTTGGGACGGATCCTTGGGTCGTCCTCCCAGTGTGAAAGGCACTCTATCAATGTAATTATGTTGTTGTTTGTTGTGGCCACCCACATGTCCAGTTAGACCTACATATGACAGAGTAAAGCCTCTCTGGTAAACAATTATGTATTGTGTTCCAAAAGGAAACAGGCACACTCTTGAATGGATTACATTATGGTTGTGGTAGAGACCTGGCCCTTATAAAGCAATTTAGAGGTAAACTGCAAGCAAGCACTTAGAGGTTTAAGTGTTAAACTGCTTTTCAGGTCTTCATGGCCCTCTGGGAAATGAAGTAGCTAATTAATGCTAGGGAATTTGGGAAATGTCCTCACTCTTCCTAAGATTGTGTCTACAAACCTTTTATTTGCGAGTGGAGGTGTGAAATTTAGGTTTGACCCTTTTCACAAATATCTGATTCACCAGGAAAACAAGGAAAGGAAGAGCAATAAGAGTCGAAAGTCTCTATATACCTAGTGTGAACAAGCAGAGTAAACAAGCTAATACTATAGGCACAGCTGAAAGTACTTATATCATACAGTCTCAGACAATCAGAGCATTGTTCTAAGGCCTTCAATCATTTTGTTTCTTGTGATTACAGCTTATTTCAGTAAACAGAGACAAAAGAAAGCACACAGACCTTTTATGGGCTCCTAAGGTGTTGTCGTCATATTATGATCTTGTTCAACTGAATTTGTGAAACTAGAAGGATAACTTTCACAAACATTTAATGCTTTGTCAAACCAGAACATACTGCGGTTGTTGCCAAATATGTGATGTACTAAGTTAATTACATGTACAGTACTGCAAATTCCAGATTGCTAGTATTGTTTATTGATTATTGATCATCTGCATCAGTTATTGGAGAATAGTTATTGTGAATGTCCTATTGCTCAGTGGTTAGTGCACTCGCCTTGCAAGCAAGAGCCGCTGTGTTTGATTCCCGGCAGGGCGAAACCTTGGGCAAGTTTCCTTACTCGACATGCCTACTAATAATCCCTCAAAATAACAATAATAAATTGGTAATTTCAATCCAAATAAAAGGTTTGTAGACTTTTTGTGGGACACTGCTGTGCGCAATGCGTGGAGTCCTGTAACTCAGTGGTGTGGCGTCCTGTAGTTCAGTGTTTGGAGCATTCATCTTACAAGTGTTTACCTTTGTTCAAATCCAGGCAGGTCAGGGGGAAACGTTAGGCAAGTTTCCTTACTCTGCATGCCTAATCATAATCCCTAAAAAAAAACAATAATAAAAATTGGCCATTTTAATCCACAACTGTTTGTGGGATACTGCTGTGCCCAATTGGCTGCCGCATTTCGCCCACAAATATACAGTCAATTCACTTTACAGTATATTCTGTGAGGCGCAGGATGTATCAAATGCAAGGATTATTATTATACAGTAAAAGTCCATTTATATGGCACCCACGGGACCTGGCCGGATAATCGGGCCACCCATGGCCGGAAACCCACCACAAAAAAATTAAACATACACACCAGACTAAATAATAACAGATAATAACAGAATATTGTATTGGTACTTATTGTTAAAACTACTCTCTTGTGCTTCTCACCTTTACTGGTTGAGGTTTACAGTCCAGCGATTCTTTTTCCAATGGAGGATGCCAAGCGGGTGAAAAAAACGGCAGCGCAACTTTACTAGTGGCAAGCTGATAACCCTAGACTCTACAAGCGGCAAACCAAAATACTGTACCTGCACGACAATGTGGGTTATCAGCTAGGGTTATTGGCTTGCCGCTAGTAAGGCTTTAAAGTCGCGCTCCATTTTTTTCAACTGCTTGGTGTCCGCCATTTTAAAAAGAATCGCTGAAGTATAAACCTCAACAGCAGCATCATGGCTTCAAGCACAGTATCTACCAGTAAAGGTGAGAAGCGCAAGAGAGTAGTTTTAACAATAAGTACCAATACAATATTCTGTTATTATCTGTTATTATTTATGCATTTACAAATGCTCCACCGCTATTGTTCCGGATAAGTTCCAGTTTATTGAATGGGGACTTTTTTTTGGTGTGCCGGTTAAACGGAAGTGCTGGTTCATCGAGTCATGGATAAACGGGCTTCTACTGTAATATAATTGGCTGCCACATTTTGCTCACAAATATCCCACTTTACAGCATATAGAGTTTACAGTATATTCTGTGAAGCAATTTGAGACATCTAGAAAACTTGATAAAGCGCTGTATCAAATGGAAGAATTATTATTATAGTGCAAGCCAAGACACCTCTCTTTTGAGAGAGAAGCAGAGAGTATCAACACATGTAGTATTCAATGTTTTGATAACTTGTGGGTCAAAGCAATCAAACAGGTCCCAACTCCACCTGGAAAATTTGTTCAGAATAGAAGGATCGGCTTTGTGGTAGTTACTGACAGAAGTATTAGGTAGACATGATGGTGTCTAATACTCGGGGACTTCCCTTCCCCCTAAAAAAACGAAGAGCTACCTAGCACTTTATTGGTAGGCCTTGATAAACATCAATGAAATCTGCAGTCCAAACCAATAAAGTGATAGGGTTTTACTGGAATGAGTGGTCAGGTGTGACAAAGGAAATCTCTTGAGAACACTGATAACCCCCATGTTTATCATTAATGCTTCAGCAAACATTACCAGCGAACATCTTTTAGTTTCAAGAGAGAATGGAAGATGCAAGACTTTTAAAGTTACCATTTAAAAGCGACTGTGAAAAGCACATAAATAAGAGTTCCATCAGTCTCTTTTAATTAATGACAGGAGTAAAAATTAATTAAGACGTTCGGTATTTCAGTATTCTCTGCTGTATATCTTGGTAACGCAATGCTTTCATGCCTGTAAACTTCAAGGTAATGCTCTTATTCCTTCAACAAAAATATCCCATTCTCCCCCAAGAAAAATTAAAAAAATCCCTCAAATGTAATAATAATCTTTGCATTTGATATAGAGTTCACATCTTATCGACGTCTCAAAACGCTTCACAGATTATACTGTAAAGTGAATTAACTGTATATTTGTGAGAAAAATGCGGCAGCCAATTGCACACAGCAGTGTACCACAAACAGCCGTGGATCGGAAATTACCAATTTTTATTATTGTGTTTTTTTGTGGAGGTTTTATTATTAGGCATGTGAAGTAAGGAAACTAGCTGAAGGTTTCGCTCTGACCTGCCTGGATTCGATCAAAGGTAAACACTTGTAAGGCGAATTACAAATCTTCTCTTTACAAATAGTGCCATGACACCTAAACTTTCTACTA
The DNA here is from genome assembly GCA_035084275.1 of Hydrolagus colliei. Taxonomy (NCBI): domain Eukaryota; kingdom Metazoa; phylum Chordata; class Chondrichthyes; order Chimaeriformes; family Chimaeridae; genus Hydrolagus; species Hydrolagus colliei. The sequence continues at coordinate 53,638,560 of CM068744.1, forward strand.
AAAAAGCAGACAGAACTTCAGTTTAATACGTCTTGTGAATAACAGAATGACATAAAAAGCGAAAGGATGCTAAAATTAACAATTGTTTGAAATTGATTCTCCTCTGAGGGGGAATGGGTGCTGAGTGCATTCTGTTAAATTAGGATCCTGGTATCAAATGTTTATTTCAATAAAATTGTACAACACTGTTTATTCTCTGTTCAAAACTGACAAAGTAGATGCATGTGCATGCAGCAGAAAAATGTTTTGGATGGCTTTATGATCTGAATTGCTCTGTGTGGCATTGGCCAGGGCTATCATCTGTAACCCTGACCACACTGGGACTTCTCTCAGCACAATCAGTTCACTTTCAGTCAGTGGCTTCATTAGTCTTGTTGACATACAGCACCTTTACCCACAGTTAGGGCTGAGATAAAACCTCATGTAAACATCCCACATCAACTCCTCCCAGCAAGCAATTACTGCACCTGATCAACGTGCTTGCAAGAAGGTTTCTTTTGATAACAATCCATGTAAGGTTTAAAGGAGGTACTGTTTCCATAAAATGCTTGGAAAACTTTATTATTTTGAAGAGATAAAGAAAAGCCATGTGCAAGTGACCAAATGGTGGGTTTCAACATGATCTATGCCATTGCCATTGCTCCGACTATTGGTAAACAAATGAAGAGACATTTGTGATGCACATTTCAACACATCTCTGCAAAGCATTGTTTTGATATTTCAAGCATACGTTTACCATTTCAAGTAGTGTTTGAAACATTCACCAGACTGAAGAACCATTTACCTAGATCAACCCTGTCAATCTCCTTCATAATCTTGAAAATTTCCAGCTAGTGAACTCACAATTTCCTCTTTTCCAATGTGTACAGATGCAACTTAACCTTTCCTCATAATATACATTCCTTTGACCTGGCATCATCTTGGCTGTTCACCTCTTTACCATCTGAATTGGTGACCCCCACCTGCACACAATCTTCCTGATAGAATTGGACCATTACCTTATCCAGCAATAAAATAACCTCTTTTGTTTTGTTCTTAATCCCTCAGCCAATGTGACCCCAAACCTTGTTTCCCATTTTTATTGCTGCAAACACAAGGTTGGTGGTTTCGTCAATTTATTCACAGTGATCTCTAGATCTCTGCTAATCCCATTATTTGTCTGCCTCTTTTTTCATATCGTACACAATATAAAGATTTGTTTAGCATATCTTCAACCAGGTAACGTATACATATTAAAACAATGAGGTCTAAAGACCACCCAGACTACTTCCTTCCATCTTGAAAGTTTCCAGAAACTATACTGTGTTTCCTGTTTTTAAACCAATTTTCTATCCAGCTCCGAACTTTACACCCTGTTTCTTTACTTTTGCCTTTTAGTCATTATCTCACCAATTAAGTATTTTTTTGCTTTTTGAAAACTTCATATAAAATATAGACTGTGTTATACTTGTAATGGAATTATACAATTTGGTTCATGGATGTTGCCCCACATCCACCTTCCTTCTCTCAAGCATCATTGTTTTTACAGAAAACTGAATCAATTGTTCAAATAATGAAACAAGGAAAGATTAAACAGTCATATTGGTTTTAAAGAGCTTTGACTTTGGGAAATGTGGTGGTGAATGCACTCGCAATAGTAAAGAATATCATTGCTGGTGAACAAAGTACTTTTTCTATTACTTTCACTACACAGTCAGACACTCTTTAGGTCAGACTAAAGGTTCCTACTCTTTGCAGCCACAATGGGATCGATTGCCAGACAGATGAGTCCAGATGAGTCCCCATTTCTGGTGTCCTATAGGCATCAATAAAACAGACCAACTTGTTAACCAGAATGTTGTAGTTTAACCAAATGTTTATAGGTGGTGGAGATGGGGGTGTTGAATAGGATTTGTATCTTCAACAACCTCCCCCTATCCTGAAGGTTGGGGCAACTTTGCCAATCAATATTGACCTTTAGTGTAGAATTCCCCTCTGATGCAACTATATAGCCACCTGTTTCAATAGAACCTATGGCTTGGTTGGCCCTGCCCCTTCATCCCAGGGGAGCTCATAGATGACAAAGGTCAGGCTATACGATAAGCTGAAACATGACAAGGAGCTGAGCTTACCTCTCCGGCCTCATCCCTTTGGCTGCTTGGAATCGGGGTGAAGTAGGAAATGGTGACATTTCTTCAGAACACCTTAAAAATTAATATTATTCTGTTTGACAATAAAAATAATTTGTAGACATCTCAGTTGTTTTACAGGTGTATTGACCAGGTTTAAAGTCTCATGCCAAAGTTGGCACCTCCAAAAATGTTGTGTTCTTCACTACAGCAGTAAAGAAACTGTTTAGATCATAAGATCAAATGACTACATTACAACATACATACTAATGTTGGGTTCAATCTCCAACATTTTGAACTGAAGGTATGAGTGTTATTATTAAGCCAAACAAACATTACCATTTGAGTTTACTTGATAAAAATGGAGGCTATGCCACAATAATGTCAAACAGGATTCCTTAATTAAGGAATACAACAATTTTAACATTTGTATCATGCTTTTCATGTAAGGAGGACATCTCAAAGTTCTTCATAGAACCACCTGGAAGCCAAAGCTAAGTTTGGAGGGAGGTGAGGAAAAAAGGGAGAAAAGTTAACTAAAAGTGAGATTGAAAAAGAAGGTCTTCAGACGAGCATTTAAAATGGGGAGGGAGGGGGTTTAGGCAGAGACCTGCATGATGGCATTCTAGAGAGCCCGCGCAAAATGCCTGAAAGCTCAACCTAGGGATATGAAGTAGGCCAGTGAGGTTTGCTCATCAGAGGTAGAGTGGGCTAAGGTTCTGGAGGGATTTACGTATGAATACAGGGCTATGCAATGCCAACTTGCAAGAAATCCTTCCAACACAATCGACTTTCAGAGTAATGTTCCCATTAGTCAGTGTGACGTAATTCTACTTACCCGAGGAATCCCCGTTCGAATGGAATAACTTGTCAAAAAAAGCTATGGAATCATAGGTTTTATAAATAGGAGAATAGAATATAAAAGCAAAGAGATAATTCTATAATTATATGAATTGTTAGTTAGACCACATTTAGAATATTGTGTCCAGTATTGGCCACTCCACTTTAAGAAAGATGTCAAGGCAATGGAAGAAGTGCAGAGGAGATCTATTAGGATGATACTTGGGGTTAATGGTTTGGTCTATGAGTGGAGACTGGAGGAACAAGGACTTTAACATAGGAAGAAACAAATTTGAAGGGTAAACTGATAGAGATCTTTAAAATTACGAACAATTTTGATCGTGTCAATTGGGAGAAATTATTTCCATTGGTTGGTGAGTCAGTATCTAGAGGACACCAATTTAATACTGTTAGTAAATGAGCAAATAGGGAGGTTAGGAGAATGATTTTCATGCACAGAGTAGTTAGGATGTGGAATGTCCTGTCAGGAACGGTAGTTGAAGCAGAGTCCATATTGGCCTTCAACAGCAAATTAGATAAATGCCTTAAAAAGAGATGGCTGCAGGGAAATGGGGAAAGGGCAGGTAAATTGAACTGAAAGGATTGCTTTTGAGAGAGGCAGCACAGACATAATGCCCTGAATGGCTTGAGCAATACTTTTTCTTTTACTTTTTCAATTCTCCATGATTTAGACCTACATTGTATAGATTTGGGAATTCTTACAGAAACCCCCCACCCCAATAAAAAAAAATCAACACAGATGTGGCATCACCAGACTATTAGTGAATTTGTAATAACCATTTTCATTCCTCCCCCATAGTGCTGATTGCAGGAATGGTCCTGTGAAGGACAGCGAGGTGTTTCAATGGAATCAGAACCATCCAATTGCAAGACCCCTGCATTAATACCAGATGTGCTAGGCTTCCTGTGCTTGTGCCCTCACACCCATTTGCTTATTCATATATTTAAGAACCAGAACATAATAAAGATAAATAAAACCATATATGCTTTCACCCCTGTAATCTAACATTGTGCCGAATTAGGATTTGTGTAATTACTGCAGAGCAGAGTTCAACTATTATCCACATTGAAAAACAATTGAATTCACATTAGAATAAATTGCTTCAACATGCCAATCAGTGGGCCCCTTTGTCAAAAAGAGGAATACAAATATGTGCTAAAATCAATACAATAGCTGCTCAGACACAGACCATTTCTCATTTGATATGAAACTGCATGTCGATGATATTTTCTCAGAGTTGAATGTTTACCAAGGTTATCCTGTCTAAATTAACTAGCCTTTGGCTATGGGTACTTACAATTAGATCCCCCATTCTAAGCACACACTAGCAAAGGTTGGCCCATTTAGTGAAAAGTGGAGAATAATATATGCTTACTGCAGATAGTTAGTAAGTTACTGACAAAGGGGAATAACCCCTGATATTGAAGTTTCATTATGTGAACTATCTAATGCAATTGGATCAATTTACCAACAAATGAAGACTAATGCAAAATGGATTCCTAAAGTTAGTAAAGTTTTGGGGATGGAGAGAATGACAGTGGTCCCATGTGTTCTATGTTTTGGGATTATTTAGTCAAACCTCGACTAGTTGGAACAAATGTTCCATTCCCGTGCTGAATATTCCCTGTAAACCTTACAATAACACTTTGTGTATGTTTAAATATGAAATTCAAATGTCTTTTCTCCCTTTCATGTGAGGATGTCTATAATTATGTCAGTCCAGCAAATATTCCTCAAAAAGCTTTGTCTAACTCTAGGTGACTTGTAGCTCACAATCATCAAGATGCTATTGTGCATTCAGGAGAAATTTGAACAGAATTGATCAACAACAACAAAAAATTAAGAGTAATCAGTAAGAAAAAATAATTCTACATATTCCCAATGGCGACATGTAGCTTCTGGGTTTAGAGCTTTCATGCTGCACAGTCAAATAAAGGGAACGGTAATGTATAAATATCTTCCAGTTTATTAAATATACAGAACATGATGCACATTGGCTATATTGGTAATTGTCCTATTGTACTACCCAGCTGTCATTTCAAATCAGTTTTTTCCATATGGTGCATTTGTGATTCATAGCACAACACACTGCATTTTAAATATGTTACTGGCACAGAAACTTGAGGAGTTGACAGAGGGAAGAGAGGAGTCATATGGGGAAGGGCCGGAGGCAAGGAATAATTGTTCTATGGAAACGTCTGCTGCTTTCTCCCAGTGAATAACCTGTACAGTATATCATGTGAAATGCTTTGTGTAGTCCTCCTGGTGTGAAAGGTATCATATCAAATGCAAGGATCATTATTATTAAAATCAGGGGAGGTTAAAGGTGAAATGGGGTTGGTGGAGAATTGTGACACGGGAAAGGGAAACTTGGTATGGAGGTAGAGAAGAAAGGAGTGAAACGCGGTGAGGGAAGGAGAGCAATAGTATTGAAATGTGAGAGAAAGGTGATATTGGATGGGAGAAGGGCAAAGTAATATGATTTGGGGGAAATGGAAGCTTGCTTGATATGAATTGCGGGGAGGGGAATGGCTTCACTCACTGCGCAGTAAGAATAGTCTGAAAGTAAAGGGATTGGAAAATGAAGCTTGTGCCATCTTTCCCTATTATCCTGAACTCCATCCTGGGTCCCTTACCTCATTCCTTCCCTCTACTCCTTCAAGGTCCATTTGAAGACCTTCCTCTACCACTGCACCTTTGGCCATATTCCCACCCCCCCATCTCATCCTTGGCCCTCACCCTTCCTGAATGAAAGGCCCCAGCTCGGTGGAAACCCCTAAATATCCAGTATCTTGGAACATCCTCCCAACTTAAAAGGTGCTACATAAAGACAATTTGCTGATGTTGTTTTCTTGAGTTGGTATCTAGCCAAGGAGCAGATTGATGTGATGGAGTTATGTGTAAGGTACTCAATGTGGAGACATGACCTTGCAGCTATGGTATGTTTGATTCTATCTGATTCAGACATTGTGTTTCTGCACAACTTTGTTATTCGTCATGAAAGTTTATTTTCGTAGTCCAGCTGCTTCAAGTGGATGAATGTGTTATTGCACTGTTCATATGTATTGGAGAACTTCAAGAGTTTCCAAAGTAATAACTAACACCCGGTCGCCAAGGACGAGAGTGCGTCCACAGATACTGGGTTACGTCACTGCTCTGTTTTTAGCTACATTGAAACAATGCTCTCAGTGATCGAGAGCAGCACCACAGTGGAGAAATTTTCAGTGCAACCATTATACCATGGCCAGGGGGGTGGCGATTGATTGTGGTTTGGCACAATAACTTCACCCAAGAATTTCCTTGATCTGATGTAGCTTCTGGCCATAAAGATCATTGTTTGAGTACAGTTAAAATCAAGGTACTGATGTAATTCAGTACAAAATAATACACATTTACATTTATATGGCACATTGGAAGGAGGTCCCAAGACTCTTAACTCTGCCAGTATCTAAGAAGAAGCAATAATTAAAAGCTGCCTACAGGATTTAAAAATCAACTGTTACCAAGTTTCCGATTTCTAAGATTGTGCAGGTTTTGTTTTCACAATGCAAAAAAGATGAATCCATTTTGCAGAAGTTTGGTTTGGGAGGAGGTTAGCCCCACGGCCATTAAGCACATTTCACAAAAGATTGAAAGTGATCATTTTCAGGGTCAGATCTGTTATGAAATGTCATATCGTTCACCCCTTTTGTTTCTATAAAATCGCTTTTGGAAACATAATTTTGGGGGGAGGATACAATCTGTAATTTTCCATGTCAGCCTGCGTTAGAATCTAAGCTTACAATTTTGACTTCTTAATGGTTCCTTACATTAGAATTCTTGTTGATGTGCAGGGGCTTTCCTCTTGAAATAGATCAGATTGGAGTGGAGGTCCCAGGGGTTGGCATGCCATTCCTGTTACCAGAAAGAGGCCCCATTTGCTTGACTTGAATTCCTTATTAAGGAATCACCTTAAAAAAATAATTTTATTATGTTATTACAGTTTAAATCACTGCTTAAAGGTAATTTCTAAATGGTTTTCAGTGATGGGTCAGCCAGACCAAGAGTACTGCCACGTTACCTATGAATGGATGTTACTTTCCTTAGTATGTTTGAGCATCCTATAATAGCTATGTTTTACAGGAGGTTGATATTTTGTTCACCACATATTTTATCAAGCCATTTTTGGATAGTCGTTTTGCCAGTCCCAGTTGCACTGATGGTGAGAGAAACTGCTTTTGTTTTATACTGCACATATACACCCACATTAAATTTATAGATCAATATATTTCCAATATATAACATTATTTTATTATTATTAATGTCGTCATCATAACCATAATTGCCCAAATACAGTACTAGGCAATAATATTTTGCTTGAAGACAAAAATAGTCTTCTATGTGAACAAATTGGGCCTGTTCTCTGCTAAGTACTAGAATAGTTTAGTACTCAAATGGTTAAATAAGGAAAGCTAGGCATGTGGTATTATGAAATGGAATGCATTTTTCAATGCGTTGAGTGTGTTTTCTTTGATGTAGACTGGCTGAGGCCATTTTCACTACAATGAAACTGCAATGTACAGCAACTGAGCCTGAAAAAAATTCACAGCTGTTTAACTGCTCGAAGCTTGATTATAAGCTGACACTGCTTTCAAAAGCTATTGATGAAAAACTCTGTCTGCATTCAAAGCAGAAGATGGCGGGGCCATTAAAGAAAAGACAGACAGATGCTAATGGGTAGTCCTTCTTTAAGCTAAGCTATTTTACAGTTCTATCTGCTCTGCCTTACTCAGAGAACTGTCTGATAGCTATTGTTTTATTGTGATGAACTGGTCTCGGACATTCCCTGAAGGCTTTCTGGCTAACTCTGGATGGTAAATATTGACACCTGTAAACTGAACTGGCTACATTCATTGGCTGTCAACCATCCTCCCATCTGTTGCCTGAAGAGTTGTAAGCAAAGCATCCTGGGACTCCTGCACTCCTTTCATCGCAAGCTGTGGAAACTGCTGTCCTGAGCTAATCTCACAACCAAATGGCTGTACGGAGACCCAGAGAGACTAAAAAAACACAACACAGGCTCATGTGCTCAATGTGTAGCCCATTGGCCTCTTCTGGCCACTCTTTTCTGTAGTTAACACATGCCAGAGTAATCTGCTTAGTTGCCAAGAGAAGCTTTCTCCCCATTCCCCATGAGATCACACTGAGACCACGATCAGAGTCCAAACCCGTTCTCGTCTGATTCCATTGTCCCCAAGAGTGGGATTAATAACTAATTATGTTGGGTCATTCATCCAGATGGCCTCTCAGATGTCCCATTGTCTTTTCCTGACCTTCCAGATGGCCCCTTGACCTTGAGGTTTATCTCCATGGTAACATGAAGCCTTAGTTTCCTTGCAGTTGCTGTGAAGAAATGGCCAAACGGGAGTGAAGCTAATCTGTACCCACTTTGTATTCGGGTCCCATCTCCTTTCTGTTAAATCCCATGAATGGATAGAAATGCTATCTAATCCCAGCTGAGTGATGACCATGGTCATGATTCTGTATTACACGCTATGTTTTTGAAATCAGCAGATGGCTTTTTACACGGAAACATGAGTTTAATTCAAAGAACATCAATAACCATAATTTGATCTTTTTATGCATTGATGTCAACAATAGGGTAATAGAATGGAATTACGGAATATTACTGTGCAAGGAATACAATTCAGAGAATTATAAGTGCTGAAACATCCACCTTTTCGGGTGGCCTGTATAGTCCATTTGCAAACCCACTAAAAGTGTGTTATGCACTAAAGATTTGTGGCTGACTGGGGCACAATCTCCCTTTATTATTACAGCAACCTGTAAATCTACAAGGTGGTGTTGGATGCACTAAAATCTTTCAAATATACCTTTCTGTGAACACGTAATGCATAGAGATCAGTGCTGAAATTTTCGCCCCAAATCAGCTGAATTGGTCCACTTCAGGTTTATTCACCAACTCTTGAATTTAGCTTGATTCAGATCAGTTTAGATTTGAACGTACCATTAAATATATATTTTAAAATAACGTGCTTGTGTGCAGTGAAATTATTTATTTTTTAAAGTCATCATAAATTTGTGGCCTGAGTCACAAAAACAAGGTGAGGACTTTTCACATTTTTAAATTTTACTTTGTAACATACTGTAGCTGATCGTCCAGTTGTGGTTGGTGTCGGATCCACTCTGGTGGATATGTGTTTATTTTCTATTGCTGTCTTATTAGTCAGGGAGAAAGACATGGCAGCTAATAACCACAGTTAATTGCTGTATATATCTAAGCAAATGTGGCACCCAATGTTCTTATAATACTGGTGAGTCAATTCCTCTAGCAACAGTTTGGAAAGAAAAGAGATTCTCTGGAATGCAACTCAGAGGCTGTTTGGAATCACAAAGGATCTGGTCACATAAGAGACATAATCTTTAACACCTCTATCAGGTTCCCAGTCAATCATCTGCTGAGATAGTTACATTGGAGGTGGTAACACTAATAAAAAATAATAATAATCCCTGCATTTGATATAGTGCTTTTCATGTCTTCTAGACATCTCAAATCGCTTCATAGAGTTACTGTAAAGTGAATTGAATATATATTTTGTGGGCAAAATGCGGCAGCCAATTGCGCACAGCAGTGTCCAATAAACATTCTTGGATTAAGTGACCAATTTTTTTTTCTTCCTTTTACATTAGAATGGGCTCAATGGGCTGAATGATCTGTAAATGCCCTAATCCTATTGTAATGTTTTTTTTTCTATTTTTGAATCGGTAAAGTAAGGTCAGTGGTGAGATGCTGCAGCCCTATAAGATCTTAAAATTAGAGTTATTTTAAGTTTTCGTTAGTGACACTGATTGTGAATTCCGCAGTCCCTGACCATTCTATACTGACAGATGAGCCTAGCGATGCAGCTTTTAGGGCTGAGGATAATAAGCCAGCACCATGAGTTGATGGATATACAAAATGTGTTGCGATAATTCATACTGAAAAATACAGTATGGACAGTCCCTTAAACGTTTCCTTAAAGACTGGTAAGTTTGGAACTGAATCCCCACCCTTCCCCACCACCTTCTGTGGAAAGGTTTCACACAGAGGCGCTGAAGATTTAATATCAAGTCTGTTTTTGTTGGTGAGCAAGGACAGGTACCGTCATTGATCCTAATGATGGGAGAAGTGCTGCTTCACCAGATAATGATCAAGAAAGATAAATATCATATCACTTGCCAACCCTCCGTCCCACCCAACACCCTCAGTTTACCGTCACAGTTGCACAGATGTACGGAATGTGGAAAGTAACATTTAGTTTCTTAATTTTAGGCATTGTGACAAAATAAATGTTGGATGAAGAAGGTATACATGTATATTATATATACGTTTGTTTCATCTACAAATATACTGTTAATTCACTTTACAATTTATTCGCTGAAGGGCTTGGAGACGTCTAGAAGATGTATAAAGCACTATATCAGATGTAAAGATTATTATTATATAAAAATTGACGTTTCCAATATTGGAGATCAAATTCTGCATTAAATCCTCCAGAACTCCTGTTACATTTAGCACCTCATACAAAGTGATTCAAGATTAGAATTCTTCTATTTTGCTTCTGAGCCCTGCGGCTTGGCTCACCCCACATGTTTAATGTCATCTTCGCATTGCGTTCCTCAGCAAAATATTTGCATTTCTGGTTTGGTGTTAAAATAAAAGAGCAACGGAGTTGTGTTTGCTTTACAAATTCTGAAAACCCTTTGGCTAACAAAGCATTTAAAGCACTGGCTTTCCTTATTTTCATTGGAAAATGTTGAGTTCCACGCAGTCAGCGCTAATTCATCTTATTTGATGTTAACCTTTGATCTTAAAAACAAATTGCACCTTTGCAATAAAAGTGCAAATATGTTTTCAGCGCTGTAATTCAGTACCTGCTTCAGCCGACTTGTCAAAGTTCATCTTACCAACACAAACCTGAACTTTACATTACAAGTGCCAACATTGTCATTTCTCTCACACATATGGTGGCCATCAGTGTGCATTTCAAAGCAAGGAAACTCCTCATATGCTGAAGAATCAGCCACAAAACAGTGAGAGTAAAAACAAATTGCTTTTTGCTAAATGGGGGGCAGGGGGCAGAGCTATACCTTTTATATTGAACCATGTGTCTGCAGTGATTCAAACAATATTCATACACATTCTACATTTTACCAATGAAATAATACAGTGAATCCAGTTTTGCAAAGTGTAGGAATAGTGTCACTTTGATGGTATGTCCTGCCATTGAATACTTGGTTGCATCTCAAGGGCATTTGACTATAATTCAACCAAAGTTATTCTAACCTTCTATGGATCACCGCTGCAGCCACATTTTGAACACTATGTGGAATTTTGGTTCAAGGCTCTTCTAAAGTCACATTAAAACCCTCTCTGACAAGTTTTCATAAACTGTTTAGGTGCCTCTGATCTTGTTGTGCACAAGATTAATTTTATCCAGTGGTAATTTGGTGATAGTTTACACTTCCAACTGTTAAATCTATGCATCTTTTTTTGTTTGTATAGTACAGGTTAAATATATTGAGGCTTTTCTCAGTGGTTCACCAGCGTATAATTGCTGAATGACAGAGTGTGGTTCTGAAAAGCTGTGTCTCAAGGACATCAGACTATTTTCTCAGCTGTAGATTTCTGTGGGTCTGGACTGGAATTTCCAGTTGTAATAGCAAGGTTGCTGCAGTGCCTCGGCTTAACCTGGGGGTTCACAGGATCTAACACAAGAGAACAGGGAGAGTTCCTTCTGAGTCTGAGCTGACTAGCAATCAATGCGTCCCTGTGAGGTCCCTAATTCATTCTCGCAGAGCTTAAGAATTTACATTAATATTGAAAGGAAAAGAGTAAACTGGCTGTTTTAATTTCTTATTGTATACATGTGATCAAACAAAGGCTTACATAACAGAAAGTTAACCGTGCAGCTGTTCTGCGGTCCTTATTGATATGTACAGTGCTTTATTTTACTATGAAAGTGCCCCGCTGAATGCAATGGGACTCTGGATGAGGAAGGAGACCCAGAAATGTTCCTTAGCAACCGTTCACTCCAGCTGCAACATACTGCTCTCTAGCATTGACACAACCTGCTATAAGTGCCAGAGAGGAGTTTGTTTTACAATTTAAAAGCTATTCAGCAGTCACTTAATTAACAGTTCATTAATCAAAGATGCAGCTTTCAGGTAGGTAGACAGTGCATCATGGATGAAGGGACTTCAAACCAGTGGTAAATACCAAAATGGATATATGGGGTAAAATTCCACCTTGATCTAGATTTATGTTGCATTTTTGAATGTCAGTTTTCTGTAGTTTTGTAAAACAAATTGCAGAATACTAGCTTCAAAATTATATTTGTATAGAGTGTACTTGAGAAAATTCTTGGATGATCTGAAATGCTACCCTAATAAAAATAAATCTAGACGCTGGCATAATATATACTTGCACATTTAGATATTTTGAATTATCCGTACAGGCTATACAGTGCCTATAACATAAAAATATATGTTTCGCCCATAAACCTTATCGCCCATCAATTCACTTTACAGTACATTCTGAGAAGCACCTTGAAATGTCTCAACAATGTGATAAACGCTATATCAAATGTAAGGATTATTCTACTTTTATTACTACTATACTAATATATTTAGCGCTATTGTGAAGCGCTCTGAGATGTCGTCCGACGTGGAGGGCGCTATATAAATCAAAGTTGTTGTTGTATATTCCAAGAAATTGTTGTCAAGAGTAGTGATTGTGCATTTGTAGGAAAATCGACCTATTTAAAGTATAGGGGTAATTACAGGGAATGTTTTTTCTTACAAAAATGTTTCTTGATTTATTTCCTTTTTTAGTTTCCTCAGTAATCTGTAATAATAATAATAATAATCCTTGCATTTGATACACAGTGCAATAAAATTACATTTAGTGCTTTTTCACGTCTTCTAAGCGTCTTGAAGCGCTTCACAGAATATACTGTAAAGGAAATTGACTGTATATTTGTGGGTGAAATGAGGCAGCCAATTGCACACAGCAGTGTCCCACAAACAGTCGTGGATTGAAATGATCAATTTCATATTGGGGGGGGTTTTCCTCAAGGGATTATTATCAGGCATCTGGGGTAAGGAAACTAGCCCAAGGTTTCGCCCTGCCTGGAAATGAACCCAGGTCTCTTGCTTGAAAGGAGTGTGCTCTAACCAATAAGCTGGTAGGGTCCGGCGATATATCGATATATCGCTAAAACCTGACATGATTTTCATATCGATACGCCGATACAGGCATTCAAAAATATCGATATATCGAACAATTGATATATCGAGGTGAAAAATCGGAATGCGCGCACACTGAACTACAAGGCCCAGAATGCTCATCTCTATACACAATGCACAGACCGAGGTGCAAAGCCGCCATATTGTATTCTTAGTCCTAGAATACAATGTACAGGTACGCAAGGGGTGGGGGGGCGGCGAGAGAAGGCTGGGTGGGGGGAGGGGGAGAGAGACGGCTTGTGGGTGTGGGGGGGAGAGAGATGGCTTGGGGGTGGGGGGGGGTGAGGAGGAGAGAGACGGCTGGGGGGTGTGGGGGGGAGAGAGATGGCTGGGGGGTGTGGGGAGGAGAGAGACGGCTGGGGGGGTGGGGAGGAGAGAGAGACGGCTGGGGGGGATGGAGGGGGAAAGAGACGGCTGGGGGGGTCGGTGGGGAGAGGGACGGCGGGGGTGGGGGTGGGGGGAGAGAGACGGCTGGGGGGCTTGGGGGGGGAGAGGGACGGCGGGGGGGGGAGAGACGGCGGGGGTGGGGGTGTGGGAGAGACAGAGAAACGGCTGGGGTGGGGGGAAGGGAGAGAGAGACGGCTGGGGGCGGTGGGAGGGGAGAGAGACAGCCTGGTGGGGGGTGGGGTGGGGAGAAGGAGAGAGAGACGGCTGGGGGGGTTGGGGGGAGAGAGACGGCGGTGGGGGGGGGTAGAGACGGGGTGGATATGATAATATACAGATAGATAGAGATGGGGGGGATGTGAGAGAGACACAGAAACACAGACAGAAAAACACAGAGATGGAGAGAGTGAGAGACACAGAGAGAGAAAGATATTTACCTCCTGAGGAGATAGGCCCCGAATGTGCACGCACCCGGAATGCGCGCATGCGCAGTACGAAAAACCCGGAAATATCGATATTTCGGAATATCTCGATATGAGCCCATCAATATATCTAAATCGGAAAATTTCCATATCGACGGACCCTATAAGCTAGGGGACTTCGCAGGAAATTTAATGAAAAAAGGTTTGAAAGATTGAAATGTGTTCCAAACGGATAGAAAACGCAGCAATTTCACCAGTAGCGGGGCAGAAAAGCAAACATAGAGCAAGAGAGTCCTTTACATTAAGCCTGAGAATAAATAGGAATCAATGGATCTTCAAATTTTGTCACAGTCCGGGCTGACACTCCAATGCCGTGCTGGGAATGTGTTACATTATTGGAGGTGCCATTTTAATATCTCAGTAGCTGAGATATTAAAATGGTCGCAGGAGATGTTCCACTGCTCAACAACAACAAAATTGCACTTATAAAGCGCCTCTCACATAGGGAGGACGTCCCAAAGCGCTGGCTCAAATAGAGAAGGAAGATTTTCCTGGTGTCCTGACCAACAATACTCCAAATAAAATTGATCATTGACTAACCTCTATAGGACTTTGGTGAGGCCTCAGCTGGAATACTGTGTTCAATTCTGGTCACCACACTACAGAAAGGATGTGAAGGCATTGGAAAGGGTACAACGAAGATTTACTAGGATGGTGCCAGGATTGAGGGACTTCAGCTATGAGGAGAGGCTAGATAGGCTAGGGTTATTCTCTCTGGAGCAGAGAAGATTGAGGGGAGACCTAATAGAGGTTTATAAGATCATGAGGGGTTTCGACAGGGCAAATAGAGAAAATCTATTTCCACTCGTGGGTGAATCTGTGACTCGTGGTCACAGATTTAAAATAGTTTCAAGGCGCAGTAGAGGGGAGCTGAGGAGAATTTTTTTCACTCAGCGAGTTGTTCGAATCTGGAATGCATTGCCTGAAAAGGTGGTGGAGGCTGATTCGATAACAACTTTTAAAAGGGAATTAGATCTATATTTAGGGAGAACGGGTCTATTAGGCTATGGGGAGCGGGCAGTGGGATTGAATCGCTCTTTTCAAAGAGCCGGCACAGACTAGATGGGCCGAATGGCCTCCTTTTGTGCCGTAAAATTCTATGATTCTATGATTCACTTCACAGCTTCTTGTGGAACATTACTGTGGCAAAATTGGTTAGCACATTCACCTGCAAGATACAATCACTGCACTTGTGTGACTCCTGTAAAACACTTTGAGATGTTTTCTTGACATTAAAGATACTGTATGAAATGCAAGGATTATTATTAAATCAATATCTTTATATGTAGCTATCATTCCATCTCAGGAGAAAGTATGTTCTTTCTATTTTCCCTATTGTTTTTGACATTGGGATGTCCTCAGAGAGCCCTCACTTATGTTTGAGGTAAATGCTGAATATATTCCTTGTAATCATTCATTTAAAATTTTCACTAAATTGTCAATTGTGACTGTCTCAGAACTCCCTAACTGTAATGGGCTATCAGATCAGGCCAGTTCCTCGTAAGATTCCTTTCAGTTTATCCATCTCTAAATTAAAAATTGAATCCTTCTCATTAATACTTGTTCCTTCTTGAAACCCTTTGAGGAGCCATAGATAGCCACTGTCAATTCACTTTACAGTATATTCTGTGAAGCACTGTGAGACATCTAGAAGGCGTGAAAAGCGCTATATCAAGGTCAAGGATGATTATTATTAAAATGTTCCTTGGGGCTCTATTCTTGGTCCACCCCTCTTCATTTTCTATATGTTTCTGCTCAATGAGGGTTAACCTCTATGTGCATGGCAATGACACTCAACAACAGCACCACGCATGTTTTTAGCGTATTCCACACCGGGCAGTGTCCCTGAGCACTTAACATTGGTGATGACCGATGCCAAGTCAGGGGAAGGGTGAATGTGACCATAGACATGGTTGAAGAAGAAGGTCAAGGTGAGAAGATTGAGGGAGGGAGTACCACAGTTTTGGAGGGTAGTGGCTGAAGGCACGGCCGCCAATGGTGAAGTAGAGGATTCAAGGAACAAGGAGGAGGCAGGAATCAGTACAACAACAACAAAATTAGATTCATAGAGCACCTGTCATGTCAGGAGGACATCCTAAGATGCCCAAAGCACAATAGAGGAAAGGCAGCAGTTAGTGCTATGAGGAGAGGAGGTTAGAGAGGATGGGGGCTGCTGAAGAATGGAGGGATTTAAACACTAGAGTAAGAATCTTGAAATCAATCTGTTCTGTGACAGGGAGTCAATGGACTTTGGAAAGGATTGGGGCAATCGAGGTGTGGAGTTTAATGCTGGTGAGAATGTGAACGGTGGAGTTTTGGATGAGTTGAATTTTGTGAAAGGTAGAGGTGGGGAAACCAGCGAGGAGGCCGTTTGAGTAGTCCACATTCAATTCTAAGTCTGCCTCCACCCTCGAATTCAGCACCAATGCTGTCCTGACTGATTGCCTGTCCTGACTGATTGCCAGCATTGGTGCCCATCAAGTCCTGGATGAAACGTAACTTTGTCCAGTTGAATGTTGACAGGACAGAGGTTCTCCTGCTTGGCTCCCATCAGCACCTTCTCACCTCAGGTGCTGACAGCATCAATCCGCACACATGCACACTCCATCGTGCGGAGCCAATGCAAAACCTCAGTGTTTTGTTTGATTCCCAACTGTCCTTTAAACCCCACAGCCATGCTCTGACTCACTGAGCTTTTCCCCAACTCCACAATATTGCCCGCTTCCTCCACTACCTTTCCCCCACATCCATTAATTTACAGAATGTAGAGTTGACTACACAACGCTCCGTTGCTGGGCTCCCCAGCTCTTTCCCTCCACCCTCTGACGGAGTCCATCCAACTTGCTCTCTCCCTCATCTCATTCATGGTCTATCTCAAGACCTATCTGTTTTCACAGGATTAAAACCAAATTGATATTCTATGATTGTCTGATCCTGCACTGCATTTCATCTGTAAAAGCAAACAGTTATGCTGGTTGTCGGTTTCACTTACAGGCAGGATCAGTATCTTATTGAACCCTGCTAAAAATTACATTAATGAATTCAACAGACAAGATGCTGTTTCCAGTTCAGTTTCAGACAAAATGCAATTGTTTTGCATTTCTCTTTATTGATGAAAATATGCATAACATGAGGAATGCTGAGATTTATCGTGTTTGGAGCTTCTGATGCTAGCTCAAGTGCAATTATCTTCCCACTCAGATGTATGTTTTTTTTCGGTATCTGCCTCATGGAATTAAAGAGTACAAGATCATTATAAAAGCATAATAATTACATGGGCAGGATTTATGAGAAATATAGTATTAGCAGCTTCATAGCTAATGGGAAATCAGACCAATGTAACTTCTCTTATTTAACTACAGCGTTGGGTTAACTAAAATTTACACATGCATAAATTCTTGCAAGCGATAAGTTAATTGTTTAGGAGTCAAAATGTATAAATCAAATATTATATTATGATATTAATGTCTGTCTCTTCTTATTACATACAAAAAGGTGACGGAGTGGAGGAGGGGGAGAGAGTTATTCTCAGCTTGTCGGTAAATTTACAGACCTTGGCAGTGTGTGTTTAGAATTGGATTTTCCCATTGTACACAGCCAAGGTCAGTAAATTTACCGACCAGGGAAGAATAACCCCCATAGACTCTCTTTTCTTATTTTCAAACCAGCTCAAAGACGATTTTATTCTATAAACAACAAGTCTTTTCACTTCAAGGGTCAGCGGATGGACAGGAGTAGTTTGTAATGCAATTAAAGTCAGCAAGCAGTCTCTCGTTTTTCGGCTGCATGGTGGCTCACTTGTTAATATATTAGTACAAAGCATCGATTAACTAACTAATCCAATCACACGGTTGATATTGATCCTTTATTGAGCATCCTGACAATGAGCACTTTCTGTGGTGGCCTAGTCAATAGCAGCTACCAAATAGGCTCTCTCACACCTAATTGGCTTATGAAATAAGCCAAACATTTTGCTTAGTGCTGAATACTAGGATCAATGGAAAGCTCCAGGCTGAATTCAGATTACTTTGCTGTCAAATTTGTTTTCCATCCAGCTCAGGTTCACATTAGGACTGGACACTTCTTAGACACTTGAAGGCCACATCTGAAAAGCAGCTGCCAGGGCTGAGATGCCAGAACAGCTGTAAAAGATAAATCATTAGGTGAGGAATTCTGGGCCTGCAAGTTGGCATATGGTCTGTCAGCCATGAAATGAAGACATAAAAGATCACGAGCTCAGAGGCATCTGAGGCCTCCAGCCGTTGAATGCTGTAATAAATTGATCCAATGGCTAACTTGGCAGCCCTGGGCCAAGCAGACACAGGTGCCGTGGTTGTTGTTGACAGAATTTCATTTTGCGGAGGTGAATAATTCTGTGAGAAAATATTGCTGATGCCGGCCCACCCACCAACCTCCCCACCACCCGCCCCCGCCCCCCCCCCATCCCCTTTCCACTCCTGACAGCAGCACCCAACCAAACATACACCACACACAAAAGGCAAGCACTTTTACTACCATTATCTGCCTCCGGCTGTCCTGCACTAGTTCCAGTATGTGTAATAAATCCTGGTGTTCAGTGAAACGAGTAGCTTGGTTATTCGGGATGAAGCATTATTTTTATTATACATATCAGTGCCACGTATTCATTTGCAATGGTGTTTGATAGCCTTCAATTCTCCTGCACAGGGTTTTGTGCCAACACAGCACCAGTCTCCAAAGATAGTTAGTACCGGAGACAGCAACTTATAGCTGTGAAATTTTCTTTTGGGGCATTTTACAAGTATATCAAGTCGATTTATAACACTTGTGTGGTCGTACACTGGTGGAAATAGTAATTAGATTTTCACACTCTATAAAGTCACAATGCAGTTGTGAGACCCTCACAGGGATTGCAAATCCACTTCCAAGTCTAATGTATTAAAAGAAATGGTCAACTGAGTGCCTGATACAAATGGAAATCCATCGGCATGCTTTAGAGTCTCCTAGCCAAACTATTGGGAGTTCACATACTGTTTATCATTTGT
The DNA here is from genome assembly GCA_035084275.1 of Hydrolagus colliei. Taxonomy (NCBI): domain Eukaryota; kingdom Metazoa; phylum Chordata; class Chondrichthyes; order Chimaeriformes; family Chimaeridae; genus Hydrolagus; species Hydrolagus colliei. Next base: position 53,657,707 of record CM068744.1, read on the forward strand.
TTGCAGTGGACTGTGCACTCACTCCCTAGAGAAATGCACCCCACCTCTAATCTAACCATGGAAGGTTCAGGTTGGTCAATAGGTCTGGGGCATGTTGTGCCCTCAGAGTGTGCATTGGGGTTCTGCTGGAGTTTAACCAGGTAAAAGTGTGAAGCTTGTCATTGTGGACACTAATTTAAGGAGAAATAATTTGACATCAATGGTGATAATTAGCACTTACCACATTTTTTACACCATTGCAGTATATTGCCGAAACCCTTAATCACATGGTATTAGCAGAATACCTCCTCTGGAAGTCTCTACTGTAAGGTTAGATGAGTGGTAGCCAAGGTTCTTGGTTTATTTCTTCATTTAGTTATTGCTGAAGTTTAAAAAGTATAAATTAGGGATTAATCAAATGAAACAGTTCATCACTGAATTGACAAATAGCATCTGAAAGTTAATAATAGAGAACCATACCTGGCAATTGATGGGAAGCTCACAATATACTTCTAGGACATAGATCACCATATATACTGCCAGTAATTGGCAGAAATCACTGTTGGGCCACTCTTAGTGAATCCAATTGCCAAATTCTTATGATCTCAATATTCATTAAGCTGTTATACATGGCCATGCAGCTGGGCACAATTAGTGGCAGTATTTTGCCCACAAAATGCAGTCACTAGACTTTACAATGTATTCTGTGAAGTGCTTTGAGTCGTCTTGAAGGTGTAATAAGGCACTATTGCAAATGAAATTATTAATTTTTACCAGACATAATTTATTTTTGTTAGGCAGACAACCTGAGCTGCTCTGTGGTGAAGAAAAGCAGATACCATAACATGGCTGAATAGTGAAGACTCAGATCGGAGAGGTTTGCACATGTTGATTGTAAAAATTACGATGTTTTTGCTACATCTTCCCAATAGGACACCCCAGGGTAGCGTCGCAGAGCTCTAAATCATGGATGGTTATCACAGATAACTATGTGATGATTTAAATCATCATAACAATACTTTGGGGGCTATTCTCTTCCATTACGTTTGCAGGTGAAAACTGACGATGTTGGAAACAGCATTTCCATCTGTACCTGAGTGCTTCTCTGACTGATTAAAAAGTTGAAATACCTCAATGTTTCCTGTTCAGCTCCTCTTGTTTGCTCTAATAATTTTTTAGTGCATAACAGCACTTTATATTTCTAATGCCATTTCATCCGCGTTTTCTCCATTTAAACCCTTACTTCCAAGTACCTATCTATCTCCCCTCCAAGAACTTCAATTGATTCCACATTCTTGCAACTATTTGTCTGGGATAATGTGTATCACAATTCCCATCCCTTTGCACACAGAAATAATTTCTGGTTCTATCTTTACTCACCTTAACTCTAATTATAAGATGATTTGTTTGTTCTGGACACCAAGAACACATGAAAGCAATGGCAATCCGCAATAGTCCATTTCTAATTGTGAAAGAACAGGAAGAATTGTGAACATGTATTTGTTACTGTGTGGATTGGATTATAGCAGCTCCAAGCTAGATTCTTGAATTCTAGTGCTATCTGGGAAGCTACCTGAAAAGGTTGGTGTTATTGTTAATTTGCTTTGTTAATTTCTCAGTAATCAGCTACCTTCCTCTACACTGCTCAGTACCTTCACCAGTTTAAACTTCTTGGAGTCCATGGATGGTTGGGTATCCTGTTGTGATTAAGCCAAAAGTGGACTGTTTCTGATGCGCTATTGCACTCACAGAGTCACCATTGTAGGAGTCTTGTGTAACTCTTTCCCTCCTTCCCCAATTCATATACAGTACACTGAACACAAAATAATGAACGAAAATAAATCTGTGCAGAGTTGGAGTTTAGAATTGTCTGCTACGTTATGGTTGTTGAAGCGGAGTACGTCCAGGAATGTGTTAGCCAGGCTCCACTCGTAGCATTCTTGCCTCGGAGTTAGAGGATTGTGAGTTCAGTTTCTCCTGGTGTCCTGGCCAAGGATAAAATTGGTCATTCAATTCACGGTTGTGTTTTGGATATTGCTGTGTGTAAATTGACTGACACTTTCACCCACAAATACATAGTTACTACATTTTAAATCCTGAGAAGCTTCAAGATATTTTGGTGGCAATACTTGCGATATCAAATGCAAGTATTATTATTAATAATTGCGTCCTAGAGTTGCTACAAGACGAATAAGTGGCTAAAAGCAGATACTTTGGTGCAGCAGTGGAGTTCTTTTGGGAAATGTTGCCTGACTAGATTGTGTGATCTCATTAATGGTATGGTAATTAATAACTGTAATCGATTACTCGGTAGAGACGAGGGCACCAAACTCATTTAAGAAACAGTTTGATACTTTAATGGGAAGATATTGGGGAGGGAGGATTCTGAAATGTTGAGATCAAATGGGCCAAAAATGTTCTTCATCTTGAAGTCATGTGATCAATCTTTGCTAGAGGGAGAAGATTTGAGCACAAGAACAAGAAGATGCTGAATCGAGTTTGCGAGTACAAGATTATTTGTAAATGGTCTGCCACATTTAAGCTAGGTTAAGAGATCTATTTATGGATGGCAATTTGCCAACAGAGGACTTTGTCATTGTATTTAATGCATACATATGCTGATTACTGCGTTACATATGGCTCTTTGGTTATACCTGTTTTAAGTTGTTTCAGTCTATAAACCTCTGCTGGTGTACCAGATATCCCTTTAAAGAGAATTGCCAGTACTGTGCAAAACTATGCAAATCCAATGAGCAGATCTCTACCAAAGGAGCTATTTTCAGCAATTGGGTGCATAACTGTTTAAAGGCAGAGCACAAAGAGATTACAGCTGCTTTAAGGCTTGCTGATGGGTACGTTTATGAGAACATTGAAGATGATGCTATACTTATTATGTAGTAGAGTTTGAAGTTCAAAATTGCTTATAAATCTTGAATTGAGTTTGTAACAGCAAACTTTATTTATCATAATGAATAAAGGAGTTTCACATGTCATAGAATATATAGGTTTGCAACTATGAATGTAGGAGTTATGAAAATGCACTTTAAATGCAATTTATAGTGCTAATGTTTAGTAATCTATATATAAAATAATCCTTGAATAGTACGCAGAAAATGATAACAATTGTGCGATAACTCATTAATGCCTAATTCAATATTATAAGAATAATTATACTCTGTTCACATTGGGAGGATGTCTCATAGTGTTTCATAGGGTGCAATGTTTGGTGACTAAATTTTGTATTTTTGGAGGTGAACACAGCCTCCATTTTGTACACAGCAATGTTCCACTAACAGTTCTGACGTAAATGGCCAATTTTACCTGAGGGTCATTGGCCAGTGCACTGGGAAAAGCTCTCTTGCTTTTTAGAATATTAACATGGGTCTTAAACATCCACTTGAGTAAACAGAACTCACAACTTTCTGACTGAGAGGCTGTCAACATTGATCAAGAGAATAAGGACAGATGATTAAAATTCACAGCATTGCTCCATATTTGTGTAAACTGTTCACCAAAGGCAGTTCAGTTTCCTGTGTGATTAAGATGAGAGAGTAAGTATAGTAACTGTGGCAAACAAGCTGCATCCTGATATCATCAGCTGATTCAACTACTTTTCATTCTAAAATAAAAGCACAGTTCTGTGTGGGATGGGGTAGAGGGTCATTAGCATCCCATTAAGAGCTCCAGAACACTACCTCATGTGAAGAGGGCTCGATGAATGCAAGTCTTTGCAGTTGGTTCCCATTACACATTACGGTATTGGTGGATATAAATCCCTCCCAATATCCATGGCTGAATATTGTGAGATGTATGTTGGAAAGTTTAAATTCCCTGAACTACCTTTAATTTTTCTACCTTTTTGTTAGCCTCATCCAAACCCAAGATTAAACTGCCTTCAAATCATGCCAAGGTAACTGTTATTTTTGTGGAACTTCAATTCTGTTTTTGTCTACGGTTACAACTCCTATTGCTGTTTTCTCAGGATATTTACGTGGTTTATGCTGCAATCAGTGAACACTGGACTGGAAATAATCTTGTATGTTGCAATTGAAGAGTCATATGTGTACACATTGCTCAAACCTGCTCACCAAAGTTCCCAACTCCTCCCCACAGAAACTGCAGACCTTCCAAAATGCTGTAGTCTGTGTCCTCTCCCATACACGGTTCTGCAAGCCCATCATGCCTATCCTTGCTCGGCTCCACTGACTCCCCAGTCCTCAATGGATTGAGTTCAAGATCCTCATCTTGATTTTAAAATGGTCTCTCCCCACTCCGCCTCTGTGACCTCCCAAGACCCTACTGCTCTGGCGGCTGCCTCTGCTCAGCAAACATGGTTTACTTCACTCTCACGCCTGGCACTCCACACCATGGTGGGAGAGCTTTCCTTCAGTTTTCCCCCACTCTCTAGAACTCCTCTCCACAGTCTCTCCAACTTGCTCCTATATTGTCCAACAGCCTGAGCTCGGGCTCCCAGTCAGTTGTGTGAAGCACTTTGAGATGTTCTTCTGATGTGAAAGACTACATAAATATCTCATTGTTGTTGTTGGTGGTGGTGGTGCGAGTGCTGACCCAGATCAGACATTGACCACAGCACAGCAAGTGTGGACGGGAATTCTGGACTGGACTGGAGACACAATCATGCAGTATTTCAGGATGAATGTAAAATCTCTCCCCTTTCCATTCCCCCATCTTACTTTCCTCTGCTAATTTCACATTAGGCACTGCTAATAAGTCTGTATTTTTTCTCCTTGGATGCTATGCATAGATTTCTATTTCCCCCCTGTAGTGAAGTGAAAGCCAAAGTCCCTGCAGTACTTTTTTTAAATTACATACAGGGCAACAGCACTTCATTTAAGGTTGTGCAATTCAATAAGAGTAGCTCGCCATCTGTCACACCATGGCCACCTCTGTAGGCAAAAGAAAGGCTTGCCAAGAAATAAATAAAGCCACTTCCCCCCCACCATCTCCAACTGAATATATCACATACAGTAAAACAGACTGGTGTCTTTCAAGGACACTACAGAACTTGGAGTTCAGAGGATGCAACTAAGCTTTGCTCATATGGTCTGGATGTCAGTCCCATTAGCTATTGCCATGCAAGACAGTCCAACTTTTATCTTCTCCCGCATATAACATATTGTGCATCAAATGCAGGGATATTATTACTATTTCCTAATAATCAGCAGCAAGTTATTTCAAAATAAATGTGTACCATTATCACTGTACCAATCCCAGTCTGAAAATCAGCAACTCAGAACTCACTGCTCTCTGAGAGCCACAGGCAGCAAAATCGAACAGCATCCAAAGCGATAAAGGAAGTATATACACATATCATAAGCGGTAATGGATACGCAGAACGATTCAAGGCTGTCATCATATCTTGACGTTCAGCTCGCAGTTACAAATTGATTGAGCTTCCCTCTCATGTTCAGAACATTCTTTGAATCGCTCGATCAGATTGCTGCCTTGCAAACAGTCCCAGGTACCTATAGTTAGAAAACCGAACATTTCTGATGAGGTGTCCCAATAGATGAAACAGCAAAGAATCCTATTGCCAACAGAGGCTTGTAAGCTTTGGCACACCCCACCCCCTCTCTTTCAGAGCATTGACTGATGTCAGCTCACTTGGTATAACTGGAAGAATGTCTGTCAGTTCTCAGTAGAACTGCTAGGGGGAGTACCACACCTTTGCATCATGACGTTTTGAATGGGGAAAGACTTTGACATCATCTGGCTTATTCCCCCTCAAGCAGGGCCTCTTGCAAGCCACTCAAAGGGTGGTATTGATACTGCAGGAGAAATCTGCAGGAAGATGTGTAGTAGATCGCACAGCCTGCAGGTGCAGAACAAGCATTGAATGTTGTGGAAAGGTATATTTCTTCTAATATGCAGAGAAGGTGAATCTTTGAATCAGTCGATGTTTTAGGAACAGTATTTGGTGATCATTCACCTTTGTTCTGATATTTCTGTTGATCTGATTCTGACCAGTACAGTACACAAAGAGATGTATTTGCCTCTACCCACAGTCCATTCCTCAGCTTTCATTCAATGTTAATAATCACAGTGTTGTTACACAAAGAATGGCACAAATGTTCTTCCTTTAATGAATTGACTGGTAGAATCTTGTGGGGGAAATGCACATCACAAGAAATACATACACTTGAGATCTTAGATATAATGATTAGCAGCAATCATGAAGAAATATTACATTGATTTATTTCCTGATCTCTTCAGCAACTAATGGACATTGACAAACTACATTAATAAGCATTTTCAAGTTTATTTACTACAACAGTGGCAACGTAAAAACTATGTCCCACTTAAACGTAAATTGTCTGGCACAGATGTAAAAATAAATTGTCTGTTGTACTGATGTTCCTGTTTATTTCTATGGGCTTATTTTCACTGATTAAATTCAGATGCGCAAGTTAACACTTACACATTGCACAAAACCCATGGGGTAAAGCTGTAGAGATTGTCAGCCTCTGCTGCCCAGCAGCATCCCGTTTGAACTCATGCAATTTCCTTATATTGCTGGGGTTTGCTGTGCAGGTCCCTGTATGTAATACAGTATATTAAAATTACTCTACGTGTAATTTTGAAATATTTTATGGCCTTATCTATTAACCCTTAGTCTTCCATGAGCTGGATTTATAATGTTTGAACATGTACACTGCAATGCTAAGTCAAATTTCAATTATATCAAATCTTAGTAATTGAGCTAATCCGATTTTAAGAATAGTTTTATTTCTGCAATGATATTGCATACAAATTTGTTTATTTTAAACAAAGACCTAAATTCTTCCTTTCTATTCCATTTTCCCCCCTCTTCCTGTAGCTTAGTGGTTAGAGCACTCACTTAACAAGCGTGAAACCTGTATTCGAATCCAAGCAGGTCAGGGCGAAATCCTGGACAAGTTTCCTTACTCCACACACCTAATAATAATCCCTCCCCCCCAAAATTAAAAAATTGGTCATTTTCAATCCACGACTATTTGTGGGTGTGCGTTTCACCCACAAATATACAGTCAATTCATTTTACAGTATATTCTGTGAAGCGCTTTGAGACATCAAGAAGACATAAAAAGTGCTATATCAAATGCAAGGATTATTATTATTCCAACTCTTTCCTTGCTCTCTTTCTTTCATTATCTTGATTTTTCGTTAAGATGTTATTTAGTTTTTTTTCATGATTGTTCCTTAAATGGTACTCTTACCTTTCCCCTGATGTATCCTGGTTCCTGCTGTCTACTCTGGAGGTAGGAATCACAATGGCAAAGCTGATTGTCAGATTGCCAGAAAACAAGCTCAGAAGACACTGAAAGCCCAGCGCTTGAAAGATTGAAGTAATCACGTCAAACCGATCAGGTCAATCATTTGGTGAGATGGTTTTCCCTGCATTGTGCTGGATTCCACTAAGTAGAGGAAATAAAGTTATCTGCGGCATCCCAACGGTTTGCAGGTAGAATAATGAATGCAAGGCAGTAACCTAATTTTCAGGTTACATTGTAAAGTACAAAGATTACAACTGAACCCCACTTTTAGATTACACCCCTGCAGTGATGACAGAGTATTACACCATGCATTTTCTATACTGTTCATTTTATTTGGTTTTATTCAACTTTATTCAGCTTGTGTCAGTTTTGATGCCAACAATGACTGATTGAATGGACACCCTATGTATTATCTGAACATGAAATTATGATATGATTGCATAATCTATTAAGGAATTAATTGTAGATTATTATCAGGAATTGTGAAAGCACAAGGCACTGCAAATGAATAAATTTGTTTTAATTTTGCATCTAATAATCCATACATCTGATAAGGTGCCCTTCACATCAGGAAGACATTTCAAAATGCTTCACAGGATACACAGTAAAGTGTAGTGTTTGTATGTTTTGTAGCCAAATAAAAAAAAGCTTTTATAGAAATATTACTGATAAATTATTGTTCGGAAGTGTTATATTTTTGCAAAAACTTTTGTATTTAGAATAATGCCAATGAAAAACAGAGAAATGAAAATACATTTTATCTCCTTATATTATTTGCTAAATATTACATAGTACTTTACAAATACACTCAAACTGAACATGGTTCTCAGTGTTAACCAAAGATTCAAACCAATGTGCAACAAAGCAATAATCTAGAAACTAACACTAATCATGAGTTGTATTAATTGTTCCTAAATGATGGTATTTTCTAAAAACTGAATAGAATGTACAGTACCAAGTTTTTGGAAAATAGATAATAACAACAACAACAAAATTACACTTGTATAGCGTCTTTCACATCGGGAGGACGTCCCAAGGCGCTGAATAATCCTCCATTTAAAAAAACCAATAATAATCTGGTCACTTCAATCCACAACTGTTTGTGGGACACCACTCTGTGCAATTGGTTGCCGCGTTTCGCCCACAATAAGTACAGCTTATTCACTTTACAGTATATTCCGTGAGCACTTTGAGACTTCTAGAAGACGTGAATGCAAGGATTATTCTTATTATTATTAATGTTCCTGAGGCTTGTGTGAAATACTTTATTGCTCAGACAAGAATGCAATTAATTTATATCGAAGCTCCTGATTTCACGCACCAACCCAATTTTGAAAATCCTGCACAAATCGAAAAATGACTCTGCTTAAATTAAAAATAACTACAGTAGGAAGCACCTTGCTGTGCTAGACTAAGAATACCAAATGCATAGTGGGGCTGATCAGCCGAGTAAACACTGAAGACAATGAACTTCATCTCACTAAACACCTGATGACAATTTAACGCAGCCCCTCTCATCCTCTTTCTGACAGATTGGCAATAATTAGACCTCATTACCACTATTAACAGTCATCAATTCCACACCACACAGGCTCATTCCTCACTAATCTGAAACTGCCTTTTGTGTGCCTGTGAAGCTGACCATGTTGTCCATTGTGTTTTCGCTCGAGTGTTTCTCTCTCTCTGTCGACAAGCTCTGGCCCCCGCACACGGTGAGAGATCTGTAGATGAGCTCTACGCTTTAAGTGAACGCCTGATCGCACAACCAATTAGGCTCATTTGATGTTACAGAATCGTGTTCTATGGTGTTAAACCCCCCATGTCATACGCGCTGCCTAAGCTCATTTGTAGTGTAAAATGAGATTGACAGAGCAGCTGCAGCAGGGTGCATGCCTGCTGGACAACTTAATTGTAAAGTTTTAAGGGCCATCATGAACGAGTGTGTGGAGATCTTATCGGGTCTGCTGAATTACAAGTGCTGTTTATTAAATGTAATCCCTAATCAATGACAGCAAACTCCTTGCAAGAGTAAAATTCAAGCAGTGAACAGTCTTTCGACTGGCGAGTGGAAATCAGCCACCACAAACCAGGATACTTGTCTCTTTTTACAGAAAATTCATAGGGAATTGCTCTTGTGATTTATTTCGAGATGTTAGCAGTAGCTGGAACTGGTGGAATATATTTTCTTTATAAAAAGCAAAGGCCTGTTAATTCTGGGTTAGTGATGGTCTGTAGTGCACATTCAAGGAGCATGTCAGGTCCTGTCATCTTATTAGCAATTATTAAGGCATACAGGCATGACCAGCCACAACTATTGATATGTTTGAAGTCAACCCACTGGGGAATGTGCCTGCATATAATTAAAACCTGGTTTGTGTGGTTGAAAAATGCTCAAAAGGGAAAAATGGTGCATCAATGGCACGAATGCTGGAGAAAGCACTAAGAGATCTAAAGGCATTTTGTGTGCAGAACCCGAGGATATCATGTGAAGTTGGCTGTTAAACAATCTCTGGTGTCATACATTGGGTTTCATGAATGAGACATATTTTACATCCTAAGGTGTTTTTTCCTGTTACTTGGGCCATGTACACCTTGGGATGTCCTTCAGGCTTGAAAGGCACTACAAATGCAATTTTGTTGTTGTTAAGGTTCTCATTTGAGAGATTTCCCAACACCAATATTGGTATTCCACATGTTAGCGTTTATATATCCAGTTTATAATTGTTATGTGAATAATGGCCTTTTATTGCTGCATTTCACCCCCCAAAATACAGTCAATTCACATTACATTCTGTGAAGTGCTTTGAGATATCTCAACAATGTGATAATGTTACATCAAATGCAAGGATTATTATTATCATTGACTGTCATTCATAAAAGCATGACATAATACAATGGTGTAGTAGACTGAAATGAGTTAAAAACCCATTTTACTGAGTTAATAAACCCATTTTCACCTCACTAGAATTCACACCTGCTTTCTTTATATACACAATGTTTGTTTTTAGTCCTTTAATATGGCTTATTTTGGACTTACTGCCGGGCAGCTCACTCAGTGACTGAGGTGTAAAACAAAACATCAGGTTATGCTTGAAAATTAGTTACCATTAAAATTTTCATTTATATTTCAACAGCATTCATTGACAAAAGCACTTACAAGAGAACATCAAATGAAAAAGCCTATTGGATCATATTCATCCAGCAATTCCACCCTTCAATCTTCCCTTTATGGCATTAAGATGCTTTATAAAATTAATCCGCTGTCCTGACCTCAACCCACTTCCTGGTAGCTTGATCAGCAATTTTCCGATATGTCAAGAAAAATATATATTGGTGTGTTTCTTTAAACTTGGCTTCAGAAACCTAATCCTGAGTAATCTTATCTTGCTTGTTACATGTATCTGAAAACAATGCTCAGGTACTGAATTATTACTTTTTCTATCCCATTTACCATCTTATATGTCTAGTTTTAAAGGTCTCCCTGAGATGTTCCTTTTCAAGGTCCGTCCAAAGCAATTGTGGTCAACCTGCGGGGAAAGCACCATGGGAAAGCACCCACCCCAGAACAATTAGCCTATACAAGTCTGTGTTCGATCGGTAGTGTGTTTTCAGTTTTTTCTTGATTGAATAATTCTTGATTTATGGCATAAATCAGGAGCTGAGCTTAATTTTCTTTTACAGATTTTTAACAAGGATGTTGTTTATTGCGGATGCAGCTAAACAATTGTGGCCACACTTTTCAACTGACTCATCTTATATCTCAAACATACCTCTGACAATGGAGATTGCCAAATCAGCCATCAATTAACCATTCATTTGGGTTCGGGGAGTATGGTTTCCAAATTTGCAGATGATACTAAGTTAGGGAGAATATTAAATATTGAGGAGGATAGTAGCCATCTGCAAGAGGATATAGATAAAATGGTAAAGTGGGCAGACAAATGGCAGATGAAGTTTAACACAGAGAAGTGTGAGGTGATACACTTTGGGAGAAGAAATGAGGGGAGGCAATATAGGCTAGATAGTACACTTTTAAAGGGTGTGAAGGAACAGAGAGACCTGGAGATTTGTGTTAGTGACTCTTTGAAAGTGGCAGGACAGGTAGGCAAAGCTGTTAAGAAGGCATATGGGATACTAGGCTTTATAAATAGGGGTATAGAATACAAAAGTCAGTAAGTGCTGATTAACCTCTACAAGACTTTGGTTAGGCCTCAACAACAACAACAACAAATTACACTTATAAAGCACCTTTCACGTCGGGAGGACATCCCAAGGCGCTGTACAGGAGGTGTGTGACCCGAGCTGGGAGGGGAGTGTACGGGAAGGGGTGATACAAGTAGGGGAGGTCGAAGAATTCGGGGTGGAACAAAAGGCACGGTCGAAGAGGAAAGTCTTCAAACCGGCCTTGAAAGAGGAAAGGGAAGAAACGAGATGGAGGGATTGGGGGATGGAATTCCATAGGGTCGGAGCAGAAAAACTGAAGGCCTGGCCTCCGATGGTGGGGCGGTTCGGGTGGGGGGCTTGGAGCAGGCCAAGTCCTGCTGAACGGAGGGTCTGGGTGGGCTTGTAGGGGGAGAGTAAATTGGTTAAATAGGGCGGGGCAAGGCCATGTAAGGCCTTGAAGGTGAGGACGAGGATCTTGAACTCGATCCTCTGGAGGATGGGGAGCCAGTGGAGACGAGTGAGGGTGGGGGTAATATGGTCGTGGAGGCGGGTGCGGGATAATACACAGGCTGCAGCGTTTTGGATGACCTGCAGCCTGTGAATGGAGGAACTGGGGAGGCCGACGAGGAGAGAGTTTCAGCTGGAGTACTGTGTACAATTCTGGTCACCACACTTTAGGAAGGATATTAAGGCATTGGAAAGGGTGCAGAGGAGATTTACTAGGATGGTACCAGGAATGAGGGTCTTCAGCTATGAGGAAAGGCTTGATAGGCTAGGCATATGCTCTCTAGAACAAAGAAGATTGAGAGGAGACCTGATAGAGGTTTATAGAATTATGAGAGGTTTCGCCAGGGTGAATAGGGAAAGACTGTTTCCACTGGTGGGCGAATCAGTGCCTCGTGGTCACAGATTTAAAATAGTTTCAAAACGAAGCAGGGGGAGCTGAGGAGAAATGTTTTCACTCAGTGGGTTGTTCGAATCTGGAATGCATTGCCTGAAAAGGTGATGGAGGCAGATTCCATAACAGCTCTTAAAAGAGAACTAGATCTTTGTTTAGGAAGAGCAGGTCTGTTAGGTTATGGGGAGAAAACTTGGCAGTGGGATTGAGTTGCTCTGTTCAAAGAGCCGGCACAGACTAGATGGGCCGAATGGCCTCCTTTTGTGCAGTATAATTCTATGATTCTATGATTCACATACAGTATAACAACAACAACAAAATTACATTTGTATAGTGCGTCAGGAGGACGTCCCAAGGCGCTGGACAGTTACTGGTTCAGACCCGAGCTGAAGACGGGGTGGGGTGGGGGGTGGGGAAGGAAGGGGGGGATAAGGAGTTGTCGATGGTTCCATCGAAGAGGAGAGTCTTGAGGTGAGACTTGAAGGAGACCAGAGAGGGTGCGAGGTGGAGGGACTTCAGGATGGAGTTCCAGAGGTTGGGTCCAGAGTGGCTGAAGGCTCGCCCACCAATAGGTTGGAACTGCTGTAATCTCCAGTGTAAGAAGTTTGCATTGTGTGGTTTACTGGAAGATTTATACATTGTGTGCTTTGTATATGTTCTCTCATTTGTAGAAGGTGTAATTCTCACTCGCAGAGGATGTAATTCGTACCTGCTTGATGTGTACTTATGTTGTTATGACACATTGTACTTTTTTTTGTGATTTGCCTAAGTAGAGACCTAATTTGTGAAATTTGCAAACCAGATTGGTTATGTTAATCGTGATTTCCAGTTTGCAATTTTCAGGAGCTGTTTGATTTGTGAGACAGGTAAAGTTGAGCTAAGTAAAGTCGCTCAAAAATAAATAATAGTAATCCTTATGTTTAATATAATGCCTTTCACATCAGGAAAATATCTCAAAATGCTTCACAGGATACACTGTAAAGTCTAGTGACTATATTTGTAAGAAAACATGAATTCTGGAACCCAGCTACATCATAAAGAAGGCCAGAGAACACAATGCACTTACATGAAAACCTTGTTTATCCGGTACTTATCCAACCGGCATACTCAACCAACAGGTATCTCCCAATTGTATTGGTAGATCTGGGACACTCGCGGTATGCTCACTTTGCTTATGCGTGCGCATAAGCATTTATTAAATTTACAGAACGCTGAAATGCATTTTTATCGATCATTTTACCGAGTGTGCTGGAATGCTTTATTAGTAAGTATCTAGACAATATTCTGTTATTATTTAGTCTATTATCAATATGGTATATTTTAAAATAAATAATATTTTTGTATACGATTTTCAGCAACTTGCCGCTCGAATATCCGGGATATTTGATTAACTGGCACCGGGCAGGTCCCGAAGGTGCCGGATAACGAAGGTTTTACTGTATCACAACTCAGTACCATTGCATGATTTAGACATGTTGCATTATCTTTATGTTGTGATTTATGTGTCGAATGATTTATAGTAAAAATCTTTGCATTTGATATAGTTCTTTGACGTCTCAAAGTGCATCACAGAATATACTGTAAGATGAACTGACTATGTATTTGTACGTGAAATGCGGCAGCCAATTGCCCTAAGCAGTGTACCACAAACAGTCGTGGATTAAAATGACCAATTAATTATTATTCTTTGATTTGGTTTGATTTGGTTTGGCCAATTTGATTTATAGCAGGGCAAAACATTGGGCAACTATCTTATTCCGCACGTCTCTGTTTACCTGCAGTAAGTAGGAACCCGGTTGTTAGATAGCCAGTTGGCAGATCACTTTTCCGGGGGTAATAATTCCTTTAAAAAAATAATAAAAATTGGTCACTCAATCCACGGGACACTGCTGTGCGCAATTGTTTACCGTGATTTGCCCACAAAATATAATCAATTCACAGTATATTTTGTGGAGCGCTTTGAAATGTCTCGAAGACATGATAAAGCACTATATCAAATGTAAGGATTATTACTACACTACAGGCTTTATAAGCGTGTACAGATTTCACTCCAGTCCTCTTATAAATATATTAACATTTTGAAGTTGTATTTAGGCTGTCGGGAAACAAAATGCTGTTCAAGAGCTCCATAATGCCTTCTTTCCATTATTAGCAAACCAGTTGCATCGCTCAGCACAATACAGCCTTCATTGTGACAAGCACACCCTGACCACACACATTTTCAAATCAAAAGTAGTGGGTGTCTCTCACCAAGATGCCATGTAAACAAGGACAAATATAGCTTCACAAGAATTGAATCTCCCATTCTCTCCTCCTCCGTTGTGTAAATGAGGAACAAACTTTGTGCTGGTTGAGTTGCCAACAAGTCTGGTACTTCGGTGTATTCAGCTGCTTCTTGCCCTCACTCAGCGCTGCATTCCCATTTTTGTCCCAAACTGCTGCTTAATTCAGTCAAAAGGAAGACCGAGGTGACTAGTCTCTCAAAATTAGGTGACATTGACAATGGCAGCAGTTTGTCAAGGTCTCTTGTGCTCTGTGAAAAGGTCACTGAGTAATCTATTTTGAGCATATTGTGGCAAAAATACCTTGCAACTAAATGCACGGCACAAAAGCATGCTCAGATCACTTATGTATAGTTCCGGTTCATTCCCGTTTGTGTCAGTGCATTAAATGATGCCAGTGGTTGAGGAGGGGGAAGGTGTATAAATACGATGCTAACAACAACATCAACAACAAAATTACACTTGTATAGCACCTTTCACATCAGGGGGACATCCCAAGGCGCTGGACGGTCATTATTTCAGACTCGAGCTGGGGACAGGGGTCGGAGGGAAGGGGGGGATTTAGTAGCCAATGGGAACATCGAAGAGGAGGGTGTTGAGGCAGGACTTGAAGGAGGCCAAGGGAGGGAGAGGTGGAGGTTACTGCAGGATGGAGTTCCCGATGTTGGTTAAAGTGGCTAAAGGCCCGTCCGCCAATGGTGGGCGGGTGGATCGGAGGACGTGCAGCAGAGCAAAGCTTCCTGTGCGGAAGGGGCAGGCAGGTTGCGTGGGGTGTTAGAGGATCACGGATGTGGAGTGGGGCAAGGCCGTGAGGGCTTTAAATGTGAGGACCAGGATCTTGGATTGGATCCTCTGGATGATGGAGAGCCAATGGAGTCGGGCGAGGATGGGGGAGATGAGGTCACGAAGCTTGGAGAGGTAGAGGACACGGGCCATGGAATTCTGGATCATCTGCAACCTGTGGAGGGAGGAATTGGAAAGGCCGACAAGCAAGGCATTTGCATAGATGAGCTGAGATGTAATGAAGGCATGAATGAAGGTTTCAGCGGCCTTGGGGGTAAGGAAATGATGGATTTGGGCAATATTGCAGAGTGAGGGATGGCAGAGTTAGTCATTGCTTGGATGTGGGGGAGGAAAGACAGTTGAGAATCGAACAAGACACCTAGGTTCCTGACTGGCTTGATGAGGTCGAATGAGCAACATGGAGGTTGATGCCGTCAGCGCCTGATGCGTGAAGGCGGTGGCAAGAGCCAATCTAGGGCGATGGAAGAGGTAAGAGTCGAACCAGGAGAGGGCAGGTCTGCAGAAATTGAGCTGGGAGGAGACGCGTGTAGGAGGGAATGATCGACAGTGTTGAAGGCAGCAGAGAGGTCACAGAGGACAAGGAGGCGAAGAGAGCCCTGATCACAGATGTTTAAAATGTCATTAGAGACTTTGACCAAGGCTGTCTCTGTGCTATAGCCAGCACGGAAGCCAGATTGAAGGGGTTCGAGGAGGAAATGGCAGTATCTGGCTGGTAACACTTCATCCATGATGAATAATATCCTCAGAAGCTGAGGGAAAGGGGCTACATTTTTAATGATCAGCTATGATCTAATGAACTCAAAGAACAGGCTGAACAGTTTCCTCCTGATCCTATATTTCTAAATTGTCTTATCAAGTAAAATAATCATAAATTGTGACACTAAATATACCGGAGGCGAAATATTTTTGTAAGGTTCCATGAGCTTCGAGATGCATGTTCCCAGTTTTTACAAACACTGAATTGTTTTAAAGTTAGTTGGGGAGGAATTGCTCATCTCAACTCTAGTCTTTGGCTGCTCAACATTTTCTCTTCCTCACGAGTGCCTTGTGCTTCATTTTACTCAGCGAGATCTTAGCTTCCCACAATGCATGCCTCTGAGCAATGTTCCTTCAAATCCTGTAACCCAGTGGTTAGAACACTCACCTCGCAAGTGAGAGACCTGGGTTCAATTTCTGGAGGGGCAAAACGTTGGGTAAGTTTCCTCATTCCACATTCCTCTGTTTATCCATTAGTAATTAGGAACCCAGTTGTTAGTTGGTTGGCGGATCACATTTCTGGGGGTAATAATTTTAAAAATAACAATAAATTGGGAATTCAATCCATGACTGTTTGTATGACACTGCTGTGCGCAATTGGCATTTTGCCCACAAAATATACAGTCAATTCACTTTACAGTATATTTTGCAAAGTGCTTAGAGACATCTTGAAGGTGTGATATGGCACTATATCAAATGCAATGATTATTATTATTAAGTTGGGATGATGATGGTTCGAGCTAGAATGTGCGGTGCTCCCACCAGGCAGCAGGCACTCCACTGGGATCTTCGTCACAAGAACAACAAAAAACAACAAAATTACAAGTGTACAGTGCCTTTCATGTCGGGAGGATGTCCCAAGGCACTGAACTGTCAGTGTTTCAGACCTGAGCTGGGATCGGGATCAGGGAGAGTGAAGGGAAGGGAGGGGAAGTGGGGTAACCGATGGCATGGTCGAAGAGGAGGAGGTGATATGAATAGCAAATGGTGCAGATACATATGTCTCCATTTTGGGCACTATAACACTGCTCAGATACAACTGCAGTTTTGTTGTTGATCCTAACCCAGTCAGCCTACCAGTATGTCAGCCTGAGTTCAACATTACAGATATTTTTTTCTTTAGCAAAAGTAGGTGAGATTCGAAAATCAATTCAAGTGTGGTAGAGTATAGAGGAAGGTAAATTGGTTTCTCTTGCTTTGAGTCTCAGATGTCCAATAAATGAAATCTCGGTTATTCAGTGTTCTGCTTATCTTCCTCTCCCTGGTGAAAGTTTCTGATTTGGATGATGGGAAGAGATTATTACAATGGGGTCTAATATGTGGTTTAAAATCCTGAAATCCTGAATACAAATTACAAAGACGGAGGCAGAAACTCCCTCTTCCCCACAATCCCCACATCACCACGATGGTACATGTCATTATCGGTGACAGAAGGTTGCAGATTTTATGTCTGTTTACATTCTGTGACATTTGATTGATGGCTAGCAACATCATGAGATTTTGTTAAACAAATACAATACTCAGAGTAAATGAACAATAATAAGAATCCTAATCCTTACATCTTATATACTGAAATGTTTCACTGAATACTGTATAATAAATCGTGTCTCTACGTCAATCAGTTATTCATTTCTTATTGGACACACACATAGACAGATACACAGACATTACATCTTTATTAGTATAGATAATCAACATTATTATTTTGTTCTGGCTCATAGTCTGCAAGTCCCACAGGTCTGATCATTGCTGATTTTTGCTTTTGTTTGGATCTGTATTAACCTTCTTACTGACTTTTAAGATCATTTCTAATCTCCACAGTAAAGCTGCATTAAAGGTCGGTGGCACCGCTATTTCCTTTTGGTGAAATCAAACACATATCAAAGCTGCATAGCTTTCTATAATTGAAGAACACATGTATTACAGATTGAAGTTCAATGAGGACACCAACAGATTTAAATATTCAGTGAAATATTTAAAATAGCTTTCAGATTTCCGTCAGCTCAAAAAAAACTCTGCGCTAATAAGTAGCCTTCACCACGTTGTAGATTGAAACATCAGAACTGGATTGTGAAGAGCTTTGCCATTTGCCTCTGAATCCATAGTCAGATATTTTCACTCTGACTAGCTGTCAGTTCAGAGAGCTGTCTCCGTGATTGATTCCCAGTGGGTCGACTCAGCCCGTCATCTTTAAATCTGAGATCAATAAAATAAGTGCTGTACTGTGATGATCCTCCTTACAGAGGAGGTAAGCAAGATTTTCCCGAGGTTAACATTACTCCTCATCCTCACCTTCAAGGCCATTCACGGCCTTGCCCCCACCTATCTCTCCCTATCAGCCCACCCGTCCTCTCCGCTCAGCAGGCTCTAGCCACCGTGGCCACCGCCCTAACCGTCCCACCATCGGAGGCCGGGCTTTCAGCCTCTCTGCTCCCACACTGTGGAACTCCATCCTGCATCCTTAACCTCATTTCCTCTCTTTCCTCCTTTAAGGCCGGTCTCAAGACCTTCCTCTTTGACCGTGCCTTCTGCTCCCTCCTAACTCCTCCACCTCTCCTACTCTCCTTCCCCTTCCCCCTACCCCGATCCTTCACCCCGTGCTCGGATCCCGACCTGACTGTTCAGTACCTTGGGATGTTCTCCCGATGTGAAAGGCACTCTATAAATGTAATGTTGTTGTTGTTGTACTCCAATGAATCATGCCTGGCAAATCCAGACGGGTCCACTGTCATCCAAGGTGTTAATATAGTTTTGCTGAGGTGTCTTTTGGCCTATAAAATATCTATTCACTTTACAGCATATTTTGTGAAGCGCTTGGAGATGTCTCGACAATGTGATAAGGCGTAACATCAAATGCAAGGATGATTATTATTAATAATGGTTGTCCAGCTTGTTTATCTTATTGTATGACTTGTAAATGTGATCATGTGCTCAAATCAAGTAAGAAATATTTGTGTTCTGTGTCCAAGAGCATCAGTCATGAGTCATCTGCTTACATATAGTGTATTTTATATTAGGAAAACATCTCAAATGCTTCCCAGGATATACTGTAATGTATAATGAATGTGTATTTTATCGACTTAAATTGTGAATTTAATCCAGAATCACACTTGCATCTATCTGAAATAAAATTTCAGGTCATTTGAATGATCAGGAGATATTCACAAATAGTGAATTAATGTTGGAGATGTATTTGCAGCCCCTCCACCTTGCTCCCTCCCTTGCCTCCTTCAATTTCCATCTCAAGACCCTCCTCTTCTATGATTCCATCATCACCCCTCCTTTCCCTCCATCCTCCCCGATCTCAACCCCAGCTGGGGTCTGAAACATTGACTGTCCAGCATCTTGGGACATCCTCCCGATGTGAAAGGCCTTATATAAATGTCATTTTGTTGTTGTTGTTGCAAAATGTGTGGGATTTCTAAAAGAAAATGTTCACAAATGATCACAAGAAAACTACCTGAAAACCCAAAGGAAGCAACTGCAGAACTTCGTCTAAATATACTTGATAATATAATTACATTTATATTATAAACAATTAACAAAACTACATTACCAAAACTCAATAATGAGAAAATAGATAGGAATGCAATAATTGATGAACAAAACAGAAAAGGGTTCAGGTTAAAAATGGAATTTCCTTTTGCATCATTCAATGTACTGAATTTGAATTATTGTTCATTAACAATAATAATTGTGGTATATCCATCAATTTTCAACCGATTTTCAATTACACTTGAAGAGGAAGGGGAAAAAAAACAATTACTGGACCATGAAATAATGTCTGTGATTTGGAACTTATGATCTGGTATAAACTGCAAATAGGAGCCTTTAATGAAGTACTAAAATTGTGCTTCATTAAATAGGTGCATACTAGCTATACACCTGCATAACATACGCGGCCTAGAGTTTTTGAACACGTTTATTCATATATTTCGAAACTTTTAAAAAATAATGTATTTGTTGTTTACAAAAAAAACGAGTGAGCTTTAATCACTAGGTTGTTTTTCTTTGGGGGTTTTTAAGCTGTATTGGTTTTTGTTTTCCTTTTAGAAGTTCATTGCTACAATTGCGGAAACAAACCTAAGGCTTTTATGTACAGTAAATATACTGATTGCTCGACCCCCTCCCGGGGCAATTCCCCATTCCAGCAATCGCGAGTATGCTCAATTTGCGCATGCTCACTTATTAAACTTACGAACTTGGAGGTTTTTACCCAAACCTCCAAAAAAAATGCTTTTTTACTGAGTGTGCTGGAATCTTTATTGGTAATTAGCCACACAATATTCTGTTACTATTTAGTATATTATTAACATAGTATGTTTTAAAATAAGTAAATTTTTTGTGTTGGGTTTTTGGCAACTTGCCGCCCGATTATCTGGCACAGTCAATTAGTCGACCCCCCCACCGAGTGTGCTGAATAAACAGGCTTTTACTGTATATAGAAGATAGATTTGACACAGCGCCATCCGCATCAGGAGGACACAATTGCGGAAACATACCTAAGGCTTTTATATATATATATATATATAATATATATATTTAGATTGCTCTAGATTATTACCAGTGGTAGTGCTGTGTTTTGATTCATCCCAATCTTGATGCTGGCTACCAGCCAGCTAGCCAGTCACTAAGGCAGTGTCTGCCCCATTCCCAGCCTCGTACATCACATGAAGGGGCACAAACATTCTTAGGTCCTTGTAAGATGGCACTCGGAACGTGGCTGATGAATGTTTCCTTCTTCCCCCCTCCTTTGCCATTGACAGATGAGAGGCAGCTGGGGCTAAGATTGGAAATGTCACAGCATGTAATGTTACACTTTAACTGCCCTCAATAGTTCACAATTCATTAGTTTTGCAGAATCGTATACTACGACAACATGACTAATTTATGATATTCACATCACATGTCTGGTTATGACTGAAATTCATTCTCTGTAATGATTCATGTGCAGAGTTGCCAGACAATATCTGTCCTTAAAATAATAATTCAATAATAGTTTGGTGTCAAGCCCACGCTTAATTTTCTACTATGATGCTAAATATAGGTTAGGGGATCTAGGAATGATTTCAGATGTAATTGTAGAAATTTATTCACTGAACACTACATTCATTAACAAATCAAATATAATCAGGGATCAATCCAGAGAACGGAATTAGATTAGAAAGTTTATATAGATGAAATGGCAATGAAGTTTTGATGTGCTCAATAATCAATTTCTAACCTGTTTCTATGATTCCATATTCTTTGAGGGTCAGAAACCGGGAACCTTGTGTCAGATAGCCAGCTGACCAAAAATAGTTTATGGACTTGCGTATCATGCTTACTCCTTGAGTAGGGTGTGTTTGGTGCTACTTTATTGTTACATTTTAATTAATACACAAACCATTAAAACACAATAACAACAAACTAACATTCATATAGCACCTTTCACAATGAGAGGACATGCTGAAAGAAGGTAAGACTAAAGAGAAATACAATTGCAACATGTTAACATGCCCAACATGTTATCTGTTCAGAGAGGACCATTGCTTTGACTGGATTTTGGCTCAAAGGCATGTGTACACATCCAAGTCTTACTGATGAGATAGAAAGACAAGCAGCAGCAATGCCTTGGATTACTGAAAATCTTGTCAGATTTTCTCATCAGAAACAGTACAGCCCCAGGGAAACCCTGCAAAGAGGCAGTGTTCTCATTCTACCTACCTCCATAAAAGTGAGGGGCTGAGTGAACTCATTAGAAAATGGCACCAAATCTTTACTGAAGCTTCTCAACCAATAGGCACTCGCAACACATTAGCAAATACATAACAAAAACATAACTGATATTGTTTAGATTAGGTTCAATGGATTTTACCCCAGGGCCAAACATCAAAGATGGGGTAGCTACCAGGAGTGCACAAAAGGAGTCAAGAGATTGTCAGGCAACAGTAGAAACATGTCAATCTGAATTCAGTGACCCTGGGGTGAGGAACCTCTCGCAGTAAACATTAGAGTGGAACCAAACTGAGGGAATCTTACTTGTCGTATAGATTAAAAACATAATTTTCTCCCCCAAAGGGTAGATAGTCTGGCCTGCATGAAGCATTCCATGCAGTTCATTTAAATGTAGCAGAGAGCCGTATTTCAATGTGACCACTCACTTCACGCCCCTTGTCAAACCTTCAGAAGACGTCCAGCCAAACTCTTACTTTTTGTCATGTTTGTAACATGACAAAAAGTAATGTTTGTAACAATATACATACAAACTACTGTAAAAGAATGACTCCTGATCAGTCTGCACAATAGATTGTGTGGTGCTGGAGAGCAGCACCACACATCCTCACTGGGTGAGGATCCTGCAGCTGGCAGCAGTGAATGCCATATTGAGGAAACATCTGTTTGAGGAGTTTATGGATCAGCTTTTCAACTAAGGATAATTCAACAAAGACAGGAGTTAGTGCAAAAGGGAGCTACTTAATTGACTATGGACTTTATTTACATTATACTGTTTCTCTAAAATTACCAACCCTTCACGTAAGCTTAATTGTCACTCAATTGTCCCCTCAGAAAGTGAGCAGGACTTGCCCCGCCATTTTTAAGTGAATTATCTTTGACCCAATTCCAAGCCAGAGCAACCTTTAAGCCCAGCTGAATGAAGCACTCAGAGAATTGACAGCCTGCATTACTTATGCTGTATTATTTTTAAAGAAGCAGGGACGGGGCCAGAATGATGCATTTACAGGGCAATGTGTCCTAGTTGCAGTTGTCTCCTATATCATGCATGCTCCCTTAATGCCCTGGCCTATTAGTAGGGGGCAAACCATTAAATAAAACCAAGCCACAGGCTAAAGAAGGTCTTTTGTTCCTTGTGTACAGTCAATTCACTTTACAGTATATTCTGCAAAGGGCTTTGAGATGCCTGGAAGACATGTTGCACTATATCAAGTGCAAGGATTATTATTAGTAATATTATTATATCTCTTATCCCTATTTTCGTGGAATATAAATTTGCCACTGTTGGCTGTTCAGCAAATGGAAGCAGTAATCAGTATGCAGGAGTGATGGAAGAGTTGTAAGGTGCTAGTACTTGCCAGTTCCAAAAGGAATGCATCCCTTCCTGTGAGAGTTCTGACTAAGGATCACCCCACAAATATTAAATACTGTATTAACCCATCTCCTATGATCAACATGCTGCAATTTGTTGTGTTCTATTTTTATGTAGCTTTACAGCAGAGGTCAGGCTTCTCTGTGACACAATCACACACAGTCAGTCATGCGTCGAATGCAATTCTTCAGTAACTTTGTAATTTAACTCCCCCAAAAATCTTTGTGAAACATACCATGCATGGTGCCTCCTGCTGAAAATGTGCACAAGAGGTGCTGGTGTGAGTAATAGAGAGTTACCATGTATCCAAATCCTGTCACGCTTACAAATAAAGGTAGTGACAGATTGTCCTCCAATTGAAGAGCACTTCAGCAAAATTACTTTTTCAGATTGAAATTCTGACTTCAGTGCTCCTCATTGTGAATCTCTGCCTCCCCATTTCTGGGCCTGAAGAGTTGCACAGGCTTAGATTCCCTTTATTCTTCAAATACAAATACAGTCAAAAAGCTCTTGGTAGCATCATTTCTACAGTGATTTGAACAAAAGAAGCATTCTCTGGGCATGTGGTTTCCTTGGCGAACGTTGATCAGAGCATTCAATACTAACCGGATTTGTAATTTATTGAACATGTCAACATCCACGCTTTTTAATTGTGCAGAGGTAATATTATTTTCAAAAGATCAGCAATTGAAATGAACTACACATGCTGGAATTTTAAACAAAACAGTCAGAATTGAAGTAGATGGTTGTCCTGTATTTACTGACAAGTAGAAAATAAGATATCCTTGGTCTTATGCCATCCAACAACAACAACTTCGATTTATATAGCGCCTTCCATGCCGGATGGTGTCTCAGAACGCTTGGGCCATTGGGTATAACTGAACATTACACACCCCAGTCAATCAGCAAACAGATACAAGTCCTGGAAAATATCTGTCCACAAAGAGAAGGAATAGAGGCACATAGAGAAGCAGTTTTGTTAGTTCACGGCCTAATAAAAAATCCCCCAGTAAAAACAATTGAATTAGTCACTACAATCCACGACTGTTTGTAGGATACTGCTGTGCGCAATTGGTTGCCGCAAATATAGAGTCAACTCACTTTATAGCATATTCTGTGAAGCACTTTGAGATGTCTAGAAGATATGATAAGGCACTGTATCAAAGCCAAGGATTATTCTTATTATTATTGTTATATCATAATGTGAGCAAATGTCTCCTGAATTTGTCTCTACCTCTTCTAGCAACAGGAATCACTCACATTTATACAGTAACATTCTATCACTTAAAAGTAACACATGAAACACTTTGTAGAATGAGATTATTGTATTTAGAAATGAGGTGAATGCTAGCATTTCCACTGAAAATAACTTTCCCAATACAGATCAGAGGAAACATTGAACCACACATCCTTGCCATCAGCTTGCCAGAGTAAGGTTAGTGCAACATGCATTTAAATTTATTGTACAAATATTATTGTAACCCTTCACATTTCTAAATTCAGTCCATTCTACAATAGCAACTTCTAATTATATAGCATCTTGGAATACTTTCCATGGATGAAGTAGAGCTTTGACCAAGGCGGAAGTGAGAAGAGGTAGGTTTTTAAAATGGGATTTAAAGATGGAAAGGGGAGGGTTATGAAGGGATAAAGGGAGTTTCAAAGGTTATGTGGTGGCATGGTGCTGATGTGAGAAGAGCAGCTAGCTAGAGTTAGTCGAGCAGAGGACAATATGCGGAGGAGTGGGATAGAAGAAAATCACAGAGATAGGAAGGTACTAGGATGTGAAAGGATTTTTAGCTGAGGATATGAACTTTAAAGTCAATCTGATGTGAATGAACAACAACCTCTTCATGTGGGGTACCATGCTAGAGCGTTTGACAATGGCGGAGTCTGATACTGAGCCAAGCCAACAGAGGGAGGGAGTAGATGACCATTCCCATAATCAAAAAGGAAGGTCTATAGGTGGGATTTCAAAGTAGGGAGGAGTGATGCAAGCCAGAAGGATTGGGGGAGAGAGTTCCAGCATAGTGAAGCGGTGGGGACGAGGGACAAACAGGAGGCTGGAAACAGCCAAGTGAAGTTAGCTGGATAGACAGGAAGGGGAATGTTGAAAACAAGTGAGAGTATCTGAAATCAATCCATTCAGTAATTGGGAACATGGCAAGGACTGGTGTAATGGGCTACGGAGCTTTGTGCAGGTGAGTATCTGTGCGGTCATGTTTCAAATTACTTGAATGTGGTGTACAGTGGAGCTGGGGAGATCAACAAGGAAAGCATTGGAATAGTCCAGCCAAGAAGGGACAAAGACGTAGATGAGGGGTATGGCTCAGCGGTTGTGAATCCAGCAGACAGTGGATTCTGGTATTGTCTAGGGTGATGGCCACTGTGGTGAGGGTGCAGGCAATCACAACAGAAATACATTGGTTTAGCAACTTTCATGTCAAGAGGATAATTCATGCTGTTGGGCAGAACGATCCAGGACAGGATTTCCTGAGTTCTGGGTGACCTGCAGCCTATGGAGGGAGGAGTTGGGAAGGCTGACGAGCAGGCAGAGTTTTACATGAGCTGTAGTTCTGTAGCATACAGATGGTAGAAATAGATTGTCCAATGAGGAGTCCATTTGAAAAGACCAGACACCAAATGTGTGAATAAATTGTTTCGGCAGCATTTGATGAGGGATGCCGCCCGCCCGCTGCGTGTGACTGTTTTTGCTCGATTGTTTTTTCAGGACATTCCACCTGTAATCCACCAATATGAGGGCTGTTGCACAAAATGAAAGTATTGTGAGTTTCTTTATTTCCTCAACATTAGCCCATTAAGCCTGACAAAAAGGATGCAGTTTCCTCCTACCCTGCCAGTTTCCTATGCCTGTTGTTTTTTCCCTCTCCTTCTTACATATTTAACAGGTTAATCATTCCATTAACAAACAGGCTTTCACATTGTTGTTGTTTCCCCTAATGGAACAAACCCCATCCACAAAGGTCCCCCAGTGAGAGGAGTGAATGGTTAACTATAACACAGCAGAGTATGGAAACCCAGGTGGTCACAGTCAGTGATCGACAACTATTATCAACAGTGAGGTTTGAGGTTTTACTGCAGCAAGTTTTCCTCAGTTAAACACACACATCTTCATTGAAATGGACAAACATACGGAAAGCAATGAATGTCCTAGCTGCTCCTCTGGACCACCAGATATGCACTACCATTGACAAAGTGCTGAGATACACTTTAAGAAAGCCACAACATTTGGTGTCTCATTATAACTGAATTATTTATAAGCTTGAGGATGTTTTTGTCTTTTGTTAAAGCATTGTCTCTTCCTTGTCCTCTCTCTAGATCTCCATGTCACTCACCTCCTTGTCTCTGCTGATTTTATTCTGAATCTGGTCAGTGAGTATTGGGTGAGAATGGGGGGAGAAGGGAAGAGCGCTGGCCATTTGGTCAAGAGACTAAGGACACAGTCTATGGTGAGAACACTTCCCCACCATTCCTCACCATTCTGTTTATAGATGCTTCACCAGAACATCATTCCACTGCCACTTTCAGGATACATGAGACAATGTGTGCTCACAGTCCTCCTTCATAAATTACTAAAGAGCTACTAATCACAGGAAACACTCTACAAGTGCACAAGGCTGAACCCTTTATCCACAGAATCAACATATCATTGCTCCTTTCTCTATTTGTTTTATTAACATCAGATCTTGCTCATCTATATGGCTCTCACCTCCTCCACCTTCCCGGCTTGCCCCTAAAACTCTCCAAACCTGCGTGTAACCTAGGCGTCAGGTTCTACCCCCAACTATCCTTCCTCCCCACAGGCGGTCCCTCACCAGCCCTGCTTTTTTCCACCTCCTACGGATCACTCGTCTCTGGCAATATCTCGCCCCAAAAGCCGCTGAAACCCTGGTCCATGCCTTTGTCACCTCTTGGCTGGACTATTCCAATGCCCTCCTCGCCGGTCTCCCCTCCACCACAACCATCAAATACAATATTCAAAACTCTGCTGCCCACATTCTCACCCACACCAGACTTCGCTCTCCCATCACTCCAGTCCTTGTCAGACTTCACTAGCTCCCTATCCAGGAGAGGATCGATTTCAAATCCATCCACTTTTCTGCACCCCTACCTCTCTGAACTTCTCTCTCCTCAAACCACCACCCGTTGCCTTCACTCCACTTGGTCTGGCCTCCTCCATGTCCCCCGAATCCTCCGCTCCACCAACGGCAGCCATGCCTTCAGTCACCACACCCTGAGGCTCTGGAACTCCCTTCCTCACTCGCTTCGCCTCTCCCCCTTTCTTCCCAGTTTCAGGTCTCAGCTAAAGACCTTTCTCTTCAACTGCATCTTTGGTCACTTTTCCCCCCCTGCCTCGTCCCTGGGATCCGTTATTGTGAAGCGCTCTGAGATGCCGTCTGGTGTGGAGGGCGCTATATAAATCGAAGTTGTTGTTGTTATTCTCTCTGTTTCACATCACTGTTTCTTTCCTCATAATTTTAACAACAACAATTTAGGCAGCGCCTTTCACACAGGATAGAATCTCAATGTGCTTAATAATGACGGAGTTTGAAGACGAGACAGAAAAATGAGTGGTGCTCATAATTGTTGTTATAATTTCAATGTTTTTCTTTCAAAAATGTGTTTACCTTCCCAATTACAAATACCTTGCTTCATTCCAGAACTGTCAAACTCCAGCTCGCTCTTCAATCTTTTACTCTTGCTTTTTCCCTTCATTTCATGCTAAATTATAATAATCCTTGCATTTGATGTAGCACTTTGTCACATAATCAAGACATCTCAAAGCACTTCACAGGATATATTTTGAAGTAGATTCACTGTGTATTTTGTCACATTATTAGTGCCTCTCTCATTCTCCATCACATATGTGTTTGTCTTTTATCATTTTATCTTTTAATTTATCAGCACTATTCCCTTTGCTTCTCTGAAGTTACTTTTTGATATCCTGTTAAACTGCGCACAAACCGCTATAAATGTGCTTCCTGCCTCCTCAGTGTGTTGAAACCCAAACAATTCATATTGTTTCCGACTCTAATGCACTCTTTCCAGTCAACACTGTGGAATTTACTATCTCTGTCAGTCTTCCTTTCCTGCAATCTACAGGCTTTGAAACCCAAACTTGGTGTCAATATAGATTTATCTTGACATCAATCTTATTCTTTCCAACCTTGGTTGACGACGCCTTTGGTTACCTCCCCTCCCTCCCCCGCCCACTTCAACCTCTTGCCCCCACCCCACCCTCCCGACCTGATCCAACCCTCAGCTCAGGAGTGAATCCTCAACTGTCCAGCAAGTCGTCTTGACATGATAGGTATTGTATAAATGCAATTTGTTGTTGGTGGTGATGGTTGTGTTAGTTTGTTTTAATTAGTGGCACAGTTGTCATCAGGTTGAAGGTTTGGGATTCAAGTCAGATGGCTGACACCAGTGAGGCACTGAGAGGCTGTTACAGTGTTGGAGGTGCCGGTCTTCAGATATGACACTAAACTGAAGTCCCATCTACACCTGTTCAGGTGGATGTTGAAGACCCCATGATATATAAAAGATTTGTCGCAGAGTCCACATTAATTTGTCATTCACTTCACGGTTGTTTATGAATTTGCTGTCTGCAAAATGCCTGCTAGGTTTGCCTACAACAAGCATAATTACAAAGCAGAAGTTCTTTGAATCATTTCAACATTATAGGTACTATAGATAATCTGTCATTCCCACATTCCTGCTCAATGAGCCATGATTTGTTACCTTGGTTTCTCAAGGTAACAAGATAAAATCTTGTTACCTTGAGAAACCAAGATAAAATCATTTTCTAATATTGATCACATCGTTCGTCTGTCCTAATGCAGTAGCAATAATCAATGTAAGACTGCATCATTAAGACATGGCGTCAACCACACAGTTTCATATAAAATCCCTATCCCCCTCCACCATCATTACCCACCTTTTCCCCTCCCACCATGTACGTACTTGCAGCAGCAGGTAACCACAAATTCCTCAAATGCCCTCTCCCAAATAATAAATACATATTTTTGCAAGCACTAATTGGAATTTCCCCTCTCACAAGTGTAAACTCGTGATAATGCTGTATTCTGTATAGAACATTATGGATAGGTGGAAGTGATTACAGGCCAATAATCCTATTGAGTGGTTCAGACAACATAGGCTGTTGACATGGATCATACAGAACAATGCCAGAACATGTTAGGGATCATTGCCTTAAAGCGGCAATATCTTTATGCAGAAGTGGCAAGCATTTTGTCATTTATTTGCAAATAAATGGAATCGAGTTGAGATGCATGACATTACCATGATAAAGCTGATCTCTGTCTCTCTGTACAAAACGCCTGCTCATCATGGGATATTTCAACTTTCTTCTAAGTTCCCTCTGCCCCATCTCTGAATTTGCCTCCCTCCTCTCCACTCTAAACCTCACTCTCCACGTAAACTCCCCCCTCCTGTATCCCCCTGTCAGACTCTGCCACTGTCCAGCTTCTGGGACGTTACCATGCATGAAGGGCGCTATATAAATACAAGTTGTTGTTGTTGTAAAGTTGATGCATGGACATTCTGGCACATTCCCTCTACAAACAAGAGGTGATTTAAGATTTAACAATGAAGATGTGCTTTGGTTTATGTGGATTATCCATTCTTTTTTATACATCAGGCTTTTTTTTGGTGGGGTGGGCGGAAGAGGGAGATGGGAAAGGGGCATATGTAGCCTAGTAGCAGCTGCAACAATGTGTATCAACAGTCAGTGTCATTGATTTGTCATGAATGAAGCATTGAGTGAGTAATGTGATCACTGTACCTTTCTCAAGTGATAATTCATGGTTGAGTGTCAGGAAATAACATGTATGATACATAAAAAAAATACAATAGCACGTACAGACAGACAAGTGAACATCACAGCTAAATACAATCCACTATGCCATCTAAAATAGAAGTACCCGGACTCTGGTGACAAGACTTTTTTTCCTTCTTTGTAAAAATCTTATTTGATGTAAATGAAATTAGTCAGTAATATTAAAAAAGTTTGTTGTACAATTTCAGCAGCAAATCTCAAGAGGGAAAAGTGAAAAAACCAGGAAGACATACAACATGTGTTTTTATCAGTGCACAAAGACACTGATCCCTGTGGCCTTGTTCTTTCACTCTTTCTTGTCTACCTCTGTCAACCTCACTATTATTTTCACTCTTACCCGACTCTTCAAAGCCCACCTCTATTGTGAAAATAAAACCTTTGTAGCTAGTCTCTCTCTCTCATATGATTTCTGTTTTGTTCTCTTCATACTCTATGTTTTCCCTCAATTACTGTTTTACTCCTGGCCGCTTTTCTTTATCAATCATGGTAAATTGCTGATGTTGCTTAGCCAGTTCAATGTGTTATTGTAGTTATCATATCAATTGAGTTCTTAAATGCATAATGAATTTCACCCCCAATGTTCCATTTTTGTATGCCTCACTTCTTTCTAATTGACCAGCAGAAAAAGGTTTGTTACTGTGTCTGGCTTGAGTCCTCTGTTCTGCAGCTCTATTCTTCATCACCTCTCTGCCATCAGTATGTCATAGATCAGTTTATTATATTATTTGCCCCCTTCTGCTGTGCTATTTTGTGAAGTTTTTTTTTACATTATCCTGTATTTTATATATGTCACAACCTCCCTTTGTGGTATCCTATTCCAATCACAATTTATCCTTCGTGTAAAGAAATACTTCCTGGGCCTCATCCAACCTACATCATCAGCTGTGACCAAAGTTTACAATTGTTCGCCCCTAACCTCACCTCACTCCCTCTCTAAACTGTTTTCTAGTTCAGCCTGAAGTCCTTCCCCACCCTTTTATTCCATCCCACCATTATAAAGAATTACATGAAATCATTCTACATGAATAATAATAATCCTTGCAATTGATATAGCACTTTTCACATCTTCTAGATGCCTCAAAGTGCTTCACAGAATATACTGTAAAGTAAATTGACTGTTTATTTGTGGGAGAAATATTGCAGTTAATTGCGCATAGCAGTGTTTCATAAACAGCAGTGGATTGAAATAACCATTTTTTTCAAGGGCACTATATGACTATAAAATATTGTTGTTGTTGAGCTGTCACTGTTTAATATATTATAAGAGTTCTTTGATAGCTAGCAATTTTTATTCCACTCCAACTCATCTTTTACTGTCCATTTTCCAATGGTTTAAGGCACCACAAGCAAAATAATAATCCTAGCATTAGATGGATCACATCAAATCCAAGTATAACAAATCACTTCACACAATATGTTTCTTTGGTGTAATGACTTTTGCGTAGGTGGAAATATGCGGTGCTGGTCAAGGCACGGATGTGGGGGAGGAAGGAGAGTTTTTGATCGAACATGATGCCGAGGTTCCTGATTGGCTTTGTGAGGTGGAGAGTGCAGCCTTGGATGTTGAGGCTGGCAGCGCCCGATGTGCGAAGGCGCTGGCTTGAGCCGATCAGGAGGGCCTCGGTCTTACTCACGTTCAATTGCAGGAAGTTGTCCCTCTTCATCTTCATCTAGAAAACATGAAAAGTGCTATATCAAATGCAAGGATTATTGTTATTTATACTACTATTAGTTAGTCTTATTAATTCCTTATTATTCATATACTCTGGGTCTCAAGCACATCACAGCCTTTTTATTAATTTCCCATAAATAATATTATTTCATTACATTTATACAATTAATGAGTCTAACCAGAAAATCTGAACGATAATTGATTGTGAACACCTTCAGCCCTGTTTACTTTAAATATATGGAATTAGCTTATGTCTGGACTACAAAAGGAGACTCAAAGGTAAGAGAGTATCTTTCTGCAGAAAATGTATTGACTACATTTCCTAATGCTTGAAGGAAACTCACTACCACATTGTGGATTCTGTTTTGAAAGCACCTGAATGTACAAGTAGCTCACATGCATAGGTTCCACTTATAGATCAATACAAATCATTGGTTCAAGAAACCACCTGGTTAATATTAGACCATTTAGTCCAAGAAGGTCCTAAATCCAAACCCAAGTCTGTGCTGAATTAGCTCATTTTACCATGTCACTGATTAGGCCACAACGACTGGCTTCAGAGACCTTGGAACAGGGAAGTGGGAATAAAACATAGAGAGGTCTCAGCATTTTTGGTCAGCTGGATGTGTGATGCATGTAGAAACCCATCACAATGTTTAAGAGTATCCAAACCAGACCAAGAGTTCCATACATTCAATCTGCACATGGAAATTTCAAGTTGTTAATTGGAATAGAATGGACACTCTTTCCCTGGAGTGAAGAATCTTGCTTTCTAATTATTTAGACTCTAAAGTATTAGGCGGAGGTTGGCAAGAGCCAAGTTTTAGGGATCCCAGAGTGTGTGTTGGGATACTGCTGGAATTTCACCATGTAAAATCATACAACTTGACTGTCTCACAAGCTTTCCTGCTGTTTGTCCAGCTAGGATCTGTTAGGCCTTTGGCTTGCAGGGTTAACAGAAGTGGAGTGGGAGGAATCTCTGTTGCCAGTGACTGATCTGCCCTTCCAAGTATTGCTGATAAGCCAGGCTGGCTGGGCTGACATCAGCAGTGCCCTGGAATACTGAGGACCCACCTGACTGGATTGCCGACGCTGACGAAAGGTGATCAACCTGAAATGTTAACCCATTTTCCTCTCCCCATAGATGCTGCCTGATTTTCTGCATGTTCCCAGCAACTTCTGTTTTTATTTCAGATTTCCAACACCTGCAGTACTTTGCTGTTTGCAATAGAGGGTGGGTTTCATTCTGACATTCTGTTGCCAAATTATTATTATTGGACCCAATTTTTTTTAAAAAAAACTGTAGCTCTGTGACCAGCCAATTTACTCTCATCTTGAAATTTTCCAAACAAAGGATAACTTCAGCCTCACTGGAACATTAGAATTCTAGCGTTGTGACAGATTTCTGTATTTATAGACAAGCATTTCAAAAAAATCTATTACAGTTTTATTCGTTTATAATTACACAAAGTGAGTGCTGAGTAAGGGGGAGGAAGGTGATCAAAGGTACAGTTTTAAATGGTGATATATAGATAAAAAAATATGAGCAGGTCAGATAGAGAGGGTATACATATGCATACATGTTGATCTACACACAACCATATACAACACTGGCTTATGATTTACTAGATATAGGGATAATAGACCTGAGGTTATGTAAAACTCAGTAATGTTATTCCCATTTAATATTCTTAATTTATCACTTAAAACACCACGGTTGACCTCATTTTGGTGAGCATATTACCTAATAATATCCACCAGGAGAAATTACTTTATGTATTTTGTGCATAATTGCTTATCAATAAACAATATTTTGTCTTTTCCAATAAATATTTTGTAGATTTTATTTTCTGACCCCTATACATGTTGTGAATGTTGCACCATCTAGCAGCCCACACAAAACTACAGAGAAATTGCACAGAGAGAATCCTATTATACTCCAATTGTGTTTTCAGCCACAGGTCTCAGATGAGAAAGAAAATACAATAACTAACCAATTAAGCATTGTTACCCAAAACACAACTTACGACCTGGACCGGCTAGAAAAGCTGTACGCAAAATTCCAATTCTGTAAAGGAGGGAAATAACAAAAGCTAGAAGCTCAGACAGTCCACATTGCGATGCAGCTTGATATTTCAGCAATAATTAGCTTTTGATTGTTGTTTTAAAGATGCCCATGAGGAGAGGAACTTTGGTGGAAATCTAGGCAGGAGTTTCAAAAAGTAGCAGTGTGGTAAAATAAGTAGGAATTCAGTGAGATAGGGCTGGACATTTCTCCTAGCAGGCAAAAGTTTTGTCTTGTACAGTATTTGTAGACGAATCTGGAAATCGGTGACTATACCACAAGTAGGTGAATGGAGCTGTCCCAGGCTGTCTGTTCAGGTGGCCACTGAAGATCCTGTGAAACTATTCAAAAAGAGAATGTAGTTTCTCTGGTGTCCTGTCAAATAATACCCCAGATTAAAAACAAGGCATTCACTTTGTGCAGACATTGCTGTGCACAGATTGATTGCCATATTTATCTGTAATTATACAGTCACTACACTTTACAGAAAACCTGTAAATACTTTGAGACATTTTGACATGATAGATTTAATATCAAATGACTCCTGTAGCCCAGTATTCAGAGCACTTGTCTTGCAAGCGAGAGACCTGGATTCAATTCCAGGCAGGGCGAAACCTTGGTAAATTTCCTTACTGCACACGCCAGATGCTAATCCCTCAAAAAACAATAATAAATTGGTCATTTCAGTCTACGACTGTTTGTGGGACACTACCATGTGCAATTGGCTGTCGCGTTTCACCCACAAATATATAGAAATTCACTTTACAGTATATTCTATGAAGCGCTTTGAGACATCGAGAAGACGTGGAAAGCACTATATCAAAATGCAAGGATTATTATTATTATGGATTACTATTAGCAACATTGAAATTCCTATCCTCGCATTTAATCCCATCGACCCAGGAAAAAGTGACCCAACTATTTCTGTGGAGACCTTCAATTCAAGACTAATGGCTCCATTTATTCAATGTATTATAATGAGTCACTATATCTAAATATATGATCCACAGAAAGACAAATGAAGTACTATTTTATGGTGCTCTGTTATGTTGGAAGTGCCATCATTTGAATCATATGTTCTAAAATGTTTGCTGGTTCGAATAGATGTTGAAGATCCCATGCCACTATTTGAAAAGAGAAGGGAATTTCTATCATTATCCTGACCAATCTACCAAGTCAAATTGATAATTCACTTCATATTAAGAATAATAATAATAATTCTTGCATTTGATATATTACTTATCACATTGTCATCTTGTGTCAGACACCCGGCTTACCAAACAAAAATACTTCCTTCCAATTCTGTTTCCCTGTGTTCCTAAGTGAAATTTGCCTTCCTTTACTTCAAGATGTGCATGTTTTCAAAGACAAAATGATTCATATTTCAAGGACAGTTATTAGTCTGTAAGGATGGTTTCCTGTGGAAAAGAAATATTGCACTAGAGCGATAGTAAGTTACTCGTTTTAGAATGCGATAGAGGCGTGTTTATTGGGACAGAATAAAGGGAGCTTTGCTCTGAATCTTATAAATATATTCCTAACCTACAGATTGCTAATTGGAGTGAAAATGTGACCTGTGATGTGTTGATTTATACATAGATTAATTAATATCAGTAATACCGGTAATTATCACCATTGTTTACACATGATCAGCCAATAACTGAAGGATTAAGAACACCTGTCAGATCCAGCACAATAATCATAATGGTTAGGATTTAATCTGTTTTTAAAGTTCAGTAAAACTGGTATTCTATAACACACACACACGCAGTCCCCAAACCAGTGATATCTAGTCACTGATCTTTTAATCGATGTGTTAATTGTCAATACTGGTAATATCACATAATAATCTTCAATTTGACATAGTGCCTTTCAGGGGAATGTTTCAAAGGGTTTCCCAGGATTTACCGTTGAATGGAATTGGTTTATTTTGTAGGTGAAAGCTGCACCCAATTTGTGCCCAGCAAAGTCTCCAAAACAGCCAAATTGTCATATTTTGTGCACATATATAATTAATATATGAAACTTGGGTTTGCAAAATTGCTGTTCAGTGGCAAAATATGTTTATTTCTCAATACATAACCAAATTTTATCTTTGATCAAACACAAATGACTCCTCGCAATATGTAAAGAAACAGAGAACAAGCAATGGATTTGTAAAGGATGATACCAGTGGCTAAAAACAATGATCAGTTAACACAAAATACATCTCAAACACCGAATTGCAAGTCAACAATCCTGAACTCCTCTGATGATATTTTGTTTTGCAGTTTCCACAATTATGACTTCACAGTGAAATACATGCAGAAAAAATCTCCCTGTAAAATTCTGGTGAAATCCCTTCCTGTCCAAAATATTCTTAGCAAATAGGTTATGTTTCTAATCATTAAAGGAAATTAAATGTTTAAATTAAAACAATATTTTCCCCCTTGGACACGAAATCATCCATCAAATAATTGTTAATTTCCATAATTTTTTTGTTCTCTTAAGATTAGCAGTCACCCTGGTTGGTGAATTAATTATTTAGGATATGTAAAACTATTTTAAAAGATATACCAACTGAGTTTTATTTATTTGATACTCCCAGTCTCCGAGACGAGAAACTGATTATTATGTTTTATTAACTGTTTAGTAAAATATTTTTTTTAACTACAGTTACTAAAGCAGACAGCCATTTATTCTCACATCTTGGAACAACAACAACAAAATTACATTTGTATAGTGCCTTTCACAGGCCCCATTGCGGATAAGCAAGTAGTGATAATAATTAGACATCACACCAAAAACCAATTGATTGCTTTGCTAAATTCAAAATCATCCATCAGTAAAGTAACACATTTTGCAAGAACTCTCTTTCAATTTCGCTCAATGTCCAGCTTTCTTTGACTATCTATCTCTGACTTTCACCCTGTTTCTAGCTTTCTTATTCTCTAACTTTCTGCTTGTTTCTAACCTTACATTGCATACCACTATCACTGCTTCGTGCTTGTCTGGCTCATTTGGTAGGCAGTGCTCTCACCTTTGAGTCAAGGTTATTGGTTCAAGCCCCACATCAGGACTTTGAACTCACATAGTGAATGACAGGGCCGTACGCAGGATTTTTAATGGGGGGGTGCGAATTGCTAGTGATGGGACCAACAATGGCCGGGGGTTTGCGGGCTGCCCCCGAAGCCCCCTCGAGGCTCCGACGTTTTACACAGTTTGAGGTCTTATTTAATCGGTTCAGAAGATCAGGAGATTAGGTGACTCATGAGGTATATACCAGGCTTCTAAACGTTTACTGGCGACAGCATCTGACAAATAGTGAGCTATATGGTACACTACCACACTGGTATCACAGACATTACTGCAGAGGCGTCTTAGGTTTAGCGGACATAGCTGGAGAAGCCGGGAGGAAACTGTCCATAGTGCTACTATCCTATGGGAACCATTGCACGGTCACAGAACACGAGGTAGACCAACCCTAACATACATCGATACTCTGGAGCGCGATTCGGATATTGGCAGGCGGGAGTTTTCAGGCTGCATGGAGAGAAGGGATCAGTGGAGAAGTGTGGTTGTCAATGCCCGAGTTCGCTCGATCAGATGACGGTGAAACTATTTTTATGCCAAATTCGTGCGACATTTATGTTTTTTCACTCTGGGTACAAAACTGAATGTGAAATAAAGTCGCAC
Source organism: Hydrolagus colliei (assembly GCA_035084275.1). NCBI lineage: Eukaryota > Metazoa > Chordata > Chondrichthyes > Chimaeriformes > Chimaeridae > Hydrolagus > Hydrolagus colliei. The sequence goes on from CM068744.1 coordinate 53,695,243, forward strand.
TGTTTATCTTTGCGGTCATATTTTTTTGCATGCCAGTGGACGTCTCTAAAATAAATTTTTAATTACAGGAATACATTTTTAATAATATAAATCACATGTGATAATCAAGACAAAACAAGAAACATGATATTTCAGAAACACGCCTATCAAAACTTAAGTCATTTTTACTTACATTTATCAGATTAAAATACGATTTCAGCTTCCACAAAGTGGTGCTACCTTTTTATGTAGTGACTGTATACGGGATGATTTCCAATTGACACAACACGTAGACATAGGCGCTAAAGCATAGGCCTACGTCCATGAGTATCTTCTTTAAAGATAGGCATTTCCGTCCAGACACATATAACTTTTTTGTTGGGTTCTCAAAAGCTTTAATTTCTCAGAAGCTTGTAAATATGTTGTCATTGTTTGCTAGCATTACAGTCACACCTCTCAAAACTTGAGTAATTTATACTTACGGTGATCAGATGAAAAGATGATTTTAGCTTCCAGTAGTGGTGCTGTCCCTTGTGTCTGTATACGGGATGATTTCCAAACGAGGATTTGAGTCTTGGCGCGCGCCTATGTTTATCCAGTCACGAGTCACAGACTCGCCGCGTCATTGACTCGTCTATCGACGCGGTATGTTTTGGGTAGACACCGAGTGTGGTGTGCGACTCGATAATTTTATATTAACACTAAAACATTCAAAGATGTGTGTTTATAATTTATACATAGTTTTGAAGAACTGATTGTTACACAAATGCTCAATAAATTTACTTTACTTGGTATTTAAATTTGATAAAAAATACAATTCTCTACCCCGGAAAATGTGGACCTTTTACAATTTGGGGGGGTGCGTACGCACCCGTCGCACCCCCCCTGCGTACGGGCCTGAATGATCATGTTTCTTTGGAGCATTGTTGGCCAGGACACCAGGAAAAAAAGACTCCCTTCACTCTTTGAATAGTACATTTAATGTCCACCTCAATGGACAGCTGAGACCTTGGTTTAGCATCTCATCCAAAGTCCGACACCTCCAACAATGCAGCACATGACCAACATTACATACAAGAGTCAGCATAGATTTAGTACCATGTTTCAACATTATTATAACTGATCAAACAACAACAAAATTACATTTCTAGAGAGCCTTTCATGTTGAGAGGACAGAGAGGTACGAGGGTGACTCAAGGCACGGTCGAAGGGGAGGGTCTTGAGACCAGTCTTGTAGGAGGCAAGGGAGAGAGCAAGGTGAAGTGTAAGGTAGGGGCAGAGAGGCTGAAAGCCTGGCAATCGATGGTAGGGCGGGAAACATGGATCAGGCTAGAGCATGCTGAGCAGAGGGAGCGGATACGTTTATAGGGGGTCAGCAGGTCAGAGAGGTAGGAAGGGGCAAGGCTGTGGAGGGCCTTGAAAGTGAGGACAAGGATCTTGAATTCGATCCTCTGAGGATTGGGGAGCCAATGGAGCCGGGCGAGGAAGGGGGTGTTGAGGTCATGGAGCCTGGTGCGGGAGAAGACACGATCTGCAGAGTTTTGGATGAACACTTCCAACAAAGTACAACATGTCAACATTCTTGCAAATAATCCACCATCCATCACAAGATTTAATCAAACAATGGAAATGTCTGTCTGAAAATTAATATTTTTATCTCACTCTTTTGTTAATGTTGGATGACTATGACAGAGCTGGGTTTATTTGATTTGAATCCCTAACTGTCCAATGCCTTGGGACTTCACTCACACATAAAAGACACTATACAAATGGAATTTGTTGTTGATTTGCTTTCTGTAATAGTCAGGTTCTAAGTGTAATTTGTAATATTTTATCACCAAAGGAAAGTATTCATTATTCTCTCAACATTTCTTCGTTCAGCGCTTTGTGATGCTACCTATGTAAATGCAAGTTGTTGTTGTTGCTGCTACAAGTATGTCAAAGCATAGAGTTGTTGTTTTCCTCTCCCAAAGGTATTTGAATCCTTTTTTTTCCTTCTATGAAGGATTAAAATCCATGAGTGCTTAGCACCTTGTGATTCCCCATCAAAGTGTCAATTCCCTGTGTCAAACCATGGAATGCTGATTTTTAAAAAAATCTGGGGTGAGTGGAGAGAGGTGTATTTCACAGAAGAGTTCAATTCTGATCTGATATTCATGCATATTCAACCTCTGCATAGAAACCAGGATAGGGAAAATTGGTTTATTTTATTGCCCTACCCCAGTCAATTGCATCAACCCATTGGCTTCCCCAGCTGAGATCAGTAAAGTCGGCACAGAAGTAGATTTTAACTTGGAACCTTCACATCTACATGACCTTGTACAGCAACAAGCGTTGCCTTTGCCCACCAGGCCATTGTAGGCACTCCTATCTACTTACTTCAATTAAGCACAAGTGGAATAGAACTCCTGCTCTCATTAACACCTCCATTATCAACATCGCTGAGCTGCAGATTCTCACCCACCTGCAGCCTGACCCCATTTGCCACATAACATATTTTGAAAGGAAAGCGTGTCTGTCTGTCCCTACGCTGGACTCTGAGACAGTGTGCAGTGTAGCAGGACAGACAGCTTTTAAATAGAGTTAAAAAAAACAGTAGTGGCCAACTGAGGGTCTGTGAAAATGACATTCATGAAGGAAGGCATGTAGTTTCTATCAAAAGGAACATATACCCAAGTGGAAATAAGCAAAAAAAATTATGATCAATATCTTGACAAATAATGACCACATTGAGAGAAATTGCATGGCTCATTGGCTTTTTTAAATCGAACCATTTAACTACAGTATGTTATAAAGTAGAGGGATGCACGTGTATTCTTTTGGACACATATTTAAAGCCTGGGATGCTCAGACATTACTATACAATGCACCACTTGCGAATTTACACACAGTTACTCACTGGTCACTTACGCTCATACATACCCTAATTCAGCATTACTTGTTCACACAAACAGACACAGGCTGACCCACTGTCATACATACAAATTATCTGTTTACAATGGGGAAGCTGAAACCTGCCTTTTTACCTCACAAATATAATATACATGACTTCAGCACAACAAATGCAAGGATCTTATCCCTAGAACTTTTTTTTTGTATGTGTAGGAAAACAAATTCTTCCAAGAATGCAAAGTTTATGTAACTAAATGTGTGCCACAAATGCTTTTTTTGGCGTATTTATTATCGTTTTCAAATATCTTACTACATTCAAGAAATTTGGCAACAGGAACACATTTTTCTGTCTGAAAAGACCCAAAACAAATGGGTTTTGAATATTATTTTTTGGTTCATACATCCCAATGCTGTTCTCAGCAATGTCAATGAAGACCAGTCAATTATAAAATACATTTTTCTAGAAAACAATTCTTTGCATTATGTGTTATTTTTCCATAAGTAATATAGAGTAATCCAATCTAGGGCTTGCTTTCAGAATTTTGCCAGTGCTGATCTGCGAAGATTTTCAGGAGCTCCTTTGGAAATTTACAATGCATGCACTCGGCGTGTAGTCTAGTTAGTACAATAAACAACTCGGTGTGCACTGTTTGTACAGGTGAGATCTCCTGCTGGCTGCCCACCCATAAATCAGGATCATTTAGAAATAGTGAATGGGAAAATGGTAAAGTGAAATCTAGGACACGTAAAGTCTAGTGTGTGGCCTCCCTTGAACTGAGGGTCACCAGATTGTGAAGAGTAAAATGCTGGCCTGCAGTAGGTTTTGTGGCAGGAGCTGCAATTGAAACCATCAGATCTAATGGTTCTCATCAATCTCCCAAGTCTTCTAAACACGAGGAACAAGTCTGGTATCACAGGCATTTGTGAAGTAATTCGGAGTGTATTGTGCAGACTGTTGATTTTTCTCTATTATTTTTATCTGTGTATTTTGTAGGCGAATGCAGAAACCACTTTGCACACAGCCATGTTCTACAAACAGATCTACTTAAACTTATTTAAGGGATTTTTGGCCAGGACACTGGGAGAAACTTCATTCTCATTTTAAATAGTCCCATGGGATCTTTAACTTCCACCTGAAATGAAAACAGTTAACCTCTCAGCCAAAGAATGGCACCTCCAACAAAGTAGCACATTCAGCACTTTGGAAAATTCTTTACTTCAGTCCATGATTTCAGATGGCAAGTTTACTATTGCGAGAAAGAGCCGAGTAATCTGGACAAATACCGCGCATGAAACACTGGGAGACCGAATGATCTATTTTTTTCTAATTAAGTAAAGGTGCATGTTAATACTTGTGCTAAGATCCAGTCATTCTCTTAAGAAGGATGTAATAAGTAATTTGGGAATCTCTGATAATGAACACAGATTTTGTCACTTCTTGGCTGGACTATTGCAACGCCCTCCTCTCCGGTCTCCCCTCCACCCTCTCTTCCCAGTTTCAGGTCACAGCTAAAGACCTTTCTCTTTGACTGTGCCTTTGGTCACCTTTCTACCCCTGCCCCGGCTCAGTCCCAGGATCTGCTATTGTGAGTGTGAAGTGCTTTGAGTTGTTGTTGTTGTTGTTGGATTGCAACTCAAAACCTATATATGCTTGTTCTACTTTCCTCGTGCCTCTTAAAGTATTATTCAAGGTTTACTTTTTCAATGCCTTTATAAGGGTCTTCTCTCAGTTGTTGTCACTCAAGACTGAAGAACTCCAAGTGTTCTACATGCTGGGATGAATGCCAACACTTTATGTAACAGCCTTAAACATTAATTTAATTGGCTCATATAGTGAAAGATAACAGGTGCAATAATCCCACTTCTGAAGTTCCCCGGTATTGTATATACACTAGGGTCCGTCGATATGGAAATTTTCCGATTTAGATATATCGATGGGCTCATATCGAGATATACAGGTTTTTCATATATCAATATGAATCATATTCAAATATCGATATTTTCAGGTTTTTCGTACTGCGCATGCGCACGGAGCGCGCATACCGAGTGTGCGCGAATTCGGAGTGCATACGCGTTCCCGGGTGCACGCGCATTCGGGGTGCGCGCGCATTCGGGGCCTATCTTCTCAGGAGGTAAATATCTTTCTCTCTCTCTGTCTCTCACTCTCTCCATCTCTGTGTTTTTCTGTCTGTGTCTCTGTGTCTCTCTCACAGAGACACAGAGACATCTCTATCTATCTGTATATTATCACATCCACCCGTCTCTCCCCCCACCCCCCCACCGTCTCTCCCTCCCCCCCACAGCCGTCTCTCTCCCCCCCCCAGCTGTCACTCTCCCCCCACCACCACCCCCCACAGCGTCTCTCTCCCACTCCCACCCCCCAGCCGTCTCTCTCCCCCCACAACACCCCCAGCCGTCTCTCTTCCCCTCACCCCCCCACAACCGTCTCTCCCCCCCACCACCCCCCCAGCCGTCTCTCTCCCCCTCCCCCCCAGCCGTCTCACTCCCACGATCCCCCCAGTCCGTCTCTCTCCACCTCACCCCCTCACAGCCGTCTCTCCCCCCCCCCAACCCCCAGCCATCTCTCTCCCCCTCCCCCCCAGCCGTCTCTCTCCCCCTCCCCCCCCCAGCCATCTCTCTCCCCCTCACACCCCCCCCAGCCGTCTCTCTCCCCCCCACCACCCCAGCCGTCTCTCTCCCCCTCACCCCCCCCAGCTGTCTCTCTCACCCCCACCCCCCACAGCCGTCTCTCTCCCCCTCACCCCCCAACCCCTTGCATACCTGTATATTGTATTCGAGGACTATGAATACAATATGGCGGCTTTGCACCTCAGTCTGTGCATTGTGTGTAGAGATGAGCATTCTGGGTCTTATAGTTCAGTGTGCTCGCATTCCGATTTTTTACCTCGATTTATCGTTTTTCGATATATTGATATTTTTTAAATGCCTATATCGGTGTATCGATATGAAAATTATATCGGGTTTTAGCGATATATCGATATATCGCCGGACCCTAATATACACCCATAGAAAACAAATATTTGTGTGCTATATTACAATATGCTATTACAATAATGCTTAGAATAATCTTTGCATTTGATGTAATAATAATAAGCCTTGTATTTGATATAGCGCTTTTCACGTCATCTAGACATCTCAAAGCGCTTCACAGAATATACTGTAAAGCGAATTGACTGTATAATTGTGGGAGAAACACAGTAGCGAATTGTGCACAGCAGTGTCCCACAAACAGTGGTGGATTGAAATGACCCATTTATTATTGGGGGTTTTTAAGGACTATTATTAGGCATGTGGAGTAAGGAAACTTGCCAAGGTTTCAGCCTGCCTGGAATTGAACCCAGGTCTCTCACTTGTGAGTGCTCTAACCACTGACCTATAGCACCTTATCAAATGCAGTACCTATATTTTGTGGGTGAACACAGGAGTCAACTTGTCCTGCAAACAGTAATGAAGTGTTCACTTCTAGGCTCAACTACGGGAACTCTCTCCTCGTCGGCCTTCCCAGCTCCTCCCTTCACAGGCTGCAGATCATTCAGAATTCTGCAGCTTGTGTACTCTCCTGTACCAGGCTTTGCGATCACTTCACTCCCACCCTCACCCGTCTCTACTGGCTCCCCATCCCCCAGAGGATAGAATTCAAGATCTTCATCCTCACTTTCAAGGCCATTCACAGTCTTGCCCCCACCTATGTCTCTGGCCTACTGTCTCCCTATCAGCCTGCCGGCACCCTCCGTGCAGCCCATGGCCTGCTCCACGTCCACCACCCTAACTGCCCAACCATCGGCGGCTGGGCTTTCAGCCTCTCTGCCCCCACACTGTGGAACTCCATCCCGCAGCCCCTCCACCTTGCTTCCTCCCTTTCCTCCTTCAAGGCCAGTCTGAAGACCTTCCTCTTCGACCGCGCCTTCGGCTCCCCCACTAACTCTTCTCCCTCTCCTTCCCCCTACCCTCCCCGCTCGGGTCCCAACCTGACTGTTCAGCGCTTTGGGACGTCCTCCCGATGTGAAAGGTGCTATGTAAATGCAATTTTGATGTTGTTGTGTTGTTATTGTTGAAGTGAATAACCAAATATAACTGGGGGATTGTTAGCTGGGAAGCATTTATTTCTCTTTCTGAATCAAGCCATGGTATATATAAAGCCCACCTGATCAGGCAAATGGGACCTCGATTTATTATTTCATCTGCCACGTCCATGCAACACACCCTCAGCACTGCATTTAATCTAGATTGTGAGCTCAAAATTAATCAATAATCCTCCACGTGAATTGGTCATTCACAGCTCTTGGTGGGACTTGCAGTGCACAGTTTGGTATGCCTACTAAAACAAAACAGTGCACTTGACAACGATTCCCTTTGAGACATTTTATTGTCACAAATGCTTTAGGAAACACAAGTCATATTATCACAAACCAATAATTAAAATGAGCAATCTATCTTAATTACTTGTTGACAAAAGATAAATTTTGCTAAAAAGAAAAAATCATTATATGAGAAACTCTATTGTCTGCACTCACTTATGAAAGAATTTGGACCGGATAGTAAATGGCTGCCAACACTCACAGAACTTTATTTGTGGGAGTATCACCACTTTTAAATGAGGAGTAACAGGGAGAAATATAAGAAGAAAGTCTCTATTTCGTATTAAATCTAGTGAGGAATGCAATATTGTGAGGTGAGAAGAAAATCCTTTCCCTGAGATGGAGAAGCAGAGAAACAATAGCAACTACTTGGTCATCTCACTTATAGTCACTAAAGATATCCTGGGCAAGGTTTTAAACAAATTCTTAATGAGTCAAAATAACTGTCTATTTGAGTCATAGATTTAATTAAAAGTTTCTTGCTTTCCTTAGAACAATTACCTACTGCCTCATAGGCAAAGGTTATAATTCACATCAAAGCTCAAGTTTATGCTGGTGAACCTTTTGAGGAGGACAGGTTTGCAGGGTTATGGGGAAAGAGCCGGGGAGTGGAATTGATTTCGAATAGCTCTTTTCAAAGATTCGATGGACCGAATGGCCTCCTTTTGTGCTGAAAAATTCTATGATTCTTTCATTGTTGAGTAAAATAAACTGGCATACAAATGTTTGAGTTTTTATCTACATGGTTATAGTTCTTCTTTTCAGTGAACAACTGACAGCTTTCCAATACTTCATGTTTGAAAGTTTATTTTGATACGAATTGCTTTACTTAAATTCAAATGATCAAGACCAATTTGCCACTGAGCTGCAGATCAATTAGTAACAATGAAAGAAAAAGTCCAGATAATGTAGCATTACTGAAGAGGAATTATCTCTGTACATCTCACTTTCTCTTAAATATAGTTGACCGTGTTAGGTTCTTTGTCATAAGCTAACTCACACAGTAAGCACAGGCCTAAATCAGAGGTCAATATGTTGACATACCAAAATTATAATAACAAGAAGTATTGGTGCTTGGCAGTTTACTGTTGGAAATGTTCCACCCTAAGAGAAGTACTTGTGCTTGACACAGGAAATCATATCTGATGGTTCTGTGTTAGGGTTGTAACATAAATGTAATACTACTTCCTTGGTCAGCATAGGAAATCAGCAATACATTAGACAGGACAAGATGAGGGAACTTAAATTTGTATTTGCAGATTTTGTAATATTATTTTCTGTGATTGCATATTTTATTCATGATGTATTCCTAAAGGAATGTGAGCATGCATTAGAATAATTAGCACAGCTGTAAACAATTTGTTCCCTGGGTACCATTCTGCATGGCGGTCAGTGCATAAGGCATTTTCTATATTTGGGTTTTCTGTCTTTCTCAGAGGTATAGATAAAAGACACGGTACATTCATTCAATGTAGATATGCCATTTGCTGATTAAAATGCCATCACAATATCAGAAAGATTGTTAGTGATGTATAATAATAATAATCCTTGCATTTGATTTAGCGCTTTTCACGTCTTATCGACGTCTCAAAGCGCTTCACAGAATATACCGGTACTATAAAGTGAATTGATTGTATATTTTGTGGACGAAATGTAATAACAAGAAGTATTCTATACACTGTTCTGGTTTATTATTTTAGAAGATCACAAGAGAGCTTTAAATAAAGCTAATGTAATTTGATCTCATATGTTCAGAATGCCACATCTACTGCATGCACTTTACAATTTCAAAAATCAGTATTTTTTTTATAGACACAAGTTCAGAACCATGACTTTGTCCACCATTTCTGGTAACTTGTTCCGGTTGTTGGTTGCACTTTGTATAAAGAAACACATGTAGGGGGCAAATGGGAGAGTGGGATTGGATAAATGTGATACAAATAGTGTGGACTTGGTGGGCTGAATGACCTGTTTCGATACTGTAACATTCTATACGTGTATATATCTTTTTCATACAAAGCCTAAATATTGCCTTTGCATCTTGCTGCCTTGCTATATATGAAAGTATTGTCCTAGATTTCCCTTATCCCATTTAACATCCTGTATAATTCCTTTAATACCTTTGTAAAGTTGCCTCTAAGACATCTCTTTTTGAGATAAAAGTTTATCTAGTAATTTCTTCTTAGCTCATCCCTGTTACACTGCGAATCAGCCTCATCATGCTATTCTGTACTTTCAACCAATCTTAAACAATCCCTTATGTTCAGCAACCAGAATTGTATACAGTATTCTTAGCAAACTATTGCACATCATGATTATGACTTCTGGATTCAGTCACTAATTTGATAATGTAGCTCAACATCTTGTTGATGCGATGGGCTGAATGACCATCTTCTGTGCTATAAATTTCAATTTTATTTGCCTTTGCCTCAACCCTTTTAGACATGGAGAAAAATTAGTGAATTAATACACTTTGTTTGTTGCAACTTTGTCATTGACAAGTTTTGTACCATCCATGGGATATACGTACATCCCAGTTTTATAACCCATGTACAGAGCCTTGCACGTTTTTATAGAACTTTATTTGTTATAAAATGGCCCTGGTGGATATCCTTTTCAAGCTCTCTCCATATGAAATTGGCTGCCATCCTTAATGTCATAGTTACACTTACCTATATTCCCGAATCTGCAAACCCAGATAATTTATATGAACTGGGAAAAGGAAGGATCACAGAAAAGAAGCCTAAAACATCCCATTCATTATATCCCTCTATCTTGACCTAGTTTCCCACTTACAAATCACCCTCTGCTTTCTTCCCTTTGCTAACTTGATGAAAAGAAAAGGCAAAATACTGTATGTGTTGGAAATCTGAAATAAAAACAGAAATCACTGGGAACACTCAACAGGTCAGACAGCATCTATAGAGAGAGGAAGGTGAGTTCATATTTCAGGTCAATTACCTTACGTCTGAATGACTTGATACTCACTGACAGAATTATAGAGTCAAATGACACTTTGTCTAAGGCCTTTTCCAAGTCAACATAAAATATATCATACAACTTCACATAATCATATTAGGTTTTCACCTCCTCGAAATGACTCAGCTTGTTCAAGAAATGTGTACCCCTTCTGAATGTATGCTGCTGTCACTTTATTAGCTTTATATTCATATAGTTCTCTTTCATTTTGCCTCTGATGATTGATTCCATCAGTTTACCAATTATTAAGGTTAAGCTAATGGGTTAGTAGTTGTCAGCTATGACCCTGTCACCATTCTTAAAAATGGGAACCACATTTGTCAATTTCGAAGTACTCTGGGGTATAGTTCACAAGTGCTGTGAATATATAGCTGTTTGGCTGCTTGAGCCAATCTCAAACGTCTGCCTAGCTATTGTCAAATAGTATGGTTCACATCCCTAGTTTATGAAGTACCTCCCAAGAAATAGCCATTTAATACATGAACTATCTCCCGTTTGTCCTTATTTTCAACTCCCTCTGGGTCCTTAGGGTTTTAACTTCCTCCGTTGACTAACTGCTTACTGTTATAATATTGAAGGAAAAATTGGCATTATGTTTTGCATCTGCTGCTTATATCCCTTTCCAGTTCTCAATTACTTAACCTAATATAAATGGCTGGCATAGATCCAAGAGTTCATCACATGGCTCAGATTTCTGCTGTGATTGATTAACGATTACATCATGGAACATAAGGGGGATTTTCTTCAGTAAAAAGTGATTACTAATTCTAATTTTAGTTGAAGATTGTTGAAAAAAATTGAATGCTATTGCTTCCTCTTTAGTCACGAAGAGAACATACAATGGCACAGAGTAATGTTGTTAACAGTTTTTAAAGGGAAAGGCAAACAATCCTTCTGGCTTTACTAAGCAGAGAGTTGTAGTGAGCGGCTGTTTTTCAGATTGGAGGGAAGTGAGCAGTGGTGTGCCACAGGAATCGGTTTTGGGACCATTGCTGTTTGTAATCTACATCAATGATCTGGACTTGGGTGTACGGAGTACAGTTTCCAAGTTTGCAGATGACACTAAGTTAGGGAGAATAGTAAACAGTGAGGAGGATAGTAGCCATCTGCAAGAGGATATAGACAAATTGGTAAAGTGGGCAGACACATGGCAGATGAAGTTTAATGCAAAGAAGTGTGAGGTGATGCATTTTGGGAGAAGAAATGAAGGGAGGCAATATAGGCTAGATAGTACAATTTTAAATGGTGTGAAGGAACAGAGAGACCTGGGGATTTGTGTTAGTGACTCGTTGAAGGTGGCAGGACAGGTAGACAAGGCTGTTAAGAAGGCATATGGGATACTAGGCTTTATAAATAGGGGTATAGAGTACAAAAGTCAGGAAGTGCTGACTAACCTCTATAGGACTTTGGTGAGGCCTCAGCTGGAATACTGTGTTCAATTCTGGTCACCACACTACAGAAAGGATGTGAAGGCATTGGAAAGGGTACAACGAAGATTTACTAGGATGGTGCCAGGATTGAGGGACTTCAGCTATGAGGAGAGGCTAGATAGGCTAGGGTTATTCTCTCTGGAGCAGAGAAGATTGAGGGGAGACCTAATAGAGGTTTATAAGATCATGAGGGGTTTCGACAGGGCAAATAGAGAAAAACTATTTCCACTCGTGGGTGAATCTGTGACTCGTGGTCACAGATTTAAAATAGTTTCAAGGCGCAGTAGAGGGGAGCTGAGGAGAAATTTTTTCACTCAGCGAGTTGTTCGAATCTGGAATGCATTGCCTGAAAAGGTGGTGGAGGCTGATTCGATAACAACTTTTAAAAGGGAATTAGATCTTTATTTAGGAAGAACGGGTCTATTAGGCTATGGGGAGCGGGCAGGGCAATGGGATTGAATCGCTCTTTTCAAAGAGCCGGCACAGACTAGATGGGCCGAATGGCCTCCTTTTGTGCCGTAAAATTCTATGATTCTATGATTCTACTAGTGGCCTGCTGATTACTACAGAGGAAAATGGTTTGTGGTGGCTAAGTGTTCATAGATTCTTTGATTTCGGCTCTTCCTATCATCGTGAAGCAGAATTCACCAAATGTTCAATTGTTCATCCACTAATAGGGAATGGGAGCTGGGTTTAGATCATTATGAGACAACTTGTTTGACACTACTGATGCAGAATTTGGTATACATATGTGGTGTCAACAACAACAAAATTACACTTGTATAGCATCTTTCACTGCTAGGAGCAGTTTATCGCAATTTGAACACATTGGTTAGAATTTAGAAAACTGCTCTAGTTTTTGTTCACAATTTTTTTCCGACTCTATAGCATTTGGCATTCTGCACAAGATAATAGGAGAAGGACACCGTCTGATGATCCCCGAGATAAATCACAACTGAGCTTCAATATTGGCCATAACTATGATTCGAACCAAGATCCTTCCACTTTAGACTCCAGCCCTGTTAATAGACACAAAGTAATTTTCCTTTCAAGATTGTTAACTAGCATGGCTGATTGAGAGGGCTACAATGGGATGTATTATTGCACAGGAGCCCAAAAAGATAAGGAATAAACTGAAACATGGAATGCATTTTTTCTTCATTACAAATGGCTGTTTATCTCAAAACTGTTGCAACTCAATTCCTCTTTATTATTCTTTAAGGGAAGTGTGACCTGAACAATACACCTGGTGGCTGATAGCTTTGGTGAAATTGCCTCAATACACACAGCCACTAATTAACTAATTCCTGCTTTGTAGTTCCTGATGCAGAACAAAAATATCAGACAGGACTGTTCCTTGTATATTGCAATATTTGCATTTGAAACATCTTCAGCTCTTCACCCAGCAGCAAGGTGTGCACCTCTGTAGAGTTAGAAGTCTAATGAATATTTTTTAAAGATGGAAACACACTTTAAGAGAAATTCCACATGGGTCACAATTTACAACAACAACAACCACTTACATTTATATAGCGCCCTCCATGCCAGACAGCAAGCTAGGGGGAGGGTGACCATAGGCGCAGTCAAACAGAAAGGTTTTCAGGTGTGACCTGAAAATTGAAAAGGATGGGGTGAGGTGAAAGGATTGAGGGAGGGAGTTCTAGAGTTTCGGGGCGTCATGGCTGAAGGCATGGCTGCTGGTGGTGAGCGGAGGATTCAGGGAACAAGGAGGCCAGACCCAACGGAGCGGTGGCAGTGAGTACTGCTATGAAGAGAGTGGAGGTTAGAGAGGTAGGGGGGTGCACAGGAGTAGAGGGATTTAAACACGAGTGAAGATCTTGAAGTCAATCCGTTCTGTGACAGGGAGCCAGTGAAGTCTGGTGACAACTGGGATAATGGGGGAACGAAGCTTGGTTCCGATAAGAACGTGGGTAACAGTTCTGTATGAGCCGGATGAATTTACTTCATTTATATAGCATTTTGAAGTACACAGTAGTTGGCAAATGCTTAAATCCAACCTTGATTTTAATCTCCGTAAATCGTAAAAGGAACTACTGAAAAATAATTTCAAAGTTAAGACTGAAATCAACAATTTGGAGTGGGGTGTAGGAGTTGGGGGAGGTCATTGTAGGCACAAAAGAAGAAGAAAGTGCAACATGAATATTGGGAAGGATAGGGCAAGGTGAGGGATTGAAGGAGGAAGTTTCAGGGCGTAGCATGGTGGAACAAAGGACATGAAACAAGCAGGAGCTGGAAACAGTTGAGCGGAGACAATGGGTTGGGGAGTAACAGATCAGAGAAGTAGGGAGGTGACAAGCCATGAAGAGATTTGAAGATAAGTGAGTACAGTATCCCCAAATCATTCAATTCAGTGCGAGTGAGTATGTGGGCAGTTGGGTTGAACGACACTATACAAATGTAAATTGGAGATAGAATATAAAAGTGAGGATTTGATATTGAATTTATACAAAAGCAAAGCTGAATTTAGGCGTGATCTTGGCTGAGTATCACCTCCGAATCAGAAGTTTATGGGTTAAAATCTCACATCAGATCTCCAACTCACATTATCTTAGGTGACTAAAATCATAAATCTGGAACTCTCTACCCCAAAGGCCTGTGGATGGTCAATCCATTCACATCTTCAAGACTGAGGTGGATAGATATTTGTTAGATCAGGTTAATTAGATATATGGAGCAAAGGTGGATAATTGAACTGGAAATGCAGATCAGCCACAATCTTATAGAATGACAGAACAGATATGAGAGGCTGAATGGCCTACTTCTGTTTCTATGTCTTTGGTAGAGTGATACAGCATGGAAACAGGCCACATCAGTCCAACTAGTCCATGTTGGGTTTTATACTCAACGTGAGCCATCAGCTCTCCTATTCCCCCATTCAAATACCCCTCAATTCCCTTATCCATCATGTATGCATCAAGTTTTTTCTTAAATGCTCGATACTTAATGCTTAAATAAATGCTTAAACTACATCAGACCACATCAGTTCAGTTTTGGGCATCACACCTCAGGAAAGATATATTGGCCTTGGAGGGGATGCAGCACAAGTTCACAAGAATGCAAGCGAGAGACCTAGGCTGGATTCCCAACAGGGCAAAACGTTGGCCAAGTTTCCTTATTCCAAGTAGCTCAGTATATCTGGTTGTTAGAGGATTGATGGATCTTTTTCTGGCGATAACTATTTCTTCAAAAAAAATTAAAATTGGTCACTCAATCCATAATTGTTTGTGGGATACTGCTGTGCTCAATTGGCTGCCATGTTTCACCCACAAAATATACAATCAATTCACTTAATATTATATTCTTTGAAGTGCTTTGAGACATCTCAAAGACATGATAAAAACTATATCAAATGCAAGGAATATGACTATTATTATTAGATCACAATAAAATCTTATAGAGATTGTTCCACCTGATATCTATGTCTTCTAGTTTTGGACTGACCAACAAATGAGAACAGCTGATCAATATCCTTGATCAAGTCCCTTCATAATCTTAAACAGCTCCATCAGGTCCTCTCTCAATCATCTCAACTCAGAGGGAACAACTGGATCCTATCCAATCTTTCTCCAAAGCTGTATCCACTCATCCTGGTAAATCTGTGCTGTGGAGAAGCTAACAGAACTACTGTGGGGCAATGGGATAAAGAGATTTGAAGATCAGAACAAAGATTTTCAACTTGATCCACTGGAAGGTGTTGAGAAGATGTCAATGTCGAGTTGGTGTGGCCTGGTGTGAGTGAGAAAATAGATTGTGAAATTCTGAATTACGTTTCTCAATACTCAGGATATAAAATTAGTCATCACCATATTAGTAATGGTCTCTGGGTACTCAAAGCAGGGACATCTAATGCCAGTGGTCTTCCAATTTCCTTCCATTAACGTTGCAAGATCTACTTACTGATCAGAGAAGCACACATCTCATCACTAACATAATGTGCTACACATCTTATTACCAACATCAACTCTGACCATCAGTTGAAACAGCCATCCAGCAGCTGTGCTGGATGACAGTAATTGAGATCACTGATTAAACTTACTGTAAAGATTTACTGATTAAAACAAGTGCAGAAGTCTTAAAGGTGGGATCTGAAGCCACCTCTCAGAGACCAGCGCCTGTGTGAGCTCTCTGCCATTATTATGTGTCTGAAATTTCTGCGAAATTTCAGACACATTTCTGCGAAATTTCAGGGTTTCGCTTCACTTGGAAAGATTGTTGAGTCATGCGTCATTCCTCCGACTGTTGATACTTTTAACACAAATTTTGATTTCAACTAAGCTGTTCTTTTCCTTATATTCACAACAACTTACATTTCTAGAGCACCTTTCTTATTGGGAGGATGTATCAAATTATTTCACTCCACTGACTAGCAGCCCAAGCTAGAGGGTGGCGGAGCGAGGGGAGCTGGCAAGAGGAGGACTTCCAAAAGCATAGTTTCAAAAGATATGTCTTAGATGGGCTGTAAAGAGGGGAGAGGGAGAGCCAGAGACTCCAGGATGGAATTCCAGTGACAGGGGCAGAATTGTCACTGAAAAGAAGGAATCTCAATATTAAATTAGTATATGTGGTAATGATATTTGTTCTGCGTGCAGGCTAATCATGGTTGGAAGTATTGAACACAAACAAGTCTCAATCGATAAAAATCAAATTGGTTCAATTATTTTTAGTGAGATCATTTGTGGATTTTCAATGTGTAGTAGCACTTGAAGGTCTTACTAGATAACAACACAGATGTTGTTTACTCACTGAATCCTGTGGACAAATCAATCCCATGCTTCTTTGTTTCCATCATCAACAATGTAATATACCATTTGTTATAAAATAAGCCACTTTGACACTTTTACATTTATAGCTGCACCAGCCATACAAGCTTCATCACATAAAATGTGAAGATTCATGTCCAAGGTTACTGCAACTATTTTGGGGTGAGGGTGGTAAGTCTCTGGCTATTTTTGTTCGATATATATACTGTATATACTCTAAATACTGTACAGTATATAGATATATCTACACACCTATTTATCTATTTCAAATATTGGCATACATTTTCCCCATATATTGCTTTGAAAATAATTCTATGGTTTACAAACATAGAAGGAACTTTTTCTTTTATTGAACAGAGCCACCAGGCATGTGCATCAAGGTGAACTGTACTTTTACGCATTGATAAAGAAGCAATTGTATACCTTCATTAACTGTAATTCAAACTCTCCCCACAAATGGCATGGCTGAGTTAAGTGACTGCTCAGTTTGAAATTTAGCCATACCAAGAAGTCCCAGTTTTGGTCTGTGCTGAGTCAGTTGATTCCAGCTTAGGCAGCAGTAAGGGTGTTACAATTTGGTAATGTTACCTGTGAGCCAAGAAGGGAAAATTTGTGTTCCTGATTGTTTTGTAATGACCTTTGTTGGTGAATATAGGATTGAACTTGGCTGTAACATAGCAGTTGTTCCATCAATATTAACTGAATGGAATTTGGCTACAAATATGCAGTCCCTACATCTTACAGTAAAGTCCTGTAGTGCTTTTTGAGATGTTTTGATGGCGCCATACCATCATAAACTAGCTTATGATTTATTCACTAAAACTAGAGAACATTTTCATCCATACTTCCAAAGAAAAGTGGGTTGGAATTAGTGAGCAACACATAATGCGCCTTGGGACATCCTCTTGACCTGAAAGGCACTGTACAAGTGTAATTTTGTTGTTGTTGTTGGTAATGTCTACTCCATTATTTAATCCACTGTCACAGCTCACACATGAATGGCATTCCTTTGGTTTGACATACCTCAGGGTGCCTTCAGAACTACACTTTGGCATAAATTGTTGCCTTCAGGAGTCAGAACAACTAAGTGTAGTAAAGAGTTTGCGGTATTGCAGCCATAAAATCAAACACACTAATGCTGCGAACAAGGCTAATAGGTTGTTTCTGAGTGGTGGCCGTGGTTGCTTTCTGCCCTTTGACACAAAGTGCACAAAGTAGAGAGAGATAACATTGTCTTCATCTCTTCCGTGTCTGACAGGTGCTAATGTTGGGACAAAGAGGATCTGAACCGAATTTCATAAATTCTGTGGAGTTAGTCAATCATCGCCAAATGGTACAAATACATTTCAAACATGAAACTACAGCTTTCTTTTGAAATTGGGTGCAATAAAGTTCAATTATGCTCATAAAAGTACCTAGACTTTGAATTGCTTGTGACTTTTTGAATAGTAAAGGCAATAATAATGACAATAATTCTACATTTAATATAGGCTTTTCACTTCTTCTAGACATTTTAAAGTGCTTCACAGAATATACTGCAAAGGGAATTGACTGCATATTTGTGGGTAAAATGCAGCTTTCAATTGCACGCAACAGTGTCCCACAAACAGTCTCATGGATTGAAATGACCAATTTATTATTGGGTTTTTTCTTGGGGGATTATTATCAGGCGTATGAAGTAAGGAAACTTGTCCAGGGATTTGCCCTGCCGGGAATCAAGCCCAGATCTCTCACTTGCAAAATTACAATATCTTTATAAAGAGTAAATTTTGATAAATACTTCATTCTTGTTACAGAGATTTTATTTATTCAGTCATAGTAAAACTTTGTTAAAGTGTTTCAGGTAAGTGACCACGTTCTACATACAGGAAAACAAATAACCCTTGTGTTCAAAATTTCTAATGGTAACTGTAAGTTGTATATTTGTAGGTGAGTGTAAAATAACAATTTGCCACAGCAATGTCCCATAAACAACCATGAAGATGCCCAGAAGATGTGGAAAGTGCTATATCAAATGCAAGTTTTGTTTTAAAAAAACAGGAGAAATGGCCAAAACAGTGACAACAAATTGCAAAGTGCCTTTTACAGGAGAAATGTCATTCTCTTTCCAAATAGTGTCATGTGATGTTTAGCATCTATTTGATAAGGTGGAAGGCATCTCAATTTAATATCTTATCCAAATGATAGCATCTCCAACACTCTCCCAACACTGCACTGGAATATCAGGCTTGATTGTGAGCTCCAAGTTCCAAGGTGGGGCTTGAACACACAACCTTCTGACTAACAGGCAAGTGTGTTATCAACTGAGCTAGGTTGACATCTGCTTTGATTCTAATCTGTTCTACAGGTATATCTGCAGACACTTAGCTAAAACTGAACAGAAGCCTAGAGTTAATTTTGCCTGGAGGCACCTTTTTTAAAAAAAATTGAATAGCTGATCATCTGTCATCACATAGAGAACAGCAGGCAAGCAAAACGAGAAACCTCCCCATACAAGAAGTGGAAAAGAGAAGAAAGAAAGCTTAATGAGAGAGGCAGGAAGAATGCCAGAGAGTGAGTTCAGGTTTTGTGGAGTGTTCTTACTATAGAAATAGCTGGTGCTAATTAAACAACAGACCACCTCTACGCCTGATACAATAGAAAACAAACCTGATTTCACTGCACAGACTCATTTAGTGATAAACCTAAAGAAAACTTAACCTTATATTTGCACAGCAATTGCACTGACCCATGAGCCCAGAGTAATTTATCATGACCAACATAAGAATGACAAAGCAGTCAAGAGCCACATCTTTATGACATGACAGCAAGTGGCTATAAAATACCATCCGTAAAAGCGATAACTGTACAGTATTACACATTCAATTCATATACAGTACTTCACTGTCAGTCCTCCCCATAAATGCATAAAGCATAATTTATGTTACTAAAAATAACGCTTCAGTTTAATTATAGCACCTCATCTCGTCCAAATGCCCCAAAGTGCTTTATGCAATAAGTTACTTTTGTGAACTGTAGTAGAGATCTATGACCTATAAACAGCAAGCAGTTACAGGACCAAATTTGGACAAAAATGAGGGATGAACATTGGCCAGAACATTGGCAGAAACACTTGCTCTTCTTCAAAACAATGATAAAGGATTTTTCACTGTAAGCTGAAAGATCAGAGCGGCCAGACACTGTTGCAGAATTTATATCAAGCTAAACTGCCCAGAATGAGATAATAAATTTGCAATCTGTACTCAGAATGGCCATCAGATAGCTGAAAGGGAAAATATCGCACTAATAAAGATGCTTTTCTGAAATTGTTACTGGGGTAATTTGGGGGATATTTAAAAAGAATCAGATAAGCTCAGGCAGAGAGAGAAGACTCGAAGGAACGATTGATGACTTCTTCGAGAAGTAAAAACTGACATGGAAAAAATTAGCCAAATGGCCTCTAACTATGTTGTATATATTTTGTGACAGATATAGAAAGGACCAACCTTAGTTTTTCATCCAACTGTGTTCTATCTGACTTGTTGGGGGGGTGGTGGGGGGGGGGGCACTGGGGTAAGGTGTGATGCTGACACTGGACTCCTGAGAAAAGAAAGTGTTCCATTCCCTAATACAGTACTAATATCTTTCGTTGAAGAGCACAAAATTCACAAACAATCAAGAGCTTGTTTTTTAAAAAACACTGCCCTGCTGCATTATGCTCTGTAAGCAATAGTGTCAGGTGAATATAAAGGTATAACAGCTTTTGGATTGAGCCATTCCTAGCTTTTCTGGAAGACTCATCCCAAATCATACACGTAAATGCATGGAAAAGCCCTTTTTAAAAGGTGCTATGGATCTAAAACATGGCTAATGTAATTTTGGTATATATTTTATCCATGGCAAAAAACCTCCTGTGTGATACAATATGTTACAAGTAATGAACAAAACAGCATACTGCTTCAAAAGAACATCCTTGGAATCAACATCTCATCACATGAGGCTACGTCAAACCATTCCCCACAATCGTGGCTCAGTGCAACTGGTGACAGATTGAGCTATGTTCAAAGATAAAAAAGGGTACATTTTCTGAACGAGACACAATTTTAGTGTCATCTGTTTATTATTTATTTACCTAGCAGTAAATAGGAACCCAATTGTTAATCGATTGATGGATCGCTTTTCTGGGGGTAATAATCCTTTAAAAGAAACATAATGATAATTTGGCTACTCAATCCATTACTATTTGTGGGACCTTGCTGTATGCAATTGGCTGTTGTGCTGCACTTTACCGTATATTCTGTAAAGCACTTTGAGATGTCTCAATGATGTGATAAAGTGCTATATCAAATGCATGGATTATTATTATTACTTTAGATTTGTGTCCAGTATACATCACACATTTAGATTTGATATGAACATGATTAACTATAATTAAGAAATCTGGTTTATATTTCAATTATTTCAACATTTTGATGGAGCATATTGGCCAGAGTGCAGTACTTGCCTCGCAAGTGACAGGATCCAGGTTGAATTTCCGTGCAGGGCAAAACTATAGGCAAGTTTCCTTACTCCACATGCCATTTTTTATCTAGAAGTTTATAATAATAATAATCCTTGCATTTAATACATCTTCTAGACATCTCAAAGAGCTTCACAGCAAAATGTAAAGTGAATGGACTGTACACAGTATTTTGTGAATGAAAATACTGCAACCAATCACACACAGCAGTTCTCACAAATAGCTGATCTAAATCGTCAATTCATTGTTTGTTTTTTTGAGGAATAATTATTAGGCCTGTGAAGTAACAAAATTTGCCCAAAGGTTTCACCCTGCCTGGAATTGAACCCAGGTTTCTCGCGTGTAAGGCAAGTGATCTAACCACTGAGCTATAGGACTCCACTTTGTAGAAACCTGTTTGTTAATTGATTGGCAAATCGCTTTTACAGAGTTAATAATCCCTTAAAATAAAGAATAATAATTTGACCATTCAATCCATGACCATTTGAGGGACATTGCTATGTGCAATTAACTGCCATGTTTCACCCACAAAATATACAAGATTACTACATCCATACATATTAATACTTAAGATTACTACATCCATGGAAACACATCCATGTTCTATCTGTGGTCAAAAGTAAAGCAGGTAATGTTGTTTTAGTTAGCCCTGCAATCATTTTTTTCTGAAATTCCTTTCTCTCCCGTCTTCTCTGTGCTTTAGAAATTTCCACATCCTGCTCTGCACCTTGAGGAACGTAGCCCTATTGGCACACTCAATCCCTGCCTCCCTCTTTTGCTGGCTCAGACCAGTGCTCCTACCTCATCCATGGATGTCTTACCCATAGTATTCCCTCAGTATATGGCTACAAGATCGAACTGAAGTGGTGAAAACCCAAGTGAGAGGCAGGTAGACAGCAGCTGGCCAAGTTCTCCTGACAGAGGGTTCTGCATTCCATTAGGAATTTACCACCAGGATGGATTACACTAGCAAAAACACAAAATACTGCAGAAACACAAACTGGATTACACTATAGCCCCTCTGCAGCATGTGAATCAGATAAATGCTGAGATCGCTGAATCACAGTGATTCATGCTCAGAAACCTAAAAGCTAAGTTTCCTCAGTTCCTTTTGGGACTATGGAAAACCAACTGCCAAATTAAGGCTGAATTTAGGACTTACAAAATTCTACACTTCTGATAATAATTTGATATAGCGCCTTATCTCATCATTGAGACATCTCAAACCGCTTCATAGATATACTGTAAAGTGAATTGAATATTTTGGGGGTGAAATGCAACAACAAAATTACATTTGTACAGCACCTTTCACGTCGGTAAGACGTCTCAAGGTACTGGACAATTAATGCTTCAGACCCAAGCTGTGGGACGGGATTGGGGAGGTGGCAGTGTCCCCAAAATAGTCGTAGATTGAGTAGCCAAATTTTTTTAAAGAACTATCACCCCAAAAAAAGCATCCCACCAATCGACCAACCAACCGGGTTACTGCTCAGCAAACAGAGATGTGTGGAGTAAAGAAACGTGCCTAACGTTTCACCCTGCCTGAGAATCGAACAGAGCTCCAATGTGCCACAATAAAAATAATAATTGCCACGACAAATAATAAAACAAATAAATTGAGGCACATGTACCTCAGCTGCCACATCAACCACAAAAGGTAAATATTATCTGAATTGATTCTTTACATTGGACTGGGCGGTCCTCAGATTTATACTTGCTGTGAACCTCTGGCCCTTTAGTAAATAGCTATGTGAGACTGTCAGCTGCTCATCTGTGTACAGTAACTCACCAACAGCAACTCTGCACTGTGCAACATGTTAATAGAGAAGTCAAATAACCAAAAAAAGGCCATCCCAACAGCAGCCCTGCCGGTTTCTCTCGATTAGCAACCAGTCAAAATGACTACATGCTTATGTTGTTCAACCGTGCCATTTGTCACTTTCCTCGTCCTCCCCCCGACTCGGTATCGGGCTCCGCCACTGTTAAGCTCTCCAGGACGTCACCTGGCGCGGAGAGTACTATACAAATTCCAGTTGTTATTTTGTTTTCTCTGTGCGTGAACATGTCTCACTCCATTATACAAGGTCAACATTTCCAGCAATCATCTCAGAGCAGAATTTACAATCCATAGCAGTTATTCTGTTCAATGTAATTACATAATTAGTTAGCGATATTAGCCTGTAAATCAATTTTAAAAATAGCCACAATTTCAAATAAGACAATTGTGCTAACACTCAGTGAAATCAATATACAGTACATAATACATTATTGCAACCCTGATAAAAGAAAATTCAAAGCGATATCCTGATTGGAGCAATTTTTTCTCTAAGATTCTATTATGGTAGTTCAAATGTCAGCAGCAATATAAATAACCATACTTTATATCCAAACTTCTGTAAATAGAACACATCAAACACTTCCAGATCACGTATTGGTAAAATACCTTTCAAGTGCTATGTCTAGCTTGCTAGGAGATCACACTTCAAATAATCACTTCGCCAGGACTACACGAGTATGGTTCTTCTGAATTCCATATTTTGCACAAAGTTCTGAATTATGTAACAACCAGCTGATTTTGTGCAACTGGCCCGACTGCCCTCCACCTACCCCAACTACCAGCTCAGGCCCTAAACACTAATTGTCCAGGCTCTTGGAACATCCTCCCAGAACGAAAAGCGCTATATATGGTAAATGTAAATTTGCACTGTTCTGTATGGTTTTCTTTTGAATATCTGACATTCTTGTCTTATGGTAGAATGTCTCCCCACCACTGCAAGGAGTTAACAGCTAAGAGAGGAGAGTGTCCAGTCTGCAAACGTTTCCAGAACAGCTGTTAAAACCACTCTGTGATCAGTCAACAGGCAGTATACTTGTAATGTCCAAGTGGAATTCCAGACCAACAGTGACTTTAATTGGCTCAGTTCAGGTTGACATACATGCTACCCAAATTTAGCCTTACAGTTTAAACAGTTCAGGTTTGGACAAATATTCTCTTTTTAGAAAAAATGCTAATTTCCAGATCAGACAAATATCCTCAAGAGCAAATAAATTAGTATTTTTCCCAGTAAGGTGCCAGATATTTGGTGATTATTTGACACTGGCACTCCTAACCTGGACCAACAAGTACAGTATGCATAAAACCATTGAATATGTCCAGAAATAGAGGATTGTAATCTAAAAACCATTAAGTTCTACTGTACCTCTTGAGCCTAGCTGTTATGGATCACAAATGTTGTAGTACATTATGCCTTACCTACCATTCACAATTATATTAAAGCAAACAACATTTAGATGTTTACTTTGCATTTGCAAAGTTTAATATAAGTTACTAAATGAATGTCATTAAAATGCTTTATGCTCATTTCAGAATGAGGCAAGTACAGGATATTTTGCTTCCATGGAAAAAAGATTCATAGAAGGCTGAGACAAGGGAGATCATTACAGATCAGTAATGAGGGAAATTTCACCCAACAAGACAGCTTCTCACAAAATCCAGCCTCTCACCAGATACCAGGAAATTGAACTACTGGTGCGGTCGCTAGTGGTGCATCCTGCTCTCTGTCCTTTCAGACTTTTCAGTTCTTATCCTTTAAATCTATGGCTGTGTGGAAATGGCTTGGGTGGGTGAGTATAACCTTAGCTCTGACTCCTATTTGTGTAACAAGAGGGTGGTGCCAGATCTGGGGCAATAAATGCCCATTAGCTGTGTTTGCACAATTGTTACCAAAGCTTGCCTTCACGAGGAACCATAGCTAATAATTCCATATTAGAATGCAAAGATAATCCTTTTGCTTTCCTTCAAAAACAATACAACCATTGGAAGTTGCAGAGGCAACTAATGCCAATGGCTGCTGTGGTGGCCTGAATTTTGGTACCGGTACAGCTGGGATGGGAGGCAAATATACCTCACCCCACTGTCCCTTACTTTGAAACCTCATCCTTACCTCTCTCCTCATCTCCCAGCTCCACCTCCTAGCCCCCTTCCTAACTGACATCATCAAGCTCCACCTATCCACTGGCACCGTTCCCACCTTCTAAAAACAGCTGTCATCACCCCCATCTTGAAAAAACATTTGTTGGCCCCATCACTATTCTCCAGCTCCTGTCCCATCTCCAACCTCCCATTCCTCTCTAAGGTCCTGGAATGAGTCGTTGCTTCCCAGCTTCGCTCCTTTGGCTCTCGCCATTCCCTCCTCTCCCACTTCAAACCCCTACAATCCAGTTTCCATGCTGCCTGCAGTATGGAGACAGCCCTGGTCAAAGTCTCCAATGACATTCTAAATATCTTTGATCAGGGCTCTCTCTGCCTCCTTGTCATCCTTGACTTCTCTTCTACTTTCGACCATTCCATCCTCCTACACTGCGTCTCCTTCCAGCTCAATATTCCCGGACCTGCCCTCACCCGATTCAACTCCTATCTTTCTTACCGTCTCCACTTTGACATATCTGAGAAAATTCATATTAAACAGACAAGGTTTCAATACTCTCTTTAATATATCAATGTGATTGGGAGATCCACAGTAAGAAAGATAGATTTCAATATGACAGGCCTACCAAACCAGGCAGCAAGCTTCAACAGTACAGTCAGTGCACACCTAAAGGTACTGCATGCTGGTGAGAGGACCAATGCTCGAGTCCCATTCAGCTCTTATCATTAAGCAATTTCCAAACTTTGAGGAAACTAATAATATAACTTGCACTAGAAGCAGAGAATGAGTTTTTAAATTGTAAGTAATTAGACATGAAGGGATGTGTCCTGATTATATGTTTAACAGTTACAAACCCAATCAACAAGAGGGAATAACTCAAACTCAAATGAGCAAATGTGAACAAACAATTCGGATTTAATTACACCTTAAATGTAAAGAGAAAACTTCAACACTATGATCCAATACAGTGAAGCAATAAAAAGGTACCAACCTGCCACAATCAGTAGCACTCTTACCTTTTGGAATGTAATCACTAGGCCTGAAACTTAGATTTAGTGTTTAAATATGTTCGATAATAAAATGCTCCATTAATAGTTTTTAATGTGCTACAAATGCTGCTATCTCATTGTTTACATAATTCACTAAGATAGACAATTATTCTCAACATCTCTTCAAACTCCCAGTTACCATTTAAGAAATAAAAGGCAAAATACTGTAGTTGCTTGAAATCTTAAATAAAAATAAGTCCCTAGGACACACTGCACGTCAGGCAGCATCTATAGAGAGAGGAAAATGAGGTAACTTCTCAGGTCGATGACCTTATGTCAGAAGGGTTGTACACGTGGTGTACAATTTCACTGGCACAAAAATCCAGTATTTCAACCTATAAGTACAAGAAGTGTGCAGTGTCTTTGTCATTTTTGTTTGGTGATGTACGATGTTCTCCTCAAATAGATCGCTTACAAATCCCCTCCCTCCTCAAAGGAGTTGCAGGAAATTATATAATAATCCTCCCACTTGATGCAGCACCTGGAATGTTGAAACATCTCAAAAGTGTTACACAGGGAAGGGAAAACAGCCAACAAATTATAAATCTGTCTTGGGTTTTTTCTTTATTGAAGGACACAAAAAAACTTTTCATTTCAGAACTTTTCTGTTCAGCTCAAAGTTCCATCAATATTAATTTCCTGTGCATTATGTACACAATACATTTGAAAATAATTACCTGTGCATTAAACCTTTTAGCAATTTTGCCACTACAAGAGACTTGGGAATTCATACTTGTGGCATTACGTTTATTCTTAGGCTTAATGGCTCATCAAGGCCAGTGTTCTCTGTGATGTAACATGTTCCTGGCGGTTTCCTTGATTTATTGGAAGGAAATGGGATTATCCAGTTGGACTTTTATTCAGGACTGTAGCTGCAGCTTTATCTAAACCACTGCTAACTTTTGTCTTTTATTCTTTCTTCCACTATTTTCTTCCTGGGATGATCGTTTTAGCCCATTTTCAGTCATACCTAAAGTGTGTTTTTGTTTATGAAAGTCCTGGAGATATTCCCATATGGAAAGTCTGTTCAACCATTGGCTAGGTTCTCCAATCAAATATTTCTGAAGGACAAACACGTTTTGCTTGGAATTCAAAACAAAGAAAAACTTAGCATTTTGCAGTAAAATAGAAGCATAGAAGTACTGTACTGCTAAATCTGCAACAGATATATTTAATATTGTTGTTATTACGTGAGATGTAAAAAGCTTACATCCATGGTATTAGAGGAAGCTTATGTCCTTCACTTATTATGAAGGATGTTCATTTAGGTTTTGCTGCTGCGACAGATTTGTATATAACTGCAAACATAGGAAATCAATATTTTATTACCATTTTTGTATCAGAGAATTCAGGGTCTAACAGTCAAATATATGGTAGAAATATTTATTATTAATAATAATCCTTACATTTGATATGATTGATGTATTTAACTTCAGGAGGATGTCCCAAAGTGCTTAACTTGATTATTACTGTGTTTTATAATAATCCTTGCATTTGATATAGCGCTTTTCACATCTTATTGACATCTCAAAGCGCTTCACAGAATATACTGTGAAGTGAATTGACTGTATATTTGCGGGCGAAACACAGCAGCCAATTGCAGCGTCCTACAAACAGTCGTGGAATGAAAATGCCTTGCGACATGAACAGCGCTCTATAAATGTAATTTTGTTGTTGTTTCCCGACCTGACTGTTCAGCGCCTTGGGACGTCATCTCAACATAAATGTAATTTTGTTGTTGTTGTTTTGACTGTGTGAATTGTAAACCAATGCGGCAGTCAATTTGCACAACAATTTTCCACAAACTTCCATGAAGCGAATGACCAATTTTATTTGGAGGATTGTTGGACCCGGCACTAGGAGAAACTTTTTGAATAGTTCATGGGATCATTAACATCCACCTGAAAACACAGATGGGATTTCGGTTTAACATGTCTTAAACATGTGACCCCTTCCACTGCAATGGAGTGTTATGTTAGACTATATGTGTTCCACATCCTGACATGGGGTTGAACCCACGACCTCTGACTCAGAGGTGAGAGTGATACCAACTGAGACAACCTGACATTTGCTGCTGTAGCACCACACCAACAAAAAACAACAAATTTACAGTTGTATACCACCTTTCACATTGGGAGGATGTCCCAAGGCCCTGGGCAGTCAGTGTTTCGGACCCGAGCTGGGGTTGGGAACAGGGAGTATGGAGGGAAGGGAGGGCCAGGGGGCTGACCGATGGCCCGGTCAAAGAGTTGAGGCAGGAGTTGAAGGAGGCCCAGGAGGGGGCGTGGTGGAGCGATTGTGGGATGGAATTCTAAATATACGGGGCAGAGTGGCTGAAGGCTCGCCCACCTATAGTGGAATGGGTTTTCCCGGGAGACATGAAGCTTGCTGGAGCACGTTGAACAGAGGGAGCATACAGGTTGGTAGGGTATTAGGAGGTTGCAGAGCTAAGGTGGTGCAAGGACATGGATTGCTTTGAAGGTAAGGATCAAGATCTTGAATTGAATCCTCCATGTGATGGGAAGCCAGTTGAGGCGGGCGAGAATGAAGTTTTGTGGATAAATAAAATAAATAATATAAATATATAAATTAAATAAAAATTAAATAAAAATTAAAAAATAAATAAAGAAGATTAAAAATTTTTTTTAATAGTTTTGTGGAGCTGCGGAGTTCTGAATGATCTGCAACCTATGGAGGGAGGAATTGGAGAGGCCGCCATCAAATTGAAAATGTAGTACAGTTAAATACCTTTAGAGCTGGCTGTTTACCTTTAACACAAAAATGTTACCTTTGTATCCAGGAATCTAAAGCGGAGGTAACATTTTCACAAGTAGAAACAGTCTTTCTGCGCATTTCAGGCTCCTCAGTGTTTTCAAATCCGCTTCAGATGTAAGGAACAGTTTAAGAGATTTTTTTTCTACCTAACAAGAAAGAAGGCACGAATCAAGACAATTTCCAGTTGTTTACCAAACATAATGCCTGTTTGTGGAATTAATGCAGAAATGTACTAATTACTCACATTAGAGGCACACAGTTTCAGACACACTTCTGCTGGGAACCTTTCCGTTCCTCTGCTGGCTGTCAGTGTAGAAATATCGGATCCCAGCAGGCACCATTCCTTCCGACATTTCCTTTGCTAAATAGGTTGAGGGAGGTAAGTGAAAATATACCTGCAGACAGAACTGGGGTGGGGGGTGTTATAACTGGGGACAGAACCCGATGGGGGGTGTGGATCTTGTAATAACTGAAAGATCTGCCAGGGGGAGTGGGGAGTTGTTCTCTACCACCCATCTCCTTCGCACACCCTCTCAAGCGCACTCAATCCTTACCATGAATGCCAAGTGCGAAGAGATCCTATAATCTCATAATGCCTGACAGCAGTGAAGAATGATGAGGAGCCAAGGTGATCCCAGGCACAGTCGAAAAGGAAGGTCTTCAGAAGCAGTTTGATGATGGAAAAAGATGAGGCAGGGAAGAGGGATTGAGGGAGTGGCTAGCGGTCGAAAGCACAGCAACCGATTGAGGAACCGAGACCACTGAGTAGGGAGGTGCAAGGGCATGAAGGGATTCAAAGACGAGCGTGAGCATCTTCAAATCAATCAGTTCACTAACTGGGAGCCAGTTCACCAACACAACACCCATCACCTCCTCAAAATCCCAATCCCTTTAACCCACCAGTTCATTTCTAACCTGCCTTATCCTTGCTAACATTGTGGAATACATTGCTACAAATCAACTGCGCTCACATCTCTTGCTCCACTCCCTACTCAAGCTCCTCCAGTCTGGGTTCCGCCCTGCTCACCACACAGAGACAGGGCATCAAAGTCACTAATGACCTCTGTTGTAAAGGAATTAGACATACACAAGTTTAGTAAGTAGTAATAAGCTTTATTGGCCGGAGAGATAGGTACACAGGAGTGTAACCCATGGTAAGGTCTCTCTCTTTCTTTGGGAATGGTTAATATTTATACGATTCCAATACATAGGTTGGGTATGGATTGACCAATCATCATGTTACAACAACAAGTGTGACAATGTTTCAACAATCACAGGAGATATTTGTTCATATAAGTCAATATCTCCTGACAGGGAAAACAATGGTTAGCTATGATTAACGTAGACATATCAATTTCTAGTTGTCAAAGGATTTTTGTTAGTATATGCTTAAGTCTTGGTCAGCAGATGTAGCAGGAGATCCGCAGGATGACCAAGCAATAAAGGTTACCTGAAAAGATCTATTTTTCTGGCCTTTGGTCTTTCCGATAAGGATGCATGAACGCTGAGTTACTAATTCAGTTGGACTGAACAATGGGTCTTGCGGAAAACGAGTGCAAAGGTGGTTCTCATCTTTGCAGGGTGTTGGGTCTCATGACAGGGTTCTTAATCCCTTGGGTCTGACTCTGCACATTTGTTCTGACAAAATGATCGATGCTGTCTGCTTTACAGGAATGAGACCAGACTATAGGAGGCCATTTGCTACATGTAAGGTTTATAGATATATATATATCTATATATATATATGTTAGTAAGATGGCTTTTCTTAATAACAGGGATAAGCTAAGTTTCTACACCTCCTCTCTCTCTCTGTGACCAGGGGTCTCTCTGCCGCCTTGTCATCCTGGACCTCTCTCCTGCATTCAATCATGCCGATCCCCTCCATTGCCTCTCCTCCAATCAACCACTTCAATGTCACCACACTTACCTGGTTTGAGTCCTATGTAATCCACCGCCATCACTTAATCTGCACTAATGTTTTTTTTTCCTCCTGTCCCGCACAGTCACCTGCTCCATCCTTGCTCTGACCTCCTCAAATTCCCTGGCCTATCCCTAACACTTACTAATAAGCCTGTACTTAATCTGGGCACCAGGTTCAACAACCCAGGTGTCCTTTCTCCCCACATCCAGTCGCTAACCAAGACCACTTTCCTCCAGCTCTGTCGCATTGTTCATGACTGACCAATCAGGCTGGCTCATTGGCCAGATGTGGAGGAACAGGGATTCTTGTTATTCAGCTCCTGCTGAACACGAGCTGTTACCCTAACACACATTTTGGGGTCCCCAAGCCATTGACAGTTGTCAGCCTATGCAAAGTTCTCTTGATTTAAGTAAACCATGCACCATCTAACCAAAGAAATTTCCATGTTGAGAATCAGGCATAATTATGTGGACTGGTGTGAATGCTCTTTACAACTATGGCTATAGTTTCCTCAAGTGTCAGATACCCGGCTGACCAAAATAAAACCCAGAGATGTTTTCTCATTTTTTCTGGCTGTTGGAAGGATGATGACAACTGAGTGGATTCCCTCAATTTTGGACTCTAGGAAATCCAGCATCTGCTACCAATGGGAATTGGAGGAAAGGATCTGCAAAGCACGGCAGGGAGAGCAGAGGAGCCAGTTTGTCATGGAGAACAGAAGCCTAGGGTTATCCTTCGCAGCCAGGATTATCCTGGAATAGAACAACAATTTGGCGGAGGCCAGAATGGAGCAATAGGTTTTGATGTGGTGGACTGTTTAGCCGGATTTGAACAAAGTGCATTCAGCAGCCCGCACCTGGCCCTTGAGCGAGTGGGGGGTGGATGGTGAACCAGGGTGAGGTTCAAGCGAGTGCAGGTGGATAGCGAACCAGGGTGAGGTTCGAAACCTCAGTGTCCTTGGAACAAATCCATGAATTTGTATGAAATATTGTAGAAAAAATTCCTCACAGACTCTTGAACATCACTTAGATATTCATTCCAAAAACTGACCCATTATCATTTTCCAAATTTAATTTACATGTGCCTTAAAAGCATTGACTTATTGGGGCCAATGGTAGATACACTGCAGTCATCTTTTCATACAATAAATGTTATGCATGGAATTATACAATAGCAATATCATGAAACCTATACTACTGGACAAACCTCATTTTAAAATATGAGTGCTAAGTAGTGTCATTTAACAGTAAATATTTGAGTTGAATAACATATCACAATATAATTCTTTCATTGTACATTTTTTTTTGAGGTTTGAGAATTCTCAGTGGAGATCTCCAACAGTGTCAAACACTTGGATGGACTTATATATCAGCCACGTGGATGATGTATTCCCCTCAAGATGTTCACATCTAATTCAATGAAGAGATGAACAGTGACATCTTGGGACTATGAAAATCCATTGTTCGGTTTTGTGTTACATCAGAAAGAAAACATATCTGATTATTACAACAAATCAGGTACCATGAGAGAGCAAACCAGTTTTACAATGTTGCAATGATTCTGTTCATTTGGTTGAAGCCACTTTTCACCGATACCATAAACTCTTGAGCCTCTTGATATTTGTGTAAATATTATCTTCCTGTGTGCTCTGAGAGTGATGGGAAAGATGAAGAGGCATCCTCTGTGAACAGTACCTGATGAATCCTTATCTCTAATGGCATACAGAGCTTTGGCAATATGAGCAATGCCCTTCCACTGCTATTGTATATTTGAAGTATTTCTCAACCACATTACATCCCTCATTTCAGATACAGATCACATTCTTCCCCCCCACCACATTATAGCTTGCTGCTATGCATGAAAACCTGGATGAATCTACTGTGGAAATAACAACAAAAACAACAAATTGCACTTAAATAGCACCTTCAATATAGGGTAGCGTCTCAGAGTGCTTTAGATTGGTGGAGCCTGACTCTGAGCTGGTGGGGAGGTGGCCGTAAGCAGAGTCAAAGAGGAAAGTTTTCAAGCGAGACTTGAAAGAGGGAAGAGAGAGATAGCAAGTCAGAGGGATTGAGAGTGTGTGTTCCAGAGTTTTGGGGCATAATGGCTGAAAGCACAACCTCCAGTTGGTGGGGCGGAGGTTGTGAGGAATGAGCACGAGGCTAGTGCCAGTCGAGTGGAGGCGACGGGCGTTGGAATGGGGAGTGAGGAGTTCAAAGAGTTAAGGAGGTACCAGGGAAAAATGAATTTGAACACAAGTACAAAAGTAACAAGATTTTGCTTCTTTCATAATGGTCTAACATGAACTCACTGAATAAAATAAATCCAACCATTGTACACCTTCCATAACTCACAGACAGTTAATATATTAAGGACTCTATCTCCTGTAAACAACCGATCTTCTACTACAAATACCCTGTAGACATCCACAAAGCCATCAAAGAAATCTAGTAGTGTTCCAGAATATTTATCTATTGATCCTTTTATTTTTAAGGGTATTCAGCAAATCAGTAATAACTACTCTTCTTTGTTTCACATATTCACCACTGAGTTTTTTTTCAACCTTTAATTTGACTGAAAACTGATAAATGTTCTGCTTAGAGGACACAGTCAGAATGGATCATTTACGTTTTAGAATTCATAGTTTAGGCTGATAACCCACCAGTACAGTGATGAGCCATTGTCTAGGATTGTTTTTGAGTGTTACTCACATTTTCTGCCCAGTTATAAAGCAAAATGTGCAGTTTACATATGAACCCCATGACAATAGACAATCAACAGTACAAGTGTTTGAAATCTGTATCATATGTCATTCTGATTTGATTTACGATTTTCTCTTCAGGACCTGCACATTTACTCAACAAGCAGAGAGCAGGAAAGAGAAACGTTCACAGGTTGTTTCATAGTGTATATATTCCCACAGGTACCGTAGGGTCCGTCGATATGGAAATTTTCCGATTTAGATATATCGATAGGCTCATATCGAGATATACCGAAATATCAATATTTTTGGGTTTTTTGTACTGCGCATGTGCGCGCGTCGCGAGGTGTGCGCGCATTCGGGGCCTATCTCCTCAGGAGGTAAATCTCTCTCTCTCTCTCTCTGTGTCTCTCACACTCACTCTCTCCATCGCTGTGTTTTTCTGTCTGTATCTCTGTGTCTCTCTCTTCTCTTACACCCCCCCATCTCTATCTATCTGTATATTATCACATCCCCCCCATCTCTCACCCATCTCCCCCCCACTATCTCTCTCTCCCCCCCCGTCTCTCTCTCCCAACCCCCGTCTCTCTCTCCCCGTCTCTCTCCCCCCCCCCCGTCTCTCTCTCCACCCCCCCGTCTCTCTCCCCCCCCCCCCCGTCTCTCTCCCACCACCCCCCCGTCTCTCTCCCACCCCCCCCCCGTCTCTCTCTCACCACCCCCGTCTCTCTCTCTCCCACCCCCGTCTCTCTCTCTCCCCCCCCCGTCTCTCTCTCTCCCCCCCCCCGTCTCTCTCTCTCCCCCCCCCGTCTCTCTCCCTCCCCCCGCCATCTCTCTCTCCCTCCCCCCGCCGTCTCTCTCTCTCCCCCACACCCGATATATCGATATTTTTCAAATGTCTACATCGGCGTATCGATATGAAAATTATATCGAGTATAACCGATATATCGCCGGACCCTAAGGTATTGTAGTTTGCTGTTCTGATGATCATAATTTAAAATTGTTGTACAATGCATAGTACATTGACCAGCATACCCACCTGATAAAACTATCTTTTTCATATCAGATGGCCTTTGTGAGCATAATATAATAATAATCCTTGTATTTGATATAGTGCTTTTCATGTCTTCTAGACATCCTAAAGGGCTTCACAGAATATACTGTAAAGTGATTTGACTGTATATTTGTGGCTGATTTTTTTATAATTTGTTATATTCATTTCATATTATGAATACCTATATATTGCCTTTCACCTAAAATGAACAGCTCAAGGCAATTAACGGGTATAATGTTGAGCACCCAGCAGGAGAAAATGGAGATTTAAACTGGTTGATCAAACAACAACAACAAAATCACATTTGTATAGGGCCTAGCAGCAACATTAACGATAACTTGCATTTCTTGCATTTATATGGCACCCTTCACGCGAGTGCTTAATCCCTGTGTGCTGCACAGTGATTAAAGAGGTGTAAAGAGGGTTTTAAAGACAGGGAGAGATGAAGCAAGGTTAAGAGATTTTGGAAGAAAGTCCTGAAGTGAAGAGACATGAAAGAGTGGAGCGAGTAGAGGATACCACCTTGAGAATCAAGGTGGAGGAGATTAAATAGGTAAAGGATAAGGCAAGAGTGTGGAGCGATATTAAAGTCAGAAAAACTGGTTAAACTTAAGTGACAACTGGAGACATTGATGGAGTTGAAACCAGAGATGTGATGTTGATAAGATCCACACAAGATGCCTTCATTTATGTTGACATGCAGCTGCAGGAAGTTGGGGGTTTTCAGGACTTGTCAGAAAGACGGTCAGGCAGAATAGTAACATTCTAGAAATGTGTCTACCTAATGATTAAATGGAGAACACAAAAAGCAAGGGTCAGTTTCATTAGTTGTATGTGGTATGATAAGCATTTTTATTGCATTTATAGGAAAATATTTTGTATAGTGCAAAAACTAAAATAGTTCTGCCTAGCCTACACCTTGATTTTTTAAAAGTGCTCAATCACATTATTTCTCCAATTATGCTATAAACATCAGTTTTCTCAAACTATGCCTTAAAATAACTACCCTGATGCTGGCTGGCAAAGTGCAATCTCTAGGCCACTGCTTCCTAGTTTTTATAGAAAATAACAGAATCTGTTACTTTTATGTTTCGGGGAAGGGAAAAAGAACCATCTGTTTCAAATAACAAACTATGCAGGCTGCTATTGTTACACCCAGTGTTTTTGGAATTATCTTGATTCTTGCTGGTAGGTAAGGAGTGAGTGCTGTCATTATATATTCCTCCCTTCACAGCAGTCCAGACTACTGTGGTGACAGTGCTGTTAGTGTAAGCAGTACCTATGCATAGGAATACATACCCAATATA
Source organism: Hydrolagus colliei (assembly GCA_035084275.1). Lineage (NCBI taxonomy): Eukaryota > Metazoa > Chordata > Chondrichthyes > Chimaeriformes > Chimaeridae > Hydrolagus > Hydrolagus colliei. The sequence goes on from CM068744.1 coordinate 53,730,914, forward strand.
GAAACATGATATGTTTTCATGCTGGCAAACAGAATTCATGGTAGACTCGTGTTGACTCTTAACAAATTCTGGTTGATAGACCCTGAGGATCCCATCTTCAAAAGTTGTTTGTTTGCTTCTACATTGTTCATGCCTTTTGGAGGTTGAAGGACCTATTCAGCAAAGTTCAGGGATGTAAAAATTTAGAAAAAACACAAGGTTGGAAATAAAACAGATGCAGCAAATCCCCTCATCTGAAAGAAAAAAAATGGGATGATATTTCAGGCATAATTATCACATTTTATTTCAAGTTTCCAGTAATCATAATAATATTGATTACACACAGAGATTCTGGCCCATTACATTTTGCCATGCCTGTGCACAATAGTAATTTGAATCCTATGTGGGACAATTACTCTAATCCTAAGAACCAATACTCAGAGATTTAGGAGATGGATCACTCATGATCAATAGCTTTGGCACAAAGTCTTTCTGATTTGGTTGCTCTACCCTAGTACAGTAATAGGTAGCCCAGATCCAAATGAAGACTGGGTAGATCATTAGCCTGAATAAAATGTGGATCAACCAATTGTGTAGTTGGATAACGGTTTATAACATTAAATTGAGAATATTTATAACATTAAGAATTCAAAGTTGGCTAATTGAATTGTTTTGATCAATTAAGTTTATCATAAAATCTCTCAAAATATCTCACAAGAAATTACTGTCTAATTTAACAGATCTCATTGTAGACAGGTATGAAAATATTTCTTCACATCAAGACATGCCCCATAAGATACAACATTGCAGTTACACTAAGGAAATGTTACATCAGAGTCAGCGAACTTTAATGGTAACACTGTCATACTGATATAAACAGTGATTTTGATGCATATAGGGAATGTGCTTTGAGTTCTTACCTTCTTCTCTTGCTCCACGCTCCCCAATAATATAATCTGTATACCCTGAAATCAGCCTTTTGATGCCCTAAATACCATATTGTTGCATACCAAGACCATTTTGTGCTAAATTTTCAATGCTATTGAATCTGCTGTGAAATATTACATTTTTCATCTCAGTTTATCAATGATCTGGTTCCGAAAAGCAAAGATCTCACAGAAGCATGAAAAATTCTTAAATTCATACCCTGCATGTCAAATTCACAGTTTGTATCAGTATCACAGTTCTACCTGTTGATAAAGTTACCTGATTTCAATGTAAGATCTCCTTACATAACTTGGAAGATTTTAAATCATAAATCTTAAAAAGAAAATATCTTCCACATTAAGACAAAATTTAAGAATTCACAATAATTCTGCAAGAGCTCCTGTAGCTCAGTGGTTAGAGCATTTGCCTTACACACATGAGACCTGTATTTGAATCCAGGCAGATGAGGGTGAAACCTTGGGCAAGTTTCCTTGCTCCACATGCCTAATAATAATCCATCCAAGAAACTCACAATAATAAAATTGGTCATTTTCAATCCATGACTGTTTGTGGGACACTGCTATGCGCAATTGTCTGCTGCACTTCACCCACAAATATATAGTCAATTCACTTTACAGTAAATTCTGTGAACTGCTTTGAGACATCGATAAGATGTGAAAAGCGCCATATCAAATGCAAGGATTAGTATAGTATTAAGATCTTAAAATTTAACACAAAACAATGATAAAAAATCTTTACATTTGAACATAGTGCTTCATAGGATATAATGTGATATGAAGAGACTGTAAATTTTGTGGAGTAACATAGCAGAGTTATTTGCACATGAAGCGAGAACAATTTTTTTGCTGGCCCACTGACAGAATGTCCCTCTCTTTTCAAATAGTGCCATGGGATCTTTAACATCCACCTGAATAGTAAGATGGGAACCTGGTTTAATGCCCCATCTGTAGGACCTCACTTCCAGCAATGGAGGACTGGAAATCAGCGTTGCATTGGAATGTAATTCTGGACTCTACCAGGTCAAGGTCCCAGCATGCTGCTTGAACCCACAACTTTCCAAGGCAGTATTAAGAGTATTACCATTGAGCAAGCATGTCACACAATGGTCTAAGAGTAGGTAGGATTTCAGGCTACCAAATCATAAAGAACACATTGTCAGGCCACCAGTTTGCACAGTGTTAATTTAAGAGAGGGGGGTGGGGTGGGGTAGGCACTTTCTTCCATTTATATCACATCATGTGACCAACTTTCATTTGCAGCAGATCCGGAGATTTTGCTTCTCATTTTACTGACAGGGAAATTTATTCTGCAACATTTGTGAATGTGGCCACCAGCCAGTTATCTTTGAGCTTCCTGAATGTCTCTAATGCAACACCTCGTATGCGAAAGGTTTCACCTTGTACTCAAATTACACCATTAGGTCATGCATCTATGATGTCTTCTGACAGGCTGAAAACTGTCCTTTGGGTGACAGTGGGTGAAAAATGTGGTGTTTCATAACAGATTATAAAATGAGTTATTGAATCTGCTGTGAAACATTACATTTTTCACCTCAGTTTTTCAATCATATACGATAGCATCTTGTTGGAGCACTATAAACTGCAGAGCCTTTTACTTCAGAGGATGTTTCAAGCATTTCACAGGGTTTACTGTAAACTGAATGATTGAATTTTGTTGCAAAACAATTTTCTCTCCCAAGACAGTGGGAGAAGTCTTTGACTGGTGGCACTAGATCTTTAGTATCCAGTCATTTAGCTCAGTGATTAGACCACTCGCCTCACAATCTTGCCTTGCAACCTCGGTTCAAATCCTGGCAGGGTGAAATCAGGGGAAGCTTCTTTACTCCACATGCCTGCTAATAATCCCTCAAGAAGAAAAATAATAATTTGGTCACTCAATCCATGATTGTTTGTGGAACACTGCTGTCCGCAATTGGCTTCCGTATTACGCCCACAAATAACAGTCAATTCACTTTACAGTATACACGGAGAAAGGGTCATGGACCCAAAATGTTGACTCACTTTCCTTTCTCCATAGAGGCTGCCCGACCTGCTGAGTGTTCCTAGCGATTTTTGTTTTGGTTTGAGATTTCCAGCATCTGCAGTATTTTGCTTTCTGCTCATTTTACAGTATATTCTATGAAGCGCTTTGAGATGTCTAGAAGACATGAAAAGTGCTACATCAAATGGAAGGATAATTATTATTATCCACATGAACATACAGATAGAACCTCAGTTGATGAATAAAATGATAATATTAATAATCCTTGCATTTCATAGAGTGCCTTATCGTGTTATCAAGATTGATTGATTGATCAAGATATTTCAAAGTGCTTCATAAGATTTTACTGTGAAGTGTAGTGACTGTATTTGTACATGAACCCAGCAGCAAATTTGTATCCAGCAATGTCCCACAAATGTCTCTTCCCAAAGATGGCACCTCCAACAATGTAGCACCTCCTCAGTACTGACTTGTAGTGTCAGCTTGCACTGTCAGCTCAAAATCTCATGTGGGACTTGAACCTATGACCTTCTGATTCAGAGGTAAGAATGCTACCAACTGAGCCAGACTGTCACCTTCCTTTAAGATGGTCCAAGAAGCCGGAATGTATTGATAAGGTAATACTTTTGTAAACTTAATTTGGGCTGAAATCATTAAAAGGTATTGAGTGCAGAATTCCCTGGAGTTGCCACAACTGCATTCGACAAACTTCAAACTGATGGTGAATGTATTCCGGCTTTTTGATTATTTTGTTTGTGAAAAAGCCTACTTCTCACTGACTGTCAGTCAAAGGCTGTGATCTCCGAGTCCAGTATCATGGACCCAGCTATGCAGATTTTCACTGATTTGAATGGTTTCGGGGGAGGGGGATGGGGATTGGGACAGTCTTCTTCTGGAGAATTTAATGTGATAAATCTTGTATGGACAACAAACCTCAATAGATCTCAATCTAAAAGGTAACGTAGTAGAGATTGTAGTAAAGTAGGGAGAATACGTAAGGAACATAGACAGGCTTGGCAGAATGAATAGTTTCATAATGTTAGGATTTTTGAAAGAGTGCATTATAGTTCATTTATAGGTAATAGCACACTACTGTAAATTGTGCTTGCCTGTAATACTGTACTTTTGTGAGTTTCATTTGGGCTGAAATCATAAAAGTATAGGCTGGCCCTTGAAGTGCAGAGTTCCCTGGAGTTACCATCACTGTAAGGGTTAAGGCATTAACCCCAGTCTGTAAATCCAAACCTTGATTTACGAACGTACAATACCTTAATTCATCAAATCTCTAGAGATTCTCTTTGGACTGCACCAAGAAATTAGGTTTCCTGTGACTTTCAAAGAAGAGGCTATTTGCTCTACATATTGCTCACAGACCTTCCTGTACCCGTCTGGAAAGTGTTACTGCTAGGTGACTGATATTATTTCAAACCAAGTGTGACCAATACCCCCTGGCTGGTGCATACTGTTTAACATTCGGGGGACTAAGCAACAAATAAGATTTTATCTGTGCGTAGACACAGCCAAATACTTAGCGCCAATCTTATTATTCACCACAATAAACATTTTGAACTCATTCAGTGCCACTATTTCTACACAGCAGGGGGTTACAGAGCAGTTGCTATGGTGTTTCCAAAGAAAACTGGTTCAGAATGATGTGCAGTATTAGCAAAACCAACCTGGATTTCAATAAAGTTTTGCCTATACCTCAAAACACTTACATTACGGTTAGATGTTCAATGATGGCTTCACTCTTATCCAATCATTCGGTAATGTGTTGCACATCAATGAACACAGATTCCCCTTGTTCAGCACATTTGCTCATTGTACTGTTTAGCAGTCTGCAATGTCTCAATAAATCCTATAAAGAAATTGTTCTTTATGAACAATTAAAATACTTCTAATCCGTTGTGCTGGATTGCAATATTGCATTATGATAAGGCCATATTAGTTGGCCATTACAGTAACTTCTAACAAAATTTAAAACATTGAGTGAAAAATGCAGCATGTGATGAGACAATTACTATCAGTAACAATTATTACAAAGCATATTTTTACACCCCATTCATTCTCCTTAAATTTAACTCTTTTGTGGTGTTAATGGAACATTTGAACTGCCAAAGGTCCCGCCAGCAGTCACATCCGGCAATCTGAGAGCCACATTAAAATAGGGCTTCTACAGCAAGATCAGGGGTAGTGCTATTGGGGGTAGTGGCTGTTTGTAGTTGATATGTAGTGATAGCCTCATGATTTGGGGTAGTGCTATTGGGAGTAGTGCTAAATTGGGGTTAGGATGTTGTTGCCCTCTTTAACAACATCCCTAATGATGTTGTTGCCCTCTTTAACAATGAGCTCTGCCTCACACGACCACTACACAGGACACATGTTCATTGCTGCACTTGGTCAGTTATCTAATGGATTTACCAAGAGGGAAAAAGGAAAGCTTCCTTTCACCAGGTTTTACCAATGAACTTATTTATCCTTGGTTAGACGTGAAAGAATTCTATTGAAGCAAACAGAGAAACATGCATCAGGTGAATAAGAAATATCTAAATAACAGGGCTGAAGCTGGGCTTTCAGAAATGTAGCTCAACAACTAAGTTCTATGAACATCCAGGATCTATATTCATTTAGTAGCTGGGCAAAGAACGGAGCATTGTTGCAGTTCCCATTTCCCATTTTGTTGCATTATGCATGCATATCAGAATGTTTCTATTGATTGGTAGAGTGTTTCATGCGCAAACAGTGGCTGTTTGTAGTAGATATGCAGTGATAGCCTCATGAGGGATTTGTGAGTTGTCACACGCAGTGTGGGTTGTCGAATTGTTGATGGGGAAAGCACTTTTAGAATACAGTGCATCCACAAAGATCGTACAATTTCCCACTCTCAACTCAAAAGAATGCTCTCGACTGCACTTGTATGGAGTTTTGATTACCCAAATTAGGTATCCTTTTGGTGTACCTTAGAGAATGCTAACATATTGCTGAGCTGGACTATGGAAACTCTCTCCTCGTCGGCCTCCCCAGTTCCTCCATTCACAGGCTGCAGGTCATCCAAAACTCTGCAGCCCGTGTATTATCCCGCACCCGCCTCCGCAACCATATAACCCTCACCCTCGCCCGTCTCCATTGGCTCCCCATTCTCCAGTGGATCGAGTTCAAGATCCTCGTCCTCACCTTCAAGGCCTTACACGGCCTTGCCCCGCCCTATTTAACCAATCTACTTTCCCCCTACAAGCCCACCCGGACCCTCCGTTCAACAGGACTTGGCCTGCTCCAAGCCCCCTGCCCGAACCGCCCCACCATCGGAGGCCGGGCCTTCAGATTCTCCGCTCCCACCCTATGGAATGCCATCCCTCAATCCCTCCATCTCGTTTCTTCCCTTTCCTCTTTCAAGGCCGGTTTGAAGATTTTCCTCTTCGACCGTGCCTTTTGTTCCACCCCGAATTTTTCAACCTCCCCTTCGTGTCTCACCCCTTCCCAAACACTCCCCTCCCAGCTTGGGTCACACGCCTCCTGTGCAGCGCCTTGGGACGTACTCCCGACATGAAAGGCGCTCTATAAATGTAATTTGTTGTTGTTGTCTTCTGAATGTCTTCAGATGTGACCTGAAGATGGGGAAGGAGTGGGGGGGGGGGGGAGGAGATGAAGGGGTTGAGGGAGGGAGTTCCAAAGTTTTGGTGCGTAGTGGCTGAAAGCACATCCACCGATGGTGGAGCAGAGGATTTGGGGTACAAGGAGGAGGTTGGACCCAGTACAGCGGAGGCAGCAGGTACTGCTGTGAGGAGAGAGCAGGTTAGAGAGGAAATGGCGCGGGTTCTAAGGAGTGGAGGGATTTAAACACAAGAGTGAGAACGTGTATTATTGCTGATCTGTGAAACCACACCCCCTCAACACAAAATTACATTTCTAGAGGGCCTTTCACTTCGGGAGGACGTCCCGAGTTTTGATTCCTAACACCAGTTTCCAAATTTTAGTGATATAATAAGACTAGCTGTATGTCAGCATGGTGCATATTATCTACTTGAGCAATCACTTAAAATTATGGAGACTAAATTTTTTTGCGTCCCAAGTAAGATTCATTCTTTGTAATCCACAGCATTGAAATCCTTGTTTAACTCACACCATGGCATAGCTAGATTCCTGCTTCAACATTATCCAATTCTTGCTTTATGGAAATAATAATTCTTCCATTTGATCTAGCACCTTTTCTTCAAAGTACAGTAATTAAAAAGATTTACTGCGGAATAGAATAATAATACTTGCATTTGATACAGCATCATATCACATTATTGAAACATCTCAAAGCACTTCACAGAATATACTGTAAAGTTAATTGACTGTATTTTTCAGGCAAATGCAGCAGCCAATCTGCACACCACAACGTTCCAGCAGCCGTGATTGTTGGCCAGGACACGGGAAAACCCCTTCACCTTTAACACCCACCTCAACAGGCAGATGTGACCTCTGCTTAACTTTTCATCCAAAGGGTGACACTTCCAACTGTACAGCACACCCCCAATACTGTACCAGAGTGTCAAACTTGACTACGAGTTCCAAGTCCCGACAGACTGCTTGAACTTACAACTTTCAAATTCAGAGGTTATACTGCTACCGGATGAACCATGTTGACACATTTTCAATATATTGAAGCTGTCACCTGGTTACATTAAACAAATAAAAAAAATTAAAAAAATTAAGCAAGTTATTTAACACACTGAACGCCAATCTGCAAATTTCACAAGGCCAGAAATAGCAAAGTCAATTTATTCAAATCAGCACACCAAAATGTGTATGGTAGTCGGTAGCATTCTTTTATTGTTATTAAATAGCATTTCATATTAACAATAATAAATTGGTCATTTCAATCCACGACTGTTTGTGGGACACTCACTGCTGTGCGCGATTGGCTGCTGAGTTTTGCCCGCAAAGTCAATTCACTTTACAATATATTATGTGGTGCTTTGAGATGTCTAGAATTCTTGAAAAGCGCGATATCAAATGCAAGGATTATTATTATTATTTTCATCCATGAATTCATACCCCAAGTTAGACTTGAAATCATACATGTCTGTCCTGTCTTAAGAATCAAACTCACTCGGTTTGCAAGGACTCTCACCTCTGATTCAGAAGGTTGTGGACTGAAGCCTCTCATCAGAACTTTGAATTCACAATCTTAGCCAACACTTCAATTAAATAACCACTAAGATTAACATTTAAAAAAATATATATGTACAGACATCTACCATAAACATATTGCTTTATAAGTATTTTGCTTCTCTAAATAAAACCTTCAGCAGTAAAGGTTAGAAACATTGCTTTGAATTTTTATTGCTGAAAGTAGATTTTAAAGCCCAAAATAAAAGGTCAGTAAATGTTGGTTTGAAAGATCTATCAAATTGCACAGTTCAAACAAGCAGCATGAAACCAACCAGCAGCTGCCCACACCCAGAACTCTGAGATGTCAATCAGTTCAGTTCAAAAATATTAAAAGAAAAATACAGCAATATTTGAAGTTGAGAAACAAATTGTTTGGAAGTCAGCCAAGTGCTTTAACACATATGGAAATCCATCACCATACTCAAAAGTATCCAAACCAAATGGAGAAACAAACCAAATGTATCCCACTTATGCATGGAAATTTTAGAGAAAGAGTATTGGAATGGAATGCGCACTTTCTCCTGGAGAGACGGATCTTGTTTGTGTAACCCCGGAAAGTATTAGGCACAGGTTGGCAATAACCAAGGTTTGGGATCCAGAAGAGGTCACATGTCCTTGTTTTAAAACAAATGTAAACATATATACAGAGGAAACGTTAGGTGTCCTAGTGTAATCAATATCCAAAGAATGGATTGCAAGTGGCTTGGAACCACTTTTCATAGGTTCCTAGTTATACAATTCAGGGCACCTATCAGTCCCTTTTTACAGATTGTTTGCTTATGGTCAGCACAATAATACATCTTGGGAAAGGAACTGCAGTTGAAATAGAAGTTGCTGTCAATCAGGTTAGTTTGTGTTTTAGCAATAAACTTATTCTGTTTTTAAAAATGAACCCTTGGTGGTTGAAAGCAGTAGGAAGGAAATTAATTTGTTGTACGGTCTCTGGAACTAGAGGATGGGGGAAGAGAGGGAGAGAGAGAAAGAAAGAGATTAACAAAATCAATGGCTCCTGATCACTACATCAATAACTTACAGTTATATGGCACCCTTCATAGAGGATAGCGTCCCAGAGCACATGTCAATGTCCGCTGCTGAGAAGTATACATGTTTGGACTTCAGGATCAGAGTCTAGCTGAGATTTTCCCACCACAGCTCAATGGCTTGCCATCATTAACTACCTGGGCTCAACCATGAAGAACGGTTACATGGGTATTTGGTACCTGAAAGCCATACCCAGCATATGTTAATCTCTTAAGGACGTTAAAGAGAGGATATAGTTATAATAATAATCCTATTTTGATTGAAAGCGGATAAATTCAGAACGAATCTACGCTGACACTATTTCAGTGAGTGAATAATGAACTGGTGGAACAGGCTCACGAGGGAGACAAATGAAGCAGCAAGTGTTGATTCTTTCAAACACGGATTAGATAGTTTTCTTTTAGGAAATAATATTAGGTGATATAGTACATAAGTAGTTTGGGACATATGTGCATGCGACCACCAGGAAGGTGGAAGACAAACTAGACAGAGTTGGGGAAAAAAAACTTGGCATTTATTCATCTAGCATTTCTTATTTCCTTGAAAAAATCTGCACCAATGTGAAATTTCGTAACTGAGAATATAGAGGAGATGTAAGCCTGACTCAGTTGGTAATACATTTGTCTTGGAGTCAGAAGGTTATTGGTTGAAGCCCCACGTTGGGACTTTGAGTTTACTGACACAGCAATCCAGTGTTTAAGGATTGCTGCATCATTAGAGGTTCAATCTTTCAGATGAAACTTTAAACCAAGACTTTACATCTACTTGCTCAGCTGAACATTAATGATCCCATAGCACTATTCAAAGAGAGAAGGGAGTTTCAATCTTCCAGATTAAATTGGTCATTCATTTCTGGCTGTTTGTAGAACACTGTTGCGGGTAATTTACCTGCAGCATTCACCTAAATTGTACGCACTTAATAATAAATATAGGGAAGTGCTTTGAGATGTCCTCCCAACATATGAAATATTAAATATATATTAAATGTGGAGTCCTATAGCTCAAGCACTCGCCTCACAAGCGAGAGACCTGGGTTCTATTCCCAGCAGGTCAGGGTGAAACCTTGGGCAAGTTTCCTTACTCAACACACATGCCTTATAATAATCCCTCGAAAAAAATTTATAATAAATTAGTCATTTCAATCCACAACTGTTTGTGGGACACTGCTGTGTGCAATTGGCTGCCGCATTTCTCCCAGAAATACAGAGTCAATTCACTTTACAGTATATTCTGTGAAGGGCTTTGTGACGTCTTCGACCGCGCCTTTGGCAGCCATACTAACTCATCCCCCTCTTCCATTCTCCTTCCCCTTCCCCCTACCCCGACCCTCCCCAGCCCCCCACCCTCCGCTTGGGTCCCGTCATGAAAGGCGTTTTATAAGTGCAATTTTGTTGTTGTCTAGAAGACATGAAAAGTGCTATATTAAATACTGTACAAGGATTACTATTATTATTAACATATAAGACACTTTCAAATGCATATACAACATAAAAATGTTTAGATGTTTCAAATAGGTAAAGATTTTGGTAATATCTAAACTCTGTACAGCTACATAATCAAAGTATGTGTCCATTAACTTTTTTTTAAAACTTAAATGCTTTGGGTCCATGTTGTTTTATTCAAAATATTTGTTTCAGTTTTATACTGTATGTATAATTATTGAACTACCAAAATATCAAACAATGCAACAAAATCATTATTTTGCACATTCAATGGGGAGAAAATAAAAAGATTAAATATTACTTTTGTTAAAAAAGGAAGAACGGCAAATTAGGCTCTTAATAGTTGTGCCCGGTTATTGTAATGTCATACTCAAAATAGTTTTGCACATCCAGAGCTTGGATGGTCAGAGTACAAAAATATAGCATGCACCATGTTGCTAGGTTGCAATGGGCAAGTAGCATAGGCGCACAACAATTTTTTGCTTAAACACCAATACATAAAAGGCCTGACACAGCCTGGCTCATAATTCCGCAGCTAATACATTTGCGCACTGTTACTAGGAAAACATGTAAGGCCTGAGGAGACTTTGTTTCGCTGGTTGGCAAAGGGCTAAAAACACTCAAAACATGATTCATAGAAGAAAGTGGGTGGAAGGAGTGCCACCCTTTTTTTTTGAAGATTTGAAACATTACACAAACCCATGGGAACTCAGCTTGAGATGTTGGAGATAAAACAATTAATCAATCAATCAAAACTTACATTAATATAGCGCCTTTCATGTCGAGAGGACATCCCAAGGCACTGTAGGGAGAAATAAGCACACCATAAGATCACAAACAGGAAATACTGTAATATGAAAAATATAAAACATAGAAGTGGTTTAAATAAGTGGTAAAGGAGCTCAGGTGCAAACAATAATGAGCAGGAAAGAATAAATAGCTCAAGCTGATTAAACCCCAATTGAAGTAAATTGTACAATTTTGAGCTTCCTGTGGGATTTGATATCTGATTTCTATACAACTGATAGGAATAGATTTATGAACCTTTCCGTTTCTTTTAGCAATCTAAAGTTTACTAGTTTTGAAGGAAATGAACTGCAGGTACAAACATAATTAATGTAGATCATAGCAATCTGTGGCTTTTTCACCTCATTGCAAGATTGGATCAGATGAAAAAGGCCCCTCGACAAGTTTGATCTCAGCATTCTGGATACCCACCCCACCATCTTCCCATTAGTGCTGTCTCTTCACTGAGTCAAATATTCTGGCCTCAACCATCATTCTTAGTCACCTGTTCTAATCATTAATTATCCATGATGTAAATAGGAGTCCAATAACATATTGGTTAGAGCACTCCTCTCACAAGTGAGAGGACTTTGGTTCAAATCCCAGGCGGAGTGAAAACGTAGGAAACTTTCCTTACTCCACAAGCCTCTGTTTATCTTGCAGGTGCACGTGTTCTCTTATTCTGCTGCCTCAGCATATTTGAATATGTTGTTTTGAATTTATTTTCTCATTTTAAATCCTAGATACTGCTATAAGGTCCTCACTGAGATTTCCTTTCAAAGTTGAAGAGCCGTGTAAAGTATAAACTAAATACTCTGCTTTGTATGGAATCCTCAATATGTCTTCCATCCAACACAACCTTTGTTAATTTCTGATGAATGCAAACAGAAAAATACTATACTTTAGGAATATAACAATACCGGATGTAGAAAGATAGAATTCATAAACATACAAGAGATCCTTCAGTGATTTTGTGGCTCACTGAAAGAAGTCATGCCCAAAGTTTGGACAAGCTACACATGGATTAATTAAACAAATCCTTCAATACCGATTATCGTGCTTGTATTTTGCCCATACAAAGATTCATTTGGAGACCTTTCTTTTTTGCTTGATTCTTGGAAATTATCAGTGGAAATTTATTTTAGAACACGATGGGCTCTAATATTTCAGTATTTTCTAGTGGGGTTTCTTGATAAGGAATCCAAGTGAAAATATATCCCAGTATGAAATACATCACGTATCTCGTAGACCACATAGGAGTGCAATTCCTATGAATCATCATGACATTTCTTACACTCCTTATTAAGGACAAGAAATCAATACATATTAGACCTCAGGATTATTAGAAAGTCAGAAGGTCAAGTTCATAAACATAAATGTTAAATGTAATAACAATTTGAAGATTGGTGATTATAGCATTAAGCATGTTAGATGTTATTGTGCATTCACAGTAAATTATCCCATTCTGGGGAATAGAGGTATGCAAGAGAGGGGATTAGCAGGGTTGGAGGCTCACATTGAGTATTATCACCAGCACCCTAGTTGGATTGAATGACACTTTCCTGTGCTATAACCTTTCTACGTAATATTTTGCTGTCAATATTATACACACAATAGAAGGCCACAAAAAATATTGGCGAAGCTGCAGCAAACTGCTCATCAATTGCACTATAATTTATGTCTTCAATCACAGTCATTCATGTAAAATCCCGTTTCAATAAAACATGTTCGCTTTGATTTTCTGATAAAACAGATAAGTTACAGATAAGGTTTGAACTGAGTGGTAATTGCTTCCCTACAAAGACAGGATACAGTAACAAATGAACTGTAGTTTTTGTGGGGTCACCAGTTATCTAACAGAAACCAATTCTTAAGAATATCCAAACCAGACTGAGAATTCCACAAAAATCCAGGTGTTTTGAATGGAATACACTTTCTCTCCCTGGAGGGATTTATCCTGCTTACTTTATTCCAGCAAGTATTGCAATATGATACATATTTATATAATGCCTTTCACATTAGGAGGACTTCCAAAAACTATTAGAATCTATTATTATTATCATCTATTATTGTAATAGGTGCAGACTGGCAAGAGCCAAGCCTTGGAGACCCCACAATTGGTGATGTTGGACTTCAACCAACTAAAAGCAAATCTCTTGCCACTGACAGCAGTGCCTGTGTCTTACAAACAATAAAGATGAAGATATTTTCAATAAACTCATTGACTTGATTTAACTAGAATTCAACTTGGGATAAAAGAACTGTACAGTTTTTTTTATGGACTTGGATATATAGAGCAAAAGATTGCAGACGACACTAAACTTGGGAACATAGTAAACAGTGAGGAGGATGTAGCACTCTGCCTGAGGACATAGACAGATTGGTGAAATGGACAGACATGTGGCAGATGAAGTTTAATGCAGAGGTGTGAGTGGTGCATTTTGGGAGGAGGGGCAATATACCATCAATGAGGAGAGGCAATATACAATAAATGGTACAGTTTTAAAGGGGATGCAGGAGCAGAGAGACCTGGGGTTCACATCTACAGGTCTTTGAAGGTGGCAGGACAGGCTTATAGAGCTGTTAAATGGCCCGAAGAAAGATCAATGACCTGAAAGATTAACTAATTTTCCTCTCTTTGTAGACGTTATCTGATGAGCTGCATGTTCCCAGCAACTTCTGTTTGCATTTGGACATCCTCCCAATGTGAAAGGCACCACACATATATCATTTTGTTGTTGCTGCTTGATTGTATTTAGATTTCCTGCATCTGCTGTATTTGGGAGTTGTTAACAAGGGCAGCAGGAGAAACTCCTTTCTAGTGTTGTAGTGGGGGTGGGGAAGAGAAGTGGAGGCTTGGATACTCAAGCTCCATGGAAGTGGGCAGGGAGAGGCTCTAGAATCAACTGGGATTGAGTTCCAATGGTTTATCAACAGACTGTAAAGCTCCTGTTAGTGGACATGTTGTTGTAAATAAAGAGATTGAATTTGTCAGCCATGCTTTTATTGGATATCAAATGTGGAACACAACAAGGTCATTCAACCCAACAGGGGTTTTGAGCACATTCACCTACTAAACACTGTGTTATAGTTGAATTATAATCCTATAAAGTGCTTTGAGACATCTTGACTTTGTGATAAAACAATCAAGATGATTATGTTTGGGGGTGATGAAAAATCAACAGTAATGCCACAAATGTCCACAGTGTTGCTGGAGTACCAATAAAAGCAGCATTACTGTATTTGTTCATAACTGCAATTGTTCATAACTGCCGTTGATCTAATCTCAGCTAATGGTAGGGTAGCTACAATTGGATTTAGCAACCCCAACCTGGGAAAGAATCAGAGATCAGCCAGATTTTCTATTCCTGAATGCTTTCAGGTCTACCACGTGTCTGAAAGCCATGTGAGGCTTTGAACAGTTTCAAACCTGAAGCTCCCCCGCACCCTGGAAAAATTAACTGGTTAGGCTCACTACATGAGGAATGAATTGCATGAAGTGACACAGAGCAGTGGCAATCCATGGTAATATACCCTAGCATGGCGAGCTGGGTGGACATCAAGAAGCGAGAGGATCAAAATCAGCCCAATGTCTCCTCAAGCAGTGGTAAAGTAAAACGCCATAGGTAAATGGGCAGCAAATGGAGGATTTAGGCATGAAAATAACTGATTAACACATTTTGCTTTGTGTTACCACCTGGGCAAGAACAAAACCAAAAAGAAGTTATCTTTATTTACACTCTAACATAACAGTGGTACCTGTTTGCACAGACAGACCTAGCATTTACAGACTGCAGAAGTCCTCACATAGGCTCAGCTCCGGGCATGAATGGTGAATGATGTTAATAATATCGAAAGTTCTAATAAAAAAGCACTCCCACACAAGTGGAATCATCAGCCACTGCTCCCTGTGGCTGGTTTACAATATGATTCTGTTTCCAGCCAGAGAAAGAAAATAACCAACACAGCATGGGACAAGCACATGCAAGGCGCAATGTATGCATACCACTGGTAAGGAGAAAAGTCTATTTTTGTGCTGGAGAAGTATTTCCACCTATTTTAACCACCAATAAATATGCTTGAACTCACCCTGGAGAAACCACACCACATGTAACTTTAGTAAATGACTAAACCGACAACGAAACAGCTATTAACAATTCCCACAACAGTTGTAAACACATCGTAACACACAACCCATTACACTGGAGCAATGATCCTCCATCATAAATAGGACACTTGTAATCTGATAGCAATAATAATCTCACCAGTCTGATTACTGGGACTGCAGCATTTCATCTTTATCTGTTGCTACAACGTGCAATGAACATGCACCTTGTAAGGAGTAATTGGTGTATTTGGGGATATTCCACAAACCCAAGACAACCTACCAGATTAGAACTACAACCGATTGCTCACTACAAGCTGACAAATGCAACAAAACCTTAAAAAAAAGGAGAGGGAAAGATTGATCACAGGAAAAGGAGGCTGTTAGTTAAAAAGGCTGTTTTATTAGTATCAGCTGGTTTCCAGGGCCTATTGGCAGACTGATAATCACTTCAATCAACCTGTGTTTTTCACACACATACACTTGTCTGTGGTAGATGCAATGGTCAAACCTCAACATAAGCACGGGACAAAAACAGAAGTTGCTGGGAATACTCAGCAGGTCAAGCAGCATCTATGGAGAAAGGAAAGTTAGGTCAACATTTTGGGCTGATGACCCTTTGTCAGAGCTGGGGAAGTGCCTGCAGAGAAACATTTAGTTTAGCATTTGATTTGTGCTCATTTTAAATGTTGATTTTTTCCCAAAAAAATTATGGATTCAATTAAAATGTTTTAAATGTGTATGTTGTTGACAAAACATCTGGTTAACAGAATGCTGCAGTCCTGTTGAAATAAACACCCTGACTTTGACTAGATCAGAACCAACAGTCTGGGAGGTCAGGCACAAAACTGCATGCTGCATTCATTAGCCATCAAGCACCACCCCCCGATCTACTCTATATACACTGCAGTGTTTTATTATATCCTTTATAAACCACAAGTACCTGCAAATGATTATCTCCTGAGGTGAAGAAACATGTGTTAACCAGAGCTATTATATGTTGGAAATACACTCTCGACTTTCAGCTGTTTGACCCCTGAAGGTCAGCCATAGCCAGACTGAGGACTGGCGGCTTCTTCCTTTGTTTTTATTATTTTAGGAAGGGGAATTCATAATTTGAGAGAACCAGATAAAGGAAAGTGAATCAAACCAGAAACGAAGGAAGAACACCGAGGCATAACAGAAGCAGGACTCCAGAAAAGTGATGGGTAATTTGCGTAGTTTCCAATTCCTCAGTTACACAGAAAAAGACTGAGAGGCATGTATGCCAAGACTTTTTTTTTGGTGTGAGCAATGTTCTTTCCTGATCATGGCTGGTTCAACCATGGAGCTAGCATCACAATACAGGAAAAATGCACTAGAAATGAGCAGGATGAAGTAAAATTTGTATTGTTTCTCAATATGTTTTTTTCTTTAATTAGTGCACACATATTTTACCCACAAATACACATCAATTTTGTACCCCTATATTTTACCTTTTTTGGAAAGAAATGTGTTCTGAAAAGTGTTTATTATTATCACTATTATCGGTATCACTATTTGATAAAGTTTATGGTATCTTTTGGTTGGCCAGCTTCAGAATAAGATAATAGGATCTATCATGTTGCAATCACTAAAAATAGCAATCCGTCTTGTAATAAACACCTAATGAAACAATTGCTATTTTTGGAAACTGTCGTATGATAGATCCCAAACTTTGAGATCAGAACTAATCTGCTTCTGGTTTGCGACAGAAACTACGATTAGATACCACATTTGCTGGAACAACTGCAAGAAAAAAATGTTGATCCTTTGTAACAGGCATTTTTTTAAGGACATTTGGGGAAAATGTCTCAAGTATCAAACTGGAAATCACTCTCAGCCCTGCAACATCTGATTTGCTAATACCATATTTTCAAGCTCATTTAAATAAGTCATTCACGAAAGGGCAAAGAATCCAACAAGTTATATAGTGCCTTTCATGCAGGGTAGTTTCCCGGAGCGCTTGACAGTGGCAAAGTCTGTCACCGAGCCAGAGGGAGAGGGAAGGAGGGGTGACCGTAATCACAATTCAATAGAAAAATCCTTAAATGGGATTTGAAGGAGGATGGAGGGTGCAACTCAGAGGGTGTGACAAAGTGAGTACCAGAGTTTGGGGACATAGTGGCTGAAACCACAATTACTGATGGTGGAGCAGAGGGGACGAGGGGAAAACAGGAGGCTGGAGCCAGTTGAGTGGAGGCAGTGGGTGCTGGAGTGGGGGTAAGCAGATCGGATAGGTAGGGAGGTGCCATGGCATCAAGAGATTTGAAAATGAATGAGAGGATCTTGAAGTCGATCTGTTCAGTAATTGGGAGCCAGTGGAGCCTGGCAAGGACTGGTGTGTGATGCAGGTATAATTTTGTTCCAGATGAGTATCCAGGCTGCAAAAATTTTGATTAATCGAATTTTGTGTATGGTGTAGCTGAGGAGACATGTGAGAAGCATTGGAATAGTGCAGCCGGGAAGAGGCAAACTCATGGATGAATATTTTGGCTGCATTGATTCGCTAATTCATTACCATACGTTTCTAGACTATTTTAGCATAAAGTGCAATAAACTAAAATGCCTAGAATCAACTGCAGCCTGAGTGGTTAGAGAATGGCTTATTGAATACATTTAAAACTTGGATGAGCTACTTACAACTTGAGATAAAATTCAACTCCAAGAGGAGAAAGGAGGTGGTGCTATAAACAGCTCTCCTGCTGATTTACTGCTTGACTTTTATGATTAGACTAATCATTATTCACAGCAGGAGCAGTTTCTCTGCACTCAGTCACCAAAACAATCTTAACCCTATAATCCCCAGCCCCCAGAAAACATTCCATATATGGAAGACATTTTTACATGTGTTTATCATATCGTTTTAAGTACTTCCAAATATCAATAGGAGTCTGAGAACAAAAGCAACACAGTGGTGTTTTCTTAACAATCATTTAATAATAAACAATAATAATCCTTCGATTTGATATAGCACTTTTACCATCTTCTAGATGTCTCAAAGCGCTTCACAGAATATTCTGTAAAGTGAACTGACTGAATTTTGTGGGCAAATCAATCAACTTCTTGATTGGAAACAACTAAGAGCAGCAAATGATCTCTTAATTGGGGATCAGAAGATTGAAAAGTTTCTGCAAAAGGAAGTCTGATATCACAATTTTGATTCACTAATAAAAAGCCAAAGTTGTCACTGTGCCCAAATCTGCAAATTTGTAGTGTATTTTCCTACATAATCTAAAAACAATAGAAAAAGTAAAACATAGATTTAATAGAGTACTGCATTACAAAGAATGAGGGATTTCATCTGTTTGGGGAGGAATTTTGAGATGCCAGGGTTGTCAATAGAGCTCAGGTGATCTGAGGGAGGTCTTCAAGATTATGAAGGGTTGATGTAAATAGACTACTTTCACTGGTCAGCAAATCAGTAATGTAGGAAAATCACAAATTTCAACATTCTTATATGATTTGTTATTGTTTCCTGCTCTCAGTATTTTAAAGACAAATTATCACAAACTAATTAATTATGAGACTAATCATTAATCACAGCAGGCCTGGGTTTCTTGGCACTCAGTCAGCAAAGCAACCGTAATCCTATAATCCTAATCCACAGAAATCATAATAAAATAATAATAATCCTTGCATTTGATATTGCGCGTTATTACTTCGTCGAGACATCTCAAAGCGCTTCATAGAATATATTAAGTGAATTGACTGTACACTTTGTGGGTGAAACACTGCAGCCAATTGTGCACAGCAGTGTCCCATAAACCGTCTTGGATTGAATGACTAAATTATTATTTCATTTTTTTGAGCGATTATTACCCCCATAAAAGCAATTCACCAATCAACTAACAACCAGATTCCTACTTACTCCTGGGTAAACAGAGGCGTGTGGAGTAAGGAAACTTGCCCAATGTTTTGCTCTACCGGGAATCGAACCCAGAATCACATGAAATGTTCAAAATGTGGTTTGAACAATGATCCTTACCAAGGTTATTATATATTTCTTCCAACTTATGCTGCTTTATACTATCCTTCCTGTGGCATGAAATGCTAATGTTGATAAGTATTTTTTTAAATCCTTACATTTGATATTACAATACAATATCAATTTACATTCATTTGGTGCCTTTCATATCGGGAGATGTCCCAAAGCACTTCACAGTATAATAATAATCTTTGCATTTGATATAGTAACTTATCACGTCTTCAAACCATCGCAAAGCACTTCACAGAATCTACTGTAAAGTGAATTAACTGTTTATTTTATGGGTGAACATGATGTCAAAACACTGTTCAAATCCTCTTCCCTTCTAAGCTCTGTAACCCCATCACCCTATATTTGCCTGGCTTCACTGGCTCCCTATTGCAGAGCAGATTCGATTTCCAGATCCTCACAGTGGAGAATAATTTGACGCACAAATCATTTTATGTCCTGGCACCTTCCTTAGTCTTCAACCTGCAAACATCCCTCTTTTCTATCCACCCCTTTGCTCAGCTGGCTCCAGCCTCCTGAATGTCCCTCAGACCACCATCAGCAGCTCTGCTTTCAGTCACTGCCCAGAGACTCCAGAACTCTATCTCAATCCCTCTGCCTTGCCCCTCCTTGGCCGTCTTCAGATCACACCTGAAAACCTTCCTGTTCAATCATGCCTACAGTGACCTCCTCCCCTGGCTCTGCAACAGCCTCCACCACTGTTAAGCACCCAGAGACGCTGCCCTGCATGAAAGATGACATATAAATAAATAAGTTGTTGTTCTGATGGTGCTACCAATTGTAGGGTGTTCTTCATGTATCTATCACATTTTTATTCACTGAATTTTCTTCTGCACTTTGGTAAGGAAGTATATAGGAGTCACAGGACACTTGTAGCACAATATGAAACACTTCACACTTGCGCAAGATCTTTTGAACATATTTCCAATGCACTAATATCTATTTTAAATCATGATAAATGCTTGGAATAGTCACAGAACTGCAGGCTGCAAGTTAGACATCTTCAATTTTAATAATAGTAATAATCATTCTTAATATCCCGATGTGAAAGGCACTCTATAAATGTAATTATGTTGTTTGTTGTGTTGTTGTACTTGTGAGGTGAGACTGGAAGTTTGAAAGTGATTCCTTACAACAGCAAAGGGGTGGAAGAGACTCATGGAAGAGTAAACAAAGAGAAATTATTTCAACTGGTCAGTGAGTTGGTAACCAGTGAATATCTAGATCTAACAACAACAACAACAAAATTACATTTATAGAGCGCCTTTCACGTCGGGAAGACGTCCCAAGGCGCTGAACAGTTAGGTCGGGATTTGAGCAGAGGGGAAGGGTTGGAAAGGAAAGTAGGAAACAGGGGAGTTAGGAGGGCAGGTCTTGAGACTGGCCTTGAAGGAGGAAAGGGAGGAAGTGAGGCAAAGGGATTGCAGGATGGAATTCCAGAGTGTGGGGGCAGAGAGGCTAAAAGCCCGGCCACTGATGGTAGGGCGGTTTTGCGGGGGACATGGAGCAGGCCAGAGCCTGCTGAACAGAGGGGATGGCCAGGTTGATAAGAAGACAGCAGGTCGGAGAGATAGGTGGGGGCAAGACCGTGAATGGCCTTGAAAGCGAGGACGAGGATTTCGAATTCGATCCTCTGGGGATGGGGAGCCAGTGGAGATGGGCGAGGGTGGGAGTGATGTGGTCGCGGAGTTTAGTGCGGGAGAGTAAAACCTGTGATGGTGGGTTGGAGGGTGCGAGGGATGAGCAGGAGCCCAGTGTCGGTCGCATGGAGGCGCACAGTATTGGATTGGTGAGTATGAAGGATAAGGAGATGCCAGGGAGTGAATGGCTTTGAATACTAGTGTGAGGATCTTGAAGTCGATTAGTTCGGTGGTGGGGAGCCAGTGGAGTCTGGCCAGAATTGGTGAGATGTGGGTAAGTACTTTGGTCTGCATGTGGCAGTGTTCTGAATAAGCTGGATTTTTTGAATATGGAGCTGGGGAGACCGACGAGGAGTGTGTTTGAATAATCTAAGTGGGAGGTAGAGGATATAGTTAAGATATACTTGATATTGACTTTTAAGTAGGAATTAGGTAACTATTTGAAAAGGAGACATAAAAAAGTAACGGAAAAAGATAGTAGAGTGGAACTAAACAGATAACTCTTTCAGAGAACTGTTTCCAGTATATGAATTGTCACTCTATCCAAAGTGCATAGACACAGAAATTAAGTAAAATAATATATTTTCAAATGAAGAACATTTTTATTTTCTGCTATTTTTGGTGTGGTAATAAAGTGAAAGGCTAAATTGTATCATTTTTTTTTCAGAAATGCACAGACACTGTAGAAGTGCTGCAGGCATCATGATTCCATCACTCCTCACGGACATGCCACCTCCCAACAGATAGTCTTAACATTCTCCAGAACAGACTCGTAGAAGGGAAAATAATGAAGTGGTTTAATTGGAACTATGCTTCAAAACCAAAAACATTCTTCCTTCACATAATAAATACATTGTATGCACCTGTACTTCAAATGTTAGAACTATTTACAATATAAATAAACCTAACAGGAAACACTGAATAGGATCTCAGGGTTTAACTATACAAATCATAGTCTTCTATATGGATACACAAAAGGAACTTGGCACCATTTTACAAATTGTATTCACATTGACATGTACCACAAGGCTACCATCAACTGTACATGGTTAAGTGGGGGCAGGTAGAATTTATTCAGAACACTAACATTTCCAACAGAATATAACCAAGGCTCTCTTCATCGGACATTAAAAGGCAGAGTTAACATGGCAATTCTTGATCTATCCATGTTCATAAGCCCACTTTGTTACCCTCCAGATAAACAGATATTCTGTGGGAGCCTGACATGGCAGTTTACAAAACCTAATGCAGCAATTAGCTAACATTAAAGGGTGCAGATTGTGTGAGGTTAATTTCCTTGAGAGGTGAATGAAAATAATGAAAATGTCCAACACTGAGTAAACTGATATTGTGAAAATGTGTGAAAACAGCTTATTAAAGCCTACTAAATGATTGATAATGCACACTTGGATAAGTGCACAGCAGAAAATGCTCCTTTTCACCCCAAACAAAACAATAGTTGTTTACCCCTTGTCTTAACGTAGGCTGAGGCACTTTTGAAAGTGTGGATGGGATTCATTCAATGTCCCAACAGTTTGCTGAATAAACATAGGACGATCCACCCAGCTGTAGCCCAGAAAAAAAAGTTAGTTCTAGTTTTATTCTTGAAGTCATTTTCCCCACACTCGCAAGAATTATAAAGTTGTTCATTGGCGGCAAAGCCAAATGATCAATTCCTCCTACACTACTGCCCCAATCAGAATATTATTTTGTATAGCTTAATTATACCATGTTATTTGTAGGTGGGCCTAAAATTCAACATAAACAATGAATAAAATAATTCTGTGCACAATTAAAATTTACTAAATGGCACAAACAAGTTCTGAAGGCTCACATCTTGTGATATTCTTGGGTTACTGAGCTGGTAAACTGGAGAGATACTGAACGACTGATACACAAGGGATACTAGGCTGCTATATACTGGGGTTTTGGGCCACTATACATTAGGGGCAATCGGCCACTGATACAACAAGTAATTTCTGAATTAAAGGTTGAAATTATGCAACAGGTACCTTCATCGAGGTCTAGGACCTGCAAAGAAGAAAGTCATATCTTGAAAAGACTGAGGAACTGTGCCTCCATTGAATCAGGATGATGTGATGGACAGTCACAGATCTGTGTGCACAGCTGAATTTGGAATCATGTTTCCAGTCACAATAATAGAACCTGCCTTTGTCGCAATATTATTGAAACGGTTTGCTTCCAGAGGATTTCAGGCACCCAAAGTGAGTGCTTCAAACAGGCAACAAAACATGGTGCTGCTGGGAATGCCAGATTCATGTAGAGTCCTGTAGCTCAGTGGTTAAAGCACTTGCCTCATGAGTGAAAGACCTCGTAAGTTTGATTCCTGACAGGGCAAAACCTGGGCAAGTTTCCTTATTCCACATACCTAATAATAATCCCTCAAGAGAAAACAATAATAACATTTGTCAATCAATCCATGATTGTTTGTGGAATACTGCTGTGAAGAATTGGCTGCCACGTTTCACCAACATATATACAGTCAATTCACTTTACAGTACGGTATATTCTGTGAAGTGCTTTGAGACGTCGATGTGAAAAGCACTATATCAAATGCAAGGATTATTATTATTATTATAGAGCCAAACAGCAGGATTTGCTCAGACAACCAGGTTTCTGAGAGAACAGAGAGTTATTGATTGCCACTTGGGGAGTCCTTGTTATTTTGTTCCAAATAGTAAATGGTTTCTGTTCCCTAAATGTGCAGGTCATCATGGATTACAATAGGAAACAGTTACATATGTGCCTACGATCATTTGTATTTCTTTTATATTACATGCATGAGAATGGAGGTTTCATATCTGGGTGAAGGAATAACGGTCATTGGGAATCTGTACTACCTTTGTGCCCCAAAATATAAAGTCAATTTGTGGTAACCAATTTTATTACCATGTCAATGCATAGCCATGTTGCACGACTTCAGACTCTTAAAAACTTCAAAGGAAGCAACATTAACTTTGCATTATTTCTCAAAACAAGCTCCAATGCCACACAAATGTAGGCATAAAACTTTCAAGCCTTTCTAAAAAAAAATGGATTATTGCCAGTTCCACATGTGAACTCCAACAATGACAAATTGCATGAATTGCACTTTTCAGTCGCAATATCACTCCAGCACCTTCACGTGACGGGTGACCTACCACAGCGCTGAGGATCACTCTGCACTCTAGTACTAATTCATTATTAACCCAGTCATCACATTTTCCAGCAACAACTCAATTAACCCAATCATCGCAATGTCCATCACCAACTCCGTTAACCCCACCGTCACTTTGCTCCTGAAATTTTTGGTTGAACTATTGACTCTCTATTTACCCCTTTCTGAAGCCTTTAAATACCATGAAGGCTCACAAATGCAAATCATTTCTAATGTTTGTTACTCCTCCTAGTATTGGTTTCTAGCAAATCATGCAACCTTTCAATCATTTTGTTAAATGACCTCTCAAGGTGCTCCCCATCCCCCGCCCCAAACGTATTTCACAATTTGTTAATTAAATTCAACCCCAACCAATTTTTGGTAAATACTTTAGTTGTTTCTATATGTGAGCAAGTTCGACCCCTGTACAGTCATCACAACAAATGGTATGACTCGTGCTTTAAGGGTTTAGGGAGAAATTTTGTCATGTGGTTTTTCTAATCGTTTGTGTAGTATTTTTGACCTATTGCAGTACAGGGCTGATAAAGTAAGTCTCTGTTTACTATTTCCAGAAGGAAATTAAGTGTATGAAAAAATTAACTCCCAGTACAATATACTAGTACAATATATCTCTTTCCAATTTCAATTCAGCATTCCAGTTTTTATCATTGATAAGTCAAATTTATTTAGTATTCAACCAAAGCTATGACCCAGTGTGTCACATATTCAATTGTTTTGTCCATTAGAACAGCAATGTGTAATACCAATGTTAGAAAAGGCAGAAATCTGTCAGGATTGGGAGGCAGCTGATCTGTGGAAATTGATTTAAGGAAAGACATAATTTTAAAAAAATTTAAAGAATTCACCAGAGGGCAGGGCCTTGTTTAAATTAATGTTCATAATATGAAGTTACAATAATATCTCCAAATTTCAAAGACAAAACTTGTGCTTTAAGAACCGAAACACTATTCCGGAGAGTCCTAGTCATTTTAGCCCATGGTTAAGGCTGCCGTCACTGATCCTGGCAGCTGTTCCTAACTGCTTGTCATGTCATGAACTTAGTGGCCAGCCCTGCTGATAGAACATTTGACTCCCATAAAGAGGTTGAATGATTTCTAATCCCAATCAGCAATCAAAATTGACAATTGGGCACATATGCGCTCTTTGGGAGAGTGTTGCAAATTCACTGCAGTTTCCTCAGTGGAGGGCCAACATTTGCCTAATAATATTGAAATAATAAATATGTGTGTGATGTTATATTGCACAATTACAAAACACAATCCACCCACGGTGTCGTCATCCGAACTAGAATGTACTACATTGGAGGAGGAAAAAGGATAGCATTCTCCCATTCCAAATAGGAAATCCAATGCTACAACCCAGATTTTGTCATAACACAGTAGCATATGGTTGAAAACATCTACCAGAAAATTATGTTTCTGCGTAAACCCTTTTTTTTTTAAAAAAAAGTAAGGTTAAGTTCACCTCTAAATTGATCTTTTCACAAACATATGTTAGTATTTGTATAGTTGTATGAAGTGGTTATCATGAATAGGCACTTGAAATAGGGGGGCAAAAAAAGATTAATTGGTATAGGTATTACTATAAAATATAACGACTTGTGCACACACAATAAAAAAAGATTTTTATATATGTATATATAATCTATTTCTATATGTTGGTCTGATGCTTTCACCTGTTGATGTTAATAGGTGGAACCACCACATTTGGCACAGGAAAGGTTTCTAGCAAAAGAAAGCAACTGTCTTGTAAAATATGTTAAATGCCTTATAAAACCTGCTACTGTGTACCACATGTCTTTCATTCAATTAGATCTGCTTAGTCAATTCACCGCATTGGTATCTCCAGTTGCAAACGGAAAGTTTCTGGCTTTCGTTGTCCCATAAATAATCATTTTGGTACAGTTGAAAAATGATATGAGGCTATATATGAAAATCAAACCCAAATGGTAATCAGTCTTCACTGCTGGCATGGGCTTTGATGCCAAAGTGAGAGCCGCTCTTTGATACATAAAGGTTTCCACAAATCTTTGCCCTTCCATGTTAACTCGATACTTTTTTTTCCAATGACACTGCTGATACAACATAATTCAGCCTCTTAAGCTCAGCAGTACAGCTGCACCTGATTCTTGTGGGCAATTTGTTATAAAACCATGGGGTGTCAACACCACCTAGCTATTTATTCATAATATCATTATCTATAGGTTATTTAGTTAAATACGGTCGTCAATCCAACACCTTTCCATGCCTAATGGCTGTCCGTGTATGTTATGAAAGGAATTACTCCACATGACCTAAATCTAGTTGGTTTAGAAAGTTAAATTGTTACATTGTTCACCCCCACCCCCCCTTCCACTCAACCACCCTCCTCAGCTATACCCATAGAATTCTCAATCCTTTACATCATATGCAAACTGTTGCTTCATGTGCGGAAATGCAAACAAAATATAAAACCCATGCCCTCATCATATTCAACTTTGTTGTAACCAAATTGTCATGCAACATGAATTAGACCAGATTTGGTTGACCCCCACTACTCCATAGTGCACCTTGTGTATCAGTGCGTATTTCATACACTGCACTGAATCTCAAACATCGTGAAAGGGTGGAAGGAAGGGGAGAGAGAATAAGCGTAGTGCAGAATTGCTATACACAACACTGGCACTGAGGAGAGGAGTGCATCTTTTTCAATCCAGCAAACCACACCTGTTTTTGCACTATAAAGCCTATTGCAATTAGACCATCAGCTTCCGTTGGTGATTATTACTGATGTGCCCTTATGGTTATGAGTTGGATCCTGCTGCATTCGCAAATGAGAAGTCATATCAATGTGTGCGCCATTGCAGCCCAAAGAGTAATTTTTAATGGCTTCAGCATCGTAGAGATGCTCAAAGGCATATCCAGTCAGTGCATACGTGTGCTTGTCAAAGTACTGCCTGTGATGGGCAGAGTAATAGTTGGGGGATGATGCACAGTTTGCCTCTGTTTGATGAGGGGACATGTCAGATGGCATATAGTCTTTTCCTAGGCCTGTCTTGGAGATTCGGTCAGAACTGGGGCTGCTCAATCTAGACAGTGAAACAGGGCTGTTATTATATTCATTTTCATGAGGGCTCATGATTTTCCCATCACTTTGCTGGAGGTGATCTCCAGGAGAGCTATTGGCCATGGGTGGAGGGCGACAGACAATGTTGGACAGCTGTTGCTGCTGTTGTTGCTGTTGTTGCTGTTGGTAGCTCACACTGAAGCAAGCACTGTGGATCTTGCCCACTCCATTCATGGGTTGCAATTGTTCTGAGGTCATTTTCCTCAGTTGGAGCCTGCTCTCCTCCTCTTTGATCATCTGCTGTGTGGCTCTTATCAGAGTTTCAATTTTGCTTGGCTCCTGTGGGCTGCTCTGGTACTTTTCGTTGTGGTACCTGTCCCCAGACTCACTAGCAGAACAAGGGTCTGGTGAACTGACAATACTCTCTTCATCCCAGCGCCCTCTTCCTGCATTAAAAAGAGAGAAACAATAGTACTGTATACTTCTCTTATAATACATTACACTCATTTAGTATCTCATTCCCACATGCACTGTTTCCAAGTACGAATTTATTTTACTCCTCAAAAGTGTGAAATTGTTAATTAATGTGCTCAGTGGTTTTTCTTTTGCAACTTTTAAAAATATTTTTAAAACATAATGTTTGTTCTGTAGGATATTCATGCTGGAAATTATACAATTTCACACTGAGGAACAGCCAGGTCAAGTTCAATATGGTTTACATGCAGAGTAAAACTTCTCGCACTGTATCCAAACAATATGCCTCAATCCTAACAACTTGAAAGAAACTGCCACAGTATCACAATAATATTTTCCACTTCCCTGCCAGTCATCCTGAGATTTCTTTGATTGAATAGAAAATTTAGAGCCATTGTGTGCTGTGAGACCACTGGGGAGTGGAATGAAACTGGTCTGATTCACTTCACATTGGATCTTTACTAAACTGAGTGGGAAGATTTTTTATCATATCTATCTGGGCTGGAATCAAACCCAAGCCCCTTAAGTTTGATGAAACAATTGAATATATTACTTCTGTTAGTGAAATATTGAGTTAAGATCAACAATCTTCCTTTTATTTCTAATTACTTAAATATTACTTCAATTAAATGTAATAGAGATTATTTAACATCAAAGATCAAACATAGTGCCAGTTAATGTAATAATAGTAATCCTTGCATTTGATATATCACTTTATTACATCTTCGAGATGTCACAAAGCGCTTCACAGAATACACTGTAAAGTGAATTGACTGTACATTTTGTGGGTGAAACATTGTAGCCAATTGTGCACAGCAATAACGCACAAACAGTCATGGATTGAATGAGCCAAGTATGAGCCAAAATCTGCTATTTTTTTTGAAGGATTACTAGCACCGGAACAGCAATTCACCAATCGACTCACAACCGGATTCCTACTTACTGATAGGTAAACAGAGGCATGTGGAGTAAGGAAACTCGCCCAATGTTTTGTCCTATTGGGAATTGAACTCGGGTCCTCTGTCTTCCGAGTTGAGTACTCTAACCACTAATATATAGGAGTCCAATAGCACTGAAAAAAGCCATTTGTCCCAACTAATCCATGAGGATATCACATGAGCTCCACGCATCTTAATGTCATTTTACCCCCACCCCCCCATATCATCCTAAATCCTCCATGCAAAAATACAACTCCTAACCTCTCCCTTTGCTCTTGTTAGTTTCTTTAAACCTATGCCCTTTAATTATTGACTCATTGACCAGTGAAAATAACTTCTCCCCGTTCAAAATCTCAAAATCCCTTACAATTTTGTAAAGTTCCATAAAGTCTTTCATTCTTCTCCAATCAAGAGAAAACAGCCCCAATTTTGGCAATCTCTTTGTAAATACATCTCTGATCCATGGCATCATCCTCATGAATCTCCTATAGGCCTTGACATCCTTCATTACACCTAACCTGGACCCAATACTTCATCTGCAACATAAATAATGATTCCTACAAGATTCTATATATTATTACAGCTTTCTAAACTTTCTCAACTTCAACCTTGTAATATTAATACTACTTGCATTTGATATAGTGTTTTTCACATCTTCTAAGACATCTCAAAGTGATTGACAAAATATATTGTAAAGTGAATTGACTATATATATGTGGTTGAAATGCGGCAGCCAATTGCACAAAACAGTGTCCCACAAACAGTCGTGAACTGAAACGACCTAATTATTCTAGTTGGTTTTTTTTTTTTTTTTTTTTTAGAGATTATTATTAGGCGGTTGGAGTAAGAAAACTTCCCTCAGGTTTCACCCTGGCTGATGAAATTGAGTGATCAAATCATTTTAATTTATTTAGAAGGAATTGTTACCCAAAAAAACGATCCGCCAATCTACTAACAACTAGATTCTTACTTACTGCTAGGTAAACAAGGTGTGTGGAATAAGGAAACTTGACCAACATTTAGCCCTGCCAAGAATCAAACCCAGGAATTATTACCACGGAAAAGCGATCTGCCAATCGACTAGCAAATGGATTCCTATTTCCTGCTGGACATGTGGAGTAAGGAAACTTGCCCAAAATTTCGCCCTGCTAGGAATCAAACCCAAGTCCTCTTACTTGCGAGGCAAGTGCTCTAACCACTAAGCTATTTTCCTCACATCATACCTTGAAACTGTTTCTGAAATGCATTCAGAGTCCTGGCCTCAATCACCATTACTGATATCCTACCGCCAGTTAGGATCCTATTCCCAATCTGATCCCTCTGGGTACAAAAATACTTCCTGGTGTCTGTCCTGAAATTGCCCTTCTAATTATTTTTAATGGACTTGATATCAACACCCATTTGTAATAAACTCTGCATAAAATATGTCTTTTAACCTTCCTTTTTCAGTAGTAGTCTTCAATGCCATCTTATTACAGACTCATCATTGAATGGAAGTAATAATGTTATTTTTTGATAAATACCGACAGCTTGTTTGCATCGGAAATACATCCTGTGTACACATTCAATTATGAAGATGTGTACTTGTGGATTTAAGACACACATACACCTCTGAAGCAGCTTGGCATCTGTAATAGTTGTTTACTGAAGGCTAGCTTTCATCCAATCAGCATTCATTATTCAAATAAGAGCAGACCACATTCAAATTAATTTCAATAGTGCATCAATAATACTTGCATTCAAATGTGCGTGGTCCACATTCTCTTCATACACTATCACCCACATACTTGCCAAAATTTGTTCCCAGTGCCTCAGGCGATTGAGTTTAAGAGTTTGCTTACAAAATACATAGTCGTTTCACTTTACAGTATAGCCTCTAAAGCTTTTTGAGATATCCTTCAGCCATATCCCCCAAAACTATGGAATTCTCTGCATCAAATCCTCCACCTTACCCGTCTACAGATTGCACCTGAAGACTTCCTCTTTGATTGTGTCTGTGGTCATTTCCTCACCTAACACCCCCACGCCCGCCACCCCACCGACTTGCTGTCGAGCTCTGACACTGTTAAGCACACGCTCCAAGATCCTGCCTACTGTGAAGACTGCTTCATGAATTGTTGCTGTTGTCCTCCTGACATGAAATGTTCTATATCAAACATAAAGAATATTATAAGATGCTCATCCTGGTCTTCAAATTCCTTCAGTCTCACTCTATTCTGTTTTGTCCCAACCTGGAGTCCAGCCCATATTCTTTTCCCTTCCAACACTGGTTTATTACTTGCTCCTTATTCCTTTCATTTCAACATCATTGATTGAGCTTTCAGCCACTATTGCCTTTGTTAAATGGAATTTTCTTTCACAACCGGTTAGTTCCTTTGCTTCCTATTGTCAATAACCTCAGAAAAACAATCTCTTTGACTCTTTGACCGTGCTTTTAGTCAACATAATTAAACATCTCATTTCCCTGCTCTGTGTACTCCAACCATTACACTTATCAAGTGGTTTCAATCTATCTTTTAAGTGAAAAGCACTATGTATACAAATGCAAGTTGTTGCTGTAGGTATCAATGTATTTCAATATGTTTCCTTGACCTCATACAACAATACAGATTATTAAACACTAGGATCAACCTCATTGGTCTTCTATGCGGCCTCCAGTGCCTGGGCAGCTCATTATATTGTTGCCAGCACCTTGGGAAGTCCTCCTGACGTGAAAGGCACTCTACAAATATAATTTTGTTGTTGTTTTGAATTTATATTTGGTCAGAATATGTATAGAGTAATTCGGGTGTAGCTTGACCAGAGCCCTGAACAAAGTAAGCATAACTTCTGGGAATATCTGAATTTAACTGATTTTGCTAATGTAACACAACATCCTGTTTGTTTTGTTTATTGTTGCTTCACACTGTTTGGATATGGTGCATGATGAATCACCCAAGACCCCTTGACCTCTTTTAACCTCCACTTTCACAAGTGCTACCCCATCTATGGCGCCCATGTCTCTCAAACTGCCTATGAATTTAAAAAAATGTTAAAAGTCGCTTTTTATCCAAAAATAAATTTCTGTCAAGATACAAGAGAAAATTAGGGCGAGTATGGAAATTCAACACAAGAAACAGAGGATAAATTCAGTGAAAGTAGGGAACGTCTGCCTAACAGAGCATGCAATGTGATACTTATGCATTCCCAGAACCATCTTACTTCCAGGTGCTTCATATTGCCCACGTATTCACGGAATTAGTTCAATTGCATGCACATCACATTGTGCACAGATTCCAAGAACCAGCAGGGCAATTATTTGAAATGTAAACTTTGCTCTCAAGAGGAAAGCTGTTCAATACATAAATTTTTCTCTATACCCTCTCAATCCCAGAAAATGCATGCTGTTTGCTTTTGTAAGCATTTGTTCTCATCAGTACCATTGAAACTTATCCACTGTTAACAATAATGAATAAAGTCAGATTGAGATGTCTTCACACAAACTTATAGAGTTTGCTGTAGCTTTTAGAAATCTATTGCTCTGCTAATGATTCTTCAATTAAATGAATTGAGCTATTTACTGTACAAAGCAATTTAACCCACCATTCCGATCTGTGATTATCTAGCAGTGAGATGAATTCCCAAAGAGAACAATTCATTGTTTAGGTATTAAAATTTTAAAAAATTATTATTTTGGGGAGAGGTTAGATAGGGAGAGGTTAGATAGTGTTAGTATTCAAAGGGATTTGGGTGTCCTTGTACACCAGTCTCAAATAGTTAATTTGCAGGTGCAACAAGCAACTAAGAAGGCAAACGGCATGCTAGTGTTCATTTCAAAAGGTTTAGAGTACAAGAGTAGGGAAGTCTTGCTGCAACTGTATAGGGCTTTGGTGAGACAGCACCTAGAGTATTGTGTGCAGTTTTGGTCTCCTTATTTAAAAAAGGACATACTTGCCTTGGAGGGGTGCAGTGTAGATTTACTAGGTTAGTTCCTGGGATGAGGGGACTGACCTACGAGGATAGGTTGAATAAACTAGGGATGTACTCTCTAGAGTACAGAAGAATTAGAGGGGATCTTATTGAAATATATAAGATTCTTAAAGGGATGGATAAAGTAGGCACTGAGGGATTGTTTCCCCTGGTAGGAGAATATATAACCAGGGGTCACAGTCTTAAAATGAAGGGTCAGCCTTTTAGAACGGAGTTGAGGAGGCTGAGACTGCTAATTTTTTTTAAAAAAAGAGGGATTAGGGATATGGGGATGGTGCAGGTAATTAGAGTTAGGTGAGAAGATCAGCCATGATCTTATTAAATGGCGGGGCAGGTTCGAAGGGCCGAATGGCCTATTCATGCTCCTAATTCTTATGGTCTTATTAATATTGACACACTTTTTGCTTATTAAATGGAACCCAGTTTTCATAATACCCAACTGCTTCCTGCCAGACCT
The DNA here is from genome assembly GCA_035084275.1 of Hydrolagus colliei. Taxonomy (NCBI): domain Eukaryota; kingdom Metazoa; phylum Chordata; class Chondrichthyes; order Chimaeriformes; family Chimaeridae; genus Hydrolagus; species Hydrolagus colliei. The sequence continues at coordinate 53,764,089 of CM068744.1, forward strand.
ATATGGCTAATCGTAAAATGGGAACCCAGGCATTTACAGGACCAAACAATTCCTGTACTTCGCTATCTTTCACACTTATTAAACAATGCACAGTATTTGCAAAATAGCTAAAAAATTCCCCTCACTAATTTTCTGACACAATCTACTAATAAGTCATCTTCCTCCTTTGCAGTTGCCTTACCATGAATACTGGGAATAGAAGCTATATGTGGCATATTGTTTTCATATCCCTCTCTGCCTTCAGGAGATGACTTCGTCAGAGCCAATGCCATACGGGAAGAACTCCACCAACCTTCTCTCCCAGACTGCTGGCCACCTAGAAAGTATCTGCCAGCCTCACACCTCCCTCCATCACACAGAGATGTGTGAAAGTGGGACTGCCTTTCCTCCACAGTTCTGGATTGGTCGAGGGCAAAGCCATAGCACAAGGAATTTCTGTCGGAGAATTGTCCATAGGCACACGAGATGTCATTGTGCTGAGAGTGGGGCTGAGATCCCTCTGTGTGATCCAGTAATTGTGGGGAGGCACTATCTGTTAATGGGCTTCCACCCCACTGGCTGTCATGGTCTGATTCAGAGCGTTCAGTGTGAAATCCAGAATACTGCAAGAATAAAGGAGAAAGAGTAAGTTGGATTTACCCAATGGTCTACAAATCTGTGTTTTATTTTCATTTATAAACACATGTGCTTAGAATATGTATCAGATTACATTTTTAAGTACTATCATCTGCTTAAATTTTGCTTGCCTATAAATGCCGCATGGGGGAGGGCTGCATTAATGGCAGGAGGGAGGAGTATATAAATCATTAAAACGTGCAATAACATGCACTTATATAGTGCTGTTCATGGAGGATGAATGCCTCAAAGTGCTTCCAAGGACAACAGGATTATTGAGCATTTAGGAAAGAATGGAGAATTTAAGGGTGTTGATCAAAGGCATGGTCAAACATTTTTGAGAGGGTATGTTTTCATAGAGCAGGTGAAAGCTGCAAGAACAAGTTGGAACAAACCCAGGGTAAAATCAAACTGGAAAATAGTTCCTGTGTGTGTCTTACAAACAATACACAAAGCAATTCACCGCCACAGAGATTAATGGAATAAGTGGAATACTCAATTTAGTTTGACTGATAAGACATTGGTCCACAAAATGCAGACTACACTTTTACAGTAAATCTTGCAAAACACTTTGAGATGTCTTCCTGACATGAAAGGTGCTGTATCAACTGTAAGGATTTTTTTTTTAAAGAATGCAATTGTAATGTTATCATCTAGCTCAACATGAGGTTTTTCACACTTAAATAGTCTGCATATCACGCAGTTTTCCATTGTGTATTTGCTGTTCAACAGGCCCTCAGTTGCTTACAGAACGATGATTTCCAATTACTTTTGGTGAAATTGATTCTGTTGCCATTGCTGAGCAATCATCCTTTACTTTTTCTAGTTCTCCTTCCTGCCAATTATCATCAAAGCAATGGAATTAATAAGCACAAAGACTGATCTTTCACCCATCAAGAGCAGACTTGTGGAATATGTTGGAGACATTAAATGCAGGTACATTCCAGAAATATTCTAAAACTGACCCCTTTAATTGTTCCACTCATGATACCTATAAAATCAATCGTTCCTTGGTTTGAAAATCACCTTCATTTTCTCATTTCATACTTTGGGATATTTTTAATAACAGTTTAGGTGGAACTACTTTTGCCTTCCTCTCCCCACTACGCAACTACACCCACATCCCTAGTCCCAATTTTTGGTTTCCATTTTGGATATTTCCTGAGGAATTAAGTGACACAATCTGGGGGCTACACTCTCAGATACAGGATCACAAGATTGGTTTAGATAAAGGAGGCCCTTCAACGTCCTCCTGACGTGAAAGGCACTATATAAATGTAACTTTGTTGTTATTGTTCAGCCCATCTGACTTCATCCTTTCTGAATAACAACCTCCCAATTTTTTTAAAAATGAGCCCAGACCTCAAACACCCTTCTAGGCTACCTATTCCAGTGGGGTGGGGGAGGGGTGAAGAAACCTTCCCAATGTCATGAAGGACTAAATATAGAAACGGTAAGAATTTCAGGCAACAGTAAACCATTAACCCTAACGTTAAACCATTAGGTTCAGCAAGCCTGCCCATCCAATTTTCAAGAAGGGATCTCTTCAACAATTCTGAAGTTACAAGCGAAAACTGAATGCACATGTTAGTGTCTGTGACTAGTGTTGTTACATCTAAAACATAAGATTAAGCATGTGGATGTTGCAAAGGCAAAGCAGTGTACAACCAACCTACTTCAAAATGCACTGGACTATTAATGAACTGTGTCTTGTGACCCTTGAAAGGTTTGTTTCAAAATCTTGCTTGAAAAATCAAAGGGGAATGGACCAGAAATTAGAACAATTTACCTGAGGATAAGGAGATGACCTTGGTTTTGATTTTGTTCGGGTAAGACGGGATTTGGTAGTTTTCCTGGAGTCAGTGATAGTTGGCGTTGAGTTTGCATAAGTGAATGATGGTTTTGTTGCTGCTACTTGATCAAGTGAGAGTTGCAATCCTTTGTATTCTGCATCTCTAAAAACAGTCAGACCATAAACCCTGTTATATTTAATGGCACATTAAATCCACAGAAACATCTCTAATCATAACAGACAGAATTATCATTGCTGATTTAGCTTCCCCACCCCAGCTTGGAGTCAGGCATCGCCACTGTTGAGTGTTCTGAAACGCTACCCTACGTGGAGGGCGCTATATAAGTGCAAGTGGTTTTTGCTGGTGCCTTCTTTTCCTACTGCCATTGCTGTAAGCAAATTGAATGCAGCTTCACCTACAAATATACAGGTACTGCATTTTACAGCATAATCCTATGAAACATGTACTGAAGACAGCAGTTAGTGGGTTGAGAGTTAAAAAGATCGTATAGGTTGGGGGCGCGAGGGCATAAAGGGATTTGAAAATTAGTGAGAGGATCTTGGAACATGCTAAGCTTGTAGAAATGCCTTCAAAAATAAATAGAAACAATTTGGTCACTACTCTTTGTGGGACACTGCTATGCGTGTTTCGCCCATAAATATACAGTCACTTTATGGTATATTCTGTGAAGCACTTTGAGATGTCTCGAAGACGTGATAAGTTGCCATATGAAATGCATGGATTACTATGATTATTATCGTGAAAGACATTTGACGTTGTGATTAAATTATGTCAAATACAAGGATTATTATTATTTTCTCAAATAAACTTCTGCAGATGAAATCAGCATTCATTTGCTCTTAATAGTCTAAACAGTTTGATGTTTGCCAGCACTAAAGAGCTCTGAATTTTCATTTTATTTTAGAAAATGCGCAGGTTAAAATAGGGCCACAGAGAACAGATGATTCTTCATAACATATGCCTGCCAATATGAGGTTCACATATAAAATAAAATGTGAACAAAATAGTATGTTGGCCAAAAAAAATAGAGAAACTCGACATGAAAGTGACTGATACAAAAGCTTTGTTGATTGTAACAGGGAAAATATTACAGTGAAAGGGTGAACACCACAGCCTTCCTTTCAGCAGATTATCAATATATTCACCTCCAGAATGCCAACATCTTGAATTGAAAGTTTGGAGTACAGTATGTTGAAAGAAATTAGAAAACATTAGCAGAGAGAAAAAAAAAGAGAGATTCAGGTAAATTTTTAGAATTTGTCAATGAGCTTGGAGAATTCAATCCTTGCCTTGAATTTACTTGCGCTCAAAGATGAGAAAAACAAGGCTTACTTTCTGCTGGATGCAGGTCCACCAGGCGCTAACTATCGTACAGTTTACTGAATCACCGTAATACGCGATGTGATTATCAACAGTTATAACATACACCATACAGCCAAGTGACCTGTTCCCAAGCCTCTGCCGATATATGCTCTGAACTAGCTGCCAATTGGCACCTGTGTATGGTCAAGGAACAATCGTGCCTCCTTCCCTGTACTTCAACTGAGCACCTTCCCACAGCAATATAATCGCAAATCACAGCATTGTGTGCACAAAGTTCACAGCAAGCCTGCCTTTATTAGATCACAGTAGCTCTTTATTCTGATTCTTATTTTCCTTCATTTTTCTCCATATCCTTAATTCCAAATAATAATGAAGTCCTGTAACTCAGTGGTTGGAGCACTTGCCTCGAAAGCGAGAAACCTGGATTTGATTCCCAGCAGTGAGAAATGTTGGGCAAGTTTCCTAACTCCACACACCTCTGTTTACCTAGCAGTAAGTAGAAACCCAGTTATTAGTCGATTGGCTGATTGCTTTTCCGGGGGTAATAAACCCTTCACAAAAAAAAGGTCACTTCAATCCATGGCTGTTTGTGGTTCACTGATGTGCGTAATTTGCTGCCGAGTTTCACCCACAAAATACAGTCAATTCACTTCACAGTACATACTTTGAAGCACTTTGAGATGTCTCGAAGACATGATAGGGCGCTATATCAAATGCAAGGATTATTATTACAACACTGGCAAATATTGATCTATTTGGCTTGAAAACTCCTCAATCATTTCTGCATTTAGAGGCTTTAGTGGCAGTGCATCCCATGTTCTCACAACACTTTGTGTGTTTAAATTCTTCAGGTTTCACTGGGGAAATGAACCTGTGAGACTTGTGTCGAATCATCGCATGACTGCTTATTGGTGTTGTAACAAGTGTTCAACAAAGTTGTCTTGTTTGTATCCCTGTAAAAATCCATTACAGAAATTATAAAACGGACTATCTCTGTGATTAATGTCCTTTTTAAAAAAAAAAATATTTTAACTGGCAAGGAGCAAGGTTGGAATGATACCTAATCTATCAAAGCTGAATTCAATCATGCCATCCCAATATGTTATCACTCACCCATGCGTTCATTACCTCCAAGCAACTAATTCAATACTCGCCTCCCCAGACTCCCCAAGCTGCAAATCATCCAGAGCTCTGCAGCCATGTCTTCTTCAACACCAGGTTCACAAGCCCCTCATCCTTATTCAGCTCTTCTGGCTCCCCATCTTCAAGTAGATCAAACTTGAGGTCTTGTCATTCAAATGCTTCCTCATCTCACCCCCCTACTACTCTGGCCACTCCTTCAGACTCAAGCCTGCTTCATATACCCACAGCATTTGCTCCACTCTATCATCATTGGGCTAGCTTTCAGCCACTCTGCTGTCTGGAATTCAAACCTGGAAGTAACTCTGTATCCTCCATTTCCCCCATTTTTAAAGCTTGCCTTAGTCCTATCTCTTTGGCTCTAATTTCAGCCATCTCTGCTCCCCACAGCTCAAGTTTCCAGTCAGATGTGTGAAGCAGTTTGAAAGGCGCTATATAAATTGAAATAGTTGTTGTTATGGTTTATATAACATTGGAATTTATTCCTAAGTAACAAATCCTTAACTGAACCTAATAAAACTATGATATAGTCCAGATAGATCTTTTATTAATCACCGTCGAGCGCTCTGACACAGCCTTGAATAATAACAACATCGCAATAAGAAAGACATATTATATGCGTTACATAAAGTGCTTGAATTGCTTGGTATGTTAGTAGAGCAAAGCATGTGTTTGTGGGTGAACACGCAAGGGCACGTGGTTCCCCTGTATCCAGGGGGATGTGTGACACCTGGACGACTCCAGAGGGTGGCTGCAGACATTTTCTCAGATGTTGGCTCTACCCAAGAGTTAGTCTGCTATCAGAAAGTAATGATGCATTTTATGGAGCCGTGGCTTACTGCAAAAGCAATCAAGTCAATAGACTAGTTAAACCAATGGTCAACAACTAAAACTTAAAAAAAGATAAAGACTGGAAACACAAAGTTTTTCAGTGAGCGTGTATGCTTGGCGCGACCAGTTAATAAGTAATAATTTCCTCACAGCTACTGTACAGGTCATTTATTTTTTCTTGAACATACCATTTCTGTGGTATGCCCATCATCTGTATTTGTTAGGCCCCAATGTGTTTAAGACAACATTATTACCCAAGTGCTTTAAACATATACTTCAACACTTTAATCAGGAGAACTCTGCTGATTGTGTATTTAACAACCATCATTCTAAAGCCTTCTGACTCCAACAATAATTTTTTTATATAAAGTAGTGCGCTGGAGTAATCTCCATCTTCCTCTACAAACACATACATATCGACTAGACAGTTGCAGGACTGTGCTAAATTGGCTGGTGACATCTGGATAACAAGCAGAGTGCTACAATAGGCCTCGGGTCTCCTGGTTTAGGGAACAGAAAGATCAACCAGATCGCACATTCCTGACATCCTGATCTAGCTAGCCCATTTCTTGAGATGTATCTGAGTGGATGTTGGGTCAGAAACGTACAGGGTCATCTGCGATGTCCCCACCTGTTAAACAGCATGCCAGCACTCACTATCAAACTATCGCCTGCAAATGCAGTCAAACGAGGTCACATCACAGTAAATCCTGTGAAGTGCCCTATATCAATGAATAATATCAAAGCTTGTACATGACGATGGGAGTAACACAGCTGATCTGAGTTAGCGGATAAGTGGTACATTCATGTTAAAATATTAAGTACGCACCAAACAACTAATCAGGCAGCTACTCTGAGATGATACAGCCCCATTGTGCCTCCAGGCACCACAGCCGAAGGAGTACTTTTCAACAACTGTACTCATTAAGTCGGGCAGAAGGAAAATAACTTGACAACTACAGAAATGAGGTGATTAAAAGTAAACTTCATGCCTTTAAATTGTGAGACCGTGATAAGACTTTCAATACTGATCAAGAGTATCTTTAGTGTAACTGTAGACCAAATGCTGCTCACAGTTAGTTCTCTGCCATATCAAACAACAGATTTATGTGGCACAAAATGTCAAGTGGACTATTAACACCCCATAAAAAGTGAAATGAGAATTTCTCAATGCATTGTATCCTCAGTGTAACACTCTCTTTAAGCCAAAGATTCTTCATATTATTATGACACGCATCCTACTGTTTGTGGGATATTGCGGTGGGCAAATTCGCTGCTGTATTTGTCCACACTGTCACTAAATAATAATGATCCTTGCATTTTGTATAGTGCTTTTTACATCTTATTGACGTCTCAAAGCGCTTCACAGAATATCCTGTAAAGTGAATTGACTGTATATTTGTGGGCGATACTTACAGTAAAACCCTATGAAGTATTTTGATTGAACCCAATGATGTAATAAGGCACTATATCAAATTATGAGAATTATTATTAGTAAATTATGATGTAACTAACCAAAGTCCAAACAGCAGGCATGTTTATTTGAAAAACCTACCTACATAATGACCTGAATTGGGAGCTGGTGCTAAATAAGACTGGAAGGTGACATTGGACTTGGATCTTGAGGGCATCAAGATGGCTGGCACATCACAAGCTGTCCCATAACGGTCCTCCCACCACACTAAAAGCAGATGCCTGCTAGATAGCTGATGAAGCTCTGAGGCTTCGACCAACACCTACTGATTGGCATTACTGTAGTCTGATTTCATGAACAGGCATTTGTTATGATTGTTTGGCAAAGAGGTAAACAGATGCTTAAACTCTACACCTCCAACTGAAGGAACCATCATTCAATAGGATGTATGTCCAATCTGTGGGAAAACAGTTGGTGCCAATGTTCTCAAGTGTTTGATGCTGAGCTATTCTCTGCCGCCCACATACTTACCCGCACCAAGCTTCGCTCCCCCATTACCCCAGTCCTTGCCAGACTTCACCGGCTCCCTATCCCAGAGAGATCGACTTCAAGATCCTCACTCTTGTCTTCAAATCCCTCCAAACCTCTGCACCCCCCTACCTCTCTGATCTCCTCTCTCCTCAAACCAGCTCCTGTTGCTTTCGCTCTACTGGGTCTGGCCTCCTCCATGTCCGCCGAATCCTCCGCTCCACTCTCGGTGGCCGTGCCTTCAGCCACTATGTCCCAAGGCTCTGGAATTCCCTTCCTCACTACCTTCGCCTCGCCCCCTCTTTTCTCGGCTTCAGATCCCAGCTAAAGACCTTTCTCTTTGACCGTGCCTTTGGTCATCGTTCTACCCCTGGCCCTGGCTCGGTCCCGGGATCCGCTATTGTGAAGCCTTCCGAGACATGGAGGTCCGGCATGGAGGGCGCTATATAAATCAAAGTTGTTGTTGCTGTTATAGCTATGCTTCCGACCAGGAAGCTGAACTGGCTCCAAATTTACATGTTTGGCAATGGAATCTCTATATTGATCCAGCTGTCTGTGGCAGTCTTGGTTGCCCTGTTCCTGAGACAAGTAGAACTGCAGTATTCCAGAGCACTGCTCATGATAGCTCAGCCAGGCTGGCTCATCAGCAGAACCTGGAAGAGCAGACCAGTTACTGGGCAGGGACTCATCCCATTTCGCTTGTGTTAGCTAAGAGCCACATGGCATAAAAGAAATGTCATCTGAAAACTGGTTTGTCAGCCAAACAGGACATGGATAGTTAAGGTCTGACCTTTGATGGTGTTATTGAAAAAATAGGTTAAATCTTTTACCTTTTTTTCAGCTAATTGGAGATACCCAGATGTTCAAAGCTCCTAACAAGGTAACTTGTTGGCAGCTCAGGTAAGTCAACCTGCTGAAGTAAGTTATCTTCAGCAGTGCTCAGAAGTTAAATACATATTGCAAACCTAAGTGGATGTCGCAAGATCTTTAAATAAAACTTACTATTCTGCTTTGAAACTATTTGAAGAATTTTAACCCAGCTATCATTTTCATTTACATGTGCTACAAGTATCCTTAATACAACACAGAATATCAGGGTCACAACTCAGTCAAATTAATAAAAGAGAGGCCTTTTTTCTAAGATATAAATACTTGTACTGTGTTTTGCAGAGGTACACTGATTCTGCATACAAACATACTACAGTATTTTGTTTTACAGTGGCATAGGCTAAATGATGAAACATTCAGATTCCTGAGATATGGCATCTTCATATTATAAAACTATGTAATACACTTTTATGCTGTTCACTAAGATAAAATACTCTCTGTATATAATAATCGCTACACTTAGTGTAGGGCCATTCAAGTCAGAAGGACATTTATATCAAATGTAAGGATTATTATTATTATTATTGCAACGCGCTTCTTCATAAGGTACCTGTATATTGTTAAGAGTGGTGTTTTGTTATCTGGGTGAAAACATATTTATGTATCAAATAAACCAAAGTTCTGTCTGACTGAAATATATAACTCCCAGAAATATAGAGTATAATAACCATTTGTTTCAATGAGACAAAACATCCTTGTATATTTGTCCCCATTGCTCAGAAAGTAAAAAAAATGAAGGAAAACTTCACCTGCATGAAATGAAAAGACACACAAAATAATATGAAACTTTATGGAAGAACTTAACACTGAAGTTTACGATTTGCATACAGAGTGGTTCCAAATGACACGAGTACAAATCTCTGAGTTGGTTATTATATTTTGGCAACCCTCTAATATGAAATAAGAAAATATCAGCACATATTGGTGTCTCCAATCACATGGGTTTCTCCTATTCTCTGAATTTCCCTGCCAGTGAGTGAGTACTCTGAGTGTGTATTGATTTTTCTCCATGGAACCACATGTACTTCAAAGGTAATTTGATAATTGTAGCGTTTTCATGTCAAATCATTAAGGGTAAAAGTCATGGTGTTAACACGTCAAAGGAGGGATTTGGCTTTGCAAATTGTTACCCCAAATATTTACTTTTCTATACTAGATGCACACTACTTTGCTGATAATTTTATATTATAATCAAGATTGGACAGTGCAGGTCCATTAAGTCTTTATACCAATAATGTTACACTCTTCTCCACAAATATTAACGTTTAATGTTTCTCCAAAAATGTATTAGCATCCCTGTACATGAGAGTACAAAAGTTGTCCTAGAGATGAGCTATCTGAAAGAGGAAAACTAGAAAACATTCACATATTGTAAATGATGATATGGATGTCTAAACAAGTCAATTTGCAAACGGTTTTCATAAAATATTTCCAGTAAACACAAAGCCATTTTGATATCAAATTAAATATCAAATATCAAATGTCTATTACCAGTCTTTGTTTCTGAATTTCTGGTGGCTTTGTTCACATAATACCACAAATGTATTCATTATTGCACTGCTGCAGCACTTAAGCCATTCCCTGTAGAAACATATTTTGCTCTAATAATCATTCCAGCTACAAATCCCTTTTCAAAAAAAATACAGGATGGGTTTGTTACAGTATCTTTATAAGTCAATTCACTCTGTAACAAGTATATTGTACCAGTTTTATAGAATCCTGTAGCTCATTGGTAGAGCACTTGCCTCACAAGTGAGATACCTGGGTAGTTTCTGACAGGGCAAAACCTTGGGCAAATTTACTTACTGCACAAGCTTAATATGATCCCAAGAAAAAAAAGCAATAATAAATTGGTTACGTCAATCCATGACTGTTTGTGGGGCACTGCTGTGTGCGAATGGCTGCTGTGTTTCACCCACAAATATACAGACAATTCACTTTACACTACTGTATATTCTGTGGAGCACTTTGAGACATATAGAAGACATCCGAAAGCACGATATCAAATGCAAAGATTATTATTTCTATTTCAAGACCATTGGTCCACCCATCCAGTGTCCTAAAAGAGTTCCCCAACACATATCATCTAGTAACCCAAAGGCTAGTTTCTGAACAGAAGCGGTGTGTGAAAATGAGTCAGCATGCCTAAGTCTAATGCATAGCCTCAGCATTATGGCAGACCTTTCAGTCCCATTTGCCTACATTTTCTCTATATTTCATGATACAGTACTCCCCAAGTATCTCTCTTTCACCCTTTTAAACAAACCAATTAATTTGTTAGATATGAATCTATAGCAAGTTTCCTTATTCCACAATAATCTGTCCAAAAAAACCCACAATAATAAAATTGGTCATTTCAATCCACGACTGTTTGTGGAACGCTGCTGTGCGCAATTGGCTGCTGCATTTCGCCCACAAAAATATAGTCAATTCACTTGATAGTATATTCTGTGAAGCGCTTTGAGACATCTAGAAGACATGAAAAGCTCTATATCAAATTCAAGGATTATTATTGTTGTATTTCACATTCTCAGCCCTCTGTGTGGCTAAACGTTTTATTCCTCATAGGTTCAATATTGATATTTATATATAATCTGGAATAGCTTGTGCCATCTATCAGTAATTTCTCTGAGCTGCTACTCCACATGAAGGGTGTAATATAAATACAAGTTGTTGTTTCCTCTGTTTTATTACTAGTAGCAAATGTCCTGGTAGAGATATGAGCATTCAGAATGCTTACATAATTAACATATTGTATGTACGGTTGAGATATAATCTTTGCAATACTATGAGACAATTAACCAGAAATCAATAGGTGCTCCATTTTGTAACATTTTAATGCAGGTAACAAATAATTTTATTCAAGAATGCAATTTATTTATTCTATTTTTAATATCTCTGCTAAGTAGTTGAAATTGAAAAGGAGGAAAACTATTGGCAAGTTGTAAAAAAAAGCCTTCACTCAAAGGCATATAAAACTTGTTTGTTTCCTTTAAATATTGTTGTAGATATTTTTATAAGTGTGTGTGCTATTGTGTAACACAATATACTGTATAGTGTTCAGTATAATATTAATTTAAACTACAAATATGAAATTAAAATAGCTAAAATGCATAATATTCTCAATTCTTCTATTTGTGAAAATAGACCTGTAAAGGGAAGCTCTGTCTCTGCATTAAACCTACCAAAGTTTTTTTTTGTTGATAATAATAGAATAATTGGAGCTAACAGCACATGGGCTAACTATGCTCAAATCCAAAATACAATTAAACAATGAAAAGGATTATAAAATGACTTGTAATCCTCTTCATTGGTGAATTGACTAAGAACCTTGGTCAATTGAAAACCCATCCTCACCCTGAAGTCAAGCAGTGCACCCTGATCGCTACCCAAAATGAAACCATCAAATACTGCAGATCAAACTTGGAACTTTCAGCTCCACACAACACAGGATTACTCACTTAGCCATCAAAGAACATTTTCTCTCTACTGGCTCCTAATATATGTTACATCACAGAATGACAAAAGGGGCAGATCTAAGCAATAAATGTTCCTTGATTCATATTACCCATGAAAATTAAATTTATTTTCTTTAATTCTGCTGAGCAGGAACATCGCAGCTGAGCCTCAGATTTAAAGCACACTCTTAAATTCAGTGCAGTGATTATATTTAATGCTTTCAGCTGTTAATGAATTATTATTTAAGTTATTGCCTAAGCAAACACATTGGTAAAATAAACAGTGAGTCGAAGAAAAAAATTAAACTATCAATTTTTTATGTAAGCATTTTTTTGTCCCCCATTTTTCAAACTGTGTATAAATCCCATGAAGTTCAAATGAACAATGGTGATTCAGAATTCCCAATGGTTTCAAGCAGATTCTGCACTGTCCCATATATGGACTGCAACCAGCCCATCTTAACAATGGATATTGTCATTGGCTATCTTACCAATACTGGAGTAGCAATCTAGCAAGGGAGGCATTTCATTTTTAGAAATCACATAGAATGTAACAGGCCAAAAGTTGATTTATTTTCCTTGTAAAGTTTACCTGTCCTTCCTCCCATACAAAAGGAAATTGATAAGATTTGGGGAGGACAAGTTTGCAGGGCTATGGGGAGCGGGTGGGGATGTAGAATTGATTTGGACAGCTCTTTTCAAAGAGCTTGCACAGACACAATGGGCCGAATGGCCTCCTTCTGTGCTGTATAATTCTATGATCCTTTGAAGACGTCTGTATCCTATGCACAAATTCTCATGGAAAAAGGACAAATATTTAAATCAGCTACATTCAGCAACAAAGACCATATACCTTTTTCAATGGCCTCATTGACTGTGAGGAATCTGCAAAGTCTTTTAGATCATGCTACATTCTGACAGATGTTACTGCATATTAGCCAGGTGATAAATGGCTAATAGACAAATGGCATACAGTATTTGGAATACAGGTGATATTTGAGTGAGATTCAAGTTCTCTTGACTTTGTCACAATCTGTAGCAGGATCGAAATGTTCAATTGATAAAAGCACAACATATAGGAGAGTATTCTGGCACATCCTGTAAGATAGTTATGTGCATAGCTCTTGCCACTGTGGCACTGAGTGCATGGGTCCTTTCTGATTTCTTACGTACTAAATTTATACTTGCATTTGTGTGTCCCACTCTATGGAACTCTATTTATCCCTCTGCCTCCCTCCATTCTCACTTTTTAAGATCACGTTAATACTTATGTTTTCAACACCATTTCACTCTCACCTTCTCAGCACCCCACTCCTCACCCCAAACCCCCCCCACCACCCCGCACCCTCTCTCGCACCCCCCCACCCCACCTCACCCAGCCCTAGATCCTTGAATATGCAGCACACAAGGGTGTGGCATTTTTAGACATCATCCTGACATGAAAAGCACTAAATGAATATAAACTATTGTAGCTTCATTCGCGCAGAGATTCCAGCAACAAAAAGTTACCACTGATAGTTATTGGACACCATTTCAGGATCAGATAACAAGGGGATTCCCATGTTCACTCCCAGCCATGATATGCTGTATGACAATGAAGTGAAAAGAACAATTTGTTTCAAAATGTCTGTTCAAACTCCCACTCCTCCCAAAATCAAAATGTACAAATAATTGTTAATAGAACCCTTAAACTAAAATTTAATTTGAGCATCATGTCTATGGCTGACTCATATAGGGAATGGAATCATCCATCCCTGCTGCTGTTAACCCTTCAAGCAAAAGCCCTAATTTGTAGCCGAGGTGGACGAGCAACAGGAAAGCTTGCCAAACAGTGATATCAATGACAAGCTATGTGGGTTTAGCTGGTTAAACTCCGGCAGTATCCCAACACATACTCTGGGGTGCCTAAGCTTTGGCTCTTGATGACCTGCACCTAATATTTTCCGGAATTGAGTAAGCATGTTGAGCTCCTCCAGGAAGAGAGTGCGCATTCCATTCCAACAGTTTATCTCTGGGATTTCCATGTGTGGGTAGGATGCATGGAATTCTCAGTTTGGTTGATGTTTGATGTTGATAACATCAAGCGTCGCTTGGGATCACTAACTTTCTCAATTTCAATTTTACGGCATTTTTTTGGAACTACAACACGTGGTTTTCATGGTATAAATTCCCAATTGTGTTTGAATGTACCAGCACCAAAGAACTGTGAGCAGACACATGTTTCCTAGCACAGCACAGCGACCATCAGGATGAAACACATAGCAAAGGTGTATTTTCTTTACTTGCAGAGTAAGCCCTGACAGTTGAATGCACAGTCTAGTGTGTCAATTCTTTCTTCTGCCATCCTCAGTGATCTCACAACATATACTTTGTTTGATGTCCACATGCCAAGTGAGGCGGATGAAATGAAGCTAGCGAGCTGGCTACTGAGTTTACAATAACTGCACTTGGGAATATTTCTCAATAAAGCAACGTATCCCAGTTCTTTGGTCTATTCAGCATTATTTTCATATTCATAACTGAAGAAATACAATGAAAATGAAATAAGACCACTATACATATACACTATTTCAAAATAAGAGATACCTTGGACTCATTTTACTGTCAAATAAATCTGAAGGCAACGATAGGTGCTCCACATGTCTTATTCTATTGCACTGATCCAATGGAATGTACAGTATGAACTGCCTCACAAATAAAAAGGATGGTAAGAATGTGGAACTCACTCCCAGAAGCCATTGATGAAACAGAAAGCAAAAGGGGATTGAGCAATGGCTTTTTCTGCCTGTACTCTAACCTTTCAAGAGCTAAAAGGAAGAAGAGGTTGAGCTTATGTTGAGGCGTGGCCAGACGTACAGTCCACCAAATACTCTTAGGATTTCTTGAGTTTCGACTGATGGGTACTTTACGGAACATGACAAACACATTGGCACCATGCCAGTACCAGCTGTCTTATCTGTTGCTTGATGTGCCATGTTGTGCTAATTCTAAATGCAGTGGCTGCTCTCTGGCATCATTATCTTGAGGCTCCAGCAGCTGTGGCACAGGAGCGCCTGACAACCTGGCCTGATCACCTAGAAATTCTGAGTGTGAAGCCATGGACGGATCTTCCGCACACCTCAGCACATGACATGAGAGCGGGTCTGACAGTCACACCACTTCTCAAGTCTCAAGAGGTAATTGAGCAATTTAAATTCTATGCTTTGCCTGCTCTCTGATCTCACACACTGATTAGCTGTCAAAGCTCCCACTTTCTGTGTTCTCTGTGCCATAAAATATGGCCTACATTGAATTTAGCACTGCAATGCACCCAACATTGTCTATCCTCCAGTTTTGCTACTGGTAACCATACTGCAATTTGACCCTTGTGTGGCTTAACTTTTTCAACCAGTCTCTCCCATGCACAAGCCTTTATATGGGGATATATGAATCAACTAGATTATAGATTATTTACATAAATCCACAATATATTCTATGATCCCTTCAAAAGCTCTAACTAAATTAGTCAGTCATGGACTACCTTCTACAAATTCATCCCAATATTCTTGGATCAATCCTTATTTTAAAAATTCCATCACAAAATATGGTCTCATCCTCCTTTTCCTTCACTGTGATCATTCCACCAATACTTACTTCACCAATGCTCTTGGATTCCTCTGATCTATTCACTTTTCCTGACCCTATGATGATATTTGATACCTTTCAACTTGTTAAGTTCACTAACCTCAATTCGAAACAAGAACTAAATTCTCACTTTGTAATACGGTTTCTCACTTTCACAAAGCTCTGCGGCCTTCAAAAAGATCTGAAGAGGTTAAATTAGATCTTTTCCCTCCCCTTTCACTGAGCATTTTCAGTCCAGTTTCTGAGAAGGAAATAATCTTTGCAGCAGCACTAAACACAGGCTTTTTATCCATTCACATTTTCTCCCGAGATTTTACCACTGAATATTTCTGGCCTCATTATTATCTAAACCGAGCAAATACAGAAACCTTGTGACCCAACAAGACTGATAAAGCTATGGAACGTTTCTCTCATTCTTTGTCAGACAGAGCTTTAATAACCTAAAAAAAACAGGTACAGTTCTTCCTTAGCCCCAGAAAAGGTCATTTCACGCTTAGTTCATTGTGCACATTATGCCTATTATTAATTTGGTTAAATGAAGTGTAAATGTCGGTACAGAACAGCAATATTGTGACAACATCCTGCAATATAAGGAAAATATAGCTTTTTTTAAAAAAAAGTACATTTTGTTCTGATGAAGCCTTGGCAGGCGGGCAAGCAGGCAGTTCATTGATGCCTTGTTTCAAGAAGCAATGAGACAGGCCATGGATGGTGTGTACTCACGTGAGAACATAGTTGACACTGACAATGCAGTGAGGTCTGGAGGACCTGCTGTTATGGACTATGGTGGCATAGCTCTGAACCCACACCCAGCCTCCGTGCTTTGCAAGGAAACGGTAATATTTCGTGGTGACCTGCCCCTTGACAAGCACTGTGTGCAGAAAGAAAACTGATTAATATTTCACTCTAAGCATGTAATTATCCATATCTTAACCCTCGCGGTTTACAAACAGGAGAGCTGATAAATACTCAAGAAGCAGTGTGTCTCCTCATAAATACTGTGAAGCTGCCCTGGAAAACGGTGGGAGCAGCCGATAATATATTTCAGAATTCCCCATGTTGTTTTTCTCAAACAATCAAGGTCATGTTTTCATTGCTAAAGGAGAGTGCTTGGATATCACTTTCACAAGCAACTACAGTCCTGAATTTCTTACTGTGCATTTCGCCTAACTTTCTACAAGCTTCTAAATCTAAGAGATCCTGATCTGTGCTGTGTTTAGTGATCTCACCAGAGTCTCCATTGGGGAATGAATTGTCTACAAGTGACCTGAAAACTACGGGTTACACCGGGGAAAGTTCAGCCAGGTTTACAGCCTCTGATGATTAGACTGGAGGTGCTTATGTGTGGACATTGCAGATGAGGACCGGAGTGGATTTGTCTGTGATAATGCCTTTCCCCTCCCCTAACTCTAATCAAATCAAATAACTTGGCAACACACACTGAAATTACTGCCAAATGAACAGTGTCCCATTTTTGACACAAGCTTGAAATAATTTTGGGGTACGTTTGATGTAACCACATCGTAAGATTGATTTAATCACCAATGGAGTGCTCTAGTCTAAGCCAAATAAAACCAGCAATTAAAAGGTTCAACAGAGTGGCCAGACTGGGACGTCCTCCCGTCATGAAAGGCATTATATAAGTGCAATTATGTTGTTGTTTTGTTGTTGTTGGCTGCTGTGGTTTTCAACACATCAGCAGAAAACACATGCATGCAAACGCAAATGTTCAGTGGAGGGAATTGGAAAAGAGATTAAGGATTTCTGTTACACAAATCCGATATACCAGTCTGACAGAGAATGCTTTCTTGAGTATGTACTGTACTTGAATGACAAACTATACTTACACAAATGATGAGCACATCGCAAGTGAAATGTGTCACATCCATGGACATGATGATAGAGGGTTTTTTCTATCAGGTCCTGAGGTTCATAACCTGTCAATTCAGCTACCCTGAAAAAGCAGATTACAATCAAGTTTGAAGCATTTTTTTTGTTGGTGTTTACATTTGTAAGCATTTACTTCACCACATTGCAACATTGATTTAATGAGCCATGGTAATGGATGAACAAAACACAAAATACTACAGATGCTGGGAATCTGAAACACAAAAGGTTGCTGGGGAAACTCAGCAGGTCAGGCAGCATCCATGGAGAAAGGAAAAAGAGTCAACGTTTCGGGTTTGCAACCCTTTGTCAGAACTGGGGCTTGTTTACCCAGTTCTGATGAAGAGTTATAGATCCGAAACATTGACTCTTTTTCCTTTCTCCATGGCTGCTGCCTGACCTGCTGAGTTGCCCCAGCAACTTGTTTTTTGTTTTATGGTAATAGATGAGGCTGTTTCATTATTCAAAATATTACTTGGCAATTTAAACCCTAAACCAGACCATCTACTCACTCCTGTGATTTTCTCTCCCCCCCCCCCCCCCCCCCCCCCCGCCCCCTTCCAACCCCTCTGGAAAGGAGTAATTTTGCTGCAAAGGTTCCCCCAATCAACACAGCTCACATCAGTAATTGAACAGAGTGAGACTTAAATCAGTCTTGGCCCCTGCTCTGCTCCAGCATACTATCACTGCACTATCTCCTGCAGTTCATAATAACATTGCATTGTCAGTCTGCTCAATCTATTCCACATATTGATTTCTAATTCAGAACTCACCTCTGAGAGTTCTGTACCCGGAATAAATGTCAATTGGTGCAGAGGATGGGCAGATCCTGGACACAGTGGTCAAAATTGTATAAGTTACTATGGTTCAAGGATACTTCTCTGAGTTCTGGCTATGAAACATATTTGGCACATCTGTATCACGGGTACACCTGCTGGTGATTATAAGACAATTTACACCAGTGCTCTGGTGTACAAGTAATCATTTTCAAGAAAGTGCAGCAGCCTCTGTGATCGACTCAAGAATTTCTGTATAACATTAGCAGCCCTGGTCATTGCTTTAGTTTAGTGCCTTAATATTTTCATGTGGATAAAAGTTGGGAGGAGGAAGGAAACTTATTCCCTCGCCCCTTTGGACATTACTTGAACAAAACCTTTAAAGGACAACACCCCTCCCCACCCCCACTCCCCCTCCAGCTCCCCCAAATCTTACCTGGAGTCTAGAAATATAAGTTTCATATCAAGGCTGGCTCGAAACATAAACATATTGCTATGGAGCTTGATTTCCGTGACAGCACTCGGGGGCAGTGAGTGGCCGACTGCGACCAAACCTACGTTCTGGTAACAGCCATCAAATGGTGACATGTCCAGGCTGTACTGGCGGATCTTCAGATAGCCACTGCAGTGGATAACCTGTAACAGGCATACGGGGCAAAAGGCATCAGATGCACATTATTTTTACACTGTGATTCACTGACATGCACTAAAGGACATGACTGGCGTCGCCTCAATGTCTCGGCTGATGCTAGGGTGCACATACGTGTTAAATATATCCCTGGCGACCCAAAGTCTGTTAGCTCTCTATTTCATGCTCACCTTGTTTGCTCCATGCACCTGGCGGCAGCGAGCTCACGATGTGAGTTACAATTGTTCTGTGAGACAGGAGCTTTCACTGCTGGTTTGGGCTCTGGGGTGAGGAGCAGCTTTTTGTTTTATAATTTCACAGCAGATTTCAATCAGAGACGTTACAAGTCAGACTGTGTCATGTTTGCTAACTGTAGCAAATTTATTGATGAGCGCTTCCCTACTTTGCATTAACTAAATCAAGCAAGTTTTGCCACTATGTACTTGTAAATAACTAGCAAACCCGCAATTTATAATAATAATAAGAAGAAGAATATAAGTACTTATGAAGTAATTTATTTTTAATTGCAGTCATTTACAAGAAGGCTGCAACAAATTGATCAAATTTTAGTGCAAAGGATAGAAATGGCTTTCGGCAGATCAATGAATTCACTATGAACAGAACTGGCTAGTTCCCCTTGTGGATTATTATCGTAACTATCTTTAAACCCCACCTCTTTTTCACAGCTGTAAAATGTGTGGCAACTTTTTCCAGTTGTGGACCAAACCGCAACATGTGTTTGGTCCCTGGGATGCCCAGTGAATTGGGATGTGAGAGATATAGTTTCAAGAGGAAAGTAAAAAAAACCTTTGAAGCTAATGGAAGTTAACCAGAAGAAAATAGTTGAGTGTTTGTTGGTACGATGATGTTTCCGAACTAATTGAACCAAAAATACTTCAACAATACTCTGATGTGCATTTGTATTGCTGCCAAAAACAGATACTGCTATCAATATCAGAGATAGCTTCAATATCATTTTGCATTTTGCCCACAAAATATACAGTCAATTTACTTTACAATATATTGTGTGGGGTGCTTTGAGATTTCTCGAATGTGTGATAAGGTGCTATATCAAATGCAAGGTTTGCTATTATTTATGGTAAAAGTAGCACGAGATTCACAATCAATGATTGGGATATATCTCACTTGGATGTATTTTGTATACAGGTGTATAATAGTATTGTATAATTTTGCCATTGTTTTGCCCACAACTTATACAGTCAATTCACTTTACAGTATATTCTGTGAAGTATTTGGGACTTCTTGATGATGTGATCAAGCTCTATATCAAATGCAACGATTATTATAATAAAATCACGTTATCACTCAATCCACGACTGTTTGTAGGACGCAGCTGTGCGCAATTGGCTACCATGTTTTTGCCACAAAATACAGTCAATACACTTTACAATACAGTATATGCAGTGAAGTACTTTGAGACACCTCAACAATGTTATAAGGCACTGTATCAAACGGAGAGACTATTACTGCTATTATTAATCATTATTACTAGTTTTATTATTATAATGATGATGTATCAGGTTGTGTTAATAGACATTTCCCTTTAACATTATGACAAAGCCAGACCGCAATTAGAAAATATCAACATGTCTAATCTGCAATACTGTAATGGCTAGATTAAAATTAAAATTTTATTTTGTCAGCTACATACATGAAGAACCTCATCACCTTGCTTAAGATCATCCAAACCAGCCTAGAATTCCATCCATCCCACCTACATGTTTCAAGTACAATGTACAGTTTCAGTGACTGAAGCTATCTGCTGAGGACCCACAACAAACTCATTAGTTTTTAAAAGCACATGTTGATAAGTCCCACTGAAAGCAAATGTAACCATCTGCTTAAATGCTTTACAGGGACAACAAGTTGCATTTATATAGTACCTTTCATGGCATAAGGAGGCCCCACTTTTGAGACTTTAAAATGACTGTAACTTGAGACACTTGGCATAATGTAGCCAAGATCATTATTTGTACAGTGGTGAGGTGTAAATTTATACAGCTTTGCTACATTCAGCCTGCAATTTGGAATTAAATTAAATTAACATCATCCAACACATTTATTGTTTAAATTGATTTTAAAAGACAATTTCCCTAGGAAATGAAAGACTTTTCCTTTCAGTCCTAAATTGTTCCAGCATCAGCAGGTTCAGCTCACCTTGTAACCTCCGCAGGTTAACCCCGCATTCCTCTTTGCCAAGACACATTTCATCCTCAAAAAAAAGGATCGTTCAATTTCATATTCTGTTGAAAGACAAAGTAATGGTTAATACCACTGCAGCCAATGATGACAGTATAAAGATACTACCAATTGATATACAGTAGTACCTTATCATGTAAAAATATCTTTAAATACCAATATATCACACAATCAGTTACTTTGAGGTGTAATGATTGTTATTACGTTAACATATAGGACAGTTAATTTGTACCAACAATATGCTCAATTTCAGTCTATTTTTCAGATAAATCGGATGATGGAACAATATTGACACGACGTAGGAGCAATCCACGATTTCCTTCAAAACAGTGCCCTATTCACCTCTATCAAACAAAAAACACCTAAACAGGCAAGGAAGGACAGTTTAAAGAATATCTAAAGGACCACATCTATAAAATCCCCCAATAAATGAGTGTTGCCATGGGCTACAGTCTAAGAAAAATAAAACTCCAAATGTGGGAAGAGGAGAGCAGGCCTGGATGTGTAAAAACAACATGGACTCTACAGTATTTACCTTGAACAAAGTGAGAATGGTAGGGCTGATGAGCTGTTAGAACTGCTGTCATCTCATCGTGGTCAGCTGGGTGGATGTACTCATAAATGCTATTCCCAGTCAACTCTACCTGTGAACATTAGAAAGAGATTTTTTTTTAAAATTATACACAAATACTATGAAGAAATAAATGCACTATATACTCCTGTCTATAGAGAGATAATATGGGAAGACTATAGAGTTGTACTGACAATCATTTTCTTCTATTGGCATTTCCATAAGAAGGGATTTGTATACAAAACATCACTTAATTATGGGCGTTTTATCTTTTTTGTTGCTATTTAGAAATTTGCAAATACTGTTCAAGAGCAACAAATACTGTATATATTTAAAGTTGATGAATAATTCAGTGACATTTGACGAAGATCTATTTTGTTATAGTAAAGCCAATAATGAGCAAAACGGGCATTTAAATGTGAGTAAAAATGTCAAAGCATATAGCTAAGTTGTTTCAATGTAAAATTGCACCAAGGATATAATGCACTACGGTAATCTCTTAGCAGTTAGTTTAACAAATAAACATGTTACAATAGGGAAAAAAAAATTTAAAACTTAATTTCAGAGGTGTTGATACATAACCACAAATAGATACATAACCAGTCAATAGAAAGTTATTTTCAATGTAGCTTACCAGACATATGGGACCTCCCATAATAAAATGCTACAAAATAAGCTGTTGCTTCTCAAAATTATTTATTACCCACTTGTCACGTTTATACAGCATTGCTCCTTCCATGTTAAATGATTTTCACGAACTACAGTTTACTTTTTAGACAAATTAAATTGTTTAATCAAATGTTCTTATGCCTTGCTTTATTTCTGTGCACAGTTTCTTAACATTGTGATAATTAATGATTTATTTTACTATAATTATGCATTTCAATTATAGCTAAACAAAACACATTTCTACAAATGTCTACTTTTCTAAGGTGATTTTGTCACATTAAACATTCATTTAGTTTCCATTATTTTTAAACACTCATTTTATTGTAATAATGTAATATTGTAATAATAGTATTGTCATTTAAGTTTAAACAATAATTTACAGATAAGAAAAGACTGTTCAGTTATGGATTTGGGATAGAGGTATGCATTTTAATTTTAATTACAGAAACAATTGCTATTTCACCCTATCACCCTCTGCTTTATAAAAGGTAAACAGTTCTCTATTTTAAAATATTTACATTTTTAGAATTTTTCAAATAACTATACATACTTAACATTTTAAAAGATCCTTACTTTTCATATTAAATTTATATAACCTTGATAGAAATAAAAGCTGCCAGAGTTCACAGAATGACTATATTGCATATGTATTAATGTGCCTTTTCGTCAACTAAATCCATAATATTTGCCCTTCGTAATTTGTTAAATAATTTCTTATGAGTGGTATAATAAGGCAGTATAACAAACGCCAGGGTTATTATTAGTAATTAATGAAAAAACATAAGGTTCAAAACAATATATTATTTTGGATTTTTGTGTTTGTTTATTTATATTTCAATGACTTTGAGCTTCACTGCATCGTTCAGATATTTGTCACTCCTTGTTGATATTTCCTTTCATTTCTAAAGGCTTTTCTTTTGTCTTCAATTAACAAAAATAGAAGCAAACAAAAAATAAAAATCACAAATATTCGATTGAGTGAGTTGTCAGCTTCACCCTGATAATACGAGGCAAACTGCTGGACTGTAGGGCCGTCAAAAATTACCCCCTCCCCCCCAAAAAAAAAAAAATCCCTGCCATACATTTGCGTCAGTCTGGGTAAGAAACCAAGAAATATTGCATAATTCATTAAACATTCAATCAAGAACATTTATTTAGTTGGCCGACGAAAAAGATTGGCCGCCACTCACTGCCCGACTGAACAAGACTCTCAGCATCACACATTGTGGTGAAATGGGCACACAGTAGAAATACAAACTGGATTATTTATTGTCTGAGAGATGCCTGACCACACACTGAATACCGAAGAGCGGTCATGTGAATTCAGCCAGTCAGACCAGCCTGCCCTTCTTCCAAGCGTTAGAAACAGAGATAATCGCGTGTAAATCATAATGCCGGCATAACATACACACATACAGTACATACATACACACATACAGTACATACATACACACATACAGTACATACATACACACAGTATTATACTATGAATCCATTGTGCATTTAGACGTACTTAATGCGCACAACATTGAACATGCATAGGAACATGCATACACACGTTTATAAATATTAAACATGCCATATATCTATGCTGTACATACAGATGCGTATAACACGCATATCACAATATGCACACGGGGTACATATACACACGTCAAGTAGATGCACACATATGTATTATATATACATCATATAGGTTTTTCTAGCACTAACAAACGTACATATGTATCCACATATTCGTTTGCAGAACATATTGCGTGCAACCTGACAATTTACACATATATGATTACACACGCATTGTACATCCACAGGAAAAGGTATACACGTGTGTTGGTGTCCACGCAATGTCCTACCTGTGATAATCCCAAATGCACTGACGCGGTTTCAGAGATGTACATGATTTTTCCGTCTGGAGCCACCACGAAGATGAAGCCATCGAGAGTCTGCACATCAGGAGACAACACAAAGGCATGACTTTCTGGCTGAGCGTGTTTCCCTTCTCTAGCCCGTTCTGACAGTACTGTATTTGATTTGATTTTTGCCATAAATATACGCTGGTTTGCTTCATTCCTCCCTGGTTGTTTACTTAGGGAGTGAAAAGTCTCTGGAGGAACACCGCCGCCTTATAATTAATTACAGAAAACAGAGAGCGGTATCAAACTGCAAAGCTGAACTCCACTGACCTGTGGGAAACGACTCGAGATTGTTTGAACTCTTCGCCAGTTTATTTGTCTTTTAGCAAAAGAAAATAAGGGACATCGAGGGTATCTATCGTCAAATGTGTGCACCACCTGTTTTCTAAATGATCATTTTACCCCTCCTTTCGTTGTGCAAAACCAACCCACTTTCTCCGCGTGTAAGACTCCAGAGAATGTCATTTTTGAGTTCGAAATATATCACTTTGGACCAGATTTGCGAGCTCCGCGGCGGCGATCCGCGGGTCAATCTCTGCTTGTCACAACCCGATAGATTTCCTTTATTTATCAAACAGCAGCAGCTATAAAACAGCAGTAACATCGGGCAAACACTCAGCTCAGTGGATAAATCCTCTTCCGGTTCAAACTACTCCTCCTAACCCGAGTGTGTGTCAGCTATTAAGCGGTTTCACCCTAGAAATTGTTTTGGGGGCAGACTACCAGAATGTGGTCTGTTTATCACCCGATGATAGAGAGCGCTTCTTGTGTTTTTTATTCTGTAATGATCCGCGCATCGCCCAGTGGCGGGTTTAGCCCAGGGAAAGGGAAACAGCGCCGTGCAAATGAAATGCGAAATGAAGTCCATTTTCTACACCGCTCCCATTCCACTCCAATAATAATTTGACGCCCCCTCTCCCCGCCCCCTCCCCTCGAAGTAGTTGTTTCCCTCAGATAATCCACTTTAAAGCCGCAGTGTCCATCTCCTAAGGAGACACGATAACTCGTGGTGTTCCAGCAAGAGACTTGCCGGGTGAAGGAGCCGCGCTATCTGTGACACACACTCTACTCTGAGCGGCGTCAAATTCAAAAGAGTTTGACTGAGCGCCAGACTGCCCAGGTTTATACACTTCACTAAAGGTGCAGCCTTTCTGCATTGAACCCTCGCATTCATTCCCCTCCACCCCCCACCCGCACAAACCTAGCACTTATCAGGCATTACAAAAAACAACGCGTGTCTCTTAATAGTTGAGTTCAGAGCCTCTTCTCTTTGGGGGGAAAAAAAAACGGCTTTTTCTTTCCTCCCTTAACTATTTGTGAGAGTCCGACACCATCCACTGAAGCAAGGTCCTGTCGCACTGTCTGTGGTGTGAAATGTGAGACAGAGAAGCCGCGATTTACCTGTAACAGGTGCGATCCGAGTTCGCGACCAACATTATCCAGTTGGCTTGTTCGACTGGGCTGGCCCCAGGCATCCCCTAATCCTGAAACAGATACATATATAGTTATAGATATATATATATATATATAGAGAGAGAGAGAGAGAGAGGGTAAGAAACTGAACTCTTCTCCCGACCTATTCAAGCGTCTCCACCGTGTGTCTCAAATCAGCCAATCTGTCACCAAACGCCGAGAATCACAACAGTGCACAGTCTCAGTTAACACAGAAAATGCATTTTATTTTCTGTAATTGATTCCGTATTATTCCAGGGTGTTTCTGGGTATATTGCGTTAACAAAAAAAAAGGGTATCCCGGAGTGTCTATTTTTTATATAGAGAGAAACAAAATCGTTAGGCATTTGACAAATATAGTTTCGTTTGCAGTTAAGGTTGCATTGGATGTGTTCAGATCACTAAGATTGTCAGCGCCTCAACGATATACAGTACTGCGTACAGAAACAGCTAGTGAGTTCAGTGGGCTCAATCCTGTGCATTCGGGAACAACAAATGACCATCAAAAGCGTATGTTCAAAGGCATAATTGTATTGGGTGTTTAAACTGTTCAAAATAACAGTCAACGCGAACAGTAGCTGTGAGTGAGGCCGTGCAACGTGAAACTGTACTGGAATAAGCCTGCGTTTTGTTTACACACCGCAGAGATTCTCTTTCGCTGATGTGGTTTTGTGGAGGTCGGATGTGATTAATGTGTGAGCAGGAAGAATGTAGCCAAGCACCTTGTGCAAAACTCTCACTGTAAAAAACCTTACGAACACACCAACCAACAGCCACTGATCAAGAAATATGTGAACACACACACACACACACACTCCTTACAAAACACCAACCAACAGTCCAGCTGGACATTTCTGATTAGTGCACATTTTCTAATTATTTTCCACATCTTTCTTTGTCCTCCATCTCTTCACTATAAATATTATTTTGCTCTCGTAAAGTAATACAGTACAGCTGCAGAAAACACACACACACACACACACACACACAGAGAGAGAGAGAGAGAGAGATCTTGGACTTAAAAGAAAATCCTGACTGAAATCAGGCGCGTCTCATACCCAGTAAATACAAATAGTAACCGTGGGTGATGACTGCAGTACTGTACACGGTGAGGAAGTGCGCCGTGCAAATAAATAAGGTATAACATTAGCAGCGTGTGTGTGGGTGTTTCGGGCTCCAGTGATACAATAAATTACACAAAACAGCAAGCTGTCGGCAAGTTGCAGATTATATATATATATTATATATATATATATATATTATATATATATATATTCACGCACACACAGAAATCATAGAAATTTAAGCACAAATGTTCATTGTTTGCATTAAAACTGCTGGTGCACAACCTCCTCCACTGTGGCTGACTTCCCCGCTCTCTCTCTCCCCATGGCCTTTTCTCAGATTGTTCCTCAACAAAATGGACATCCGATTCTCCTAAATATGTCGTTATGCTTTCCACCTCAACAGTCACTGATGGCAAACCATTTAACATCCGCCTGTGTTAAGAAAAAAGTTTACACCACCCACCCTTACCTCCCACTCTCACACACACACACACACACACACTTAACTCTTCCATTGACGATCATCATTAATAATAACAATCCTTGCATTTGATATCGCGCTTTTCACATCTTATCGACGCCCCAAAGCGCTTCAGAGAATATACTGTAAAGTGAGTTGACTGTATATATTTGTGGGCGAATCGCGGCAGCCAATGGCGCACAGCAGCGTCCCCACAAACAGTCGTGGATTGAAATGACCAATTTTATTATTGAGTTTTTATTTTTGGACGGATTATTATTTGGCGTGTGGAGTAAGGAAACTTGCCCAAGGTTTCGCCCTGACCTGCCTGGATTCGAACACAGGTCTCCCCAGCTTGCAAGACAAGTGCTCTAACCTCGCAAGACAAGTGCTCCTTTAATGATAAAGACGGACATGTGTAGATGTCATGATCAAGGGGGGAGTAGGTGTTAAAAACACACAGCAAAACATCAGTCCTCCCTGTGTATAATTTGTTTGAAATAATGATAGAAGAAATCCCACCTTCTGCTTGTGCACAGACTATAATAGCGACATGTATTTCAAGGCTCTCGTTTTTTCTTCCTGAATCATTCGCTTGCCGTTTAATGTCCTTACAGCATAAATACACCAATCAGATGCTTTATCAACCTTGGGTTCCCACCATTGATTTATCCAATCATAAATTTGGAGAAATGTAAAAAGGAACTAAACCTCCTGATCTGATGGGACATTCTGCCTATTGCGAAAGCAGCCAAGGAAATTGTTTCCTTTTGCTTAAAAAAAATCCCTGCACCGCTGTTTTCTCGGTAAAGATATCTTTCATTTAAAATTTTTTATAATCTTAAACCCAAATCTCGCCTTCGGAAAATATATTAAAATAACATTTACATTTCAATAAATATTAAGCGCGTGTGAATTTTTTTTTGAAAAAATCAAACAAAATAAATAGTGCGCCTAAGAGCAAACGTTTGGACAACATGTAATATATATATAATTTCCAATCATCAAAGGCCGAGGAGATGTGTACATTTGATGCAGTTACAGAGGCACTTGAATCCTTAGTTTCAAAATCCTCCCCCCAACATTTGATTGAATTGTCCTCGGGATGAGTTGGTCAGCAACCACCTTTCTTTCTATGTCTGGTCGGCTTGTCCGCCTTACAGGCTTACACTCAACAGACACTGCTGATCACAGATCAACCAGCCTCTCTGGACACAGCTTCCAGAAGATAAACTATTCTGTTGGTTTTCGTTTTGAACTCCAATTAATGTTCTCCTCTTGACTCGATGCGCGTTGTTGTTATTGTTATTAATATTACACAGGTGTGTTGACGTGTCAGTGTATAATGTCACACCTACAGACAGCTCAGGAGTGGAACACGGACGGGAATCAGCTCTTTGTTCTAGTTTCCAGATTATTGCTCAGCTCAGGTTGCCATCGCACAATATATTTTTTCCCAGAGAGAGAGAGAGAGAGAGAGATCTTTGCGATGGGAGCGGGGGTCGCTTTATAAACGGTTGTTGTAATCTGATTGTTTCCTGCAGCTTGAAGACTTCATCCCCTTAAACCGCGCACAAACAAAGCGTAGCTCTCCCCCCCCCCCCCCCCCCTCTCCCCTTCCCCTCTCCTCCTCCGCCCCAACTTGTGGTAGTTTCTTCATAAAGATATAGCCGGCGCCTGGGATTCCGAGCCCCTCTCTGAGATTGGTGTAATGCAAGTTAAACAACAGAAAGACATTCCAGCAAACATTTGTGTTACCAATGCCACACAGAGAGCGCACTCTGCAAAAGCGTGTAGGACCGCGCCGCCATGCTCCCCGAGCGGCTTCTGTCGCTACAAAGCGGTGGTTATTATTGTGTGGCGGTTTCCATAACATTGTTTTGTTGGAACGGCTCAGAGTGTTCAACTCCGTCGACTCGAAACCAGGTGGGGAGAGAGAGAGAAAAGCTGTTAATTAATTGCCATTGCTTGAGCGCTGCATTGAGGCAATTGGGAACGTTTGCAAATGTACGTTGATAAATAAGTGTCAGAAAAAGAGAAATGTTATATCCTCTCCTGTTACTGGACGCGGTGTCCCTCCTGCTTGCAAGGTGATGCAGAATAGGGGGGAATATAGTTGCCAGCAACAGGAATCGGCCAATAATGGAAAGGTTTTACTCACACAAGTCAAGTTTACCAAGACCATCAATGTGAATTTAATTACATTTTTGTTTTGTCGAACTTTAACTGACAAGTAAAATACTTTTGCCATAAAGGGAACAATCTGATTTGCCCAACCACAGTCTCGAAATTACACCTTGTCTGGGGTCTATATGTTAATTCAGTTTCAATTTGGCCACGGTTTTCCATGAGACGTAAAAATTCCCGGCTTCCAATTTAAGACAAGGAATTCTTTTTTTTCCCACAATATTTATCGGTCTTAAATGCTATAATTGTAGAGAAAACGTCCTTAGAGGCTAAGACTATGTGGAATTTCAAGCCTCCGACTTTTGTTTGGGGAGTGATAAAAAAAAATACTCAATCTCTAGTTCCCCTGAGTCTTAACTTTCAAAAGTACATCTTACGTTTTCAATTACAATATTGGTTCGCGGTGGGTCCCCCTGAATGAAACGCTACCATTTCATGAACATTATCTCTTTGACAGCCACCATGGCAAAAAGCGAATGCCCTATAATAGGCTTACTTGTCAACGAACACTAAAACTCTAGATCTAAGCGTTGATCTGAGCGAATAATCCAATGTAAATCATTTCCTAAACAGGGCGAAATCCATTGAAAATCACTCGAGGAATTTGTCTAAGACTGCGGGACTGAAGTTGTGATTTTTGCACTTGACCTGCTGACGAGAAGCAGCAAAGGCAACAATATCTCCTTAAACCATCAGAACAGAAATCTCGCCTTTGTGAAGCGTTAGAATGGAAACAAGAGGGAGAACACTTGTAACGTAGAGAGGTCTCAGATGAAACAAGCAGCTTTTGTGCGTGGAAATGTAACACTGAAGCTTTCTGGTGGGGGGAAGGATTTTCCCAGCTAAAGGAGACCGACAGCCATGCAGAATCCTTTGTGAGGATTGCATGCTATAACCCCCCCACCCCCTCCCCCAACCACCCACCACCCACCCCCCCAAAAAAACTCGCTAAACTATTAAAATATCTTATTGATAAAAAAAATATTTTTGGATAGGTAGCCGCGGCATTGGGCTGCGTGAATCTATTGGTTAACATCAGGGCTCAGATATCAAGTGAAACCCCAATGTACTCGTTAAAAATAAAGTTTCTGAGTAGCAATTCATGGGCGGCATTGATGCATTGGAAACACATTTCCATTTAAATACCCTCTGACCCGGATTACCTCAATGGACTGGACGCTTGCGCTTTGTAATTTCCTGAAAATGAGATTTCGATTTATAAAACAAGAAACCAATTAGTAACCAAATGAGGCGAAGTAGATCCACTAAAATTGACTAAATCCCAGAGGTGCCATTTAAGGCAGTTCTTGGCGAGTAAAATGATGATTTCTAATCAGTCGTCAGCTCAACTCATTCTCCAGCTGGGCTCTCTCGTTGCCCCCCAAAAAGAAATCGATCCAAGTTTCCCAGAATGATTTTCAAACTCCACATTATATACAAAAATGTATTAAAAGATAATTTAATACAGAAATAGGAAGACAATGCAGCAAATACCAATGGTTTCCCAATGTGATTCTATATAATGCTGCCGCTGTCTGCGTTTGGGATGGGGGGGGGGGAAGGCGTTGTACAATATTCTCAGCAATTCTGTTTGTTTAGGAGTTGAAATATTGTTGATATTCGGAAATCGGATGAGGCAATCTTATTATAATGTAATTGATTTTAACATGTTGTGTATGTTTGTGCGTATAATTGATTTAAAAGTGTGAATCTGTTTAATCCTGTTTCATCTTATGCCTGTCAAAAAAAATTGCTGAATGCAACGTGGACCTTTGAAGATCACACATGTTAGAGGCATTTCACCTATTGTATTGTTTTGAGAGTACAGTTTGTGTTTCAACGTTTAACGTTAAAACATTTTAAAAATAAAGGAATTATTTCAACCATTTCAGATTTTTCCCCCAAAATATGCCATTTGTACAATTAATTATTAGTTAAAAAAAATGTTTTACCTGGTTACACCGTCAGTCAGTCAGTCAGTCAGGCAACGTGGTCGAATTTACAATCCTTTTATTACAAGAATAGACAATATTTTAACGTTTAACACGGGAATCTGATTTATTAGCGTGTGGATGCAAGTTGTTGAGGAAGTGTCCATAGTTTACTTTAGGGACGGGTGACATTCATCTGAAGGAAATCGAGTATTATCCGGTGCCGCTGGAGAATGGGATCTGCAGGCGGTATGTTATCGTTTAGCCTTCGATCTCTACCTGTGCGTGAGGCCCGGCCACCTTTGCAATACACGATAATAATTTGGATTAGCGCAGTCATGCGGGTGCAGTGGGGCGGTCGGGCGGTGGGAGTTGCTGGTGCTGTGTGCTCAGACACCTTTGCAGAAAATAAAACCGAAAGGTCATTCTATGATCTGCGAAACTATCACCCTGCCTTCAAAATCTCCAGCAAAATGAACATGGGCAAGTGATTCTATGAATTTGGTTGCTGCACACACACACACACACATATACTCACTCACTCACTAAAAGCGCTGATCAATGTAAACATGTCCAGCAGGCTGCCGACCTTGCTGGACATGTCCACTGACTTAGGGAGTTTAGCCCCACATTGTAGAGGTCAGTTTGGTGAAATCACCAACAACTTTCATTCCTGTCGCGCCCTGCCCGTGGAGTGACATCTCGGGGCCTTACTATATAGCAGGCAAACCTTTAGCACTACAGACAGTTTAAAGATAGGGGCCCAACCCGACTCTTAGTCGCAGATACATTAAAATACAATTTAAAATGAAATCTCGCAGGAATGTGGTTACGTTGTTCTTTGTTTGTGTGTTGTGCAAAAACAAGCCCGGGGGACAGAACAGAGTTAGTTTGATAAATTAGGACACAAGCAAGCAGGTCGTAGGGAACTTCGAGTGAACAGAAAGAAGGAAATTAGGAAAAGATAAGTATAAAGAGGAAAAATAACTCCATAAATCATACAGTTTAAAAAGACAAAATGCGTTTCCTTCACTTCGAAAATTATTTCTTTTCCTGGATAGGAAGCAAATCGTTTTCGTGTCTTCATTACTGGCAGTGAATGTCTCTGATTCCAGTTAACCTTCTGATATTGTTTTGTCTTTGAACGATGGGGGAATTTGAGGCCCGCAATTCCCCCTAGTTTCACCCTGCAAATCATTTTGGCTTAAGACGGTTTCAAATTAGTATTGAATTTAAGAATTTTCCACAATCCTGTGCGATCCAACTTTTTAAGACTAAATTGTCTTCCAGGTTAAGCCTAGGTGAAATGTAGGGTCGCTAAGTCTCCATATGTCTCCATGTGTGTGGGACAGAAACATCTGCCTGTATTATGGGATCCCAGTCTGCATTGTGTATATATGGAATGAGTTTCTGTTCTGTATATGGGAGTTAAGT
Source organism: Hydrolagus colliei (assembly GCA_035084275.1). Classification (NCBI taxonomy): domain Eukaryota; kingdom Metazoa; phylum Chordata; class Chondrichthyes; order Chimaeriformes; family Chimaeridae; genus Hydrolagus; species Hydrolagus colliei. The sequence goes on from CM068744.1 coordinate 53,796,919, forward strand.
CTGAGTTGTATAATTAGGATCTTAGGCAATGTTGTGTAAATATTGGATCTGACTCCGTACTGTGTGTATGCAGGCATTATTTAGAGATGTGTGCATTGGATTGTTTTTTTTCCTATGTGGGATCTGAGCTCATGTTTGTTAGGAATTGGAATGACAGGGTATTCAAAGAATGGCGTTACTACGAAAATGGTTCAAGTCAGAATGCTGGACTAATGTAACACTAGATATTGCAATGGGAATTATGTAAGAGTTGGCATTCCAGAAAGATGAAAACAAGCGGGCCTAAGGCTCTCTTCATTCAGTCCTCTTCTGGGTATAAGTGGTGTGGTTTCCAAGTCTGTGTGTAGATGTATAGAATCTGAGAGTCTGCTTAAGCCTGTGTGTGTGTGTGTGTGTGTCTAGTGTCAAAGCTGCCTCAATGTGTCTGTATGTCTAGGATCTAAGCTGCCTGTGTGTGTGTGTGTGTGTGTGTGTGTGTCTAGTGTCAAAGCTGCCTCAATGTGTGTGTATGTCTAGGATTTAAGCTGCCTGTGTGTGTGTGTGTGTATATAGGGTATAAGCTGCCCGTGTGTATATAGGATATAAGCTGCCTATGTGTGTGTGTGTGCATAGGATATAAGATGCCCCTGTGTGTGTGTGTGTAGGGTATAAGCTGCCTGTGTGTGTCTATATATGTGTGTGTGTGTGTGCATAGGGTATAAGATGGCTCTGTGTGTGTGTCTATATGTGTGTGTGTGTGTTCATAGGGTATAAGCCGTCTCTGTGTGTAGGGTCTAAGCTGCTTCTCTGTGTGTAGAGAATCCGAGCCTGAGTGTGTTAGTGTATGGGATCCGCGCCGATATGCTGACGACATGAAGGGTTTATGTCTTATAATGAAATCTGGTGGACTCCTGTTGAAAGACATGTTTTTTTTCTTTCCTGGTGTTTGCTCTACTCCTATTGGGGATAAATGGCAGGAATCCTCGTCCTTCCAAAGAACCATTCTACAAATTATCCAGATAATTGCCAGTGCGATTAATTCGTCTGACTAAGTTTCCTCGTCCGTGAAAAAATATTTTCTTCCTAATAGGCCTCTTATAGGTTACACAAAACAATCAAAAAGCAATGTTAGCGCAAGGCCAGCTCATTGGGACACTCTGAAATGTCAAGAACGATACAAACATAAGAATAAAGCCATCAGCAAGAATATGAATCACATGCTTTTCTGAATTACACTTGTAAAATGTTACCAGCTGCAGAGCTGTAAGGCCTGTACAGTCACAGCTTCTTCCCAAAGTGATTTTAACCCCGCAAGCTCCGTATTGTGTTTCACTCTGAAACCGACTATAAAGTTCTAAGGAATAGGTAGTGCCGCGCTTTTAACTCCTTGTCTGTTAATATTAATACTATTTATAAATCACATTGACATCCGCGAGCCCAACAATCAGCGGTACATGTCAATTAAATTGCAGATTGATAAATAACACACACCTCTGAAGTCTCCAAGCGGTCTTTGACCTTTTTGTCTTAGCAGATCCAAGTGTTAAATCAAAGAAAACATTATCGGGTGTACGGGGAAGGGGGGCGTTCATAGAATCAAATGTCATCTTTCTTGATTTGTCGCTAATATGAGAGGCAATATATAACTTCTGAAGGTTTGGACATTGTGATTCGTTTGCAGCAAAATGCGTGTGTGTGCCTGTGTGTGTGTGTGAGTGTGTGTGTCTGTGTGAGTGTGTGTGTGTGTTTTCTCAATAGCTGCTAAATGAGGAAACAATGCGATCAAAGGCACCGTGTGTGTTTATTGCACTAACAATACGGTTGTGAATTGTAAATCGAGTTACATGTGCTCATCTATGAAATATCTGGGGAACTCCACACTTAACACGGCCACGAGTATACAGATCACTGCGAGGCGAGCGGTGCCACCCTCCAGGCACTCTCAATCGCGTTTGCTCTCTTCACTGACATTTTATACCGATTTCAGTAAGCCGTGTGGCTACCAGGTATGTCTGAATTATATAGGGACCAGGTTCCCGTTGAAAGGCAAGCTGGCGGATCGAGTTGACGTAATGCCCGCTTAAAAGTAACAGTGACAGCAGCTGCTTTGATCTGGATTGTCATCTTTTAACAATATTTCCTGAGCTGCCTTTCGCGCTGTGTAAATTTGGTTTACACCGAAAGTTATTCCTAAACACAACCCTCCTTATCCCCTGGGATTCTCTACTTTAGCCTCAATTGTCCCTCGCGCGGATTTCCCGGCTGAAATCTGCATTTTTAATCCACCCGCACACCTAGCAATGGTCCACAGCGCGAAGGAATTGTAACCAGACCTGCCCTTTGCAAGATTCTACCGTATAGACACTCAAGTCATGAGACTGAATGAAATCTTTGTTTCTAAACCTGTGCATGCCTCACTAAACTCCCCGTGTTTTTATATTTGTGCACGTTGCCGAATGTTCTCTTGTTTCTAGGTTTGCCTACATTTCCACACACCCGTTCCCCATTTACTCTTTACAATTGATTTGCACGTAGACAAAAAAACAAAATAACTTTAGTGAACCTCTCAGTAGAGGGACAGCGCCGTTGGCATCCGAAGTACTTCATAAATTCACACAAACATAAACGCGACCTGCCGTATTTCACAGACTGTCTCATTCCCTCAGAAAACAAATCGTAGCAGCAATCTCAGACAGAAATCTAGCAGCCGAAATAGACTTGAAAGTCAAGCCTCCACACTTGCTTAATGCAATCCTTTCTTTACGCAACTGCAATCAAAACCTCAGAGAAATACTTCTTAATTGGCTGCCAGGAATAGGTGTCATTTATTCCCGAGCAGTTACAAGAACGTATCTGCTTTCTTTTGCATATGTATTAATAAGGTCTACAACATTGAGTTAAATACTGTTTATTTGACAGTTATATCAACGCTGCAATGCTGGAAATGTTCTTGCCGTTCAGCTAGACAGAGGCCCTTTATGTCCGTTGTTAATAACAAGGTATTTATTGCACATACACAATGGAATTAGCCGTTTGCATAAATTGGAATGGAGATTATGTTCTACATTACGGAATATTACTAATTTTGCTTAATAACATTTACAATATATCTGTGTTTCCTTTGTTGCACGTAAAATGATGCTTCGAATAAATTTATAGTTTAAAATACACAATTGACTAGAGGACTAAGTTCTATAATGTCGAATGTCTACAATTATTACAGCTACTATTATCATTATTATTAATGGTAATATTTCTACGTTTTCAGCTACTAAGCGTATAGGGGAATTTGACATTGCGGCGCACATTTACATATATATGGTGGTGAGGTTGATCTTCTACATTTACTGGCTATTGCCACTACAGCATTAATAATAATCGGTGTAATAATCAATAGTAATAATAATAGCATTAAAATAATATTGTCACTCTTCCGTGTTTTGAGCTAAGTGTATTTCGTATTTAAATCATATGCAATGTTATTCAGTCATATTGGCAAAAAAAAAAATCGAAATGTATATTTTTGAAATGTATATATATATATTTAAAAACGCGATTATATGGCATCTGCTCACGAACGAAATACTTATAGTTAGGTGAACTGGTGAGAGGACAGAACGTGAAACGAAATAATTTCTCAGTTAAGTTATTGGTCGGTTAGTCATTTCTTAAATTTGTTGTGGCAATTCAACAATCACATCATTATGAATGGAAAGCAAATCAATTAAAACCAAATTAAACCCCAGGTAGACTGATTCATCCTACCACCACCGCCCCCCCCCCCCCCCCCCCCCCCCCCTCCAAACACAATTTGCTTGGACAATAATTTTTAAATGGTGGTAGGTAATCACGATGAATACTAGGCACTAGAAACCGGACGCCCACAGACCGAATTAGAGAATGTTGCATTTGCAGCAATAACAATGCATATGTATATATATAATGATATATATATATATATAGTTACGAGAAAGTTCTCGCTTTCCCCCTCCTTCTCCTCTTTAAATGATTAACATATTCCACGGTTAGCAGTTGTTGATGTAGTGCACTTTGCTCTGGAATCCCCTGGAGTTTTCAAACGCCTTGTTTTTACAGAGGGATTCACAGACAACAGGATCCGCTCTCTCCCCAAACCGTATAGATTACTCACCGCCTTACAACCAGTCCCCATATGCTTCTTTTGATCAAACAGCTAGTCAGATATGCAAAAAAAAAATTGACAAGTCTCTCCTAAAATCACGCGGAAGAGGAGCCCACTGGGGCTGGTAAATCATTGCTAATAATGTGGGTTTGTTTTTTAAAAAAGTCTCATGGACATTGGGATTTTCAAGTGTGGAATATTTATGATGCAAATGATCCGAATCATTAGACAGCACGTGGTGTTTACAATCAACTGATCGGGGGAAACAACGATGTGAATTCACCCAAACTGAGGAACCCAACCCTGTACCGCATTGCACTGCCGCTTCTTCTTTCCAGGAACCCACTTCACACAAAGAGCCAGCGTTTCAATTTCAAACACACACAATTTCAAACACACAATTTCAAACACACAGTGTTAAAAAAAATTGTTTTTTTAAGTGCACATGTTGCGGGGCCCAGGATTGGGAGTGATCCACACATCGTGCATCCGCATGTGCACTTAAAAAAACATTTTTTTTTAGGAACCCCCCCCCGACACACACACACACACAATAACTGATGGTTGAAGTGCAACTAGAAGCTTTGCTGGTTCCCAGCGGCAGTGTTTGCTACACTCGGTCAGTCAGTGTTTGCTACACTCAGTTAGTTTGCTGCGGCTTTAACTTTACATTCGGCGAATTGCCTCCATACAGTAACAGCAATTAAACGCCTGTTCTTGAAATCGATAGATATGTGCGCGCTATGATGCAACATTTTGTTTGACCATGGGGTTAATTTAAGTTGTCTTCTCTGTTCGTATATTCTTGCCCTGTAAGTAAGTTTAAACCTACCCCGGGCCACATTTCCTGTCCCAGTCAAGCATCGAATTTGGTTTGCACAGTAAAGTTCAACCCACAAAAACAGATTGGTTTGTCCTAATGTTAATTATTTTTTAATGTTAATGGTGAAATAATAATTGTTCCGATTGACGTTCCATTGCTTTATATCACAATAACTTCAGTAAAAACAAATATAGGACATGCCAGATATGTGCCTACGGTCAGTATCAAAATCTTGCATATCTTGCGATTCATTCTTGAAATAACACAATGATTCTCACGTGAATGCAATTGAGAATCCGTGCTCTAAATATATGTTATATTATTTGACAGAATAAAATTGATGGATTTGGAAAAGTTTTTCTGTGATTTAATAGCCTAACTGATAGCTCGTTTGGCCTAACTGAAACGGTGTACTTTCTTTCTATCTATCTATCAAAGAAGGTAATATAATTTATATTAAAATTCGAAATTCAAATATAATCTGAAAGATGCATTTTACTAATTTAAACTGTGGTGAATGTTCTACATGTTGTATTTGCCGGTACACCGACTCTTTTTAAATTTTACATGCAATCATTTCCTTTACTTCCCCCCCCCCCCCCCCCCCCCCCATTTCATTGTGTGATTAAATATTAAACAATAAGAAAACATGCTCGAGTAAAACGCTTACCTGTGCATTATGTGGGTTACAGCCCGCGTGCGAAATAAAACATGTATTTCTCTGTGTGTTTCATTTAAAATACATGATTAGCACATTTTAACTTGTTCAATCACTTACTTTGATTATTTAAAACAGTTTTACTGTACAAACAGTACACCGTGAATTGGGCTCACTTACCTTCAGGGAAAACCACTCTCATTTTTAAATAACTCGTTGTCAGTCTTATGATAGAAGCTTTGTCGAGCTGGGAGGTGATGGCTGATGGAAGTGGTAATAATTTGGCCAGTTCGTAAAATTCACTGTTTTCCTTCTCCCGTCTAGTCCGGGCGGCATTTTTCGATTTTTCCTTCATTTCGTTTTCTTTCCCCTTTTCTTATAATTCGACCGCCACAGGTTCATCCCACAGGAAAAGAAACTGCAATGGTTGTAGCATGTGAAACCAATATATACTATATATAATATATATATGCACTATATATACACGATATAATATATATATATATATATATATATATATATATATAGTAGATAGAGCTTATCTTAGGGAAAGGGAAAAAAAAACAAGTTTTGTCCTTTTCAATTAAATAAGTGTTGCAATGCTAAATGGGAAGCGAAAACGTAGACAAGAGGATCCAGGTAAGTGGTGCAGTTAATGTATTTATATGTGTGAAGTGTGAGCTTTTGAACGCAATCCAAATACAGATCAGGATTCTTGCAGCCGACTTGTCATTACTGTGGTGCTGGCGGTGGTGCACAGTGACAGGAGCTCTCTGTTGTACTCTTACACCTTGATGGGGAACTGTTTTCGCAGGGAAAGAGCCATAATCCAGTTTCTCGGAGTGCCAAAGTTCCTTTCTTATTTCAGCAGCAGTTTCCATACGCTTTATTCTGCATTCCCATATACTGAAAAATGCGACTGATGGGAGACAGAAAGTAACACACATTACTAAAAGAACGCGAACCACATTTCAGGTTAAACTAACAACAAAATAAAAGCTCACTGTGTCTGCATGCCTTGAACTACTGAGTCAGGGAGCTGTGGATGGATTCCAAGTATAATCGAGAGTACGTTTGCAATATTAAGTAAAATAATTTTTAAAATACAAAATATGGATATAAATTTCATTGTTCTCGATTCTAAGTATAATCAATCATTTATTTTAACTTCAGAGAGGCCTTCCAACTTTGCATCAAATTGACTTCGGCTTCCTTTCCCAATTTATGCATCAAAAAAGTTTGCAATTACATGATTATTATTAATTGGGCTTTTTTTTTGCTGTTGTTAGCCTCCTGGAATTCATACTATTATTTTGTCCACATGGGGTCCACATGGTTCCCCCCGCTCAGCCCTCAGCTCACCTCAGAATTACTCACTAAAAACCAGGTTGCATTTTCTGGGGCATTGGAAACAATCTCTTCCGTGAATCACTTGCAAGGAGTGACTGACCCCGGGGCATTAATCCTCGCCGTGTCCTGTGTGCCTGGCTCGCCTGTTGCTGTGGGTGGGTGGGTGGGTGGGTGGGTGGCGGGCGGCCGCCGCCGCTGGACAGACTGTTCCTTGGCTGAACTTTGGCTGCCTGTCGAGCCGAGTGTGAGGAGCTAAGTTTCGCCGCCAGCCTTTTCCCAGCTCAGCTCCTCTGGAGCCGCCGCTCGCGCTCCCGCCCAGCTGTCAATCACACGCTTCCCCCTTCCCTCCCATTGGTGGCTCAGCGCCGATTGCCCGCGCGAGCCTCAGAGAGCCGGCCGCTGGGTCTGTCTGACCTCTGACACCCCATCACTGCTGCCGGCTTCACACCAGCCACCAGGTAAAACTCCCCGGGCGCCAGGCCAATCGCGTGCATCGCCCACAAAACACACAGTCACTACACTTTGCTGGACCTCCACGCAGGACCTCCTCCCGAGGTGAACGGCGCCCGCATTAAATGCAAGGATTGTTATCGTTAACGTTAAGAAACGTCGCGTTTCGCCTGATACTTAAATTGTACCTCAAGAAAGGCATAAGAATTTGTGGATCAAACAATTCAATTTGTTATTGAATTATATCATTTTAAAATGTGCAGATCTCACATAGCACAACACACGTAATCATTAATGTGCATAATCCTTAAGAATTAGTGTACTCTGTACTGTACTTCATTAAAGTCATAGGGTTTGAAATATCTAAATATAATACTGTATAGGTTTAGAGTTCAATAGTTGAGAGTATATTATAAAATGGTTACGATACAAATAGTTGCGAAACACTAAACCATAAATTAAGAGGTAATATAATATATAAGTTATATTTGTATAGACATACTCAAACTTTGGAACATTCAGAATCGCAATCCACAGTTTTTTTTAAACTCCTTCTTAGTGCAAGCCGAAAATAGTGCAAAATATCGCCGACATATCTATTTTTGCACAACAACAGTTGAACTCAAGTATACAGTCAATTTACGTTACAGTATATTATATGAAGCGCTTTGAGACGTCTAGAAGTCGTGAAAAGCTCCATATCAAATACAAAGGATTATTACTATTATTTTTATTTAACTCGTGGTGAAACTCGTTTCTGATTTGATGAAGAGTAGCTTGACATGGTCAATAGTACTCTGTGCATTTGCTGAAAGGTTTATCCCCCAAACACCTCAAAGTCTTGCACTGCCTGTAAATATATTAGAGCACACGAACTAAACTTCCAGATGCTGGTGCCTTCTCTTTAATACAAGCCCATGCAGAATGCGTTGTGCAATACTTCCATTATATCGGTAGCGTTTATAAATACAGAGTAAATATAAAGTATAACAGAACGTTACTACAGCTTGTGGAATAACGTAAATACTTCAGACCTCTACTGCATACATCAAGTACTTTTATAAATAAATCCCAACAAAATTCTAATATAAAAGTATATTGCGTCTAGGTAAATGCCAATTATTGATTAGATAACTTAAATGTGCAGTATAATATATACACACACACACAAAGCATAAGCAAAGCACACACCAATAATAAAAAATGATCATTTCAATCGTGATTGTCACTTAGCGACTGTGCTAACTGCTCATCATAATCCCTCTAAAAAACATAATAAATTGGTCATTTTCAGTCCCCGGGTGTGTGTGGGACACTGCTGTGCACAATTGGCTGCCGCGTGTCGCCCACAAATATATACAGTCAATTCACTTTACAGTATATTCTGCGAAGCGCTTTGGGACGTGTAGAAGACGTGAAAAGCGCTATATCAAATGCAAGGATTATTATTATTATTATATTATAAATGGTGCTGGCCTCAGTGCAGGATGCTATCACGTTCCCAGAATCCTAACTGTTCCAGCACCTTCACACAATGGTGAAACAGGGGACACGTTATTAATAACTTTGGTTGTAATTAATTTTCCCGACACCAATCCGGTTTAATTCGCCCGGTTTTTACGTAATAAACACAGTTTCAGTGTTTGAACGAATACCATTAGCTGTGCCCGGCTGAATGACACCCAGAACACGGATTCCGTGTGAGGACTCGAAATAAATCTGTGTGCACAGCTCGGCAGAGGGACGCTGTATTACTGTCGCAGACTTACTGTCTCCTATTCATTTTTCAATGCCACGCATAAAATACTGTTTTATTTGTACTGTCAATAGCAGTCACACCTTTCAGAGACATGATTGTCACAGCACACATCGAAGCTGATGCTAAAGGTGTCTTATATTGCAACCTCATCTAATGAACAATAATAACTCCTCGGCGCTTAAATAAAAAGATTCACCATTCCACGTGCACTAAAGAATCGCTCATTTAAACATTGGATCTAATTAATAGCCCTAATAACAAAAGCAAAACACAGAATGTTACTGTTGTCCCAATAATATACTTATTGAAATACATTGAGAGCACAACATATGTTCCCTTCCACCAACTCTCAGTTGTTGCAGCAAAAGGGCAATTCGATTTGTTTTAAAATCTATAAACCTGATGTAGTCAGTCTTTGCAGTGGGATAACCCGAGTGCTGTATAAATAAATACTAATTCAGGGTTAAAGCTAGATCCCACGCTATTTTCACTGAAAGATTAGCATAAAACCCAACGTTTTAAAACCATTCTCCCCTCACAAGCGAATATCGGTTCCACAAACAAATAGTCACCTCGCTCAGGACAAGGTAAAAGACTCAACATTACTTACAACGGTTCTATTCTTCCTCTAAATCCGCACAAGTGCACAGGGATAACACTGCTGACGCGTGGACGGTAAATGGATATTAATAAATTAAATGTCACCGCAGAGACAAACTATTATTCTTTCAACTAACTTGATAGGTGAGGAGTGGTTGTGGGTGAGGTCCTTTCTAGCTGTTTGATCGGTGTGTTTATCAATCCTGGAGAGGAGTTTTTAAAGTTTGGTTCTTTTTTTACTTGCAGGACCACACGCCAAAATGACGCGTTCTTCCAGAAAATCATTGTCAATGTCACGGTGTAACTGTGCATGCGCAACAGTGCAATCACCCCCTTCAACACACCTCATGGCCCTGATCGTTGTTATTAATAATAATGAAAGGTCAGTGCAAATCAGTGTTGGATCACTGATAGCGTTAGTGATCATGGCTATAGATGTTATATCGGTATATACATCTGACACGCACACACACACACAGAGTCACACACACACATATGTATCGTATACACAGAAACAAACTCGAATGATATTTCCATAGGCAGGAATCTCCAGGACTTTTATGAACTACTTCAGATGAGCCAGCATTGCAGACTTAAACTGACCGTGTGGAGAAATCTGAAGTGCATCGAGCACGTGGGTATATTTTGATTGCTCTTCAACAACAGTGAGTGGAAAATAAATGCCCTGGCGAAATTCTGGCACACTCATTTACCAAACAACTTCATTTTGTAGTTTTCTGCTGACATTGATTTTGCACTCAAAAATACAGAGAGCTGCCGAACGGATGTTGGTTGCGTTTCCTTTTTTATAATATCCGTATAATTTATATTATAAATACATAACATAAATCGTATACTCATTCTAGAGTGATTAAAGACATACTAAATATATATTCACTCTAAAATGAGTTCTTTTTTTTTAAAAAAAGGAGATTTTTTAAAGTTACTTTTGCTGGAGGAACTTATTTGGGCTCGAATTGTGGATGTGCAATTGGTAAAGAATGGACATAAAAAGAAAATGAAAATAAGAATTGCATTTTTTTAAAAAGAAAGAAAAACAGAAACAATAGTCAAAATGTTAATTGTTTTTGAATTGAGCTTTTTCGTGGACAGGGATTAAACATGACCAATAAAGGCATTTCTCCACACTTCTTTCTGTGGATCCAACCACGTGAGGGATTCTCAAGCCATCACTGTCCAGAATATTATCATTTCTCCCACAAACTCTTCTTTGTCACGATAGCATTGAACTGTCCCGGCATTGGTTCCTTCACAGCCCAATATTGACAAGCCCAGAATATGTTGTGAAAGTCCATTGCAAAGCTGTGGGGATCTGATTCTTTCTTTCAGTTCAGAAGGTGACGTTTCATAAATAGCCGTCATCTCTATAAATATAGTTTTTTCCACTTCTGCAGATGTAACCAATAGCGATATTAGGTCCCAACTATACTACTGTTATTATTTTAATAAATATATGATGAGATCCTTACTTGATGTGTTCTGCTAGCTCATTGTGGTGGCCAGTCCAGCTACTCAGTGCGTTTCCATTCACCACGTCTGTCCCAAGTAACACATTTATTTGACTCCTGATGTTGGGAGGTGTTTGAAACAAGTCCCACCAGAGAATATACAACCTCACACCTGGTGGGGGTCGAACTGCAGTTTAGCCTGAGCTTCCAACAGTTTCGTCTATTTAATATATAATTGTCCCATTAAACTTCAGCAGACACCCAGACTCTCACTGCCACTTGCAACCAGTTTTGTGTACGCTCAGTGAAGAATTTCAGGGAACTCTCGCTAGAATTTGGACGCAGATAAATTTTGTTTCTATATTTAACGTAGGGCTGAATGCAACCGTTATCTTGACGTTTATGTATCAATTTGGTCGTTTCCTTTTCCTGCTTAACTCCAATGCAGCTCTTCCCCCCCAACATGATATATCATTTCAATACTGTACGGGGCTATGATGGAAGGATGGACAAGGCAAAACAATAAGAGAGAAGATTAATGTCAGTGCCAATCTCAACACTGAAACAAGGCGGCTCTTTTTGTTAATCATATCTCTGAGGCTCAATCCACCAAGACTGAAATTCTTCACTGTATCGATTCATGTTTAGGTGCACTTGGACACGTATTTCTGGCAGACAGCTCTAATAGTGGCATCGATAACTCCACACACACACACAAAAAAAAGTCCTCATTTATTTGAATGCAAAAAAAATAGGAAATCAATTTCTCAGACATCTAAACGAATCTATGTAAAATTGTGAACGGTGTTCTGGGCCAGTTAATTACATTGAGCTTGCAAACCACTCACCAGGACACTGCTCACTGAACAAACCATTATACACACCATTTGTGTTATTTTACACCATTCATTATGTCATCAGAATTTTACATTGAAAACAACACAATAGAATTAAAACGAGCTCATATACAGCGTAGTAAATTGAGATTTAAAATAACAGATTACGCTTATCAATATTCTGCTCTGTACAGTTAGTGAACAAAAAAAATCAATTAAGCGTAAAGCCAGTAATAAAACACTATTCAAATCAATAGCTTAATTAATGTATCTTTTCAAATATCTTTCTGTAACTGAGCAATAGTGAGTCTAACTTTCCAGTCAAAGATTCGTGACTTCCAGGGAATTAGTGGCTTTCCACAATTACATTACACCGGACATTTGTGAAATAATTTTAAGTGTTAATTTGGATAAGATTTTATTTAAGAAATGAATGATTGCATTTAAATCCATTTAGTTGAACACTAAAATTAATTACACCTGAAACTATCAATGTCAAGGCGCATTTTTTTCTGGAAAGGGGTACATTTTTACATTTAAAGGAAAACTCTGGAGATTTTCCTCCCCACTCCACCCCCCCACCCCATCAATTGTGCTGAAGTGAAACCATTTCTCTTTTTGCGCTGCATTTATAATGTAATTAAGGTAAAGGAAATTTCTTCCTCGTGTTATACGAGTTCGCTCTCTCGCTCTCACACACGCATAGGCAAACACACAAGCATACATAAAGAAGTGTTTATCCTAAACAGTGTTAAATTTATTCAGTACATTTTCTCGCACGAAGTCTTTAAGGCGCCAACTTGACCTTAGACAATAATTAGCCAGCAACCTAAAGTACTAAAGCAACAGAAATATGTATTTCATGAATTCAGAAAGTCATTATTATTTGCTGAGTTATTCTGACTGACAGATTAACTGCAATACAAACACTGCAGAAGATCCTATGGGGTATATTAATTAAGCATAATTATTTTGAAGCACTTTCTAAGAATAAATCTTCATCTGGTTACCACATACTGGTAATATGGTTAAACATTGAAATTATCATTATGGAATGTAATGGTACAATTTACCTACATGTTAAGATATTGTTATGTTCAAATTATTCAGTCTTCGGGTTAACAAAGACGCAGACAAATGTTATATTCGCACACAGACTCACCAAGGTTTAGAAGTGGAATGCAGCAAATGATATGGTATGTTGTCATATAAAACACGAAGGTCCCAGATTTAATCCCTGGTTTGTTTTGAGTCTGTTGATTTAAACTCCTTGTTTTACAGTTAGGCTCAACATCCCCAGGGTAACATATAGAACAAGAAAACAGGTACGATTTCTGCTTCCTCATTGAACCCATGGAATACAGGCTGGAGTTAATGCACCATCGAGCGAAGTGCTGATCCACATCAAATAAACCTTACATGTGATAGCGCCTTTCCACGCCAGGAGAACGTTTGTTTTATCGTGCCTCACAGGACACATTGCAAAGTGATGTGACTGTGGATTGTGAAGAGAGAGAGAGAGAGAGAGAGAGACCAAGAGGGGGCCAGGTTTGATCCCTGGACTTTCCTGGGTCGGCTGATCCCAGCCAGTCAGACAGGAATGGCGCTATAATTGACCTTGGTCATCCTGAGTTAGGGAGAGGAAAAGTCAGCTCCATATCCTCACCCCCTGAGCCAGTGATGCCCCAGAAAGCGCGCAAGTGAGGATGTGGAAGGGTGTTCCTTGTCAAAGGGCCTATGGACACACTCACTCTGCACCGGGGAGACTGAACAGGGCAATTAATGTAAGTGAAGGGGGGGAGGGGGCGTATTGTGGAGTAATTGCCTGTGACCCATTGGAAGTGTGTACTGTAGTTGTGTGTGTGTGTGTGTGGAGGGGGGTACAGATGGACTACAAGTTGAGTTGTAAGTGAGGGTGAGGGGCTAATCTGACATGGTGGGGGAGAAGGGAATACCCGTTGTCACTGATTAGATCATGTTGGTCGTTGTTTGATTTTTTAATAGCGGTAACAGAACAGTTCATATTTAACTTTAATTGTATTGATTTAGCAAAACAATAACTCATTCGCTTTCCTTAACAACCGTGCAGCCGAGATGTCACGAAATAAACTCATCCTTATACAATGGGACGATTATCAAAACATCCCATTCATTAAAAAAAACTTTAAAACGTACAGACGGTCAGAATAACACACACGGTCTTGGTGAATTACCTTAGCTTGTAATACCGAATTTAGTCTAAACTGTTCCAACTTTCTGTCTGGATTATCGTCCTAAATTCTCGTGGCGTCCTGCGGCTCAGTGGTTAGAGCACTCGCTTTACAAGCCTGAGACCTGTGTTCGAATCCAGGCAGGTCAGGGCGAAACCTCCGGCAAGTTTCCTTACTCCACACGCCAAATAATAATCCCTCCCCAAAAACCCACAATAATAAAATTGGTCATTTCAATCCACGACTGTTTGTGGGGACGCTGCTGTGCGCCATTGGCTGCCGCGATTCGCCCACAAATATATACAGTCAATTCGCTTTACAGTGTATTCTGTGAAGCGCTTTTGATGTGTTTTGGAAGACGTGAAAAGCGCGATATCAAAAGCAAAGTTTATTATTTATTATTATTATTGACAATGGATATGAACAAGGATGTTAAACTGACCTGTCTGCAGAGTGACAGCTCTCAGTCACTCTCACATCTACATTTAGAGAATTGCCGAGGCAGAGAGCAAGGTAAAAAGCTGTGTCATTTTCCGTTAGGTTGGATCAAGTCGGAATTAATTAAACCAATTCAGGTTTAACCGATGTCCCCGATTGATTGATCACAGGCTCTCTCTGGGGGTGCTCGCCGGCAGCTGAAACCAAAGCACAAAACAACCCCCACCGGGGGAGTGAATGTGATAGAGGGACCCGCGGTCCTCACCTTTATGTTTTCCTCTGGGAAATCTTCTGCAAATCAGAGAACACACCTAAAAGTTTAACGAGCAACGCATTGGAAAGGCTGGTTTGCCATCGCCACTCGGGGAAGTTTGGCTAAGGCTTGCGGTTACTTGCCTAAGTGTGAGGGTTTTATATATATCTATATATATATTCTCCCCTTGGCTCTCTGTGTGGACTAGTGCACGCACATTTTAGTATCGAACTATTCCAAATGTAAGTGGAGATGAGGGCGAGAGAGAGAGAGAGAGAGAGGGAGGGAGGGAGGGAGGGGGAGAGAGAGAGAGAAAGAGAGAAAGTGAAGGGGAGGAAGGTTCAAAGCATAAAGCTACAGTCTGATCGCAAGGCAATGTGGCTCTGGAGCTTCTTGTGCTCACGATTTGGAGTGAGGAGCAGCACGGCAACACAGGCAATATTAACACTGACACAACTGGCACAGAGAGAGGGAGAGAGACAGACAGAGAGAGAGAGAGAGAGAGAGCCCAGCAGTCAAGTGAAAGGACTGACATGCCACAGGCACCGCGGGATGCACGGCTGCAGCCTTTCACCGAGGCAATCCATCAACAATTCTACGGTAAATATTTGACGAACACAATTTTTTCTTTCAACAAGTGAAATCAGTTCCCATTGATCACGATTGCATTCTTCTACACTCTTTCGGTTACATTAGCCAACAAAGCCCGGAGAGGAGAGGAGAGGAGAGCGGGGCAGGGGCGCACTCATTCTCCCCTCGCCCCCCCAGGAGAATTGATTCATCTTCTCATCTTTTGATGCAAAACGGATTTGTTCAGGCCACGAATGGAACACATGTATATACTGTATATACACGGCATATATAGCGCGGGATCTTGCTGTCTGGGGGCAACGGTCGGCTGCAAATAGTAATGTTCCTTTTGGTGAAAGAGATTTGGATTTATTTTAGTGAAAGGAAACCGGTCATTCGACCCAAGTGCCCCTGTCGGTGTTGTTACTCCAAACCAGTCTCCCAGCCCTTGGTGTTCCCCTCTCCTACAGTATATTCCCTTCTCTCCCATTGTACGCATCGAGTTTGCTCTTGCTTACAGACATTGGTGGCGTTTCGCTTCAACCACAGCTTCCAGCTGTTCCAGCAGACAGTGATCAACATGATGTGAGTTTCCCCTTGATTATAGAAGTGATCCATGCTGTGTGTTAAAGTCCCAATCATAGTGTACATATAACTTTGGATGCAATACAGTTTCACGTGTGATCAACACTAAACAAGATCTTCTGATAGACTGTGCTAACGATACTACATTGTGCATTAGACTTAGAATACAGTAAACACTAAATTGGATGCCATGGATTAAGATGCTCAATATTGATATCCTTGTTTGACGAATCATACGAATTGCAGAAGAAATTACACCAATTCTAAACCGTCCGCGAGTTTGTTAAAGCTAAACTAAATCAACTTTCACACACACACATTGTCAACCAAATATAAGACTTAAGATTCCACAAGACTCTGAATTCAAGACAACAACGATTGGTCGACCGGTGGGTGAAATTTAACCCCCGAATGCCTGGAAAACGTGACACTATTTATTATTAGAAATCTACCCAAACAAGTACAAATCTCAGAATTTGTGACAGGTGTCTAAATTTAAATGGAACTTAATTAAAATCTAGGGACCGTCACAGCCGTGGCACTAGATTGCTAAATAATATGGCCAAATTGTGATGTATTAATTACCACGGGTGATAAAATATTCAACATGACAATCAATTATTTATCCAAAGTTGTTAAGATGAAAACAACAAAAAAGCTCTAGACTTGTAGCTCAGAGGTTAGAGCACTCAAGAGACCTGGGTTCAATTCCAGGCAGAGCAAAACTTTAGGCAAGTTTCCATACTTTACATAACTAATATTAATCGCTAAAAAAAAGTTCATTTCAATCCACTGCTGTTTGTGGGACACTGCTGTGTGCAATTGACTGCTGTGTTTCACCCACATATATACAATCAATTCACTTTACAGTATATTCAGTGAAGCGCTTTGAGATGTCTAGAAAACATGAAAAGCACGATATCAAATACATGAATTATTATTATTATTCAGACCCCATTGCCCCTGAGTTCAAATGCAAAGTCCTATAGCTCAATGGTTAGGTTTGGAAAGTTTCCTTACTCCACATGTCTGATAATAATCTATCCCCAAAAACCCACGATAATAAAAAAAATGGTTATTTCAATCCATGACTGTTTGTGTGACACTGCTCTGTGCAATTGGCTGCTGCATTTCACCCACAAATGTACACTCAAGTCATTTTACAGTATATTCTGCTAAATGCTTTGAGATGTTGATAAGACGTGAAAAGCGCTCTATCAAATTATTATTATTACTATTATTATAAAGAAAGCTGATGGCAACCAGAGTGGGAGACTTTGCTTCTGTGCAGATACAATTTCATTGATGGCAGTGGGGAACTCCTTCTGATAACAGGAATATTGTCACAGTGACCTTGGGGATCTCTGCTGTGACCTGATCTACCGCTAGGGCGAAGTTGTGTGGGTAACTGGAATTCTAATGGAGTTTACCACAAATTATGTTAATTGAATCTCTTTTGTATACAACCCAATCGGATTACATGTAATCACTGCCAAATCGCCAAATTTAATCAGTGTTGATTACTTGTGAATTTGCTCTTCCAAAAAAACACCCTGTTAGTGTGTATACTGTTCCACCAAGGGCATCGACTAGTTGAAAAATATAGTACTGTATATTGGTTAAATGATTTAAAATTCCTCACAAATTCACACCAGCAAACTACAGGGAAGCAAAACTTCAGTTTGTATTTTATATGCTTTTGATTGTTCAATAAATTTATATCATCACAATTACTTTCAGCTTTGTTGTGGTAGGGTCTTCAAAAATGACATTTCAAGCGTTCCCTCTTTGTTTTTCTCCAGTTATTTGGTGGCATCACAGCACTATGTTTGAAGTTGGCAATGCTTCAGTTGGCAATGTAACAATACTCTCATTTTGATTTCCTTGATGGAACAGAATTATACCCATATGTCTTTCACACACATGATCTAAGGTCTCTAAACTGATTGAATTGCAACCTCATATGTCTGTGGTCTATATCCATAAATGCACACTCTTTGGATGGAGGATTTCAGTTCACACAGCTCATTTCAGTTATATACACTATATATTTTCTAAAGTAATCGTCAGAAAATCCACAGATCTGGTAACAAAGAAAACTTTAATTGTAGTATCTTAGATCTTACAGTATCTTTGCTTGAAGTAATCAGCCTATCTTCTAGTAACCAAATAAAATGGTGGTTTCAGATACTGTCACCCATCATCCATCAACACACTACCTTAGACTATCCTGAAGGAGAATCAAGACACTTTTTATGTCTTGGAACTGTTCCACTATTCCTATCATGCAAATAATTCTGATTAAGCCTAGTATTATCCCTGATCATTCTTGCTTGCTGCCCTACCTTTTGTTTGACCAGTGACAACTGATGATGTTGAAGAAATTTGTCTTGAAAGCGATCTTAACAGTGGAATGAAATCCTCAGATGAGAGGCATAGTTGTGATGCCAGTTTGCATACTGGGGTGAAAGTTGCAAGGTGTTAATTATCATTGGTGATAACTACTGAATTATCACCAGTTTTAATTAATTTATATTGTAATACTCACCCACTGTTTCATAATTAGTTAATTATCCAAGGAGAACGTAGACTTGTGGAGTCCTGCAGATCAATGGTTAGAGCACTCACCTGACAAGCAAGAGACCTGGGTTTGATTCCAGACAAGTAAGTTGGGGAAGTTTCCTTACTCCACATGCCTGATAATAATCCTCCCATTACCCCCCAAAAAAATTTGGCCACTCAGTCCACGACTGTTTGTGAAACACTGCTGTGTGCAATTGGCTGTTGTGTTTTGCCCACAAATATACAGTCACTTTTCACTTTACAGAATACTGTATTTACTTTACAGTATATTCTGTAAATATATCAAATGGAATTTATTATTATTTATAGACAGAAAAAATGATTTTTTTCCAGGTAATAATAATACTAATAATCCTTCCATTTGATGTAGCACTTTTCACATCTTCTAGACATCTCAAAGCGCTTTGCAGAATATACTGTAAAGTGAATTGACTGTACATTTGTGGGCGAAACACAGCAGCCAATTGCGCATAGCAGTGTCCCACAAGTAGTCATGAATTGAAATGACCAATTTATTATTGTTTTAGTTTTTTGAGGGATTATTATTAGGTGTATATAATATATATATTTTATATGACGGATATATATATTAAAAAAAGATTGCTCTGTAAAAATATTGTCTTTTAAAAAGGGTGATAGGTGTACAAGCTAAGAAAGTCAGTCATCTAAAACTCAATATTTAATCCACATTTTAATTAATTATTCCCAAATCTTTAAATGCTGAAATTAATTTACAAACTTACTATCTATCAGGGAAAAATGTTGGGTGAGTTTCTTTACATGCCTCTGTTTACCTAGCAGGAAGTAGAAATCCAATTATTGGTCGAATGGTGGACAATATTAATTTTTCTGGGGATAATTATCACTAAAACAAAATTTGCCCACTCAATCCATGACTGTTTGTGGCTGCTGCAGTTTGTCCACAAATGTACAGTCAATTTACTTTACAGTATATATTCTTTTTCACTTCTCAATCTGTATGTTGATTTAGGGTGATAAAATATTCAACATGACAATCAGTTATTTATCCAAAGTTGTTAAAATGAAAACAACAAAAAAGGCATCCTCTATTCCTGTAGTTAGAGCACTTGCCTTACAAGTGAGAGACCTGGGTTCAATTCCAGGCAGAGTGAAACTTTGGGAAAATTTACTTACTCCACATAATAAATAAGAAACCCTCCAAAAAAATATTATTATTATTCTTGTAGGCTCAAGTCCTGTATAAGGGACATGGAGCTTCATGGTCTAGCTGACATTCCAATGCAGCATTGAGGGAGCAGTGCATTGGCAGAAGTGCAGTAATTCAGATGAGATGTTAAAGCAAAATCTCAGAGAGTTTCTGCAGGTAACCTAACCAACAACGCTCCATGAAACTGGTTGCCGTCTGAAACTGGCTGCTATGTTCACCTAGAAAATAGAGTTACTACACTTTACAGGAAACTCTGAAGCTCTTGGATATGTTTTGACTTGATGAAGTGCTTATATAACAAAATATGGAAATGATCTTCACTATCTTCATAAGAACAAGCAAAAAAAAGTATGAAAAAAGCAAATGCATTATGTTTCTGCGCTTGTGTGTGTATAATTGAAACCAGTCAGTATCCACAAGAAATTACACTGCAAAAACAAAGCAATCTTCATATCAATAGAATGAAACATGGCTTTAAAAAGTTCAGATTAAATTAAGAACACCAGATTTGGCTCAGGTTTTTTTTAATTCTCATTTGTATAAAATCATGAGATTTGGCAATGGAAAGTGCCTATTTCTTCTGCTTATTGTAAAGAAAAGCTCTAGAATCACAGCCTGATCAGCTACACTGGAAACTTATCAATTAACAAAAAAATCTTAATAATAAGCAGGTCGTCCCAAGACTAATGTATCTTCTCAGTCAGCCAGAATCATTTGGTGATTTAATTGCTTTTATGATCCTATTGTTGACAGGCTTTCACAAATAGTGGAAAATATAATGGAAGGAAGCATATAGGGGAAAAGTATTCAGTGAGAGGTAAAGCAAATTTGTAGCTATTGTGACCTATTCGATTCTGAAAGTTGCAATCTTTCAATGTCACAAAGCTCATAGTGTCAACAAATAGTTTACATTGTGCAAATGAATGTTGCTTCATTCTCTTCTTTATCTGAAATCTCTTGAGTGACGTTTTCCAGTAAAAAGGTTGATTAAGTGCAACTTATACCATGGACACTCAGAATGTCTGTTGCACAGTCAGCAGCCATTCTGAAATTCAAGCAAGTAAAGCTGCCACTAACGCTGGTGAGCTTGACTTGACATTACTCTGCTTGTACGGAATCAAATATGGGTCAAAACGAAACAAATCTCCATTCTAGTCCTCTTTAGGTCTTCCAAAAATATTTCTTAAATATTTTAATATTAAATTATACTGAGTATTGTCTAAGGCAATCAGTTGTTAGTAACTCAGGAACTGAGAAACAGGGACTGGCTTGATTTCTCAAGTTCAGATTCTGACCCACTTTTTAATTCACATTGAGATGTGTACAGTGTCTTTATTTGTATCCAAAGAGAGAATCATAATGCCTGATTTCCAAATTACTGCAAATCTTTGATATAGTATTAAGAAGCTTTGGATACACTCAGCTCATTCAATCATACATTTTGTGTAATCTAACTGCATGTGAAATAAAAATGGTGTTGGATTCAAAGAGGGGTGAGGTTCGATAAGGCACAGTGAACAGGTAAGGTCTTGGGATAGACCTTGAAGGAGTCAAGGGGACTCTGGGATAGAGTTACAGAGAGTGGGGCCGAAAAACTGAAGGCCTGACCACTGATGGTGGAGTGGGCAGGCGGAGGATGTGAAGCAGGCCATTGCCAGCCAGGTGGAGGGACTGAGGGGTTGGTAGGGATTTAGAAAGTCACAGAGGTACTTTGCGGCAAGATCTTGAGGAATTTGAAGATGAAGATGAGGACCTTTAACGTGATCCTTTGTGGGAGAGAGAGCATGTGAAACTGGACAAGGTTGCCGCTGTTAGGCTTACATACACACATTTGTCACCTCAATGCTCGAATACGGAAACTCTCTCCTTGCCAGCCTCCCCAACTATTCCCTCCGGAAGCTGCAGATCATCCAAAACACTGCACCTAATGTCCTCTCTCCCACACCAGGTTCCATGACCCCAGCTCCACTGGCTCCCCATTCCTCAGAGGATAGAATTCAAGATTCCCATCAACACTTTCAAGGCCTTTCATAGCCTTGCCCCCTCCTACGTCTCTGACCTGCTGACCCCCATTAACCTGCACGGTCCTTCCATTTAGCAGGCACCGGCCTGCTCCATGTCTCCAGCCCTAACATCATCATCCAGAGTTTAAGGGTCTCTGCCCCCACACTTTGGAACTCCATCCCACAATCCCTTCACCTTGCTCCCTCCCTAGCCTCCTTCAAGACCCTCCTTTTCAACTGTGTCTTTAGTGTTGATGGGAGCCCAACAGGAGTTGACTCTGTCTTGTCAACATTCAGGACTAAATGTCCAACAGGCAATTGATCAGAACAACAGTGGTCCTGGAATCAAGGTGAGGCAGAGGGATATAGTTAACTGTCATCAACATACATGTGAAAGTCAACATCATTCCTGCAGGTGATATAACTGAGCAAGAGCTTATGGATATAAAGATGTAAGCAGAATCTCCTTGGAACTGCACTGGTTCTAAGGTGATATGCCTGGCAAGAGAATGTTGGAATCAAGACAGCCTTCTGTGACAGTCTCTATCGTCCAGTTCCTGAGCCAGGCGAGTCCACACTATTCCAGAGCCAGGATAGTTCATCGGCAGAACCTGGAAGGGCAGACCAGTCATTGAGGGCAGGGAGTCATCTCATTCAGCTCTTGTTAACCCTATAAACCAAATCATCAACAGGTAGGATGATGCTTGCTGGGAAAGCAATGGGAAAGCTTGCCGGACAGCAATATAAATGGCAAGCTATGTGGTTTTAACAACAAAAACAATGACAAAATTACATTTATATAGTGCCTTTCATGTCGGGAGGACGTCCCAATTCACTGGACAGTCAATGTTACAAACCTGAGCTGGGGTCGGGATTGGAGAGGTTAGAGGGAAAGGAGGGGACTTAGGTTGACTGATGGGACCATTGTAGAGGAGGGTCTTGAGGCGGGACTTAAAGGAGGCCACGGAGGGGGTGAGTTGGAGTGATTGTAGGATGGAATTCAAGAGGTTAGGGGGTAGAGTGGTTGAAGGCTCTTCTGCCGATGGTGGAGGTGGGGGGTGGGTTGGAGGAAATGGAGCAGGCTGGAGCAGGGGTTAGGAGGCCACAGAGTTAGGATGTGGCAAGGCCATGGAGGGCTTTGAAAGTGAGGACCACCATCTTGAATTGAATCCTTTGGGTATTGGGGAGCCAATGGAGTTGGGTGAGAAAGGGGGAGATGGGGACATGGAGCTTGGAGTGGTAAAGGACACAGTTTGTAGCTGGTTAGTCTACAGCAGTAACCTGAACACACATTCTGGGGTCTCCAAGCCTTGGCTATTGACAATCTACTTCTAATACAAGTCTCTCCACTCCTCTGCAACCCCCTACCTTTCTGATCTCCTCTCTCCCCAAACCAGCACCCGCTGCCTTCACTCCACCAGGTCTGGCCTCCTCCATGTCCCCTGAATCCTCCGCTCCACCCTCGGCGGCCATGCTTTCAGCCACTTCGCCCCAAGGCTCTGGAACTCCCTTTCTCACTTCCTTCGCCTTGTCCCCTCTCTTCCCAGTTGCAGGTCACAGCTAAAGACTTTTCTCTTCAACCGCGCCTTGGTCACCTTTCTACCCATGCCCCTGGCTCAGTCCCGGAATCCGCTACTGTGAAGCGCTCTGAGACGCCGTCTGGCATGGAGAGCTCTATATAAATCAAAGTTGTTGTTGTTTCCCAGAATTAAGTGAACAGGATGCGTCCCTCCAGGGAGAGAATGAGCATTCTATTTCAACAATTATCTCTGGGATTTCCATGAGTAGGTGGGATGCATGTAAATCTCAGTTTGGTTTGGAATCTTTTAAGCATGGTAATGGTTTTCCACATGTGTCAAACACCCAGTTGACCCCCAAAAATATAAAAGTAGTATATCAGGGTTGAGGGACTGTTGTTATCACAACTGCATTTAAATTGTGGGTCACTTCTAACTGCAACAAAAAAAAGCTTAAGAGGGTACCCAATACATATTCAGTATTCTGAAAACCTTTTGACTAGATAAATAATGAAAAATAATTCTATATAGAATTGACCAAATTTGTGGGTGAAACGTAGCAGCCAATTTTGCACTGCAGTGTCCCACAAACAGTTGTGGATTGAACCAATCATTTGAGAGAATGTAGCAGAGGGTTACAGCAACAACACAATTACAATTGTATAGCACCTTTCATGTCGGGAGGACATCAATCAGTGTTTCAGACTCGAGTTTGGGGTGAGGATCGGGGAGGTTGGAGGGCAGTGGAGGGAAGAAGGGTGACTGAAGACCAGTCAAAGAGGAGGGTGGCAGAGTGGCAAAACACCTGCCCGCCAATGGTTTGGCATGTGAGGCAGAGTGCAGGTAGAAAAGGAATAAGACAAAAATAACTTGTATTTATATAGTGTTTTTCATATACAAAAGCATCTCAAAGAACTTGACAATAGCAATGGTGATGGACTAAATTAATTCCAGAATTTAGGGGAGGAAGGAATGAGGCCAACATAGAATTTTTCTCTCTTGAAACATTAAGATCAAGGAGGCACTTAAAAGAGGTAATTAAAATTATGAAGCATTTATAATTATTCAAGGCGGAATAGTTTTCTGCTGCATAGATGATGTAGAACAAGAATGAATATATTCAAGTTTCATAATAATTGCAATGAAAGCAATAAAACTAGATATATTATTTTAGAAAAAATTATAGGCTTGTGGAAAAGAACTGGCAGGTTGTGTGACTCGAGGAATGATACAGAGTTTCAAAAAATGAATAAGGCAAATTTATAGAAATGAATTAGGCATACTGGATAATAAACCAGAAATATCAAAGGAACATTTAGGGAAGTCGGATGGATAAGCTTAGACATGTTCTACCCTTGCTTCAAAATGGCACTTTTATACAAATCTGTGTGCACAGGAATCAATAATTTAAAGTTAAAAATACAGTCAAATGAAATGAGATTTTAGTCATAAATTCTTCAAGCTGAACAGCAAGTTGACATGGATCAGGATAACTGGAGTGGCTGGAATCCACACATGCTGATTGAAAAGATATTTCGGCATGGAAAACACTCGCTTTTTCCTCTGGGTCACACACTTTGGGATTCCAGACCACTATGGGAATTTGAGCCCATAGTCCAGTCCTGTGCAATGGTGGGAGAGATTCCGCATTGATGGAGGGAGGCTCTCCTTCAGATGAACTGTTAAAACGAGGTCCCGTTTGTCTGTTCAGGTAGATGTTAAATATCACATTTGAAAAGGGAAGCAAATTTCCTCTGTTTGCTTGTCAACATTCCCCCAAATAAATTGGCTGTTCACTTTATGTCATTCACTATTTGTGAGAACAAACGTAAACCAAATAATAATACTAGTGTAATAATAATCCTTGCATTTGATATAGCATTTTTCACATCTTCTAGACACTGTTCCTCATCATCCATCTCCTCCTACTACTCCCACCCACCCCCCATTCATATAACTACCTCCATCCTCACTCCAGGTGCAAAGAGGTCTCAGATTTCTTTGTGTTGAAGCTTGAAAATATCTGTTTGGCTGCAACCTCCTCTCCTTCAGCCCCATCTGCAATCTCCAGTCCATCTACACCACAACCTCATCCATTAATGTTCCTACCAGTGTTCCCTCCCGACACTACTTGGCTTCAATTACTCCCCCATCCTTATCAACCACCATCTCCCAGATGAGGCCCACCACCTGCTGCCTCAACCCCTCCCCCCCACCCCGCTGCTGGCTGACACAGTTAACCAGTCACTCTCCTCAGGTGCTGTCCTTTCCCTCTTAAAACCACTGTCATCACTTCCCTCCTAAAAAAAACACACACTTGCCTCCTCCAACCTCAAATTAATACTAACCCATTTCTAACCTGCCCTTCCTTGCCAAAGCTCTAGATCACATCATCACTAACCAGCTTTGCTCTTACCTCTCACTCCATTCGCACCTCAAGTCTGATTTCTGCCATAGCAGAGAGCTTGTTAAGGTCACAAACAACCTCTCCGCCACATTCAACACAGTTGACTATGCCATCCTCATCCACTGCCTCTCCTCCTTCACCCATTCTTAGTGGGATCGCATTATCATGGTTCAATCCCTACCTAACAAACCATCTTCACTTTGTCTGTTCAAATGGCTTCTCCTCCCGGCTGCCTGCGCCTGGTCAACTGTGACATACCTCAGGGATCCATCTTTGACCCCATCCTCTTCCTCATCTATATGCTCCCTTTTCAGAATGTGATCCACAGAAATTGAGTCCTGTGGCTCAGTGGTTAGAGCACTTGTCTCACAAGTGAGACATGTGTTCGATTCCTGGCAGATGGAAACTTTGCACAAGTTTCCTTACTCCACAAGCCTAATATTAATCCCTCAAAAAAAAATTGGGTGAGTCAATCCATGACTGTTTGTGGAACACTGCATGTTGCGTTTCCCCCACATGTATACAGTCAATTCACTTTACAGTATATTCTGTGAAGCACTTTGAGACATCTAGAAGATGTGAAGAGCGCAATATCAAATGGAAGGATTATTATCATTATTCCAAAGCGCTTCAACTTCAACATGTAAGTGAACAACACAAATCTATTTCTCCTCCTACAACTGTGACTGCAGATCCGCCAATGGTTTGTCTAGCAGACATCAGGTTTATCAAAACGTTAATAAGACGGGAGTCATATTCCTTTGCTTCTGTCAACATCTTCTATCCTGCGGCTCTGACCTCCCCATCCTCCCTGGCCTATCCCTGAGACTCATCAAACTGGTGCACAAACTAGGTGTCAGGTACGATCCACAGCTGTCCTTACTTTCCCACATCCAGTTCCTAACCAGGACTACCTTTCTCCACCTCCTCCACACTGCCCTCCTCCAGCCACACATTACCCCAGACCCAGTCAAAAAACTCATCCATGCATTCGACACATCCTGACTCAACTTTTCAAATGCCCTGTTTGCTGATCTCCCAGCTCTACCATGCACAGGATTCAGCTGATCCAAAACTCCGCCTTCTGCATACTCACCCGCACTAAACTCTGTATGCCCATCACATCAGTAGTAGGCAGGCTCCACTGGTTCCATATCATTGAACGGGTCGATTTCAAGGTCCCTCTCCCACAGCTTGGTGTTGTGCTCCGTCACTGTCAAGCACTCTGGGACGATATGTAAATACTATCCTATAGTATATAGATCATCCAAGCTCTGTGACCCCCATCTCCCCCATTCTTGCCCATCTCCATTGGCTCCCCATCGCCCAGTGGATTCAAGATCCTTCAAAGGTGCTCAGCAAGCTCCGGCCTGCTCCATATCCCCCAACCCACCTGCTCCACCATTGGCGGGCGAGCCTACAGCCACTCTGCCTTGCCCTCTTTCTAGCCTCCTTCAAATCCCCCCTCAAGACCCTCCTCTTTGATGGTCTCATTGGTCAACAACAAAATTACATTTTAGAGCAGCTTTCATGTCAGGGGATGTCCCAAGGCACTGAACAGTCAAGAGTCCGGACCTGAGCAAGAAGGAGGGGCAGGGTGGAAGGGAGAGGCAGGAGAGAGTTGGGAGGGAGGCAAAAGGCATGATCGAAGAGGTCACCCCAAATCCACTCCTTTCCCTCCTCCCTCCCCGATCCCGACCCCAGCTCATGTCTGAAACATTGACTGTCTATTGCCTTGGATGTCCTCCCAATGTGAAAGACGCTATACAAATGTAATTTTGTTTTTGTTATTGTTGTTGTATGTCGGGCCTATGAAGCCTGTAGCTCAGTGGTTACAGCAGTTGCCTCACGGTGAGAGACAAAGTCAAGGCAAAACCTTGGGCAAGTTTCCTTACTCCATACACCTGAAAATAATACCCCCCACAAAAGAATAATAAATTGGTCACTTCAATCCACTAATGTTTGTGGGACACGCCCATGAATATTCAGTCAATTCACTTTATAGTATGTTCTCTGAAGTGCTTTGAGACATCTAGAAGACATGAAAAGCACTATATCAAATGCGAGGATTATTATTATAAATTGTTGTTATGTCTGTTTGCTGTTTGAAAATAGCCTCATTAATTTGTTTACAAATACCCATTTACTGTACTTGACAGCACTTGAAACAACTGAAGCTGAGTTGTTTCAGTTTTATAGGTACTACATCAAATACAAAGTACTGTATATCATTATGAATATAGGCAAACATATTCAGCTGAGATGGTATACAATATGGTAATCATACAGTACAGTACAAACTAATCGATAAAATATAACCAGATTTCATCAGCTATGTACCCCAGAGCCCATTCACTGCATGATTTTGACCCTGGATTACAACCAAATGAGTCATTTTAGAAGCACTCTCTCATTTGAGGCAGAAAAATGTGAATTCAAGCCCGAATAAAAAATAATCAATCACTTCCATGACTGTTTGTGGGACATTAATGTATGCAAATTGGTTGCTGTGATTGCCCACAAAATATGCAGTCACTATACTTTACATTATATCCTGTGGAGCTCTTTGAGATTTCTCCCATCTGGCATAATAAGAGCTGTATCAAATATAAGCATTATTATTACAATTAATAATCATATCCAATGTGATTCTTTAATAAGGAATCTAGTTATGCCAATTCAGGGAATTCTGATGTGATCCAGAAAGCAATTCCCACAAGGTGGCAAAAAGTGCTTAAATAATATGATAACCCTTACATTTATATAGTGCTTTCCATATCTTATTGACATCTCAAAGTGCTTGTCGCACTCAAGTTTTCTTATTAAGGAAACCTGCTCAAAGGTGAGGCATTTTAGACCCCCATGACACATTTACAATAAAACTCAACAATGGTATCTGAGCCAACAGGAAATGGGGGAGGGGGGGAAAACGGTAATCCAAGCAAGGAGAGGTCAGTGATCATACCAAAACATTTCACCTTATAATTTGTCAAACTGACGATAAAGTCACACTGGAAATAGTTGCAGAAATGGTTGGACAATTCTCTCATTACAGATTCTAATCTTTCTCTTGTTTCTAGGGAACCATCTTGGGGTGTCAATGCTTAGAATCCTATAGCAGTGAGTGTTGTACAATTTGTAATGCAAATACCCTTTCTTTGGGTAAAGATTCTGCATAAATATTGTTATACTGAGATTATTTGGTAAAGTGACCTGGGGTGGAATTTCCATTGGTTCTTCTTAACTGTTGATCTAACATAGGTCAGGAAACACATTTGTGGGTTAAGCGTGAACATGGCAGAAAAAGCTTCTTTTACTTGAATTACATACATTCCTCCTCAACTAGCTATATTTTCTCTGCCTCAACATTTATTTTATATTTTGGTTTCGCAGCGTGGAATGCTGCTATAGAATTTCTACCACTAGTATTTTCATCATCCAGTTTATTTAGCTAACAAATATAGTCACTATACATCACAGAAAAAATGTTTCAAGCACTTCGAAACATTTCAACGAAGACACAGTATCTCGCGAATGCAAAGCCTGTTTTTATTTTAGCAATGCAATAATTTTGTCAGCTTCACCAATGCTGTACTTATATGGGTTTTTTTTAGAGAAAGCTCTCAATTTAGTTTTTATTTAACAATGTTTCAGAATTTAGTGTCTATTTTGCTAAATCATGTACATGTGCGTTGCTTAATATTTTTATATTTACTTATAACATATAATTTTTATATTTACTTACTATATGGCTGTCATACAAGTTCAGATTGTTCAAATCTTACTGAATGATTGGAAGCAAATATACTGATTGTTAGTCATGGTGGATATATGCTAAAATGGATTAGATATTTCCCGGAGGATCTAAAATATTGATTGCTACAGCCTTACGACCCTACCAAACTTTCTGTGAGTCCAAATATAGGAATACGTAATTTCATAATTTCTCTTAATCTCCTGGAAAAACCTCAGGTCGAATGCTATAAAAGTAATCATCTTGTTGACACTAGTACAGTGCTTCACTTCGTTGTCTGAATCTATGCTACAAATTTTTGCCAAACGGATTTACCGTACTTGGAAGTATTTTCTGCTACACTCATTTGCCTGTTAAATCCATTTGATCAACTTCAGTGAATAAGGGCATATTGTAGAATATAACTATTCTGTTTGTGAGACACTGCTGTGCGCAATTGGCTGCTGTGTTTCACCCACATATCTACAATTCACTTTGCTAACAGTGAAACATGTGTGTTTACTAACTTTTATTAAGAAAGTGTAATCGTAGCTATTGAACCTTAAAAATGATGGTTTAATTCAACATAACCCTTGAATGCATGCAATGGTTGCCATAAGCATTATGGGTAGTAAAGCCTTGGTCAAGCTGTGAGGACCAGGGATAACTCGAGTCAGCAGCTCTCAGCAGACTGGTTGAGACCAGACAATATCAGAGAGAAAATGACAGATAGACTAGTTCATAGCGCTATAACAAATGCAAGGATTATTATTATTATTATTATTAGAAACAAAATGAAGATGATGATTCCTTTCTAGTGAGGTCTGGTGGGAGACCTATAGTAAGAAAGTCACATGTCACATCTGTGTTGCAGACAGAGTCACTGCTTCCAGTATCTGTTTCTGGAGTGGATTATGTCAGTCAGTTTTAAAGGATTCATGCAACACATTCACTCTAGTCATGAATACCTCATGTAAACGTACACTTTGAGATGTCCTACCAACATGAAATAATAATAATCCTTGTATTGATATAGTACCTTATCGTGTCGTTGAGTCACCAAAAAGCACTTCACAGAATGTACTGTTGAGTAGATTGACTGTAATTTGTGGGCGAAATCCAGCAGCCAATACTGCAAGGAGTGTCCTATAACTTGACACTTGAGTGATGTCATTTTCTTTTGAGGGAATAGTACCCCCATTAAGTGATTCATCAATCAACTAACAGCCAAGTTCCTTCTTTGCTCGCTGGGGTAAACATAAGTGTGTGGGATAAGAAAACTTGCCTAAATTCTCACCACTTCCAGGAATCGGATCTGGGTCCTTTCGCTTGTGAGACGAGTGCACTCACCACAATGCTATGACATTTTCTATAATTTAGTACAATGCTATAACCATTACTATAATGCTATAACCATTTTTGGTATAAAGACGCTATACAAATATGATTTTGTTGTTGTTGTTATATTTTCCTCCTCATTGTGATCAGGAAGCTTGCAAAGAGTTTCCTGGTGCCTGTAATCCCTTGTGGTGAAGTCTCAAATCTGCAATTGTCTGATATCTAATGACCAACAAGCAATTATCCTCATTTTTGGAATTAGGTAAAGCAGGGTGTACAGGAAGCGAGTGCACATTCCATCTAATTTGGATAGTCTTAAGTGTGGTGATGGGATCTGATACACCCCAAAAGGTTCTTCATTATATAAGAACATAAGAATAAGGAGCAGGAATAGGCCATTCAGCCTCTCGAGGCTGCCCCGCCATTCAATAAAATCATGTCTGATTTTCTAATCTAACTCCATCTGCCCACCTTCTCCCCATATCCTTTAATCCCTTTATCCATGAGAAATCTATCAATGTCCGTCTTGAATATGTTCAAGGTCTGAGCAGCTATAGCCTTTTGGGGTAGAGAATCCCTTACATTAATTTCCCTCCGAGTGAAGAAGTGTTTCCTCAACTCTGTGAGAAAAGACCGACCCTTAATCTTAAAACTGTGACCCCTAGTTATAGATTCTCCTACCAGGGGAAACAGTCTCCCACTGTCTACTCTGTCATGCCCCTTAATAATCTTATAGGTTTCTATAAGATCACCTCTAATTCTTCTATATTTAAGAGAATATAGGCCTAGTTTAGTCAACCTATCCTCATAGCTCAACCCCCTCATCCCAGGAATCAACCCAGTGAATCTATGCTGCACCCCCTCTAAGGTGAGTATATCCTTTCTTAAACAAATGGACCAAAACTGCACACAATATTCTAACTGTGGTCTCACCAAGGCCCTATAGAGTTGCAATAAGACTTGTCCACTCTTATATTCTAACCCTATTGTAATGAATGCCAATATGCCATTAGCCTTGGGGTGGTGGATGGGGTGGGGGGTGGGGTTACAAGGTTGGGATGAGGAACAGCAGAGAGATAGAATGGCATCTGAAGGCATAGTCGAAAAGGAGGATCTTTAGACTGGCCTTGAAGGAGGCAAGGGAGGGAGCAAAGCGAAGGGATTGTGGAATGGAGTTCCAAAGAGTGGGGGCAGAGAAAAACAGGTGGTAAACAAATGTGTGTAGCTGACTGGTTCAGGATGAGACTCCCAGTGGTTGAATACTGCTCCAGGTCCATACATGGAAAAGCATCCACTTAAGGTAATGAAGGGCAGCCAACTCCTATGGATGCACCCCTGCGTAACTCAGTGCCTGTTTGGAAGGGTGGGTGAAGCAAAAGTAAGGAAAATGCTAAATTTAACTTTATCAGGAACTGTGCGTCTAAATACATCTAATGTAAAATGATTACTTCAGATAGATATGCGGTTGTAATATATTTAATGTTATCTCTTAATCCCGTTTTGGGGTTGGTGAATATGCAGGTTTAAAGATGACAAATTTCCCTGTCCACTGGAAGGGAGGGTGAATCAAAATACATTACAAAATTACATTTAGATAGCGCTTTTCACATTGGGAGAACATCTCAAGTCGCTGGCAACCAGACAGTATTCACACAAGATACTTTCCCTGACATATGTCTGTAATGAGATGTCTGTTTATTCTTTCCAAAACTGAAGATATTAATTACTTCTATGTACAGGTATTTGTAATATATATATCTATATATATATATCCGGGAGGAGACTGACAAATATTAGGGGAGGCATTTAAGTAAGTAATTCATATATTGTCACATCTGTGTTACAGATAAGTCAGTACTTCCAGTATTTGTTTCCGGAGTGGGATTATGTCAGAGGTATTGAGGAATTTATATAACCCTAACACTTTCACTCAGACATTATTGAAACATTCCAGGACCCAAATTCATTACACCATAGCAAATCAGTCAAACAACTCCCACAGAGCAAGTTACATATACACACTAGGATCCTGTCATATGCGACTGATACAGAGAATTAAACACAAACTTAGATGTCATAGAAATGTCTTTGGAAATACTAATGAGCAGTTAAGATAAATCTCTAAATACAGTGTTAATAAAATATGATATTACAAAGGTATTGTTATTGAAAAGAATATAAATGTTACAGCATGTGGCTGTGCTCACATTGCCAGTTCAGTCTCATACCAGGCGCCTGACAAGTGGAATATCCTGCAGATGTGACCCTGGCATCAGACACATCTCGTTCTGAGTACACAAGAGCAAGATCCGGTGAGCACGATCACAGTACTAGTTTAATGTGCCCTTAGTCCAGCTGAGGGTAATCATTTTAATAGTTTGCTTTTTATAAATGTAATTTTGTTGTTGTTTTTGTTTGGTCAGCTGGGTTGCTGATACTTGCAGAAATCCATCATCATGTTTAAGATTATCCAAATCAGATAAAAGTTCCGCAAACACATTTTATCTACGCACGGATATTGCCTTGTACAGTATCTGGATTGGAATACATTCTTCCCTGAAGGGTCATACTCTGCTTAAATAATAATGCCCCAAAATGGGGCTTGAACCCACAACGTTCGAGTGAGATTGCTAACATTGTACCAGACTGATATGCATAACGATCATTGATTTCATCAAATCCAGTATTCCTGAGTATCCAGTTTTATTATGGAGTAGCTCAGTGTTTAGAGCACTCGCCTTGCGAGCGAGTGACCTGGGTTTGATTCCCGGCAGGGGAAACCTTGGGCAAGTTTCCTTACTCCACACACCTGATAATAATCCCTCAAGAAAGAAAAATAGAAATAAATTGGTTACTTCAATCTACGACTGTTTGTGGGACACTACTGTGCGCAATTGGCTGCCGTATTGTGCCCGCAAAAATATAGTCAATTCATTTTACAGTATATTCTGTGAAGTGTTTTGAGACATCTAGAAGACATGAAAAGTGCAAGGATTATTATAGTGTATATTATTACGAGGGCTTCATGAGGCACTAAATTGAAATGAGGGAAATCGATACGGACCTTATAATGTTCCACAATTTCATACAAAGCCATAACCTGCTCCATGCACTTCACAGGAACGAAATCCAACTTGTTATTTCCTGAAACCACAAGCCTCCAATGCACCTTAAGAGCCAAGTAACCCAGTGAGATTCCTCAATAGTTCTCAGTTTTATTAGGGTCATCCTTCTAGCGGGTAAGTACCGGTCTGGAACACTAATCATGTGCGTTCCTCGGAAAGAAAGTTCCTCACCAGCCCTAGGAGGGCAGCTCCAAAACAAGTTGATGGTTCCTAGAATTAACCTGTAACTTATATTCTTCGCCCTTTTCCTCAGAGTAGCTTTGGTGAAATTGTCATTTTGCTTTTTTAAAAACAAAATTGGTTCAGGCTCCTATCTCACTCCAGCTGAAGTAGAGTAAGTGATCAGGTAGCAAGCACTTTAGATCTGTACCATGCGCTGGATTCAGGCTTGCGATAGACAGACAACTGTACGTCTGGAGAGGAGGCAAAAGGGTTAGCGCAGTCTTAGAACAATAATGACTTGATGAATTATTAGTAGTGTAGCCATTAAAAAAAACTTGTATCTATTTGTAATGTTACAAACGTATTGGTTAGATACATAAAAATGAGTGCAACTTTTTTTTATACTGAATTAACCAGTCTGTACAGTATTAAAAATAGCTCTAGAACTTTTTTCTTAGAAAAAACAGTTCACTTCATTTCATGGGCCTTTCTTCACCTTTATTATATAATGGTTAAATAATCCTTCTCAGACAAAAAAAACACAAGACAGATGTATTGCAATTAACTTTAATTGTTTTTCATGTCTGCAACCAGCACTGTAAACTCATATTGAGTGCAAGTTTCCCGTTTTCCAGCAGCCCTTAGATCTTTCTCATAGTGTGAATGGATTTTCTGCCACAACTTATTCTTCACAGATTCAGCTAAATTGATATTGACAAATGGAGTGTTGTGGCAGTCACTGCAGGGAAAGGTTTTGCTAGCTTTAACCTGACCCATGGTTACGAATGTGTCAAATTCAGCCTAGAAGTTACCATGGAAATGAATACCCTTTGCACTCAAGTCTGTGAGGGACTGAATTTTCAATCACAACTTGCCTTTAAATTACATTATTTTCTTTCCTATCATACAGATAAAAATATTTTAATTTAATTTGAATTCAAAAATAATTGTGCTGACAGTGGAGGCAACAATTTTGCAATGCTGAAGTTATTGATAAGAAGTTTGTTGGGCTGCTTTCAAAATAAATTTACACTTACAGAATGTAATGAGCTCTTAAATACACCAGCAGCAATTCTGAACTAACATTAGCCCTGTGCTATTTCAGATAAGAAAGCAGATTTTTTTTTTGCTAAAGTGAAGCGATTTGATTGAATGCAAGTGAATACTACTTTTATTAAAAAATAAAATTCAAAAAAAGCTTACTGTCTTTTCTACATCAATACATGCATAAAGTAATGTAGAAGGAAGTTGTGATTCTTAATCGATAATTTTTCAGCTCACTGTTTGGTGCCCTGGTAGATTAATAGAGTTTCAAATGATCTGGGTGTAGCACTAATCCAAAATGTAACTTTATATAAGGCCACAAGCTGTGCAGACGATCCATACTGCTGGGTCACCTCAGTTGCCATTTGCAATTTCCTGCGAGACTGAGGTTAGAAGTTGCATCTACTAAGGCAAATATCAGGTAATTTCAGCTCGGCCCCAGCACACCAGCACAATCTGCACCACAAAATCGCTGCTCCCTGGCTGTTTAACACACACTTGTCCTGTCACTGCACAGCCAGATCACTCATGGCATCGGAGACCTCGGTGTTGACCTGAGCAGCAATGCTCGGTGGGATCACATCCAAATAAATGTCATATTGTTGGTCCATCCCCAGATAGCTATCACTCATCAGATAGAGAGTGTAGATGTATCTAAAAGCAGATGGTGAAATAAATATTAGTTCTTCTGTCCAGCTTTCCATTCACTTTGATGCAGTCACTAAACACAGGGCTCTATAAAACTCTTTTTATCTCATTTAAGCATTTCCTTGGGTTGAAATGAGACATCATTTTAAAGTAATGCAATGTACATTTTGTATGCTCAATTACATAACAATTAGTGCAAAACTTTGTTTGCATAAAATCATCTTTGAGGTGTATAAAAGTAGACATATTGCTAATACAAAAAATTCCTATTTTTATCTACTTATGTTATTCTTTTAAAAAAAGCTTAGAATATTAAAGTTGCTATGCAGGCATCTCAAAGTGATGTACATTTCTCATATTAACACCCATATTCAGCTTGAAATTAACAACAACCACTTGAGAGTGACATTTCTGTACCAGATCAAAATCACTATTGAATATTCCTTAATGAACTGTCCATTTAAAAAAAAACGTGCATTTAAAAAATGTAGTGTCAGTTTTTCCCCTATTGGAGATGGTACGCCTTATGATAATCAATCAAGAAAAAACACAATAATAATTCGCTCACTCAAACCATGACTGTACACTGCTATGCACAATTTGTCTGCTGTATTTCGCCCACAAATATTCCGTCAAATCACTTTACAGTATATTTTGTGAAGCGCTTTGAGACAGACGTCTTGAAAAGCGCTATATCAAATGCAAGGATTATTTTTATTTAGTATGAATGCTGTTTGTAGAGATTAACTGAATGGAGCTGTGAATATCCAAGCTTTTATATACTCTGCTGAGTGTAGCCATCCTATTTTTTATGGTCTGAGCTGAAAACTGACAAAATACACATAACAATGGCAGGATAATTAAAATGTCAAAGTAGACAGATTCATACTTCCTGTCACTTTCATTTATGCAGCTATCACGCCCACCACATCCTTTGATATAGAAAGATTCATGGTGGATTGTTAAAGGTGGCACAATTAATGAAAAGATGGAGAGATCTTACCTTCCAGTGTTCTCAGGAGTAAAGAAGGCTAAGGAGACTGTGCTTCGTATGCGAATATATCCCACTCGTTTCAGAGCCACCAATTCTTTCTTGTCCACTTCCCCGAGGATCATAAACCAGCCCTCGTCCTTGGCCTTTGGGAAATGTGGTGCTATTACCTTGCTCTCATGTTTTCCCTGTTGGCAAACACAAGACTATCAAAATAGATAGATTTTTTTGTGGGGGAGTGTCAGCCTGGCTCAGAAATTCCTGTGAAATACTTTGAGACGTTTTGTTGATGTGATAAGGCGCTACAACAAATACAAACTTTATTGTCATAAAAGGTGTGGATGAAGAAGGCCCCTGGACCAAAGCATTCTCTTCATTCTAGAATACAAACCACACAGGGCTTCCTATTACAGTATCAAACCATTTCTTAAATTAACGTATTATATTGATTTCTACCATGCCTGTAACTCATTTCAGATCAAGATTACAATTCGTGTAAATAAATACTTGCTGGTGTCTGATCTAAAATTGTCCTTCATGACCCTGAACCTGTGCACTTGCTGTCTTGGTATACATCATAGAATCAAGGAATTATACAGCTCAAAAGGCAATTCAGCCCATCTAGTCTGTGCCGGCTCTTTGAACAGAGCAACTCAATCCCACTGCCCAGTTTTCTCCCCATAACCTAACAGACCTGCTCTTCCTAAATAAAGATCTAGTTCCCTTTTAAAAGCTGTTATGGAATCTGCCGCCACCACCTTTTCAGGCAATGCATTCCAGATTCGAACAACCCACTGAGTGAAAAAAATTCTCTTCAGCTCCCTCTGCTTCGTTTTGAAACTATTTTAAATCTGTGACCACAAGTCACTGATTCGCCCACCAGTGGAAACAGTCTTTCCCTATTCACCCTGGCGAAACCTCTCATGATCTTATAAACCTCCATCTGGTCTCCTCTCAATCTTCTTTGTTTCCAGAGAAGTTTCTAGTTTCTCGTAGCTGAAGTCCCTCATTCCTGGTACCATCCTAGTAAATCTCTTCTGCACCCTTTCCAATGCCTTAATATCCTTCCTAAAGGGTGGTGACCAGAATTGTACACTCCATCTTAGGCCTAACCAATATAGAGGTTAATCAGCACTTACTGACTTTTGTATTTTATACCCCTATTGAAAAGCCTAGTTTACCATATGCCTTCTTAACGGCCTTGTCTACCTGTTCTGCCACTTTCAAAGAGTCACGAACACAAATCCCCAGGTCTCTCTGTTCCTTCACCCTTTAAAAGTGTACTATCTAGCCTATATTGCCTCCCCTCATTTCTTCTCCTAAAGTATATCACCTCACACTTCTCTATATTAAACTTCATCTGCCATGTATCTGCTGACTTTACCATTTTATCTATATCCTCTTGCAGATGGCTACTATCCTCCTCACTTTTTACTATTCTCCCTAATTTAGTATCATCTGCAAATTTGGAAACCGTACTCCCTAAACCCAAATCATCAATGTATATTAAAAAGAGCAGTGGTCCCAAAACTGATCCCTGGGGGACGCCACTGCACACTTCCCTCCAGTCTGAAAAGCAGCCACTCACAACTCTCTGCTTTCTGTCTCGCAGCCAGTTGTGGATCCACGCTACCACTGTCCCTTTAACACCGTGGGCCTCTATTTTCCTAATAAGCTTCTCATGCGGCACTTTGTCAAATGCCTTTGAAAGTCCATGTAAACTACATCAACTGCGCTGCCCTCGTCCACCCATTCTGTTATATCATTGAAAAATTCTATCAGATTTGTAAGGCAAGATTTGCCTTTAACAAATCCATGCTGGCTGTCCTTTATTAGCCTATATTTTTCTAAATGAAGATCTATCTTGTCCCTGATTATAGACTCTAGAAGTTTGTCCACTACTGATGTTAGACTGACTGGCCTGTAGTTCCCAGGTTTGTCCTTCTGCCCCTTTTTGTACAGGGGAGTAACATTAGCAACCCTCCAGTCCTCTGGTACCACCACCTGTGTCCAAGGAAGATTGAAAGATTCTGGCCAGAGTCTCTGCTGTTTGCTCCCGTACTTCCCTTAGTAACCTAGGATGCATCCTATCTGGACCGGGCGACTTATCTACCTTGAGCCCGTCAGCCTTTTTTGTACTTCCTCTCTGGTTATGCTTATCTTATCCATTTCTACTACCCTCTCCTCCAATACTGTGACATTGGCTGCATCTTCTTCTCATGTGAAGTCAGAGGCAAAGTACTCATTCAGTACATCAGCCATGCCCTCTGCCTCCACCATAAGATTTCCTCCTTGGTCCCTTATTGGCCCCACCCTACCCTTGACCAATCTTTTACCCTTAATATGTTTGTAAAATACCTTAGGATTCCCTTTAATGTTACCTGCTAATTGTTTCTCATGCATTCTTTTCGCCCCTCTAACTTCCTTTTTTATTTCTCTCCTGCACTCCCTATATTCCGATTGGTTGAATTCTGTATTCTGGGCTTGACACTTATCATAAGCCTCCTTTTTTGGGAAAACTACGTGTATTTGCATACATGCACTTCAAGACAGAATTGGTTTGCTCTCCTGCCCTACCCCTCCCCTTGTCCCCTGTCGTACCCCTCCTCCAACTGAACTACTGTATGCATTCCCATCCCCCCATAAAATTAGTTTAAATGCCCCCCTACAGAGTTAGATAATCTCCCTGCAAGGACATTGGTCCCAGCCTTGTTCAGGTGTAACCCATCCATCTTGTACAGGCTCCACCTGCCCCAGAACCGGTCCCAATTATCCAGGAACCTGAAGCCCTCCTTTCTACACCACTTCTCCAGCCAAGCATTCATGTGCCTTATCCTACTGTTTAGAAATTCACTTGCTCGAGGCACTGGGAATAATCCAGAGATCACCACCTTCAAGGTGCCAGTTTTCAGCTTTTTCCCCAGCTTCTGATATTCTTTTTGGAGCATCTCAGGCCTCTTCCTCCCAATATCATGGGTCCCTACATGGACCACAACTTCTGGATGTTCCCCTTCCTCCTCTAGAATTTATGTACCCGTTCGGTGACATCTTCAACCCTTGCACCAGGGAGGCAACATACCATCCGAGATTCATGTTTTTGGTCACAAAAACGCCTGTCTATACCTCGGACAGTTGTATCCCCTATGACAATTGTCTTTGAACATTTTTTCCCCCCATGGACCCCTGTGTATCCACAGGCTCTACATTGCTTTCCCCTGAGATGTCAACACTCTCATCCGCACTCAGTACAGAGTACTGGTTTGTGAGTGCATATGAAAGTATTCGGCTGGATTTTCACTCTTCCAATCATCATCTTACATCGCTCTGCAACGTCCCCTCTGAGACTTCTCGTTTCAAGGCTGATTTCTAGTCAATCTGAAGATCAGATAAAGTGTTCTACTCTGCATCGCCACTAGGACTTGGGTAGTCTTACGTTGCAGCAACCAGAAGTGTACGCGATGCTGTAGGGGCATGTTTTTTGAGGCAAGACAAAATCCTTGGGTGTATTAACAAATTACAAATGATTATGAACAGATCATGTTAGCTCAATTTTCAGATCTTTCCTCCTCAAAAGATACATTTTAAATAAAGAAAAGCTACCAGCTACGGTATATTACTCACCCAACAAAATGAAATATATCTAAACTAACAAAGACAAAATGTCTGTGTGCCTGTATGTCTGTCTGTCTGCCTACCAGTCAAGAACACAATAACCAATTGACGTAGAGACATGATTTATACCTCAACAGAAAGGTATTCCATGGAGGAGTGTCATGGGTATATTTTTTGCAGGGAATCACCTAACATTGTTGAGCTATATTAAAAATGCTTTAATTAAGCCCCCCCCGCAAAAAGTATGCATGGTATACTGCAACAAAGTAACAATAGAGGTAACACACACCCATCCAGAAATATACATCTACACTATGAAATGTAGATTAAATGTCTGTCTTTATTTCTGTCTGCCAATAACCGATTGATGTAGAGACATAATTTATATCTCATTGGAAAGGTCTTGCATGTGGGTGTCATGGGCACTTTTCTTTCTCTCGGGAATCACCTAAACAAGCTCATCACATATATATGTACTCCAACAAGGAGTCCTCCCAACAAGGAGTCCTCCTACAGGAGTCCTCCCAACAAGGAGTCCTCCTACAGGAGTCCTGCCAAAAGGATATGTGTGTAAATATGTGAACAAGACATGCTAATGAGTCTAGCACATTTTCTTAATCTTAAGGGATCAAGATGCCTAAAAAGCAGAGATAAAGCCTTTCAAAGACAAATAAAAATACCAGACAAAAGAGAGATGGATGATTAAATGAAACTGGTTGCAAGCGTAGCTGCAATGGATACATAAAGATGTTTTATATTTTCAGGTATTCACATCTTAAGTGCCTTAATCATTATTGTTACAAAATTTAGAAGGACTTTGGGTGAGGTGGGAGAAGAAATGAAGCACAGGAAATGACAGCTTCATAGAAACTGTAATGCAATGAATCAAAAGTAGCCCACTGATAAGCCATTGTTTGTGTATCATCATTAGCAGCAAAATGATCATCAGCAAATCTATCTGAATCACAGCAACATGTCGACTTGATGGCTTTCATACCCAAAAAAGGAAACTGCATTAAACATCCTATGTAGCTCCAGCACCTTGGGACATCCTCCTGACACGAAAGGCACTCTACAAATGTGATTAGTCATGCTTCAAAATGGACAGTGTTGACAGAAAACAATGAAAATAATATCCCTTCTTCATTTTCAACTTACAATAATTTGGCCAGTTATCATTTGGAATGGATATCAAAAAAGCAAAAGCATCACTGAGATAAGACAGCTTGTCTGGGATTGAATCTCGTGTTGTTATGTTTCAGCACAAAGCACTGGTAACACTGGCCATCATGCTCATTTAAGATGTGCTTCTGGCAGTATCCCAGTTGTACCTTGCTCCGTCCCAGGCTAATCCTGCGTAGGTTGATCTGGAGTACGTATTCCTGATCAGCGTGCAGCTGAGTCCAGTTCTTCTCGTCTCGAATGCCAGTACCCACACTGGGCAGTGCTTTCTCGTTCTGGCCGACTGCAGCATTCTCCCACCAGCCTTTGATACTTAGATAAACCTCAACGACTGGCAGATGGGACAGAAAGTTCCAAGCCTGAAAGGACAGCAGAAGTTGGAATAATTATACAATCCGTTGGCAACTAATACTCGGTTTTTGGAGTCTGCTGAATGAATAGTCCACAGCTGCTCAGTAATAAAACTGCAGTGTGTAAACGACCACAAGATTGTACTATTCCTGCCACATTCTGATATTAGTGTTAAACTGGTTACAAGTAGGGTCCGGCGATATATCGCTAAAACCCGATATAATTTTCATATCGATACGCCGATATAGGCATTTCAAAAATATCGATAT
The DNA here is from genome assembly GCA_035084275.1 of Hydrolagus colliei. Taxonomy (NCBI): domain Eukaryota; kingdom Metazoa; phylum Chordata; class Chondrichthyes; order Chimaeriformes; family Chimaeridae; genus Hydrolagus; species Hydrolagus colliei. The sequence goes on from CM068744.1 coordinate 53,839,194, forward strand.
ATCGAAAAATCAATATATCGAGGTAAAAAATCGGAATGCGCGCACACTGAACTACAAGACCCAGAATGCTCATCTCTATACACAATACACAGACCGAGGTGCAAAGCCGCCATATTGTATTCATAGTACTCGAATACAATATACAGGTATGCAAGGGATGGGGGGGTGGGGGGAGAGAAGGCGGGGGGGGGGGGGGGAGGGGTAGAGAGACAGCTGGGGGGGTGGTGAGGGGGAGAGAGACGGCGGGGGGGGAGGGAGAGAGAGACGGCTGGGGGTGGTGGGGGGGAGAGGGACAGCGGGGGGTGGTGGGTGGGGGGAGAGATGGGGTGGATGTGATAACATACAGATAGATAGAGATGGGGGGGATGTGAGAGAGACACAGACAGAAAAACACAGAGATGGAGAGAGTGAGAGACACAGATAGAGAAATATATTTACCTCCTGAGGAGATAGGCCCGGAATGCGCGCGCACTCCGAATGTGCACAGTACGAAAAACCCGAAAATATTGATATTTCGGTATATCTCGATATGAGCCAATCGATATATGTAAATCGGAAAATTTCCATATCGACGGATCCTAGTTACAAGTGGACCCATGACCGTTCAATGCACCACAAGTTAAATGAAAAAACATTTTCCTCCAATTTCTTTCTCATCCATTTTAGCTAAGAAGAACGATGATGGTTATATTATAAACATTTTTTCCAACCTATTCTGTATTAATTATGAAACGTGCAGTAAAATCAAAATTTGAAGAAAATCTTATTTTTGTTTCTTGGTATGGTCATTTTAAAATCACGAAATAATTCTAAATTATCTCTGCTTTTTAGGGATGGTAGAAAATAAGTGGCTTGCTATTTTCTTACTTTCACCGACATTCCACTGCAGTGCTCAGGAAAGCTGTAAGAATAATAATCATTTGATATAGTGCTTTTCACATGTTTTGGATATCTCAAAGTGTTTCACAGCATATACTGTCAAGTGAATTGACTATATTTTGTGGGCAAAATGCGGCAGCCAATTGCGCACAGCAGTGTCTCACAAACAGCCATGACTTGAAGTGACTGATTTATTATTGTATTTTTTGAGGGATTATTATTGTCGGAAGTGGCATCCTTTGGATAAGGCATTAAATCAACGTGCTGTCAACCTTTCCAGGTGGACATTATAGATCCCACAGCACTGTTCAGAATTTGGAAAGAGAAGGGAGTTTCTCTTGGTGTCTCGTCCAATAATCCCCCCAGATAACATTCATTGTTCCCTTCATGCCTGTTTATGGGATTTTGCTGTCATATATAGTCCAGTAACATATGGGTATAAATGCAGTCACTACACTTGACAATATAATATAAATTTACACATATAATAGTGTCTATCACGCTGGGAGAATGCAATTCGCTGGGAGAATGCAATTAGCTGGGAAGAACTCAGGACATTTGACTTTATCAAATGAGGGAGAAAGGCATAGAATAAAGGAATAACAATTTCTAATAAGAACAAAACTTTTTATTTAGTCAAGCTGTTGTCTAGCACACTTGGAGGTACATCACCCTGCTTACGAATTTGTGGAATCTTGTAGCTTAGTGGTTAGAGCACTCGCCTCGCAAGCGAGAGGACATGGGTTCAATTCCCGGCAGGGCAAAATGTTGGACAAGTTTCCTTGCTCCACATGCCTCTGTTTACCTAACAATAAGTAGGAACCTGGTTGGTGGATCACGTTTCCGGGGTTAATAATCCCTCCCCAAAAAAGAATAATTTGATCACTCAACTCAATCCACAACTGTTTGTTGTGAGCAATCGGCTGCTGCAGTCGCCCACAAAATATACAGTAATTCACTTTACAGAATATTCTGTGAGGCGCTTTGAGATGTCTCAATATCTATATATAAAATCATATAAACAAACTACACACTCATATTATTGATCTGAGGTGGAAACATCAATTAGACAATATGCTTCTGAAATAATGCTTAATTAAAAAATAGTATGGAATGTCATCACTGTCAAACACAATTGGCAGAATCTGGCTGCATAAGCTTACAGAAACAAGAGGTTTTCAAAAATGAAATTCAGCCGCTCACTCCTTCTCTGGATTTTTTAAACAGGGGCCCTGAACTGCCTGCACAGATACACACAACTGGTGTGGTTTGTGGGGAGAACCGTCAAGCTAATACCTCATTGTTTATCAGTGTGTGTAGGCGTTATTGTCCTAATTCAGCTACAGAAGATAATTTATTGCTTAAATATACCATAAAGCTCTTAGATGGTAGCTGCCTTTTCATTAAAAATAAAAACTAGGCTATTGCAGCAGAGGCTGCTAAAACATTTCAATACGGGCAAAACATATTTATCTGAGGATTAATCTTCATCATTTGAATCAGATGAGAACACCTCTCTGCATGCAATTATTTAATTAGCTGCTGAATCCTCTGCCAGTCTCCAGCCATTTGAAGCATACTGATGGCAGAACAGATGCAAATCTCACAGTGATGACTGCCTTTTCTCATTACGGCTGCAATTAGCACTTAAATTGATGCTTTAAACCCACTAATTTCCAGAATAATTCAGAATTTTTTTTATTTTCACTGTGATTGCCTTACTAAACTGGCAGCAGCAGATTTCAGAACAATTTTTCTGGAAGCAAATAACTTTTGTAATGGACAGGTTACTACAACTGGTCTTATTTACAGAACAAACAACATTGATCATGTTCAAAAGACAGGCATTTTTTTTTGTTTCCAAGCAAAACTGGTAAAGATTTTTTTTCTTCAAATGCTTTTGCAGCAAATGTCACAGTGAAACTAAACACAATTTTGTGTGTGCACTGTATTGGATATTTCCTACGACTGTAGAAAGTTTAAACAGTAACTGGAGTGGGTTTGGCATTCTGTTTTTGTGCTACTGCCAGCTCTCCCAACTAGAGTTATTTATAATAATAATAATAATCCTTTCATTTGATATGGCAGTTTTCACATCTTTCAGATGTCTCAAAGCGCTTCACAGAATATACTGTAAAGTGAATTGACTGTATATTTGTCGGAAAAACACGGCAGGAAAATTACGCACAACAGTGTCCCACAAACAGCCGTGGATTGAAATGACGAATGTATTATTGTTTTTTTTGAGAGATTATTATCAGGCGTGTGGAGTAAGGAAACTTGCCCAAGGTTACTGCCTGGAATTGAACCCAGGTCTCTCGTTTGTGCTTTAACCACTGAGCTACAGGACTCCATATTTAATCTATGATTAGTCAACTTTACTCAGTAATTTTAGTGAAATATTTTTTTGTAACTTACTGCAGTAGTGATTTTGCTCTATTGCTATTCCCCTTATACCCCAAAGCAATTACCCATTTCCCTTTCAAATTCTATATGGACATAGTTTCAAAGTTTGTGCTAAGGCTTTCCTCATTTTTTGCATCTCTATGTGAAAATGTGGAGCTCCTGTAGCTCAGTGGTTGGTGCACTCACCTTATAATAATAATAATAATCCTTGCATTTGATATAGCACTTTTCACATCTTATCAATGTCTCAAAAAGCTTCACAGAATATACTTTAAAGTGAATTGATTGTATATATATATTGTATGTATATATTAGGGTCCGGTGATGTATCGATATATCGCTAAAACCCAATATAATTTTCATATTGATATGCCGATATAGGCATTTAAAAAATATTGATATATCGAAAAAGTCGATATATCGAGGGAAAAAATCGGGATGCGCGCACTGAACTACAAGACCCAGAATGCTCATCTCTATACACAATGCACAGACCGAGGTGCAAAGCCACCATATTGTATTCATAGTACTCGAATACAATATACAGGTATGCAAGGGGTGGGGGGGGGGGGAGAGAAACGGCGGGGGTGGGGGAGTGGGAGAGAGGGACGGCGGCGGGTTGGGAGGGAGAGAGGGGCGGGGGGGGGAGAGGGAGAGAGGGACGGCGGTGGGGAGGGGGGGGGGGAAGCGAGGAACGGCGGAGGGGAGGGGGGCAGAGAGGGACGGCGGTGGGGGGGAGAGAGGGACGGCGACGGGGGGGGGGGGGGAGAGAGGGACGGGGTGGTGGTGGGGGGAGAGACGGGGTGGATGTGATAATATACAGATAGATAGAGATGGGGGGGATGTGAGAGAGGAGAGAGTCACAGAGACACAGACAGAAAAACACAGAGATGGAGAGAGTGAGTGTGAGAGACAGAGAAAGATATTTACCTCCTGAGGAGATAGGTCCCGAATGCGCGCGCACCTCCGAATATGCGCGCGCACCTCCGAAAGCGCGCACCTCTGAATGCGCGCACCGCGCACACATGCGCAGTACGAAGACCCCGAAAATATCAATATTTCGGTATATCTCAATATGAGCCCATCGATATATCCAAATCGGAAAATTTCCATATCGACAGACCCTAGTATGTATATATATCTATATATACATATATAGATATATATATAGAGTGGGCGAAATGCGGCAGCCAATTGCGCACAGCAGTGTCACAGCTAAAAACCTTTCTCTTCGACTGCGCCTTTGGCCACCTTTCTACTCCTGCACCTGGCTCGGTCCTGGGATCCGCTATTGTGAAGCGCTCTGAGATGCCATCCAGCGTGGAGGGCGCTATATAAATCAAAGTTGTTGTTGTTGTTGTCACACTAACAATCGTGGATTGAAATGACCAATTTTTATTTTTGTGGGTTATTTTGGATGGATTATTATTATAATAATAATCTTTGCATTTTGATAGGCATGCGGAGTAAGGAAACAGGAGCGTGAGACCTGCGTTCGAATCCAGGCAGATCAGGGCAAAACCAGGCAGATCAGGGCGAAACCTTGGGCAACTTTCTTTGTCATGCAGCCTTGTCATGCAGTCACACAAATCAAAAGCTTGGCACATTTTCCTGATACAACAACTTGCATTTATATCATGTCTGGCGGCGTCTCAGATCCCTTAACAATGGCGGAGCCCAAGGTGGGGCAGATGATCGTAAGTGCGGTCGAAGAGAAAGATCTTCAGATGTGACCTGATGATGGGAAGGAGAGGTTGAGGTGAAGGGGTTGAGGGAGGGAGTTTCAAAATTTCACGAAGTAGTGGCTGAAAGCACAGCCACCGATGGTGGAGCAGAGGATTCGGGGACAAGGAGGAGGCCTGACCCAGTAGTGTAGAGGCAGTGGGTCCTGCTGTGAGGAGTTAGAAGGTTAAAGAGGAAGGGGAGTGCTGAGCAGTGGAAGGATTTAAACACAAGAGTGAAGATCTTGAAGTCAATCCGCTTTGTGACAGGGAGCCAGTGGAGTTTGGCAAGGACTATGAAGTTTGGTGTGTGTGAGAATGCGGACAGCGGACTTTTGGATGAATTGAATTTTGAGAATGGTGGAGAAAGGGAGACCGGTGATGAGGGAGATAGAGTAGTCCAGCCGAGAGGTGACAAAGGCACGTACCAGAGTTTCGGCAGCTTTCGGGGTGAGGTATTGACAGAGATGGGCAATGTGGCAGAGATGGAAGAAAGCGGTGCTGGTGAGGGACCGGATGTGGCGGAAGATAACTGATACAATTGTGCACTTATAAACTTCAGGTATTGTACAGCCCAGACATGGTTTAAACCCAGCTTAGTGTGATGGTCAAAAGTCTCTAGTTCCTACAAGAAATGAGTGTTGGGCAAGCTCAAGCCATTTTCTACAACCAACTGCTAAATGCTGCAAAAATTGTTAGTTTTGGTCGGAAAGGCCATAAAGATAGCTGATGATAAAACTGAATGGTGGATTCCTGTTTACACTTTCAAGTAAAAGGTGAAGCTTAAACTCGTGATATGCTTTACCAAGATTTGCTTTCTCCACCGTTTATGTTCATGAATGGGTAAATGCTGCTCAATGTCTCATGTGACGTCTTGAAGACGTGTCAAGGCACTATATCAAATGCAAGGATTAGGATTATCTATATGTTTAATCAGTTACAATGACTACAGTGTACAGCGACCTAGCTGGCTCAGGCTTTTAGCCAGATCCTATGCAGTGACAAACACAATATGGAACCTATTAAATTAGCCATTGAGCCATGTTCTACAAATGTAGAACAATGTAGCGTAAAAATGTGGTGGTTTTGGGAATGGTGAGGCCACCCTTTCACTCAAAATACCCATGCTCAAAATGCAGGGTAGCAGGAAGGCTCATTTGGTTCACAGTGAACAGCACATTCTCAACTGTTGGTAGAACAAAAAAAAACATAGGATAATGAAAATGTATGTACTGTATTATGATTACAGCTGTCTAAGCCTTTTTTAATCTGGACTTCAGTATTCAGATGATAGTTTTAATGGCGTAATGTAGTTATAATTTAGGAAATCCTCTCAATAACTCATGGAGTTTAATGCTTTGTAATCACATCCTGAGTATCTATTTCATAGAACACTAACCACTCTGGAAAAAAGGCAGGTGTGTGTTTTTTGCACCTTGCAACAACAACAATACACATTTACTAACAATAATAATAATCATCCTTGTGTTTGGTATAGTGCTTTTCTAAATCTTCTAGATGTCTCAAAGTGCTTCACAGAATATACTGTAAAGAGAATTGACAGGGTATTTGTGGGCGAAATGCAGCAGCCAATTGTGCACAGCAGTGTCCCACAAACAGTCGTGGATTGAAATTAGCAATTTTTTTTTTTTTTTCTTGAGGGATTATTATCAGGCGTGGGGAGTAAGGAAACTTGCCCAAGGTTTCGCCCTGCCTGGAATGGAACCCAGGTCTCTCGCTTGCAAGGCGAGTGCTCTAACCACTGAGCTACAGGACTCCAAAATGCTCCTCAGGGTAGCACCCCAGGGAATTTGACAGTAGTGGAGCACCTCTCTGAGCCAGGGTGGGAGAAGGATAAGAGTGATGGTGACCAACGTCTTGGAATGTTTTTCTGACACGAAGGGTGTTATACTACTGTAATTTGTTGTTGTTGTGGAACAGTTGAAGATGAAGGTCTTCAGGCATGACCTAAAGATAGAGAAGGACGGTAGAGGGATAGAGGAAGGGTGTTTTGAGGGGTGGGTGGCTGATATCACGGTTAAAATGGTGGAATGGAGGGCAGAACTTTAGTCGACACAATAATTAACTATATAATACAGTAATTAAGTATACAATATAATAATTAAGTACAGCCTAATAAAAAACAACATAGAAAAACACACTGAAAAAATCTCCCCAATGCATTTGGGGTAGCTGGATTGAAAACAATCTTTGAATACCTGGATAATCTGATGAGGCTGTAATTCATCACCAACTATAGAATGGAATACATTCTCTCTCCATTCACATGTAGCTACCAATTCAGGAAGACATTCAACTGGACCTCGATAACCTTTTGAGCCGCTTTTCCTTCTGCCTGTGTTCCATTTCCTATGAAAATAACATTTATATGTGAGCTTTTCAACAAAAAGAAATAATGCACTTTCTAATTTACAAATTGCTTTGATGAAGTAGAGAATGCAATGTTGATCAGATAAATTGAATGATGTTAAAGTTGTCAGAAGCAAACACACCAACCAACCTGGGTAACTTTTCTTAAATATTTCTAATAATAATACTTACATTTGATATAAGGTCTACAAAATTAAAATGTCTCAAAGTGTTGACAAGCTTTATGTGTTATGTAACATCACTATGTAAAACACATTGAAAAATCTCCCCAAATAAAGTTGGGTTCAAACACCCATTGAATACTTGGGCAATCTGCAGAGGTAGGTGAATGTGGCATTAATTTGCTAACACCAACATTGCACAAACTGTCATAAGGTAAATAAACAATTTTACCTGGGATCATGGGATGCGATAATTAATGTAATATGTCATAAAATACTTGAAATTTTCAGCCTCAAGAACTCCAACCAATTCTGTGGACTAAATATTTTCTTGCCTACTTGACGACTATATAATAAACAATTCTGCCATATATTCACATACTTATTGAAAACTTGGAATTTTATTTGCTCCTTTTTAATTGATCCATTGCACTGTTCACTATTGATGCATTTCATCAGATAGGAAGCAAAGCAAACAACTACAAAACAAGTTAGAAAACAGTACTCTGCTTGGTGGATCAGGTTTCAGGACTAAAACTCTTGGTTGAACAAGGTGTGAACAAGGTTGAACAATAACAGAGTTTGTTCGAAGAAAGGAAGAAGCAATTGTAACCGGTCCCGTGAATAGTCTGAACAGAAATGGTAAGCAAGGTGAATCGAATGGCTGTTTCTCGTAGCTGCAAAGTAACAGTATCTTTGCATGAACGATACAAGGCCATGGTCCATCACTTGTCTAGGCTGTGAATCTGTAACAACAGAACTATGATGAATTTGAACCTAGATCTCCAACCCCAGAAAAAGATGCAAACATATTTAATGTCGCATGGTGTTATAGTGCTGTGGAAAGAACTAATTTATGTCTGTGATTACTCACAACCTGGAATTCCAATTGATCTCGGCCAAGCATGAATAGGAAGCTATGAAGAGTGGCTAGGTAGTTGTTATATTTAGTAGGAAAAAATAGGCTCATGAGCCACTGATCTCTCATGCAAACTTGCTACACCAGACTGGAATGAATGACCAAATTATTTATTTATATTTTTAAAAATTCCTGAAGAATTATTATCAGGCATGTGGAGTAAGGAAACTTGTCCAAGGTTTCGCCCTGCAGGGAATTGAACCCCACTTGCAAGGCGAGTAAATGGTGCGAAACGGTGAAGCATAAAGTAAATGCCCAAAACAAGGCAAGATTTGGAAGGATGAAAAAATACAGAAACAACAACAACAAAATTACATTTATAGAGCATCTTTCACATTGGGAGGACGTCCCAAGATGGCTGACAAATGCACAACATTATGTGGTATCAAGTATCAGTAATATCACAATGGAGTAAAGTTTATCCTGTTTGATTCTGTTCTACTATTTTATTAGATCTGCTGAACTTTTTCCCTTCCTTTCCTCCTTTTACTTTCAAATTATCTATCCATCTCCCTTTCAAACAACCCAGACAACTCTGCAATCTTCAGCCTTCTGGAAGAACGCAGTCCACATTCTCACAACCTTCTGTGTGAAGGACTTCAATTATCAAAGAACATTGCTTTGTCCTTAAAAAGAAATCTAATATATATATTTTATTCTAATGGCTTTGATTAATATGAGTATTAATCATAGTAAAAAAAAGGTTTTGATTACATATAACAGGTTCCTATATAAAAAAAACTCAGACTTGTAACCTCACACAACCTTCCCCAATACACATCAGCACTTTGCTGCCGGAAATCACTGCAATATCTCTTTCAAGCACCTCTAGTTTTTTTTACCCACAGCAAAAGAGACAATCTGTTTGCCTTGCCTGCAATCTGGACTGGTTTTACATAGCCAGGATAAGAAATACACATATGGCTGTGGGAGGCATAAGTATTTGATACAAATCACAGTTAATCCCTTCAAAGCTCGATCCCTTGAGAATTTCTAATGGGATTTGTTAAAAAGTTTTCATTACTAGTGATCATCCAAAATGCATTCATTTCAAAGAGTTCAAATGAAACAAATTACATCCTAACAATCCTTCCGGAATCTAGCATTTTATTTTGTGTTGAAACATTACTTTGTCCTTTACTTCCTTGTATTATCCAAAAGCATAAGGATTAATAAGCCTGGTTATACCGACCCTTTTACTTCAGCATATGTTGCTACAGTATACCTCATACTCCAGGGCACTGTTTTTAAACCCTTCATAAAAAATAATTGGAAATAGCCAAGGACTCAAGAGCATATCTATTAAACAGACCACATTCTTTTTGTTGTATAAGTAAACAGAATGCTTGAAATAAATACATCCTGGTGCTTAGGTACTATTTTGAGATCTATGTGGGTTGTGAAAGAGTTAACAAAATACAAATGAAACTTTTGCAGGGATACCTGAAGATGTAGAGGTGCTGTTGCTCTATGTTTGGCAGGGTGAGCAGGGAAGAGTCATGTAACCATCTGCCTTGAATCACCATCTGAACAAGGTTAGTTACATTCAGTGCTGTGATAAGCCAACCGTTGTTTGCTGCCACATCCAACATAGCCTGTGTAAAGAGGGAAAAGAGAGAGGGGGGAAAATATAAATTAAACAGTTTGTAATTTGGATTAGATTATGATGGATTTGAGGATACTTAATTTCATGAGCTCTATCACCAAATTGATCAGATTTTACCAAGAAATATTCAATATATGGTAGGAAACAATTTGTGAACAATTTGTGGCTTCATTCTTTGAAACGTTGTTAGGATCAAAAAGTATTTACTTCTTGATTACAGATTGCTATTCATTGATATCAGCTCCATTATATTCAAGGTACACCCAACTCCATCTCTCTGCCTCCACCCTCGACCTCAAGACCACTGCTGTCCTGATAGAATGTCTGTCAGATATCAAGCCCTGGATGAGTTAACTTTCTACAGTTAAACGTCAACAGATTGAAGCTCTCCCGATTGGCTGCTGTCAGTGCCTCCACACCTCAATCACTGACAGCATCATCGTCCATGGATGCACACTCTACCTCACTAAGCCAATCTAGAACCGTGGCATCTTGTTTAACCCTCAACTGTTCTTTCTACCCCATAGTTGCACCATGACTTGCTCTGTCTTTCCCCACCTCTGCAACATTGCCTGGCTCTGCCACTATCTCACACTGCATGCCGCCGAGACCCTCATACATGCATTCATAACATCCAAGCTTGACTACACAAACTGTTTGTTTATTGGCTTCCCAAACGCCTCCCTCCATAGGCTGCAGACCATCCAGAGCTCTGCAGCCTCTGTCCTCTCCCACCACCCTATCACCCCTTTCCTTGCCCATCTCCACTGGCTTCCCATCACACAGAGGGTACAGTTCAAGATCCTGATCCTCACCTTCAAAGCTCCCCATGGCCTCGCTCCCCCCTACTTCTGCAACCTTCTAACCCCTTACAAACCTGCCTGCTCCCTCCGCTCTGCATACTCTGGGCTGCTCCACACCTCCCAACCCACCTGCCCACCATTGCGGTTCCGCCATTCTGCCCCCACCCTCTAGAACTCCATCCCACAGTCCCTCCGCCTCGCCCTTACCCACTTCAGGATCTGTCTCAAGAACCTCCTCTTTGACTGTGCTTTCTGTCACCTTCCCCCCCACCCCGTTCTCCAAATTCCCTGATCCTGAACCTCAGCTCTGGTCTGAAACACTTCACTTACTTCTGGTTTGTTTCACATTCCGTATGAACAATAATAACAACAAAATTACATTTGTATAACACCTTTCACGTCAGGAGGACGTCCCAAGATCAAGTGATGTACAATTAGAGATTAGGAAGCATTTCTTGACAAAGAGGGTTGTGAGGATGTGGAATAATCTTCTTCAGAAAGCTGCATTGGTAGAATTAATAAAGATGCTTAATAGAGCGATGATGGATATTTGGGTAGCAGAGGTAGAAAAAGGGGTATAAAAAGGTATGGTGAAAGGTTGGGTATTGGAATGAAAAGATCTGTCAAGATCTAATAAACTGATGGAACAGGCTTGATGGGCTGAATGACTTTCTTCTGTCCCTGTGTTTTATGTTCCTTTATTTGCTCAGTGTGGAATTATCTTGGGACACTCAATGCTATCTTGATATAACAATTAGTAGGGGGACTTGATCAGTTCAATTTTGTTGACTACTGCCTCATTTGCTGATACATATTGAGATTTCAGCAACATGTGTTTATTATTAAGTTTTCCCATTGCAAAGGTAAGTTGATACATCGCTACGCTTAATGGTAAGCAGGATATCACCTGTAAAATGCCCTAATATTTCAACACCAGGCTGGACCATAGACACATATGTCTTCCAGTAGCATTATTTCAGCCTTGCACCAAATAACCTTATGGTCTAATCGTTTTAAAAATACCAATCCATCATTATCAAGCATTTGATTATTGAGCTTTGGTGGCCTTGGGCTACATTGCAGAATGGCTAGATTGTGGTGGGACCTGTTTAAATTCAATGGAAGTCACAAGATGGGGGATGATTAAACTACATTTCCTGGTAGTAATAGGGCAGAGTAGTCATTGCTTGCGCTCTCTGGTAGTAGTTCAAATTAAATGTCTGAAATTGACTGAATGTTCACCTGCAGTGTTTGCTTCTTAGTCACGGAGGACCTTTAGAACCACACTACGACCTTTGACAGGATCACGCTCCAGGCTTAAAATTTCATAGGAAAATGTAGTTGAAGTTCCGTAGTTTGCAAAGGGTGTACGTTTCAGATACTGTATTGCAAACACCATTGAACAAATTAATATTTCCGTAGCCTCGACCTGCATCTCATTAAAGAGCCACTAAAGGGAGTCCCTATTTTAAATTTGAATGAAACACTCAGCCGCCCCCTATATTCTACACAATTCTTATTTATTTACTGCTCTTATCCAATAGGTGCAAATAGTTAGTGATGAAATGAAATAAGCTATTTTCTTTGTATCTTATTGTACACAGAACAAAAATGCTCATGTTGTTTACAGACGGCACCTCATTCAAAATACATACAGATGTTGGTTTAAGGTACAACAGAAGTTTATATTGGACTGTAAATGTAATCACAACCTTACGAATTACACGATGTCTACATTTACTTAAGGCAAACAAGTTACCAAAATCCTTTTTAAACAGAGCAATTGTTTGCACATGTAAGAGAAATTTAAATTGAATTTTGCTGCATGTTCTGAAATGCTATTCTGAAATACATGGGCCAATCACTGTCCATTGTTTATGAGTTGTAGATCTAACAGTAGGAACAAAAATAATCTATGTGGGTGAAGGAAGAAAGAGAAAAAGGCTTTAAATAAATGAAATAGCTCATCGCATGTCTACAGTTTTGAAACTCACTGTGAGTCTAGAAATCATCATCCTAGAGGTGAATTTTGCTTGTAAATTAAATACATTGTCAGACCAGCAGAACCTGCTGACTTTCTCAAGTGGCTGCAGCAGATCATTGGACAAACATCAGAATTAACCTCAGAAATTCAGAAGCTTTAAATGCTATCAAAGCATTCTAGTGCTCTCAGAACTAACCTTCCCCCATACCACAGAATAACGTCAAGGGATCCTCCACTGACCATCAGTAGTCAATTGGAATAATTGTAATTTGACAGGTATGGACTATTACTTGGGTGCAGTATTAGATAGACATTAGTTCTGCATTCATAAGCATTCTTGCCTTGTAATATGAATGTTCTGAAACAAAAGATAGCATATTGTTTCATTTCCCACCACTCGTATCTTTTACCTTTGTGACGATGAATAATGGACATGTGACACTTTACATTTGACGTCACATGTCCACTATTCATCACTATTGACACCATACTCTCTTTTGTTCAAACTAACAGATGGTCAGCAGATGAATCAAAGATTCCAGAGTCCATTTTTCTTTTGAGCTTGCATACAAACAAGTGAGACTCATACACAAACAGGGGAGTCATAGACCTTGACTGCATCTGGCAGAAATGTATCATCGGTGAACGCCAGAGTAGGAAGCATCAGAGAAGTTAACACAAGAATACCCAGCCTGTGGTAGTCAAGCACTCAACTCACTGTTATTTTTTGATCTAGGCTTTTGCTATCATTGTGAAGTATAATTTACCCACTAATAGAGAATGTCAGATGGGATTACATCGTTGTGAGACAGGTAATTTTTACCCTACTGAATCTGTTACTAATAATAATCTTTTTCAGTTTCACATTTTAACAGTACAGTGTGAAGAATGGCTGAACACTGTAAGTCATGCCCATGACAACAACAACAAAATTACACTTGTATAGCACCTTTCACGTAAGGAGAACGTCACAAGGCCCTGAAACATACTTTAAATCAATATGTATACCCTCACTAACAAGTATTTTCTATAACTATTTCAGTCTGAGTAACAAGTCCTAAAAAATAAAAATTAATAAAGAATAGCAAAATAAGGTTGTGATTTTAAAAAAATCATTACTGTGGTTACATTTTGCCTTTGAATTTGCATAAAAATATTATCATTATGAATTATTATTTACTACACTACAGTGCAGTAGTAGAAACTGTAACTCTATAGTACGACAAATAGTGAATGCAAAAGAAATTACTGAGGGAACTGGATCAGAGAGTCCTGTGGTCTGATGGCTTGAGAGAGGGAGTTGAATAACATGAATGCTAACACCCGTATCTGTACTCCTCACATTGTTAGTTATAGGAATGTGTTCCCCCAGTGACTCACTGTTCAAGTGCAAATGGTCTGTTAGTACTACTCGACTGGTATTCAAATACCCTGTGAATGAGCAGATTCTACATCCCAAAAGGCAGATCGACCTAGATATTCTGAATGGCCTTTTCACTGTCCTATGTTCTTATATTTGCATTTGAACGACGACCGTTCTTTCTGATTACTGTAGTTGGTTAAAAGAGGTTCCTGGTGGTGAAGTTGGTTCTTTTAAAAATAATGCAGCTGACAGTATACTCTTGTTCAACAGTGCTGTAATAGGATATGCTAGTAATTAATAAATGATTAAAATAGCCTTTGGTTGTTGCAACTTGTGACAATTGTCTGTAGTTACTTTCTGAACCTTTATCCTGAAAGGTTACTAACCAGGAAGCTCAGCTGCTGTCTAACAAACTTAATTAATCAAAAACTCATTTCCTTGCTGTAACTATGACTAAAAGTGCTTCAAGTGTGCCAGCAAACCTACAAGTTAATCAAAATGCTAATGCTGTACAAATTAAAGTTGTGATTAACATTTCACAGTAGCTGCTTGAGCAAATTGATCACACAAATAGGTTACGCATTACTCATTTCCTCCCAGACTTAAATGGGAAAGGGTTTGTCATTTGGCGGAGATGGATTGTTCACAAGCACTGCATTGTCATTACACTGTCACAAGGTACACACACAGAACATTTTAGACACGGTTTGAAATTCCACCACAGATTCTTTTTCGGTCTCAATGGCTATCAGCCTCATCTCTTACAGTAAACATACCTGTATTAAGCTCTTAATTACAAAAAGCATCTCATGATGAAAAAAATCCTACCAGGAATTAATATCAATTGTACCCTCAAGCATTCATCTCCCCGCCTCCCCCAAGATTTTCAAGGACTGGACTATATTCTGCAAATCTCTATTCAGCAGAATGGTAAACAGTTCATCAAACAATATTTTTTGCTTAATTCAGGCACCACTTATGTGTCTGCACAGTGAAATTGATAAGTTATGTGATGCAATAGAAAAGGCAGTGGGTTGGTTTTGTAAACACAATGCGTGAAGTTTTTGGATGAAGTTACAGGATACACATTCATTCTGTCAGCTCAACATGATATGGTATATCATGTGGTTGCCTGCCTTAACCAAGGTAAGGAATGGCATGGGCAGGGGCGTAAGAATGGGTGCCCTCCATGTACCAACAAGGAATGGTGTGGGAAGATTAAATGACTGAGGAAACAACAACTAAAAAACACAGGGTAACATTTTTATAAAGTTTCTCAAAGGACGTGAACAGAAAGGAACTGATAACATAAGTGACCTGCAGCCCAGTAACTGGAGGACTTAAATTTAAGGTAATTAGTCATAGAGCAAAGGGAGAAATTAAAAACATTTTCTTTTACACACACAGGGCTGTTGGGACTCAGAACAATGGTTGAGGCAGAATGCATTTTAACTTTTAAGAGGGAATTAGAAAAACATTTGTAAAAGAGAGTAAAGGAATATAGTGAAAAGGCAGTTGAGAATATTTTAGGAGACTTGACTTTTATCAAGGAGAGTAAGAAAAATCTACAAGGAAATATTTGTTTGAAAGTCAAGTAATCGTTTTACTTTTTATATTCTTCTTTCTTCATTTCTCTATTGTTTTCTTATTAGTATTCTGCTATAAAATACCATCTGCCCACTTATACCCAGAAACATGTCCTAAAATAAACTCCAATCACATTACCATTTTCCCAATCCACTACATTAAACCACATAGCAGATTTACACATACAAATAGCAGATTTCCTTCATTTGGGTTATAAAAAAGTTTGTTCAACCATATGGTTTAGGCCAATTTCACTAACATTCACAATAATAATAATTATAATAATCTTTGCATTTGCTAAAACTATCAATTTCAAGTTACATTTACACTTTTTAAAAAACTTTAAAGGGTTCATAGATTTAAAGATGCTTTGATAACGTTATCTGCCGATGGGATTGCCTGCTTTTAAAATAAAAGAGAACAAATGAAAGTGGGTTTGATGTGTCAAGTACAAGTAGGTTGAAAGATGGGACGGTAACTTTTTTGTCCACTTCAAAAGAACAGGTTTAGCTGTTTGTTATCAAAGGCAATACGATTTTGGACTTTTGGCTTGAGGAAACCTGTTTTGATCAACTGTGTCTACAGTTCATAAAGCATATACACTTCAGATGAGGATATTATTTTGTATTCGAAACATAAGGTTTTGACCCAGATTTGATGTTGGAAATTGTATTATATATATAGTAATTCTACGATTAATGGGATATGTCTTTGTGAAGGACAGGTGCTTATGCTAATAAGCCAGGAAGCAAATAGCTTTGATGGGAGAAGAAAGTGCATTTCAAAGGGTTTAGCGAAGTATCGGAAGCGACCTTTGGCGTTTATAAGCTGTTGCTGTACTCAGGTTTAACTGAGGATAAAGCATGTTTGGTCATGGTGGGGATGGGGGAGAAAGGAGTTCTCTATCTTTAATTCTGATAAATTGACAGATTAACTGAGACATGCTACAACATTGATTACACTGAGAAATAGGAATATGGCAATCATTGTGGTTAACATTGTTGGGCACAGCAGAGATGTTCACTCTACCTTTAACCATGCTATACCTAACCAGAAAGGGCTTGGTGCTAACACATCGAGTCAAAAGTGGGAATGATGCCATAGCTTTGCCAGCTATAGGAACCAGAAACTAGAAACAAGCAGCATATGGAGCCAGCAGGACATAGACTTGCTGTATTAAAGAACAAATCTGAAACACATTTTATTACTAAATGAGGCACTTGATGAGCACCAAGTGCTCCTGAAAGGTAGTGTATTTGCCCTATAAAATAACTTATGCTTATTACAAGTACAGCAGACATCAATCGGCATAGACTGGTTGGGCTAAATAGCCCTTTTCCAGAAGAAGCAAAATACTGCATATGATGGAAATCTGAAACAAAAACAAAAATCGCTGGGCACGCTCAACAGGTCAGGCAAGGAAACTGAGTCAAAACATGCTGTCCATTCTTTGTAAATTACATAGTGGTTTCCTACTATGCCAAAATGGTTTAAACCAATGTGCAATAACAATAACTTACATTTACATAGCGCCCCTCAAACAGGGTAGCACCTGAGAGCGCCTGACAGCACAATGCCTAGTCAGTAGGAGGGGACAGTTGACAGTAGGCACAGTCAAAAGGAAAGGTCTTCATCTGAAAATGGGAAGGCATAGGCAAGGAAGAGTGTTCCAGAGTTTTGTGGCGTAGTGGCCATCGTTGGAGGAATAGAGAGCATGAGGGACATGCAGGAGCCTGAAGCCAGTCAAGCAAAGGTAGCAGATAGTGGGTTGTGGAGTAAACAGGTCAGAGAAGTATGGAGGTGTCAGAGCATGAAGGGATTTGAAAGCTGAAAGATCTTGAAATCAATCTGTTCGACAAACAAAGTTTAGTGGTAGCCAGTGTATACTAGTGTAAGCTGCTATCATATATCACGTAGCAATTATTTCTTTACCGTTGCAATAATAAATAATCCTTGCAGTTGATACAACTGTTTACGTTAAAATGACAGTTGGCACCTTGGATTAATGTTTAATCTGAAGAATGGCACATCCAACAATTCATTTCTCTGCCAGCGTTTGAGTTTAGTTTGGACAGCATGAGTTCAAAGTCCTGACATGTGGCTTGAACCCACAACCTCTGACTTAGAGGTGAGAGTACTACCAACTGAAATATCTAGGCAAAACATTGAGGTCCACACCCCGATCATGCTATAAGTGATCTATCCTCACTATAGACAGATTATATCTGGAGTTCAAACTAAGAATTGTAACATATGTAAAATCTAACAGGACAAAGTTGTGCAGTGGGTTTCACCTCCGAGACTTGGGATCTAATTCAACTTAGATGAGATAAAAGAATTCAGTCCTTTCCTTGTTAAAAAATCCTACAATGCTCAGAGAAGTCTTGACACTGCTCCTGGTGTACAAAAATACCTCAACTTGTAAGACTGCAAAAAAAACACACACCTTAGTTTACAACTAGATGTAATGTTAGAGGGTAGATTTAAGGCAAATTGCTGGAACAGAATAGAGGAAGCTTTACTCCTGCAATTCCTGTACCTGGCATTGGTGTCAAATCTAGAACAATCTATTTCCCAGGTACTCACAAAACGTTACATGTCCTCCAAAATTGACATGCCACAGTATTAAATCTGAGGCAACTGGTACTATTAAACAAATATATTTTACATAAGCCTCAGGAAGACAATGCACACCCAGATGCTCAAGATCCTTTCATAGCGTGGGAGGCCGGAGCAACATAACTGAGCCCTCACTATGGCCTGGCACCGCTCCAGAAGATTATTTTTATTTCCCAGCAGGACGCTGACTTTCCTTTGTGTAAATACATAGATTTTTAAGTGACAAGTATGAAGCCAGAGCTTTGAAAAACAGCTCTCAAGGAAAATTACATCAAGATTTGACATTATTTTTAATCATTGAAAAATTATGAAATATTAATTATTGATGCACTGTAAGATGTTATAATGTTAACACTGATCCTTCTTCAACTGAGAAACAAAGGTGGTTTCTGACCCTGTAAACCAGTCTGTTAATCTATCATCACTGTAATAAGAACAAGAGTGTGATTTTCATAGGGTTTGTTGAACTAATGTATACCAGTAATGCAATCCCAAGGATCCCTAGCGATCAGTAAATACACCCTCTGCTAAATAGGAACCCAGATACTGGAAAATGCTTTTCCCGTCAACTTACCAGCTAATGATTGCTACACTGAGCCTTTTACACAGAATTTTCAATACTGATTTGTTCAGATGACAGGCTTAAAAAAGTGATAAAATATGTATCATACACATATATATATAATCAACATTCAAGGCACAAGCACCAGATAAATGAATCTGAACACTTTGGATGATCACAAAGGGAAGCTGGGAAGCAAGTAAAAGGCCAACATGAATCAACAGTAGCCCGACTTTGAGACAGAACAATTTCCACGGTCTGACAGAAAGGAGACATTTATAAGCATAGGACATGCATGGACAATTAGGATCAGATACGTAAGCTTGCACTTCAGTCTTTCTGTCGTGTGATAAACAAGGCGATTCCCTGGACAGCAGTTAACAAAGCCCTGCACGCACATCTTTTATGAGGTAGTTGGTTTCCATGTCTCTGGAGCTGGCTGTAAATTATGCTAACTATTCTACACCGTTACCCTTTTCTCTGTATATGAAAGATCTCTCTTCTTTCACTTGGAGGCTGTTGATTTGGGACATACACGAAAACTGTTTTCAACTCTATTCACATTGAACAAAACACAAAATACTGCTTATGCTAGAAATCTGAAACAAAAACAGAAATTGCTGGGAACACTCAGCAGGTCAGGCAGCATCTATATAGAAAGGAAAATGAATCAATGTTTCGGGTCCACGCTCCTTCGTCAGCATATTCTTCATAGATGCTGCCTGACCCGCTGAGTGTTCCCAGCGATTTCAGTTTTTGTTTCTATTCACAGTGCAACAGTTAGAAATGAACAGTTTAAATAGATGCAATTCTACATACGATTTCGACTTTTCATTGTGTACAATGAACAATTAAATTGCAAAATAGCTAGTAAAAGATAGGTCAGACAAATCCCAATTAGATGCAAAACATGTGTTACTCATATCTGAATACCACCTATTCTACATCCCCACCTCTCTACCCACATACACACAATATCTTCAATATTTCAAGCTGCAATTCTTTACCATTTAAATTTGAGCATTGGAGCACTGTAAGAGCTAAGAGAACAGCGTATCCCGTCCAGGAACATATTTGGGTGTATCAGTGTGCTGCAGGTCAGGTAGACGCTTGTCATTCTGTGTGTGGGGTAAAGATCTTGATCTTGATCAGATCCTTATACTAATGTTCTTGTTAAATGCCATTTCATAAGATACAGCACTTGAAAAACAATGTTAACTGCAAAATAACATACTGCACTAAAATGTGTAAAACAAACACCACTTATAAGCACCATTGGAATAATGTTTTACTAGCAGTCTAATAATATATTATTCCATGCATTAAAACCAATTGTTTCAGGGAGTACAAAACTGTCTTTAATTTGTTGAAACAGGAATGTCCAGCTACAAAGAAAAAAATATGAAAGCATCAATGGTAAATTAACTTATGTCTGAAACAGTTACTTCTGGCCAATATAAAGCAGATTGCTAAACTTTTGTTTGGCGGCTTTGGCAAGAAGCCACATCTTTCGCAGATGAGTTCCCCATCCCCCCAGCATCTTGGGACATCCTCCCGATGTGAAAGGCGCTCTACAAATGTAATTTTATTGTTGTCGTTGTTGTATATTTCTTGAAGGTCCCTCCTGACTTGTCTTTTTTCAAGCCTGAAAAATGTGATGAGTCATTGCTCATAACATCTTCAAACACAGGGAAAAATCATACTGTTATCTTTTATATTGCCTTTAGGTGCCATTAGGTGATATCTTGCACCAGGGCAACGAGGACAGTACACAGTAGGGTAGGTCGATATGGAAATTTTCCGATTTAGATATATCGATTGGCTCATATCGAGATATACTGAAATATCGATATTTTCGGGGTATTCGTACTGCGCATGTGCGCGCAGCGTGCGCATTCCGGGTGTGCGCGCAGCGCGCGCATTCCGGGTGCGCGCGCATTCCGGGCCTATCTCCTCAGGAGGTAAATATCTTTCTCTCTTGTGTCTCTCATTCTCTCCATCTCTGTGTTTTTCTGTCTGTGTCTCTGTGTCTCTCTCACATCCCCCCCATCTCTATCTCTCTGTATATTATCACATCCACCCCGTCTCTCCCCCCACCCCCCCGCCGTCTTTATCCCTCACCCCCCACCGTCACTCTCCCCCCCCACCACCCCCAGCCATCTCTCTCTCCCTCCCTCCCCCCCCAGCCTTCTCTCCCCACCACATCCCTTGCATACCTGTATATTGTATTCGAGGACTATGAATACAATATGGCGGCTTTACACCTCGGTCTGTGCATTGTGTATAGAGATGGGCATTCTGGGTCTTGTAGTTCAGTGTGCGCGCATTCCGATTTTTCACCTCGATATATTGACTTTTCGATATATCGATATTTTTGAAATGCCTATATCGGCGTATCGATATGAAAATTATATCGGGTTTTTAGCCATATATCGATATATCGCCGGACCCTAGTACACAGTATTCCAGAACTTATTATTGACACACATTATGCGGATATAGTGTAACCCATCTCAACTCATACTCCTTGTTCTCCCTTGATAACTTCCGTTTCATCCATGAAATATGTACATCTCCTAATTTGCCAGTAATCAATCTCAAAACCGCGAATGAGTCAACAGTTAAAAATGATCAATTTTCCAAAGTAAGTAAGATGATTCATTAAACGTACGTCATTTGGCATCTGCTTCCCTCTCCCCTTAAGAAAGCATCATCACATTTTAAGGCAATGGGGTTTGCCATTTTTCCTACCTGACAGATACGAATGGCTTGGTCCAAAACAGACTTTGTGTCTGTAGCGTAATCTGGGCATGGCAAAGCAGCTCGGCAAAAATGTGCTTGGAGGAGCAGGTGGGCCTTCGTGTGTGCACTGTCAAATGAATGTGGATTCACTTCAATGGGAAGCTGTTTGGCCATTTCACTGTTCAGCTGGTCTTCATTGTGTCGCACTGGAAGTTCTGCATATTCGGTAGCATCCTGCCAGAGAGAAAAAAATCACATATCACAGATCGCTGATTCAAAAAGTCTGACTGTGTAGCTCTTCAGAGCATCATAGTTGCAGATATAACCAGATGTGTAGGAATAAGCAGTGAAGTAAACAATAAGATATTTGAAACAAACCTACTGTCAAAGGGTGCAAGTGAATGTTTAAACTACACAATAATGCAGCCAAGAGGAAGAGCTATTCATCTACCCTGATAATAGCACTAGTTATGCACTGAAGTGCATAGGATGATACACTCCAGCTCAATGGTCCATGACGGAAACGTGGAAGGGCACCCAGGGCTCCTTGCAATTTCACCCCATTCCCCCATCCCCCCATAAAATGCAGGTGTAAAAAGTGGGTTCAGCTTCAGTTTGCAACTGTCCTCCTTCAGTAGCTCAATGACATTCACTGAGCAATCTCCAGTGGAGAATGACCACTTGAGGAACCACTAGAGAAGTGTCAGCATTGGTACAATTATACCCCAGGATAAGTCACCACTTTCAGCAGATAAGGAAAGAAAAACTGAAGGCAATTTACAGTTTAAGAAACAGCCCAGTTGACTTATAAAACACATATAGAATTATACTGAAGAGGTAATTTATTTTTCTGGAAAATTCCCTGAAAATAAGGAAAAACAACAAAAGAACTCCTCTAATTACAATTTATGTTGGACTGGCAATGAAGTGCTTGATACGTACGGTCTTCATTCAATACCCTTTGAAATGTTAGGACATTTTATTCTTGGAATGCAGTGTCACATTTGCTCAGAGCCCTTTAGAAGTGTATCTATGCTCTGACTGACCCCTTTCTGTGGACCGTTTCTCTGGGTTTTATTTACTAAGGAGCTTTTGACTCCTTTCAGGTCTCTTCAGCCTTGAGAGACAACACATGAATGTCTCATCTTGGTTGCGCTATTGTTAGAGATGTATTCCTTTTGCTTTGTCACAAAAAGGAAGACTTCATTTACTTCTAGTCATTTGAGAACTAATACTCCAAGCAGCTTCTCTACATAATTTCTAGCCCATGGTTATAGAATGAACATAAGTGAGGTTCATTTTCTTATCTGCATCGTGCCACTAATTAAAGTAAATTGACAACAGGGACTAAAGCTTTTTGTGTAACTGAGAAAGGAATTGAATGGAGTGCCCAAAGGTCGTCAGAAGCCATTATACTCCCATGTGAAGGGCTGGCTTCTATGTCCTGTCCTTGTTTGTTTTGCGCAGTCCAGGCAAATTGCTTACCACCAGTCTGTATCTCTGGTTTGCCCAGCTGTCCCAGGATAAAGACATCTTCCCTTCACAAATGTTAAGCAACAGTGATTGACAATCCTACGATGAACCCAGGCTGTAACTCAGCTAGTGTTCTTGGGGTCCATACGAGAAGGCAGAGAATAAGGAATCACGCTTCACGCTGACATCCCAAAGCCCCTGGTTCCTGCTGCGTCTTTTTTTGCGCTGTCTTGAATGAGAATCTCAATCTGTGCGGCAAATGCCGTACAATGAAACACGCTCAGAGCTAGTCAGCTGCTCAATTTTACATTAACGGAGAATGAACAGAACTATAATCGTATGTTGTAGGCTTTTATTACAATTGTAAATTTGTTGGATTATTAATGAATATTTTTCATAGTGATCTGTAGTACCGTTTCTTAACATTGGAAAATAATGGATTGCACCAAGGGCAAATCAAAAGCACCCTGTTTAGATTAAACTATCTGAATTAATTCCCAGATTTTGTACTTGTAAATGATAACCATAGTATTTTCCATGGTCACATCTTTATTGGACATTTTAGGATCACTGAGCGAAAATACCCAATCTGGTTAAAGTGTCCCTCATGGGTCATCATCGATCCGATCATACCATTTTCCTGGTATTCACGTATAAATGTGGTGTATTTATGAGGAGTCTGGGATGAAAGCTCCAAGATGGAAGGCACCGAGTTAAACCATGTTTTTCCACCATATCATGACCTGCCATTGTGAAACATGTCCTATTGCTCTATGGCACTATCATCCATTAATACAGGACACCTAACACAGGACACCTAACAACAATAAATTATGATGGGCTATTATCCACTGCCTGCAAGTCACAGAAGTGAAACGCAGGTGCTTTACCATTTAGCCACTGGGCAAATACAATTTAATGTTTAAACTTTTTCACCCTGTAAGAGACAAGCAACAAATTTCTAATTACAGGAAACCAGACTTTAAGGCAACCTTGATTAATCTGTAACGCAACACGGCGACAAATACAACACCTCTATTATTTCCTCACATTACAAGTTTTGCACGCTAGTCATTTTTTGGCCAGGCAAAAAGCTGTGTTAACTTAAAAAAATGTATTTTTCACTTTATTAACCTTTTGAGGTGTGCCACAACATTCTTGGACCAAACGAATATAAACAGTTGGGGTTTAAACCTATTCCAACAATACTGTGAAGGTTGTTTGTTTACATGTTTTACTAATTCCACTTCATTCCTGGATGTCTATCCTGGGGTTGTGGTCAACAATCCACCAGATAAAAATGGTCATTCACTTAATGGTAGTTTGTGTGATATTGCTGTGCATAAATTGCCTGCAGCATCTTTCTACAATACACCATTATTACATTTTACAGTAAATCATGTGAAACAATTTGGTCAGACATTTTAACTATATAAAGTGCTATATTAAACCCAAGGATTATTATTATTATTGCAGTATTATTATTTACATTGTATTGCAAAAATATGAAGAGTTCTGAAGATATTTCCTGGAAGATTGGGAATGTATTTTGAAAGTTAAATAGATGGTTTGAAACTCAAAGAATTAAGTATGTAATATTCATTTCATAAAGATCTCTTAAACTTTCTGTGCAACACATTTTCATATTGTGCTGTTACAGTTTGAAGCTAAATGATGCAAGACTTTAGGGGAACCTTGATTAATCTGTAACACTCTAGGTGACAAAAATAATGTTAGTTTATTAGGAAAAATATCATTCCAAAAAATACATACAGAATGTTAACTTTCATAACACTACCATCTTAATTTTCGTATCGCAGTGAAAGAGTCAAGGCTCATGAAACTAAGGCACGGATTGTTATTCATTGTTAAAAGCTATTTGTGAGTTATAAATAGTTACTGGACAATTTATCCAAGCTTTCCCTGCTTTCAAAAATCATGAAGCCTGTCTCTTGACCCTGTGTATTAACGGGAATGCTGAGGTCTCCAGTTAACTGGTTCTACACAGTAATTCTCAGATTTGTGCTGGTTAGTGTGACGAGAGTAAGGAACCTTACAATAAGAACAACATTTAAATCTCTAAATTTATTCTGCTGCAAGAGGTGCGATAGTAATTTTCACGAGTGACCTATCAACATGGCAAACTGGTGAGAAACATGGGGCGGAGGCCACAGTGAAACAGTTCAGTGCTTATATTAAGCCCTGAGGGAGTTTCAGGTTGCACATTCACTGTCCACTTTGAGGTCTAAAGTACAAATTGCTGATGGTTTTACTGATGACCGGGGTCAGGAGTTTGAATGAGCTGTGCCACTGTGCAGAGAGCAGCAGGAGGTCAATGGAGGTGGGTAATAGTGAGAAAAAGTCCCACGAATAAATAGGCACCTAAACATGTAAAAATGGATGGGGTATTTTCCTAAACTTTAGCTCACAGTGGTAGTGGTGCCTACCAACTAGCAATTGAAGGAACAAATCCAGAAGTTTTTGTAACTGCATAAATTGATGGCATATGTTTGTGGATTATATTTAATTACTATTTAAAAAATGTACAAACCAAATTGTAAACTAACCTGTACAAGAGCAATGCAGTGTTGGTGCCATTTTTCAGGTATCATATGTTACCTGTTCAGGTAGCTATCAAAGAACAAATCACAATATTCAAAAGAGAAGGGAAATTGCCGGTGCCATGGCTGATAATTCTCCAGTTAAATCAATTATTCACCTGCCTGTAGTGGGGCACTTTTTGCATAAATTGGCTGCAACATTGCCTACAAATCCATAGTCACTATTCTTAACAACAACATCAACAAAATTACATTTATAAAGCAGCCTGTCCTGCTGGGAGGATGTCCCAAGGTGCTGGACAGTCAGTGTTTCAGACCCAAGCAAAGGGTTAGGGAGAGGAAGAGGGGTGACCAATGGTGCGGTCGAAGAGGAGGGTCTTGAGGCGGGAGTTGAAGGAGGCTATTGAGGAGGCGAGGCGGAGAGATTGTGGGATTGAATTCCAACGGTTGGAGGCAGAGTGGAGGAAGGCTCACCTGCCAAAGGTGGGGCAGGCGGGTAGGGGGACATGGAGCAGGCTGGAGCCCGCTGAGCAGAGGGAACGGACGGGTTGGTAAAGGGTTAGGAGGTTGCAGAGGTAGGGTGGAGCAAAGCCATGGAGGGCTTTGAAGATGTACAGTAACAACTGTTAATAGATACGACTATGAAACATTTTGATCTTCTAATGAGATACGGTGTTGTATCAAATGCACCGATTATTAATCTTTATGGAGTATCAGAGAAGGTCTGCTGGTGACAAGTCACCTACTTGGCTTCTCGGCTGAAAAGTGGCACAAAGTATCAGAGGATTGAAGGATAACAAAATAATATCAGCAGCAATAACGTTATAATTGGCAAGTGCAGTCCACAAACAGTTTCGAAACAAAAGAGATGCTTTTGAACTTTATGCCGTAAAACGGAACAGTAAAAATGTTTTCTAATAATTCAGAAAGAAAAAAGTAAATGATTATGAACTACTTTACAATAGGCTTACTCCAAGAGCAACTTATCTGTATTAATCAAACAGCAATGTCTGTCTGTATGTGCTTTAAGAAGCATCTTGCATCTGGGAGTGACATGGGCATATTTGTTTTCAGGTATCTCCTATCGTTCATGTGACCTAAAATGTATTTCAGTTTTGTGCTGATCACTGGAAAAATGTTACACCTGATGGCTGCTGAGTCAAAGAGGCCCTGTTGCATTGTGCAGTTACACCCAGTGGCTGGGTCGGCTGACTGTGGCCCTGAGGTATCCTCTGTGTATCACAGAGAACACACATAGCCAAGCGATGGCGGGAACAAAATCAAGAACACAGATGAAGCTTAGCTGCAGCAACAACAAAATTACATTTTTAAAGTGCCTTTCACATAGGGAGGACATCCCAGTGATTATAAATTATACATTTATATTATCATTAGAAAGTAGGGTCCGTCGATATGGAAATTTTCCGATTTAGATATAGCGATGGGCTCATATCGAGATATACCGATATATCGATATTTCCGGGGTTTTCGTACTGCGCATGCACGCTCGTCGCAAGGTGCGCGCGCATTCTGGGTGCGCTCGCATTCGGAGGTGCACGCGCGTTTGCGGCCTATCTCCTCAGGAGGTAAATATCTCTCTCTGTGTCTCTCACACTCACTCTCTCCATCTCTGTGTTTTTCTGTCTGTGTCTCTCTCCTCTCTCACACCCCACCCCCACCTCTGTCTGTCTGTCTGTCTGTCTGTCTGTCTGTCTGTCTGTCTGTCTGTCTGTCATCACATCCCCCCCATCTCCTCCCCTCCCGCCTTCTCTCTTCCCCCCCCACCCCTTGCATACCCATATATTGTATTCGAGGACTATGAATACAATATGGCGGCTTGCACCACAGTCTGTGCATTGTGTATAGAGATGAGCATTCTGGGTCTTGTAGTTCAATGCGCGCGCATTCTGATTTTTTTGATATATCGACTTTTTCGATATATTGATATCTTTAAAATGTCTATATCGGCGTATCGATATGAAAATTATATCGGATATAACCGATATATCACCGGACCCTATTAGAAAGACACCTAAGTAAAAATCCAACCTTTCAAGGATAAGTAAAAATCCTGGACGAGAGAGAGAAGGTCCATTAAATGAAACTGAAGAACAAAGAAAAGCGTGGCTGCACTTCAATGCTGAAAGGACAGCAACAGTGCGCAATTTACGAAAAGTATGGCCAAAATGAGTTCTCCCGCAGGAGTCCTCCCAGTTATAGATAAAGATAAAATGTCCAGTCTGTGTGTCTGTGTGTCAATCCATATTCCATATTGAATCCTTTGGTTGCAAGCATAGCTGCAATGGGTACAGCTCATATTTTATAGAGCGCTTTTCATGGAAAAGAAACAGCTTAGAGCACTTTACAGAATGAGATCATTAGCAATTAAAAACATGTCATGTAAGCAAAAGCAGCAGCTAATTTGTGTCAACAACATCCTATACACTACAGCTACTAACAGGAGAAGATTCAAAATTCACAGGCTGTTACAGAATCTTATTGTGCAGCTGCCCAGAGAAAGAGGACCAAGCTGTTATTACATCGGCAGATGCTGGTGTTTGCACACTCCCAATGGGTAACAAATACAGGCACAACTGGTGTGTGGGACTGACACTATGCTTTGGCGCCAATGCATAAGCGCATAAGCATAATGTTAGGAAAAGTTTCCCTCCCCCCCAAAAACAGGACAGGACTTCTCAGTACAAGGTCAATTTAAACCACGATCATTCTGCAACAAAAAGTTTGAAAAATAAAAATAAAAGAGGGATAACAAGCAGTCCTTTTCCAGTCCTTAAAGTGCCGGTCTCCCCAGCTCTCCCCATGATTCAAAAGATCCAGCTCAACCAACTCTACCAGCTGCATAGTTACCTGGACTAAACGCCATACCCATATCTCACTGGTTCCGGTCAGGCTCCATTGCCACCCGATCACTTGACTTCAAGACCTTCTCCCTCATGTTCAAATCCATTCACATCCTGGCATCTCCCTACCTCTCCCAACCTCCTCACTCCCCAGTTCACCACCCAATACCTCAGTTCAAGTGGCACTGGCCTCCTGCTCGTCACTCGCACCTCCGCCCCACCATTGGAGGTTTGCACTGTGCCACAAAACTCTGGAAAACTCTCCCTCAATTCCTCCACCTTGCCCCCTCTCTTTCCTCTTTCAAGTCCCACCTGAAATCTTTCCTCTTTGACCATGCTTCCTCGCTCCGCCACAGCTTGGAATCAGGCTCCGCCACTGTTCGGCACTTTGAGACGTTACCCTGCGCGGAATGAGCTATATAAGAGTAAGTTGCTGTTGTTATTAGAAAATCTATCAACAAAAGAGGTCTGTAGATGTGGTTTGTATTGTATCCATAGAAAGAAGTTCTCAGAGCAGGAGAGTAAGAAATTGAGCCTGTCTGAATACAGCAGCACACCCCCCCAAGCCCTTTTTAATACAAAAAGGTACAATTCTACCTGGATCTAGATTTAATCTATAAACGTAGCATTTCTCAGCATCCAAAATTTGTCAAATTGCTAAAACGAGTCTTTAATTTGAAGCTGATTTTCTATAAGTTCTTTTAGGAATTTATAGAAAACAGGCTTCAAAGGTAAAACTGAATTGACAATTTGTCATAATACCGTATTGCACTCTGAAATGCTGCTTTAATAAGAGTAAATCTAGATCCAGGTGGAATTTCTACCCAATATTTTCTTTAGTTATTTTTGTTTGGAGCAAAATGTTGCTCACGATACAGAGTAACAGTCTGCAACAGGTGGCTTATTAGCATACTGAACACAATCATTTTTTGTTCCACTGAACATTTTAACATTTACACTGGAAGATTTATGCAACTGGAAAATGTCACCTAAATAAGTCAAATTCACTATACCAGTAGATATTCTGAATTTCATTAAGAGACCATCATTCATTTTACATTGTTTCTAACAATAGCAACAAACACTACATTAAAATTTCAATATGATTCCCATTACAAAAAATCTGTATAGAAAATGTTCGAACTGGAATCCACATTAGTCTGATACACCCCAAATTAGCAACTTTGCTTAAGAAAAAATAAGGCCTCAAAAAACATTGCGAGGTAAGTGCGGTTCAGTTTTATTAAGCAAACTCTTTGTGCTCCTTTAAATGTTATATTACCGATCTAACTGACATAATTTTCTCTATGTTGTGAATCAAACTTCAATATTGCCACTCCATTTTTCAAAAAATCTGGGAAATCATATGCACGGGAACATAATCCCTGGGGGAGAGGGGGAGAAAAGGAGCTCTTTAAATTTGCAATCATGCATTTAGACTTCTAACGCATTCGCTTGTTTTGTTTAGGACCAGAAAATGAACTAGACGTGTAGCATCTTTCTTGATCTGCCACCCGTGCCCTGAGGATTAGTGGCTCCACCTGAGCTTGTTTTACAAGCGGTACTGAAAAAAATTAATCTGTCCTGGCAGCGATCCCACTGGGATAACTGATGAATAATAATTTCCCTTTTTTCTTGCCCTCTGTCCGCTGGAGAAGCTACTCTTCCCCCACAGCATGGATAAGGCAAAGAGAGAAAAAACAATCCAGCTGTGGATTGTCAGGCAGTCGGGGATCCATCTGCTGAAACCGAACTGAAGTGCGAGGACCCAATTACTACAGCAGGAGCATCTGGGGTAGAACTGCTTAACTGAGAACTGCCTGTGAAATGAGTTGTTCCCTGAGAATCAGGCATTTCAGCTTATTCACACCACCCACAAACAGCAAGAGACAGGGAAAGTGCCAGATTTGCTTTTTTTTTATAGCTGGTCGTACACTTGGGATTCAGAAAAACGCATAAAGCAGCTTAGCAGCCAAATAAAATGCAATGATGTGAATAATGCTCTTATATTTATACCAAAAAAAATCTTCAGCTTATCAAAAAATCAATGTATCCAGTGGAAAAACTCTTTTGTGAGCATAAAAGCTGCAACCAGGGTTTTAAATCTCAAACCATGTAAAGTCACTTCACTTGTAATGCTGCCCATTAGAAAAAAGTACACCATTACTTGAAGTGGTAAAAGTGGAACTTTCTTTTTGATGTCATCTAAATTTCATTATAAAAGGATGAGTACCCATGGATGGCTGGTAATGATTCCATGGCAATGTTCTCTAGTCACCCATGTGTAGGACATATCCAGAAACCCATCGCCATGCATAACAGTATTCAAACTGGACTGAGAGTACCACCTAGGTATGATAGAAATTTCTATCATGGAAATAACCTAGAAATTTCCCTGTAGCTGGAATGGAACGTGCACTGTCTCCCTGGAGGTACACACCCTATTTAGCTAATTATAGTAAAGCCCTGTTTATCCGTGACCCGATCAACTGGATTGCTTGACACCCTCCCGGGCAATTCCCCATTCCAGCAATCGCGAGTATGCTCACTTTCGCGCATGCGTACTTATTAAACTTACAAACTTGTTTTTTTTTACAGAGTGTGCTGGAATCTTTATTGGTAAATATCCATGCAATATTCTGTTACTATTTAGTGTATTATTAATATGTAGTAGACCTTTTACTGTATGTAGAATATTGGATCCCAGTTGGTGAGAGCCAAGAATTAGAGATCCCAGATTGTGCAATGGCGTACTGCTGGGGTTTACCTCACTGAAATTCGTGTAGCTGGCTATTCATTGAAAATACCCTCCCCAAGCCCGCTCTTCATCAAGCTAGGACCACTCTAACCGTTAGGCCTTTGGCTCACAGGTTTAACAGAAGCTAAGTGGGATGAATCCTTGCTCAAAGTTATTATTGCTCCCAATCATTAAATGGCAATAATTATTTGTGAAATCATTACGCCCTGTAGCTCAGTGGTTAGAGCATTTTTCACCTCGCAAGCAAGAGTCTTTGATTCAATTCCCGGCAGAGCGAAACCTTGAGCAAGTTTCCTTATGACACATGCCTGATAATAATCCTTAAAGAAAAAAACAATGTTCACTTCAATCCACGACTTTGTGTGGGATACTATTGTGAGCAATCGGCTGCCGCGTTTCGTCCACAAATATACAATACATTCACTTTGGACTATATTCTAAGCGCTATATTTTAAGCGCTCTGAGACGCCATTCGGCATCGAGGGCGCTATATAAATCGAAGTTGTTATTCTGTGAAGCGTTGTGAGACATCTAGAAGACATGAAAAGTGCTATATCAAATGCAAGAATTATCATTAATACTAAGAATTAATTGCAGAAATAATTTGTTTATCGGTGCTCTGATTCGGAAAGCAGGTTTTATATTGCTGCCAGATTTAAATGTATTAAATTCACAGGAACCACACATAGGAATATTTAAATGAAAATAACTACCCTCGGGGGAGGGGAGGACATGAGCTTAGAATGATGGGTACAGTTATGCTGACACCCAGGAAATACTGTAGGAGCAGTGGGATGAGTCAAGTAAAAGCAATGAGCAGTGAGCCAGGCTGGGAGTTATTAATAATAATAATACTTGCATTTTATATGGAGCTTTCATGTCTTCTGGACATCTCAAAGCGCTTCATAGAATCCTGTAGACCTGTTGTGAATTTGTCCTGCAAAATTTACAGGAGCTTTCTTCCCCACTGTCAAATTCCACATAAAGACCTTGCTTTTTGATCCTGCTTACGGTCACCTCTCCCCTGGGGTCAGACTCTGCCACTGTTAAGTGCTTGAGGACACTACCCTGGAGCGTGATGAGCGCAATATAAATGCAAGTTGTTGTTGTCCTTGAGATTACACCAGTGTAACAGAAGATTTCTTTTAGCACATTACTATCTAAATAAAAAGTTATTTGGTCATTGGCACGTAAACCCTGTGTTATTGACTTACTGGATTGGCCTCTACATGTGACTAGCTCTTTCCTGCTCAGCTAAGCACAAAATGTCCTTTGAGCATGAAAACTCAAAAAAGGTTTAAGTTAAGTTACACAATCAATAAAGCGAACTGATGTCAGCTATTCTGGACTGATGGTGCCGCATTGCACAACAACAACAAAATTACATTTATAGATCGTCTTTCACGTCGGAAAGACGTCCCAAGGCACAATGTCGTGGTATACATGGAATTTATTTTAATTCTTAAGGAGACAAGTCGTTGTTGGGCAGCTTTCACCTCTGGGAATTGGACTTAAATTCAGTGCAGACAGATGGGATAAAAGTCTCTTCTGATAGCTGTTAAACGGCCCTAATGAAATGAGTCTGGACAGCCTCAATCAATTTCCCCAGGGGATACAAGTTCACAGCACAAGACTGTCTGTAATTGAGCCCTAATTGGGCAATCACACTTATATATCTCATTTAGGCTGTGTAACTGGTGGAAGACTCCTTTCTCCACACTGGGTACTAACAGGATATCATTAGAGCTATTCCTATTTGGATTGCATTTGTAAGGAAACTCATTTCACTGTAAAATGATGTGCAAGTGCCCAGACTGTAAAAAATACACCATTTTGTATATCTAAAATTCACACACAAACAGTGTGATACAAATATCCTAATTTCAAGAGAATTAAATACAAATAAAAGAGGATGTACTAAGTATGGTAAATCCAACCTAGTCTCAGACATTTCTGATATGTAATACCAGCAACAGAGCAGTGTAAATCACAGGATCACATGATTAACTTGATTGATAAAGGCTCAGTCCATTTGATGTTATTCCTCCAGAAAACCCACCCTTCAATCGCAGTATCAACCTGATTTTTAAATGTCCAATTTCCAGGCCCTTTCTGGTAACCTGTTCCAGTAACAACAAAAAACTTGGATTTATATAGCACCCTCCACGCCACACGGCATCTCAGAGCGCTTCCCAAAAACGGAACCTGGGGCTGAGCCAAGGGGAGAGGGGAGAACGTGATCAAAAGTGCAATCGAAAATAAAGGTCTAAAGCTGAGACCTGAAAGTAGCAAGAGAGGTAGTGAGGCATCGGGAGATCCAGAGCTCTTGAAATCGATCCTCTAAAGGTCAGGGAGCCAGTGCAGTCTGGCAGGACTAGGGTAATCGGGGAGCGAAGTTTGGTACGGGTAAGAATGCAGGCGGCAGAATTTTGGATGACCTGGATTGTATGAATGGTAGCGGAGGGTAGATCGGCAAGGAGGGCATTGGAATAGTCCAGCCAAGAGGTGATAAAGGCATGGACCAGGGTTTTGGCGGCTTTTGGGATGAGATATTGGCTAGTCACACTCTAGAGTTGTAATGTTTGAAATATAGAGTAAAAATGTATTGCCTTAATTGGAATGCATCATAATAATGTACGTATTTTTGGAGCAAAGTTCCTGTGAGCACGATACCTAATTGCCAAAATCTTCTGATTAAGAAATCATGTTAGAAATTGCCTTGTTTAAGAGGCCATTAAGAAATAACTTATATAGGTATCTAAACAGTATACAAAATCTTTTGTCTAAAAGATTCATACACGCCAGTTAAATTTTATTTTTAATATAATACAGATTTACAGTTATATAGCACCTTTCACATTGGGAGAATATTGCAAGGCAGTTGACAGACTTGCTTTGGCACCTGAGCTGAGGGTGTGAGCCAAATGGGTGGGGAGGGAAGGGTGATCAAAGGTGCGATCAAAAAGGAAAGCTTTGATGGTAGAGTAGTAGTATTGATTAATATCATAAATAGGTATTAATATTAATTGTTTATTATAATTTGACATAAGAATATTAATATTACTATTGGTAATAATATATTAATTGTAATGTATACCATCATTTCAGTCCCCAATTGCATTACATCTTGTGAACACAAGGGGATGAAATTCTGCTGGTTAGTAATTCACCGAATGAAATTATGGTTGTAAATATAGAGAGAAGAGAAATTCTGTTAGACGTGTACATCATAGAATCATAGAATCTTACGGCACAAAAGGAGGCCATTCGGCCCATCGAGTCTTTAAAAAGAGCAATTTAATCCCACTCCCCGGCTCTCTCCCCATAACCTCGCAAACCTGTCCTCCCCAAATAAATGTCTACCTCTCTTTTAAAAGTTGTTATCGAATCGGCCTCCACCACCTTTTCAGGCAATGCAGATTCGAACAACTCGCTGAGTGAAAAAAATTCTCCGCACCTTCCCTCCCCTCTGCTTTATTTAAAACTATTTTAAATCTGTGACCACAAGTCATTGATACGCCCACTAGCGGAAACAGTTTTTCCCTATCTGCTCTGTCAAATCCCCTCATGATCTTAAAAACCTCTATTAGGTCTCCTCGCAACCTTCTCTGTTCCAATGTGAATAAACCTAGCCTCTCTAGCCTTTCCTCATAGCTGAAGTCCCTCATTCTTGGTACCATCCTAGTAAATCTCCTCTGCACCCTTTCCAATGCCTTAACATCCTTCCTAAAGTGTGGTGACCAGAATTGTACACAGTACTTTAGCTGAGGCCTAACCAAAGTTTTATAGAGTTTAGTCAGAACTTTCTGACTTTTGTACTCTATGCCCCTATTTATAAAGCCTAGTATCCAAGTAAACATTATACATAAGTATACATTAAAGTATACTAGTATACATTAAAGCCTAGTTTACATCGTCAAATAGACTTAGATAATTTGCTGAAAGAAAGAGTTTAAAAACAATCTGGGTTTCTATATTCAACAGTGAGTCTTGCCCCTGCTGTTTCATACTGTACACAGTTTTACTGTTGAGAGATAAACTGTAATATAACAATTTCTCAGAAGTGGCAGATAATCTTACTTGCTGCTTCCATTGTGAATGGTTCTCCAGATGACAAACAAATGGTCCCAAACTAAATCACTTTTCTAAAACATGAATCCACTATTTAATCCACTATCCACATTATTGTGCTGTGAAATTTATTGAATATAGAATCCATAGGAAAGACCCACAAGAAATAAAAAGATGACAAAAGCAACATGATGGTGATTAATCACAACATCATTCGGCTGAGAATATTGGAAGGAAAAGGAAGGTAAGAAGTACCAGACTGTAACATGCCTTGATGGAGCAGAACTTCAAATATTGCGTACAATATTGAAAATCAATTTCACAGTAAAGAAAAGATCTACAACAACTCTCAAAATACCATGCCTTTTCAGTAATTCCCAAGGTAGGGATCAATAGGATTCTGGATTCAAATCTTCTGAGATAGCAGTAAATGGCCAAGTGTGTGTTCAGGTCTCAACTCATTTGTACTCACTGTCAGAATAGAGAGCAATTCCTCCACACTGCAATCCGCTTTCATTCGTTCCTTGAACATTCGCACAGTTGGATGTTTCAGGTAATAATAAGAGGCGATGCGGCCAAAATCCAACGGCTGGAGGCTCCTGTTGTCCTGTGAGACACAAGTGTGCATCATTAGAGGATAACACCAAAAGCTGCAAGAAACAATGCATTGGCAATTAAGTCTGGACACATTTAAAAAAAAACTTGATATCAACAAACAGCTGACACTATAAAAGGAGTATTAGGTGAACGCCTCACTGAGCATAGGGGAATGTGTTTTAAAAATGAATGCTTAGGAACAAGCACTTGATTTTTTTTTAGACCATTCCATGAATTGCAATGTTGCGAAATGATTTGCAGTTTAATTTCAAGCATGATTCACCAACTTTAAAGGAGCATTTAATGATTCTGACACTACAGATAGAACCTTAAAACTAATTGTGGAGTTGTGAATTGAGTAGTTTTCTGTGGCGGGGGGCAGAGGGAGTGATGGAGAGAGAGAGAAGAAATGCTGTATTTGTTAACTACAAACACAGAAAATACAATTGCTTTGTATCCTATTCTATCTTTACACCAGGTTTGGAGCTCAGCACTCCAGTTCATGCAGATTGTTTTCCCTCAGCCTTTTCATCAATAAACTGGCACCATGCTCATATCTAACTTGGTGATCGCCTTTGATTTTTAAATGTTATTTATAATAAATCTTGCATTTGATATAGCGCTTTATTACATCTCAAAGCACTTCACAAGATTCACTTCACAAGATTTGAATCCCGATGTGAAAGGCACTATATAAATGTAAATGTGTATTTGTTTATTTGTAATGCAACAGCGAAATTGGGCACAGCAATGTCCCCCACAAATAGTCATGAAGTGAATAACCAATTTTATTTGGAGTATTGTTGGATAGCCTACTCAAAGTAATCTTTAGTCTCACCTGAAGGCCGGCACTTCCGACAATTTCATGCTCCCCCACCATTGCACTGGAGTGTCATGTCTAGGCATCCCCCCCACCCCCAGTCAAATAGCATGCCAGCATTTACTATCTGCACTCGCACATAAAAAAATGATCAATTAAGGGTATGAGGAGGAAATTATGGGAAGTGAAAGCATTGGAAAGTAAGAATGAACTGAAGGAGACAATTTAGCCCATTGAGCCTGTTTCTCTAGTTTATTGAGGTGTTTTAAACCCAATGTCCTTTTGCCATCACCCTTAATATCACTAGTACCAATGTGTCTGGCTATCTCTCTTTTGAACAGGGTTTCCTACCTTAAATATCTAGTGATTCATACTAAAACCTTAGGTTGGTGATTCTAAGTTAACAATGAAAGTGCTTGGCAGTCACGTCTAAACATCCGTTTTGATCTTCCTTTTTTAAAAAAAACTTTAAACTCCTGCCAATGTTGGGATTCGTATATAATGCCACCGTACTTATCACTTCATCTTAAACAACACAAAGATTTTTAGCACTTGAGTTCACAAAAGTCAACTTTACCTCTCCTACTGCAATACAATATGAACATTCCAGATTCATGAGACACTTCTCCACGAGGTTCGAAAGGTATTTATTGATGGTGTCATGGTTCACGTCGTCCAAGCTGTAATAGCTGAAAATTATTTTTAAAAATGTAATCAACAACAACAACAACTTCGATTTATTATAGCGCCCTCCACTTCGGGCGGCGTCTCTATAGCGGATCCCAGTATAATCAATATAAAGAATACATGTTTTTTTTAACTTAATTCCCCAACTCAAATCAATATTGTTTAATCCATAACTGACCTAAAGGAGAGAACTACCATCAATTTGATTTTGGTCTGATTATAATAATTGTAAAGTTATGCACCTAGTAAAAAGATCAACTTCTAATCTTATGAGCAGCAAATCTGCCGAATGTCTTTTTCTGACAATTCTATCACAGGCAACAACAACCTTGTTTATGCCATATACAGTAAAGTCACAAAGTTAAGTGTATTTCATGTACCAAAGCAAATCGCAGGATTTACTGTAAAGTGTAATGATTACCGGTACATATTTTCCAGACGATTGTGACAGCCAATGTGTATGGAGCAATGTAACATAAACAGCAATGAAATAAATTACCAAATTTATTTGTAGATTTGCGGTCAGAATACTAGGAGAAACTATATTTCTTTCTAAATAGTGGTATGGGAAATTTAAATGAAAGTTAGTTAGAACCTCGGTTTAACGTCTCATCTGAACGACAGCAATTCTAGTAATGCAGCCACTGATACAAAAGGGTAAAAAAGGTTCATTGAACATTTACTTGCACCTAAGTGTGATCTCTTTTGATCTCTAATGTACAACACATTTGTATCATGGGGGTATCAATACATTGATTGAATTGAGCAGGTTTTCACAATTCGATTCTCACTTAAATCTTTTAACTTCAATTTATAATAGGAACCACCCACCCTATCCCATCTTAACAACCCTTTCAAGACTGGCTGTTCTGTAGCAAAAATCAGGAAAAGGGTGAAACAAAGGAGAGATTGATGAAGTTACAACAGGTTCTGTCAGAAATGTATTTTTGAAAGCTTAGACTGCAATGCAACAGCTGAAGATTGCACTGGAGATTTTTCAGTGAGTTCAACTCTTGTAACCCATTTTGAGGATTTTAATACCAAATAATTAAACCAACATGTGGTGTTTGCTGCTAGAGCTCTATTCTGCCAGCAGCATTTTGATCGGCAACTGACTAATGGTTTTCTAAACTTTGTAAAGGTAGGGGGGTCAACAAGCTAAACGTTTTGAACTTGAGGTCTCCTGAAGAATCTTATTGAAATATGAGTCTATCTTTCTCTTTCAGATGCTTACATAGTTACAAAGACCGTACAGCACAGAAACAGGCCCTTCGGTCCAACAAGTCTATATTGCCATTTATACGCCACAATGCGTCTTCACATACTCTTACTCCCACGTGTTTCTATTCCCTTCTTCTTCATACGTCAATATAGCTTCCTCTTGAATTCATCTATGCTATCTAATTGAACTGGGCAGTGAGCCCCACATTCTCAGTATCCTCTGTAAGTGAACAATATCCAGCAGTTTTTGCTTTTAATCTCACATCTGTAGGTTACACACTGTTGGAACAGTTCCTCACATTACCACTGTCCCACACTATAATGACACAATTTGTCTCTCAGTACCATCACTGGAAAGAATTGTGAGCAAACATATACCAATCATCAGTACTGCATCCTCCCATCAGCTCTCTACCACGCCTTCCACCCCCCCACCACTGTCACCTATTATTACTCCATAACAGAAAGCCACCTCTTGAAACAAATGCTAGCAGCAAGCCTCAGAAAAATTCCTCTTCAGCAGAAAATTAACGCTGTACTGCAACCCCAATTGTGAACTTGATATGTGCTGGTACAAGGGCAATATTTTTTAATCTACAAAAGTGCTATGTTAGTTACCCAGTCATTAAAAAAGCGAGAACACAGTAACTGAGCCATCAATCTAAACCTACCATTAGTTTTTGAATAAAATCTCCTAAAACACCCAGAGGCAGCTAAGCTTATACTGGAGTAAAATTGCTACCATATTTCTCCACAGAGTAATCTGTTCTGATTTTGCAGGGAGTGAAATTGGAGCTATATTAAGATTTACGTATGTTTCAGTCAACACAGTTGTCTGCAAAGCAGTGGCCTGAATTCCTATTGACCTATTTTGATGCTGCAACAACTGAACCGATCTTTTCTTTAAAAACTCTTTTGGATTTTACAGTTTGCTGTTAATATTTGTCTTTTGGAGGTTTACACTGTACCAATTGTATTATAAGAGAATATTTACGGAACACTGAAAGACTTGCTAACTTTAATTAAGAGCGGAGAATAGGAAAATCATTTTAAAAAAGATTATCTGCCATTTCTAAATAATTTTCATAAATCCTATGATATATTGAAACCACAAAATTGGATCTAATTTGAAAATAATTTCTAACAATAAATTATTAAGATAGACTGAGGCTCAAACAAGGAATTCTCATTGGTACAGGAGTGCATTACAGAAACTCACGGGAATTCTATAATCACTTTTGCATGCATGGGAGCAGGTTTCTGTGGGTCAACATGACGCATTTCCTGCAACTAGCAGAACTGCCATTAACGAGTGAGTGCATATTAACGAACGGTGATATAAATTGCTACGGATTAGGGCTCAGTGTTGCTTAGTTGTTAGAAAGAAGAAAAATGCTGCAGAGAGCTTTGGCAGAACATGATTTGAAATGGACAGATTTCCTTTGGAGGTTTGGATTTTAAAACAACATTACAATTTTATGGAAAGTGACTGTAACAGGATGCTCTTTGCAACCTTGGCTTCTGAGGATCATTTACTGGCCGTTCTTTAGTTAGCAGTAATCTGACCAGTCCCTTCGGACAACCATTTCATTGTATACCCCAGGAATAGACTAATTGACTTGTCTTTTCCATCCCTTTGGATAGACATTTTATCGTACACCCTGGTAACAGACTAATTGACTTGTCAGAAGCTTCAATTTAAAAAGCTCGCCTCACAGGGTTCCCCAGCATAAGGCTCATAACCTGCACACAAGCAGGACTGAATATTTACACTGCTGTTAATAGGTGCTGAGATGTTAAATGATTCTAATAGCTAGGGGCGTACTGAGAGAGCCAGCGGGATCAGAATTATAGCCTGTTTGAACACAACAATTACTTGTCCCACGAGAGAAGTAAAAATCAGAGGCAGTTTTATACTAATAGCTGCTTGCACATGGGGTAGACTGGCTAACTTCCATTTGTATGCCTTCTGGGAAACATAGGGAACAACTCCCTCTGGTACCATAAATATGTATAATCTAAATTTTAAATAACATACCTATAAAACCATCAACGCAGTATTATCTATGCAGTGATTTCATTACTTGTTCTGGATTTAACAGGAAGGTTTTGTGAAGAACAGTAAAGCTTAATGTGTGTTGTTTTCAGAGAATTGGGAGCAGGGCAACTGGAATGAGGAAAACAGAGAGTAAGAATGATCTGCCTTAGATTTATGGAAGAAACGTCAAGTCAGTGCCTTTCACCAATGCACTGTACAAAATTTCAGAGGCATCTTTCACAGATCCAGACAAAAAACAGGAGTTTTAAAAAAACGGTGGTGCAGCACATTGAAGACCAACTTCCTATTATGATTCCCCTAAGGTGAATTCTAAGATCTCAGGCAAGCTGTAGCAAGATGCAAAATGGAGGCCAACTACTCCCATATCCACAGAGAAGTCATCCAGTCAGTATCAGACAATTCCATGTGATGTCTAGTTATAGAGTAGGTTTGACAGACCAGGCAGCATTGCTCACTCTCATGGTCAGCCATGGTGTATGGCAAATAAGAATAAGGAGAATAGTTTTATTTTTTTTAAATGAACAAAGTCATCTGTTTGTTAGATTTTGTTGTGCAAACACACCATTCCATTAAAAAGGACTCCAAAATGTGTTGATATATGCTGTGGTACTGGCCAGGAAGGCGTAGCTTCGTTCATGTGGGGTTGGCTGTTGTTGTATTGGTGAGTGGATTTTTGTTGGCCTCTGTACCCAGGACGAGAGAGGAGGGGACAATTCAGTGATCTCAAATGGAATGTCAGATGAGGATAACACTGGGTCTAGTTTTGATGCCCTCCCAAGTCTGGGATAACTTGCCCCAATATGCTGTCTGGACTAACGCGTGAAGATTGGTCACTGGGGCAAGGTAACGGAAAGCTGTAATCATACGCCAAAATTAGCCAATGCCTTCAGGAGAGGAAATCACAAAAGTGGGATTAAGGGGTTAAAACAAATATCTGAAATATGGGCTGAAATCTTATGTGGCAGTTCCAGGGAAGAAAAAAAATAATTTATAGAAACTAGTAAAGTAGTAAAAGTTTGGACGATCACCAACCTGTTACAATTGTATGAAAGCTACAGGGAATTTGTAAAGCAATCCTTTACAGGAAACAGCTTTGGGATGCATAAATTACATGCTGACTGCACCAGAAGACTTTGGTGAGTGAGAGAATGGAGAGTGGCTGAGGGAAAATAAAGGAAAGTACGCACACATGCTCGAGTGAGAAAGAGCAAAGTTCAAACAGAATCTATTTTTTTTAAAAGAAGAGAAAAACTGGGAAATTAATACAGGGGATACTGAAGGACAAAAGGCCACAGTTAAATGGATCAACGTTCGACAGATAAACATTCTCAATTGTAGCTTCTGCATTAGTCAAGTCTATAGAGTATTCCGTAATAACATTCAAACATAGTGTTTTAATTAGCCTGCCTCTGTACAATGCAGTGATGAAACTAATAATTAGGCAATCTCACTAGAATTAGAACATAATGAGTTACAAACCTGCAGCAGGATGTTGCAGATGAGCTCAAAACATCTGCGCCAGGTGCACAAATGCAAGTTTAGATTGTTTAATAGAAGACAAATAAATGTCCCATATGTTGTACATATCACCTCTGCTCTTTCCTCAATCACTACAGCACCAGGTTTCAAAAATTTATTTCACTGAGATTACCGGGTAAGGTTGACTAAATGAAGGCCAAACATGGAGTCCTGTAGGTCGGTGGTTTGAGCAGAGAAACCTGGGTTTGATTCAAGGCAGGGCAAAACCTTGCCCGAGTTTCCTTACTCCACATGCCTCCGTTTACCTTTGCACTAAGTAGGAACCCGGTTATTAGTCGATCGGTGGTTCGCTTTTCCGGGGGTAATAATTCCTTAAAAAAATTATAATTGATCACTCAATCCACAACTCTTTATGGGACACTCCTGTGTGCAATTGGTTTCTGTGTTTCTCCCATAAAATATACAATCAATTCACTTTACAGTATATTCTGTGAAATTCTTTGAGACGTCTCAAATAGGTGATAAGGTGCTACATCATTTGCATGGATTATTATTATTAGATCACTCCTCCATGTTTCAGACGTTTAGGTGTTAAATTTGGGCTTTTTATATTTTGATAGTGATCTCAGCTGTTAAATTTCTGAATTTATACATTTTAACAAATAAATGAGATTTTGGATACTTTCAGTGATTTGATAAGGACAATCCTAGAAAAAGTGAGACTATTTATATTTTTAAATGAGACTTAACTATAAAAATTAAAGAACCCATTACTGTATTATCATTTCCCTCTCTCTCCCCATTCTCAATCCATGACTGTTTGTGGGACTCTGTTGTGAGCAATTGGCTGCCACATTTCGCCCACAATATATCGGTCAACACCAACAAAATTACATTTGTATAGCGCCTTTCACGTCGGGAGGATGCCTCAAGGCGTTGGACAGTCAATGTTTCAGACCCGAGCTGGGTCGGGATTGGGGAAGGTGGAGAAAAAGGAGGGGATTTGGGGTGACCGATGGGACCACTTTCAATTCA
Organism: Hydrolagus colliei; assembly: GCA_035084275.1. NCBI lineage: Eukaryota > Metazoa > Chordata > Chondrichthyes > Chimaeriformes > Chimaeridae > Hydrolagus > Hydrolagus colliei. Next base: position 53,882,559 of record CM068744.1, read on the forward strand.
CTTTACAGTAGGTATATGCTGTGAAGTGCTTTGAGACATCCTAACGATATCAGGTGCAAAATCAAATTAAGGATTATTATTATTGCTGCATGCAAATTATCTCCTGCAGTCACTCAAAAAATACACAATATTCTTTTTTGCAACATTCTTTGCACAATATCATGTGAAGCACTTTAAAATATGAAAGGCACAATATCAAATGTAAAGATGATTATTATTGTTTGAGACATTTAAAAGTCGTTTTCAGAAAACTGCTTGTTCGCTAAGGAATAATTCTTCTGAGTTAAAGAGAATATCACCTGAAAGCAAATGGAAATAAGAGAGTGGAAATATGGTTAAAAGTTGACGATTAGAAACAACAGATGGACAATGTATGTGAACAGTCGGCAGAAGATACAGTGATATTAAAGACAAGAAAGCACAAGGGCAGGACTGGTCAGATGATCTGAATATAAGGTTAAATGGGCATTTCTCGTGTTTAATGGGAGAAAGGAAATCTGAAGTTATATCCAAATAGAAAAGGATCTGCTCAAAACTGAAGTTGCAAGAGTATAAACAATGTAGAAGTAAATAGCAGTAGTCGGTACCATGTTTAAGAAATTCTGATGACTTCCTCATTGACCTGAGCACTGAATAAACGATGATCCGAATTGCCATCAGTAGAAGCACGAACACAGCCTGTGGTGCTATGAGCAGGATACGTTTGCTAAGTTGTCTGGTTGAGCAATGCCACTTCCTTTTAGCAAATAGGATGTGAGGTAATGATTTAAAGTGAGAGTAATTTGGGGGGTAGAAGTATTTCGCTTTTGAATTACTTACTACCCAACTACAGTAATGGTCATATTTAATTAACACTGAGACACAACATAATGGAGGTTCCTTAAAATAAATCACCGTGAGGCAGAGATCTATACAGGAGTAACGCACTGGCAATGCATTTATCCTCGAGTCCTTTACAAAATACAATACAAATTAAAAGTATAGTGGCTTTCACAAAGGGAGGATGTCCTTTTAGGTAGGACGCATCATCAACACCAATCCCTTAGAAGGATTAAACCTGAAACATTTACCAATCTTTCTCTTTCCAAATCTCTGCCTTTTCAGGTTTTAATCCTACAATGTTGTTCTGTAGGGATCCTCGAGTTCAAGACTGCTCCGTGATCTGAGATAGCTTTGCTGGAGGCACCAAGCTGACCAGATAGAGGCGAGTTAATGAATTAGTGCTGTCGACAATTAGTTCTGATTTTTATGATGAAAGACAGAAAAACACATTGCCAATGAATTGCACCTGCAGAACCTGTGAATGTTCTCCTCACATCGCTTGGTGACTTGTTTTTCAGGAAACCCCATTATGTATTTTCAAAATTTTAATTAAAGGAAACCATTACTGTAGTTAGTGTCCTCGGGAGTAGATGCATAATGAATCACACCATGTACTTGCAGGAGTTACAAAAGGGACTGGTTCAGAATAACTCACCAAAGTAAACATTTCTTTATCAGCCGGTTGAATGTCTGATATATGCGGAAACCCATCACCATGTTTCAGTAACAAAAATTATCGATATATCGAAAAATTATCGATATATCGAAAAAATCGGAATGCGCGTGCACTGAACTACAAGACCCAGAATGCTCATCTCTATACACAATGCACAGACCGAGATGCAAGCCGCCATATTGTATTCATAGTCCTCGAATACAATATACAGGTATGCAAGGGGTGGGGGGGGAGACAGACGGGGTAGGGGGAGAGACGGCGGGGGGAGGGGGAGGAGAGAGAGACGGGGGGGCAGAGAGACGGGGAGGAGGGGGAAGAGAGACGGGGAGGAGGGGAGAGAGACGGAGGGGGGGAGAGGAGACGGGGGGGGATGTGATACTAGATACAGACAGACGGACGGACGGACAGACAGACAGATAGATAGAGATGGTGGGGGGGGGGTGGGGATGTGAGAGAGGAGAGAGACACAGACAGAAAAACACAGAGATGGAGAGAGTGACTGTGAGAGAAACAGAGAGATATTTACCTCCTGAGGAGATAGGCCCCGAATGCGCGCACACCTCCGAATGCGCGTGCATGCGCAGTACGAAAACCCCGAAAATATCGATATATCGGTATATCTCGATATGAGCCCGTCAATATATTGAAATCGGAAAATTTCCATATCGACGGACCCTACAAATCAGTATGAATTGTAATTTAGTGATTTGTATGGTATGGATAGTTATAATCCACATCACCTTTAAAGCCCTCCATGTCCTTGCCCCACCCTACCTCTGCGACCTACTAACCCCCTACTAATCTGTCCGCTCCCTCCGCTCAGTGGCTCTGGCCTGCTCCATGCCCCCTACCCACCTGCTCCACCATCTGTGAGCGAGCCTTCAGCCACCCTGCTTCCAACCTTTGGAATTCCATCTTCAGTCCCTCCGCCTTGCCCTGTCCTTCGCCTCCTTCAAGTCCCGCCTCAAGACCCTCCTCTTTGATGGTGCCATCGGTCACCCCCTTCCCCTCCCTTCCCTCCATCGTCCCCGATCCCGACCCAGCTCGGGTATGAAACATTGACTGTCAAGGGCCTTGCGACTGCCTCCCCAAAGGCGTTAAGCAAATGTTATTTTTTTGTTGTTGTTGATTTACCCTTTTTTGCAAGTTATCTTGGCATCTCCAATCACACAGTATTCCATTGCTTAGAAACTGAGCTGGCAGACTATTTGTAGCCAATGTTACTTTGAATAGTGTAAGATTTTGGGCTGTCTCACTTTTGGATTTTCCCATTCCCTTCCCTGAGACGTCTGCCCACACTAGGCACCCACACACAGTGGGAACTTCAACAATCCAAAACACCGTGCACCAATGTATTGCAAGACTGCATTGAGTGAGAAAGCAGTAATCATTTACCTATAAAATGATGCAATTTAGGCAATTTGTTTGAAAAAGTTCTCATTTATCAGCAATAATATATTCTAGAGGAGTTTGGGACCACTGTGCAAGTGCTTCTTGGCACAGGAGCACATTGCTGGAATGCTCCAGAAAATTTGAAGTAGTTCTGGAACTATTCCCACCCAAAATAGTTAAAGGAAAATAAATGTAGAAGACTATGCACATTATCCACTAAGTAAAACAGTTATCCAGGGAGTCAGATAACGACTGGTCTCATGGTAATGTTTAGAAAACTTAGAACGACAAAAGGATCTGACCCGATCTGGCCACAGCCAACAACCCATTCTTTTGCATTAGCTCAGTATTGGCTACGATTGAAATAAACTTTGGGGAATTCAAGATCTTTGCTGTACTTTACAGAAATAACAGCATAAAATAGCTTGTTGAAGTAGAAATATTTTAAGCAAATGGCACAAGCTGGCTCTCACACCCATAAGACTAACGTTAGTACAGAAAGTTCAGCCAGTAAAATGTTTAATCTACATTTAATGTTGTAATTTTCCAGCTCAACTGCCTAACCAGCGCTGGAGCACTTTGTGGCGTCTTCCCAATGTGAAAGAAGCTATATAAATATCAATTGTATTATAAAGTTTCGCCTACAAGTATACAGTCAATTCACTTTACAGTATATTCTGTGCAGTGCTTTGAGACATCTAGAAAACGTGAAAAGCGCTATATCAAATGCAAGATTTATTATTATTACGAAAATGCAGGCTGATAATGTATCAGCCTAAAGAGGTACAATAAATGAAATCCTCTTATCTCATCTGACAGTTATGCAAAAAGAGAAGTTACCACACTGGAACGCTTTGCAACTCAAAGCAGATGCCACTTCTGTTCCTTTAAGCTAATTCTCTTCAGATGATAAAATCCTTTAAGATCCAGAAGGACAAGATTCCCATCTTGCACATTTGGCAACTAAAATTTATCTGCCAGAGACCAGTTGCTAAACAACAACAAAAAAACTTTGTATAGCGCCTTTCACGTCCGGAGGATGTCCTAATGAGCTGGACAGTCAGTGTTTCAGACCTGAGCTGGGGTCAGGATTGGGGAGGGTGGAGGGAAGGGAGGGGAAGGGGGGTGATAGATGGCACGGTCGAAGACCATGTGGACAGATGCCTATATATCAATACATGTATCTTTGTGTTGGTTCTTATGATTCAATCAAACCAGAGGCTGAAAAACACAGCATTCGATGTGACTTTTCAGTCCTGGCAATGCCCAATTGTTAACTAGTTGCATATAGGTGAACACTCTGCTCCTCTTTCAAGTCTGGTGACATTGGATCTTGCAAGATCTGCACAATAGACTCCAGGGAACAATTAATTTCAAAATGAATGTCTTAACAAAGTGTTATTTTTCTTGAAACACACTGTCACTACTCTTGTGGAACATTTTTATGGTTCAATATTGCAATACTGAATGCAAGGATTATTATTATTTGATAACACTCACAATTCATTTAAATGACAATTTTTAAATATGCGGTTTATATATTCTTCAGCATCAAATGCCCGAGATACTGGAGATATTCAGTTATATTGGAAAAATGTGTAACATCTTATAAATTTATTTATTAGCGTGTAATAATAATCCTTGCATTGCATTATAGTGCCTTGACTATGCAAGTTCCCTGCGTGTCGGCCTCCTAAACTCCTCGTTCCGTAGGCTGCAGATCATCCAGAACTCGGCAGCCCATGTCCTCTCCCATAGAGAGGTTCAGTGACTCTATCACCCCCATCCTCACTGACTTCACTGGCTTTCCATCACATATAGGTTACAGTTCAGGATCCTGGTCCTCATTTTGAAAGCCCTCCATGACCTCGCTCTACCCTACCTCTGCAAACTCCCAACCCCCTGCTCCGGCTTGGAGTCTATGTTGCAAGTTTCACAAAATCCATACATTCTGAAGATACTGGGCAATGGAGTCATTTCTACAAATATTCATTTATGACTTTGTTTTGACACCCCTTACCTCACCCCCCAACCTTGGTGGGCGGGCCTTCAACCATTCTGCTTCCACCCTCAGGAACTCCATCCCAAAGTCCCTCTGCCTTGCTCCCTCCCTTGCCTCCTTCAAGACCCACCTCAATGCCTTCCTCTTCGACTGTGCTTTTGATTACCTTGCTTCCCCCACCTGCCATCCACCCTCCCGAACCCGGCCCCCAGCTTGGGTCCAAAGCACTGAGTGTCCAGCACCTCCCACGGACGTCCTCCCGATGTGAACGGTCCTATACAAATGTAATTTTGTTGTTGTTATTATCTTCTAGAGATCTCAAAGTGCTTCACAGAATATACTGTAAAGTTAATCAACTGTATATTTTGTGAGTGAAATGGTTCCAATTTACAATAATCTTTTTATTCTGGCTGGGTGTAAACTGTATGGTGTGGTACAAAAATTATAAAATTAGCCAAAACAACAACAATAACAAAATTATATTTATAGAGTGCCTTTCACGTCGGTAGTGCATCCCAAAAGAGTACACACCGTGGATTTCCAGAGTCAAGAGCATTCCTCCATTCTGTTATATTGATTATTTCTAGGGTCCGGCGATATATCGATATATCGCTAAAACCCGATATAATTTTCATATCGATACGCCGATATAGGCATTTCAAAAATATCGCTAAATCGAAAAGTCGATATATTGAGGTAAAAAATCGGAATTCGCGCACACTGAACTACAAGACCCAGAATGCTCATCTCTATACATAATGCACAGACCGAGGTGCAAAGCCGTCATATTGTATTCATAGTCCTCGAATACAATATACAGGTATGCAAGGGGTGGGGGGGGGGGGGGGTGGGAGAGAAGGCTGGAGGGTGGGGTGAGGGGGAGAGAGACGGCTGGAGGGGGGTAGTGGGGGAGAGAGACGGCTGGGGGGAGTGGGGGGGAGAGAGACGGCTGGGGGGGTGGGGGGGGAGAGACGGGGTGGATGTGATAATATACAGATAGAGATGGGGGGGATGTGAGAGAGACACAGAGACACAGACAGAAAAACTCAGAGATGGAGAGAGCGAGAGACACAGAGAGAGAAATATATTTACCTCCTAAGGAGATAGGCCCCGAGTGCGCGTGCACCCGGAATGCACGCGCACTCAGAATGCGTGAGCCGCGCGCGCATGCGCAGTACGAAAAACCCGAAAATATCGATATTTCGGTATATCTCGATATGAGCCCATCGATATATCTAAATCTGAAAATTTCCATATCGACGGACCCTAATTATTTCCCTTCAAAAAGTACAGTACAGTACTGGTGTTAATTAACATTTGCTGTCTGTTTCTTAAAAAAATCTAATTTTTATCATTAAAAAATGCATTACATCTACTTTGGAAACTGTCCGTATGTTATCTTCAGATGAGTTTAGACAATAAATTACAGTTTATGGTGGAAATAATCTAAAAGCAGAATATGGTGCAAATATGGAATAATTCAAAAAACTATTTAAAGCATTACTTTAGTAAAAATCCTAATTCTAAAATCAAGAGAAAACCTGGTAAGCTTGAGTATTGAATACACATTACAGTCGGCCCAGCTTTGGTTTAATACCCGTGAAATTGTTCACTGTCAGCCACCCCTGGGTAATGTGTCATTCTGGGTTTTGGAACATATTTAAACCAGGGCCACGAACACCCCACAGAACAATACCAGCTGCTACCAGCTCCACCCTTCCCATCATAAACCCATTACTCCTCTATCGATGTGGTTAAATGCCCATTTACAAAACTAAACAAAGGGATTCTGCTATTCAGTCCTGCAGAACCACTGGTGGCTTTCCAGACAATGCAGCTCAGTAAACAATTCTTACAGATGCCTCTCTTAATAGAGTGCCTGTGGCTGCACCAAGAGTGATGTCGCTACTGAGATTCTAATGCTGTTTTTCCTTCATGCAGTTGAACAAGGACAAAACAGAAGCCACACTCCTTGGCTCCCGTCAATGTCTTTACTCCTGTGGTTCTATATTCCTCAACCTCCTTGGACTCTCCCTCAGACTCACCGAAGCAGTGCTCAATCTGGGCATCCGGTTCGACCCCCAGCTGTGCTTCCTCCTGCATATCTCTCACTGACCAGGATTGCCTTCTTCCACCTCTGCCGCATTGCCCACCTCTGACAGTACCATACCCCAAATGCAGCTGAAACTCTTCCCCCTCTCCTCCCCCTTCCCACCACTCCGACCACCCCACTGATCGGGTCCTGACCTGATTGTTCAGCGCCTTGGGACATCCTCCCAATGTGAATGGTGCTCTAAAAATTAAATTTTGTTGTTGTTGTGCATGCGTTTGTCCTCTCTACACGAAAGGCCCTATACAAATGTAATTTTGTTGTTGTTGTTGTCGTCACTTCCCACTTGGATTACTCCAACATACACTTCGCTGGTCTGCCCAGCTCCACCATTCAAAATGTCCAGCTGATTCAGAACTGTACCGCCCATAAACTGACTTGGACCAAGCTCTGTACCCACATCTCATCAGTTCTGGCCAGTCTCCACTGGCTCACCATTAGCATATGGATCGACTTCAAGATCTTCACACTCGTGTTCAAATCCACTCGCTCCCTCACACCTCCCTACCTCTGTGACCACCTCATTCCACAATCCACCACTATTAATAATAATAATCCTTTCTTTGATGGAGTACCTTATTATGTCTTCGAGATCATAGAATCATAGAATTTTACGGCACAAAAGGAGGCCATTTGGCCTGTGCCGGCTCTTTGAAAAGAGCAAGTCAATCCCACTGCCCCGCGCTCTCTCCATAACCTAACCGACCTGTTCTCCCTAAATAAAGATTTAATTCTCTTTTAAAAGTTGTTTTTAAAAACATCGTGCCTTTTGTTTCACCCCGAACTCTTTTACCTCCCCTTCGTGTTTCACCCCTTCCCAAACACTCCCCTCCCAGCTCGGGTCACACGCCTATTGTTTAGCGCCTTGGGACGTCCTCCCGACGTGAAAGGCGCTATATAAATGTAAATTGTTGTTGTTGTTGTTGTTATCGAATCGGCCTCCGCCACCTTTTCAGGCAATGCATTCCAGATTCGAACAACCCGCTGAGTGAACAAATTTCTCCTCAGCTACTCGCTGCTTCGTTTTGAAACTATTTTAAATCTGTGACCACAAGTCACAGATTCGCCCACCAGTGGAAACAATTTTTCCTTATTCACCCTGTCGAATCCCCTCATGATTTTATAAACCTCTATTAGGTCTCCTCTCAATCTTCTCTGTTCTAAAGAGAATAAACCTAGCCTATCTAGCCTATGAGTCCCTTACTCATTTCACAGAATATACTGTAAAGTGAATTGACTGCATATTTTGTGAGAAAAACATGGCAGCCAATTCCACACAGTAGTGTCTCACAACCAGTCATGGATTAAAGTGACCAATTTATTCTTATTTTTTAAAATGGAATTATTACCCCGGAAAAGCGATCCGCCACTCGACTAACAACCGGGTTCCTAACTACTGCTGGTGAACAAAGAGGTGTGGAGTAAGGAAACTTGCCCAACATTTTACTTTGCCGGGAATCAAATCCAAGTCTCTTGTTTTTGAGGCGAATGCTCCAACCACTGAGCGACAGGACTCCACAATAAATGAAAATAAGATATCAAAGCTAAGGTTCCTTCAATGTTAAGGCATTTTGTTTCTCTATATTTACTTTATTAGCATTTATTACAGAAGCAAGAAGTTAAGAAAGATTAAGAAACGTTAAATTTGTTGAAAACTAAAGAAGTGATATATGTTAAAATATGAATATATTGAAGTCTTAAAAACCTCAAAAAGTATTAAAAAAACGTATACACATAGTATTTGCTATACGTATTCACAAGGAGGTCAAATAGCCAAGGTGGGTGTTCTTCAATAAATTTATGTACAACTTGGTCAATATTTTATATTGAGATACCCATTGTCGGTAATGATACTACCCCACTCAACTTCACCTCGGATTCACCCTTTGAAACATGCTATATGATCCATAAATTGTAATCTTACGAACGGCCAAATACCGCAAAGGGAAGACGATACGCATTATATTCAAAAAGTATGAGATCAAATTGGTCATAGGAACTTTGGCATCTGAAATTCTCTTGCATTATTACTTAATTTATACTAAGTAATAAAGGCTTTGTATCACATTGTGATTTCATTTCTTTCAGGCTTTTCCACTAAAAGACTGTACAACAACAAAATTATATTTGTAGAGTGCCTTTCCTGTCATATTGATATGATCACTGAAGTCTGCCCAATCTTGTTTTGTTTCAATTATTTATTTTTAGGTCTCATCTCTTGGATAGTGTGAATCAATAGGTTATGTATTTTCTCCATTACTCAATTTGCATGCCCGAGTCATGTTATATCTATTTGACAAGAAGGAGGAGAGTATGTAGTACAACAAAAAAAATTACATTTATATAGTGCCCTTCACATCGGGAGGAAATCCCATGGCGCTGGACAGTCAGTGCTTCAATGCTTACAACTGTGATTTATTTATCGCAATCTCATGCAAAATTCACAACTGTCAACTTTTTGTTGCAATTTATATTGATTACAGTGAAAACAAAAAGTTAAATGGTCTTTATAATCAACTGTAATGAGAACTACATCCCATCAAAACAAGCGGTCCAAGCTGAATTGCTCCAGGAGACATATTACTCATTTGTTTAAATATGGAAATGGCAGGGCTAATTGTAGCATTGGTACATCAAACAGCAACCGTGTGCTTAAGTAAACAGGTGCCAACATTACCAATGGATTCATTAAATCATGGCGTTTGTTTTCCTTAGCTACCAATATTGGCTGTTTTATTTACTTCAAAATATATCAATTATAAAACAAAACAGCAATTGTATGGTTTTCATCCGGCTTTGATTTCTTGGCAGGGAGTTTAGAGGCCAGATGCTGTAGTTTATATTGAAGTTAAAAGAAAGCAAACTACCTGTAGAACAAAGCGCACAACTATAGGCCACCTCAACCTTGTGATGTTAAATACTATGCACTGATCATAAGAATACCAGTGCGTACAGTAACCAATGGAGCATTGTTCTCCAAGACCATGATCTTCACTACCAGCTGCTCAAATAGCTGCATAATTCCATGCATGCCAATTACTTGACCCCATCAATTAACATACACTCCACTTGGTTAAACACTGACCCTGAATTTGACAGTTTTGTTGCACCCTTAGGCTAAAGACTATTAAAAATTGACAGGTAGCAGTCAGCCTGCTGGCAAATCTTTAAACCTGCCATGGTTGCAAGACCTTTAGTTTAAAATTTTTGAACTGGGTGGTTGGAGAGGGGGGAAGGTAGTTAATACTTTGGATTCACAAGTGCGACACCCTGGATACAACAAAAACAACTTGCACTTATATAGCACCATCCGGGCAGGCAGCGGCATCTCAGAGCATTTAACAATGGTTACATGCATTTTGGCAGTATGATCATACGTACAGCATTTTCCACACATTGCAAGGCCCATAGGACTACTTCAAAGGCTGCTTTCACAATGTTTAGATGTATATCGATCTCATGGTAACCTGCTCCTTTTCTGATTCTTAAAATGATTATGTTTTGCCCAATTCCTGGTATATTTTGTTGCTTTTTTGAATGAAGATGCAAATGTGCTGTCCAGGTTCATACACAAGAGCAGGCAGTAGGAATCATTCAGTGGACCTGCCTCAGTCAGAGCAACCATTTTTGATGCAGTGGTTCCACTTGTCTTGATGCTGTAAATCCTCACTGCAATGTCTTGGAAGCAGAAACCCTCAACAGGTTTCACTCAATCTATTAATAGTTCACTAATCAAGCCAAATTTCCTGCTTACCTGGGATTCATGACAAGACGGCGGAAAAAGTAGGTCCATGTAATATAGTCCATGGAATCCTGCTTGGACGAAACTGTTCCAGCTGCAATTTCCGCATTCAAGTGATCAGAAAGCACCTCCAGCAAACTATAATATGGAAATATACATTAGTGCACAGTAAAACACTAGATTTACAAGGCCGATGACATTTCACTTATTAATGGTACAATGATTTGTTTTTGCTAGTTTCACTGTATTCAAGTGACATGCAGATATGTGCTCCGCATTGGCAAGGAATTCACTGTATTTTGGTTATATCACTTAAAGTAAATAATATTTATGCTAAAAAAGCAATTCAAAAATAATTATCATAATTATAAAAACTGAACTACGGATCTCCCTTGGAGGTGCTTATTTTGGAAAAAAATATCCAAATATAGTTCCATACGATTTGATTAATACTTCTTCAATTTGAGGCCTTGCTTTCAATTCATTGCTCTCTCTTCCGGGTTCACGTACAGACACTGGGAGTGATACTGAATTCCACGATATATGTCTTTATCAATAAATTAGGATGCTGTCTTGGAACAGCAATTCAGCTGTTGGGAGGACGAACACATAGAAACAGCTCTCTGAACTCAGGAACGATCCTCATACATTTGTATCATTTTATCATTGTATTTTAAAGAAATAATTCTTGTTCTCTATTTCTGAGTTGCAAAATGACTATAAGTCACTCTCCTACCAAACAGATGTTAAGGCTCTCCGGTTTTGCATATTTTTAATGGCTTCCTCTGTGCATGTTCACAGAGTACCTAGACTCAATTAATTTAATAAGAATTCTCTGGTTTCAGGACAAGTTAGTGTAGTGAGTTAGCTCACTGTGCTTTCTCCTTTGAGATCTTAATTGGAATGCAAGCCTGATTGGAATTTAGGAAAACAGGAACAGGAGAAGGCCATTCAGCCTGTTCCACCAGTTTATCAGAACTCGGCAGATCTTTTAATCCCAATGTCCCCTCCCGATCACTGTGCCCCTTAACAGTCCTACCACCTGAGTGCCTGTCTAGCTCTCGTTAAATAGGGTTCATATTTTGCATATTTTATGAAACATAAATGGTTGCTCTCAGTAATCAAAACGAAAATACTGAGCAGCTCTTTATATCCCAATGCCCTGCCCTTTCACCTACTGCTTAATATTATTGTTAAATATTTCTCCTACTCAAATATCTGTCTACCTCTCAGCTGGGTGTAAGAGTCTGTACAAAATGAGTTTGGATACCATCAATTCAGTCTCTGTGACAATTCAATACATATCAGTAATTTCACAGAGAGGGCAAAAGGCCAGTTGGCAAGTTAAAAACATATAAAACTGGTAGATTGGTACATTTTCATTTTTTAATAGTTACACAATTATATAATTTTACTTACATAATTGGTACATTATGCTGACAAGATGGAAGCCATACTCTTTGGCTCTCGTCAATGTCTTCAGTCCCATGGCTCTCACCTCAATTTACCCAACATGCCTCTAAAACCCTTTGTACCTGTACGCAACCTGGACGTCCGGTTCAACACCCCCCAATTATCCTTCCTCTCCCACATTCGGTCCCTCACCAGCACCACCTTCTTCCATTTCCACCACATTGCCCGTTTCCACAGAAACCCTGGTCCATGCCTTTGTCACCTCTCGGCTAGACTCTCAGCAAACAAGTATACTTTTAAGTTATATTAAGCTATTCTCATCCGAACCAAACTTTGCTCCCTGATTACCCCAGTCCTTACCAGACCGCACTGGCTCCCTGTCTCAGAACGGATTGATTTCAAGATCCTCACTCTTGTGTTCAAATCCCTCCACTCCTCTGCATTCCACTACCTCTCTGACCTCCTCTCTCCTCACAACAGTACATGTTGCTTTTGGGTCTGCTTTCAGTAGACCCAGATCTACTAGGTTTGGCCTCCTCCTTCTCCCCACGTCGGCGGCCGTGCCTTCAGCCATTACGCTCCAAAGCTCTGGAACTCCCTCCCTCACTCCCTTCTCCTCGCCCCCTCCTTTTCCCATTTTCAGGTCGCTCCTGAAGACTTTTCTGTTTGACCATCTTTTCCCTCCCCACCTGGGCTCCGTTTTGTGAAGCGCTCTGAGATGTCGTCTTGCGAGGATGGTGCTATATAAATCTAAGTTATTGTTGTTATTTTAAATTAGAGGATTAAACATTGTTGAAGTAAACAAGTTTACTGTAAGTTATATTAAGCTATATTTGGAGACGCTACCTGAGAAAATGAGAATGAGGAAATGAGAAATAATGATTTCAGTGATTTCATTCGATGGGTTATGAGTGAACAACTGCCATTGATTCACAGGAGGCAATGAATCATAATGATAATCCTTGCACTTGATATAGCAGCTTGTCACGTCTTTGAGACGTCTCAAAGTGCTTCATAGAATATACTGTACAGTAAGTTGACTGTATATTTTGTGGGTGAAGTGCGGCAGCCAATTGCACCCAGTAGGTCATTGCACAAACAGTTGTGGATTGAGCGACCAAATTATTTATTTATTTTGAACAGATTATTACCTCAGGAAAAGTGATCTGCCACTCGACTATAACCTACTTACTGTTCGGCAAACAAAGGTGTGTGCAAGGAGAAAGTTTGCCTAACGTTTTGCCCTGCCCAGGAATTGGATCAATGTCCTTTCACTTGCTCATGCTCCAACCACTAAGATGCAGGACTCTACAGAACTGCGGTATGCATCAACGTACCAATTTATCCTCATTAATGCAACTCACCTTGACTCAACAGGGAATGGCTCATACAGAAACTTCTTGTAGAAATCCTTTTTAATGTCATGCACCAAAATTACTGCTTTGCCCTGGTCATCAAACTGAGGCCTGCCTGCACGCCCCATCATCTGGAGAACATCTAAAGTAAAAAAAAGTTAAATCACACAAGATCCTTCAAAAGTTTCAGAAAAGACTCCCATCAAATGCCCTATTTCTGTCAGTCACATTCTGAGTTCTCATGCTTGTCCATTTTGATTGGTTTACATCCAAAAAAAACATGTTTGCTTGTGGAACCTTTATTCTCTCTTTCTTCCTCCACTCCTCCGCCAAGAAACATATTTCTACCACAAAGCTTGGCCCAGTTGGTAGCATTCTTGCTTCTGAATTAGAAGTTTGTGAGTTCGAGCCCCATGTCGGGACTCTGAACTCATATAGCCCAGGCTGTATTGCTTTTTTCTGTAAAAGTTAATAATAATCCTTGCATTTGTTATAGTGCCTTATCACATTGTTGAAACATCTCAAAAATCTTCACGAGTAAGGTGTAGTGACAATGTATTTGTTGGCAAATGCAGCAGCGAGTTTGATTAAACAGCCTTCCTTCAATGAGACTTAAACTGAGGACTCGTCTGCTTGTTTAGGTTGATTTTTTCCCATCTAAAATTGGACATTCACTTCATGATCGTTTGTGGAACAATGTTATGTGGAAACTTGCTGCTGCATGCAAATGCAAGGATTCTTATTATCAGAAAAATAAACAGTGGATGTATTTGAAATACTAAGGCTTGCATTCCACTCAGCTTTCAGAGCAACTGCAGCACAAGACCTTATAGTGAAAGAAGTATATAGTTTTGAAAGTAGGTCGGCTTCTAGAAAGATTGAAACTCCAATCGCTGTATTGTAAACCCAGGGAAACAGAATCAAAATTATCCCTCTACTAACACTTCTATTCTTTTCTACCTCAAGTCTTCTCTTAAATACTCAAAAAAGAGGAAAACAACAACAACATTGCATTTGTATAGCGACTTTTATGTCGGGAGGACGTCCCCAAAAAAGGTTTGAGCAACTCACCAGTAATTGCAAAGTCCACATAACGTCTTGTCTTTCCATCATAGAATTCAGTACCTTTGACAATAACTAGATGAGCAGGGAAGTTCACACCCCAAGCCAAAGTGCTTGTAGCAATAAGAACCTATGGCAGTAGAGAGGAGATGTCAATGAGACTATGAATAGTTATAAATTGAAAACTCAACAGTACAAATTCTGCTACCTTGCTTTCATCATCAATTTTGGGGTAACGAGGAGAAAAGAAAGTGACTGACCCACCTGAATTTTGCAGTTAACAAAGAGCTCTTCTACGTGTTTACGGTCACGTTCATGTAGGCCAGCATGGTGCAGCCCAATCCCAAAGGCCAAGGTCAATTTCAAATTTGAATCCTTCACCATCTCGATGATATCATTCATCTGTGAAGACAAAAATTAGATTTACATGTAGTTTCAAAAAATTAGCTTTCCAGTCAAGTTTGCAAATAATATAAGAGCTGGTTGTTTTTATCTAAAAGGCAATTTAATATCCATTATTACGAACATAATAATAATCCTTTCATTTGATATAGCATTTTTCACATCTTCTAGACGTCTCAAAGCGCTTCACAGAATATATTGTAAAGTGACTGTATATTTGAATATATCATTTTAAAAAATACTTTTTTAGCTGCATTTTATTAAGCTCAGTGAACTAACCACGCATATAACTTCACTAGCTTACTTGTGAATAGGTTCACACAGAGCCAGTTCTCAAGCAGATTAAAATGATCACTGCCTAGAATTCTTCCGCCTCCATTTATTTTGAGGACTGAAATCCACGAACGCAGTGGTTTCCAAGTCTCAATTGTGACTTTCTCTTTTGACTATAGACCTGCCGCATCTCTTGGGAGGTGAAGACTGGCCAGGAATATCCTAAGCCCCCAGTAACCAATATAATTTCTAGTTTCTCCGTTGATCCAGAAATACAATTTAAAGAGCCCTTATTGGGCTGAAAATTAATTCTAAATATTCAAAAGTGACGGTCAAGCAAATACAGATATTTGCACAGTGACCTTCGACAACATTTAACTCCAGATAAAATCCACATGTTATTTATTATGAATATTTTTGGCTCATTGCTTTCTGCCACTTTAGAACAGAATAAGCATTGGGTTGGTTAATGAAATCATGTTTACATACCGGCTTCGGAGCAGTGACGATCCTATTTTCAATTTCAGACAGTGGCGGGTGGGTTTCATTGATTGGGGGTAACTTTGTAGCCCTGATTTCCTGCTTGTAATGTCTACAAGGCTATACAATGTAAATCAGAGAAGCTAAAAGACCCCTGGCAGGGGGGCTGGCACTTGCTCAACTAACCTGCTGAGCTGTTCGCAGCAGGAAACACAGGCTGCTGCTAGGAGACTGTCATGTGTTTGCATAAATCATGTGCCCGGTCCCACCTAAACGCAACTACTGCATTATAACAGAACTCCACTGCTAAGGGAGTTTACCAAATACAGCGGCACTATTCACATAAAAGGGCTATGTGGAGAGAAATATAATCAAGTGATAAAACAAACAGAAGACATGCATGAGTAATGACTAATGTATTGTCAAGGTTATTTTGAGCATAAGGAGAAAATGAGTGTGTAAACTTGTCATGAAGTGCATTAATCATCAATTATGGCACACCTTCAGTTTAGTTTCACTGACTGATTACCCATTATGAGATTATGATAAACATTGAGATTATCATTGGATATATAAATAGGAAAGCACTGTGATTTAGAGCACGCTCCTTTAAAAGGGGATCACAGCATGCCTTGCTGAATATTATTTTAATGAAAACCTAAGGGCTTCAATATAATTCCGATATTACATTTTTTTTAAAACGCTCAAGGATTACAATTTTGTAAAGGTTTGCTTGAAGGATACACTGAGTTAAGAAGTATCATTTGATTACACACTTTTCTCCAACACAGTAAAACGTTCCACATCACATCACAAGGGAAGCAGACCCTTCTGCCCATTTATGTCATCATGCTGTGCGCAATTGGCTTCTGCGTTTCACCCACAAATAGACAGTCAATTCACTTCACAGTATATTCTGTGAAGAGCTTTGAGACATCTAGAAGACGTGAAAAGCGCTATATTAAATGAATTATTATTATCCTTTACAAATACCAACCCATTGTCTTTTCATTTTGGTTCACAAATGACCAGAGATTTTATATTTTGCTGCCACTTCAAGTTTGTGGACTTGTCAAATTTGTGGTAATGATATACTAGTTGCGCCTTGGGAAGTCCTCCCAACGTGAAAGGCACAATACAAATGTAATTTTGCGGTTGTTAAAAATGCTATACTGGTAATAGGAGTTCTCATAATAACATATACCAACTCACATTGGTATAGCACCTTTTACTTAAAAACAAAGCCTTTTTGTAAAATATAAATGATCAGAAATTAAATGAATGTTATTATCATTGGCATTGAAGGGTAAGTCAACTGTATTGTTCTACAGAGAACCCCATGTATTCCATTTATTCCGACATGCAAGAAACTTGTTCTGTCACAATCTCAGCTCAGCTCAAAGCATTGGTCTTGTGAGTCATATGAATTGTGAAGTACATGACAGATAAGCACAAGGCATAAAAGAATGACAGACAATTACTTCTTGACCCCTAAAATTAGTTAATTGAACTAATTTTGCATAAAATACTATTATAAAATCTGTTGTAGAGTTCAGTAGATGAAGTTAAAACATGTCTGGTTGGTTTTCTTTTCCCCCTGATGTGTTTCCCCCTGATTACTGAAAGACAGTAATTTATGGTATAAGCCCAATATCTAGCCTAAATTCTCATGCTTTATGAATGGATCTAAATATTGAGTACTGCCAGCTATTGAGAGTGTGCCCATTAACCAAATGATCTTATCATTTTATAGGGCTTGATCATACCAAAATATCTCATTATGCTTCACAAGTATTTAATGTCAAATGTAGTGACTGTAGGTAAAAGACAGCTATTAACAAACCATGGATCAATAATATTTGAAGGCAAAATAATTGTAGATTTAAACTACTGGACTTTCTGACACGTAATCTTCTTGTTTCAACATTTCTCTCTTCCTCCTCCTGCTATCTAAGATATTTATTTCTTTTATGCCATGTTAGCTATGTCAAGAACCGTGAAATAATGCCCATTAAATAACATTGACTGGAACCATTTTCAGCTAAACACAGCAGTGCAGTCCACACACGCACCATTAATCACCAAAGACAGCAGCCAAAACTGCTTCTAATTTCTGACAGACATTCTTTCCGCTTGCAACTACAAAGAAGGTAAAAATACACAAAGGTTTAACGCACCACAATAGCTCACAGAAAGCAGTAAAAATGAAAATATTTACTCCATGTATGATCTATAAAATGAGAAAAATACAAGTCAAACTCAACCCTTGCCTCTCACTTTTGACAATGCTGCATGACAAATCAAAACACAAAACCAAATGAATGCACAGACGCTGACCTCCACGACAGGACAAGCAGCAATAGAACATTCAACAAGAGAGAAGCCAACGAGACAAACATAGAACACCTGAACAATAACCGCATAGAAAATATATCTCCAATTCTAGCCATAGAAAACACCAACACCACAGAGGTTGTCGAAAACAACAGAGAATTAAATCACCCACACAGAAAATGTGCTATTAGTAAACACAACTACACAAACAGCAAACACATGGGGCCCTGAGCCAAGTATGCCTGGATCAGCTCATGTACACAGCATTACTCCTCAACCACAAAAGTACACAGCAGACAAAGGAAGCCCAATCACACTTAGATTGAAGAAAATGATACGGGCAGATCAGAAAAAGACACAGATTACTTCTAAAGCTTATAATGCCTAAAACACAAAGAGAATACACTCTTGCATTTGATAACACATAACAACAGTAAAAAATAAATAAATTTGTAAAGCGCCTCTCACGTCAGAAGGACGTCCCAGGTCAGAAGGACGTCCCATGGCGCTGGACAGTCATTGTTTCAGACCAACATACTCAACCTATAGATCACTGTTTGATATTAACACTATAATAGGGGCTGTAAAACTTTGTATACACATCTAATAATATTTTGGATATTATCACTGATGTATCACAATAGTCATGAAATAATATAATTAAAATAATTGTTGCATTTGGTACAATGCTTTTCACATCTCAAAGCACTTCACAGAATATACTGTAAAGTAAATTGACTGTACATTTGTGGGCAAAACGCGGCAGCCAATCGAGCACAGCAGTGTCTCACAAAAAGTTTGGGATTGAGTGACCAAATTTTTTTTTTTTTATCTTGAGGGATTATTATCAGGCGTATGGAGTAAGGAAACTTACCCAAGGTTTTGCCCTACTGGGAATCAAACCCCAAACTCTTGCTTGCGAGGGCAAGTGCTCTAACCACTGAGCAACAGAACTCCACAGGAAATAGGTAGTTTACTGATCCTCTATCCTTTCTGAGTGTTGAATGTCCCATAAAGCATCAAATATACCTATAACACATTGTGACGTCTAACAACAAGCTGATAAATTATTATATATTAAATACAAGATGTTAATCATTTTTATTTGTGTACTGAAATATAAGTCATTTCCAAACACGTGCTAATGTATTACCCCTTTGGATGTTCTTGATCAGCACATTGACAGCTTTGGTGACCATGTTCTATGTTGTTCTCCTGTCCTAAGCAGTACACACTGGTTGCCTTTTTCACAATACCATAACATTTCTTTTCATTATATTCAACACTTGTAGTAAAAATAAAGGAGCGTCACATTTTGGATACTCATCAGTAAAGAATGAATTATTCGGGTCAACAGACAATATTTATTATTAATTTGGGTATGAACAAACTGAAACTCGTTCAACAGCACTGTTTTCTTCATTGCGTTGGAAGATTTCAACTGACACATGGTTACTCTATTGTACCAGGATATATTTAGTAAATCAGAGCGTTCAGTGTGGCTGCTGTTCTGTGGGTAACATATGGCACATCCTGTTGAGGGCATTACAGCATTCTAGATTCTATGTATAATTTAGGATCCAATGACAAGGCAGGCTCTAAGGGGGGACATGATCAGACTGCATTTAATGATGAGACCAAAAGCATCCACTCTCATTTTGTCCTTTTGTTTAAGATCAATTATGGGTTGAGGCTGATGCCTAATGTTTTATTCTCTCCATATTTAACTATCCACTGTATTCATGGTGTGCTGACGTTTACATCACATTAATTAATTGGATTTGTATTTCAAAGCGTTTGAGATGAGGAAGCAGATGTCTGGAAATAATGCTAATTTGGCTTCTTAACAACAAGAAGCAAAATGGGTAATAAAATGTTCATTTTACATTTGAGCAGGATTAAACTTGTGTATGTTTAAAATGTATAACATTTATCCTGCCTGTGAACCATTATATGTTGCTATCCATTGAAATTGCTATCTGTTAACTCTTTCACAGAATCAAACATGCTCATCGTATGACACCATAAATCTGTATACACCTTTATCCATCCTGAAACTATCTGAAATCACCCATTTTACAAACGCTTCCATCATCCTCAAAGGACTCTGAGAACATTATGTAAGGAACAGAAAGTTCCATTCATCCAATCGAGCCTCTTTTCTCCACAGACCACATACAATTTGCTCCATTATGAATGTTGCCCAACCTAATTTCCTGAGGGAGGTGAGTCAGCCACACGTACAATATCCAAGAAGACAAACCTCATGATTTTTTCCCCAACTCCCGAAAGGTAAAGGATTGAAGTTCTAGAATATCTGTCCGGCTTTACCACCCATATTATTTAACTCTTAACCATTTGCCTTCAACATGGATAGATCTAAGGTCTTATGAGGACTGAAGCTACTGTGCTTGGTGTAGCTTGAATGCGAGACACACACACACAATCATTAATCTATTTAGTGATTCCATTTTTATGGACTTCTGTTCTTGTAAAAATAAATGTTCAGCACATTTTCATAACCCTTTGTGTGAAGAAATACGAATAATAATATTAACAATAATAATCCTTGCATTTGAAATAGCACTTTTCACGTCTTCTGGATGTCTCAAAGTGCTTCACAGAATATATTGTAGAGAGAATTGACTGTATATTCGTGGAAGAAACGTGGCAGTCAATTGCACACAGCAGTGTCCCACAAACAGTCGTGGATTGAAAATGACCAATTTTATCATTGTGTTTTTTTATTAATTATTATTAGGTGTGTGGAGTAAGAAAACTTGCCCGAGATTTCTCCCTGACCTGCCTGGATTTGAACACAGGTCTCATGCTTGTATGGCAAGTGCTCTAACCGCTGAGCTACAGGACTCCACTGTTTCAGACCCGAGCTGGGGTCAGGGATGGGGGGGGCGTGGAGACAAAAGGGGGGGAAATTAGTGTGACCAATGGGACTCCCGAAGAGGAGGGTCTTGAGGCAGGACTTGAAGAAGGCTAGGAAAGGGGCGAGGCGGAGGGACTGTGGGATGGAGTTGCAGAGGTTGGGGGCAGAGTGGCTGAAGGATGGTCTGCCAATGGTGGGGCTGAGTGGAGGGGGTGGGCAGATTCGTAGGGGGATGGGAGGTCACAGATGTAGGGTGGGGTGACGCCGTGGAACCAGAACTGACAGAACAGAAATGTGTTGTGATCATCAATTTGGTTCTAATTTTGAAGTTACAACCTAGGTCATTAGAAAAGAGTGGCCACACTTTTCCCACGGAATTCACTACAAAAGTACTTTCTAATCTGCAGGCCTCCCGGTAGTTTACCCTCCGCCACTGTGGGCAGCGCAAGCAGCAAATAGACTTCACTTGGAGGCCCCGCTGCTGTGACTGTCTGTGTTTATGTCCCTCTATATTAGGGTCCGTCGATATGGACATTTTCCGATTTAGATATATCGATGGGCTCATATCAAGATATACCGAAATATCGATATTTTCAGGGTTTCCGTACTGCGCATGCGCGCGCGCATTCGGGGCCTATCTCCTCAGGAGGTAAATATCTTTCTCTCTCTGTGTCTCTCACACTCACTCTCTCCATGTCTGTGTTTTTCTGTCTGTGTCTCTGTCTTCTCTCACATCCCCCCCATCTCTATCTATCTGTATATTATCACATCCACCCCGTTTCTCCCCAGCCAACCCCCTCCACCCCGGCGCCGTCCCTCTCTCCTCCCCCCACTCCCCGCCGCCGTCCCTCTCTCCCCCACCGCCCCTCCCCCCCCGCCGCCGTCCCTCTCTCCCCCACCCCCACTCCCCCGCCGTCTCTCTCTCCCACCCCCACTCCCCCGCCGTCTCTCTCTCCCACCCCCACTCCCCTGCAGTCTCTCTCTCCCACCCCCACTCCCCCGCCGTCTCTCTCCCCCCTCCACCCCTTGCATACCTGTATATTGTATTCAAGTACTATGAATACAATATGGCGGCTTTGCACCTCGGTCTGTGCATTGTGTATAGAGATGAGCATTCTGGGTCTTGTAGTTCAGTGAGCGCGCATTCCGATTTTTTCCCTCGTTTCGATATATCGATATTTTTGAAATGCCTATATCGGCGTATCGATATGAAAATTATATCGGATTTTAGCGATATATCGATATATCGCTGGACCCTACTCTATATATGTTGTGAGTCTCTCTCTCTCTCCTTTGTGCGTTTGTGGGAATCTCTGTGTGTCTCTGTGTGTGTGTCTTTATGTGAGTGTGCATCTCTCTCTAAGAATGTGTGTTTCTCTGTGTCGGTATGACTCTTTGTGACTCTGAATGTGCATGTGTCTCTCTGTGTCTGTAGGTGTCTTTCTCTGGGTCTGTGTGTGGTGCTGGACCCTGAGAGCTCCTGAAGCCTCACTTGTGTTGTCTGTCCCTCCCCTCCCAAAAAACAAAACAAAATGTCTTTGTTAAAGAAGCAATTGATGTTTTTTGCAAGAATCTAATATGTGATATCTAATATTTCCTCATGATTAACTTTTTAACAATGAAGTGAAAAAATGTAGGTTGGCAAATAAAATTTACCTCAAGAGCACCAAACAGAACAGAACCTGCCATTTTCTGCAAAATTTGTTTAAAATTTCACCAGAATTTTCAAATCTTCTTGCAATATTAGCAAATGCAAATATTCCATACTTTTCTATTGGCCCAGCTTATAACCAACAAAATAAGGGCCTGCATGGTACTTCATAGGTTCTTGTTTTGTTGGTTAATGATTTATGCTATTTCTACATTTACCTGCCAATAGTATTGCAGCATTCTGGTGTTTCTTCCAACGGCTTTTCATCAAACCCCCGCACAGTTTCCCACGGCGTCCCTCAGGGCTCTGTCCTTGGTCCCCTTCTTTTCACCCTTTACACGCTCCCTCTGGGCGACGTCATCCGCAAACATGGGGTAAATTTCCACATGTATGCGGATGATACCCAGCTGTACCTTTCTGCCTCATCCCTCAACCCCCAGACGATCGATGTTCTGACAGCATGTCTGTCCGACATCGAATCGTGGACGAGGGACAACTTTTTGCAATTGAACGTGAGTAAGACCGAGGCCCTCCTGATTGGCTCAAGCCAGCGCCTCCGCACATCGGGCGCTGCCAGCCTCAACATCCAAGGCTGCACTCTCCACCTCACAAAGCCAATCAGGAACATCGGCATCATGTTCGATCAAAAACTTTCCTTCCTCCCCCACATCCGCGCCTTGACCGGCACCGCCTATTTCCATCTGCGCAACATTGCCAGGCTCCGCAACTATCTTACCCCCCGCGCTGCTGAAACACTCGTGCACGCGTACATCACCTCACGGCTGGACTACGGAAACTCTCTCCTAGTCGGCCTCCCCAGCTCCTCCATTCATAGGCTGCAGGCCATCCAAAACTCTGCAGCCCGTGTACTATCCCGCACCCGCCTCCGTGACCACATAACCCCCACCCTCGCCCATCTCCACTGGCTCCCCAACCTCCAGAGGATCGAATTTAAGATCCTCGTCCTCACCTACAAGGCCTTACACGGCCTTGCCCCATCCTACCTAGCCGATCTACTCTCCCCCTACACGCCCACCCGGGCCCTCCGTTCAACAGGACTTGGCCTACTCCAAGCCCCGCGCCCGAACTGCCCCACCATCGGAGGCCGGGCCTTCAGTTTCTCCGCTCCCACCCTATGGAATGCCATCCCTCAATCCCTCCGTTTCACCTCTTCCCTTTCCTCTTTCAAGGCCGATTTGAAGACTTTCCTCTTCGATCGTGCCTTTTGTTCCACCCTGAACTCTTTTACCTCCCCTTCGTGTTTCACCCCTTCCCAAACACTCCCCTCCCAGCTCGGGTCACAAGCCTCTTGTTTGGCGCCTTGGGACGTCCTCCCGACGTGAAAGGCGCTATATAAATGTAAATTGTTGTTGTTGTTGTTTGTTACCTCCAATGGAAAGATATCCTGACTGTAGATGAGAGGACTTAGTGTCTTAGCTGATGTATAGTATGGACACTATCTTTGGACATCTGAACTGCAAAGTGAGACTTACTGAAAAATGACAGATCTTAAAGGATACAGATAAGATAGACCTCAACAATATGTTTGATAAATAATCCTTGCATTTGCTATAGAGCCAAGTCATGAAGACTTTTTTTAAATGTGAAATGTTGTGACTGTGTTAGCGAAAGTAGCAGCCAATATGCACATAGAATGTCCCACAAACATATATGAAGTCAATAATAACAAACCTTTTATTTGATGTACAGCCTTATCAACCTTCAAGATGTCTCAAAGCTCTTCACAGAATACACTGTAAAGTAACTGACTGTATGTTTTGTAGGTGACACAAGGCAGCCAATTGCACATAGCAGTGTCCCTCAAAATGTTGTAGATTGAGTGACCTGTTTATTATTATTTTAAAGGTATGATTATACCTAGAAAAGCAATCCGTTAATTGATTAACAACCAGGTTCCAGGGTTGTTGGTCAGATAATGGAAAAACTTTCTTCTCTTTTTGAATAATGCAATGGGATCTTCCATATGGATTAGCAGGTGGGACATTGGTTTAATGTCTCATCTGAAGGATGGTACTTGTGGCATTGAAGCATATCAGCAGCACTGCACTGGAGTGTAGTGACAAATAATATTCAGAAAATGGGACCTGCCAGATGGGTCGTAATTATCTTTCCTGGTTTGATGCATTCCTATACATTTCTACACAAGGGATGCTGAACAACAAATAAATTCGAAAACAACAAGAATTTTGTAGGGAAAAATAAAAATATTGTAGTTAAAATTCCTGGACATTATTTCCTAGTTAATTGAAGAGATACTTTTGCCAGATATACATTAGTCTGCACTACATCTAGCAGCTTGCAGACATTATCAGTAATTGAATGTTAGAAAATAAACATCAGTAAGCTGCACAAAAATTGTATTGGCCTTGTCAGAGTTGTGAAGGGCAGAATGGTTTACTTCTTCATTGAATTCCACCATTAGCTCTGCACAACATTCCCAATACACTAGGGCAGTACCATCCTACTCAATCGAAGGGAACTTTTCCTCAAATATGCAACATAGCAGGGTGTGAGCACACATCTATTTGCAAATCATCCACAACACACCTGTGCTTGTTGAGAGATTCAAAGAAATTACAGAAATTCAAAGAAAGATGCTTCACTGGCTTAATTAGCCAATCTCAGCCAGAACAGGAGCAAGAATGTTTCAAATGGCCTCAAAATGCCTAAATTTAGAGACTGGGATGTAAACTAGTCAGCACGTATCCCTCCAATGTTTGGATGTCTTGGAAAGACAGAGGCTAGAGGGAATCTGAAATTCATCCCTGGAATCTGCCAATGGCCACCTCCCTTTAACATGCTTGCTGGCCAAACCCCTCCTTGTAATGTGCTCTGAGAGATTATAATAATTTGCATTTGATATAGCACCTTATCACATTGGTGAGATGTCTCAAAGTGCTTCACGGGATATACTGTAAAGTGGATTGACTGTATTGACTGTAAACACAGCAACCAATTATGTATAGCAATGTCCCTCAAACAGACATGGAGTGAGTGTTATTTGGGGGATTGATTGTTGGCCAGGACACCAGGAGAAACTTCCTTCTTTTTTTCGAATAGTACCATGGGATCTTTAACGTTCACCTGAACATACAGATGGGACCTTTGTTTAATGACTCATCAAAAGGACTCTATCTTTGACAATGCAACATCCCCCAGGATTGGATTGGAGTGTCATCTTAGACAATGTGAATCCAAGTCCTGAAATGGGGCTTGAACCCACAACCTCCTAACTTGGAGGCAAGAGTACTACCACTGAGCCAGCCTGAGGATTATCTTTGATTCTCCTTTGAAGTGAGATGATGAATTTTTTTACAATTCTAACCTCCGGAGAGGTTTCTAACCTATTTTTTTTTTTTTTTTTGAAATGATTGTTCCCCATAGTTGATGCAGTGAGGAGGGGGCTAGATTTGCCGAGCAGAGGTGATATTTCACTCTCCCAACCACAGAATTGTTTTCTCTCGATGTCCCTCCTGGGTGAAGTCACATGCCAGGAGGGCAGTGTTGCAAGTTTCTACTGATTCACTTTGCTGATACCTGTTAGGGTACAGTTCCACAGACAGCAGCAAACCTTTTCTACCTTGACCAAGTGGTCATTATTCACGTGTGAGGTTGGACCAGAATATCGACAAGCTATTTGATTATGATTGGCATCATAACCAAATGTATAGACAGAGGCCTACAAAGTCAGAGGTGGATGTTAAAGCTTCCAAGCTATATTTAGAAAGAGAAAGGAGTTTCTCCTAATATACACACAATGACCCTCCAAGCATGCTACATTTGCCTATGAAAACTATCACTTGCTTGTAATGACTAATGAGGTGCTGAGATGTTTTGATGTGATAAGGTAATTGCAAAGTGTTTTTTCTATTAACACAGATTTTTTTAAAATTGCCGGCATCTCGCAGTTCATATTTAGAATGTGCACTTTACCTCCCTCTCGTCCATGTGCAGCCACTGTTTAGGATCATCTTCTGCTGCCAGGAAGGCAATCAAATCCAGAGCTGTAAGGCGAGTCTGACGCCTGGACGACACAAAGATCAGCACAGGCTTCATTGGGGAATGGCTCCGAATAGCTGTTAAGAAAAAGAAATAAACAAACAATCAAACAGAACTATTTGTAAATGGTTGACATCTCTTGTTGGTGCTTTAGGAACAGGTGTAGCTGAATAGGCTGGGACAGATTTATTGTTCATTAGCGTTTTAGTACTCTGCAACTGTCAAGTTATAATTAATCTGAGCTGTCCTGAGCAGCCTCCTCACAATCGATACCCACATTTATGTCATACAGCTAATTAGCTCAGCTATATAGCTGTAATGAGACTGACCCAAAACGATCAGAAACTGTCAGCTTGAAAACATAGTGGTTAAACATGTGAGAATTTTTTTTTCCGGCTAATGCATGATCAATACTGAATGCATTTTCAATGGAATTAACAAACACTTGCCAAAGTGAAATAGGATGGCTACTTGCACACTGAAAGCTCCATTTTCCCCCAGCATTTGAACTCTTATTCATTACTTGTATACTTTGCCTACAAAATCACCTTCACAGTCATCTTCACCTTCACTTTATAGTAAAATTCCTGTGAAGCGCTTTGAGGTGTTTTGACGATGTAATAAGGTGCTATATCAAATGTCAGGATTATTATTGTATTATTGACTGTTATTTTATTAGGCAGACACAAACAGGATCCTATGCCGACACTTCGTTTTTCTAGCAAGGGATCAAGACCAGCGACTGCCCGGCTCGTTTACAACAGAGCCAGACCCCCAAATCTCTGGTCAAAGTTGTTGGCTCTCTGATTGGTGGCCACCAGGAATGAGGGGCAGAGGTCAATGCCACATGCTTTGTGCACAGCTGTAGAACTTGTTTGCTATTCAGAAGAAAAATGAAAACCACAAAACAGTTATTATGCTTGGAACACGATACTTGGCAGGCGTCATGACTTGATCTTAAACTTTAGGGGGTAGATACAAGAAAACAGTTGAACTACGTGGTTTTGGGATTCAGGCGGGGAGGAAGCCAGGGATTTTTTTTTGCAATGAACCCTCACTTGGGAGTTTGGTCAATCCATCAGAGTAAGGTGCAGAACAAAGCTGATCCAGAGCGAGACAACATTGGAGAATTGGTTAAGGAAAAGAAAATGCCCCAAAATGTAACAAACAATAATAAAGGGAAGGGAAACCATCTTACAGCATGGTCAGCCCATTCCAATGTGAGATACAAAAACATGGGTCATCGGTCTCCTTTGCAAGCGATGCCAGCAGATTATGTATGCAGGACGTGACTTCAGCAGCAATTTGATCACCTGGAAGTTGGCTTTTATTTAGGGACAGGAAATCACCTGGTCATCCTTTGAAACACCACACTTCTGACTACAGTAGACTGTAAATGAGGCCGTTCTACAATAAAGAGTTATGGTGGGGTTCCCTTGTATTAAAGAAATAAATGACAAAACATTTATGAAGCTACTAAATTAAGAAACCAGAACTCACAGATCAATTAAGTGACTTGTACATAAAATCCTTCAGAACAAATCCAAAGTGACAACTGTCAGCCACCATCATTGTTCCATTTTTTTCCTCTAGGCTTGGCTTTTGCTATTACAAGAGCATATCCTTAGGAACTATACAGCAATAGTTATGTAGCCTACAGTACATCCAGAATGGGCATTGCAGCAGATTAATATATTTGGTGTTTCAAAACTGTGTTACTGTCTTCTATAATACTGGACATTACCTTGGAACGCTGGCTTGTTCATACCAGCCATGCGAGGGCAATAATGCTGTCCTGGGAAGCCATGAATATGAACTTCAAGAGGAACCGGACGAACAGATGGTCTGAAGTTAAACAAACCATTCTAAATCATAGAAAAAGAGCACAATGCATTAACTTATTTTACATACCATTCTTTACAACTCAATGAATTGATGACAGTTAAAAAGTGGTGGCTGCACTTGATATACAAGTTAAACACTTTGTTATTTCATATACGAAGTTCTGTTAAAGCATATATGAACACATTCAATAGGTGCGGCTTTAATGCATGCTATGATGCAATAATGCAGATAATATGCACAGTGCAGAACAACAGTCGACTGGATTCTTCAGGATACTGTTAAACCACCTGGATGTGTTTACAACAACAACAACAAAATTACTTTCATAGAGC
Organism: Hydrolagus colliei; assembly: GCA_035084275.1. Lineage (NCBI taxonomy): Eukaryota > Metazoa > Chordata > Chondrichthyes > Chimaeriformes > Chimaeridae > Hydrolagus > Hydrolagus colliei. The sequence goes on from CM068744.1 coordinate 53,911,351, forward strand.
ACCTTTCATTTCGGGAGGATGTCCCAACGTGCTGGATGTGTCTGTGCACTGTTCAAATGTCTGCATGTGGTTAAACAGCGCACTGAAAAATCACAATGGCCATTTCCAAACTGCAGCCAAAAGCAATGCATTTGTTATGAACAGATCAGCTGTAATTCATTGCCCATACCTGTCTGATATTTAACCAGTCAGCCAAATCTTTGGCATTTGCCAATGCAGTGGACAGTCCCACAATCCTTACAGGCATCTTGGTGTGAGAGGAGATGAAATTGGTTCGAGACACAATTACCTCCAGTACAGGACCTCTTTCATCCCCTGCAAAACAGTTACATTATCTTGAAGTACAGGTACTGATCTTGAAGTACAGGTACTGATCTGATGAAGGACAGCCAAAGGGTGAGAACAGGATCATTCTCTGTTGTGACAACCCTTTTCATTATGAATGGCCATTGGCACTAGGTAGACCGGTTCACACACAAAGGTCTTGGAAGACCTTTGGTACCTGTAGCACCAAGTAATAGGGAGTGATAAGGGGTGAATATAGAGAAACAGAAAATGTCTAAATGTGCTGCCCGATCAATTTCTTGCTGCATTCTTAAATAGGTTTAATAAACTTAAGAGCTTCACTAAAACATGCGTAACGTGCGAAATGGATTACACAGATTATATCGACCTGGAGTTTAAACACAGAACAAATCAGCCAACATATAGGAAGATGTTGAAACAGTGTTTATTGCCATTCACTGCTCACCTAGCAAATGGATCTCGTCTATAATAAGAATTGACACCTTTGTGACATAACTCCTGTTCTGCCAGCTCCTGCTGACGCCATCCCACTTCTCAGGGGTGGTAACGATAAGATCTGCCTGGGCAATCGCCCGCATATCGGGAGTCACATCGCCAGTCAGTTCCACCACTCTGAGGACACAGATACAGATGAGGAATTGTACAAGACCTTAAAGCATTAGAGAACAAGTTTATTTGATTTTATATGTTACTTCAGGTGATTCATAAAGTCTCATTGTGAATTTATCAGATTTATGCTTTTTTCAGTGGACACTATGTCACCGATATGCACTGTGTTATAAAAAGTTTGTGTTGTGTACAAACTTGTGTACAAACTTGAAGAACAAAGGTCATAGCTTCAAAATAAGGACAACAAAAATCAAGAAATGTTCTAGTTAAAGGGTGAAGGCAAGTTGAACAACCTTAGATCATAGTTGTGAAAGAAGGAATTATAAAAAGTTTTTCCCAAAACAACTGTTGTTACCTTTAAAAATCTGGTTACGGTTCACTGGTCAACTGAGTTTCTTCCCTTTTTAAAAAAATATAACAAACTGCTTCACAACTTATGTGTTTGTTTGCCACAAATGGGAATACCAGGAGGAATTGTAGAAACATGGAAAAATGTCAAGCCTTTTAACGTAAAAGGAGCTACATCAAAAGCAAGTTAGGTGTATTATTATTGTTATAATTCTGGGCTATTCATAACAAATGCGTTTTTTTTAAAAAAATGCTAAATTTGGTGTTGAGTTAACTAGTAAACTTAACTAGTAGTTTTGAGGTTGTTCTCATTAATATTACCAGATTTGACCAGTAAAACGATTGAGAGCTCCTTCAAACCCTACATTACAAGGGTGCTATTAATCATGTTCTGTTTGCCTATAAAATACTGGAGGAGGATTTGACATGAAAATAAACCAGGAAAATACAGCTACATTCACAAAAATTCCCCTTTCCCCTACAAAATCTGTATGTTGATACAGAGTGGCCTGGAAATCATTTGGCGGTAAAACTAAAATGAGAATGGAACATCTGGAAAGTCAGGTGGGTGGAGGATGCAAAACCTTTTAATAGGCCAAGTGTGTTTGTGTGCCACTGACATAATCGCTGAGCTTTTTCCAGAAATCGCTTCCCTTCCTACCCTAGCCTGCTTTTCCCCGGTTAAATGAATTCTGTGCATTTGGTTAAAATTTTAAAAACTGAGAAATAACATTAAATGAAAAAACATAAAGCACTGGGCTCTGTAGCAGCATCGCCACTGATTAAAAGCATATATTTTAGTTTTCTCCACATCACTACAGGATGCCCAGTGCTCTAGCAGCTCAATTACTGATCCATGTCCCTGAACATTTGTTGAACTACACACCAGGGCAGTGGGACTGCCACAAAATACACAGCAACAATGGGGCTTGCCACATATGGGAATACCAGGAGGATTTGCAGAAACATGGAAAACAAAAATTCCCATAATCGACTTGACAATAGAGACTCAAGCATGAAACAGCTGAAGAGATAGTCAGAAGAGTTTGCTCATGCTTACTTTTTACCCAGCTTCTCCGCAATCCTGATTTTCCAATCTTCCATTCGTTCACGGACTAGAGCCTTCAGAGGGGCAATGTAAACAGCCTAGAAATGAAAAACCATTCCAAAGCGGTAAAGGGTCACTAGAGGAAGCTTTAGAAAAATCAATGAACTGTTGCTTACCTTCATTGTACAAAGTAGAATTCTCTTAAATACAACAGATTATTTTGGAATATTTACAGTCAGAGAAAGGAATGTTTTTATTAGAAGTTAGGCTTGGTAAAAATGTTTCACTAATATCATGTCTTACTTTATTTATTTTACAAGGTTTGAATATTAAACTTAACTGGGTAAAATTAATATTGAACATTTAGGAGATATTACATCCATATATAAAAAATTAAAATGTTACCGAAAAGTAAAAACAAAACAACACAAAAATAACCTTGGAAGTTGGGTATTCGTTGAAAACTCGGAAAATAGCAAGCTCGGCTGCGACTGTCTTTCCAGATCCTGTGGGAGCTCCGAGCAGCACGTTACAGTCAGTGTGATACATGGTGTGGAATATCTGAGTCTGAATTGGGTTGAAGTGAGTGAATTTGTACAATGCTTCATACTCATGGTTCCCCAAAGCATTGATAGGTAACGGCTGCAGGTCAAGCAATTCTGGAAAGTACAAATAACTTGAACATGTCATATGTGGTGGGCAACAGAAATGCACTAACCCAAAGGTTCTCTTTAACGGTAAAATAAATAAGAAACAGTTTTTTTAAAACTGCAACAATATGCATTGCTTTAAAACAAAAAAAAGTTGTGAATTGGAAGGAATATTATCTAACTGTTCAGCACCTTGGGACGTGAAAGGTGCTCTATAAATGTAATTTTGTTGTTGTTGCTGTTGTTAATTACTGCACTTTTGATTGCTGGAAATGTTGAAAAATATTGCCGTAAAATTTAACATCAACAACAACAACGTCGTGCAGAATTGTGGAAATTTCTTAAGTTCAGACTTAAGTTGCCAGTCTTTTAGCTCAGTTTTTAGAGCACATGCCTCCTGGTTTTATTCCTGGCAGGGTGAAATATTGGGCAAGTTTCCTAACTCCACACTCCTCTGTTTACCTAGCAGTAAGTAGGAATCCGGTTGTTAACTCAATTGGCTGATTACTTACTCCGGGAATCATAATCCCTTCAAAAAATAGCAATAAAATAGATTTCAAAGAATAATAAATTGGTTATTCAATCCATGACTGTTCAAAGGACACTGCTATGCGCAATTGGCTGCCATGTTTAGTCCAATTCAGATTACAGTATATTCTGTGAAGGGCTTTGAGATGTCTAGAAGGTACTTGATCATTTCAATCCACGACTATTATTAATAGTCCTTGCATTTATTATTAATAGACTGACATCCCATCACAAAGGGGGAAGATCCTGGTTTTCCAGATATTGTTCAAGATCCTGGGCCTCACTTTCAAAGCCCTCCATGGCTTTGCTCCCACCTACCTCTGTGACCCCCTAACCCCCTACCAATCTGCCCACTCCCTCCACTCAGAGGGCTCTGCCTGGTTCACGTTGCCTGCCTCGCCCGCCCAACCAGTGGGGGATGGGCCTTCAGCCACTCTGTCCTCACCCTTTGGAACTCCATTCCACCGTCCTTCCACCTCGTCCACTCCCTTACCTCTTTCAATACCCATCTCCAGACCCTTCTCTTTGACAGTGCCTTCGGACACCCTCCTTCTCCTCTGTTCTCCACCCTCCCTGATCCTGACCCCAGCTCACGTCTGAAACACGTCCTCCCAACGTGAAAGACAAGATACAAATGTAATTTTGTCTGTTTGTTGATTTGGAAACAGATTTTTTGCTATTATTATAAAGAATCAGTTTTCAAATTAAATTTAAGAATTTTCCAGTTTTGAGTGAGGGATCTTAAATGTTAAGTCTATATGACCTTCCAGCTAAGAGAATTACATTTATGATAACAACAACAACAACAAAATTGCACTTATATAACACCTTTCACGTTGGGAGGACGTCCCAAAGTGCTGAACAGTCAGGTCGGGACCCGAGCGGGGGGAGGGGAGGGTTGGGGTAGGGGAAGGGGAAGGAGAGGGGGAAGAGTTAATGGGGGAGCTGAAGGCACGGTTGAAGAGTTCAATTACACTATACAACGTGAGTCGCATTCACTTCATCGATAATTTTGAAAAATGTTTTGGTGCTTTTAAAGTCGCATTACCAGTGTGAGGAGGATGCCTTTCAGGTAGGATCAAATGTTGAAAGTTAATGATGCACACAGCCTCAGCTCCCAGCCACCTATCAGACACAGCCCGAATGTAGTATTGAGATGGCAATGGCTCAAAGATAGGAATGGTGAATACCAACAGCTGTGACTCTTTGGTCAAAACCTAAAATCAATATGAGAGAAAATGGAAAAATCCGAATTAAAAATCATGTCTGTATAAATTTCATGCAAGCAATTTGCAATTTCACATACTATTTATTGTTGATAATAATCCCTCAAAAAAAATTAACCAATAATAATTTGATCATTTCAATCCACGACTTGTTTGGCTGCCACGTTTCACTCACAAATATACAGTCAATCCACTTTACAGTATATTCTGTGAAGCGCTTTAAGGTGTCTAGAAGATGTGAAAAATGCTATATCAAATGCAAGGATTATTATTATTGTTACTCCCCCCAATCCCCGCATAGCTTGACCCTGGGCTCCGCTATTGTGAAGCGCTGTGAGACGCTGTCTGGTGTGGAGGGCACTGTATAAATGCAAGTTGTTGTTGTACTTCCTGATAGAATACAACTTATTGTTTTAGTCTTTAGTGCTCCTAATGATACACAATCATCATCTAAGCTAGTTGTTTGTTTCATTAGCTGAAAGAAGTTGAACCTTTTTTTGGACAAAATCTTTAAATTTCTGATTTCCCTGCTCAGTGTGAAAGGTGTCATATAAATACAAGTTACTGATATTGTACCACAAATCGTGTCTTCAGATCACTCAGAGCATACTTTGTCAAATGTTAACTTTAAGTATCAGGCCTAAGGTTTAATTTTGATCTGTACAGTAGATCATCGCAATACAATCAAGTTGGAAATCCCCCAATGTATCATTAAGAATGAGAATGAATGGTGGATCCGTGAACAACGGGCAGATTGCCAATTGAGGTACAAGAAAATCTAGCCTTTTATCCACAACATCTGCTTCTAGAAACATTTCCCAACATACTGTACAGGTATCCCTCCCCAACCACGGGGGATACGTTCCTCTAAACCTCCGTGGTTGGTAAAATCGCGGTTGGAAAATGCAGGGCCCTATGGGAAACATGGGGATTGGGGGAGTAAGTTTGCTTTTTCACAGTTGGAAAATGCAAGGCCCTATGGGAAACATGGGGATAGGGGAAGTAAGTTCGCGTTTCATAGAACTAAACACAAAAAAACATATACAGTTATAACATACATGGGGATAGTGGGAGTAAGTTTGGGCGCATTGGCTGCAGCAATCCGCAAGGCTATCTGACTGACTAATCTACACAGAGACAGAGAGAGATATATGGAGGGTGGGTGGGTGTGGTGGGGGTGGTGTGCAGAAGGTGGTGTGGTGGGTTACATGGAGGGGGTAGGGGGGTGACATGGAGGGTGGAAGGGGTGACTCGGAGGGTGGTGGGGGGAGTGACTCGGAGGGTGGGGGAGTGGGTGACATGGAGGATAGGGGAGGAAGACACGGTGGTGGGCGGGGTGGGTGCAGAAGGTGGTGTGGTGGGTGACTTGGAGGGCGGGGGCGTGGGTGACACGGAGGGTGGGGGGTTGGGTGACACGGAGCGTGGGGGCGTTGGGTGACAAGGAGGGTAGGGTGGGTGACACGGAGGGTAGGGTGGGTGACACAGAGGGTGGGGGTGTGCAGTAGGTGGTGTGGTGAGAGAGACAGAAATCAACAGAGATTTACTTTAATCCTAAAAGTGAAGCGTTGTAGCTGGTTGATTGCAACATAGCAACTGGGTCCTAGTGCTATACGCTAGCTGTTCGCACACACACACAGTACTTGTAGATCCACAAGTGCAGCTAGACCACGTGGGGCAGTAAAGATGCTGATAGGCAGGAACCGTGGGGCGGATGAATGCACACCAATACTCGGATGAATGTGGTCCCTTGTTTGGAGGAGTGAAACTTGAAAATTTAAACCATGGCTGTAAATCGTGGACACGCAAAAGGTTTGCGAGGGTTGTCGTATTTAGCAGACCGCGGATGCGTGCGTTTCGTGGTTGACAAGACCGCGTTTGGGACAGGATACCTGTATATGATATTGTTCAAATCCAATGACAGATCACAAGAGATATGACTGCTCTAGCTTACACATCCAGCATTTTTCTTATTTTTCAAATAACTACCATGTTGTAGACATATTGGGGGTGTTCTCAGTTTGTTAATAAAATGCCTGACTTTGGCAGTGCAATCTTATAATGAGAATACCCCATTAATAATGCACAAGAATAGTAACTTTACCAAGATTTCATTCTGATGTGTCGTTGCAATAAAGAAAACATTTGTCCGTTATCTCCCAAATCTATTGAACAAAAATGTTTTCTCTGCATATATGGCTTAGGAACCATGGTGCAGTAAGTGCAGGAATGCATTAACCCTACTTTGTTAAAATAGGAACAACCACAAACCACAAATGTACTGTCTGTGGGGAAGCTGCTGTGATTCATGTTAATTATGTGGTTTCCAGCTCACCTGTTTCTTTTGAAGGAGGAAATATTCTGAATGATAAATGTGGTCATTCACAGGATCTTCCACCCAGATCCACCAAGGCTCACCTACAGATCCATGAACCTAAGGGAATAAATAACACTGTCCAATTGCAGCACAAGGATAATTATCTGAAACACTCATAAGACCTCTATTCTGTTGCAATACGATGTATTTCAAGTGGACAAATACCGATGTATCAAAAAGGTGTCACAGTATCAGAGATTCAGAGGACTTTAGGAAAGGTTTTAGTCAGCATCAAAATCTTAAAATATTCTACTGCAATATGAACGTAATATGTGCAAAAGCTAAAGAACAAATAAGAAAACAAGTTATTAAAAATAAAACCTTTCAGTTGGTTTACTGCTTTTCATGTGAACAGGTTGTCCTAAAATGTTCATTGAACAAAATTATTTATAAAATAAAATGAGAACCATTTCCTCGTTACTAAATATATAATAAATAATTATAGTTATTATGATAATAATCCTTGGATTTAATGCAGTGTCTTATCATATAACTGAGACTTCTCAACGTGATCACAGGATATACTGTATAGTAGGGTCCGGCGATATATCGATATATCGCTAAAATCTGATATAATTTTCATATCGATACGCCGATATAGGCATTTCAAAAATATCGATATATCGAAACGAGGGAAAAAATCGGAATGCGCGCACACTGAACTACAAGATCCAGAATGCTCATCTCTATACAGTATACACAATGCACAGACCGAGGTGCAAAGCCGCCATATTGTATTCATAGTCCTAGAATACAATATACAGGTATGCAAGGGGTGGGGGGAGAGAGACGGCTGTGGGTGGGGGGGGGGTGAGGGGGAGAGAGACGGCTGGGGGGGTGGGGTGAGGGGGAGAGATACGGCTGGGGGGAGGGGGAGATAGATGGCTGGGGGGGGGGGAGAGAGGGAGAGAGACGGCTGGGGGGGGGAGAGGGGGAGAGAGACGGCTGGGGGGGGGGAGGAGAGGGGGAGAGACGGCTGGGGGGGGGAGGAGAGGGGGAGAGAGACGGCTGGGGGGAGGGGGAGATAGACGGCTGGGGCGGGGGAGAGGGGAGAGAGACGGCTGTGGGGGAGAGGGAGCGAGAGATGGCTGGGGGGGCAGAGGGGGAGAGAGATGGCTGGGGGGGGGGGAGAGGGGGAGAGAGACGGCTGGCGGGGGGGGAGGAGAGGGGGAGAGAGACGGCTGGGGGGAGGGGGAGAGAGATGGCTGGGGGGGGGGGAGGGAGACAGAGACGGCGGGGGGGGGGGGGGGGGAAGGGAGAAAGAGACGGCTGGGGGGGTGGTGGGGGAGAGAGACGACGGGGGTGGGGGGTGGTGGGGGAGAGAGACGATGGGGGTGGGGGGTGCAAGAGAGGGACGGCAGGGGGGGGGGGGGGGGGAGAGACGGGGTGGATGTGATAATATACAGATAGATAGAGATGGGGGGGGATGTGAGAGAGGAAGAGAGACATAGAGAGACACAGACAGAAAAACACAGAGATGGAGAGAGTGAGAGACACAGAGAGAGAAAGATATTTACCTCCTGAGAAGATAGGCCCCGAATGCGGGCGCACCTGGAATGCGCGCGCACTCCGATGCGCGTGCGCATGCGCAGTACGAAAAAACTGAAAATATCGATATTTCGGTATATCTCGATATGGGCCAACCGATATATCCATATCCGGAAAATTCCCATATCGCCGTTCCCTACTGTATAGTGTATTATCCAAATAACACACACTGATTGCTAAACAAAAGGGCTGGTTCCACTTAACCTGTTAAAACCATTTTGTGTTAAAATTTAAGATCATGAAGAATTATGGAAAAGACTGTGAATTTTGTGGTTGGAATGTGGCAGTCAGTTGAGCACAGCAATGCCCCACAAACAGCCATAGAGTAAGTAAGCAATTTTATTTGAGGGATTGTTGGCCAAAACATCCCAAGAAAACGCGCTTCTCTTTGTGAATAGTACCATGGGATCTTTAACATCCATCTGAACAGGCAGCTGGGACCTTGGTTTAATGTCTCATTTGAAGGATGGCACTGTTGACAAGGCAATACCCACCCCAGAACTGCAGGATCAATTTAGTACTATGTTGCCAACTTAGTCAATGTGATTCTAAGTCTCAGTGGGGTCTTGAACCCACAACTTTCTGACTCGGAGGTGAGTGCTACCACTGTGCTAGATTTACACATTGGCTCAGTTGAATCAATTGAATAAATATGACAGCTGGAGATACATTTAAATATTATATAAATATATTATATAAATCTATGCATAGATGGGAAAAATTTGTAAAGCTTACCATATGGGGAGCAGTGCTCTATCCCATAACAATGTAAATGTGTGGAGCAGAATAATCCTCCATTGAATTGGTAGTCTAAATCACTAATATGATCTGACAAAGAAATGTGGATATTATCTCCTGGTTATCCTGCCTTATTTCCTTTTCATTCAAATTGAGATGTGCAAAGCACATATAAAAGGTATTGTGATAGTTATACATGATCTCAAGATCATAGTCCTAAATTGGAGACATGTTAGAGTAGATATTCTTACTGTTACACCCTGAAGGTGATCATTGGGCTGAATTCCACCTGAACTGTATTTTGGCCATGTAAAGTTGTTATCCACTTTATGGATAACAACATATTCTGTGTGTTCAGATTTTATTCCAAGAAACACATTAAATTACAGCTCTTCAAATATTTTGAGGAATGATTTTAGGCTGATATTCAAATAAGGCTTTGGTTGTCCTTTCAGAGTTAGGGCAGATACACAGAACAGTTAAATCTTTCTACTATGAACTCAAGAGACTTATGGCATTTTGACAGAAGCAACAGTTTCTAGCCTGAAATCTGAAAAACGGGCTTCTCACGGCACGAATAGTGAAATCAGGTGCAGCACCTCAAACCAGTAAAGAGGCTGCAGTCTTGAGCAGTAAGTACAGTACTACTTCACATACATGGAGACTGACATGTGTTGCTTCAAACTGAAACAACTGAATTTGAAACAAGAGGCAAACGGTCACCCCAAAGCACATAATAAATATTTTGGCAAAGGTTTTAGAGGCACTCTACTCTGATTTACACGCAGTTGCAACAGGATTCGAAAATACTGAGTCTTCATTTTCAGAGCATTTCACAGTGAACTCTGTGGTCCACCCAAATATAATTCTCACTTCTATCTTTTGTGAAATTGAATTGTAAGTGTAGTGAAATTCTATTCATTGAATACTCTATTTGACAGTGAAAATTATTCAATAAACCAAACTATTCATATAACCGGATTAAACATAAGAGGAAACTCATCTCCTGGCACTCAAGCCATGTTATCACTGACCTCATTTGGGATGATGTGTTTACCTGGACTTAAAATTTGTTTTTTGTTCTACCAATGGTCATGGGAAAATTCTTCATTATACCAAATTCTTTGCATATATTTGTATATTCAATTAACCGAACAGGCATGCAAATGGTTTGAAATTTCTAAATTCAATTCAATAAATCTAATGATTGGATTATCCGCTCTTCAATTAACCAAATATCACTGTAACCAGGCTCCCTGAACCTGGCAGAATGGCATCTGAACTGATTACCAGTGGGTTGGTGGGACTCGTAGCCAAGCTCCCACAAGGTTCTAGATTAGCAATCATTTTAATCAGAAATGTTCCTCAACCTGCCATTTCCACGTTTCATATGTACAGTAAAAGCCCATTTACGTGGCAACCGATCAACCACAACTTCTGGTTTAACTGGAACCGCGCAAAAAAGTCCGTATTCGATTAACCGTAATTTATCCGGAAAAATGCATTGAAGAATTTTTTCTTTTTGCGTTTTCGGCCAAATATCCGACATGCGCTTTAACCGGCATTGGTCAGGTCCCGAGGGTACCGGATAAACAGGCTTTACTGTTTAACAGCCTTACTTACAAAAATGTTTGGCTTACACATTAAATATTTTCTAGTGTAAAAGATCATCGTTACATGCCATAATACAAGATATATCTATTGCCTAAATCAATCTCATTTGTATATGCTGCATCTTGCTCTGGCTTCTATAGACTGACAAAAAGTGAGCAACTGATTAAATGAACCCCTTGTCGTAACAGGTTTGGGAAAAAACTTAATTCAGGAGTTTCCCATGGGAAATATTTTGGCAAAATATGGGGATGTTCTTTGGAGTAACATTTTCTAGGAAACAAAAAATGGATGCAGTGACATCCATGATAAGACCTTTTCCAGCTCAAGACCAGTTCATCCAGAACCCTGTGTCCTCTCCCACGTTCCGCTCTGTGACCATCTCACCCAACACCACTGGCTTCCCATCACAGAGGATACAGTTCAAGATCTTGGTCCCCAACTTCAAAGCCCTCCATGGCCTTGCTCCTCCCTACCTATGCAACCTCCTAACCACCTATCAACCTGCCCGCTCCCTCCGCTCTGCGGGGACCGGCCTGCTACACGTCGCTTGTCTCGCCAACCACACCATTGACAGGCAGGCCTTCAGCTGTTCTGCCCCAACCCTCTAGAACTCCATAGCACAATCGTTTCGCCTCAACCCACCCCCTGCCTCCTTCAAGACCAACCTCGAGGCCCTCCACTTTGATCGTGTGTTCAATTAACATCCTCCCCCCCTCCCCCACAGCCTTCCACTCTCCCCAATCACTGCTCCCAGCATGGGTCTGAAATACTATCTGTCCAGTGCCGTGGGACATCCTCCTGATGTGAAAGGTGCTATTATACAAATGTAATGTTGTTGTTGTTGTTATCTAGGTAATGAGGCCAATTGTTCTTTTCTCGTTCCATGCACTGTGCAAATGCATACTGTACAGGGACCACCTATCCTGGGTACAATTAAACAGTTGCTAAAAATAACTCTTTGCTCGCAAGGTAGGTCTTTATACCATGGGCTAAGCAAAGGGATATCGATAGAAAAGCAGGTTGGGGAGGATGGCTCCCACAAGCCTCAATTGAAAACCAACCCGGATCTTCCTCCAACAAAGAGTGGTACGTTACAACATGGCAATCTCATTAACACGATAGTTAGTGATGGGTTAGCTCACCGTTGATGAAATCCAATCTACTATAAAATCCAACACAGGTCTTGCACCCACTAAAGCCTCTTTAAATACGGTTTTGAATGACCAGTTTTAATGCGAGTGACAAAACAAAATAATCCCGGTCTGGTTGCAAATCCTTCTTTCAACATGCACACAATATGCAAACCTTTCTTTCACGGTAAAGTTCAAAAGGTTAATGATGTTTTGAATAAATCTAAAATGACAATAGAGTTCTTGTTTATCTAATACTCATTTACATTCATGATAACTCCAAGAAAATTAGCTCTTAATAAGCTATTTACTCTTTCTTGCTTGCAGACCACATTTGTGGACCTGTAGTTCAGTTGTACTCTCCTCGCAAGCGAGAGACTAGGGTTTGATTCACAGGCAGGGCGAAACGTTGGGCATGTTTCCCTACTCCACACACCTCGGTTTACCTATAAGTAGGAACCCAGTTGTGAGTTAACTGGAGGATTGCTGTTCCGGGCGTAATAACAATTTCTTAAAAAATAATAATAAATTGATCACTCAATCTATGACTGTTTATGGGACAATGTTGTGTCAATTGGCTGCCGCATTTCGCCCAGGAAATATATAGAAAATTTAGTTTACAGTATATTCTGTAAAGAGCTTTGAGATGTCTCGATGAAATGATAAGGTGCCACATCAAATACAAGGAATATTATTATTATTATTATCTCCCTCAGACATTTTTATTGAGGGAAAATGCAATGCTAGTGTTGTTGTACCTGCGGAACACTTGACAGCCCTGATCATTATGGCCTGTCTGGTGTGAAGCAAAGCTTTCAGCGGGTATGTGCAAAGGTCTACATTAAATAACAGTGACAATTTTAATGTGTCCTGTCCTTTTAGTAATTTATTTATACTAGAAACCAACAGGTGGCACATCAGTTTGCCTGGTAATTAAGCAGCAACAGGTTTGCTTTGAACCATTTGCACCTTTGCTGCATCTGGTGTAAAGCTGGAGTGGCACAAGAACTTTTGGAGGCTTGACTCTGTCTCTATCATTCGCGGATCAGTTCTGCAGTGATCAGTTTTTGGCCAAAACTCTTGCGACATTTTGCAATGTAACTGGCTCATTATTACACATAATATTACAGGAGAGATTGACGGTTTTCTCCAGTCAGAAACAAATCCATATTTTGAAGATGGAAAGAAACATTCAATCTTTTATCACAACAACAACCAAATTACATTTACACTACAAGCCCGTTTATCTAGCATCCTCAGGACCTGGCCAGTGCCGGTTAAACTGTGTGCCAGATATTCGGGCGGTCAGCTGCCGAAAACCCACCACAAAAAAAGTAACTTTTTCTTTTAAACGTACCATATTAATATCAGACTAAATAATAACAGAATATTGTATGGATACTTACCAATAAAGCAATAAATATTGATTACAGTCTACAAACACAGCACACAATCACAATGCAAACTTCTACAATGGCGTACGGAAGAGTTTTTGTTTACTTCTTAAAGGGGCAATCTCAGTTTTTCCTCTTTTTTTTCTTTCTTTCTCTTCCTCCTTCCCTCTCTCTCTCTCTTTCACAAACACTCAGTCAGTCTGTCATCTCAATGGCTCCAAACCCAACTCCCCTCCACTCTTTCCTCCTCCACTCTTCCCCTCCCCCCCTCTCCCTCTCCCCCCCTGCCTCTCTCGCCTTCTCCCTCCGCACCTCCACCAAAACAGGCTACTGTCAGGCTAAACAGGCAATAAGTAGTATCCGTCAGAGAGAGAGGGAAAGAGAGGGAAGAGATAGAAAGAGAGAGGGAGAGATAGAGAGGAAGGAAGGAGAGGGAGAGCGAGAAAGAAAAAGAGAGAGAAAAAGGAGAGGGAGAGAAAAAACAGTGCCCCTTTAAGAAGAAAGACCGGAAGTGCACTACCGGCAGCATTCAGAACTAATCGTACAGTACTCTAGTGCTACAATCAACTCAGTAAATGCGCCACAGCGATTGTGCCGGATAAGATCCAGTTAATCGAGAAGGACCTTTTTTTTGAGGTGCCGGTTATATGGAAGTTACGGTTGATCGGATCACGGATTAACGGGCTTTTACTGTATATAGCGCCTTTCATGTCGGGACGATTCATAATTCTATCATAATTTGATAGAAAATTATACTGTATTTCCTTATACAGTAATCATATTCAATGATTCAGCACCTATAATGTCTGAAGATTTTCACTGAATTTAACACTGGTTGCTTGGAATTTTAAAATGAGTGGTTGATGTGGCTAGAATTCCTAAACATATTTTCAAACCCAAATTGGCACAATATAAAGAAGAAAAAAATGCAGCATCTTTCTTATGAAAATATTTAAGAAAATATATAGAACACACTATTTATTAAAATAGTAGTATGTAAAAAGATGTTTTTCTTGTAACTGTCCTCTTATCACTGATCTTTCCTTGATTAATTGGCATTGAAAGTTATACTGATCTCTCTCTTAATACCACTAATACTCTGGAAGAGTTAACAAAAGGAAATAAAATAGGAGATCCAGCGTTTTTTTGCCTGGGGTTTGAATACTTCTGTTTTTTTTCCCAATCTAGTGTGCCCAGCTGTCAAACTGAGGAAGCATGTCTGACTGAGATAAGCCACAAGATTGTCACAGAATTTAGAAAACCTCATGTGGGTCACTCAAGTGTAACACTAGGAAGGCAAAATGGGATTTAATGTGTCAATGATAATAAATATGAGCCCAAATACTTACTTGAAAATAGAGGCCCCAATTTTCTGCGTTATAACCATGATAGAGTTGAAAAGAAATGAGCAGTAAACCCTGTGAAGCCCTTTGAGTCCTTTCACCAATGTTGTAAGGCATTATATCAAATGCATAGATTATTATTATTAAATTATAGTTTACCTGGTCATGCCATTTGAAGTCTGGAGTGATGGTCAGTCTAACACGAAGTACAGTGCGGGTGATGGGCTGGATAGCCACTTCCAAAGAGATGGAAGGAATTTGATGGACACACTGCTTCACCTTTAACCCTATATTTACATGATGTAGCATGTGGCCTACACCAAATAAAAAGCATTTGGTTAAACAAATGTATGTAATTTCAAGAAATAATAGACAGGCAAACAAACCGCACTAGCAAAATGGCCTTATTTATAAAGATGGTGTGAGGTTTTCCAATGTAAATTAATTTTCCCTTTGATCTCCCTTGTAATTGTACTTTTAGCAAACTCCGTTGTGAAACAGACTAACCTTTCCCAATTAACCGAACAAAATATAGAATCCCTTGATAGGCTAGACCTAAAGACCACCTTTCTGTAAGCCTTATTTAATTTCAATTCTAATCCAATCTTGTTAAAAAAATTAGAAACTTTTTAGATGAACTCAGTGTCATACACTATAAGATACACTGGAGGACTGAGGTAAACAAATGCAATCTCAAAGGGCATTCGATTAAAAATAATTAAAGAGAAATAGACTAGTGTTTGTGAAATCTCAGGCAAATTAACTCATGACATACATTTAAAAAAGGATATGTAACATTGAAAGCATCTCATATCTACTGAAAAAGCACCATTTTAAAGCTGACATTTATTTCTCAAAGTTCACTTACAGAATTCTGAATGAGCCAATCTTTTATTGGCTGGATAGTTTAAAGTCAGACTATTTTTCAGACTTAATTGTGTCAACAAATATACAACAATAAAATAATAAGACAGTATATATCTGTATTGTATGCATTATACATTTCACCCACAAATAAACAGTCAATTCTCCTCCTCTCCTTCATTCTGCCCTGACCCCTCCCCCCTGCTCTTGTCCCTACCAGTCGTACAGCGCCTTGGGACATCCTCTCGACATGAAAGGCGCTATATAAATGTAAGTTTTGATTGATTGATTGATTATAGAAAGTAAGTAAGTAAGTAAGTAAGTAAGTAAGCAATCCTTAAGTTTATATAGCGCTTTCCACTTCTTATCAATGTCCCAAAGAGCTTCACAGAGTTTGGGGAAGGAAAGTAGAAATATTAACTGTATAATTGTGGGTGAAACACGGCAGCCAAATTGCGCACAGCAGTGTCCCACAAACAGTCGTGAAAATAGGGCCAGGGGAGAAAGGGGGAATAGAGGAAAGGTTCTTTGCTCAGGTTGTTGTTGTTGACCTGCTCCAGGCCAGGTCTGCACAGTCACCGCACTGAAATATCACAACCTGGGGCCAGGCACCTCTTGACTGTGTGAGGGAGAACACAGGTCAGTGTGAGGGCAATGCGGTGTCTCAGGGTGAGGTGGGGGTTGGACTCTCTGTCTGTCTGTCCCTGTGTAAGGTCCTTCCTCTCATCCCCACAGGGAGGGATTTTATACACAAAATTGTGACAATCTGTAAGAGGTAAGCAGTCCTTTTTGAATAACCTTACCAATTTCATCTTTGCGCATATCCTTCATTTTATCTATGGTAAGTTTCTTTTCTTCCAACTTTGTCAGTACATGACCTGGCAGAACAGAGAACTGACGTAGTGGGTTGCACCATCCCCAGAGTCGCCTGTCAATGCTCTTGCATAAATTCAGCAATCGGTAGGTCATTGCAGGCCAGCGCTTTCGCAGGGCAATCTCAAAAAGTGCTCTCATGATTCGAGCTGCATTCTGCAAATAGAGAATCAAGTCATGTATTTGAGCTACATATATAAACAATAGTTTGTACTTAAAACAGTATTAGTGAGAAACACAATGAGTCTACTTGATGATTTTCCCTACATCAATGTTATTGCGCCCACAAATACACAGTCAATTCATTTTACAGTATATATTATGAAGCATTTTGAGACATCTAGAAGTCATGAAAAGCTATATCAAATGCAAGGATTATTTTTTTTTCAAAATAAAGTGTAAATCCCACTATGATATGGTGTTGGGATTAGTTTCATGTGAAACGCTGGTGTCAGCCCTGACCCAATACAAAACTTTGTTTTAAGGTGGCCCTGGAGTTACATTAGGAAAATCTAAGAATTTTCCAACAATTGGTGTAATGGTTAAATAAAAATAATCTGAGTGCTCCCTGTAAGAAAAACATTTACATGGTCTTTTATCATTCTTACACTTTCATACTTTCCTAATAGCTGCAGCCCAGAACTGCTAATGGCGGATCACTCAGATTATCCTCAGAAATCCAGGTTCAGGTTCTACCTGTGGTCTAATACAATCACTGGTACCAGACAGCGATGGGTTTCATTGTTTAAGCTTTCTAATTTGTTATGAAATCCAGATGTGAAAATTGCTATGCTTTGTAACAAATTTTGATTTTGATTGAATTGATTAAAATATATTGCAAATTTCTGTTAGCTGCCGGTGTGAACCTCCCCACCCTCATGAATTCAGCATAACTGCCGGGCCTTGTAGCCAGTCTCAAATTTCAGTGCTGCTATTGAAGTTGCCAGAATCGATAGTGACCACTTGTTGATGCGGCAATCTTGGTGCATTTCAGTGCTTCACAGGATAAAGGCTTAAATTAAGTTGGGTTAAGATACAGGCTGAAACCACTATATTGCTTGTCCATTTGCAGCGTGGTAGAGCTGTGGGTTTTGCAACGCACACCAAAAGTGTGTCATGCTTCTGTTGCTGACTGGTTGGCAGCAGTCAGGATTAACTTTGTGTGTAGGCAATGGAAGGCTTCTCAGTGTTTAGTGGTAGCCCAGTACTCACAGGAAAAGCTCATGAGAGGTTTCTGGCTTCCCGAGTGCAGGAAGCGAGGTCTGCGATGATCTGGCAACCAAGATCAAGATATTGAAATATCAAACCAACATCCCAGAAGTTTGAGACATCGCTCTTTAACTGGATATATGAGAGGAGATTTCCCACAGCAACAAACTATGACGCACTCATATTACTGGCCTTTTGAACACCATTAATTTAGTTTCCTTTGTGTACGAGAATAAAGTGTAGCTCTCTGTAGTGAGAAGCTAAATTACAGTATCACTTCGGAGGAAGTAATAAAGTAACGATGTTTGATTAGACAAATATGGTGTAAAATTATTAATATAAAAATGACCAGGTGGTGTCAGTGAAAAGAAAACAGAATCACACCGTGGCTAATGAAAGGAAAAACAAGGTAAAGAAGTATCCAATGCAGTTAGAATGTGCCAAATTTTAGCATGCGGGCACCACTAACTACCATAGAAGCAATTTGATCAGCAACACGGAGAGATTAAATTTGTAGATAGGAACTTGATATATCGGTGTACCTATCTCAGATGGATCTTATAAGGTTTAGCCTTTACTAGGCAGCTATCCAGATGTTCAATGTTAGGTCCAATTACTTCTTCCTTCCACGGCATTCATCACGTTTCTAACCTTTTAGGAACTCAAGGTATATTTGATATATCCCTCTAAGTTAAACACAATCACGTCTATTAGAATAAAATCACCTCTACAATTTCCTATTTATTGCAACATAATCTCTTTAACTTCATCAGATAAAAATGTTATTTTAAAAGGAAATTCTTACACACAGGCTTCTGAAGCAAACAGTTTTCCTTGCTTCTGATAAACAAGCATTAGCCTCCTCATTCCACTGGACCCCTCTGCTGTGTTCGACACAGTCGATCACTCCATCCTCCTCCACTGCCTCTCCTCCCTCATCCACCTTAATAATAATCATAACAATCATTCCTATCCCCACCCCCAATCAAATCTAATGTGATATTTGAATCTGGTGGGTAACATATTCCATAATTTCCTAAATAGTGTTACAATCTTAATGTGTTTAACTAGTTGACTATTCATTTCAGCAGGATTCTATATCATAGAATCATAGAATTTTACGGCACAAAAGGAGGCCATTCGGCCCATCTAGTCTGTGCCGGCTCTTTGAAAAGAGCGATTCAATCCCACTGCCCTGCCCGCTCCCCATAGCCTAATAGACCTGTTCTCCCTAAATAAAGATCTAATTCCCTTTTAAAAGTTGTTATCGAATCAGCCTCCACCACCTTTTCAGGCAATGCATTCCAGATTCGAACAACTCGCTGAGTGAAAAAATTTCTCCTCAGCTCCCCTCTACTTCGCTTTGAAACTATTTTAAATCTGTGACCACGAGTCACAGATTCGCCCACGAGTGGAAATAGTTTTTCTCTATTTGCCCTGTCGAAACCCCTCATGATCTTATAAACCTCTATTAGGTCTCCCCTCAATCTTCTCTGCTCCAGAGAGAATAACCCTAGCCTATCTAGCCTCTCCTCATAGCTGAAGTCCCTCAATCCTGGCACCATCCTAGTAAATCTTCGTTGTACCCTTTCCAATGCCTTCACATCCTTTCTGTAGTGTGGTGACCAGAATTGAACACAGTATTCCAGCTGAGGCCTCACCAAAGTCCTATAGAGGTTAGTCAGCACTTCCTGACTTTTGTACTCTATACCCCTATTTATAAAGCCTAGTATCCCATATGCCTTCTTAACAGCCTTGTCTACCTGTCCTGCCACCTTCAACGAGTCACTAACACAAATCCACAGGTCTCTCTGTTCCTTTACACCATTTAAAATTGTACTATCTAGCCTATATTGCCTCCCTTCATTTCTTCTCCCAAAATGCATCACCTCACACTTCTCTGCATTAAACTTCATCTGCCATGTGTCTGCCCACTTTACCAATTTGTCTATATCCTCTTGCAGATGGCTACTATCCTCCTCACTGTTTACTATTCTCCCTAACTTAGTGTCATCTGCAAACTTGGAAACTGTACTCCGTACACCCAAGTCCAGATCATTGATGTAGATTACAAACAGCAATGGTCCCAAAACTGATCCCTGTGGCACACCACTGCTCACTTCCCTCCAATCTGAAAAACAGCCGCTCACTACAACTCTCTGCTTTCTGTCTCGCAGCCAGTTGTGGATCCACGCTGCCACTGTCCCTTTTACGCCATGGGCCTTTAATTTCATAATAAGTCTCTCATGTGGCACTTTGTCAAATGCCTTTTGAAAGTCCATGTAAACTACATCAACTGCGCTACCATTATCCACCCATTCCGTTACCTCATCAAAAAATTCTATCAGATTTGTAAGGCAAGATTTGCCTTTAACAAATCCATGTTGACTGTCCTTTATTAGCCTATATCTTTCTAAGTGAAGATCTACCTTGTCCCTGATTATGGACTCTAGAAGTTTGCCCACTACCGACGTTAGACTGACTGGTCTGTAGTTACCAGGCTTGTCCTTCTGCCCCTTTTTATACAAGGGAGTAACATTAGCTATCCTCCAGTCCTCTGGCATGACCCCTGTGTCCAAGGAAGATTGAAAGATCGTGGCCAGAGTCCCTGCTATTTGCTCCCATGCCTCACTTAGTAACCTAGGGTGCATCCCATCCGGACCAGGTGACTTATCCACCTTGAGCGACGTCAACCTTTTTAGAACTTCCTCTCTGGTTATAATGATTCTATCCATTTCTCCTACCCTCTCCTCTAATACCATGGCATTGGCTGTATCATTTTCTTTTGTGAAGACAGAGGCAAAGTACTCATTCAGTACATCAGCCATGCCCTCTGCCTCCACAATGAGATTTCCTCCTAGGTCCCTAATTGGCCCCACCCTATCCTTGACCAACCTTTTACTCTTAATATGTTGGTAAAAAACCTTAGGGTTCCCCTTAATATTAAGAGAAACCAATTTGAATTCAGTCATAAGAGTATTCTTGGCAATGATCTATCTCTTATTGTATTTATGTTGCACTGAATAATGCAGTAGGGCAACCTCAGCAAAGTACTCTAATATCGCTGTCCAACTGATTAACCACTTAGCTATTTACAATTTCTTTGAATGCAGTGATCCACTTTTTTTTAAATCATCTATAAAAACTTTTAGAATTCATGTCACATTTTAATTTTTCCTGTGCTGGGGTTCACATTTCTTTGGGTCAGCAAGTGGGGGTGCAGCTAATCTTGGGGAGAAGGGAGCAGATCATCTCCTTTTTTCAATATAGATTAATAATAATACTTTTTACATTTGGTATATAGCAACTTTCATGTCAGGAGGATGTCTCAAAGTATTTCACAGAATATAATGTAAAGTGAAGTGGACTGTGTACTCTGTTAGCAAATGTAATATTAAGTATATCTTTATATCTTTGTTAGTATTCTACGCACTGTAAGTTATGGTTTCCCTAGGACAGGTCTTGCTTGTCAGATGTGTTTTCTTCAGTAAAAATCACCCATATTCATTGAAGGCACTTGAATCTAACATTTTGAACAATGATCTCTAATGGGATTCTTTAAAGAAAAGTAAAACAGAAGAAATTTATTGAATGACAGAAATTGCACTCTTGATGCCAAATACATTCTGCGAAGTGTTGCCATGAAATCTTTCCCATTGCTGGGCGGAGAACCCACTCAGATTCCTTATTAATCAATCTGAATAGAATTTGTCACTTTTTAGACTGCATGTTTCCGCACCACGCACTTTCATATAGTACAAGCCATTATTTTATTCTGGAGTATGACAATGAATAATTGTGGAGCTCCTGTGGCTCAGTGGTTAGAGCACTTGTCTTGCAAGCTGGGGAAACCAAGCTGGGGAGACCCGTGTTCGAATCCAGGCAGGTCAGGGCGAAACCTTGGGCAAGTTTCTTTACTCCACACGCCTAATAATAATCCGTCCAAAAAAAATCACAATAATAAAATTGGTCATTTCAATCCACGACTGTGTGGGGGACACTGCTGTGCGCAATTGGCTGCCGCGATTCACCCACAAATATATACAGTCAATTCACCTTACAGTATATTCTGTGAAGCGCTTTGGGACGTTGATAAAATGTGGAAAGCGCTATATCAAATGCAAGGATTATTATTATTATATATTCTTGATTTATTTCCTACATGATCACTTAAAATGTGTAATTAACAATGTAGCAAAAGCATTTGGGATCTAATGAAAGATAATGGTAAGACAGTCCAGCCTTAAGAGGTAACATTTATTACTACACTGAGAAATATCTTTCTCCTAATGAAACCAAACGTATATATTTAAAAATCTGTCTTCTTTGAATATTTCAAATTACTGGAAAATCCTAAAATAAGTTAATTAATCTGTTCTATAATTTTCATCTTTTAATGCACTATCTACTCATGAAATTGCTAAGATGCAATGAATTTGTTGAATTTGATGTAGGTGCAGTACAAAAACTATTGTACAAGTATATTCCCAAATATGCTGTTCTAAAGAAGTAATATTGTATCAGATCTAGTGTAACACAAGCTGCAAACAGAATGCACCCTAACGCAACACACACTAAAACATGTAACAGTTCTCTATTTAAACTGCCCCATTGCCTGATTTCTTGGATTGAAAGACAGTCCTGGTAGGTAAGCGCAACATGTGCTGATGGAATGATATTGGCTGACCATATTTTGGGATTTGCCAGTAAAGGGCAGAGCAGCATTGCATAATTTTCAGACACTCAATTATCAATTGCATTTATATGGCATCATTGATGTAAAAAAGGAAGCATCTTAAAATACGTGACAAAAATATAACTGAACAGAAATGGCATTAATGGGCAGCTAATATGACCCAAATACATCACTTGTGAATGCCAAATGCAGTGTTTGTGTTCCTTTGTGAACAAAGTGGTGCTCAGAAGTTTCAGTATCACTTGTACACTACAATAAACTGAGTCCAGTCAGTCTCCATCAGACAATATTGTATTATTATATATTGTATTATTGTATTTATATTATATTGTATTGTCCCAGGGACAATACACTATATAGGCAGGACCAATGTCACAGTTAGACAATAGGGTTGATTATGTGCCATATGTGAACAAAACTGTGTTATGCAGAATTTTTACGTAAACAGGAAATTTCTGCTGCCTTTAATTTAAAAGCATTAACTAGTTTAAATGATTATTATCTTATTACTAACCAATACATTTTACTTGTTATCTACAGCACAGAATTAAAGACACCTGTATTCCTCCTCTGATCGCCTTATTATTGTTGGCGATTTCAACCTCCATTTCACCCCCTCCTGCCCCATTTCCTCTGAATTTTCCTCTTTACTTTCGTCTTTCAACTTCTCCCTTCATATTAACACTGCCACCCACGGCCATCCTCTCGATCTGGTGATCACCCGAGGCCTCAACGTCTCTGGCGTCACCATCACAGACAAGGCCATTTCAGACCACTTTTTCATTTCCTGCAACACCTCTATCCCTCCCCACTCCACCTCCAAACCCACCACCATCTTCTACCGGCCCTGGAAGAAGATTCCCCCTCAAACTTTCACGTCTGCCCTAGAAACCTCCGACCTCTTCCCACAATGGCATTTTTTCTGTACCGACCCATCCTCCGCCTCCACCGCCCTCCACAACACCCTCTCCACTACCCTCGACACCCTGGCCCCCCTCAGCTCCCAAACCGTCTCCCATTCCCGATCATCACCGTGGTACACAACTCACCTCTGTTCCCTCAAAAGCCAAGTGAGAGCAGTTGAACGCACCTGGCTCAAATCTGGCCTCACGGTCCACCGGCAAATCTGGCTGGACCGCATCAAATTTTACCGCTCCGCCCTAGCCACCGCCAAATCAGCCTTCTACTCCAGGATAATCCTGGAAGCGAAGGACAACCATCGCCTCCTCTTCGCCACCACCAACCAGCTCCTCCGCCACCCCCGCCTCACCTCGCAGATCCTCTCCTCAAACGATTGTTGTGAGGAGATGCTGGACTTCCTCGAGTCCAAAATTGAGAAAATCCGCTCTGCGGTTTCCTCCCCCCACCACTCCTCCACCTCCGCGCCCTCATCAGTTACCTCAACCCCTACTCACCCCCCATTTCACACTTTCAACCCTATCACCCCACTTTCAGTCACAAAAATAATTACCTCCATGAAACCCACCACGTGGTCATTGGACCCCATCCCCACCACCCTCCTCCGCACCCAGCTCCATTTGTTAGCCCCGCTCATTTCTGACACCATTAACCTTTCCCTATCCTCAGGCACCGTCCCTACCTACCTTAAAACAGCCACCATCACCCCTATCCTGAAGAAACCCTCCCTTGATGCGTCGCAACCATCAAGTTATCGACCCATCTCCAACCTCCCGTTTTTATCCAAGGTCCTTGAAAGAGTGGTTGCCTCCCAGCTCCGCTCTTTCCTTTCAACTCATTCACTTTTTGAACCCCTCCAATCTGGTTTCCGCCCAATCCACAGCACAGAAACTGCCCTGGTTAAGGTCACAAATGACATCCTAACCGCCTGTGACCAGGGCTCCCTCTGCCTCCTCGTCCTCCTTGACCTGTCTGCTGCGTTCGACACAGTCGATCACACCATCCTCCTTCAACGTCTTTCCTCCCACCTCAACCTTCAAGGCACAGTCCTTGACTGGTTCCATTCTTATTTGACCCACCGTTTACATTTTGTTTCTTCCAACGGTTTTTTTTCAAACCCCCGCACAGTTTTTCACGGCGTCCCTCAGGGCTCTGTCTTAGGCCCCCTCCTTTTCACCCTTTCCACGCTCCCTCTGGGCGACGTCATCCGCAAACATGGGGTAAATTTCCACATGTATGCGGACGACACCCAATTGTACCTTTCTGCCTCATCCTTCAACCCCCAGACCATCGATGTTCTGACAGCGTGTCTGTCCGACATCGAGTCCTGGACGAGGGACAATTTTTTGCAATTGAACGTGAGTAAGACCGAGGTCCTCTTGATTGGCTCAAGCCAGCGCCTCCGCACATCGGGCGCTGCCAGCCTCAACATCCAAGGCTGCACTCTCCACCGCACAAAGCCAATCAGGAACCTCGGCATCTTGTTCGATCAAAAACTTTCCTTCCTCCCCCACATCCGCACCTTGACTGGCACCGCTTATTTCCACCTGCGCAATATTGCCAGGCTCCGCAACTATCTTACCCCCAGCGCTGCCGAAACACTCGTGCACGCGTACATCACCTCACGGCTGGACTACGGAAACTCTCTCCTCGTCGGCCTCCCCAGTTCCTCCATTCACAGGCTGCAGGTCATCCAAAACTCTGCAGCCCATGTACTATCCCGCACCCGCCTCCGCGACCACATAACCCCCACCCTCGCCCGTCTCCACTGGCTCCCCATCCTCCAGAGGATCGAGTTCAAGATCCTCGTCCTCACCTACAAGGCCTTACACGGACTTGCCCCGCCCTATTTAACCGATTTACTTTCCCCCTACAAGCCCACCCGGACCCTCCGTTCAACAGGACTTGGCCTGCTCCAAGCCCCCCGCCCGAACCGCCCCACCATCGGAGGCCGGGCCTTCAGTTTCTCCACTCCCATCCTATGGAATGCCATACCTCAATCCCTCCGTTTCGTTTCTTCCCTTTCCTCTTTCAAGGCCGGTTTGAAGACTTTCCTCTTTGATCGTGCCTTTTGTTCCACCCCGAACTCTTCTACCTCCCCTTTGTGTTTCACCCCTTCCCAAACACTCCCATCTCAGCTCGGGTCACACGCCTCCTGTGCAGCGCCTTGGGAGGTCCTCCCGACGTGAAAGGCACTCTATAAATGTAATTTGTTGTTGTTGTTGTTGTTTACAAGTGGCCAAGATCTCACTCTATGTCCATGTAAACACTTTAGCACTCCAAACAGAAAAGATTGTGAACCTGAGAAAGGAGGGATAGACTGTTGGTATTTCCAGTAACGATGTCGATGATGCTCTCTTATTAATCTGTGATGACACATCGGATGCAATGTTCCTCCTTGGCCCATCTCCCCAAGTCCCTCCACAAATAAAACCAGCAAACTCTGCCTTGAGGAAACCAAACAGTTTTCCAGATCCACCGATGTTGATGTGTGATACAAATTAATGGGTGAAGTGCATATGACTGTACACAGCAAAAATACGATCACATTGTCTCACCTCATACTTTAAAAGGACTACTTTCAAGTAAAGATCCCTGAAAAACTAAAATGTGTCATGCATATAAAAAATAACCTTACCTGAGCAACATAGGCAGAATCAGAAATGAGTGAGAAGCTGTCCAACTCGCCATGGCTAATGTAGGTTTGGAGAAGAATGTTCACTTTCCCGTAGGCATTTTCTACTCCACCTGCAGCAGGAAGCTCACAGTAGTTGCACAACAACTGATCAAGCTCCTCCAGCTCTTCATCTCGAACCTACAGCAACACAAAGACAAATATGAAATAACAAGAAAGGAATTTCATGGATATAATCTTTGTAAATGCACCTTTCCTGGGTGATTTCACCCTTAACATACACATGTAAAATGGACTCAGTCCAGGGCGTGTTGTGTTGTATTATGTTGTGTTCTGGATCTGTGCTGCTGGAGTCATTGATCATCGGTTCTGGAATTAAGAGCAATTTGGAATGGGAAACAGGATTTGTATTTCCTCGTCTGGCTTCACTCTTGCTACAGAGAACTCTCCCAATGGCGATTTGTGTTTTTAATGTTTTTAGAAATAGTTGTGCGACCAGCTCTTTAATGAAATTAAAAAAGCTTCAATGCAATACAATGGTCTGTCCAAGAAACTTTTGTCTTAAAAGTGTAGTTGGGATCACATTCGGGGAACCCTAGCTGATTTTACGCTCTGTATTCTACCTTCCCAAACCCCTATTGAAGATTTTATGACTTGTAAAGCTTGTATGTTAGTATAAAAATTGAGCATTTTCCAGGTTGCGCTTGTTAGATCATATTTAATTCCTCATAGGCGTTACCAGTGACATGTGAACAGAATCCACATACAAATGACTTCTTAAAGTCAACACAATGGAATGGCAAAATTTATTTTCACAGAATTATAGAACCAACAAACTGTTGAATTTTGTACCTGTTTCTTTGGCTCAAGGAAGATACTGGAAATTTCAGGTCCATGTTCTCAAGAACATGATATCCACTGATGTGTCATTTACATATTATGGATACAAAATATAAATCTCTACAGGAGTGAAAATGTGATAGTTGTAACAAGTCGTCACAAACTACTTGTGATTCCTACTGATATCAGAGTCCTGTAACTTAGTGGTTAGAGCACTCGCCTTGCAAGCGAGATAGCTGGGTTCAATTCCAGGCAGGGTGAAACCTTGGGCCAAGTTTGCTTACTACACACGACTAATAATAATTCCTGGAAAAAAAT
The DNA here is from genome assembly GCA_035084275.1 of Hydrolagus colliei. Taxonomy (NCBI): domain Eukaryota; kingdom Metazoa; phylum Chordata; class Chondrichthyes; order Chimaeriformes; family Chimaeridae; genus Hydrolagus; species Hydrolagus colliei. The sequence goes on from CM068744.1 coordinate 53,938,560, forward strand.
AAATAAATTGATTATTTCAATCCACAACTCTCTGTGGGACACTGCCATGCGCAATTGACTTCCACATTTCACCCACAAATACACGGTCAATTCCCTTTACAGTACTGTGAAGTGCTTTGAGACACCTGGAAGATGTGAAAAGTGCTTTATCAAAAGCAAGGATTATTACAGTATTATTATCTAAGTGTGCATTACATTGACCAGTGAAAACTCTTCTCTGACGCAAGAGGTTATTGGAAGGAATCATTCAACTTCTTATGACAAATATTTCATTTTCAGTCCTCCCCATAGAAATATATATTGGTACCCCTCGCCAACCGCGGGGGATACGTTCCTGAAAACCTCCGTGGTTAGTAAAACCACGGTTGGAAAATACAGGGCCCTATGGGAAACATAGGGATAGGGGGAGTAAGTTTGCTTTGTCGCGATTGGACGGTTGGAAAATGCAGGGCCCTATGGGAAACATAGGGATAGGGAGTAAGTTTGGGAGCACTGGTTGCCAGGATTTGCAGCAATCCGCGAGGCTGTCTGACTGATTGACTGATCTACTCACAGACACACAGAGAGAGAGAAATCAATGGAGAAGGTGGTGTGGTGGGTGACACGGAGTGTGGGGGGGGGAATCTGGAGAAGGTGGTATAGTGGGTTACACGGAGAGGGGGGGAATGTGGAGAAGGTGGGTGACATGGAGGGTGGGGGTGGGATGTAGAGAAGGTGGTGTGTTGGGTGATTCGGAGTGGGAGGGATGTGGAGAAGCGACAGTAAATTCATGTTATTTACCATAATCCTAAGAGAGAAGCGACATCGTCATTGTTTGATTGCAGCATCGCAAATAGGTCCTAGCGCTAAACGCTAGTGTGAAGCAACATTGTGGCTGGTTGATGCAACTGGGTCCTAGCGCCAAACACTAGTGTTAGTGTTAAAACCCGTGGATAAGCAAAACCCATTGCCATGGTTAGCAAGGGTTGTCGCAGTGAGCCAACCGTAGATAAGTGAAATTAGCAGTAGAAAAAACCGTAATTGGGGTGGGGTAGCTGTATTCTGTATTCATAAAGATGTATATAGTATAACACATTTATAAAACAATCAGCTTTGAGAAAGCAGAAAAAAGAAAATATACTTTAGGCAATATACTGGTACTGAGGTTCTTTTCAGTATCAAAGTGCAGCATGAGTGCAGCAGAAAGTTGTAGTGAGCGGCTGTTTTTCAGACTGGAGAGAAGTGAGCAGTGGTGTGCCACAGGGAGCGGTTTTGGGACCATTGCTCTTTGTAATCTACATCAATGATCTGGACTTGGGTGTACAGAGTACAGTTTCCAAGTTTGCAGATGACACTAAGTTAGGGAGAATAGTAAATAGTGAGGAGGATAGTAGCCATCTGCAAGAGGATATAGACAAATTGGTAAAGTGGGCAGACACATGGCAGATGAAGTTTAATGCAGAGAAGTGTGAGGTGATGCATTTTGGGAGAAGAAATGAAGGGAGGCAATATAGGCTAGATAGTAAAATTTTAAATGGTGTGAAGGAACAGAGAGACCTGGGGATTTGTGTTAGTGACTCGTTGAAGGTGGCAGGACAGGTAGACAAGGCTGTTAAGAAGGCATATGGGATACTAGGCTTTATAAATAGGGGTATAGAGTACAAAAGTCAGGAAGTGCTGACTAACCTCTATAAGACTTTGGTGAGGCCTCAGCTGGAATACTGTGTTCAATTCTGGTCACCACACTACAGAAAGGATGTGAAGACATTGGAAAGGGTACAAAGAAGATTTACTAGGATGGTGCCAGGATTGAGGGACTTCAGCTATGAGGAGAGGCTAGATAGGCTAGGGTTATTCTCTCTGGAGCAGAGAAGATTGAGGGGAGACCTAATAGAGGTTTATACATGAGGGGTTTCGACAAGGCAAATAGAGAAAAACTATTTCCACTCGTGGGCGAATCTGTGACTCGTGGTCACAGATTTAAAATAGTTTCAAGGCGAAGTAGAGGGGAGCTGAGGAGAAATGTTTTCACTCAGCGAGTTGTTCGAATCTGGAATGCATTGCCTGAAAAGGTGGTGGAGGGTGATTCGATAACAACTTTTAAAAGGGAATTAGATCTTTATTTAGGGAGAACAGGTCTATTAGGCTATGGGGAGCGGGCAGGGCAGTGGGATTGAATCGCTCTTTTCAAAGAGCCGGCACAGACTAGATGGGCCGAATGGCCTCCTTTTGTGCCGTAAAATTCTATGAATCTATGTAAGTTGAGAATTTGCTGAACAACAGTGATAGAAACAGCCATTTAATTTACAACACATCGTCAAATTGTGGCTAAAGGCTGCTCCTGACTAACAGGAGATTCAGGTTCAGATTGTGTGGTTATTAACTCTAGTAGTCCTGGGCACAAAAGGTCTATTTAGCCATTTTCTCTTTAAACCAGAAGGAAGTCCTTGTGTACTGTGGCTTAGATGAGGTGAACTCTTTGAACTCTTTTTCTTTTTCCTTTTCATTTACTTGTTTATCATGGAGAAAAAAAAGGAACTGACTGTGAGAATAGCTGTATATAAAGAATAGCCACATTTGTTCAGTTACCAATGTAGTTTCTTCACTGAAACATAATTGGCTCCAACCTCACAAAATATTTTGAAGTTTGGATTGCTTTTTTCAACAGTATAACTTTTCTATAGTTCTCAAGATATCAATAACATATTTGTACTGTTGTGCACTTTTAAACCATAGCACAGTACAATAGTTTTATGATTAGGGTGTATGATGGCTGCTAAGACCCTGCAGAGCAGTAAGCTTCGGGTACTCAAGGCCACATAATACTAGACTGTTTTCAGGAACTTTAGTGTGGATTCAATACCTTGCATACAAAGTAATGCATGCGCTGACTAATGCAGGTTATCCTACATGAAGGGTGTTATATTAAATGTAAATTGTTGATATTGTTGTTGGTGGGAATCAGCATAATCAATACCAGCCATAATTGGTGAGCAAACAAATCACATTTATTTGATCCAACACTGTCAGATCAGGTAAAATATGTGTAGAAGGTACCCACAGTACAAGATTTCAGCCCTCGTGCCTTCTCTTCTCCAAACCCAAGAGATCCTGAATGTGGGAACATCTCTTGTTCCCATTCTCAGTTCCTCCCACAGCTCTTCCATAAGGAATTTTTCCTTCTGAAGCTGGCTGCTTTGCGCTGGAGTTCCTTACCTCTGGTTCCACCCAGTTCAGCATGAGTGCAATCTCCACTCCACTCCCACCCCCACTACCACCCCATTGTCCACCTCCAATTGTCCAAGCTCCATGACAAAATGGATCTTGTGATATTCAGCATTGAACAATAACAATAATAATATAATAATCCCTGCATTTGATATAGCACTTTACACATCTTCCAAATGTCTCAAGGCGCTTCACAGAATACACTGTAAAGTGAATTGACTGTATATATGTGAGTGAAACGCAGCAGACAATTGTGGATTGAGGTGATCAATTTTTTTGGGGGGAGAGATTATTATCAGGCATATGGAGTAAGGAAACTTGCCCAAAGTTTTCGCCCTGTCTGGAATAACTGCATCATTTCAAACATACACCTCTTCAACTTCTGTTCTCTCAACATACAAGCCCATTAACTCTTTCCTTTCAGAATGATGGCATAACTGCTCAAGTACAAACGATTTCCTGGCAATACATATAAAGGACGACCGTTAACTGGTTTAGATCATCCTTCATCAGCCACTCAGTGCTTGAACAATCGCTCCGTGGTGAAGCACCTAGTACTTTAATCCCCTCGTCATTTTACCTTGATCTGCTCAAATTCTTCGGCTTTAGATACAACAGCAAAGATATCTCCTTCAGTCCTGTGAGCATCGAATAGTTCGTTGAAAGTCTGAAAGTAAAAGTGCACCTTGTAAATAAACTGGCATTGCTTTGTGCTTTGATAGTACAATAATATAATAATCCTTGCATTCGAGACATCTCAAAGCACTTCACAGGATATACTTTCAAGTGAATTGACTGTATATTTTCCTGGGCAAATCAGGTCATAACTGATTCACCCGTGTCTGTCTGAAATCATTTCCTGAGCACTAAAGAGTAAGCTTTACAAAATAATGCTGACCTTTTCAGATTTAAGCCAACAACAGCCTGCAATAGAACCATATAAATTTATAGCACGCAAGGCCATTCAGTCCGTTTGTCTAAAATAGCTCTTTCAAAGAGAAATCCATTCAGTCCATTTACCTGTCTTTTCCTCCTGCAAATTATTAATTGTTAAGATATCTATCTATCTACCTTGAAAACTAATGTGGATACTGCACTACTAATGCACCAGCCAGGGCAGTTAAGTTGGAAGAATATCTCAAAGCTCCTGAAATAATGCCTTGGGATCTTTAACATCCACCTGAACAGGCAGGTGGGAGTTCAGGGTAACGTCCTTCTCACTGGTCTCCCTAACTGCGCAATCTACAAAAAGCTGTTACAACAAAAGTCCGCCGTCCGCATATTCACCCGCACTAAACTCCGCATCCCCATCACACAAGTTCTAGCCAGGCTCTTATGGCTCCCTATCACCGAATAGATCGATTTCAAGGTAGCTGCTCGTTACTTCGCTCGATTGGCTCTGGCCTGCTGCTTGTCCCTCATGCACTTCATTCCATTAGTGGGCCCACTCTTTCAGCCACCACACCCCAAACCCTAAAACAGTTCCTCTATCCCTCTGCCTTGACCTCTTCTTCCCTATCTTCAGGCAGCGAAGTCCTTCCACTTGATTGTGCCTAGAGTCAATTGCCCCCTCCACCAACCACCACCCGATTTGGCGTTGTGGCTCTACCACTGTCAAGCGCTCTGGAATACTGCCATGTGTGAATGGTGCTATATAAATGCAAGTTGTTGTTAATGTTCCATCCAAATGACAGCAACTCTGACAACGCACAGTTCCCCTTGCAATTCACTGGAATGTCAGCCCACACCATGAGCAAAACGTCCCAACATGAGGCTTGAAGCCACAACATTCTGACTCAAAAGCAAGCATACTGTCAACCGAGCCAGGCTGACGGGATTATTTTCGGATGTGTACATGATTGCTGAACTACATACCTCAATAGTGTTATATTGAATGTAGTAATGGCTGGCAGTTCTGCCAAGATCTGTTATTGAAAAATAACCCGTCCTCTCTTCGAAACGAACCATTCTGGCTTTATCTAGTTTTCGGCCAGCCTCAATAACCAGCTCTGTCCTATATTTTTCAAGCCCATAATCCATCTGCATGGGAGACATAAGTGAATGGTAAGTACAGCAGGGTGGGGCAACACAAAACAAATGGTACTTAGCAGACAATAAATAAGCCTAGCATTATCCCTCCACCCTTCCAATTTAAACAGATGAGCTTTTCTTTCCTCCTCTGTTTCTTGCCTGTCTCCACGTACAGCATTAATCACTCATTCCATTAGAATCAAACTGAATGGTTTTCACGTCAACTGAAGCATGATAACTGTTTTGATGAGTCTCTGAGCACTGAACCACTAAATGCTAATTTGTAGTATTTCCAATACCTTCACTGACGTTTTAAACAAACGCTGGGGTCAGTCAGTCACAATGACGGTACAGATTCTTTTCTACCTTTCTCTGTATGACCACATGTTTTCTTAATGAACTTAAAAAGGAATGTTCTGATCTGGTAAAGTCATTCTCTATGGGCAAATATTTATTTCCAGGTTGTGATCTTGTATTGGACAACGCAGCAGAAGAAAACACAAGTGTCCCTATTTTCATCTGCTTTCTACCTGGTAGGCGTTGTGATTGATTCCATAGGCTAATGGATTTGCTCTCATCCGCACATAAAGGTAGGTGTAGCTCAGCCATTTCACTGCTTCTTCCACATTCGTCACTGTTCCCAAGGCTATCTGGAAAGACAAAAAAACTCCACAAGTGAGCCAAAATGAATGTCAATCTTTCAGGACAAGTCTGCTTCATCTCCTAGTACTTTGTTAAGAATAGAATCAATGTCAATAGTATCCTGGTGTTCTCCTTTACTGGCACTCAGTAAAATCACCACTTTGAATAATAATGATAAACCAAATAATCCCCCAAGACATAGCCCTTGAAGTTTAAATTATTTAGGTATTAAAACAAAATTCCAGTCAATTACTCTTTTAATACCACAAGCAACATTTTTAATAGTAATGAATAATAATACTTGCATTTCAAATAGTACATTATCACAGCATCGAGATTCTCAAAGCGCTTCACAAGATGTACAGCAAAGTGTATTCTGCAGATGAATGTAGCAGGCAGTATGCACAACAATGTGCCACTGTGTCACAGCTATGACATGAATGAAGAAAGAAAGAACTTGCACCTTTATAGGTGCCTTAGCACATCAAAAAGGTGTCCCAAGCGCTTTGCGGGGAATTCCACCTAAAAGTAGCAACTATTTTTGGAGGAAATATGGTAGCCATTTTGCATATAGCAAGGTCTCACAAGTAACCATGAGGTAAATGAGCAATTTATCTGAATGATTGATGGCCAGATCGTCAGGGGAAAAAAACTTTCTCTCTTCAAATAGCGTCAAGGATTTGTAATATCTATTTCAATAGGTGATAAGACGTTGCTTTAACAGAAGGATGATAGCACCTGAGGCAATGCAGACCTATCCATTGCTGCATTGTCAACCAAGATAATGAGATGAAGTCTTACCAGAACACACAACCTAGTAACCCAGAGGCAAAAGTGCTACTGATTGGATAGTTGTGGTGTCATTTTTAGGAATAGTATCCTGACCCATGCATATATTTCTGGAGAATGCTATGTTAAAACAATAGCGAGTCCTAATCTTCTTTCAGTTCAAATTTTAATGTTGCAATATTGACTGCTTGTCGGACATCGAGTCCTGGACGAGGAACAACCTTCTTCAGCTGAACGTCAGCAAGACTGAGGCCCTCCTGATTGGCTCACATCAGCGCCTCCCACCTCGGGTGCTAGCAGCATCAGCACCCAAAGCTGCACACTCCACTTACAAAGCCAGTCGGGAACCTGGGTGTCTTGTTTGACCCTGAACTGTCCTTTCTCTCCCACATCCATGACATGCACCGCCTTCCACAACCTCCATAACATTGCCAGACTCTGCATCTGTTTCACCCACCAGGCTGCCGAAAACCCTCACCCACGCATTCGTCACATCAAGGCTTTACTACGGAAACTCCCTCCATATTAGCCTTCCCAGCTCTTCCCTTCACAAACTGCAGATCATCCAAAATTCTGCAGCTCGTGTCCTCTCTTGCACCATCCTCAGCCGGCTCCTTTGACTCCCCATCTCACAGAGGACCAAGATCCTTGTCCTCACTTTCAAGGTCTTGCCCCTTCCTATCTCTCCAACCTGCTTGCCCCTTCCTATCTCTCCAACCTGCCCGCCCTCTCTGTTCAGCAGGCTCCGTTCTGCTCCATGTCTCCTGCCCAACCCACCCTACCATTGGTGGCCTGGCTTTCAGCCTCTCTGACCTGACCCCACTCTTAGGAACTACATTCCACAGTCCCTTTGACTCCCTCGCTTCTTCCCACGCCTCCTTCAAGGCCAATCTCAAGACCCTCCTTTTCGATCGTGCCTTGTGCCACCCACCCACCCCTCTGCTCCTCCCCCATGCTCGGGTCCTGACCACTGACTGTTCAGAGCCTTGGGACGTCTTCTTGACGTGAAAGGAGTTCTATAAATGTCATTTTGTTGTTGTTGTTGTTCAGAATCAGTTTTGTTTCTGAATGGATGTGCTGACAAATCAATCTCTGTTCATTGCAAGTGAGAAACAGCAGCAATGTGAGCATGGGTCTGTATAGTAAGCATTCTGAGAGAGTCCATGTATCTCACCAGAGTTTGAAACGTCTAGTCAAAAATGTAAACATAGCTGCCATTTTGGTTTCACTGCTACAACTACGAAAAAGCACAGAAAAAACATGCATCACTGATAAGCACAACAACAACATACAAAATTAGACTTGTATAGTGCCTTTCACGTCAAGAGGACATCACAAGGCGTTGATAAGCACATATAATAACCACAAGAAAAACTTCACTACATATTGCCAAAGATGTTACAAAGTAGTATTTAAGGGAAAACACTTTTTTTTAATGGTGTTCCGTGAATGGGAGTCAGCTGTTACTTTTACTTTGGAGCAGGATCTCAAGTGCACTCTATAAAAGTTTTACATAGTAACTTAAAACCAAATTTATGCCTCATTTCCCAGCCCATAAAATGCTGCTGTGTTGCTTCTTATTGAGCCCAACGCTTACATTTAATCACTTTGGTGACTCTTTAACTACAGCTTCAGTGAAGCAATGTAAGTCGTACAACAGCAGCAACAAGAAGAAATTAGAATATTCCCTTTGAGCTGAAACATTGTGAGGCAAAACTGCAGGATTTATCCTGTGTATATATAAATGATGGTTTGGCTAGCAGAATTATACTTGAACGGAAAGCATAACTTAAAAAGCCATTATCAACAGCACCTGTGTCAATTAATACTTCAATTACACTTCCTAGGGCAAAATAACACTATTATCAAATGTGGATTACAAATTATATGAAAAATGCTTTACTGGATTGCCTGCACATCTACGGTAGAAAGCATTACATGAAACACAGTACATTACAGCATGAAACCAACAACAAAATTACACACGTATAGCAGCTAGCATATTCCAGAATTTATATTCCACATGAGTTTCGATCCTTCAAATCCCCTCTGGTATATTTCTGTGTCCCTCACGTACGCACAAAGGACAGTTTCCTCTTGAAAAAATGTAATCATGATCCTTCTTTTGAGACATTTTGACATGAAAAGGCGCAATAGTATAAAAATGAGAGCGACACGGCCACTGGTTTGTCAACCCTGCTTCTGATTGGTCTACTCCCTCTTACCCCCATGACCCCTGCTATAGACGATCAATAAGAGATAAGAGAGTGGGAAAAGGAGCAAGGTCGTGGGGTGGGGGAAATGGACCATTTGGAGACAAGGTTGTTGTCTTCAGCCATGAACAACCAGAAGCCATATTACGGTGTAACTTGCTGTGTGGATTGGGGGAGAGTGAACTAATCGTGGTGGTGTTACAGCAGTGATTAGGGGGGTCACAGCAGCAAGAGTGGCCTCAGAAAGGCTCGGTTGGTTACAGAATAAGAGAATATTACAGTGCAGAATGAGGCTGTTCAGCACATTGCACCTCTGCTGGCTCTTTGGAAAAGCTCCCCATCAGCCACACTCCTTTGCTGTTTCCTTATACGCCTGCAAATGTTTCCTTTTCAAGTACCTTTCTAATTCCCTTTTGAAAGTTCTTATTGAATCTGTTTCCATCATCCATGTAGGCAGTGCATTCCAGACCGTGCAGACAACTCTGTGTAAAAACATTACTTCTTATCTCCCCTCTGGTTCTTTTGCCAATTATCTTAAATCTATGATAATAATTACTGACCCACCTGCCAGTGGAAACAGTTTCTACCTATCTACAGTACTGTATCATAATTTTGAAAACCTCTATTAAATCTCCCCTTAACCTTCTCTACATTAAGGAGAACAATCCCAGTTTCTCTAATCTCTCTGCATAACTAAGGTCTTTCATCCCTGGTATATTCTGGTAAATACAGTACTGTCTACGTATTATTTTGTATTTATGAAAAACATGGGATGCTAGTTATTGATCTTTTACAAGCAGAGAAATACTGGTTACTGGTTTATGTATGATCGTAATGTCCCAATACATCCAATGTAGCAAAAAAGCCGTATGCGGTTTCTTTACAATTTCCATCACAAACTATAGTAAGTTACTGCGAGTTTCTCCTGACATCGTGGCTAACCATCTTCAAAATGAAATTAGCTGTTTGGGGGCACTGCTCTGTAAAATTGGCTATCATGTCGCCCACAAAATACAGTTAAAAATAATTACCAATTTGATCCAACTACAGTACATCCAACATTACAATGATAATCAAGTGAATTGGATATACAGCATCCTCTTAATATCATTCTTTTATCATGGCTACAGAGAGGGTCTAATTACTTCAAAACCAAGCTCTCCTTTCTGCTCTTGTATCCGGTAAATCCACACTGCTTATACTTAAGAGTTACAAATGTAATTGCTTTCATAGGCCCCGAGCTTCACAAATTCTGTCAGATTTTTCAGCTGCACACAAATAAAATGAAAAATAGCAATCACAGACTAACTGTGATGATACCTATTATAATCCACGATGCTTAATGTTAAGTGCACACTTGTAAACCAAATTCTATTACAGTTCAAGTAAATAGGTTACAAAACATAAAAATCTAAGGATGTTTAAGCACTTATAAACAGCAGCCTCCACCTTCTTACTTATGTATGGCTTGATTGCCACCTAGTGGACTTTCATCATCAAGCTGGGACTTTGAATGTTGCTGCTATGATTTTTACAGACCTTCCAAGACCGGTCTCAAGATCCAACTCTTTGACTGTGCCTTTAGCTGTTGTCCTGCTTCTCTGCCCTCCCTCATCCCAAGCTTGCCCCCACCCTCATCCCAAAACTGCCACACCCCCATTCTCAGGCCCTGATCCCTGACTGTTCAGCGCCTTGGGACGTCCTTTGGACGCGAAAGGCGCTCTTCAAATGTAATTTTGTTGTTGTTGTTAAAAGATCTGCGTGTTGGGATCCAAAAGAAAGTAAAATAGTGTATCCCTGTTAAAATTACTTCACTGTGGCATGAATTTACTTATAATGCGTTTAGAATTTAGGCCCCATTTATTCAGCCTGCTTGTTGCTTGCTTACTGGCTAGTTTTTCTTGCTAAAATGGATTCTTCTCTTCAATGGGTCAGTGCTTCCTGAGTTTTGTGGGTTCAAGGCTCCCCATTACAGTAGGCATTCTAACTGAGGACCCTTATACAATAAATCCATAAAAATTGAGTACTATACTCTAATTGCGAACAACATTTTAAAAGAATTACAGAAAGTAAATAAAGTTATGGCTAAAGTAGATGTTAATGTAAATATCACAATGTTACAGTAGATATCACACAAATTGGGTTCTGAAAACCTAATGAGATGGGTGTGCCTGGTAATATCACATATAAAAGTGCTGTGTTTTTTCTTACACAAGTGCAAAAGGCGTAATTGTTCTGAGAGGTTTTCCCAGAGCAACCGGATCCAGAATTGTGATAATGGCACAGTAGAAACTTTAATCTTTAAATCTCCATCTTTTGATAATTTAAGAAATTTCTCTTGGGTTTTCAAATCCAAGTTTGTATCAGTTCAGAATCAAAGGGGTTTCAGATGCAGCCAGATGTTTGTTTGTTGACTGTGATTTGGCTGTGGTTTTATCACCTGGGCTTTTTCCTTGCCCCGCTCTTTCACAGCTATCTGAAGCAGGAGATTCTGGGATCTGGGGCTCGACTGCTCTGCTGGCACAGACTGATACTTGCTGTCCACCTCGCTGGAATACAGTGCCTCATGTTCCATCCTTAGGAATGTATCTTTCTCACCAGACTTCGGCACAGATTGGTAGGTATTCTCCGGAATTGTACAGCCTGACAAAAGTAATTGCAGCCCGATTCCATATCACACAAACTGTATTGCTAGTCACTGTGAGCTGGCTTTTGGGATGACAGGTGGTCTTAAGGCTTCTTAGGTAATCAGTGTTCAGCCAGTGCTGATTTTCTTGGGGTACTCAACAGGGGGCATAGCCAAAGATCTAGCTCTGTCCTCTGTAGAGTGATTCCTCTACCTGGTGCCTATGACGCTTGGGGTTGTCCATCGCTATTATTCAGTACCACTAACAACTGCACTGAAATACCTTGTGTTCGAACCATGGTCCCATAACAACTTAGTCTGGCTGGCTTCTTTCTTTGCTTGGACTTCTTGGGATCCTTCAGATTATTCATCAGAACATAAGAAATAGGAACAGGAGTTGGCCATTCGGCCCATCGAGCCTGCCCCGCCATTCAATCATGGCTGGAATTCTATTCTAACTCCAGCTACCTGCCTTATCCCCATTCCCCTTAATCCCTTTATAAATGAGAAATCTATCTAACTCAGGCTTGAATATGTTCAAGATCTGAGTATAAACAGCCCTTTAAATAATTCCATAAATTCACCACCCTCTGAGTGAAGAAGTTTTTTCTCAACTCACTGTGAAAGGGCTGACCCCTAACTTTAAGACTGTGACCCCTGGTTTTAGATTCTCCAATCAGGGGAAACAATCTCCCACTATCTACTTTGTCGTGCCCCGTAATAATCTTATAGGTTTCTATAAGATCCACTCTAATTCTTCTATATTCCAGAGAATATAGGCCCAAATTAATCAACCTAATGTCATAACTCATCCCCCTCATTCCAGGTACTAACCTAGTAAACCTACGCTGCACTCCCTCCAAGGCAAATACATCTTTTCTTAAATAAGGAGACCAAAACTGCACACAGTATTCCAGATGTGGTCTCACCAGGACCCTATACAGCTGCAGCAAGACTTCCTTACTCTTAAACTCTAACCCTTTCATAATGAAAGCAAACATACCGTTAGCCTTCCTAATTGCCTGCTGCACCTGCATACTAACTTTCTGTGTTTGATTTACAAGGAAACCCAAGTCCCTCTGCACGCTAACACTTTCTAATCTCTCCCCTTCTAAAAAATCTGCTCTGATGTTTTTGTGACCTATGTAGATGACTTTGCACTTCCCTACATTATATTTCATCTGCCACCTACCTGCCCACTCACCGAACCTATCTATATCGCGTTGCTTTTATTAATGTCATCCTTGATATTAACACTTCCTCCTAGTTTTGTATCATCAGCAAATTTAGATATATTAAGCTCGATGTCCTTATCTAATCGTTGATGTAGATGGTAAATAGCTGTGGCCCAAGGACTGATCCTTGTGTCACTCCACTAGTCACATCCCGCCAATCTGAGAAAGACCCGTTTATCCCTACTCTTTGTTTCCTACCCATTAACCATTCCCTAATCCATGTTAATAAGTTCCCCCCAATTCCGTAAGCCCCTATCTTTTGGATCAACCTTTTATGTGGCATCTTATTGAATGCCTTCTGGAAGTCCAAATAGACTACATCCACTGATTCAGCCCTATCTAGTTTACTCTCATGGATCAGACCTGGACCCCATAGTCCAACTGTTTGTCCGGCATTCTGCCGCCCATTCACTGTCTTTGCCTTTGCACCTACCGACCTGCTCGGGTGTGTCTCCAGGCTCCACAGACTGTAACCCCAACATTAGGTCCCCTTTTACCCCACTGTGCTGGGCATGTACAAAACAGGAAGTGACATCAACAGTAACCGAATGAACCAGAGGTCAGACACTTTAGTTTTCAACAATGAAAATAAATGGGCTGCCATCCTGTTACCACAGTGCAACCTTGTTTAACATGCTGTTTGGAATCCATCAAATTTCAAACCATGTTATTGTGGGTTTTACTGTGAGTGCAGGAGGTGACATCAACAGAGCTTTAATGTCCGGGAGGTTGGCCATTTTGGTATTCCTGCTTGCCAAAATGCTCTGCAATATGACTCCTGCTGGACTCTCCCTTACAACAAAGAGCATTTTGAACAGGGTTTTACCGTAGTCCAAATTTGGTATTTTGGGTTATTGCCCAATGTTTAAGGCAGGATATTTCTTTTTCTCATTGATTGGCCTAGACACTGCACTAAATTAATATTTTGCCACTCATTTGGGAACAAATCCATAAATTAATAAGCATGTTTCTTAAGTAAGTGATAAAACTCAGCAAGTGATGAATCTGTATTCCTGGTGAATGCAGATGTAAAAACTTCACTTTTCTTGGGTTCACACAACCAGTTCATTTTAATATTGCGTAAGCTACAAGCACATCAGCAGGGCATTTCTGGTTGTAAGTACCGTGGAAGCTATACTTTTTTCACTAGTCGTTTCAATATAGCAGTTACGCTAAAAACATCAGAGTTGTTTTCTACAGCTGAAAACTGTCCACCACTCCCCGAGCTTCATCATCTTTCTCCTCCGAGGGCAAAAAGCAATTTCTGTTTGCTGCAAAGTTACATTTGGTCCATGCCGTACCAATTTATCCTAGTTTCAATTGTAGTTGAATTGACCCCTGATTTTCCCATATCTGTAATAGATTTTTTGTATTGAAGATATTGCTGACCATTAAATGCCTACTGGTTACATATTCTGGCAATGACCCAGCTTGCTCTCCTTTATATGATACGAATAGAATTCTCTGTGGTAGCAGGCTTTCTGGTTCAATTTCTATTAAATATAAAAGAGCACAAGGCCTATAGTAATTATTTCCAATGAAGGGAGTCAGAGCCCTAGCAGAATAGTGATAGATACCTGTACCTAAATGGTGTATAGTATCTACTTTGATATCGTTCTATTAATAGTTAAAATGAACATTTTACACTCACTATGATTTTCTATTAAAAGACAATCCCCATATTATAGATGTGTGCCACAAAATGGTCAAACACTGGGGACTTCCATGAGCTGGATTTTCTAAGTGCACCGCATAGCAGTGAAGCCCAATTTTGACAGATGAGGGATAGCAAGAGAAGTGTACTCATTCTGAGTCACTGCCATGTTACTTGTAGTTGCTGGTAAAAGTGTCAGACTATAAGAAGTATGGGATCAGAACTTCTGTCAATCCCACCAGGTACTGGTGTATGTTATGGTAGTGGGTGGGGGGCAGTAGAAAAGAGAATAGCAAACCTCCCCTAAGAATAGAATAAATAACTTATATAGTAAACTCCTGATTTCTTTGGTGGGACAGAGATAAGTTATTTGTTAAGTCTATTACGGGAATCTTTCAAGTAGGTGTACAATGGTTGTCTAAAAAGATTCACGCATGTTGAGAGGCACAGGGGTTATAATGGAAATAAACAGGGTAGTCAGGAGCAGAGGTTCACAGAGACAATTAGAACATTAATCTGACACATTAACTTTAACCACAAGAAATGTTTCGAAAGAGGTGTGCTTTTGAGACTCCGTGAACACTGGGTGAAAATAGTGTTCTATTCCACTGCATTGGCATTTGCAGCCTCGTTCAGAGGCTATCAAAATTAGATTATATGTATGTTTGTATTTGAAATAATGAGTAATGTCATTCAGTATCAGGGGAAGGTACCTGGGATAATCTGTGTTTCTCCTCAACCTCAGATTTTTCTTTGTGGTTCAATTTTGACATTATGGAACATTTATTTTAGGCAGGCAGTAGCCTAGCAACTGATTCCCTGCCAATCAGAGATGCAGAGGGATTTTAAGAGGCCGATGCATCTCCAAGTGATCATTTTCAGCTTGACATCATTAGAAGGAGTGGGTGGGTGGGAAGTAGGGAACGGCGATATATCGGTTTTTCGATTAAATCCGATATGGTTTTCAGATCGGTATGCCGATATGGTGATTCTAAAAAAAACGTTATATCGAGAGATTCGATTTAAAAAATATACATCGTTATATTTTTAATATCGTTCCTGGCAATATATCAATATTGTTGGTATTATCAGTGTAATGTGATCTTTTCCAGCTTACCTTGTCGCCGGCATTGCAACCTCCTAGACCTAGAGCATGGAATGCGCGTACATTTGGTGCGCGCGCACAATTAACGGGCGCGCACATCCGATGCGCGCGCACACTTTACTGTGTATACTCGACGTGAGTCGTGGCGTCTTAACAAAGTCGCATCGCTGAAAATTGCAGTTTGAAAATTTACCTTTCTCATCATGGGGAAAAGAAACCCCGTATGGGACTACTTTGAAAACAATGCAGTCAGTAATGGTGTGTATAGATGTACAGTTTGCAAGGTCTTGGTTAAGACATCTGATTCGAGCACGAGCAACCTGCAACATCACATTAAGCAGCACCACCCGGCCCAGCACGCTGCCCTCAGAGCGAAATCATTGTCGACAACAGCAGGAAGTCGAACCAGCGCTTCGGAGAAAGCGACAGGTAGTGGGGCCAGTGCAGCTCAAACAATTCCTGCTTTATTTAAGAGGAGAACATTGTACCAGAGAGGGGACAAAAAGTGGCAAAGTATCACGAACGCTGTCACTTTTTGCATAGCAAAGGAGAGCTTGCCAATGGCGAAGGACATTAATTCAGACTTCAGACTACATAAAACTAAGTGGCATTTTGTGGCTGTAAGTGTTATTTTTTGTGTGTGAGAGAGTTAGAAGCCAGATTATCACTGCTTCTATGTGTGTATCTAGTCAGACACACACAGCAGTGATAATCTGGCTTCTAACTCTAACAGTCAGACTGTCTGTCTCTCTCTTTTCTATTGTAATAGATCTCATTTACACGTGGACATTACATGCTACTTTCAAGCAAGAAATGTAGGAGAATAAATCTCTAGATTTTGTTTTTGGTGTTTTTGTGTGTTCTATTTTGTGTTTAGAGATGGAGGGAGAGAAGGAGAGGGGGAAAGTTGGGAGAGAAGGAGAGAGGAAGAGAGGAGAGGGAGGGAGAGAATGAGAGGGGGAAAGTTGGGAGAGAAGGAGAGAGGAAGAGAGAAGAGGGAGGGAGAGAAGGAGAGGGTGAAAGGAGGGAGAGAAGGAGCGAGGGGAAAGGAGGGAGAGAAGGAGAGAGGAAGAGAGGAGAGGGAGGGAGGGAGAGAAGGAGAGGGGGAAAGGAGGGAGAGAAGGAGCGAGGGGAAAGGAGGGAGAGAAGGAGAGAGGGGAGGGAGGGAGAGAAGGAGAGGGGGAAAGTTGGGAGAGAAGGAGAGAGGAAGAGAGGAGAGGGAAGGAGAGGGGTAAAGGAGGGAGAGAAGGAGCGAGGGGAGGGAGAGAAGGAGAGAGGGGAGGGAGGGAGAGAAGGAGAGAGGGGAGGGAGAGAAGGAGAGAGGGGAGGGAGGGAGAGAAGGAGAGAGGGGGGAGAGAGAAGGAGAGAGGGGAGGGAGAGAAGGAGAGAGGGGAGGGAAGTAGAGAAGGAGAGGGGGAAAGGAGGGAGAGGAGACAGGGAGGAGGGAGAGGAGAGAGGGAGCGTGGAGGGGGAGGGAGAGAAGGAGAGGGGAAAGGAGGGAGAGAAGGAGAGAGGAGAGGAGGGAGAGAAGGAGAGAGGAGAGGAGGGAGAGAAGGAGAGGGGGAGGTAGGGAGCAAACAACATTGTATAATTCAACAGACCTTGACACCAACATTACAAATTTTCTGGACCTAGAGCACGCATTTCGAAATGTGCGTGCACCGCGACTGCGCGCGCATCGTCAGTGCGGACGCACCGTCAATGCGCGCGCACTGCGACTGAGCGTGCACCATAAATGCCCGCACGCCATCAATGCACGCGCACTTCGAATGCACGCGCATGCGCAGTATAAAAACTCGATAGATCGGTTTAAGCAGGTATGAGCAAACCGATATATCCATATCCGGAAAAATCCCATATCGCCGTTCCCTAGTGGGAAGACATTGAGATGGTGTTAATTGGAAAGCTAATGTGTTCAGTTGGGAAACACAACACACAGGCTAGACTCATTCACTTTCTAAGGACAGCTGTTTAATATGCAGCAATTTGTAGGAGTCTTCCTTAACCTAGAATCTCACCATTTCCAATTTTATAATTTGGCATGCTTCAGAGTATCCAAACCAAGCTGAGATTTCCATGCATCTCACCTACACACAGAGATCCCAGATACAGATTGTTAGAACATAATGTGCACTGTCTCCCTAGAGGGACGCATCCTGTTTACCTTAGTATTAGGTGCAGGTTGGCAAGAGCCAAGGATTGAGAACCCCAGTTTGTGTTGATACTGCTGGAGTCACAAACTATCTTAAACCATGCAACTTTCCCATTGCTTGTCCAGCTGGGACCATCCTACCCATTAGGGCTTCGGCTTCCAGGGTTAATTGGAGCTGAGTGGGATGACTTCCTGCCCCCAGTGACTGGTCTACCCTTCCAGGTCCTGCTGATAGGCCAGGTTGGACACTGTGGATCCATCTGGCTCAAGAACCGCATTACAGATTGAGCAGGTACTGCTGAAATGGTACAGGTCCACTTTTGAGTACAATACAAGAATTGACAGAGCAATTGCAAAATCAGCACTTTAGAATACGCCATCAGATTGCTACTAGTGGTATGGAATATTGTAACTGGTAACCTCCAGACATAAAGAAAGAAAATTGCTCCTAAGAAAAGCCAAAATGTGTGCGATCTAGCTTTTCTCCTTTCCTCTGACAGATTCCTCTCCCCAAACTCCAAGGGCTCTTGATGTTTGTATATAATAAAAATTAAGGGCTTGGAACATTCCCTAACGCATTTAGGAATATGTTGTCTTATTAAACTTTTCCCCGAATAACCAATGAATTGGAACAGAAGTCATGAAAAACTGAGAGAAAAACATTAAGGCTGGTTTAAGCTCTATCCAGGTTACTTTTTCTTTGAATCCCAAATTTATCAAAATACTCATTTAATTTAGTCATGGCTCACAATTATTTTATTGAACACAATTAAATTATTAAACTATTTGAAGAAATTTTATCTTTGATTTAACAGCATGTTATGCTTCAGCAGCCTTTATGTTGCTCGGGGAAGATTTAGTACTTTTATCAGACATTATGATGGTGAGTTTTATAGGCAACCAGAGGACGCAATTATGCATCTACTGAATTTAGTTGATGGAAACGTATAAAATAATCACCAATAAATCATATAGGGAAGTCAGAAGAAACTTCTTACCCTGAGAGTGGTGGGAATGTGAGACTTGCTACCACAAGTAGTTGAGGCGAATAGGATAGATGCATTTCAGGGGAAGCTAGGTAAGTACACGAGGGAAAGGAATAGAAGGTTATGCTGATAGACTTTGTTGAGGACAGGTCGGAGGAGGCTCATGTGGAGCATAAGGGCCGGTGTAGTCCAGTTGGAACAAATAGCCCGTTTTTGTGTTATTGTATGTAATACAGATAGACCCCACTTAACGAAGGAGTTAGGGACTTTAAAACCCTTTGGTAAGCGAAAATTTTGTTAAGTGAGAGTTTAACTTTATTACTGTATTTGGCCGCAGCCAAAATGCCGCTCCGAGCCTCCTCGCTAAAATCAGTTTAGTTCCTAGTGGTTCCTAGCGCCAGGAACTAAATGTACCTATGTACACTATGGTGTGTACACCAATGTACACCACATTTTCGGTGTACAGGTTGAGCAGCCAAAATCCGGAGTTCCAGAATCTGGAATGTGACAAAATAGCAAGAATATAAACGCCAATCCTACCTGCTCCAGGCCAGGTCTTCACAGTCACCGCACTGAAATATCGCAACCTGGGCCCAGGCATTCCGGACACGTGATGCACTTCTGACATTCCGATTTGTCCGGAAATACCTGAACCTAGGCTCGGCTACGGGCCCGAATGCAGGATGCTGTACTAGCGAAGGCCTGAGGTAGATATAACTGCTATTGAAGGCTACACAACTTTAAATGCAACAATAAATTATTAAAATGTTAGTAAATACAACAATAAACAATAAAATAGACAGTCCTCAACTTACTATTATTGAAGCCACGAAGTATCCTACCACTTAAGCTCCTCCCGTATGGGAGGGGCTGCACTGCACTGTGGCACTCTAAAGACTGAGCATGTGTTGCTGGGGCAACCGGGATAGACCCTACATATGAGAAGCTGCGCACGAGAAGCCCGCGAGATTTAAAGTCTGTGTAAACATTCGTTATAGCGAAAGCAGCCTTTGTTAAGTGAAGAGTGGTACAAATAGACACCCTCGTTATAGTGAACTTTCGTTAACCGGTAATCAAACTGGAATGGAAAGGGGATGTGACTGTAATATTCATTCTCTCATCAGAAATTAAAGTAACTCTTGTTAGTAAAGTAATTCTAAGATAGTAGAAGAGATGTAAGTTTGTCCTTGGAAGTGGTAAGAATAGATGCCAGGCTGCAATATTAATATTAGGAACACACCAAGTAATATTACTGACATCCCAATAAGTCACTTAACATTGCTACTTCATAAAAATGGCCATATTGTGCAGTCGTGTGTCTCAGTGGTTAGAGCACTCGTTTGTAAGTGAGAGAACTGAATTTGATTCCAGGCAGAGCAAAACCTTGGGCAAGTTTCCTTACTCCACACACTTGTTAATAATCCCTCGAAAACAAACAAAAATAAATTGGTCACTTCAATCCATGACTCTTTGTAAGACACTGCTGTGTGCAATGGGCTGCCACTTTTAGTCCACAAAAATACAGTCAATTCATTTTACAGTATATTCTGAGAAGTACTTTGAGACGTCAATAACATGTGAAAAGTGCTATATCAAATGCAAGGATTTTTATTATTATGTATGCCGGATCTGAAATAATGACTGTTCAGCGCCTTGGAATGTCCTCCTGAGGTGAAAGGTGCTATACAAGTGTAATTTGGTTGTTATTGTTGTTGTGTATATGTGTGTGTATGTATCTGTTTGTGTGAAATAAAGAGTTATGAACAAGAAGTGGTTTTTAACAAATTTCTGGATTTTCAAAAGGCTGAGAGAATGTGTCAAAATTCTTACCTCTGCATTCAGATTGTTTGCCAAGTGATTCAGAAACTGGCTTTCAATTGGATTCTGCTGAGTCAATAGAGTTAGGTAATGACTCAGTTTCTCATGAGCAGTAATAATAATGCCTTCACCGAATCGGTCAAACTGTGGACGTCCAGCTCTGCCAAAAATCTGCATCACGTCCAAAATCCCAAGATCAACAAAAGAGCCTCTCTTTGCATCATATATTTGAGTGCCCTGTGGATGAAATATGGAAAGCATTTTAAATATACAACCAGCCATGTACATCATTCATATCGATGGAAAGGTAATAGGAGTTTATTAGCCAATACAAGCAAAGGAAATAATTTCTGAGTTTTTACGAATGGAAAGAATTATTAGTATGGACATCATACCAGTGACATTCACAGCATCTTTTAGTTGTATGTCACATTCTCCTCAACATTTGTAGACATATCAAATTTGATCCCAGTCAGGCTATAGTTCAGTGACAAAAGCCTGCTGGTATTATAAAACACTGCATTCAGATTGCAAATTCACACTGCAAATTCCCTGCGCAGTGAGAATAATTGTTGAAAAGCTTCAAACCCCAAAATGCCTTATTTCAGAAGGGGGAGGTTAGAACAATACATTTCATTTAGAGGGTTATTAAAACATGAGATTCTTTGCCATAAGTGATAATTGAGGGTGCAAGACCATAAGATTCGAAAGTATTGATCCAGTATTGTTCATCCCACTTCAGCAAAGATGTAAAGATGATATAGGGGATGCAAGGCAGATGTATTAGGATGAAATCAAGGATAAGTGGTCTGGCCTATGTGGAGACCGGAGGACCTGCAACCTTTTCTGCTCACTCCTCAAAGAGGTTTGAGGAGTGAGCTGATAGAGGTCTTTAAAATTATATGGGTTTTTTTGATAGTCAATAGTAAGAAATTATTTCCACTGGTCGGTGAGTCAGTAATTGGAGGGCCTCAACATCAGCAGTTAGGATATGGCTGACTAGTCGGGAGCACTGTTTGAAGCAGAATCCATATTAGCCTTCAAGAAGGAACCAAACAAATACCTTGGAAGACCTGGCTATAGAGGTATGGGGAAAGGGCAGGTAAATGTGACTGAAAAGATTGTTCTTGAGGTTACTACCAGAGCAATGATGAACCACTTGGCCTTCTATGCTATAAATATCTATGGTTCTAAAACGAAATTTGAAATATCTGAAGACGAACAGTATGAAGATCCACATTAAGATATGTATAAATGCAAAGCTTTGTTGTCTGACTTTTTTTTGTCTCTAAAATCTATGGGTCTCATTTGTTCTGCCCCCATATTTACAGTCAATTCATTTTACAGTATATTCTGTGAAGCACTTTGAGACAGCTAGAAGATGTGAAAAGTGCTATATCAAATGCAAGGATTATTATTATTACCAATAGCACTTAATTTCTTAATTTGTTGTTTCAATAAATAGTTGCCTGGCCATCACTATTTATAATGAGAATATCTCTGATTCTCCCTGTGCTCGGTTTACTTCCTCTATTTAGTTTACTTAATCTACATGCCTAATAATAATCACTAAAAAAAAACAATAATCATTTGGTCACTCAATCTATAACTGTTTGTGGCACACTGCTGTGTACAAATTGGCTGCCGCGTTTCACCCACAAATGTACAATCAATTCACTTTACAGTGATTCTGTGATTTATATTCTGTGAAGCACTTTTGTCTAGAAAACATGAAAAGCGCTACATCATATTGAACTACAACTGTTTCAATACTACGTACCCCAAACCACATAGGTGCCCAGCATATTACCTTGATAATGACAGCATGTGCAGGGAGGTTGACCCCCCAGGCCAGTGTGGCTGTACAGATCAACACCTTGATGTGCCCTTGAGAAAAATAGCTTTCAACCAGGTTTCGATCCTGACGCAGCATTCCCGCATGGTGAATACCAAATCCATCTGGGAAAATTTCACGTAACTGCTTGTTCCGGGATTTCTGAATCTGTGGAGAGTCATAAAATAGCTTGATCAATGTTTCAGTAACTGGACACAGTTTTGACTTTGACCACAACTGGCATTTTCCATTTCATCATTTCACCTGAACTAATTAGGGTAAGGGCGTCAATAAGTATTGTAGTTGATTTCTTTAGTCTCATTTCTTTACTGGAGCCCAAGTTACATTATATTACATTCATATGCACCAGGAAATGGATTTCCTGCGATTGGTTAAAAAAAGAGCTAATTCTGCAGGCTCTACAATCTGCAAGCAATGCCTGTGATGCTCTTTGATTCGTCTCGCTGACATGATAAGGAGCAATATGGTAAACAACGATTATTACGTTTATTATCACACATTGTTTTTGACCATCCAAGGTGTGCCGGAGAACAGCTATTGCAAGAACAATAATATATACAGTAGAAGCCCATTTATCCGTGACTCGATGAACTGGCACTTCCGCATAACCGGCACGTCAACAAAAAAGTCCCCATTCGATAAACCGGAACTTATCCGGAACAATAGCGGTGGAGCATTTCAAAAATGCATAAATAATAACATAATAACAGAATATTGTTTTGGTACTTATTGTTAAAACTACTCTCTTGTACTTCTCATCTTTGCTGGTAGATGATGTGCTTGAAGCCATGATGCTGTGGTTGAGGTTTATAGTCCAGCGATTATTTTTAAAATGGAGCACACCAAGCAGGTGAAAAAAACGGAGCGCGACTTTAAAGCTATACTAGCGGCAAGCCGATAACGCTAGCCGATAACCCACGTTGTCACGCAGATGCAGTATTTCGGTTTTTACTGCTAGTAGAGTCTAGGCTTGCCACTAGTAAAGTCGAGCAAATTTAAAATCTCACTGCCGTTTTTTTCACCCGCTTGGCTTCCTCCATTTAAAACAGAATTGCTGGACTGTAAACCTCAATTAGTAAAGATGAGAAGTGCAAGAGAATAGTTTTAACAGTAAGTACCAATACAATATTCTGTTATTACCTGTTATTATTTAGTCTGGTGTGCATGGTGTGTGTTAAAATAACTTAAATTTTTTTGTTGTGGGTTTTCGGCTGCGGGCTGTCCGAATATCCGGCAGGCACTTTAACTGGCATTGGCCAGGTCTCGTGGGTGCCGGATAAACGGGCTTTTACCGAACTAGCATAATTACAAACCAAAATGTAACTTAAAATTGCTTGATTTTACATCACTGCTTTAGAAAACAACTAATAGTTTTTCCTAGCTCTGGTTCTCCCAAGACTAAACTTGAAGTTAGATTTGTTATTGTCTCTGCATGCAGGAGATCAGACTTGATAGTGAAATGCTGCAGGTTTGGCGTGAGTCAACCTGACAATGTTCATCATGCTTGTTGGACATCTTGACATTCAAGAACACACATTCTGCAATTCAAAATCTTTT
Organism: Hydrolagus colliei; assembly: GCA_035084275.1. Classification (NCBI taxonomy): domain Eukaryota; kingdom Metazoa; phylum Chordata; class Chondrichthyes; order Chimaeriformes; family Chimaeridae; genus Hydrolagus; species Hydrolagus colliei. The sequence continues at coordinate 53,962,430 of CM068744.1, forward strand.
TGCAGTTCTCACTAGCAGTGCAACAGCAATGGAATCACACAAAAAATCTAACTTTCAGATGCATTTCCCACATTCTGCTATGGTTCTTAGGTGCCAGAGATCACAGAAAGCACTCAATTTGTTTGTATATGAGCAAAGCACCTGTCACCAGTGTGACACTCTGGGCAGTGGGTATAACCATTCAGCCCATTGAGCTTGTACCATTTTATTAGTTCTTGGAAGCTCTCTATCTATCTAATGCCATTTCTCTGCCTTTCTCTCTATCCATTAATACCCTTAGCTTCCAAAGTATCTATCAACCTTCTTAAGAAACATTTCAAGTCATTCTTCGTTGGTAGACCAAAATGAATGCAGAAAAGACCATTTAATTTGTCAAAGCTCATTTTTCTAATCTAATACATTAACTTTCTCATCGTGGTATTCAACTTTATTGTGAAAGGCTCCATATTTTGTGATTCAGTAACTTTACTGGATAGATTCTTCCAAACATTTCTCATTCTACGAACAAAGCATTTTTTTCTTGACATTGTTGCATATTTACTGTTCACCAGTTTTCATGATATCCTCTGGTCCTACTTTCTTGATGTTCTTTGAAGTAATACTCTGGGTTTATCTTATCTGAGCTACACTTTGATCAGGTTCTCCCTTCACGCGCTCCTTCCAGACTGCAAACCTAAAAGAGGAAATGAATTCTAGAGGGAGCACTTTTGCTCAAAGTACTTCCTCTGAATATAGAAAAAAAATACTGTGGCCACACAACTCTTTCATATAGCAAGGAATGCTCGTTATAAAGAAATAATGTGCATTTTTATAGCACCTAAACATGTCAAAAGATGCTCAAAGAATTCCCTGGGTAATTGCTGTCAAGTAGAGTGACATTTTGAAGGCAAATATGAAAGCCATTTATACGAGTAAGCACTCACAAACAACCAGGGCCAGTGAATGACCAATCCTGTGACTTTTCCTATGTTTTTCAGTTTTGAGACACAAGTCCCAGAATGTTTAATTCTCTTAAATTCCTTAAAAGGTTACTGTAGAAAACAGAAAGAAACAATTTACAGTATGTATTGCAAAGTGCAGTTTGCCGCCAATTTGTACCACAACATACCGCAAACAGCCATGAAACAAATGCCAATCTATCTCAGGAATTATTGGCTACGGAACCAGGAGAAACTCGCTTCGTTATGTGTGTTAATTTGTGTGTTTTGTGTGTTATGTTGTGTGGCTTTGTGAGTTATTTATTGGATTTAAGGTCCGAAAATTTTGTGAAAAGAACGCATCTCTGGTTATATAATGGAACCACATGGGAAATCGCGTTTCAATTTAGGACGTTTCGATCTAGATACAGTTTTTCAGGAACACAACCTGGTCCTAAATAGAGGTTTACCTATACTTCACAGAATATACTGTAAATTGAATTGGCTGTATATTTTGTGGTCAAAACACGGCTGCCAATTGCATACTGCAGTGCCTCACAAACAGTTGTGGACTGAGTGACCAAATTTTTTAAAGGAATTGTTACCCCTGGTATCCCTGGTACCCCTGGAAAAGCAATTGACCAATCACTGCATTCCTACTTACTGCTCGGTAAAACAGAAACTTGCATAACATTTTGCCCTGACCATGAATCAAATACTTGCGAGGTGAGCACTTGAACCAGAAAACTGCAGGACTCCACAATTTGCCTGCAATTGTGATTTGTAAAGATGTGGCCAGCTCTTTCAAGTCGATTGAATTAGCAAAACATTAAATGATACATTTATTTTTGAAGCACTATTTGGCTGCCATAAAAATAAGAAAATATGAAGAAATTTATGAAAACGGAATTGATGAAAATGAAGTTGATAAATACTGGTAACACATTTAATGTAAGATAGCAAGCAGCAGATGTAAAAGGCAGTTTAGTGGGAATTTTTTCTGCACAGGGTTGTGAGAACATGGAATTCACCTCCTGAAGCAGCAATATATTTTAAAAGAAACTTTATGCACAAGTGAGGGAGAAGGCAATAAGATAGTTGGAGGCCCGTGTGGAGGATGAACACGGACTAGTTGGGTCAAATAAAACATTACATGAAGTGCCTCTGTAAAATGCTTTGAGACAGCTTGACAATGTGTTAATGTGCTATATCACATGTAAGGATTTTAAAATTATTTTCAATAGATTGTGCATGAAATTAAAGTATCATTACAGATTCAAACGTTACCCATTTAGAATTTCCTAATGGAACAGTTTTCTAAGAGAAGATGTTTCTGCTGCCAGCAAGCAAACAGTTCCCAAATCACCACTAATACTCCTTTTGGCTAGTTGCTTGGAGCCACAGATGTTGTAGAATTAATTATAAGACTAGTTACAGCAAAGGAGGATAGCTTTCCTCCAATGTGCCTGTACTGGAGTTATCTACTCTGCTTCCATTGACTGAAGAAATACTTGATTGACTTAATGTCATAGATAACCGTATTTTCTGGTTAAAATTGCAGGAATCACCTGTTAATTTGTTTACAATTTAACCATTTGTGTGCTTTAATTAAATATTTTGTAGTTTCGTTTATAATCTTTATATTTCTTCTCAATGTGGCAATAGAATTAAGAACAATACAACAAGGTCACCATATCCAGAGAGGACAGTGCTATAGTAATGACTAATGTTTTCATGAAGGCATTATTTTGAAAAAAACCTTCAAACGCAGTACACAGCAACAATAAGATGCAATCTAATTGATCTGCAAGGATTAATCAAGAGTTCTTTATCTTTATAAGGGTGTAGTGTTAAAGGAGAGTTGAAATGGCAAGAAACCGGTAGGTCAGGGTTGTATTTGCAGACAGAATGGAGGTGCTTGGTAAATCGGTCACCCAATCTGCGTTTGGTCTCTCCATTGTAGAGGAGACCATATTGTGAGCAGCGGATGCAATATACCAGTACTACATTGGTGGTAGTGCAAGTAAATTGCTGTCTCACATAAAAACTATGCTTGGGGCCTTGGACAGTGGTCTGAGCAGAGGTAAAAGGGCAGGTTTTGCACCTCTTGTGCTGGCATGGGAAGGTGCCGGTATCATCCAAATACTATTCTCTCAGATCTGGAGACCAAGTCAGTTCAGGCAAATGACTCAAGTACTCCAGCTGTCTGTTGACATTGCCTTGATTTTTAGAGCACATAGGTACCTGGAGATTTTGAGTCCCATTAAAGTGCATTACCCCATTCTTATCCTGTTCTTAATAGATGAGATATAGCACCAGGGAAGGCTATCTTTAGTGAAACAATAAAGAGCAGTACCCTCCTGAACTGGCTGCAATGCTTCAGCTTCAATTTCTTTTTGTAAGAGACTTTCTCATTAACTTTCTAGAAATGACCACGGAGATGTGCTGGCAAACTCTATTTCTCTAAACATATTTATGCTTTTATGAACTAGTGAAGTGCCTAAGGAACAGTAATCACTTTCAATCTATCGGCAACTTGTCTGACACAACAAGAACACTCATGCATCAACACTGAATAAAGCAAAACCAAATGAGACTCAACTTGAAAATGCATGATGCTGGAAGAGCTCATAATAAGATAAATAATTGCAAAATCCCCGATAAGACCAGTCTAAACAGAGGCGTTTTACCACAATAACTTATCTTGAGGAACAATTACAAGCAATACAGCACAAACGTCTCATCTCTTCTACAAAACAAATGCAATGCAATTGGCACCAAACAGATTTCAATAGTGTTCAGCAATTAACAGAGCTCTCTATGTCCCCTCATCCTCATATTGTTTTCAACCTCTCTGGCACCCTTGATTTCCTCTCCTCTTTCATGCACATCTATGGGAATACAGCTGTTGTCCATCTCAGATTATTTTCACCATTGATCCCTTCCTTTTTCTCATCTACATGCTCCCTTTGGTGCCCTCATCTGCAAGTATTGGATTAGTTTTTACATACAGACCAATGACAACTCTATGTCTATACCTCTATCCTTGACTTCAGGTCCTTTGATAAATTGGCCACAAACCATGTCAGACATCAAGGCCTAGACGATCAGTGGTTCTCTAATTTTTTTACTGACCTCAGTGTGCGTCCACCAAAAAACATCCTAACTTTTCCTAAAAATACTTAATCACATGAAAAATAAAAGAAATATAGACATATGCACATCAAATGTTTTTCATTTATTTCTGTACATTTGTTCTGTAGCATATTTGTTAAAGAGTGCTTGCCTCACAAGGGAGAGGACCTGGGTTTGATTCCCAGGTAAGTTTCCTAACTCCACACTCCTCTGTTTATCCAGCAGTGAATTGGTACCCGGTTGTTAGTCGATTGGTTGATCACTTTTCCAGGGGTAATGATTCAACCCACAAAATAAACAGTGAATTCGCTTTACAGTATGTTCCGTGAAGCGCTTTGAGACGTCTCGAAGATGTGATAAGAAGCTACATCAAATGCAAGGATTGTTACATTTGACAAATTGCATTTGAGAAAAGTTGTTTGCACAAAAACTTTCATAAACAGTAACTAGAGCAGCACAATAAATGAAAACCATTTGAGATATGCATAAGCATTATTATTCTTATTATTCTAAGGGACCAGAACTGTTGTAATCGGCTTAATGATTAAGAGCGATTATCGCTTTGCACAACCAGTATTTATGCTAAGGCTGGCCAATAGCAGCTGGACATCTGTCAGTGTGTGTGTGTGTGGTGGTCGTGGGGGGAGTGGCTGTGGTTCAGTGTTGCCAATATCTTGTGACATTTTAGGTTTGTTGGTGACTTTTTAAGCTTTGCTGTGGCAAGTCAGAAAACTGCAACTCATAATGAAAGCTGGTGACTTTTCATAATCAACCAGGGGATGGTATAACTGTCACAAGGACCAAGCAAGCAATCAAATGAGAAAATGGGAAATGTCATTTTGGCTTTTGGAGTGATACAGCAAGTTCCATATCCATCACATTACTGGTACAAAGAAAGCAGGTATACAAAACTTAAATGTAATAACTATTGTCACTGCAGTGTGTTGAAGAGAACAGGAGATACACATTTCCTACCCAATGCTATTAAAAGCAGTGGAACACAATCAATGAAATCCTGAACTGCAGTAAGATTTATTTCCTTAATTAATTACAGTGTGTTTAATACTGTGAGGTAGCAGTTTGGAATCCCATTTCCTGAAGTGCAAGGAATTAAAGCATTTAGGAGACATGGATAGCCACAGCCCTGATTGTTTCATAAGCTACTATCCAATTTAATGTGAAAAAAGTGAGTAAAAACATATTAGAATTGAATTAGGACTGTTCTTTGGTTTAACTTCTCATGTTAAAAGGTTAAATAGAGAAACTATTCCCTCTGGTTGGGAATCCAGAACAAGGGGGAATAATCGTAAAATTAGAGCTAAGGCTTTAAGGAGTGAAATTAGGAGGCGGTTTTCCACCCCAAGGGTAGTGGAAATCTGGAACTCTCTCCACCCAAAGGCTGTGGACACTGGAACAATTCACTTTTTCAAGACTGAAGTAGACAGACAATTGGCATTAAGGGATTGGGGAAGGGTGTATAATTGGACTTGAGGTATAGATCAGCCATGATTTTATAGAATGGCGAAACGGGTTTGAGGGGCTGAATGCCTTACTCCTGAATACCAACCACCAAACTATAAAACATTAAACTTGGGGCAATGCTGGGATATCAAGTGATAAAACCTTTGCTACTAGTTTGTGATGAAGCATTGGATATAATACACCAATAAAAGGTAGTGAAGAGGTACAAGGAAAAAAGTAGTGCCGCTAACAAAAAGGTCTGATCAATTCAGAATACCATATATCTCTGCGTATAAGGCACACTTTTTTTCACGTCGGAAGATCTCGAAAGTTGGGGGTGCGCCCTATACGCAGATACAAGAAATGTTGAGCCTCAGAAATACAGTAAACAGGAGGGGCGGCTGGCGCGCTGTCAGCCGGGGTTTGGTCAGTGTCCGGTGGGGGTTGGGGGGAGCGGGTGACGGGGCTTCGGCCTCGGCCGCCCGGGCAGCGGCAACAGCAGCGGACTTCAGTGCTGTGCTTGCTGCCTGCCTTCTGCCTAACCCAGTCTGCCTGCCACCCTCCCTGCCTGCCTCTCCCTCCCTCCCTGCCTGCCTGCCTGCTTCCCTCCCTCCCTCCCTCCCTGCCTGCGTGCCTGCCTGCCTCTCTCCCTCTCTCTCTCTCTGGCTGCCTGCCTGCTTCCCTCCCTCCCTCCCTCCCTGGCTGCCTGCCTGCCTCCCTCCCTCTCTCTCTCCCTCCCTCCCTGGCTGCCTGCCTGCCTGCCTGCCTCTCCCCCTATCTCTCTCCCTGTCTGCCTCCCTCCCTGCCTGCCTGCCTCTCTTCCTGTCTGCCTGCCTGCCTGTCTCCCTCTCTCCCTCCCTGGCTGCCTGCCTTTCTCTCTCCCTACCTACCTTGTCTCTCCTGTCTCTCCTCCCTTCTGCCGGCAATATCATTGAAAATGCTTCCGTTTTTTTTCACCAAGAAAAGGTCAAAAGTGGGGGGTGCGCCTTTTACGCGGGTGCGCCTTATACGCAGAGATATACGGTAAGCTTTAACCAATCATTTTCTGAGCCAGAGGTGACTTTGTTGCCAATTGGATCAAGCTGTCCCTAATTGTTTCAATGAATGATATCCATCATTAATATATTTAGAGCATTTGCGTTACAAGCGAGAAACCAGGGTTCAATCCCAGGCAGGGCAAAACCTCGAGCAAGTTTCCTTACTCCACACACCTACTAATAATCCCTCAAAAAAATAATAAATTGGTTATTTCAATCTACAACTATTTGTGGGATACTGCTGTGCGCAATTGGTTGCCACGTTTCGCCCACATAAATATAGTCAATTCATTTTGCAGTATATTCTGTGAAATGCTTTGAGACATCTAGAAGACGAGAAAAGCGTTGTATCAAATGCAAGGATTATTATTATTTTATATTGCAGGGGTATCCAATAACTGCCATTGGGTGGTACTATATTGGTCAGATCGTCTTAAATGTAGTTCCACGATTGTGCCAAGAGGTGACACTGTTTCAGTTTTCACTGACAGATACTGCAGTACAGTACAGTATTTGGCTTTACCTGCATGACTAGTGATCTTGAAAATAAGATAGAATGGGTAAGAAAAATTCAGGTAAAAGATAAAGACTTATGAATGTTGAGAAAGAAAGTTGCAATGCCAAACACAGTTGAGGGAAACAAGGTCGAAAGGAAATAAAAAAGAATGTAGATATATTGTAAATACTGTATACTGTACAAATAATTGAAGTCATTGATGCAGATAGTCACAATATTAAGTGTTTTTTTTTCAATATTCTGAGCCAGTGACTCTGAAATTGGAACCAGCAGAGTTCTGAGAATGAGAACTTGCAATTATACAGTATAGTGTTATTTATGTAAAATAACACCATGTTGTGCTTAACAACGGGAGAGATGAGACATGGCATAAATTGAAAGGTTTTGTGATCAATTATAAAACTTGGATTTTGCATCATAAAATATTGCAAGCAGTACAAACCATGAATATTCGACAAACCCAGGAACATTTTTAACATTGCATCAAAAGCAAAACGCAAAGGTGAAATTTACTCCAGTCCCCCAATTCTCAAAGAATCTGATATTTAGCATAATAACGGGTCACATTAACTAGAGGAGAGTGCCTTTGGAACAATAACAGTGTGAAAGATGAGGGCAATGCTATGCAATGTTTTTGTTCATCTTCAGGTAATTAGGAACAAAATATTTTCTCTCATAATGTCAAGTAAAAAATAATGCATTGTGCCGGATAAATTCCGGTTTATCGAATGTGGACTTTTTTTTTGAGGTGCCGGTTATACGGAAGTTACGGTTGATCGGGTCACGGATAAACGGGCTTTTACTGTATTAGTTTCCGACACTTGGAGAGACAGACTAATATATAGTCATTGGGAGCAGTGATTGTTGCCACTTAGATCGTGTTAACCATAGAAGTCAAACCACTATCGGGTCAGATGGTCCTAGGTGGACAAGCAGTTACCTTGCACTGAAATGTCACCCAATAACAGCAGCTTTGTAAAACATTCTCTTCATTTTCTCCCTTTGGCTTGCAGGGGTAACACGAGCTGAGTGGGATGACTCCTTGCCCCGATGACTGGTCTTCTCTTCCCAGTTCTGCCGATGAGCCAGCGTTGCTGAGTTGTCATCAGCAATGCATTGAAATACCACAGACCCTGCAAACCGAGGCCTGGCTCGATTCTGACATTCCTTTGCCAGGCCCATATCACCTTGGAGCCTTGAGCTCCAAGGAGACCTGCTCAATAATAATCTTAACTTTGAAAATACATTTTAATGCATTTCAATCAAAATTAATTATTCTTGTTATCCATCAAGAACCCTTTTCTGTATCCAATAAAGCAAGCAAACAATGGTCAAATATTCCACTGAAAGACTAGATTTCTTATATTGTGGATTTTATACATGCAGAGATTTTTCTGCAATGTGTACAGATTAATTTGTGTGACCAACCACTCAGTTAGATGCACCATTTATCATTTATACAAAAGAAGGTGGGTAGTGAAATGCAGGTTTAATCTTCTACTACCCACGATATTAAATAAGAACTCAATGCACATTGTGTTGAAGGTAAATTTTATGTTATTGTTCTGCATAGGCTATAACAATTTAGCTATTTAGAACAAGATCTTTTCAGGTAATGTCTTTACAAATGGCCTAGGGTTCCCAGACTGAAAAATTGATTGCGGGGAAATAAAATTATCAAATTTTCTGATGTTTGTCCAGCACACCTTGCTGGAAAATGTCCGTATGTTGAACACCCGCCTTGAATCCTCAACAATGACCTTCCTCCTTGCCAATACTCATTGTCCAGACTAGCATAAGAAGATCGATCACTTGATTGAGATATTGGAGGGCTGTCGATGCTGTGAAACACTACCCATAGACCTTCAGTCTTTTTCAGAAGAGCTTTAAAATGAATTTTAAATGTTCTTTTCTTGCATTCATTTGAATAAATTTGGGTTTGGATTACACAATTCAGTTGCTGGAGTAACTTTGCTTTTATAATATTAGTATTTTAATCAGTGCATTAATTTAAAACATAAACTTTGAAGTAATAAATAGTGCAGATAGGATTGTTTGGACCTGATAACAGTGGATGGGTTAATCTGTGGTAGATTATGGAGACAATTCAGTAGAAGCCCATTTATCTGTGACTCGATGCTCCGGCACTTCCGTATAACCGGCATGCCAAAAAAAAGTCCCCATTCGATAAACTGGAACTTATCCGGAACAATAGCAGTGGAGCATTTGTAAATGCATAAATAATAACATAACAACAGAATACTGCATTGGCACTCACCATCAAAATCACACTCCTGCGCCTCCCACCCCCACTGGCAGATGCTGCGCTTGAAGCCATTATGGCTTCAAGCAGTGGTTGAGGTTTACAGTCCAGTGACTCCCCCCAAAATGGAGCACGCCAAGTGGGTGAAAAAAATGGAGCACATATGACTTTAAAGTCATACTAGCGGCAAGCCGATAACGCTAGCCGATAACCCACATTGTTGTGCAGGTGCAGTATTTCGGTTTGCCGCTAGTGCAATCTAGCGCTTCGACTTGCAGCTAATAAAGCTAGTAAAAGCGACTTTAAAATCGCTCTGCCGTTTTTTTCACCGCCTGGCATCCCCCATTCAAAAAAGAATCACTGGACTGCAAACCCTAACCAGCAAAGATGAGAAGCGCAAGACAGCAGCCCCAACAATAAGCACCAACACAACATTTTGTCACTATCTGCCATTACTTAGTCTGGTGTGCAGTGTTTGTTAAAAGAAGTTACATTTTTTTGTAGTGGGTTTTCGGCTGCAGGCTGCCCGAATATCCGGCAGGCGCTTTAACCGGCATTGGCCAGGACCCGCGGGTGCTGGATAAACGGGCTTCTACTGTATATTGTTTTTTTTAATAATAAATAGATACATATAAATAACACAAATAGTTAATTGGATTTGCAATGTTACTATCATTCCTTGAATAATCTGTAACATAATGATGCAATTACCACTTATTCAAAGGCTGAGTAAACATTAGCAGCATCACGAATGGTCTGACTACAAAATAGTGAAAAGTGATAAAGTCAGTGAGTGCATTCAAGAGCCACTAATATTCAAAGCCAAATTTATATTATACTGTAACATGCCATTATTCTGTTCGAAACAATTAACTCACATATACTCAGTCTTTTGCCTGCCACCAAAATGTGTTCAAACTTATCGGCGATTTACTAATGCAACACAACAGTAAATACACCAAGGCTGTAACCAAACAGATACTGCAATTGATTTATGATATAATTGCTAATTGAAATGCACTAGAGAAATAAATTTTTTCTCCGCTGTCTGGATTGGCTTAATTTGTTATTTTATATCCTAATTTAAATCTAGGCAGCAACGTACTTCAAAATTCATCATCCTTTTTATACTGGTACCTCACTATAGCTCTTATCAAGCAGAGTGCCTGGAAGATCACTCATAGAGTTTTGGGCCTGTTAATGAAATCAGATTTAGCTTCTATTTCTTCAGATAAGTCAGTGCTTACAGTTTTCCATTGAGGTTAACTAATTTTGACTAAGGAGGCAAGAAGTTCCTCAACAAATGTAAATAAATTGATTTTCTAACTAGAAATGTAATGGAAAGCACCTTGCATCCACCTCAAATATATAAGTCTATTCAAAGACTTGTCTATGAAAATTCAAATAATTACTTGCTGAGGGATTGGAACGGAAACTGAGAGCCACAGATGTGCAGCAAACAGTAAAGAAGATTGAAAACAACATCAGCGGGATATAGACTTGGAGATTGGGCAGAGAAATGGCAGACAAAATTTAATGCAGGAAAGTACTCAGTTATACATTTTGGGAGGATGAGCATGGAGAGCAAGTATATATTTAAAAGTTTTTTTTTAAAAAGTTGTACTAGTAGAAGAAATTCTACCTAGGCTTAACCTGTAAGACAATTTTGTGTTAAAATTTAACAACCCATTGAATTCAAGAATTTAAAAAAATTGCTGCCTGTTCTTTTTAAGTATAGTATTGATGTAAATTGATGTCCAAATTAAGATTACAGGAGGTACGATGCAGTGCAGAGAGCAACAGGAAGGTGGCGCCACAAATGAACTACCCCCTGGCAGCACTCAACTTGGTACTGGGCAAAAAGGCTCCAGATGGAGGCAAAGACAATAGAATGCCCCACCATTTACTGACCATATTTGGGAGTCCTATAGCTCAGTAGTTAAGAGCACTCGACCAAGAGACCTGGGTTCGATTCCAGGCAGGGCAAAACCTTGGTCAAGTTCCCATACTCCACATACCTAATAATAATCCCTAAAAAAAAGTGGTCATTTCAATCCACGACTGTTTGTGAACACTGCTGTGCGCAATTAACTGCCCTGTTTTGCCCACAAATATACAGTCAATTCACTTTACAGTATATTCTGTGAAGCATTTTGAGACATCTAGAAGACATAAAAAGCACTACAGTATATCAAAATGCAAGGATTATTATTGTATTATATATTACAGTCCAGTCCACAGCTCGGGTCTGAAACAGTGATTGTCCCGCGCCTTGGAACGTGCTCCTGATGTGAAAGGCGCTATACAAGTGTAATTTTGTTGTTGTAGTAGAAGTTAGCTTGTTTATTCTCAGCTCACAATCAGTTGTCCAACTCTCCAGTCTCCATTCCCATCATTCTTTTACACACCTGCTTGGTCTCTGTCTTGGCCTGTTAACTTGTTGCACCCATATTCGTTTGTGAGCTAGTTTATCTATCTCCATATCTCTTTCTGTTTCGTTCTCATGTCTCTCCTGACTTTTCTAGGGCTTTTTGTAGCTTTATTCTCCTAGAATTTTATTAAATTCTCCTTTAAATAGCTTGCTACATATTTCATTATCTTTTATACCTATTATGATCTGGTCCCTAATCATTTCTTCACTTAAGGTCCCACGGTTACACATTTTACTTAATGACCATAATACTGCAACATATTAGTGGAATGACTCTGTAGGCCCTTGCTATCGATTTTGATATTGTTTTGTCCGCAACACCTCTCCTGCATGATAGCCGTTATTTCATTTAATGACATGTCCACATCTCCCTCCAGAGTTGAAAAGTAGTAATATTGCCTCTTCTCCAGACACATTCAGGAAAATAGCCAACTGCTATCTTTGTGGCAGTTGTATTAAATTTGAGGCTATCGCAAATATTTCAAAGTCTCGTTCAAATCTTTGCCAATTCGGTCATAATCGGCTTACTAGTTTTAATGTTGGTGGTACCTGCACATTCCTTGGTATGGCCTCCTTTTCTGCTTCTTCAGCGCTTATCATTTTTTTTTCTTTTTCAAACATTTTTCAGTTTCGTTGTCTGTTCCAATCTAAGTTCTGTTTTACTTCTGATACCATGTAATAATTCCAATTCCACATCTACAACAATTCTCACAATTGAACTGTAGAAATTAAGTTGTTTATTTTCACCATTGTTTATAAACTACTGTATATAGTCCTGGCATAAAAATGCATAGAGTTTCTCAGTAATAAGAATAATCCTTGCGGCAACCAATTGAGCACAGCAGTGTCCCACAAACAGTCGTGGATTGAAATGACAATTAAAAAAAATTAGGGGGGAGGGAGGCGGTGGTTATTATCAGGCATGTGGAGTAAGGAAACTTGCCCAAGGTTTCGTGCCTAACTGGATTTGAGCCCAGGTCTCCCGCTTGTAAGATGAGTGCTCCAACCACTGAGCTACAGGACTCCACTCACTGTCGATTGTGGGATAGTTGTGGTGAGGATCAGGTGCAGAATATTCACTGGTTTAGATTAATCTCTTTCTGTAAAGCAGCTTTCTCTCACATACAGAAGCTGCCTTCAAACCTCTCGTTGACCCATCATAACTTGATAATAATATACTTATACTGAACCCTGGCTCAGATTGGACCGTGGGGTGGGGGGAGATGGAGGTTAGAGACACTGAGCAGCGCACAGTTGCTGAAGGCTTGTATCCTGACAGTGAGATGGGGAGAGGGAGGAATGAGCAGTGCAACTCATTATACTAGGAACCGGGGCATCTCATCTTAAACAGATTAATAGCAATCCCTTCATTCAGCGGACACTTCCCTGCTACACGTTTCCCAACCTACTTTCCGCAGGACTGGGTTTCAGCTGATTTGACCCCTACCAATTGGAACTCCATCCCAGATTCCCTCCCTCCCTCCCTCCCTCACCCTGTTCTAGGTCCATCTCAAAGCATACCTCTCTGACTGAACTGTCAGTCACTTTCCCCCTCCCACCGCCATCAGCTTCCAAGCCCAGCTCAAGTGTAAAAGTATGGGATGACATCCCAATGTAAAAGACACTATATATGCCCACAAAATACACAGTCTTTAGAGTGTACTCTGTGAAGTTCCTGGAGACGTCTCAACAAGACAGGGCGTTCTATCAAACGCAGGGATGATTATAATAAATGTAAATTTTCATTGTAATTCAGAAAGCTACTGGTTAGGATCCTGTTGCTCGTGCACAGTCTACTAATATTTGCCATTAAGATATGAAATGTAGATTTTAAATAATACCAATGAATTCAAAGTCCTCACCTTGAAAGCCCTCCATGGCCTTGCCCCACGTTACCTCTGTGACCTCCTAATCCCCTACAAAGCTGTCTGCTCCTTCCGATCTGCGGGCTCTGGCCTGCTTCATGTCCCCTGACCCATCCGCTCCACCATCGGCAGAGAGCCTTCAGCCACTCTGCCCCAATCTTTGGAATTCCATCCCGCAATCCCTCTCACTTGCCTCCACCCTAGCTTCTGTCAAGTCCTGCCGCAAGCCCCTCCTTTTCGACCATGCTATTGGTCACCTCTCTTCCCCCACATTCCTTCCAACCTCCCCTAGCTTGGGTCTGAAACACTGAATGTCCAGCGCCTTGGGACGTTCTCCCGATGTGATAATGTGTTATACAAATGCAATTTTGTTGTTGTTGTTGTTGTGGAGCAGAGTAGCTTTTATTCTTTGTACTGAGATGATTTCCAAGTATTTTTCTGTGATTTAAGGTGCCACCAGAACAGAACAAATGCCCTTTTCCTCCCGCTCTCACCCAGTTACCTGTGGGGTACCCCAAGTACCTCCTTGGCCCCCTCCTCTTCCTCATCTATATGCTCCCTTTTGGGGATATCATCCGCAAACATGAGGCACACATGTACGCGGATGACACCAAGCTCGATTTCTCCACCTCACTTTGCAACCCCCAGTCCCCTGATGTTCTGTCAGCCTGCCTGTCAGACATCAGGAGCTGGATGAACGCAAACTTCGTGCAGCTGAATGTTGACAAGACAGAAGCTATACTCTTTGGCTCTCATCAACGTCTTCAATCGCACGGCTCTCACCTCCTCCACCTTCCTGGCCTGCCTCTAAAACTCTCTGAACCTGTGCACAACCTAGGCATCAGGATCGACCCCCAACTGTCCTTCCTCCCTCACATCCGGTCCCTCACCTGCACCACTTTTTTCCACCTCCGATCGATCGCCCGCCTCCGGCAGTATCTCGCCCCAAAAGCGGCTGGAACCCTGGTCCATGCCTTTGTCACCTCTTGGCTGGACTATTCCAATGCCCTCCTCACCGGTCTCCCCTCCTCCACAATCCATAAAATCTAACTAATTCAAAACTCTGCCGCCCGCATTCTCACCCGCACCAAACTTCGCTCCCCCATTACTCCAGTCCTTGCCAGACTTCACTGGCTCCTCACGCTTGTTTTCAAATCCCTCCACTCCTTTGCACATCCCTACCTCTCCGACCTCCTTTCTCCTCAGACCAACATCCGTTTCCTTCGCTCTACCGGGTCTACCCTCCTCCTTGTCCCCCGAATCCTCCGCTCCACCATCGGTGGCCGTGCCTTCAGACACTATGCCCCGAGGCTCTGGAACTCCCTTCCTCACTCCCTTCACCTCGCCCCACGCCCTTCCCAGTTTCAGGTCTCAACTAAAGACCTTTCTCTTCGACCGCACCTTTGGTAACCTTTCTACCCCTGCCCCTGGCTCGGTCCCGGGATTCGTTATTGTGAAGTGCTCTGAGACGCCGTCTGACGTAGAGGGCGCTATACAAATCGAAGTTGTTGCTGTTGACATCATCCCTGACATGAACTCGCCTATTCTAAGCTATAACAGAAAGTACTATTTTTTAATGTAATGCAATATTCACAAACCAGAATTTATTATTATAAAAACTGGCATTTTTAAAAAAAAAATTTATTTCACTTGCATAGCTTTCACATTTTACTCATAAATATCTCTGATTGAAAAGTGCTAGCAGAATAGACTGAATCTTCCAATGCAAGTACAAACTATTACCACAGACGTAAGTAACGACACGACTCCACAATTTCTTGAAATTTGTAACTGCAGCGAATGAGGATCCTTTTGCCATCCAGTTTTTCTATCAAGAAATTATTGTATTGCTTGATTGAATCAGTCTTCTTCATATTTAACCAAGAAGCAAAAGTGTTTCAAAGATGATTGCACTTACTTCAGTTGCATCTGTTGAAGTGCCAATACATTTCAGGAGTGATCGATAGATGTGTTGGGCTATAACAGTACAACTTGCTAAACAGCCAGCATACTTTGTGAAGGAGTGTGTGGTGTGGCTTTTTATCCACAATAACATCTTGTGTTAATTGCATACAATCTTATAAAACATCACATTTACCTTGTTCTTTTTACTCAAATTTCCAAAGCTGAATATTTTAAAGATTTAGGATCTAGGCAATGTCTCTCACCCACAATTGCTCCGTTTGCCCACTAATTTTCTAAAAGTCAAAAAAATTCAATTCAAAACAATACCTATTTCTTGCTAAGGATTGGAAATGGGCATAATACAATAAGATAGCATACAACAGAAAGGAACTGAGGATAATGCATTATGTTCCAATCCCCAGACCACACCACAACACAACACACAGAACACAGTTATGTGAAGAAAGAGTGACCTTTTTACAGACATATAAATCATTGCTATATAGAAACTTCTGACCTTCAAACACAAAACACCTATCATTTTGAAATTGTATCACACAATTTCACTAAACTGAATTTGTGGTACATTTAATTATCACCCTTTGTGACCTTTACAGAATCAAAGTGATCTGGTAACGGAGGTCTTTTGACTTTTCAGATCCGAGAAACAGAACGCTATACATTCCTATCAAGTTGTATCCCAATTCAATGGTGAACTAAGTACAGTACTACCTAGCAAAAGCAAGACCATTAATCATTTGCATCATTCCTGTGCCCAAGGCACAATTATTTGCATTTAAGAGGAATAGCAAAAGTTATATACAGTATAAATTTTCAGTGAATACAAGAATTAAAAAATGCAATCCACTGATTTAAATATAAAAGGTGACTCCACAAATACTAACGTAATCCTAACCCTAACCCTATACATGCTGCGCTAAGATCTGTATTATTCTGGAGGGCATTGGACTAATCAGGTCTGAACACGATGAACGCCTGGATAAGGATCTCAGCAGATCAACAGAGCAGAACATTAGTGGCAGAATTAGGATATGTTGCAGAGGTGAGAGAAAGCTGAGTGAAGGAGGGACTGGATTGTCTTTCAAAAACATGCAGCTGCATAAATATCTGATTAGGTGGAGAATTCTGCTGGAAAGTGAAGACAGAGAAGAAGCCACGACGTATCATGTTTCCTGTGCTGGGTAGGTTACATCATGCTCCCAGCTTGGTCAGGCTCCTCATCCACTCCTGGGCAAGATACAAGAAATGGTTGTGACTGATATGTGATCAATCTGCCACCTCTGGCACCCATCTACTCTCTGTTTTGCAATCATCTAATTGTTCTACGTTTTAATCTGAATAACCATGGTTGGAATTGTTCTGAATGCTTCTCTCTTTTTGTTATCAAACTCCAAATAAACGGTAACAAAACACAAAATACTACAGATGCTGGGAATCTGAAACAAAAACAAGGGTTGCTGGGGAAACTCAGCAGGTCAAGCAGCATCCATGGAGAAAGGAAAAAGAGTCAATGTTTCGGATCTACAACCCTTCATCAGGATTGGGCTTGTTTGGAGGGAGAGGTCTCTTAAAAACGTTAAAGGGGGAGAGGCAGGACATGGAAGACAAAAAAAACAAAAAAGATAAAACAAAAAAAGGAAAAAAAAGTGTGTTAAATGATGGATTGAATATGTGTTAACAGTTTCAGGGGGGGAAACAGGAGGGGGTGGGTTTCAACAAAACAGGGGGGAAGAGGCGTTCAGTGTGAAATGGCTGAAATCAACATTGAGGTCAGATGGCTGTAGTGTCCCCAGTAGATAGATGAGATGCTGTTCCTCAAGCTTTCGCTGTGGATCACTGGAACAGCGCAGGAGAACATGGATTGAAAAATCAGCCTCTGAATGTGAGCGCAAGTTGAAATGGAGGGAGACAGGAAGATCAGGGTTGACCTTCCGTACAGAGCAAGATTAAAAGAAATAAAATCTATGCAAGAATGTAACTCCTAATCCAGAATGTGCAATAATAACATCCGTCATTGTTCAGTTACCAAAATATGTCTCTTCCGATCACAGCTGAGGCTTAAAATGAGAAACCCCAAATGTTCATTTGGATTTATTGGGATTCAGCACAATTTTATTCTTTACATTCCTAATCCACACAATTTTGATGTGTAACAAAATGCAAATTTTCAGACATATATAAACACTCCTTTGTAACACTTCAATGGGAAAGGTTTGCTTGAATTTGGATTACATATTGATGACATACCTTTTGATGACATATTTCAAATTTTTCCAATGTAGAGCCCAAAGGCATCCACCATCACATTCTCACCATCTTAAATAATTCAGCATTGTAAATCAATGTGTGAGTTATTAAATAAACAGTTGCAACTAAGTATTGTATAGTATCGACACAAATTTATTTCTGTTAAGATCAACTATAAATACCCCACAGCCAAAAAAACTTGCTGATGCTCATCGCCAAATGAATAATAGTACAGTAAACCAGCAAATATGCAACTAAACCATATTGAAAACACTTATAATAATACTCCTTGCATTTGCTTTACTGCTATTTCATGACTTCTAGGCGTCTCAAAGTGCTCCACAGCTTTACTGTAAAGTGAATTGACTGTACATTTATGGGTGAAACGCGGCAGCCAATTGCACACAGCAGCATCCCACAAACAGTCGTGGATTGAAATGATTATTTTATTTGAGAGATTATTATGAGGCGTGTGGAGTAAAGAAACTTGCCCAAGGATTACTGGAAGTGCACTCCTTTGGATGGGTTGTTAATCTGAGGTCCCGCTCGCCTGTTCAAGTGAATGTTAAAGATTCCATTGCACTATTTGGAAAGGGAGTTGCTCTAGATGTCCTGGTCAACAATCCCCCAATTAAAATTAGTCTTTCACTTGACACCTATTTGTGGGAAGTTGATGGACATAAATTGGCTTTATTGGCATAAAGTGGAGCTTGTCTACAAAATATAATAATAATAATTTTGATTTGATATAGCACTTTTCACATCTTCTAAACATCTCAAAGTGTTTCACAGAATATACTGTAAAGTGAACTGACTGTATACTGTAAAGTGAACTGACTGTATATTACTGCACAGCAGTAATTGCGCACAGCAGTGTCCCATAAATAGTCGTGGATTTAAATGGCCAATTTTATTATTGTGTTTTTTTTTGAGGGATTATTGTTTGGCATGTGGAGTACAGAAACATGCCCAATGTTTTGCCCTGACCTGCTTGGATTCGAACACAAGTCTCATGCTTGTAAGGCGAGTGCTCTAACCACTGAGCTACAGGACTCCCACAAACAGTCATGGATTCAAGTGGCCAATTAAAAAAAAACACTTTTAGGACTTAGCTGGCGCTCCAATGTTAGTGCAAAGTGGAGTGTACTGAATTGTCATAGGCTGAGTTAGGTTAAATCAACCTAACTGTGCAGGAGAGCAGCGTTAGAGTGAAAGTTGACCAAGACAAAGATCTGAAATTACCCTAAAAATATTCTTAATACCTGTTGTGAATTTAAGCATGCATTTATCTTTGTGTATTTATCTACTGATGGCTATGTATTGTGTACAAGTAACTGCTGTGTTTCGCCTCCAAAACACACAGTAAATTAACTTTACAATATATTTTGTGAAGAGCTTTGAAACATCTCAATGGCGGAATAAGGCTCTACATCAAATGCAAGGATTATTATTATTTTTTATACTGTATGGGTAAAATGTCAGTACAGTAAAAGCCCGTTTATCTGTGACCCGATCAACCGTAACTTCCGTATGATCGGCACATCAAAAAAAAAGTCTGCATTCAATTAACCGGAATTTATCTGGAAAAAAGCATTTTTTTTTTTTTTTTAATTGTGTTTTCGGCCGCGCTTTACAATTTTTTACATTTTTTTTGTAAATTCGGCAGCGCTTTAATTGGCATTGGCCAGGTCCCGAGGGTGCCGGATAAACAGGCTTTTAGTGTATTTAGCTGCTCTATCTAGCTAGACTTCTTAATATACACAATTATATAATTTACATTTATATAAGCACATTCCATGTCAAGAGAATGTATCAAAGCACCTGCAATCCTGGCTTGGAACCTAAGCTGGGGGTGGGAGCCAAAGGGTGTACGGATTGGAAAGATGACTGAAAGCATGGTGAAAGAGGTTTGAAATGGGTCCAATATTACAAACCAGCAAGAAATATAACAAATGGTTACAAATATTAGCTAATATACAATCAGGTAATTCTTGTGAAGTTACTAGTGCTTTATGTTGTTATTTTGTTTCTACCATCCTTTTACAGTACAAGTAGACCCTGCTTACCGAACGCCTGGTTACCGTAACGAGGGTTTGTATTTGTACCTCCTATGTGCTTAGCAAAGGCTGTGTTCGCTGTAGCGAAAGTTTAAATCTCACGCGCTTCTCGTCTCCCGGCCGCCCCCGCAACACACACTCGGTCTCAGTCGATGAAGCTACATACACTTACTTCAGTATGCCACCTAAACTCCCATTAGCAACATCACCAACCCCACCGAAGAAAAGGAAATCCATCACGTTGGAAATGAAGATGGATCGAAGACCAGAACGAACGCCATTGCCCCCTCTCCGCTAGTATAGTCCAAGAGAAGGCCTGTACAATATGGGAGGAGCTTAAGTGGCAGGATGCTAGGCAACCACATGACGCTTCTCGGAAAAAGCCAGAGGAGACTTTTGCTGCTAACAACGGGTGGTTTGATCGTTTTCGAAAGCGATACAAGCTACATTCTATCAAGATGTGCGGGGAAGCTGCTCGTGCGGATGTTGCTGCTGCCGAACATTATCCAGATGAACTTAGAAAAATCATTAAGGAGGGAGGTTATACATCGCAACAAAGTACGTCCGCTGACTATACAGAACCTGTTGCTTTCTCACCAGATTCTCCCGATTCTTCTGCCTCCTCCTCCTCTCCCTCCTCCTCCAGCAACAATTAAAACGAAGACCTCCTCCCTACTCCTCACCTCATCTTATTGCAGGAAGTACGGGAACTTTCGTTTCGTTACTGTACTGTGTTAAAAATTTACTAACTAAAATACAGGTATCCCCCACTTAACAAAAAGGGTTAGGGACATCAAAACTCCTCGTTAAGTGAAAATTGCGTTAAGCGGGCGGGAGGGAGGTCCCTACTGTGTTTCCATATATGAAAAAAATTGTTCCCTTGCGCCTTGCCTAGCGCTAACATTTACAGTGTATCAGCGACAGCATAAGGTAGGTAGCACTGCTATTGAAGGCAGGGAGAGAGAGTTAAAGAGAAAGAGACTGAGACAGAGAGAGAGACACACAGAAAGAGAGAGAGACACAGAGAGAGAGAGAGAAAGAGAGTGCGACCGAGACAGACAGAGAGAGGGAAAGAGACACGAAGAGAGGGAGACAGAGAGAGACAGAGAGAGGGACTGAGAAGAGAGAGACAGAGAGGAGAGACAGACAGACAGATCATCCTACCGCTTAAGCTCCTCCCATACTGCAGTGCTTTCTCTTGGATTAGGTGGCGCTGAAGTAAGTGTGTGTATGTGCGCTTGTGTCACGGAGGCTGCTGGGAGACAAGAAGCGCGTGAGATTTAAACTTTCATTACAGCGAGCGCAGCCTTCGCTAAGCACATAGGAGGGTACAAATAGAAACCCTCGTTATAGTGAAGATTCGTTAACAGGGCGTTCGGTAAGCGGGGGCTACCTGTACTGTTCAGGTAAACAAAACAAACGTTTTCATCGTGTATTCTTTCATTTTGCAATTAAAGTATTGCAGCCTACAATAGCAGTTCTACCTACCGGTACCTTATGTCTTCGCTGGTACACTGCAAATATTAGCGCTAGGCACTGCTGGGATCGAAAATGATTTTTTTCACATACGGAAACACAGTAAGGACCTCCCACCCACTTAACAAAATTCTCCCTTTACGAGGAGTTTAGAAGTTCCTAACCTCTTCGTTAAACGGGTCTACCTGTATTACAGTGATGCTTCTGTAAATTTAAAGGAATGCTCCTTAGCTCACAAAATTGTATTTGGGAAACCTCTCCAGTATAGTGAGAGCTACTAATATTTAAAATCCAATTTAAAATTAAGCTCTTTACTGTGTTTTCGCTTTAACATCACAATGTTGTGTGCTTTAGGGCAAACTGAACTATTTTGTAGTTCCTGAACTCATTTTCAGTGCATGCTGGATCAGTGCTGAATGTTTAGCACAGATTTGCAATCTCCTTTGTTTTCTGCTGTCTTACTGCATTCTCACATTCAGACTCATCATGAGATGTTGTGAGAATTTTTTTCACAACATGGAAAGGCTAAAATTAAATCCCGTTGAGACTAGTATATAAATTGCTGAATGCATCTGCAACTCAGCACTAAATCTGATATTGAAGCCAGAGAGTGCTGGACTTGGGAACTGACAAAAAAAACTATTTGTGTGTCAAAATCAGTGGAAATAAGGATACTGGCTATCCTGACATCTCTTCGAAAATTAAAATGCCTTAAGAAAGATGCATTGAAATTTCATTTTAGGCTAATGTGGATAAATAAGCTGTATGTAGGTTCAAAACATATTCTATTTGGGATGTCTCTTTGCCGTACTCATTTAACACAGGAGTATTTCTTGCTGTACAGATCACATTGTAATAACTGCGTGTCAGCATTATCCAATTTTATCGCTGCAATATAATTGAATTACTCTAATGTGTGTCTTTTCAGTACTTCAGAATTAAGTTTGCACATCTAACCAATCATATATTAATTAACTAAATTGATAGCTAATTAATTAATCAGTATTTTACTGACATCAATTTACAAAACAATGCTATTTGCAACCACTGGAATTGCTGCAAGGCAAGCTGATCTCACCAACCAAAACTGATGATGTGCAGGCAGAAAGACAGATGATGTACTTAAATATGGCAAAAGCCAATGATATGCTAGCTATCAAGAACCAAATAAACCACACAAGACAGTTTCAAAGCTGCTGAGCTGTAACATACTGTAGCACTGAAAGCTAAATTGGGGACTTTCAGGATAATCAAGTACTCAAAATTGAAAATGATGATAATAATAATGATGCTTCCATGTTGATGAAGCCCTTCATGACAAGATGATAACCATGTACAAATACAGCAACATTTTAATGGGAACAGATGAGGTTTGATGTTTTACAAATGTTTCCATAAATAAATAGATCAATAAATGGATGTGGAAAATACTTCATGTCTACATGCAAACATAGTAGGATACACAATAGTATTCCTACTTCAGTACAGTATTCCTATTTTAAAAACAGGATGAATTCAAAATGATGCATCAAAGCAATCCATTTATAGAATACACAGAGAATAAATCTGAAAATGGTGCACATATCTGATGACAGCTATGTATTATTTGTACTGCAGGTATATGCTGTACAGGAAAGCGGCAGAGTTTAGCTGCTGTTATTAATGTGAGATGCTTGAGGTATGACAAGTCTGTTTTCCAGCATTGTTTTGTGCTATTACAGTATGATGGGCATCCAGCACAAACTAGTGCAACCAGAACCAAACAATACCAGATGTGAGTGAATATCTGACTTCCCCATCACCAAGTGCTGAATGTCACAAACACATTGTTCTACTATAAGGCAGCTCAGTCAGCCTGTATAACAGCTGCATTTCTATTGAGAGATCGGTTTCCTAGCATAAAATCTTCCCTTTTGTTGAGCATAAGTATATGAATAGAATTATTTCACCTAAAGGATTCAAATCCAACCTATGGTGACCGGAAGAGTCTTAAAAAGATACTACGTGAAATGCTTTTTAGTTAGTTTCAACACAAATTGAAATTAGAATGTCAGCATTTGGAAGATGCCCCAGGAAGGCCCCCCCGGTAGCCTTCTCACCTCTGAGTCAGAAGGAATGCAAAATTCCTGATTGTTTGGGAACAAAAACATTGAAAGCAACACGAAAATATGATTAGACTCAGTCGCAGTCCACTTTGGAATTTATCCTGGATAAAAACAAGAAATCATCTAACATTTTCGCAAAAATTTCTACTGATAATATTTGAAGGAGGCCACCATCCACACCATAATTAAAGCATGTTTTATAAAGAATAATTCTGATTCTAGAGCGTGAAATCAGCTTATACATACATACAAACCTAAAACTGCATTGAAATATCACACTTTGTTTCTTTGTAAAACCATCATTGTGTAGAACAAACTAATGCAGACTTTCTGCTTCCACGCTATGCATCTTTTGTTGTTGGAAATTATTTAAAGTACATCTTCACAGCTGTATCAAACGCAAAGCGTGCGAATGGGAGGCATTACTGTTCTTTCTTTGAAAACAAAAATAATAGTTCAATTCACATTACGATCTTACATAGCTGTGAATTTCTTTGTTTTGCAGTGAGAGTCTTTCAAGCTGAACTATTTCACTACCGTACTACTGTACAAAAAAAAACTTTTCATTTGAACCTCACAGGAGTCCAAAGAAATTTAAGATTGCTTACATTATAGCAGTTCCTGGAGTGTATGTTCCGTTCTCCTGACAACAGTTTTTTTTGGATTTTAAATTATGAAAACAGCAATGTCCAATCTTTTGAACGGAACAGTGGTGATCTCATTGTGTTCATAGTCCAGTAACCTTCATTTTGTTTAACCTTTTATAGCAAATCGATTGGAAATGCATCAACAAATTCACAACCAATCTTGTGGAATTGCCTTTTGTGTCCACACATTTAATGCAACAACTAAAAACCTTGTTTGCCAAATAAGAATGTTTCATAGCATTTTGAATTATGTGTAATACTGTGAAAGAAATTTACCAGTCGAAGATAATGAAACAAGTTTTGCTCCAAAGTATAGCAATGCTTTCCAGATTCACTTTCTATGACAGTTATCACTGAAGTTGATTAATCGATCATATAATGTAATCCTTGCATTTGATATAGCATCTTATCACACTATTGAGCAGTCTCTAGTGCTTCACAGGATTTAATTGTGAAATGTAGTGACAGTATGGAGTCCTGTAGCTCAGTGGTTAGAGCACTCGTCTTATAAGCATGAGACCTGTGTTCGAATCCAGGCAGGTCAGGGCAAAACCTTGGGCATGCTTCTGTACTCCACATGCCAAACAATAATCCCTCAAAAAAAACCACAATAATAAAATTGGTCATTTAAATCCACGACTATTTATGGGACATTGCTGACATCCCTCTGGGCGATGTCATCCGCAAACATGGGGTAAATTTCCACATGTATGCGGACGACACCCAGCTGTACCTTTCTGCCTCATCCCTCAACCCCCAGACTATCGATGTTCTGACAGCATGTCTGTCCGACATTGAGTCCTGGACGAGGGACAACTTCCTGCAATTGAAGGCCGAGGCCCTCCTGATCGGCTCAAGCCAGCGCCTTCGCACATCGGGCGCTGCCAGCCTCAACATCCAAGGCTGCACTCTCCACCTCACAAAGCCAATCAGGAACCTCGGCATCATGTTCGATCAAAAACTCTCCTTCCTCCCCCACATCCGTGCCTTGACCGGCACCGCTTATTTCCACCTGCGCAACATTGCCAGGCTCCGCAACTATCTTACCCCCCGCGATGCCGAAACACTCGTGCACGCGTACATCACCTCGAGGCTGGACTATGGAAACTCTCTCCTCGTCGGCCTCCCCAGTTCCTCCATTCACAGGCTGCAGGCCATCCAAAACTCTGCAGCTCATGTATTATCCCGCACCCGCCTCCGCGACCATATAACCCCCACCCTCGCCCGTCTCCACTGGCTCCCCATCTCCAGAGGATCCAGTTCAAGATCCTCGTCCTCACCTTCAAGGCCTTACACGGCCTTGCCCCGCCCTATTTAACCAATTTACTTTCCCCCTACAAGCCCACCCGGACCCTCCGTTCAACAGGACTTGGCCTGCTCCAAGCCCCCCGCCCGAACCGCCCCACAATCGGAAGCCGGGCCTTCAGTTTCTCTGCTCCCACCCCATGGAATTCCATCCCCCAATCCCTCCGTCTCGTTTCTTCTCTTTCCTCTTTCAAGGCCGGTTTGAAGACTTTCCTCTTCGACCGTGCCTTTTGTTCCACCCCGAATTTTTCGACCTCCCCTTCGTGTCTCACCCCTTCCCAAACACTCCCCTCCCAGTTCGGGTCACACGCCTCCTGTGCAGCGCCATGGGATGTCCTCCCGACGTGAAAGGCGCTCTATGAGTGTAATTTGTTGTTGTTGTTGTTGTGCGCAATTACTGCTGTGTTTTGCCCACAAATATACAGTCAGTTCACTTTACAGTATATTCTGTGAAACACTTTGAGATGTTTAGAAGATGTGAAAAGTGCTATATCAAATCAAAATGATTATTATTATTATATTTTGTAGACAAGCTCCACTTTATGCCAATAAAGCCAATTTATGTCCATCAACTTCCCACAAATAGGTGTCAAGTGAAAGACTAATTTTATTTGGGGGATTGTTGACCAGGACATCTTGAGCAACTCCCTTTCCAAATAGTGCCATGGAATCTTTAACATTCACCTGAACAGGCGAGCGGGACCTCAGATTAACAACCCATCCGAAGGAGTGCACTTCCAGTAATGCTGCACTCCTTCAGTAATTTATTGCAGTGTCAGCTTAGATTGTCAGTTCAGGTCTCGTCATGGATCTTGAAACCACAACATTCTGACTTAGAAAAGAATGCTATCAACTGATCACCAGTACATCTCTATTTGCTCGCCTATTGAAATTTGCCCTGAAATTAAGCTCATGGGCTGTTTTCAGTTGCAGACAATTCTTAGTTGAAACTGTCAAGGTGATGTATAAAATATAGAAAAGGCAGAAAAGGACAACAGCATTCAACTCATCAAATCATGCCAGTGTCACAATTGCACTGGAGCCAACATATTTACAGTGTTCACTATTAGACTACTGCATTGCCCTTTAAAACAATCCATATGTTGTTTCATGCTTCCCCCTCTTAGTCACCCAGCAAAATTTCCAGCTGAAAGGTCAGGTAATCAACTCGAAACAAGTGATATCTTGGGTGATGCATTCGCTCCCTAATTTATACTCCATCATTTCAGGTATTGCTTCCCTCTGCTCAGTGCTTCTCCAAGGCATACAAAATCTGGAACTCCTCATGAAGGGGATATTGGCATGAACCCATCACCTCATAGCACAAAGTATCACAGTTTCCATCAATGTGCAAAACATACAGTAGAGCAGAATTTGTACAGTACAACAAAATTTAAAATATGTTTGAATTTCAATTTCTGGTGCCTTTTCCCCCAAAAGAATATTCTGCTCAGATTCAAAAATAATATGAATCGGTATCCTCTCATTTTGTCTGAATATTCAGCAAATATCTTTGAAGATATTATTTGACAGGGAATATGTGTTTTATGAACTGCAAAGAGCATTCATTACTGAAGGAGTCAATGTACAAAGCTCTGATCATGTTGTGCTGTATCACCTAGACATGTACGCTTTTTCAACAATGCTCTCCCATGAAGTCACTGAAGTCTGAAAAAATAATTAAACCTACGAGCTGTTTTCCCCGATGAAATGTATGAGTTTCAGCCAATTGTTAGTTGAAAGATGTCGAGGAACACACAGTAACATACAAAACGTAAAACTTACAGCAAAGGACAACAACATTTAGCTCATCAAACCATATTGGACCCAGCAATAACACTAGAGCTAACTACTCAAATATCAATTTCCTGCTCAGGTGTCCGTGTACCCCTTTGTATTATATACTCCTTCAAATGTTAATTCAATTCCCTTTTAAGTGCTGTTGCAATTTCAACCTCAATAAATACTTGGAGAAAAGCTTTTTATATTCTAATAATCCTCTATGTGAAACATTTTCTTCAAACACTTTCAGCGCTGTTTGTTAGTCGGCTCCGTCTTGTTATCTCTTCACCAAACAAGAATAAACATTCACAATTTATTCTCTAAAACCCTATCAGAATGATAAAGAACTCCACTGGATCCTTTCTTAAACTTTTAGTGAAAACACAATTTTTCAGTCTATGCTTATAAAAATGCCTAATTTTTGCTTTAATTTCACAATTTTCTCTTAACTTTGAACCACTTGCTTGCTATGGTTCATTATCTACATGAGAGAATGTTCAAGTCCAGACACAGAGCTGAAAACTACAACCCACTGGTAAGACTTCCAACGGACACAGACTGACAACTACCTATCTATCTGCATTAGCCCACAACAATTGTTCCAGGTTTTTCCAACAAATAGACCCTCTTCTTGAATAACACGTTTGTTTTTCTTTACTCCATTCCAATTTCTCTGTTATCTGGGAAACACAATTCAATTGCTTTTAAAAAGTTACTCATGGAATTAAAAGTATTTACTCCAAAATCAATTCACAGTTCATAATTATTTTTAGAACTTGGCTTTAAAGATGCACATAAAAAATAACAAACAGCATTTCAAAATATTAATGGTTGGAATAGGTGTGACAGGGTACTAATTGTCTACAATTTGCAATCTCCAAAACATTTTCCTTTCTTTTGAGATTGTTGTAGTTCTATAGATACAATTAATTTACATGGGAACAAGGGGAACAGAAAAAGAATGAAACTAATAAGTCATTCTGAGCAGTGTGTACATAATGGTAGATACAAAATAATATTCTTGTGTGTCCAAAAAAGGTCATTTCTATTTTAAATCCGGAAAGGATTAATTGGAATCTAACAACATACCCACATCCTAATTGTTCTGCTTGCCACCTTATCAAAAAGCAGTACTGTACACCCTCAAAGAAAACATGAGGAATTGAATATTTGGTGCAGTATCACAGATGTCTATTGTGTAAAGGATTTTCTCAATTATTCCTGGGAATCAACTATCTAAAGCTTTCTTGAAAAAATGCACTGAGTTACTTCAAAGAATAAATAAATACGAGTCACCATCTCCAACCAGGATTACGATTATTGCACTAAGTTTAAACATGACAGTGTTTTTCAGTAAACAGGTAAAGTGTTATCTGAGGATATAATTCCATTGTTTTCAGGCATCTTTGAAGTCCGGTAGCTCATTAAATTCTAAAAATAATCCGAGGCTGGCAGGTGCTGAATTTATCATCAAAGGAAAAAAAGCCACCTCATGGTGAGCCCACCAGAATATTGCAATTTCTATAACTGTAGGATTCCAATGATGGTGCTCTACCAATTGCAATCTGTCAGACAAAAATCAATCATTTCATTGCAGAAGCTGGACACACAGACTTTTATGCTGTAATATTAGCAATGGTTTTTTTTAATATATAAAGTCAATTCTAGATAAGTCCAACACATGCACAGCTTGTTTTTTTTTTTTTAAATGCAGGTGTATTTCCATGAAATCCTGGGTTTGTTTCTACTGTATTACTGATATCCATGTGCAATTTTAAAAGTGTATCCATGTGTTACTGAAGAAAGGTGCTATGCAATAATGAACCACTAGGTGGTGCACATTATTCACCACAGGAAACTGCCTGCTGCAGGTGGAAAATACGCAATGAAAATGAACTGATAAAGGAAAGAGATGGCAACTTTGTTTTAAGATTTAATTCCTTGTGAATCCTTGATTTTCGAGATTTCATTCATTGTGAACATGTCTTCACAATGACTGTGTAATGGGTGCTCGGCCAATGGAAGGGTATTTTCCATAAATAAAGCTTAAAAACAAAATATTTGCAAAACACAATGTGAGACAGTGAAACAATCCAGTTGAGCTCAGTGTTATTTTCCAAATACTGTATGTCATTATTTATTATTCTATTTAGTTTCCACAAAATAAAACCGCGTCACTATGCAGTGCTGGTCATATTATCAGAATACTAATTTTTGAAAATTGTGGAAAGGCTCGGGGAAAAAAATGTAGCCACTGAAAATATGAGGACTTGTTGTTATGAAACACTGATTGAAACTTGTATGCACGCAATCAATACAGATATTTAAACGCTAAGATTTTTGGGTGGTCAATAAATGGTGTGGCAAGAGAGTGGTGCATGGGATTCAAAGGCTTTCAACATCTAACAACAGAACAGGCTCAAGAACAACAAAATTGCACTTCTATAGCACCTTTCACATCAGGATGTTCCATGGCGCTGGACAATCATTGTTTCAGAACTGAGCTGGAGTCAGGGATGGGGAGTGTGGAGGGAAAGGGGGGGATTTAGGGGTGACCGATGGGACCGTCGAAGAGGGGGATCTTAAGGCAGAACTTGGCAAGGAGGCAAGGGAGGGGGGAAGGTGGAGCCTGCAGGATGGAGTTCCATAGGTTGGGGGCAGAGTGGCTGAAGGCTTGCCCGCCAATGGTGGGGTGGGTGAGTTGGGGGACGTGCAGCAGGCCTGAATGGCCAGAGTCCTGTTTTCTGTTTTATCATTTAAGTATCCAACAGGAGCTTTGCTGTATCCCAGTGGATTTGAGACTTTGCTGCATTTTACTTAAGATAAATAATTGAAAGATCCTTTTACAGATGCACAAATAATTCTGTCAGCAATGCTCAGTTAGAAATCCAAAGGTAGGGGTCATGTCAACAGGAGGGTCAAATCCAAAGGTATATTTGCTTACCATTAATGATCTCCCACAGAAAAGTAACTTAACAGATGTGCCATATGATAGCTGTAGGCAATAATAATTAAATAATTATTCAATGTCAGAGATATGCATTCTTGTTTCAGGAAAGTACAATTGCCTACCTATCTGAAGATCCTCCTTTCTTTTTCAAATGACTTACCCTACTTTCATCTCTGACATCTCCTAGCTTCCCTCTACCTCTCTTCTGATCGCCTCCTCCTCCTCGGCGTCTTCAACCTTTACTTCACCCACACCTGCTCCATCTACTTGGACTTCTCACAGAACGGAAACTACTCTGGTCATGATCACAAATTATATCCTGTCCACCTGTGACCAGGGCACCCTCTGCCTCCTTGTCCTCCTCAACCTCTGCTGCCTTTGACGTCATGGACCACTCAATCCTCTTCCATCACCTTTCCACTCACCTCAACCTGCAAGGTTCTGTCTTTGACTGGTTCAGGTCCTATTTCTCACAGTCTCCAATTTGTTTCCGCTAACGGTTTCTCTTCCAGTCCCCGCACCGTCCCCGGCATGGGGTAAATTTTCACATGTTAGCAGGTGACACCCAACTCTATCTCTCTGCCTCCACCGTCAACTCGAATGTTCTTACAATCCCTTCGCCTTGCTCCCTCCCTTGCCTCTTTCAAGGCCCGACTCAAGACCCTCCTTTTTGACCGTGCCTTCAGCCGCCCCCATATCTCTGTCCTCCCTCATTCCAGCCCTGCCCTCCACCCGTATGCTCGGGTCCTAACCCTTGACTTCGGACACTCTCCCAACATGAAAGGTGCTTCTGCAAATATAATTTTGATGAAGAGGAGTTCCTTGTAGGTTGGAGTAGTTAAGTAGGTAGGTGTCCATTCCTCCCACTGTTAATAATAGTAATAATCCTTGCATTTGATATAGAGCCTTATCATGTTTTTGAGGCGTCTCAAAGTCCTTTGCATAATATATTGTAAAATGAATTGACTATATATTTTTTGTTAAACCTTGATATGTTTTTTTCCACAAATACAGTATATGTTGTCATTCACAGCATGTTTCACACACTGTAAAATATTGATGAATAATAATCCTTGCATTTGAAATTGCCCTTTACCAGTTCATTGAGACGTCTCCAAGGGCTTCACAGGTAATAGTGTAAAGTGGATTGAAAATGTATTTTGTGGACGGAACACTTAAGACCTTTACCAATGACTTTGAGGTGTCTCAAAGTGCGCAGCAATGTTCGACAAATAGCAGTGGAGTGAATTACCAATTATATTTGGGGGATTGTTAGCTAGGACTAGGGAGACCTGTGTTTGAATCCAGGCAGGTCAGGGCGAAACTTTGGGCAAGTTTCCCTACTCCACACGCCTAACAATAATCCCTCAAAAAAAAACACAATAATAAAATTGGTCATTTCAATCCATGACTGGTTGTGGGACACTGCTGTGCTCAATTGGCTACTGTGATTCGCCCACAAACATATACAGTCAATTCACTTTACAGTATATTCTGTGAAGCACTTTGGGATGTCAATAAGATGTGAAAAGCACTATATCAAATGCAAGGATTATTATTATTATTATAGGATACCAGGAGAAATTGCCTTCTCCTTTTGAATTCCAAAGGAGGCTTTACACCCACCTGAACAGGCAGACAGGACATCATTTTAACTTCTTAGGACGCACATCCCCAGCACTGCATTTGATTGCCAGCTTAGACTGTTTGATTCAAAATCTCGACATGGAGCTTGAATCCACAATCTTCTAACTCGGAGGCGAGAGTACTATCAGTGGGCCAGTCTGACTTCCAAGCCATGATAGGATGAATAAGCAAGCCTTTGTAATAGTGCTAAACTGCTAGTAAGACAAACAACACTCCATTGTGAAAGTATAAGGATTTGCATTATTCGAAGCAGCAGCCTGTTATCTTTTGTCAATCATTGCACATTTTAGTGCGTCCTAGATGGACCATGGTGGAAATGAACCAGATAGTATTCTTCCTGTTAATTGACAATAATGCAGTATATATTTCACCAACCATAGTCAGGAGATTTGGAGGCATTATCCATTGTTGTAGAATCATGTTACACGAATAAATCATCCGGACTGGCAGGTAATGCATAATAATCCCTTCCAAAATTTTAGTGCTCTACTTTCATGCATGAAGTTTGATCGTTCGTGCAGAGAGTTTAGAGTGACTTCTTGACTTAGTGGAAATGTGCAGTTACCTGGGTGGAAATTTAGCAAATGATCTAAACATTGGTTGGTCAGTAGAGGTTGATTAAATATAATTGTAAGAATTGCACTGGAACTTTGGGCTGAAACTGGATCCAAGCAGATCCACACTTGATTCCCACTTGGCTTAATTATGCTAAGTAACTTGTCCCGGCTTATTTATAACTTAGGGTCCTGTCCTACTTCATGTAGTCACCATCAATTCTCGTCATATATTAATTTCACCCATAGGAGTGAACACTATTTGCCCCAAATAATTCTTTAGGCTTCTTGTGGGAAGATAATGTAAGAAAATCTCAGTCTTTAATAAATGTAGTGGAAAACACCAAGCAAAGAAATAACAGATTTGAAGATGTTTTCCAAAGGCATCATTGAAGAAATGCATTTATTTAGCAGCTTTCTAAGGGAGAATGATTGCAAGGCTATATGGTTTCGAAAGTGCGCTCCAGAGGATAGCCGAGGAGGTTGAAGGCTGTGCCATTATTGATGAAGTGAAGGAAGTGCAGAATAGTTACTTCATTAGAAATTTCAGGCTACAAGTAACTGAACAAATTTGTTTTCAAATTTTATAATTTTGTTAGAATGACAGATCATTAAATTCATGCAGAGGAAAGACGTCACTTTACAATATATCTTGCAATGCTCTTTTGAGATATTCTCCAAAAGTGAAAGGTGCTATATGAAAGTCACAGTGTAATTCTTACAACTATATTTAATCGACCTTTACTAACCAATTAATCTTCAGATCCTTTCCTGAATTTCCGCCCTGGTACCTTCACATTTCCACTAAGTCAAGAAGTCAGTCTACCCTCTCTAATAACAACCACAAAAACTAAATTCCATTTGTATAGCGCCTTTCACGTCAGGGGGACGTCCCAAGGCGCTGGACAGGTTACTGCTTCAGACCCGAGCTAAGGATGGGGTGGGGGTGGGGGTTGGGGGGGGTGGGAGGAGTCGCCGATGGGACCATCAAAGAGGAGAGTCTTGAGGCGAGACTTGAAGGAGGCCAGGGAGGGTGCGAGGCGGAGGGACTTCCAGAGGTTGGGGGCAGAGTGACTGAAGGCTCGCCCGCCAATGGTTAGGCGGGTGGGTCAGGGAACATGGAGCAGGCCAGAGTCTGCTGAGCGGAGGGGGCGGGCAGGTTGGTAAGGGGATAGGAGGTCACGGATGTAGGGTGGGGTGAGGTTGTGGAGGGCTTTATACGTGAGGACCAGGATCTTGAATTGGATCCTCTGGATGATGGAGTCGGGCAAGGATGGGGGAGATGGGATCACAGAGTTTGGAACGGTAGAGGACACGGGCTGCAGTTTTGGATTAACTGCATCTGGTGGAGGGAGGAATTGGGGAAGCCGACCAGCAAGGCATTTGCATAATTGAGCCGGGATAATAAAGGCGTGGATGAGGTTTATAACGGCTTATACAGTAGAAGCAAACATTATTATTTCGTTTTTAACCAACAGAACACAATCACAGTTTTAGTGTTGCTCACTTCCTTCGTTTTGAGTCTCCAGACTTGCGCTCAGGTTACTGTTAATGTTGTTTTGTAACTCACAGTGAAGTGATTGAAAGTGACCCAGAGTGGCTTTTACCCAAATTTTCTCTTTATTCCAATGAGAAATACCAATCATATACACAGTTACATGTGTACCTGAGGGTATAATCTGGGATCGGAAATTTGATGATTTGGGAATGTGGATAAAAGTTCAAACCCAATTGTGCAGAATGAACGTAGTTTATATGCTCCAATGAAAGCAAAATAAATCCAAATTGGTTGTTCACGTTATATCCACATACTCAACATCTGCAGATTAAACACGTACTTGTGAAGCAAACAGCAAGTTTCCCTTGGTGAGAGGGAGTTTTCGTAGGAAACAACTACTTTATACAAATGTAATTTTGTTGTTGTTGTTTACAGCAGTAGTTAGTTTCCTTGAAGTGTGTGACCAGACATGTGACTGCTAAATGCATGAAAGGTTGCAATGAACATTTGGTATACACTTTCCTTACCTGACTTTTCATGTGTACCAACCATGCAAAGGAACCAATCCAAAACTACACAAGGATGGTGAAAGTTGAAGCCCTAACTTGATTATATTGCTGCTGGACTAAATTACATTGCAAGCAATCCTATAAAACAAAGCATACAATTGTTGCACAAGCAAAGTGCTGGGTTCTCAGGGACTGTTATTTTTAAGGGTGAAGTATATATACCAGACTTTTCGTTAGGTTGTCAAATATATAGTCTAGTCATGGATTTAAATGGTTTTGATCATCAGGTTGTAAATGCTGTTAACTTCAATGCAGGATGGTTTAGAAGCCATCAGGTCTGTGCTTCTTCCGCTGAAACAAATGGAGACCACTCAGTCAATGGAATAGGTATGGATCACACTTAGAATGCATGAGAAAGGAAAGTGGTTTAGGATACGGTTACTGGTCTCAAGTGGACTATGAAGTATTCAAATCAACAAATGTCGGAGAACAGTAATAAAATGCCAAAGCTGTGCTTTTATACATTGTTAATTGCAATTGTTTGAGCAGGTCAAATTTAAAATGACACCTAAGTAGCTGTGATGTTTTTCATTTGGAACAGCCAGACTACCGAATGCCTATTCTATCTTCCCCTAATACTGTCAGAGGAAACAGCTATAATAGCATCAGATATATTATGGACTTGTTGCCCTTTCCGCACTTGGTTGGATTTTCTTTATCCTAGTTCACAGAAGGAATTCATTGTTTTGCTCCCAGAAAATGTAAAAACAGCTGCCACTGGGGTTTTCTCATGTGTACTGAACAAAACATATGTGGTAGAAATCGTCTAACAAAAGGTTAATTGACCATTTTCAAATAATACATACAGTAACTTTTACATTCTATATGTTACATGTACGAGCCCCATCAAGAAAATTGATGGGAGAAAAAAAGTCAATAGTATAAGAGCAATGACAGCTGTATGGAAAGCTCTTTCAATCTCCTTAAATCGTTTCTGCCACAATGATTTATCCAGTTGCAAGGGAAGTACTGTACTTCTCTGCAAGATCTGTATGAAGCTTTTGATGTTTAGCAGTGCCTTTCCAGGGACAGTAGGTTTAATGATGTGTGTGAAAAGGTTACCAAATGAAGTGAAATGCATTCTGGTTTCCTAAAATGGGCAGTGACATTGTACACCAGATGACAAAGCAGCACTTGTCCTCCAGTCTCACAAATACCACCAAGATATTCCAAATTCAACACTTTACTCCCCACACCAAGCCCCACCTCCTCACCCTAGTTGAATCAACTACTATTAATCCTCTCCAACCTGCTCCGACCACTCTCCTTGGCTGACTCCATCCTCCTATATACCTCTCGACCCTCTGTTCCACTATGACAGCTGCTATTTTCCCTCCATATTCCTTAAAATTCTTCATTGCCAAGTATGTCTCCCTTTTTACACATCCTAATCCAATCAATCTACAGACATGTGAATAATGCATTAAACATTCTCAAAATACAACAATTTGCATTTATATAGTGCTCTTAACACCGGGTAGACCCACTTATCTTTCTCTCCAGAAAAGGGTAGGCAACAGCCAGAACAGTTTACCTGGAATAGTAAGTACAGTAAAAGCCCGTTTATCCGGCACCCTCGGGACCTGGCCAATGCCGGTTAAAGCGCATGCCAGATATTCAGCCGAAAACGCAATTTAACATAAAATCTGGTTAATCGAATGCAGACTTTTTTTGGGATGTTCCGGTTATTCGGAAGTTACGGTTGATCGGGTGCCAGATAAACGTTTTTTTACTGTAGTGGAGTATTTGACACTGAAGTACAGTAAAATCTTGAAATTTCAGAATTTGTCGATATTTAGAACCTACCCTAGAAATGGCAGGGGAAGCCCCTGTAAACACACCGCTGAAGCCAAATTATGCTCTACCTCCACCCACAGCGCCGCATGCTAGAGCGGTGACAGCGTAAACTGCAAGTAGCTGTTCTGAATTTTGGGGGATTTGCGGGACATCGGAAAAAAATTAATGCTGTTTGTATTTTGAAATCTCGCCGATTTTAGGGAGTTGCCGGCTCTTGGAATGTCGGATTATCGAGGTTTCACTGCTAAGAAACATCTCAATACTGTAATGGAAAGCCATTTGGGTTGAATTACTGTACAGATGAGATCTAATCAGCAATAATAACAACAACAAAATTACACTTGTATAGCGCTTTTCATGTCAGATATTTTGAGAGTAAGAGAGCAAATGCAAATTGGTGTACAGGTGACACAAAGTGGTTTCCTGTTAATAATAGTAATAGTCCTTGCATAGTCTAGTGTATCTAGCTCATAGTCATTCTCGGATTTCCAGCTGCATTAGAACATGTCTAAATGCAAATAGCAACTGATAATAAAAAGCAAAGAAATGTCATGGGAGTAGTTAGAATGGTCAGATTATGCGTGTCTACAAAATACACAATCAATCCACTTTACAGTATATCCTGTTAAGCTCTTTGAGACTCCCTAACGCTGTGATAAGGCACTACATCAAATATAAGGATTATTACTTTTAGAGTTTTGCTGATTTAAGATCTAACAGATTAAATAAGATTCATGTTAGAAGTCGTAAGTGTTGAATAGCTCACAAAAACACAATCAGTATTAGTAAGGTTCAGAGCAGGGGAAGAGATCTATATGGTATTAGCGATGTCAAGATGGTAAAACATGTTGAATGTTGTTTTCCAACAAAGGTTTCTGTCCTTTGGATTAGTTGTCCTCCAGTTAGCATTAAAGATCCCATGACTGGTCAAAAAGAGAAGAGAATTCTAAGTGTCAAAGCCAATACTCTTTTACAGACAAAACTGTGTATTTATTCACTGGAGTGTGCACACTGGATGGAGGTACCCAAAGTACCTATTTCCAAAATACATCAGGTGCACATTTACATGAACTCAAGAGTTGGCTTAGCCCCAGAGTATTCATTGGGGTGCTGTTGGACTGCACAATTTACTGTTGCAAACAGTGTCCGCATTGCAAGCTTCCCATTCCTTGCCCTGCCAGTGCCACCCTATCCTCTATTGTCATTTAAAAAAGAAATTTGATGATAATCTATATTTTTTCTGTGGCTTGATAAATACTGGAATCCCATTTGGTTTCATATTCCTAGAAACATTTCTATGGAAATTAAGACACATTCATGTGAAAAAGGTATACTGTACAATGATTAATTTCCTGTTACACTGGTACCATTTTTAATAAGGATTATATGTACAAGATATATTCAAATATTTTAATTACCGTAAATACCCGCATATAAGGCGCACTCGCGTGTAAGGCGCACACCCCACTTTTGACCTTTTCTTGGTGAAAAAAAACGTAAGCATTTTCGATGATATTGCCGGCAGAAGGGAGGGAGGCAGGAAAGACAGGTAGGTAGGGAGAGAGGGAGGCAGGCAGGCAGGGAAGGAGAGAGAAAGGGAGAGAGGGAGGGAGAGAGGGAGGCAGGCAGGCAGCCAGGGAGGGAGACAGGGAGACAGGCAGGGAGGGAGGGAGGCAGGCAGGCAGACTGGGAGGGAGAGAGAGGGAGAGAGGCAGGCAGGTAGCCAGGGAGAGAGGGAGAGAGAGAGGGAGGGAGGCAGGCAGGTAGGCAGGGAGGGAGGGAATCCGGCAGGTAGGCAGGGAGGGAGAGAGAGAGAGGGGGGGGAGTGAGGCAGGCAGGCAGGCAGGCAGGCAGGCAGGGAGGGAGGGAGGGAGGGAGGAAGGCAGGCAGCCAGGGAGGGAAGGAGGGAGAGAGAGAGAGAGAGAGAGAGAGAGAGAGGGAGGCAGGCAGGCAGGGAGAGAGGCAGGCAGGCAGGGAGGGAAGGAGGCAGGAGAGGGAGGGTGGCAGGCAGACTGGGTAAGGCAGAAGGCAGGCAACAGGCACAGCACTGAAGTCCGCTGCTGCTGCCGCTGCCCGGGCGGCCGAGGCCGAAGCCCCATCACCCGCTCCTCCCAACCCCCGCCGGACACAGTGTCCAAAGTCTGGCTGACAGCGCCGGCCGCCCCTCCTGTTTACTGTATTTCCGAGGCTCAAAATTTCTTGTACCTGCGTATACGGCGCACCCCCAACTTTCGAGATCTTCCGGAACGTGCAAAAAAGTGCGTCTTATACGCGGGTATTTACGGTATAACTTGGATGTTCAGATTTACTGAATGAAACAGAGTAAGTTGCACACTAATGTCAACTACAAAGATATTTGTAAATTTGAGACCATTAGAGTAACATGAAATAATTAACCTCACTTCAAACAGGAAATGGTGCTGCTGGAAATCAGCAGAAGGGAC
Organism: Hydrolagus colliei; assembly: GCA_035084275.1. Classification (NCBI taxonomy): domain Eukaryota; kingdom Metazoa; phylum Chordata; class Chondrichthyes; order Chimaeriformes; family Chimaeridae; genus Hydrolagus; species Hydrolagus colliei. Next base: position 54,001,060 of record CM068744.1, read on the forward strand.
ATATTTCTTGACAATGAAAGATTGAATGAGAAATTAGTTTGTGCATTATCAGATCAAGGCAGGTCAGAGTATATATTTCATGCACTATCAATCGGTTTTACCCCAGCAACTTTACTCAATAACAAAATTTCACTCCCCTGCTGTATTCATTACAGAAAGTTAACTGACAACAAAATGTGCCTGCAGCACATCTTATTATTATAAATGCTTAGTGTTATTCTCTGGAGAATGTGCCAATGTATACAATGAATTGATAAATCTAGCGACCTAAGGAATAAATCCAACTATCAATAAAGAAAAATTGATTACAAAGTAATCTTGTACAGTTCTGAGACCAGCTGAAAAAAAGGCCAGGTATTGTAAATTTCCTCCAGAAATCAATCTCTACTGCTACAAGTATTAACCTACTTTTTATTTTTAAAAAGTCACACCTTACTCACATCTTCATTTATAATGTTTTGTTTTCCCTTTGTTTTCTTCCATTTTCCTTTATTATATTTATAAAAACAAAACACTTTTTTAAAAATATCTCTTTATTATTATAAGTTAGGCAGTTAATGTACCTAACTTTGGGAAAGGCAACCAATTCCTAAAGCTAATACAACAATGACAACAACAAAATTACATTTATAGAGCGGCTTTCACGTCGGGATGACATCCCATAGGAGAATAGTGTTGAAAGTGGTACCAACCTAATTCCACTGGTTTCCTGCATCAATGTATATGAGCAGGAGCACATACAATATATCATCTTGAATCTACATGTCTGCGTTAAGGAGATCTCAGAAAGTTGTAATACACAATGTGTACTAGTGCACTGACCTAGTTCATGCACGACTAACCTAGTACTGTACCTATTACAGAAATGTATAACATATAACACTTTCACATTGGAGAATGTTTTCCAAGCACTTTATCAAGGCAATTGGGCAACTGAGCTGAGGAGGCTGGTGAGCGAGTGTTTGAAAGCCAAGTTTGGAGCTGACCAAGACAGTTAGGAGGGAAACTGGGAAAGCACAGTACCTCTGAGGTGAATCAGGGAGGTGAGAGAATGGTGAAGGATGGACTGACTGATTCAGTATCAAAGGTCGAGGAGGAAAGATCAAGGAGGATACAGAGATCCAGGGAGCCATGCTCGCAGACAGAGAACGTCATTTGCGACTTTGAGGTGACGTACACTGTATAACAATAATATAATAATAATCCTTGCATTTCATATAGCCCTTTTTACGTCTTCTAGATGTCTCAAAGCGCTTCACAGTATACACTGTAAAGTGAATTGACTGTTTTTTGTAGGCGAAATGCAGCAGCCAATTGCGCACAGCAGTATCTCACAAGCAGTCTTGGATTGAAATGACCAATTTTATTATTGTGTTTAATTTTTTGGAGGGATTATTATAAGGCACGTGGAGTAAGGAAACTTGCCGAAGGTTTCACCATGACCTGCCTGGATTTGAACACAAGTCTCACGCTTGTAAGGCGAGTGCTCTAATCACTGAGCTATAGGAAGTATCTGGGAATGGTGAATGGTGTGGAATCCAGATTAGACGGATTAGTGCAGGGAATGGGGGGCTACAAAGGTAGGAAGCAACAACTCATTCCAACAGTTTGGAAATCATAGAATTTGTGGCACAAAGGGAGGCCATTCAGCCCATCTAGTCTGTACCGGCTCTTTGAAAAGAGCAACTCAATCCCACTGCACGGCTCTCTTCCAATAACCTAACACACCTGTTCCCCCTAAATAAAGATCTAATGCTCTTCTAAAAGCTGTTATTGAATCGGCCTCCACCACCTTTTCAGGCAATGCATTCCAGATTCAAACAACCCGATGAGTGAAAAAATTTCCCCTCTGCTTCGTTATGAAACTATTTTAAATCTATGACCACGAGTCACAGATTCACCCACCAATGGAAACAGTTTTTCCTTATTCACCCTGTCGAATCCCCTCATGATTTTATAAACCTCTATTAGGTCTCCTCTTAACCTTCTCTGTTCCAACCATTCTAGTAGGGTCCGTTGATATGGAAATTTTCTGATTTAGATATATCGATCGGCTCATATCGAGATATACCGAAATATCGATATTTTCGGGGTTTTCGTACTACGCATGCGTGCGCGGCGCGTGCATTCCGGGTGCGCGCGCATTCCGGCCCTATCTCCTCAGGAGTTGAATATCTTTCTCTCTCTGTGTCTCTCACTCTCTCCATCTCTGTGTTTTTCTGTCTGTGTCTCTGTGTCTCTCTCACATCCTCCCCATCTCTATCTATCTGTATATTATCATCACCACCCCGTCTCTCCCCCGCCGTCTTTATCCCTCCCAACCCCACCCCACCCCCCCCGCCGTCTGTCTCTACCCCCCACCTCCCCCCAGCCGTCTCTCTCCCACCCCACCAGCCATCACTCTCCCCCCCCAGCCCTCTCTTTCCCCCCCCACACCGCCCCCCCCAGCTGTCTCTCTCCCCCCCACCCACCACCAGCCGTCTCTCTCCCTCCCCACCCCCCCCCAGCCATCTCTCTCCCTCCCACCTCCCCCAGCCATCTCTCTCCCTCCCACCCACCCCAGCCATCTGTCTCCTTCCCCCCCCCAGCCCTCTCTCTCCCCCCACACCCCCCACCAGCCGTCTCTCTCCCCCCCCACAACCCCCCAAGCCATCTCTCTCCTCCCCCACACCCCACCAGCCGTCTTTCTCCCCCCCCACACCCCCCCAGCCATCTCTCTCCCCCCCACACACCACCCCCAGCCGTCTCTCTCCCTCCCACACCCCCCACAGCCATCTCTCTCCCCCCACACACCACCCCCAGCCGTCTCTCTCCCTCCCACACCCCCCAACCGTCTCTCTCCCCACCAACCCCTTGCATACCTGTATATTGTATTCGAGGACTATGAATACGATATGGCAGCTTTGCACCTCGGTCTGTGCATTGTGTATAGAGATGAGCATTCTGGGTCTTGTAGTTCAGTGTGCGGCATTCCGATTTTTTACCTCGATATATCGGTTTTTCGATATATCGATATTTTTGAAATGCCTATATCGGCATATCGATATGAAAATTATATTGGGTTTTAGCGATATATCGATATATCGCCGGACGCTACATTCTAGTAAACCTTCTTTGCACCATTTCCAATGCCTTAACATCCTTTCTATAGTGTGGTGACCAGAATTGGACACAGTACTCCAGCTGAGGCCTAACCAAAGTTTTATAGAGGTTAGTCAGCACTTCCTGACTTTTGCACTCTATACCCCTATTTATAAAGCTTAGAATCCCATATGCCTTCTTAACAGTTTGTCTACCTGTTCTGCCACCTTCAAAGAGCACTATCACAAATCCCCAGGTCTCTCTGTTCCCTCACACCCTGTAAAATTGTATTATCTAGCCTATGTTGCCTCCCTTTATTTCTTCTCCCAAAATGTGTCACCTCACACTTCTCTGCATTAAACTTCATCTGCCATGTGTCTGCCCATTTTACCATTTTATCTATATCTTTTTGCAGATGGTTACTATCCTCCTCACTATTACTATTCTACCTAACTTAGTATCATCTGCAAACTTGGAAACTGTGCTCCCTACACCCAAGTCCAGATCGTTAATATAAAAAAGCAGTGGTCCCATACCGATCCCTGGGGTACGCCACTGCACACTTCTCTCCAGTCTGAAAAACAGCTGCTTACCACAATTCTCTGCTTTCTGTCTCATAGCCAGTTGTGGATCCATGCTGCCACTTTAACGCCGTGGACCTCTACTTTCCTGATAAGCTTCTCATGCGGCACTTGGTCAAATGGCTTTTGAAAGTCCATGTAAACTACATCAACTGCACTACACTCATCCACCCATTCTGTTACCTCATCAAAAAATTCTATCAGATTTGTAAGGCAAGATTTGCCTTTAACAAAATCCATGCTGGCTGTCCTTTATTAGCCTATATCTTTCTAAGTGAAGATCTATCTTGTCCCTGATTATAGACTCTGGAAGTTTGCCCACGACCGATGTTAAATGAGCAAGTTGGAGATGGTAAAGTAGATAAAAAGTTTTTTTTAAAGTGCCGTAAAGACAACTGTACCACATAAAAGGTAGAGGTGACACATGGGGGTCAATTTGGCAGTCAATTCAATATTTAGCAGATATACCCCTATGCATGTGTATACCCCTACCTCCCCCCATCACAGCTGTCAACAGAGAAAATCTGTAAAGCTAAGTCCATGGATTTAGATTTCAGGTACATGGACATATATTGCTAGTTAAAGGAACACTGCCTTTTGTTCCCTCACAAGTTTGCTAAATGGACGTCAAAAGCTACAATTCTTGAATCCAATTCTGTGGGCTTGCCTTCGTAGATTTGCAGATGAGAATGGTATCGGGAGAGTGCCACACATATCCAGGTAAATTGAATGTGCAAAATATTAAATGGGCAACTAAACTGACCCATTGTCTACAAACCTGAGGAGACACCTTTCTGGCTCAGGTCAACACAATACCCCATTTCTTCTTGACCATCACCTCAGGCAGAACTCACTGGAATTAGGCCGCTTTGGACTAAGATGCATTTTTTTCTCCTCCCAGTTATCCATTTATGAAAGTACACATGGAACAACATTTCCAGAATGGCAAAGGATTGTACGGGTTCTTTCCTGAAAGCAAATCAATTTCTTCCTTCTTTCCCTCTTGGCCCTCTTTTGATATAGTAAACTGTCAGTGAAAAACTGCCACAGAGACTCAACTGGGAGGGACAATAAAAGAGAGGTGGACAGGTAGAAAGAGAAGCATTAGAATATAGATTTGTTTTTTAAATAAAGCAGCTCAGCGTGGAAAAAGAAAAATAGTGTTGGTATGGTATGATATTAGTGTAGCGTTTGAATGAAAATCTGACTGTCATGATCTCAAATCCAGTTGTGAGGGGAGTTAAAAAGTGAGTAAATGGCAGGAAAATTCAGACTGAGCACATAGTGAAGTCTGCTATGTGGCTAAATACTTGTGGTTTCACTGATGCCCTCTGTAAAATATCAGAGCAGAAAAAATATCAATATGTAAATTACACATCAATAAGAACAACTACATAAAAATTACACTTGTATAGCGCCTTTCATGTCAGGAGGACATCCCAAGGCACTGCACAATCATTGTTTCAGACCCAAGCTGGGGACGGGGGGCGGGAGGGAAGGGGGGGATTATGAGTTGCCGATGCAGGGATGTATTAAATATTCCTCTAATGCTTCAAAATTAGCCTTACTTTTCATTGTAATATGACTGCTCTAAGTTTCACATTTTTAGGCTAAAAATGTACTGTAATTCCTAATTTACTCAATATCTTGGTTTGTCATAACACACATTCACACTATACAATCACACTATACAATTTTGAACAGATTTATTGTGCTTTGAAAAAATAACTTGAGGTAATATACGAGAAAAAGGATTGTCATAATTAAAGATATTTTGGAAACATACCATACCTCAACTGCATTTTCACTTTTGACATCTTGATTTTCCTGAACTGCTAATATTCATATAAATGTCACACAATTTATTTTGCTTCTTAGAATTGCTCTGGTCATCAAACCCAAGATGAATAAGAAGATCACGTTATGCAGAAAGTTCACAATAAAGTTCACAATCCATGTTACATAGAAAACTAAAAATAAAGTTCAACCTAGCCACGTGGTTTATAAAATCACTTCAAGTTATAGGTCTTGACCGCAACTCTTGTGAATCCTTGGTCATTAGATCTCAAACAATTATTTGCCTTTGACTTGGCAAAATGGTGCAAATTAACATCAAGCTACTTTCAAAACCATTTTGCATCTACTATTGAACCATTCTTAATAATAACAATTCTTACATTTGATTCGTTCAAAATGATATACAGTAAAACTCAGTTAAGTTGTATCAGTCAGGACCACAACATTTAATATGCAGACAAATTTGATTAAGTCGTATAAAATCCGAATTAATCAATCTACAATGCTCATGCATACTTCCTAATTTAATTGAATTAACTTTTCATGCATCCCACCTATACAACAATAATCCTTGCATTTAATAAAGCATTTTTCAAGTCTTCTGGTCATCTCAAATCAGAGTACAACAACAACATAAATACATATTCAAGACTGAGTTAGATAGATTTCTCATTTATAAAGGGATTAAGGGGTATGGGGATAAGGCAGGTAGCTGGAGTTAGAGGAGAATATCAGTCATGATTGAATGGTGGGGCAGGCTTGATGGGCCGAATGGCCTATTCTTGCTCCTATTTCTTATGTTCTCATGTTCTTATGTACATTTGTATAGCATCTGTATAGAATATACTGTAAAGTGAATTGACTGTTTATCTGTGAGTGAAACATGGCAGCCAATTGTGCACAGCGTTGTCCCACAAACAGTCGTGGATTGAAATTATCTTTTTTTTTTTGAGGGATTATTATCAGGGGCGTGGAGTAAGGAAACGTGTGCAAGGTTTTGCCCTGCCTGGAAATGAAACCAGGTCTCACTTGCAAGGCGAGTGCTTTAACCACAGAGCTACAGGACTTCAAAATACAAAATATTTAGAGGAATGGAATGTGTATAGTGTAGTGACTTTGGTGTAATGGCGGCGATTGAGAGCGAGAGTCTGAGACTCTGCAGAGAGAGAGAGTCACACTGAGGGATAGAGACATGTGTTTATGCACATCTGAGACCCGAGACCAGCAGCCCCCGCTCCAGCCCCGAGACCCACAGCCCCGGATCCAAGACTCACAGCACCGGCCCCGAGACTCACGGCCCCGGTCCCGGCTCCAGCCTCGGCCCGGCGACCCATGGCCCGGGCCCACGCAGCCCCAGCTCCCGGCCTTGAGACCCAAAGCCCCAGCCTCGGCCTCAGTCCCGGGCAGGCTCCAGACCGCAGCGCCTTTGCATCCCCCAGCCGCGGCCTCACATCCTTTGAGATGATACCGCCCCATTGATCCCTCGCTCCTGGTCTCCCGCGTGCACAATATGGCTGCCGCCATGACCCGAGCTTCCCTCCCCCTCCTCATGTCTTTCCCCCCAACCCCCCCTCTCCATTATTCCCTCTCTACCCTTCTTTCTCTTCGCCCTCCTCGTCTTCTGTCCCTGCTCCTCAACCCAACCGTCGTGGCGGTGGTGTGGCCCTCATCTCAAAGACATCTCTCGCCCTATCCCCCTACTCCTCTGGTTCCTTCCCCTCTTTTGAACAGCTCACCCTCTCTCACTCCTCCCACAGTTTCTTCAAAATCCTTTTAGTATATTGCCCCCCTAAACCCTCCCCCACTTTCATTTCAGATTTCTCCTCACTTTTAACCTCCCTCCGTGCCTCCTCTGATCGCCTTATCATTCTTGGCGACTTCAACCTCCACTTCACCCCCTCCTGCTCCACCTCCTCTGAATTTTCCTCTTTGCTTTCGTCTTTTAACTTTTCCCTTCACATTCACACTGCCACCCACACCCACGGCCACCCGCTCGATCTGGTGATCACCCGAGGCCTCAACGTCTCTGGCATCACCATCATTGACAAGGCCATTTCAGACCACGTTTTCATTTCTCTCAACACCTCTATCTCTCCCCCCTCCACCTCCAAACCCACCACCATCTTCTACCGGCCCTGGAAGAAGATTCCCCCACAAACCTTCACCTCTGCCCTCGAAACCTCCGACTTCCTCCCCCTGTGGCACTCTTCCTGTACCGACCCATCCTCCGCCCCACCACCCTCCATAACACCCTTGACACCCTGGCCCACCTCACCTCTCGAATTGTCTCCCACCCCCGATCATCACCATGGTACACAACTCACCTCCGTTCCCTCAAGAGCCAAATGCGAGCAGCTGAACGCACCTGACTCAAATCTGGCCTCACGGTCCAACTGGCAAATCTGGCTCAAATTCTACTGCTCCACCCTAGCCACCGCTAAATCAGCCTTCTACTCCAGGATAATCCTGGAAGCGAAGGACAACCACCGCCTCCTCTTCGCCACCACCAACCAGCTCCTCCGCCCCCCTCCGTCTCGCTTCGCAGATCCTCTCCTCGAATGCACGCTCCGAGGAGATGTTGGACTTCCTCGAGTCCAAAATCGAGAGAATCCGCTCTGCGATTTCCTCCCCCCATCTCTTCTCCACCTCCGCCCCTCCATCCGTTATTCCAACCCCCACCCACCCCCTCTTCCATACTTTCATCCCCACCTCCCCGTCTTCAGTCATAAAAATAATCACTTCCATGATACCCACCACGTGTTCACTGGATCCCATCCCCACCCCCCTCCTCCGCACCCAACTCCACCTCCTGGCGCCACTCATCTCTGACACCATCAACCTTTCGCTCTCCTCAGGCACCATCCCTACCTCCCTTAAAACAGCCACCATCACCCTTATCCTGAAAAAAAAAACCTTGATGCGTCGCAGCCATCAAGCTACCGAGCCATCTCCAACCTCCTTTCTAAGGTCCTTGAAAGAGTGGTTGCCTCCCAGCTCCGCTCCTTCCTTTCAACCCACTCACTCCTTGAACCCCTACAATCAGGTTTCTGCTCTGCCCACAGCACGGAAACTGCCCTGGTCAAGGTTACAAACGACATCCTAACCGCCTGCGACCAGGGCTCCCTCTGCCTCCTCGTCCTCCTTGTCCTGTCTGCTGCGTTCGACACAGTCGATCACAACATCCTCCTCCAACATCTTTCCTCCCACCTCAACCTACAAGGCACAGTCCTTGACTGGTTCCATTCCTACCTGACCCACCGCCTACATTTTGTATCTTCTAACGGTTTCTCCTCAAACCCCCGCACAGTTTCTCACGGCGTCCCCCAGGGCTCTGTCCTTGGCCCCCTCCTTTTCACCATTTACACGCTCCCTCTGGGCGATGTCATCCGCAAACATGGGGTAAATTTCCACATGTATGCGGACGACCCAACTGTACCTCTCAGCCTCATCCCTCAACCCCCAGACCATCGATGTTCTGACAGCATGTCTGTCCGACATTGAGTCCTGGACGAGGGACAACTTCCTCCAATTGAACGTGAGCAAGACCGAGGCCCTCCTGATTGGCTCAAGCCAGCGCCTCCGCACATCGGGCGCTGCCAGCCTCAACATCCAAGGCTGTACTCTCACCTCACAAAGCCAGTGAGGAACCTCGGCATCACGTACGACCATAAACTCTCCTTCCTCCCCCACATCCGTGCCTTGACCGGCACCACTTATTTCCACCTGCGCAACATTGCCAGGCTCCACAACTATCTCACCCCCCACGCTGCCGAAACACTCGTGCACGTGTACATCACCTCACGGCTGGACTACGGAAACTCTCTCCTCGTCGGCCTCCCCAGCTTCTCCATTCACAAGCTGCAGGTCACCCAAAACTCTGCAGCCTGTGTACTATCCCGCACCCGCCTCCGTGACCACATAACCCCCACCCTCGCCCGTCTCCACTGGCTCCCCATCCCCCAGAGGATCAAGTTCAAGATCCTTGTCCTTGTTTTCAAGGCCTTACACGGCCTTGCCCCGCCCTATCAATCTGATCTACTCTCCCCCTATAAGCCCACCCAGACCCTCCGTTCAGCAGGACTTGGCCTGCTCCAAGCCCCCCGCCCGAACCGCCCCACCATCGGAGGCCGGGCCTTCAGTTTCTCCGCTCCCACCCTATGGAATTCCATCCCCCAATCCCTCCGCCTTGTTTCCTCTTTCAAGGCCGGTTTGAAGACTTTCCTTTTCGACCGTGCCTTCTGTTCCCCTCCTAATTATTCGACCTCCCCCACGTTTTCTACCCCCTCCCGAAAACTCCCTCCCAGCTCGGGTCACACGCCTCCTGTGCAGCGCCTTGGGACGTCCTCCCGACATAAAAGGCGCTCTATAAGTCTAATTTGTTGTTGTTGTTGTTGCATTCTCTCCCTGGAGAGCCCATTGTGCTCTCCTTACTCTGGAGTATCACTTTACAGTATGTTCTGTGAAGCGCTTTGACACGTCCAGAAGACATGAAAAGCTTTGAGACGTCTAGAAGACATGAAAAGCGCTATATCAAATGCAAGAATTATTATCATTATTAGTAGTAGGCGCAAGTTGGCAAGAATTTAGGGCTTAGGAACCCATAGTGTTTCTTGGTGGGGTGGGGGAGGTTGCTTGAGTCTCACCAGCTAAAGCCTCAGAGTTTCCTCAGCAGCAATCCGATAGACATGCGCCTCCAGCTTGGTGGGAGGATCTTAACAGGACAGCTTGTGGTGTGCCAGACACCTCGATGTTCTCAAGGTCCAAGTCCAATGCCGAGTACCAGGTTTACTTAGCACCAGCTGCTAATCAGGTCCTAATGTGAGCAGTCTTGGCAGTTTTAATAATTTACTTTAGATTACATCCAGCAAGTTGAAATGGGTCTTTAAAATTATCGATTTTGTATAAAGAGAGGCTCAAGCATACTTAATTCACTTATGCTTAAATGAAGCTGTCACTTAGGACATTCGATCATTCAAATCAAGATTTTCTAATGTTTTTTTAGCCAGATATAAGGCGTCAAAACTAAACCAATAGCAACAATGTTTGTTTTTACTATTCACAACTTACATTTGTTGTCAGTTGTGTAAATCTCACACACTTTTTAAAATAATCATAAAACAAAAGTCATTTTCACTGAGTTCAGATCTCTGGAAATCATGCTCAAACCTTAGCATTCTAGTCTGGCACATTTGGAGTTTTGATTACAGAATTGACTGCTACAACATGAGGGAATTCCCTGGGCTCTAGATGGAGCACAGATCTAATTCCCATTGTTATGAAAGATGAGTTATGAGCAACAACTAGATAGCTTAAGGCCCCTAGGCTTAAAAAATGTGTCTCGGGGGGCGCTTTATATAAGTATATATGATGCATAAAGTAAACCAAGAAAAATACTTTTATATATAACGGTTACCCCCAAATGTTTCTTTATAGAAAGTGTAATGAGCAAATGGAATGGATTATCATGAAGGATGATGGAATCCAGGCCATGGACTCATTTAATAAAGAGGACAATATTATAATAAGAAAACTATGAGCTTTGTAATCTAGAAATATGAGATCAATTGTGCTGAGGGCTGTGCCCATCTTGTGATTCATAGGAATATGGGCTGTAATGTTATTTAATCCACAAAACGCAATGTAGATTCACTCAAACTTTACATGCAAACTTTAATGCAAACTTTACAAACAACCTTTTTCAAATCAACCTCTTTCACACTCTCTTTCAAATCTGCTAGTCACTGTTCCCAGAATCCTTTAATACTTGCACCATCCATATTCAATTGCCACTTATATCATTAATATATGCAATGTGGCCTTCTAGTCAGTAACCATCTTGCTGTGGGTTTTATTTGATTTCAAACTATTAACTTGGAAGGTGAAAACATTCTTTATATTTTGCGAGCAAACTGTACCAGGTGCTCATAGAAGCCATTTATTCCAGTCAAGGAGATGAGCAAAAATGTAAACATGCATACAGCATTACTTTTTTCTGCTGAAGGTAAATCTCCTGAAGTTTGGAATGGCTGCTTGTGGTTCCCGGCATGGCCGATCAGTCATCCGGAGCTGTGGTTGGAACTTGAGCATTTATTGGCTTCAGTGCGGTGTTTACAGCATAACGTGATGTTATGGTGTGGAGGTTCTCCAGCCATTTCTAGGGTAGGTTCTAAACTACCAGCAAACTCAGAAATCCAGGAGGTGAATGGGAACAACTGTGCCGGATTATCGAGGTTTTATAGTATAGTTACTTCACTTAACAGTATATCATGTAAGCGCTTTTGAGTCTTTCTCCTGACTTGAAAGACGCTATATTAAGGATTATTATATAACTGCTAACATTACCCACAAATTTGATTCCACAACAAAGGCCTATTCAAGTGTGTGAGTGAATAAGGTGAAGAACCTGGAATTTTTATTTTGAAAGGAGTACAATGGTATTTTTCCTAGTATTTGAGAAGAGTGGAATCATATTAGTTGGCTCAAGTAGAGAAATAAAACTATGGTCACCATTTTTGTGAAACAGCTTTCTACGATTAAATATATGTGGCTTAAAATCTAGGCTGACACTTCAATGCAGTCCAAGGGATGCATTGCATTGTCAGAGGTGCCAAAGTTCGGATGTGACATTAAACCAACACTTGCCTGCTTTAGTAGATGTGAAAGATCCCATGACACTATTCGAAAAAATGTGTCAGAGGCAGGTTATGGACCCATTCAATACCAGAAATTAGGTGCATTTTTAGCACTGACTATACACTACAAATTTACATTATGTAGCGCCATTCTCATTGGGAGGATGTCCCAAGATGTTGAGAACAAACCAAGACTAGATGGTTTCCTCCGAATGTGTGATAGAAATTTTGCCACTTTGGAGTGAATTACAACAACAACAACTTTGATTTATATAGCGTCCTCCACTCTGGACAGCATCTCAGGGTGGAGGTCAGAGAGGTAGGGGGTGCAGAGGAGTGGAGAGATTTGAAAACAAGAGTGAGGATCTTGAAATCGATCCTTTCCGGGACAGGGAGCCAGTGAAGTCTGGCAAGGACTGGGGTAATCGGGGAGCGAAATTTGGTGCAGAACAAAATGGCAACAAAAATAAACTGAATACAGAAATGAAAATTATAGTGATATTCTAATAGAGTATCATTTTAGTTTATTTTTGAAGGGCTTTGCACCGATAGGTAGGAGCTTTAGAACCCAATTCAGAAGGAGTTGCTTCTTGTGATGTCTATTTCGAACACGTCATGTTTTTGCAAGTGAAAGCAGTACTGTATATGTTGTGCTATGTAGCTGACCTCTGTTTGAAGACAGAGTTCAAGTTCTGAAAATAGCAGTAACCCAGTGGCACCAGGTAACGTGTGATAAGGAGGTAAGGTGCTACATCAACTGCAACAATTATTATTATATTATTATGATTATTATAAGAAGTTTTTTGTATAGTAGGGTTTCTGCTGTCAGTTTTTTCCGTTTCCTTAAGAATTAATGTTCTTTATTTTGGGTCATGGTTCTCAGGTTCACCTTGCCTCCAGGCTATGACCTGATCACCATTGGCGGGCAGGCCTTCAGCTACTCTGCCTCCACCCTCTGGAACTCCATCCCACAGTACCTCCGCCTCACCTACTTCATCTCCTACCTACTTCAAGACCCACCTCAAGGCCCACCTCTTCAACTGTGCTTTTGATCAACCTCTTTTACCCCCCGCCCTCCGCCCACTCTGATCCCGAGCCCTAGCTTGGGTCTAAAATACTGTCTGAGCAGCGCCTTGGGATATCCTCCCGACAATGTAGGGGGGAGAGGGAGGGGGAGAGAATAGATTAATGCTGATTAAAAGATTTCCTCTTGCATGCAATACCTTTCAGCATACCTCAACTGATATAAACCATAGCTTTTGACACACACCTCTGTAATGAAGTCAATGGATGAGGAAGCGAGGCGAGGCCTCATTCAGCAAGCCAAACCGTGGCTGACCAGCAATAAAACCTGACCACATTAGCAGTCTTGTGTCTCTCAGATACTTTTAGCAGGAACAATTGACTGTCAAAAACAACACCGACAAGCAGAAATGTGTCAAACATCTAGTGATCAACAAGTTCACAGAGGCAGCATTACCAGTAGTAAAAATGTGCAAACATAGCCTGAAACCATTTGTTGCAAATTAGATTAATCACTTCAGTCTGACATAGCAATGCTAAGCAATAGCAAGCAGAATCTTTATATGTTGATATATTTCTGAGGCCTGCCATTGATTGCATAGTAAATAACTGGCCTACTTTTGTAAAATCAATTCTAGTGCAATATTAATTACAAATAAATTCTGGTGGTGATTGTTGATGTTCAGCAACTTGTAGACATACATGGTCTTGGCTGAGGCACAGCAAAAAATAGATTTGCGAGTAATTTAAATTACAATAGAATTTATATGAATATTGTGCCTTTCATGTCGAGAGGACAACTCAGAATACTTGACACTGCTGGCTGAGAACCTGAGCTTGGCGTGAGAGCTGAGTGGGTGGTGACAAAGGGGATGGAGAGGCGAACGATGACTGAAGCATGATCAAGGAGGTAGAGGTTATTCTTTTATATGTACTGTACATCTTGGTGTAAACAAAGTAATCTGTATGCTAATTATACCCAAGTAATCAAGATGACAAAATGTGATCTAGTTGTTGAAAAATGTAGATAAGTACTGCATAAATACAAATATACATTGTGAAGTAACAGACAGATAAACGTAGCAATAACAAATTGAAGTATGCACTTTGTATGTATGATGGTAAAAATCAGGCTGTAAACCCAAGCTTTGAAATACAACTAGAAACAACATTATTTAAAACTCTCACTAGATATCTCAAACATTAATCCATCCTGAACTATTCGGCTTGCCAAAAACTGCTTGCCAAAACTTTTGTTTGAAAGCATTTGGATGACATTTGGATCATAAGATCATGAGCTACAAGATGAATCATGTACAGCAACAGCCCGCTTATCCAGCAACTCGGGACCTGGCCAATGCCGGTTAAACTGTATATTCGGGTGGCTAGCTGTCGAAAACCCAATACAAAAAAAGTTAGCTTTAAAAAAATGTTTTATCAACATTTTTTAAACATCCCATATTAATAATAGACTAAATAATAACAGAATATTGGATGTATACTTACCATTATTAGCAATAAATATTATTATTTATTAACAATAAATATCGATTACAGTCTATAAACACAGTACACAATCAAAGGGGTACTCTTGTTTTCTTTCTTTCTTTCTTTCTTTCTTTCTTTCTTTCTTTCTTTCTTTCTTTCTTTCTTTCTTTCTTTCTTTCTTTCTTTCTTTCTTTCTTTCTTTCTTTCTTTCTTTCTTTCTTTCTTTCTTTCTTTCTTTCTTTCTTTCTTTCTTTCTCTCTCTCTCTCTTTCACACACACTCAGTCAGTCTGGCATCTCAATGGCTCCAAACCCAACACCCCTCCACTCCTCTCATTTTCCATCTAAATTAATCAGCTCACCCCCTCTCTCTCCCCTCCTCTCCCCCACCTCTCTCTTCCACTCCTCTCTCTTTCTCCCCACTTCTTTCTCTCTCTTTCTTCCCCCCCTCTTTCCCTCTCTCTCCCATCCCTCCCCCCCCCACCACCACCTCTCTCTCTCTCCTTGCCTCTCTCTCAAACCTGGAAGTGCACTACCAGCAGCATTCAGAGCTAATCGTACTGTACTCTCCTGCGACAATCGACTCATTAAATGTGCCACAGCGATTGTGCCGGATCGAATGGGGACCTTTTTTTGAAGTGCCGGTTATACGGAAGTTATGGTTGATCGGATCATGGATAAACGGCCTTTTACTGTAATTCCATTCAACATTTTTCAACCTTTGTATTGCTTGAACACCTACTTATGCATGACAGTATTTATGTTAGAACTGCTTGAACGAGAAGTGATTCTGTGGTATCAATATTCACTGGGAACATGAATTCCTGGACATTCCCTGAAAGCTGCAAACAGTTTGCAAACGTTAGCGCACAGTAGCCACATGGCTGGTCTGTACAGGTAACTTGTCTTCAGTCCTGACAGTTCTATAGTAAGTTGAAATACTAGGTGAAACAATGTATAAATGGCACACTAAACATTCAGAAATGCATAGTCATATCGCCATTAACATACCTTTCCTCTATTACTGTTAACATCTTAAGTGTAAGTAAAATCTCTTTAATCATCCATGTCCATTAAGATCTATAGAATAGCATATTTAATAAAACAGGATCAAATCAGGTAAACTACAAGTACACGTTTGCAAGGTCATATGATTCCAACCTTTCCACATACAAAGCAACAGAGTAATGGTTAATGTTCACAGAACATACCTGTTTTTCAGCAGAGCCATAGTCAGGACCATGTTTGGGCGCAAAGTACATAATTTCACCTCGGTTTTTGGCCATCTCTTGAAGAGCCATGGCTGTTCGTACAGTAGAATTTCTTGCATGCACAAAAACCATCACCTAGAAGAGAAACAGAAAAATAAATTCAACCAACAGAGGAGACAAGATATCCTACTACAGTAAAAGCCCATTTATCCGTGATTTGATCAACCATAACTTCCGTATAACCAGCACTTCAAAAAAAAGGTCTCCATTTGAATAACCAGATCTTAACCGGCCCCATCGTGGTGGCGCATTTTCCCCTCCTCGTATCGGTATTTCGGAATGCTGCTACTAGTTCCTGAAGGTGGCGCTACTGTTTTTTTCCTCACTCGGCCATTGTAGAAGTTAGACCGTACACCTCTACTCTGGCATCATGGCTTCAAACCAGGCATCTACTGTACCAGCAAAGGTGATTTTTAGGTGAATAACAAAGGTCTGTTATTATCTGTCATTATTTAGTCTATTATTAATATGGTATGTGTTAAAATAGATTTTAAAAATTGTGTTGGATTTTCAGCGTCTGATCCGCCCGAATATCCGGCATATCGTTTAACCGGCGTTGGCCAGGACCCGAGGGTGCCGGATAAACAAGCTTTTACTGTACCTACATTCTTTCTGTGTAGTAATTTTTCCATTTGTTATTCGATAATAGAAGATACAAAAAAGAAAAAAGAAGATAATGATCCGAAACAAAAATAGAAATGCCTATACCAGAAATCTGATAAATGATAAAACTTGATTCATCAACATAGCTCGCTCTTTTAGATGCTGATTGACCTGTTGTGAACCTCCAACAATTCTGTTTTTGTTATTCTCAAGGTTTTTTTCTGGTTATCTCTATCTGCAGAAACCAGGAGCAAAATCCAAATAATTTGATGATCAATTTCAATATCAAGAGCAATACTAAGAGATTTGTGTCCCCTTCCTTCAGTCTGTGTAAGAATACTCCAATATTAAACCAATCTATGTACTTGAATCAATTGCTTAGATAGCCTGGGCTGAATTCCCTTCAAACATATACTGGCCTTTGGGAAGGTTCTGATCCTCTAACAATGCTCCAGAAACAGCAACTAGTAGTGACTAAGAACCTGGAAAAATATCCAATTTTTGTCAGTAAGAAAGGTAGAACAGGAGGTCTGAAGATAAATTAGAGGAGGAATTAATGGATGTGAGGATAAGGCGGGTAGGTGGAGTTAGATTAGAAAATCAGACATGATCAAGGTGGGGAAGGCTCGAGGGGCCGAATGGCCTTCTCCTGCTCCTAATTCTTATGTTCTTATATTCTTATGAATGATGTGAAACTGTCTTTAAATACTTAGAACACCCAAGGAGTAAAGATTACATGCAACATGTAACAGGAACAAATTCCTTGGATAAATTTCAAGCAGTTTCCTACTAAAATTGGCATATTACCAATTTACATGCATTCCTTGACACTACAGATTAATACATTCACCCAAATTTTAAACTCACGTTTGAAAGATGTACTCGACACAATAATAAATGCAGTGATTATAATCCCTGCATTTGCTACGGCACCTTTCACATTGAGCGGACATCTCAAAGCACTTCATAGTATCCACTGTAGTGTGTAGCGGCTGTACATTTTGCAGCCAATTTGTGCAAAGCGATATCCCACAAACAGCAATGCAGTGAATGACCAATTTTACAATGCGATTAAAAATTAAATAAAACACTTAAAT
The DNA here is from genome assembly GCA_035084275.1 of Hydrolagus colliei. Taxonomy (NCBI): domain Eukaryota; kingdom Metazoa; phylum Chordata; class Chondrichthyes; order Chimaeriformes; family Chimaeridae; genus Hydrolagus; species Hydrolagus colliei. The sequence continues at coordinate 54,018,631 of CM068744.1, forward strand.
CAACAGGAAACATTGAAAGTGATTGAAACAGCATCCAATATGCCCAATGTCATGATAATGAATTTAGCGCAAACACCTGTTGGGAAAATAAATCAGCCTCCTCGGCTTTGTGCATTTTGCAGGATTACTATTAATTGAATAGAACCTATGTAAACAATTAGAGGTAGCACTAATGGATTAGCTAGATTGGTTTGTATAGATTTTTGATTTTTTAAAAATCTGTTACAAATGATTTGTGGTGCTGCATTACCTCCAACTAGCCAAGCATAAATTTAAAGATCTTCCAATTGAGATCTTTTTCAAACCACAAACCATCTAGAAATCACAATTAAAAAAACATAATTACACTGTGTAGTGTTTGTTTCAAATCAACAGAACATTAAGTTGCTTCAAAATATGCAAATACAGTACAGTATACTGCTTTCAAACTCAACTTTCCTATTCAGAATGAACAAAGTTTTCTTTCCATAGAAAACCTGCACATCCAATAGATGAACAAATTGACACTAGGAAAATGTCGATTTGAGATTTTACATGAATAATCATTCAAAACACGAACAATCCTATAAGTTAACATTCTAATAGATAAATAATCCAAGCTCAACTACAACAATAAATTACATTTACAAATTGTATTCACTTCAGGAGAACATCCCAAGGCATTGAACAGTTGTTTGTTTGAGGGTTTGTATCTGAGCTGGGGGTTGGATTTGGAAAGGTGAACAGCTGAGCAGTTGGGGGTAGAGGTTGGAAGATGACAAAGTTGTGATGACAGTTGTGTTTATGGGACACTGACCAATTTTTAAAAGGTAATTATTACCCCCGGAAAAGTGATTAGCCAATCAACTAACAACCGGGTTGCTAATTACTGCCTGTGGAGTAAGGAAACTTGCCCAAGGTTTTGCCCTGTCGAGGAAATGAACCCAGGTAACTCGCTTGTGAGGCAAGAGCTCTAAGTACCAAGCTACAGGACTCTGGGATCAGGTGATAACAGCTGTTTTGAAGAAGATGGAAACTGTGCAAAGAGACACAGAGAGGTTGACAGTGGAGGAGGGCAAGAAGAGGGAGCTAAAGGAAAAGCTAGGAATGGGGCTGAGGGAGCAGATGGTGAGTTACATTTGGGAAATGATGAAGAGAGAAGGGGAGTTGGAAGTGCAGAGGGAGGGATGAGTGGAGCCTGGAGAGGTGGTGGCAGGTAGCAAGGGCAGAGGCAGCAAAGCAGATCTTCTCGATTTTGGATCCGACGAAGTATACCACCTCATCACATTTGAAGTTGGAGGAGACGATGGGTGGGACACAGGAAGGTGAGTGCAGGAACTGGTCTGTGAACTCAATAAGCACTATTCAACATACAGTAAAAGCCCATTTATCCGGCCCCCGATCAATCATAACTTTCGTATAACCGGCACCTCAAAAAAACAAGTCTGCATTTGATTAACCGGAATTTATCCAGAAAAATGCATTAAACTTTTTTTTGTGTGTTTTCAGCCGAATATCTGGCACAGACTTTAACCGGCATTGGCCAGGTCCCGAGGGTGCAGGATAAACGGTCTTTTACTGTACCATGTTTTCTTTTGGTAAGCTGCATGATGATTAGTACTAATAATGAAATAATAACCATGTGATAAAGAATTAACAATAATTATTTTAGAAGAAAATTTAGGATGAATATTCAAACAAGGACAGGAATATATAAGTTAACTATTCTCTTGTGACTGTGAGATGTGTTGACAAATTATGTATATCAATTTGATTCCCAGAGGATATGCAAAATTACTCACAGCCCTTCAATAAACATGCTTCAAATACTGGTACATTTGAGATATATTTTAAAGCAGATGAAAAATGGGTGCAAATACTTTCCAAGCCATTTGGATTTCCTTTGAACTTTTAATAGAAAAGGGAAGGAAAAGCAGTTCTTTCCAATTAGTATCCTGATGCAGAAGGTAAAAATAGTACTGTTTCAGTGACATTGATAAGAAATAGGAGCAGGATTAGGCCATTTGGCCCATTGAGCCTGCCCCGCCATTCAATCATGGCTGATATTCTACTCTAACTCCAGCTACCTGCCTTATCCCCATACTCTTTAATCCCTTTATAAATGATTGAAAAAATAACCCCTTTAAGACAAATCAAAGGATTTCTTCCTTGAAGGCAGGTCTCAAATTTAGACGATTTTAATGAATTTTTGCAATTCTCTAATGAATGCAATATTAACTAGTCAATGTAGCAGTCAAAACATTTTTTTGGATCAAAAACCTCATTATAACAAATATTTTTTAGATAAGTAGGGAGAGGTTACAAGCCAATAATATACAGTTGCCCACAAATGTACAGTCAATTCACTTTACAGTATATTCTGTGAAGCGCTTTGAGACGTCTAGAAGATGCGTAAAGCACTTTAACAAACAAAAGGATTCTTCTTATTATAATACTGTGAATATTTGATTATGATATTATAAAGCACAAAGTCTTTTACCAGGATGCATGTACACACACAACACAAAATATTTAAGTCTAAGAACATAATGCTATTATCACCTGCCTTGTAGTTGCCTAATGCATAAACTTTTGGCTTTTATTCAGATTTGTGGTTAGAGCACTCACCTCACAAGCAGAAGACCTGCATTTGATTGCATCATACTGCTGTTGTCGCTTAATGCATGCACAAATGAATTATTTTTCTGGAATGTTTTGAAAAATGCCAAAAGCAATCCATATTGAATTTACAGCTACCTTTAGACTGGAGGTTAATTTAAAAACATGTTTAACTGGTCTTTTAACTACTGTACCTTTTAGTACAGTACTTAAAAGATAATCAAGTTAGTTTGGTGGGATATGCTGACAGTCAAAACTTCAATTTAAACTCCAATACAAACAGGAACTCAATCCCTAGCACACTATTTGTCCCCTGTTAATAGAACTTTGTTTTATAAAGTGTTGGTTTTGTAATTCATGAAGCACCTAAAGCATCTATGCAAGTTCACGACTTGGAGATGGTCTTGCTTGGGGCACCACAATTAAACATTGTATTGAACTGCACTTCTGAAACACGTGCAAGAAAAATCTCAACAGTACCAGCCCTATAATGCAGTGTATGAGATTTATAATATTTAAAAGACATCTATGACTTCCAAAATTCAGAAAGCTGTTCTTATTTTTTATAGGATCATTAAAAATCCTCGGTAATTTTTTAGCAACTAATATAATGCAAAATTCGAGAAACAAGCAAACCTCATAATACTTCTTAATTCACAGCAAACTTTCCTGGTTAACAATACTGCAGCTAAAAATTAATCATTCGGTTTATGGTCATTTGTGGGCTATTGTTGTGCAGATTGGCTGCTACGATTGCCAACAGATCCAGTCGCTACATTGCATACCAAATTGTGTAATCCTCTGCAGCTCATGCCCTCTCCCGCATCAGGGTCTGCGACCCTATCACTACAGTCAATTTCCCTACTTTCCTTTCCCCAACTACAACCCCTCCCCCACCTGCTCTGGTCCCTACCTCTTCTTCCCCCTTTATTCCTTCTTGTCTTCTCCCTCCCCCGGTGCTCTGGTCCCTACCTTGGGATGTTGTTATATTCTGTGAAGTGCTTTGAGGCGTCAATAAAACGTGGAAAGCGCTAAATAAATGTAAGGATAATTATTATTATTACTACCCTCGCCCGGCTCCATGGCTCCCCATCCCCCAGAGGATTGAATTCAAGATTCTCGTCCTCACTTTCAAGGCAATCCACGGCCTTTCCCCCTCCTATTACTCCGACTTACTCACTCACTACCAACTTGCTCACCCACTCCATTCAACGGGCTCTGGTCTGCTCCATGTCTCCCATCCGACCCGCCTTACCATCAGTGGCTCGACTTTCAGCCTCTCTGTCCCCAAACTCTGGAACTCCATCCCACAATCCCTTTGCCTCACATCCTCCCTCGCCTCCTTCAAGGCTGGTCTTAAGAACCTCCTTTTCTATCATGCCTTCAGCCGCCCTCCCACTTCTCTTCCCTACCCTGTCCCTCCCCCATGCTCGGGTCGTGACCCCTGACTGGTCAGCGCCTTGGGACTTCCTTCCGACGTGAAAGGCGCTCTATGAATGTAATTTTGTCGTTGTTGTTGTTATTATAAGTGCGTGAGACATCTCGATGATGAGGCTCTATGTCAAATTCAAGGATTATTATCCCCAGCAATATTCCCCCCATTTATTTCACCCATAAATATCACTATCAAAATGCCAAGATTGATCTCCTTTAAATAACACTAAGAAGAAAACACTGATTGCAAAACCAATATAAGGCAGTGCAAGTAAGATTGAAGACTGTCAAGGAACACATGCTAAAATGCTGAACATTATTTGGGTGTAAACTATTAATCTTGCAGATGTTAAATTACACAGCAATATATACTTTATTTCATATAGTAAACAAGGAATAAAGTTCAATCAAACCCGTTTAAGCAACTTCCTCCTTAACAATCACCTTGGAACAGCCCCTTTCACGTGACTTTACAGCTCCCTGGCCTCAATTTTGATTTAAATCATTTCAGATCATAAAAACTCACCTTCCCCCCCCCCTTTTGTGACCATTAATAATAAGATTTGATAATAATAATAGGAATATAGGAATTAGGAGCAGGAGTAGGCCATTCAGCCCCTTCAGCCTGCCCTGTCATTCAATAAAATCATGGTTGATCTTCTAATCTATCTCCATCTGCCCACTTTATCCCCATTTCCCTTAATCCCTTTATCTATTAGAAATCCATCAATCTCAGTCTTGAATATGTTCAAGGACTGAGCATCTACGGCCTTTTTGGGTAGAGAATTCCATAAATTCACTACCCTCTGAGTGAAAAAGTGTTTCCTCAACTCTGTTCAAAAAGACTGACCCCTAATCTGAAGACTGTGAGCTCCAGTTATAGATTCTCCAACCAGGGGAAACAGGCTCACACTGTCCACTCTGTCATGCCCCTTAAGAATCTTATAGATTTCTGTAAGATCACCTCTAATTCTTCTACATTCTAGAGAATATAGGCCTAGTTTATTCAACATCCTCATAGCTCAACCCCCTCATCCCAGGAACCAACCTAGTGCATTCCCCTCTGAGGCGAGCACGTCCTTTCTTAAATAAGGAGACCAAAACGGCACGCAATATTCTAGGTGCTATCTCACCTATACAGTTACAGCAAGACTTCCCTCCTCTTGTATTCTAACCCTTGTATTCCTGTATATCTATCTATATATCGTTACTGCTGCATTTATTGATCCTAATCGACTGAAATACATAAACGGTCGACAGTATTGTACTCTCCTATTTGAAGACAAATGTGTTTCTCACGTAAGCAGCAGTGGAAACATGGCTTATGTTGCAGTATACTTTAAGCAATCATTTATAACATTCTCTGTGTGAAGACTAATCCGTATTCCCCTTTGGGCATCTGCTGCTAACCTCTTCTCATTTGTTACTGCATGTAAGTTTACTTCTTATTCGATGGCACTACTATGATGAATGCATCAGATTTTAACAAACCATTTTTTAATGTAATTTCAACACTTGAATCAAGAATAGATGAAGGAAATGAATAATAATGCATTTTGCACTTGGATGAATATTATTTCTCACCAGATATTATTGAGCAGCAGCGAAATAGTTTAAAAGTGATGTAGTTCTAAAAGATAGTCTTAAAAGGGTTCATTTAATCTAGCAATTAGCTATTGATTGTCATATTTCACTGACAAATAAGAAAGAAAATGTAATTTAGAAGTAAAAAAAGTGGTCACCCAATTACAAGCAAGATAATTACATTTTGTATTTAAAGTACAATGTCATAGAAATAGACCCTATTCAAACAGTATTTCCAAGACTATGACATTTTAGAACCGTGAAATATGAAAATCCTTCAAATGACTCTTTAACCTCATGGTATATTTTGTAATTAGAGACATTATACAGATTACATAGACAGACTGAATAATAATAATAATGTAGATGTGATTATTATTTTGTAAAGACGCTTTTCACATTAATTTTCAATATCAACTATCTTTCATATAATACTAAAAGGTGTCCAATGATCTGATGCTTAATTCAAACTATTCAGCAAAATTGTGTTTTATTGTTTACACCTTTAGATGGCATGCACAGAAGATACAGCAGTCATCAAATACACTGTCTACAGCATCCAAATAATGCTCCATCACATTTATCAGTGAATGGATTTCAAATCAATTGTGAAACCAAGGATATTGTGAATGTCTCTCATTGCTCCTTTTCACACAAGCTGGTATCTTGTTTTGATGCAATTGTTTTGAGCTATTCAAAATTTATGACCAGTGAGAATGGCTTGAATGGTAATTATATTTTTCTTTCGTTTACTATATACAATTCCCTTTAACTGAGTCCCCTGAGAGAGTATTTCACTCCACCGATTGTCAACTTCACTGACTTGGCATATCCAGATATTCTCTTACCATTAGTTAGCAAAATAGATTCCACCTCCCAGCAACCATAAATATGTGCATTCAAAACTTGATGATCTTTCAAATTCAATTATCCACCAGAAGGTCTTCTACATTATAATGGGAAATAATCATGGTTCTACTGTTTTGGACTCCAGTCAAGATGACAAGGACAATCTTGATAACCCAGATTGATGGATACAAGTATTTTTCCTTGTTGATTTAAAGAGTCTTGCACAAAATGAGTTTGGACATTTTCAACTCAGGTTGAAATATTTATGAGACCACGTTTATAATATTTTATTGTAGCATTGGGAACCTTACCTTCAGAACTAAACTTTTGAATCTGTTGAACGTAGTAATGGAAGAGCAAACAAAATTGAAATATTGCTCTAAATTATGAAGGAAGCCCCAAAGAACTAAACCGAGTTTCAATGGAACTGATTAGTACTTTTTGAGAAAAGAGGTGGCTGAATAACTTGGGAACAGCAATTAAGGATAGAGGTGCAGGTTCTATTTCATAGAATATCATGATTACAGGACATATCAAATGATCACGTCAATGTTTGCATGCAAAAAAGCAATCACAACTTAGTGTAAAGTTATAACATGTTACAAAATAGCACCCACCTTTAGTCTTTAAAATCAACTATTTAGTACTGTACTATAAAATTGATATGCCGAAATAAACACTTCAAACATTTAAAAAGTAAGATTTATTTTCTTTCAGTATGGCTCTTGTATTTCTCTCAATATTATCTACCTTTGCTGCATCTTTCTTTTCACTATTTGATTCATTCATTTCTTATATTGTGAAATCATCTCTATTTTATCCAAAGCTTCACCCATTTAAGATTTATAAAGAAATCACAGTTGCTCTTCAATGTTTTTTTCAGCATTTTATTAATCGTTAGAAATGTCACCAGTTGAAGCCCTGGGTTGTGTGTCCCATCTAAGTCAAGAGAGGTTTTTCAAGTATGTTACTGCAGTTCATAAGAGATGTTGGATGAAGTGTCCTTTAGTCCAATTGATCTCATTTTTTAAGAAAAGCCACCCTACCATTCTTCATCAAGCTATTTTTTAAAAATAGGTATTCCTCAATTTACGGTGTTTCTATTTACACGGTTTAGATTAAACAAACATAATTTTTTAACACCTTTTTATCAATATACGGCATTTGATTTAGTTTTAATTACAAATAAATTTGCCGCATCTGTTTTGCGCATGCGCAGTACAAAGTGTATTTTGTGGGCTCACATGGGAAACCGCGTTTCGATTTATAATGTTTCGATTTGCATGACATTTTTCAGGAACACAACCCTGTCGTAAATTGGGGGATACCTGTAGTTTGTAGGCGAATACCTACACAGCTGACCTTTGGGTGAGGACACATTTTTGTGTTGTCTGTCTTGAAATTGCCCTTTGGAATACTAAGCTTGTGTACTCCTGTTCTGTTGTCTCAGTACATCTGAAAGTACTGTTATATGACCACCAGGTGGTCATAGTACTGAAAGTACCTTCTCGATCTAATTTAAAATAGTAAAAATCTGCATAATGTTCCCTCTGAGACATCTCTATTAAGCCTGCAGTAGCCTTATCTGACTAATTGCTACTCACACCTCATCGTGGGGATCATCCTCTTCTCTGCACTGCCTCTTGGGCTTCGATAACCACAACTGTACTGTAATGTACTGTAGTAATCCAGGTGCAGTCTGACAAGATCACGACACAGTTTAAATGTGACTACTGCAAACCTGAATTCAATTAATTTGGCAATGTGTCAACAATGTGATATAATGTTATATCAAATACAAGGATTGTTATTATTAGAATATTGTCCAGCGTTCCATTTACATCATCCAGTATCCTGCAAGTTTGTCCTCAACAACTGGGTTGCGGAAGGGAGGATTTCAAATTACAGTACTGATCATCAGCCTGCCAAGTTCACACATAATGCCTGGCATCCATAGTCCTAGCTTGAACGAGTACCTTTGAGAATGATTTGATGGAATGCAATGTTTTTTTTTACCAGTTTTGTAAACTTCTGTTTCCCCCCATCAACTATAATTTGCACAAGATTCTTTTTTTTTAACAGCAATCATCCAGGTTAACCCTTGAAGTTTCAGACACCAAGGTGGTCATAGTAGCTGACTTAAGGATCTGCATGATAACACTATAAATATTCTTTTTGAGACCAAACCAAAGTTTTTTTAAAAAAAAACAATATTCAATAAACATCCTTCAAAGAGTGCTACAAGATTACATAGAGAGATAAACACTTCCACTGAGACCAGAAAGAAAGTCTTTAACACTATTTAGGACTAAACTCTAAAAATCAAACCAGTACAATCAACATGTTATGAAGAGCGGAACACAACCTTATCAAAAAGCTCACCTTCCCCCTCCCCCTCTTCTGTGACCATCTGGTTTACCTTCTCGATCCAGTTTAAATTCTATACTTCTGCATAACAACAACAATATTACACTTGTATAGCACCTTTCACGTCAGGAGGACGTCCCAAGGCAAGGGTCAGACCCGGGCAAGGGTCAGGAACGGTGAGGTTGGAAGGAAATGGGGGGATTTGGGGTGACCGATGAGGCCGTCAAAGTGGAGGGTGTTGAGGCGGGACTTGAAGGAGGCTAGAGAGGGCACAAGGTGGAGGGAATGCGGGATGGAATTTAATAGGTTAGGGGCAGAGTGGCTGGAGGCTCGCCGCCGATGGGGGGGGGTGACATGTAGCAGGCCGGAGCCTGCTGAGCGGAGGGGGAGCGCAGGTTGGTAGGGGTTTAGGAGGTCACAGAGGTAGAGTGGGGTGAGGTCATGGAGAGGTTTGAAGGTGAGGACCAGGATCTTGAATTAAATCCTCTGGGTGATGGGGAGCCAATAGAGTCGGGCAAGAATAGGGGAGATGGGGTCACGGAGCTTGGAACAGTAGAGGACACAGGGCACAACATTCTGGATTATCTGCAGCCTATGGAGAGAGGAATTGGGAAGACCGACAAGGAGGGTTGATCTAGTTGAGCCTGGATATGAAGAAGGCATGAATGAGGGTTTCAACTGCCTGAGGGGTGAGGTAGTGGTGGAGTCGGGCAATATTGCAGAGATGAGGGAAGGTAGAGCGGGTCATGGCTCGGATGTGGGGGAAGGAAAGCAGTTGAGGATTGAACAAGACACCTAGGTTCCTGAGTGGCTTGCATAAGGTTCTCTCTGAGACGTCCCCTATCAAGCCTCTGGTCTGCCTATTTTGTTGCATTATTACTAGCTATTTCCTGTTTTATAATAATCTCTCCAAAAAACAAAACATTAAAAATTATTCATTTTCAATCCATGACTGTTTGTATGACACTGATGTGTGCTGCCGCATTTTGCCCACAAATATACAGTCATTTCATTTTACAGCATATTTCCTAAGCACTTCGAGACATCTAGAAGTTGTTAAAAGCATTACATCAAATGCAAGGATTATTATTTTGTGTTTTTGCAAGGATTATTATTATTATTAATATCCACTTTGTTTTGAATCATTAACACCTCTTTAACCCATCATCCTGTACTCTGTCCCATTTTCTCCTTTGTCTTCCTTGCTCTGCCTACCCCTCTCTGATAGTCCTTAAAAGCCTCTCCCTACCAGCATTCCTCAGTTCTAAAAAATGATCTTGGACCTGAAACGCTGACTCCCTTTCCTTTCTCCATAGATGCTGCCTGACCTCCTGAGTGTTCCCAGCGACTTCTGTTTTTGGTTCAGATTTCCAGCATTTGCAGTATTTTGAGTTTTATACAACCTTATGAAAGGTATCTTGAATCCCAGTTTTAACAATACAATACCATTTACATTCATATAGCAGTTTTTACATTGGAAAGAGGTCTCCAAGCACTTGACAACATGAGCTAGGGATGGAAATGGGAGAAATGACCGAAAGTAAGGTGAAAAAGATACATTTTGAGACTTGCCTTGAATGAGGAGCGAGAGAGCCAGTTGCTTGGACCCCGTAGTGGAGTTAATGATAAGATTCCACCCCACTATATCACTGTGATTATTTCAATGCACACAAATCACATCTATAATGCTAACTCTTTTATGACGTTAGTTCAGCAAATAGTTTTTTTAAATTAATTTATACAGATTTACAAATGTAAATAACATAATTATTTGGAATCTCAATTAGGATAGGAAAATTACATTTTTTTTAAATCCAGCTCACAAGGATAAAACCAAAGTCTTGATTCATTGTGAAGTGGAATGCTTTCTACATTCATTTATTTTTTAGGCCTTCTGATCAGACCATGCATCAGAAATGTACCATTAGTCAATATGAATAAAGCATCATGACTTCCTGAGCATTCATGAACAATAACTTGGTTTACATATTCAGAACTCATTTGCTTTTCTATATTGTATTTACCCTTGAAAGGGGAAAAACAACACTTTACTTTGCTGTGCATATAGACTGCCAATCATAACATGTAATTAATGTTCTCAGTATAAACAAGAAAATAAACTCTATCAACCTCGTCAATGACCTAACTGGTCGACACAGAATGCTTTACCAGGCAGTGGTAAATTAATTAGGAGGTCCAAACTGAAAGAAAGTGTTGCATTTTTAGTTTGATAAATTGCTTGATTACCACAACAATGTCCTCTCTTTGAAAAAAAATCAAACCTCAATAACTCATAGAATGCTCGGTGATAATCAGATAATGCCTAAAATTGCACTGAATGCATTACCAAGCTATTTTAATTTTTGACAGATTACCATTACTGTTTGTCTCTCAAGATCATTGAGTGGCTAACTATGAATATCTACTGTCCATCATTCATGCTTAAGCAAACACTGTACAGAGTATACTGAGAGGACATCTGTCCTAAGTAGAACATTTGATGAGTTCTGCCTATAATTACACATACAATCAATATTTGTGCATTATCCCAATGAATACTTTTCAGAGTCTACTTAATGGCTATTCATCTTGTTTCAGAATGTCCAGTGTCAAAATTTATAACTTCGGAATCTTATATCAAAGCCAAAGGTTCCCCAACCCACATCTACGAAATGTAGTTACAGTTACGTATACATTAACCACTGAAGGTGATAGCTTGAAATGCCTTCTCCTGAAGTGTAGAAGTGAGAGAATGCAGACACAACAGAACTGAAAACCCCAAACATATTTTTTGTTGTCAGATAGATACAAATTATCATTTCTAGAGCAAAATAACTGTATTTATTACTACTTTTAATCATCCACTCACTTCCTCTCTTTTTTTTGCCTGAAGTGTGCATTTCAAGCCTGGTACATATAGAAAAACAAACATTGTTTTGTTAATTTTTTGAAAGTGTCTATCAACATTATAAAAGCTTTAAAACACTAGACACCCTCCTAGGAATAATCTGAAAGCTGTACCCTTCTATACCAAAATGGTCAAAATGGTTTATTTGTTTTTTGAATTGCAATATCTGCACTAATTGGTACTAATCCCATGGCTCTGTGAAAACAATCAAGCAATCTCCCAAATTAAATGATGAACAAAATATTTTACTAAACATTTATGCGTAACATAAAATCAAAAGGTGAACTGAATACAATCATAATATATAAAGAGTCTGTGTCTTTTGTTGATAAAACTTACAGAAAAAGCAGATCAAGTCTGATACAATGGAGCTCTGTATTTACGATAAGACAGAAACATTTATGGGAAGACTTATCCATAACCACATAGCATGCCGATACTGGGCTATCTCTTTGCCTTATAATGTCAAGGAAACATTGTTCTTGCAGTGACTTACTGTGTTTGTCACATTTTTGTTCAGGGTTAAAGTAGAAATTGTAAATGTTAAAATCTGGTGATGCATATCTGCTAATGGAAGTTCTACAAAAAAATATAAATCACAGTAATCAACAATGCATTAATCTGAAAATATACATGCTTCTCAGAAACAGTGCAGCCTGCATTAGGAGATTGATACTGCCTTTACAGCAATACACAAAATGGAACTACAATGAAACTCACATTATACTGAACAGAAGTGGCATAAGATTTGTATAGCTGTCAACATTCAGATTTGTCTTGATGCTCAAGTAGCATTAGCACTCGCTGTCTCAAGACAAATGTTCCTATTATTCCAAGGCCACTCAGAGGACAAGGGACAACCCCAAATCCCCCTACTACACTAAAAAGAATAATAATAATAATCCTTGCATTTGATATAGTGCTTTTCATATCTTCTAGACGTCTCAAAGTGTTTCACAAAATATACTGTAAAGTGAATTGACTATATTTTGTCGGCGAAACAGGGCAGCCAATTGCGCACAGCAGTGCCCACAGACAGTCATGGATTGAAATGACCAAATTATTATTGTTTTCTTGAGGGATTATTACCAGGCGTGTGAGTAAGGTAACTTGCCCAAGGTTTTGCCCTGCCTGGAATTGAACCCAAGTCTCTCGCTCTCAAGGCAAGTGCTCTAACCACTGAGCTACAGGACTCTACTGTATGGTGTACTTTGTACGATCATTTCTGTGTTCAGTTAGAACTTGAAGCGGCACAATCTGCAAGACCATAGTTATTTTGGGGGTCAAAGCACATTACAATCACCTCTAGCAGCGAGGGAGGGAGGGAGGGAGGGAGGGAGGGAGGGAGGGAGGGAGGAGGGAGGGAGGGAGGGAGGGAGGGAGGGAGGGAGGGAGGGAGGGAGGGAGGGAGGGAGGGAGGGAGGGAGGGAGGGAGGGAGGGAGGGAGGGAGGGAGGGAGGGAGGGAGGGAGGGAGGGAGGGAGGGAGGGAGGGAGGGAGGGAGGGAGTAAATGTCCGTTTACTGCCTCTGCATTTTTAATTCTAACACAAAATGCAAGACGTTCAAGAAGGTAGAGAAAGGGAATTTTTTTCTAAATTGATGTCCCTTCCCTCCCTTCTCTATTCCCTTGTCATTCAATTCTCCAAGCTTCACTCCTGCCCGGGGTCCAACTTTACATTCTGCACTATTGCAGCGTCTTCAGCTCACTTGATACCTGTCTGAATCCAGGCAGGAACCTGTTACCCCGACCCAAGGCTAGCCCAACTCCTGAACACCTAACAAACCTTCCCATGTCAATGTTCCTTATCTATCCTCATAAATTTTCTATCCTTCCAACAAAATTGTTGTCATCACTCACTTTACAAAAGGGCATTTCCTTGATCTATTTTCCTAAAAACTACCAACATAATAATACTTCTTACATTTGAGTTCCTTTCACTTTGGGAGGACGTCTCAAAGCACTTCACAGGATTTTATTGTGAAATGTAGGGACTGTGTATCTTTGTGAATCAAGGTTCCAAATATGTAATTTATCCAGTTACATTCTCACTTCCCTCAACATTTCCCCGTTCGAGTCTCTTCATTTTGACTTTATCCTTCCCTCAACATTCAGACTGCAATAGTCAAAGCACCATTCGTACACTGCATTACTCCAATTGTGGTACATTGATCTTCCTCAGCCTTTCAGCTACTCTCAACTAGGGAACGGCGATATGGGATTTTTCCGGATATGGATATATCGGTTTGCTCATACCTGCTTAAACCGATCTATCGAGTTTTTATACTGCGCATGCGCGTGCATTCGAAGTGCGCGTGCATTTATGGTGCGCGCGCATTTATGGTGCGCGCTCAGTCGCGGTGCGCGCGCATTGACGGTGCGTCCGCTCTGACGATGCGCGCGCAGTCGCGGTGCACGCACATTTCGAAATGCGTGCTCTAGGTCCAGAAAGTTTGTAATGTTGGTGTCAAGGTCTGTTGAATTATACAATGTTGTTTCCTCCCTACCTCCCCCTCTCCTTCTCTCCCTCCTCTCCTCTCTCCTTCTCTCCCTCCTTTCCCCTCTCCTTCTCTCCCTCTCTCCTCTCCCTCCTCCCTGTCTCCTCTCCCTCCTCCCTGTCTCCTCTCCCTCCTTTCCCCCTCTCCTTCCCTCCCTCCCTCCCTCCCTCCCTCCCCTCTCTCCTTCTCTCCCTCCCTCCCCTCTCTCCTTCTCTCCCTCCCTCCCTCCCCTCTCTGCTTCTCTCCCTCCTTTCCCCTCGCTCCTTCTCTCCCTCCTTACCCCCTCTCCTTCTCTCCCTCCTTACCCCCTCTCCTTCTCTCCCTCCCTCTCCTCTCTTCCTCTCTCCTTCTCCCCAACTTTCCCCCTCTCCCTCCCTCCCCTCTCTCCTTCTCTCCCTCCTTTCCCCTCGCTCCTTCTCTCCCTCCTTTCCCCCTCTCCTTCTCTCCCTCCCTCCCTCTCCTCTCTTCCTCTCTCCCTCCTTTCACCCTCTCCCTCCCTCTTCTCTCTTCCTCTCTCCTTCTCTCCCCCCTTTCCCCCTCTCATTCTCTCCCTCCCTCTCCTCTCTCTCCTTCTCTCCCAACTTTCCCCCTCTCATTCTCTCCCTCCCTCTCCTCTCTTCCTCTCTCCTTCTCTCCCAACTTTCCCCCTCTCCTTCTCTCCCTCCATCTCTAAACACAAAATAGAACACACACACACCAAAAACAAAATCTAGAGATTTATTCTCCTCCATTTCTTGCTTGAAACTAGCATGTAATGTCCACGTGTAAATGAGATCTATTACGATAGAAAAGAGAGAGACAGACAGTCTGACTGTTAGAGTGTCTTTCTATGTGTGTGACACATAGTCAGACACACACATAGAAACAGTGATAATCTGGCTTCTAACTCTCTCACACACAAAAATAACACTTACAGCCACAAAATGCCACTTATTATTATGTAGTCTGAAGTCTGAATTAATGTCCTTCGCTATGTGGTTTGTACCTGCGATCCAGTTCGTTTAGGAGTTGCTTAAACCCAAGCGTCTCAACAATCGCCATTGGCAAGCTCTCCTTTGCTATGCAAAAAGTGACAGCGTTCGTGATACTTTGCCACTTTTTGTCCCCTCTCTGGCACAATGTTCTCCTCTTAAATAAAGCAGGAATTGTTTGAGCTGCACTGGCCCCATTACCTGTCGCTTTCTCCGAAGCGCTGGTTCGACTTCCTGCTGTTGTCGACAATGATTTCGCTCTGAGGGCAGCG
Source organism: Hydrolagus colliei (assembly GCA_035084275.1). Taxonomy (NCBI): domain Eukaryota; kingdom Metazoa; phylum Chordata; class Chondrichthyes; order Chimaeriformes; family Chimaeridae; genus Hydrolagus; species Hydrolagus colliei. Next base: position 54,034,110 of record CM068744.1, read on the forward strand.
TGCTGGGCGGGGTGGTGCTGCTTAATGTGTTGTCGCAGGTTGCTCGTGCTCGAATCAGATGTCTTAACCAAGACCTTGCAAACTGTACATCTATACACACCATTACTGACTGCATTGTTTTCAAAGTAGTCCCATACGGAGCTTCTTTTCCCCATGATGAGAAAGGTAAATTTTCAAACTACAATTTTCAGCGATGCGACTTTGTTATAACGCCACGACTCACGTCGAGTATACGCAGTAAAGTGTGCGCGCGCACCGAATGTACGCGCATTCCATGCTCTAGGTCGAGGAGGTTGCAATGCCGGCGACAAGGTAAGCTGGAAAAGATCGCATTACACTGATAATACCAACAATATTGATATATTGCCAGGAACGATATTAAAAATATAACGATGTATATTTTTAAAATCGAATCTCTCGATATAACGGGTGTTTTAGAATCACCATATCGGCATACCGATCTGAAAATCATATCGGGTTTAATCGAAAAACCGATACATCTCCGTTCCCTACTCTCAACACTACTGTCCATTCCTATCTCCTTGATTGCATCTCCTTTAAAACCATCACCATCAATGGTTCAAAGTCCACCTATCCCTACACAACCTGAAATCTCTGAGATTCGTCAGTTTCTCCCTCTCTTCTCACTTTTAAATATCTCTGAAAAGTTTGTCTCATCAAGTTTCTCTCATCAAATCTGTCTTCAAATACCTAGAAATATCAGTAGCTCAGCGCCCACTATTTCCAGTGTTACACGCTTTGGCATATCGTTTCCAATCAAGGATGCCAAAAAATACATGCTGTTAAAGTTGTTTCCTAAATCAAGCAATTCTTCTGATCATAATTTTGTGTTTTTACCTTAATTTATTTCTCATGTGGTCACAAAAATACCAAGATCAAACAAGCATGAAAAATGTGAGGTGGCTTGCCTCCTTCACCTACGTGTAGTTTGGGTGTTTTGGGAACATTATAAAGTGTGGTAATTGAGAGCTCTGTATTCTAAATGAACCTAACTCCTTCTCCTGGATGTTGATCTTGCATAAAATTTCTATTGACAAGACACTATTTTAAAACGGAACTATAGGCTGTTTGATTACTTTGTTTCATGTTTAATTGTGGTTACATTTTCTCTCATTTTTTGTAAGATCCCTGTGTTACAAAATATTCCATAGTCATGAGACCTGTTGCCAACCAGCTATTTGGTGGGTATTAATACTACTACAGAACTACTATTAATAATCTTTGCATTTGATATAGCGCTTTTCACATCTTCTAGATGTTTCAAAGCGCTTCATAGAATATGCTGTAAAGTGAATTGACTGTATATTTGTGGGTGAAACACAACAGCCAATTGTGCATAGCAGTGTCCCACACACAGTTGTGGGTTGAAATGATCAATTTATTATTGTTTTTTTTTTTGAGGGATTATTATTAGGCATGTGGAGTAAGGAAACTTGCCCAAGGTTTTGGCCTGACCTGCCTGGATTCGAACACCGGTCTCACACTTGTTCTTGAGGCAGCTTCAAAGAGGTCAAAGTCAACCCTTCCTACAATTTCTTCTCCCTCGGATGAGGAAGGGCCAAGAAGCTGACACAATAAACTGCCCTGAAATTGTGTCTTGTTTTTAATCTTGCAGTTTGTGTTCAGAATGAATGAGACTTCCTTATTTGAAAAGCTCAGCACTATAGCTCCATTTGTGGTCCAACATGCTGGTTGCAATGAAACAGAACGTAAAGTTCATTTCATTGTCTCAATGTTTGATTAAATCACTGAGCACATAATGGATTCATAGTTGAATATAGATTTAGAAGAGCAAGGTGTTAGCAGACAAGGATTACAAAAGTGATGTATAAAATCATAATCCATGCATCAAATGAATAATTTAAACTCTAACAAATGGTTCGAAAATGTAACATATTATCAGTCCGGTAGCAGAATGGATGAGCCTCTGACTAAGATTTAGGATAATTCTTTATGATTGTATTTATCTTCTTGTAAGAAGACAAAACTATTATAGAAATCTACAAAAAAACATGAGCAAACACAACATCTCAAATACAAACACATAAATACAAATACAAAAAAAACTAAATAAATCAGGATTTTGTTTATTCTGCTATTATCAAACAAATTAATTGATTAAGGTAGTAAGTTCAAGGTACATATTAGATCAGTTAACTGCTTAACGTACCAATGCCTAATAATAATCCCTAAAAAAACATTAAAAATTGGTAATTTCAATCTACGACTGGTTGTGAACACTGCTGTGCACAATTGGCAGTCATGTTTCGCCCACATATATACAGTCAATTCATTTTACAGTATATTCTGTGAAGCACTTTGGGACATCTAGAAGACATGAAAAGCGCTCAATCAAATGCAAGGATTATTATTATTCAATTGTTTGTTACTCACTTTTAAAATTATCTGGGTAATATGTCAATCATTTTGCCTGGGACTTCCAGACTACAGATTATTTATGAATGTATCTTTTACATGAGGCCATAACTACAAGACTGCTGTATATAATTAGTTGTGGTTACTATGGTTATTGCTACTTGTGAATTGCAAGGTTATTAAACCACCTTGACCTACTTCAGTTGGCTTGTATCTTAGCAGCTGGGAATTAAATAATGGAAAACATCTAAATGATCACAAATTCAATTAAGGTAGATTTTTTGACAATTTAAGATCAAACTGCCTTAAATGTGATCCCTGAAACATAATTATTTTACATGAAATCCACTTTACCGTTCACACTTTTCTGATTTTATAAAATGTGCATTTAGCAACTAGATGTACAGAAAAGCATAAACAAGCTACTTAATTTAAACATTGTAGGCTTGAGATTCTGCCTTGGTTAAGATTTCAAGACCGTTTTCTCTTACAATGTATGATTGTGCAGCATCATAGAAAATTGTTAAACAGTCTTAATTCAGAAGGTGAGACAAGCAGGAAAAGGAGGATCATGGGCTGGCAGTATGAGAGCTGCAAAGCCCAGGAGCCATTTAGAGGATTCTAGAGTGTGGTTCTTCCTTACAACTGTGGAAAACTGGTTTCCAAATAAAGTCTTGGATTTAAAATTAGTTTCACAATTCTGACCAATCTTAACTTTGAAGACCAAATGGTCACATAGGCTAAAATGAGGTAGAATTACATACCTTCAAATCTCCAAGTAACATTTTATAATTTTTAAAATCTTGGTCAGTGGTTGAAAAAGTCAGGGCAAAATGAAGCAACTGAATTAAGAATTCTTTCCAGATTGGATAATAAAACTTATATTCAAAAGCCAGTGAAGTAGATAAATGCTGTCATTAATTGAGTTTGTCAGCATAATTAGAAGCAGATCAACTTCAGTTTGCTTTAATAAAGTCATTTATGAAACTAATTTGCACCATTTCTGGTGCTTGGTGTCATCAAGGCATTACATAGATCTTTAGTACTCCCAGATGCTCTACCTGCAGCAAACTCACCAGATTTTAATTAAGCGTGGAAGCTCTGATGAAATACCACAGCAGAGTTGCAGTCAATTGCAGGGAAAACAATTCTACACAATCTGCAGAACAATTAAATGTACAATTTTTAAAAGTGAATAATTTACTTTAAAAAATCTCAACTAAATATTATTTATATCTTCAAGGAAACACTATGTGATAGAAGTGATTCATGTACCCCATGTTGCTGAGTTTATTGGTCTCTTTAATTATCGTCATGACACAAAGTACATCTATGGAACTACTCAGTCTTTTAAATACTGCAGTAGTATTAATCTTTTAAATACTGCAGCAGTAGTGGTACAAAAGTATCAGATGGCTTCCATTTCTCACACACCCTTAATAACAGTTCATGCTACAGGGACTCTTTTAAGAATATCAATTTTATTCTAGGTTTTTCCGCATAGAGTTTTGAGATGATACAGAATATTAGTAGCATATGGTTCCCGCTTGAAATTCATTGTTAATAACGAAATACGGCTTAAACAAATGATACAATTAAAAAAACTCTTAAAAAATCATGTTTAATCCTAGTCTAATTGAGCCATACATAATTTACAAATATTAAAATTTAAAGGTATAGTTTCAGAAGCTCCTGTGTTTTCCAAGAACATTTAAAAACATTATGTTTCCTTGTGGCAATTGACTTTGAATAGTATTTCAATTTCAACTGCATACCTGAGCACACTAGCCGATATAAACTTTAATTGCATCAGATTTTCGACAAAAACAGTTGCTCCCTAAATAGCTAAATGATTGACTGGGATTTGGAATCCAAATACTCCACCTTTTCATCTTGTCTATCCTAGATGTAAAGGTTCAAACTTCAAACTCTATAGCTAATAAAAATAATCTTTAAATATAACAGCTGCAATGTGCAAAAGAAATATAGACCACCTTCTCTCAAAATCTAGCAGCACCCGGAATTTCATCAAGACATTTAATCTGACCATTTTTTTAAAAAAAATTCCCTCAACTGTTAGATGCCATTTGCCACAAGAGAGGCTGATAAAGTAAGATACTTTGTAGGTCATATCCATCCATTATTGTCCTAGGTATCTGGATCCACACTCAGCAATCCGCTCAGGAGGATAGGGCTAACATACAACTGATGAAGCTGCACATGCAACTGTTAATTCAAACTGAAGGCTGAAACAAGCTGTCTCATTAGTCCGAGCAGATGGATCAGAATTAATGACTGAATAGCCAAATTTTAATTTCCCAAAAGCCAAACAGAACTGGAAACCTTTCACAGTATGACTTGAACAATCAACAGAAAAAGAGACCATGTCCATCTGTCATTCCAAATGCCTACATTCCTCTACCCCTCTCTATTTTAATAGACATATGCTTAAGCTATTTTAAAAATAATGTAACAACCTCCCACAAAACAAGGAGTAAAATCCTTATCACTGTCAATACTGATCCACCAGAAACATCTAAAATGCATCATGCTCTATATATACTGTCTGCAGAATGGTACGTTTATCACAATAAATGAAGAAAAGAGGAACAGCAAACTTAATGTTTAGGAATCTGTGGCAGTATAAAGACAAATGCTCTATAAAATGAAATCACATAATGGCTGCTGCCACTCAAAATACCACCATTGGAATGGAGACAAAAGTTATAGATAGTAAAACAAATCATATTTGAGTTACTCTTTGTGTTTCAGCACTGTAGCAGAAAATAATTGAGTCCAGGGAATGTGAAGAGTAACATGAACTGCTACCTCTAATATCTATGAAATACACGTTCCTAAATGTTTGAAAAACAAGCTTAAAGCTTCATATTCTAATTTGTATCAAATGTGAAATTTCCCAATCAATTTGGGATGTTTACACAAAATGACATTTTATTGAAAGTTCTTCCAAATGATCAAATGCCAACATGTACACACAGCCAGACATCAGATACCATGTTATCTTTCAATAGATGAACTGCTCGCTTTTACTCATTCCTACAGTGTGCCAAATTAGTTCTCTTTTGCATTTAGCTGAGTCTGTGCAAAAGAGGAGTTGGCACTGTTACTAGGAACAGATGGATCTAGTTATCTTAGGATGGAGACCGTTTAAAGCTGATTAGAAGGAAAGCTTAACACACATTAAGGATTATGAAATGACTGGAGGGAATGTTTGGGCATGGAGGTATAATAGGAAGGAGCATTGAATCTAAATATACTGTACAACTATGAATGCCATACAAGCCAGACTGCATATTTATGTTGAATAAAATAGGCTTAATGAGTTACTACATGAATCAGAGTAGTAATCGCAGTGATGCTTTAACATGCTGTCGCATTGAGAGATGTGAACTAAGCTTACCACCACAGTTTGTTTCCTGTTGAAACTGTGAAGAGGGAACAAGCAAGGCTCCATGCCACAAGAGGAAACCTTACATATCGCCCTAACTACCAGCTATAGAGTTGCACTGGGTGGGTAACAGCCTTCTCCTTTTGGACAAAGCACTTTCTGTACTGTACATAAAATACCTGAATCATTCCTTCGATATAGTCTGTATAGGCCTCTGCTACCTTTTAAATCAGCCATTTGAAGTGCAGTATAATCTCCCTCCAGTCCTAACTCCTTTTAATTTTCATCCTGTAACCATCATGCATGGAAGTACCTTTCCAGAAGGATTAGTTGACAGAAATTGAGTCCGATTACTGATAACAGCAATTGAGGATTATGAGCTGGCAAATGTTAATCCACACCTCTCTCACCAGAATGAAAAGAGCATGATTTATGCAGTATATTTTCAACAAATACAGAGTCACTCCACTTCATAGTAACGCTACTCACAGGTACCCACATCTTGCTTACTCCCTCCCATCTTTCAAGGTATGCCTCAAAACATACTTATTTGACCTTGCTTTCAGCCATTATTATTGTCTTTACCCCCCAGTATCCAGTCAAGTACCCAGCCAGAAATGTCAACCACTTTGGGACATCCTCTTAACTTGAAAGGTTCTACATAAGTGTATATTCAGATAATTTTGGTTTGTTTGTTGCTTGTTCTCCACAGAAATACAGTTTAATTATTAACATCCAGCTAAAAGTTTGTCTAAAATAGAAAAATAGATATCTGCTTTTAAATTAGACAACATTCAATGTAGTACTGTCAGTGTGCTGGATTGTTAGGGATGCCTTCAAATGAGACATTAAATCGAGGTCCTGTCTGCTTGTTCAGGTAGACATTAAAATATGTTAAAGATACCATGGCACTATTGAAAAAGAGAATGGAGTTCTCCTAGTGTCCTGGCCAACAAACTCCCAAAGTAAAATTGGTTGTTTACTTCATGGTTGATTGCGTGCAATAGTCCAGCCTAGAGGTGACAAAGGCACCTTTGGGGATGAGATATTAGCGGAAACGGGCAATGTTTGGAACAAGGCAATGTTGGTGAGGGACCGGATGTGGGGGAGGAAGGATAATTGGGGGTCGAACCTAACGCCCAGGTTGCATACGGGTTTGGAGAGTTTTAGGAGCAGGTCGGGTACGCAGAGGAGGTGATAGCCGTGGGACTGAAGGTCTGTTATTTGGCTATATCAAATGCAATAATTATTATTATTAGAAGTACACCCTGGAACATCACAGTTTTTTTTAAAAAGAGTGCAACATCATCAAAGTTGACTGAGTATGCACCTAAAAAAACAAAATAACTTGATAAGTGAAATAGTTTGTTCTTTGGACGAATTCGCCTCCACAGAGATTGGCAGGAGAAAATTCATAAGATTCATTTTGAATTTACTCTTCAACATGATTCATTGCCTGCCTAATTTTGCTGAAGTTGATTTATAAAAAAAACTTTATAACATTGCCAGAAAGCTCAATTTAAAAAAACATATCCAGAGCAGTCCTTATCAAAATGTGTCATTTTTGGTAGAAAACAAAGGTGATTTATATTTTGAAGTATTTTTGTGTTAGCGAACAATGTGACACTAATCTTCACTTATTCATCAAAAAGATAATATTTAATAATAATGCTTTGAAAAAAAGGTGTATAGGGTAAAAGCCCACTTATCCATGACTCGATCAACCGGAACTTTCGTATAACCGGTACATCAAAAAAAAAGTCCTCATCTAATTAACCGGATGTTATCCAGCACAATCGCGGTGGCGCATTTAATTAATCAATTGTTGTACGAGAATACTGTACAGGTATTTCGGCTTGCCGGTAGTAGAGCCTTAAAGTCGTTCCTGCCGTTTTTTTTCCTCGCATCAGTATTTCAGCTTGCTGCTAGTAGAGCATTAAAGTTGCGCTGCTGTGTAGACTGTACACTTCTACCCCAGCATCATGGCTTGAAACCAGGCACCTACCAGCAAAGGAGATTTTTAGGTGAATAACAAAGGTCTGTTATTATCTGTTATGATTTAGTCTATTATTAATATGGTATGTGTTAAAATAAGTTAAAAATAAATTATGTTGGGTTTTCGGCGTCGGATCCGACCGAATATCTGGCATGTCATTTAACGGACATTGGCCAGGTCCCACGGGTGCCGGATAAATGGGCATTTACTGTATATAGAAATATACAATATAGCATTACATTTGTAAAGTGCCATTCACATCGGGAGGATGTCCCAAGGCACTGAACAAATTAGGACTCAAATATGAAGGGGGTGTTGGGAGGGGAAGGGAGCACGGTGGCCGAAGGCAACATCGAAGAGGAGGATTTTGAGAAGCGCCTGGAGGGAGGCAGCGAGGTTCCAGAGGGTGGAGGCAGAGAGACTGAAGGCACTACCGGCGATGGTGAGGTGGACGGACTGGGAACATGAAGCAGGCAGTAGCCTGCTGAGCAGAGGGAACGGACAAGTTGATAAAGGGTTAGCAGGTCAATGGGGTAGAACTGGGCAAGGCCATGGAGAACCTTGAAGGTCAGGATGAGAATTTTGAATTCTATCAATACTCTGCCATGGGAAGGGGAGCCAGTGGAGAGTGGTTGTGATGGAGTCACAGAGCTTAATGTGGAAGAGGACTCAAGCTGCAGAGTTCTGGATGATCTGCAGCTTGTGGAGGGAAGCGTTAGGAAGGTCGACAAGCAGGGTGTTAGCATAATCGACCTTGGATATGATATAGGGAAGTTTAGGATCAAGAAAGTCCATGGCTATGTTTAGCCTTGTTATAATGCTGTAAATGGGATCTGTAAAATCCAATCCCGCATTATAGAGGCTTGATAACTGATTTTACTGCACTTGTTTTAACTAGTTTTAGTTCACTTTATAGTATATTCTGTGATGCACTTTGCGACGTCTAAAGACACAATAAGGCGCTATACCAAACTCAAGGGTTATTATTATTGTGCCTAATAGGATGACTCCCAAACTGAAAGAAACATTGGTGTCTTCTGCGTCACCACAACATCACTTTCTATTTTCTCCACAGCGGCAAAGTGGGTAATGACTTTAGAGTAACCCGATGACCCATAAGTCAGTCCTTTTAAGCATGAAATGCTAAAATAGCTGACATTGAGGTAATTTGGTCGATGCCAGTGGTAACTTCCTATTTTGCCCCTGCACTGCAAAGCAGAAGTGATGTCTACCTAAGTAAATGAATATTGGCCATTTTAAGCGTACAAATCCATCAGTTCATGGGAAAAGTGTGCAATGAATGGAGTCCACAATGTAAACAAAAGGTAGCAGCATAGTAGAGAAGCGAGGTCCTGTAAGGTCCTATAAGGGGAAGGTGGTTGAAGGTAACGTCCGGAACCAATTTCCAATGGACACGGCAGTTGGAAATTGAGTAATAAGCATTTATGATTGTAACACGAACATAACTTTGTTTTCACAAAGCAGGTGTTTTAAAGGGCTTTTGTGAGAGTAGAAAGACAGGGCCTTGTCACGGTGGGGAAGGTATATTTTTGGGCGTGTGTTGCCATAGGGATGAAAATATGTTTCAAAATAATAAATATATATTTAATATTAAAAAAGAATGAAGTCCACGATGCAAAACCAGCATTAGTTTGTGCCACAGTGAAGTATGTTAGTGAGATTGAATTATTTTTACTATGTTCAAAATACACTATATGATACCCATGCCTAATATGGGTATCCTACAGTATATTTTCTGTTTATGTCTGTTGCATCCACAAATATACAGTTAATTCACTTTACAGTATATTCTGTGAAGCGCTTTGAGACGCCTGGAAGATGTGAAAAGCGCCATATCAAATTCAAGGATTATTATTATTATTTAGTTCTCTACTGCTTCTATTGGTAACAATTTATGCCACAATTTATTTTCTGTACAAACATAATTTTGGTTACGGTCAATTGTGAGAACCACAGATTTCAAGTTCATTCATGCTATGACCCACTCCGCATTTCCCCACCTTGGCAATATTGCCCGGCTCCACCACTACCGCTCACCACAGGCCTCCAAGACCATCATCCATGCTCGACTATGCAAACTGCCTGCTTGTCGGCCTCCCCAACTCGTCCCTCCGCAGGTATGCAGTCCGTTTCCTCTCTTGCACCGGGCTCCACGACCCTATCATTTCTATCCTCGCTCGACTCCACTGGTTCCCCATCACTCAAGGGATACAGTTCAAGATCCTGGTCCTCACCTTCAAAGCCTTCTATGGCCTTGCTCCTCTTTACCACTGTGACCTCCTGACTCCCTATCAACCTGTACCCTCCCTGTGCTCAGCGGGCTCTGGGCCTGTCCCCTGCTTTGCCCACTCCACTATTGGAGGGCCAGCCTTCAGCCTCTCTGGCACCATCCTCTGGAACTCCATCTCAAATTTCCTTTGCCTTGCTCAATCCCTTGCCTTCTTCAAGACCCATCAGAAGATTTCCTCTTCGACCTTGCCTTTGACCACCCTACTACCCAACCCACCCTCCACCCATCCTTATCTCAACCACCAGCTCGAGAGCAGATCCCCAACTGATCAATGCCTTGAGACATCCTCCTGACATGAAAGGCTCTCTACAAATGTAATTTGTTGTTAAGTATTCTTAATTATAACATGCCTCCCAAGGCATAGAGGGTCAATGTGATTACATCCCATCTTTTCTAAGAAGCAACAAAGGGTTGAATAAACTCCAATAGGACAAAGCATCATGTGCAGTTTGATGTTACAGTATGCAGCTGTTTAAACAGCAATATCTCCACATTCATTACTTGATATTTTTATTGATATGACAAAATTAATTACAAGTTGGCAAAGCAAAGTAGAAAATAACCTAATATGTAAATTACATGTGATTGTCGAATGAGTTCTAGTTTGATTGCTATTTGCTTCTATACACAAACTCAAGTTATGCCAATTATACTTTCTAAATGTTAAGAAAACAAATCTAGGACAGATTTTAAATTAACTACTGTATTTTGGTTTGGTAGCTGGTTTGATGACTCTGTGAATTTATCCACTATGTATGCAGATTGGGAAGATCTTGATTCTCAGTGTATGGTCAGTTAGCTCACCGTGACAGAAAGTCAGAGAGGAAGAGAAAAAGTCACATGAGGGGGAGATAGAGAGAAAGCTGGGAGACTGAGATAGGGAAGGGAGGAGAGAGAAAGGGAGAATGAAGAGGGAGAAAGAGACAAAGAGGGAAGAAAGAGAAGAGAAAAAATGAGAGGAGATAATTGAATAACTGCTCACACTTATTAACCAGTATCATATAAGACTACAAACTTCTCGTGAATATGTCTGCTTGTAGGTGACACATGCCAATTAAAAAAAAATGAAAAAGGTCGAAAGAGTGAAAATAGGAGAAAACAAAATTCCTACTTGGGATTAAATAAGGATAAACATGGTGTAAAACTTTTTTCTTAGCCCTGACCAATCGTGATATGGTGTTATCGCTTTCCTGAGAACTGTCCAAGTATTCTAAACTAATTCTCAACTTGCAACAATCATAGCTGTATTTGGCCATTGACTTTACTGAAATTACACTTGTATAATTTACACACAATTTTTTTTTCCATCAACAGCAGACTTCAAAACTGGCAAGAAGTTAATGCTTTCTTTGAAATGAGAATTTAATGGCCAGTTATTCCAATTAATAAGATCTTCCTCCTAATGCCAAGACATAGAATAAGGAAAGTTGCAAAATTTTTAGTTTAAACAGTCAGTTCCAATGGTTTTCTCAAGAAAATATTTTTGATTGGAACTATTGCTAATGCTGGTGATTTCAACTCTCGCAAAAAGAGACATTTTTCAGAAGTTGCTTTATGATGCTTAGAAATTGATGAACAGTGGAGCAAAGAAGACATGACATCTAAAGCAGCAGTTTTTCATGTACAGTAGAAGCACATTTATCCGTGCACCGGCACTTCCGTAAGAACCGGCAAGCCCCCCAAAAAGTCCCTATTCAATAAACCGGAACTTATCAGGAACAATAGCAGTGGAGCATTTGTAAATGCATAAATAATAACATAATAATAGAATATTGCATTGGCACTTACCATCAAAACTACTCTCCTGCGGGGCCACCCACCCCTGCTGGTAGATGCTGCGCTTGAAGCCATGATGCTGTGGTTGAGGTTTACAGTCCAGCAACCCCTCCCAAAATGGAGCACGGCACGCGGGTGAAAAAAATGGAGTGCGTAAGACTTCAAAGTCATACTAGCAGCAAGCTGATAACACTAGCCGATAACCCATATTGTCGCACAGGTGCAGTATTTCGGTTTGCCGCGAGTAGAGTCTAGGGCTTCGGCTTGCTGCTAGTAAAGTCGCACGACTTTAAAATCACGCTGCCGCTTTTTTCACCCGCCTGGCATCCCCTATTCAAAAAAGAATCGCTGGACTGCAAACCCCAATCAGAAAAGGTGAGAAGCGCAAGAGAGCAGCCCCAACAACAAGCACCAACACAATACTCTGCCACTATCTGCTATTACCTAGTTTGGTGTGTATGGTGTGTGTTAAAAGAACTTAATTTTTTTTGTAGTGGGTTTTCGGCCGCGGGCCGCCCGAATATCCGGCATGCGCTTTAACCGGCATTGGCCAGGTCCCGTGGGTGCCGGATAAACGGGCTTCAACTGTACTTCCAAATATTGATTGGAAGTACACATTCCATTCAATCAATCAAGGATAAAGAAGCATATAGATCTGTAAATGCTGATTGTGTACCACATTCATCTTTATGTCCATCATAGAAAGGGGTAAAGTGGACAGATAAATTAACAATAGGAATAGTTAAATGAATTCTATTTATCACAAAAAATCAACTCTTAATGAATAGAAAAACAAAGTTATTTTTGCTTGAATTCAGTTGAGTTCTAGAGCATGGAACATATTTACAAATTTTGGATGGGCCTAACATTGTCTTAAACATTCAGTCAATCAAGTACAGGTATCCCCCACTTAACGAAAGGGTTAAGGACTTCAAAGCCCTCCGTTAAGCGAAAATTAAGTTAAGCAGGCGGGGGGGAGGTCCCTACTGTGTTTCCGTATATGAAGAAATTTGTTCCCAGTAATGCCTGCGCCTAGCCTAGCACTAACATTTACAGTGTATAAGTGACAGCATAAAGTAGGTGGCACTGCTATTGAAGGCAGGGAGAGAGAGTTAAAGAGAAAGAGATTGAGACAGAGAGACAGAGACTGTGAGTGAGATTGTGACAACCAGAGACTCAAACAGAGAGAGAATGAGACACACAGAGAGAGAGAGAGAGATACAGGGAGGGACGGAGAGAGAGAAAGAAAGAGCGCGACCCAGACAGACAGAGAGAGGGAAAGAGACACGGAGAGAGAGAGAGACAGAGAGAGGGAAAGAGACACGGAGAGAGAGAGAGAGAGAGAGACAGAGAAGGAAAGAGACATGGAGAGAGAGAGAGAGAGAGGAAAAGAGACATGGAGAGAGAGAGAGAGAGGGAGGAAAAGAGACATGGAGAGAGAGAGAGACAGAGAGTGAAAGAGACACGGAGAGAGAGAGAGAGATACAGGTAGACTGAGACAGAGAGAGAGAGACAGAGAGAGAGAGACTGAGAAAGAGAGACAGAGAGGAGAGACAGACAGACAGAGCATCCTACCGCTTAAGCTCCTCCCATACTGCAGTGCTTTCTCTTGGATTCGGTGGCGCTGAAGTAAGTGTGTGTATGTGCGCTTGTGCTTGAGGCTGCCGGGAGACAAGAAGCGCGTGAGATTTAAACTTTCATTATAGCGAGCGCAGCCTTTGCTAAGCACATAGGAGGGTACAAATAGAAACTCTCGTTATAGTGAAGTTTCGTTAAGCGGGGGGGGGGGGGGCTACCTGTATCTCACACTTGCAGAAACCATGTTTAAAAGTACCCAAACTAGAGTTCTACTAGGGTCCAGCGATATATCGATATATCACTAAAACACGATATAATTTTCATATCGATATGCCGATATAGGCATTTTAAAAATATCGATATATCGAAAAATCAATATATCGAGGTAAAATATCGGAATGCCGCACACTGAACTACAAGACCCAGAATGCTCATCTCTATACACAATGCACAGACCGAGGTGCAAAGCCGCCATATTGTATTCGTAGCGGGGGGGGGGGGGGGGGGGGGGGGAGAGACGGGGTGGATGCGATAATATACAGATAGATAGAGATGTGAGAGAGAAGAGAGACACAGAGACGCAGACAGAAAAACACAGAGATGGAGAGAGTGAGTGTGAGAGACACACAGAGAGAAAGATATTTACCTCCTGAGGAGATAGGCCCCGAATGCGCGAGCACCCCAAATGCGCACGCCACGCGCGCATGCGCAGTACAAAACACCCGAAAATATCGATATTTCAGTATTTCTCGATATGAGCCCATCGATATATCTAAATCGGAAAATTTCCATATCGACGGACCCTAAGTTCTACACATGCAGGCCATCTACCTTTCCTATGGAAATGTCTCTGCATAAAAATAATAATCCTTGCATTTGGTATAGCGCTTCTCGCGTCTTCTGGACATCTCAAAGTATTGCAAAGAATATACAGCAAATTGAATTGATTTTATTTTGGGGGAGAAATGCAGCAGCCAATTACGCACATCAGTGTCCCACAAACAGTCATGGATTGAAGTGACCAATTTATTTATTGTTTTTTTTCTCAAGGGATTATTATCAGGCATGTGGAGTAAAGAAACTTGCCCAAGGTTTAGCACTGCTGGGAATCAAACCCAGATCTCTTGCTTGGGAAATGAATGCTATAACTACTGACCTACAGGACTACACAATCCTAAAATCCTGTGATCATGAAGGTAAGAGCTACAGTATCACTTTGCACACAAAGACACAGGAGAGAAACAAAAAGCAAGAAAACATGAAAAAATACTGTTGAATAGCAAATTATAATGCTATGGGATGTTGGCTTACAAACACACCCCAACTTACCCCCAAAAAACTCTCGCTGGCACAGCAGTGAGACGCCTTGAAGTTGCAGTGGAAAAAAGGTCACGTGTCTGGGGGATCCATTGCTCCCAGTGGAACCCACTGCATGAATCAGACATAACTATATAACTAATATATTAAATATTCTTACAGGGGGCATTTTGGGGAGTGAATTAAATATTTTTTCTAGAAGCAGCGAAAAAAAACGAAGGATCAGAATCGACTCATCATTTACATCCCTATCGACCTCACTGCCACAGATCTGCTGTGTGTCCCTCGATTCCTCCACTCCACTATCCATGCTTTCAGCCGCTACACCTGTAACCTATGGAACATCTTGCCTTCATCCCTGTCTCGCCCCTTCCTTTATCTATCTTTAAATTCCATCTCAAGACCTATCCTTCCCACTGCACCTATGGTCACCTCCTCCTCCTGCTCCTCTCTTGCACTACATCAGGCTCCACCACTGTGTGAAGGGCACTTTATAAACGCAAGTTGCTTTGCTGTTGAATTATCATCTGCTTTGCAATTTAGCAGAATTTGACATTTAAAACTTGCTTATAGAAATTTGCGGATCTTACCTTCCTGTTAAATATGTAATCCCTGGGAGGGTCTGGAAGAACTGCACAAGGGACTCCCCAAGTCAAAACAAAAACAACAAGATTCCAAACACTAATAATAATCCTTGCATTTGATACAGCGCTTTAGAAGCACTGATACAGTGCTTCTAAGAAGCACTTCATAGAATATACCGTAAAGTGAATTGACTGTATATTTGTGGGCTAAACACTAGAATGGAATGCACCAATTTCTCCACAGAGCAACATACTCGACTTAACTAATGCTAGAAATTGGTGTAAGCTAGACAAAATTGCTCAAATATATTCCATCATGTTGTTAATAACAATAATCCATGCATTTGATATAGCGCTTTTCACGTCTTTTAGACGTCTCAAAGGCGTCACAAAATATACTGTAAAGTAAATTGACTACATATTTCTGGGCAAAATGCAGCAGCCAATTGCGCAAAGCAGTGTCCCACAACCAGTCGTGAATTGAAATGACCAATTTATTATAGGGGTTTTTTGGATGGATTATTATTACTCATGCGGAGTAAGGAAACTTGCCCAAGGTTTCACCCTGACATGCCTGGATTCGAAACACAGGTCTCACACTTGTAAGGCAAGTGCTCTAACCATTGAGCTACAGGCCTCCACAAAACATTACTCCACACTAATGTTTCATGATAAACATTTAAAAAATGCAAAGTTTGGTAGTGTGAAGACTATAGTTCTCAAGTGTTCCTAGTCACAAGTAAATTGCACATAGACCTGACACTGATGCTTCAGAGAGTATGGCTAGTTCAGTTTGGATTTATCATTGATTTCATTTAATTTTTAGTAAGAAATGTACAGTTTATCTGTGACCCGATCAACTGTAACTTCCGTACAACTGGCACCTAAAAAAAAAAGGTCCCCATTCGATTAACTAGATCTTATCCGGCACAATCGCGGTGGCGCATTTAATGAGTCGACTGTTGCCCTTGAGTATAGTACAATTAGTTATCAATCAATCAATCAATCAATCAATCTTTTTCTTTCCCTCTCTCTCTGATGGATACTACGTATTGCCTGTGTAGCCTGACGGTATCATGGGTTCTCCCACCCCACTCTTGGGAGTGGGGTGGGCGAAGGAGAGAGTAAGGGGGAGAGAGGGAAGGGTGGGTAGGGGAAAGAGTGGAGTTGGGTTTGGAGCCCTTGAGATGCCAGATTGACCTAGTGTGTATGTGAAAGAGAGAGAGAGAGGAGGGAGAGAAAGATAGAAAGAAAAAAAGAGGAAAAATTGACAGTACATTACCCCTTTAGGAAGTAAAAAAATAGTTTCCGTCCGTCATTGTAGAAGTTTGCTTTGTGATTGTGTGCTGTCTTTATAGACTCTAATCGATATTTATTGCTTTATTGGTAAGTATTCATGCCCTATTCTGTTATTATTTAGTCTATGGTATGTTTAAAAAAAAGTTAATTTTTTTTGTGTTGGGTTTTCAGCAGCATGCCGCCCGAATATCTGGCATGCTGTTTAACTGGCATTAGCCAGGTCCCGAAAATTACGCTTTCACATCTTATTGTTTAATTACTTTTCTTACTAGCTCCTGCCCTCCTCTGAAAAAAAAAACAGACTCCTTTACTGGGAGAAAATTAGCTGCTGCCTTTGCTTGAAAATACAGTGTCATTACCCAGTAAAACATCCTGTGAATGTAGTTAACACCACAAACACCAGTCTACCTCTCGTACCTCACCAAAGTAGCTATTTGTGCATGTACAGTTGGTCCTCGCTTAAAATCGTAGCTGTGTTCTTGAAAAGTGGAACCTTAAGCGAAACCGCGTTAGAATACCGGATGTTTAGCGTCTATATATGCCTATGCTACCCAAAGTATTCATTTCCACCCACTAACGAACGATGTAATAGCGAACGTCGCAATGTTAAATGGATCTCATCCCCTCAGTATCTTAATGGCTTCTATTCTCAATTTAGCACATCTTAATCCATTATTCCCACTTGTGAAGTCTCATTACTGTTTCTACGCAATAAATCGATATTACAAGTGATCAAAACTATTGTATTTAAAGTAGGATTTGTAAAACTAATCCATGCTGATGACATTCCAAATTGAAACCCTAAGAATAAAAACAGTACTGTATTAAGTTTTATTTAAAATGCACAATCACTTTGTAGTTGATGTCCAAGGAATATTATAAATTAAACTCAATCAAATAAATTGGAATTCAATAAAGGCCTTGCATTATTTGGTTTTAAAGCATCAGGGATTTTAGTGGCGATTCTCTGGAATTAATTTATTTAGAACACATGCACCTTATTTCCAAGTTGTAGGAGGACATAGAGACAACAAACATACAGGACAAATCCAGTAGTATATATACACATGAATAATGATGTTAGAATACAAATGAATAAGATTTAGAGATAGCAATAGTGATCAGACCAAAACGACGCATTAAGCAATATTTTTGATTGCTTTGATTTTACTTGCAACATATTATACTCAAATGATGGGCAGAGAAAATATCCAAATGCAAAAGGCATACACATCATTTCAAATCTGAACATCTTGAATCTGCAAGGAACAAATATGCCATCAACACTATGCACTTCATGTAAAATATACCTTTTACACCATCAATCTAATGTGACAGAAAACAATATAAGACCATTTGGAGGAGGGTTTTTCATTCCAACTAGCATCACTACTTTATGAACTTTGATGTTAGAAAACTCCCAGACAGTTTGATGGATTGCCTATGTGTTGAAAGATGACACAACAGTTGTGACTTCATGGACATCATAAGTGTCACTATACTTAGATGCTGGTTAGTGGTCAGTCTGTTTATAAAAGTGTTTGTGTACTTGGAGAGTTCTAGTTCCAGTAGTAAGTCTCAATGCTGCCAGTTTCCACTGCTCTAATGCTATGTTAAATGGCTTCCTGCATTTTACCTGCAGGATAGAAATAACTTTTCGTAACTTGACAGTAAAGGTGTTTGACATGGCTACATTAAAAGGGGTAAAAAGAGTAAGTGCAAGGATTATTACACTTATATTTTGAAACAGATTCTCTTATCCAGTGAAATAGGTATTTGCAAGAAAGTTGACTCAGATTTAGTGCTTAATTAAGAGAGGCACTGATGTCAAATTTACAAAGTACTTACTTGCTCTTCAA
Source organism: Hydrolagus colliei (assembly GCA_035084275.1). Taxonomy (NCBI): domain Eukaryota; kingdom Metazoa; phylum Chordata; class Chondrichthyes; order Chimaeriformes; family Chimaeridae; genus Hydrolagus; species Hydrolagus colliei. Next base: position 54,052,636 of record CM068744.1, read on the forward strand.
CATCTTGTGTCGATCTCATCAGTACAGATTTTCACATAAAACTACCACATTCGCAAGTCAAATGCAAATGAAAAAATTTCTACTGAAGCAATTATCATTGCTGTCATTTTTTTCTCCCACTAGGAACTTGATGTCAATCTGGATTCGCATAACTGCAAATTAGTTTTACATTTCTAATGCAACCCCCTAACTACAAATCAATAAATTAATTTGCCACTGCAATAACAGTCCTACTAGTATATTAAACAGCAAATGCAACGTGCAAAAACATTTTGGAATTACTTCAATACTAAATATCACCACAATGATCTTACAAAACACTAGGCAAGCTCAAAACGATTATTAGATTACAATGTCCTCCAAATAAGACTACAGTGCCTGATTTGCTCACTGCAGACAACTTGATGGAGCGTGCTCCAAGTTGTTCTGCTCTGACTACAAAGCTTAGCAAATATGTAACTGTAAACTTGTTAATAATTGTAATGTAGATTAAATTATAAATACAGTAATATTGCATTATACATGTAAAACTAAATTATACACATAAAATTGCAATGCAGTTAATGGAGAGGCAAAATAATAGAGGCAAAATAAAAAGTGCCACAAAAAGCAAACAAGTGGCAAGAAGAAATGATATAGTACTTTAAGTGTTTTAAAACTTGTTTTCTTTAGATTTTCACAGTTAAATACAATTTATTCATCAATATTCAGCAGTGATTAAAGCTAAAATATTTATTGTTTGAAAGTGCAATATACCTGATGTCCTCCCTTTAGTTGCTCCACAACCTTGTCGTAACAAACCTCCTCCATATCATGCAATTGTTGCATCTAGATAAGCAAGAATACAAAAAAATCATTGTAAGGATAATGCTACATGCTTAAAATTATATGGCATGCGTAATCAGTAAGATTCAGCCTATTCAGTGCTAGGCAATGAATAGTTTTTCTCGCTTTGCCCTGCAAGAGCCACCAGAGGACAAGTACTTGCTGGCAACACTTGTCAAAACTATAAATATAGGGATTAAAACATTTTTCTGGAGTAATGCAGAGTGAAGAAAGAATAGGGATCATCTTGGAAGCCAATTTTGCACAGAGTAGACCGGTAGGTTTAATTTCTGAGAGGAGAATGGAAGAAAACAGAAATGTAATACAGTAAAAGCCAACTTATCCATGATCTGATCAACCATAACTTCCGTATAACCAGCACCTCAAAAAAAAGGTCCCCATTTGATTAATCGGGTCTTGTCCGGCACAATTGCATTTTTTTTTCTCGTATCAGTATTTCGGTATGCTGCTACTAGTGCCTGAAGGTGACACTGCCATTTTTCCCCCTTACAACGAGCACAGTACGATTACCTTTGAATGCTGCGGTAGGTGGGGAGAAAGAGAGGGAGGGGGAGAAAGAGAGAGGAGTGGGAGGGGGGAAGAGAGAGGTTGGGGAGTTGAGTAATTTAGATGGAAAATTAGAGGAGTGGAGGGGGGTTGTGTTTGGAGCCACTGAGATGCCAGACTGACTGTGTGTATGTGAAAGAGAGAGAGAGGGAAAGAGGAAAAGAAAAGAAAACCTTTGATTGTGTGCTGTTTATAGACTGTAATCAATATTTATTGCTTTATTGGTAAGTATCATACAATATTGTTATTATTTAGTCTATTATTAATATAATCTTTTTTAAATTTAAAATGTTTAAATCTTTTTTTTTGTGTTGGGTTTTTGGCCGAATATCCGACACATGCTTTAACAGGCATTGGCCAGGTCCCAATGGTGCAGGATAAACAGGCATTTACTGTATGTACTAATACAATATAAAATTACATTTCTATAGCGCCTTTTATATTGGGAGGATGTCCCAAAGTGCTGGATTGTCAGGGATTTGGACATGAGCCAGGGGTTGAGATCAGGGAGGGTGGAGGGCAGGGAGAGTGGCCGAATGCTCAGGAAAGAGGAATAACAAATGAGCTGAAGGCTTGATGGCTGATAGTGATAATGATACATGAATAAGAATTAAAACTAAAATATCTATCAAACTTTGTATATGTGCATCCAGTACTTTTATTAAATTGAATCATAAAGAGTCATTGATGTACAAATAATGAGATGCAAGGATGAAGAGCATGAATAGAAAGGGTAATACAAGCTAACTCTCAAGTTATCTAAAATAAAATAAGTGTTTTCAGTACTCCCACGTTTCAACTACTCTTTTGTACTACACCTACACAAAAATAGAAACAACAACAAAATTACATTTCTATATCTTCTTTCATGTTGGGTGGATGTCCCAAGGTGCTGGACAGTCACTGTTTCGGACCTGAGCTGGGGGTCGAAGATAAAGGGGAAGGTGGGTGACCGAAGGCACAGTCGAAGAGAGTTTTGAAAGACGTAAGGGAGTGGGTGAGCGGAGGGAGCAAGCAAGTTGCTAGGGGAATGGGAGGTCGCAGAGGTAGGTCGAAGCGTGGCCATGGAGGACTTTGAAAGTGAGGACAAGGATCTTGATCTATGCTTATAATAATAATCTGTTCAAAAAACCCACAATAATAAAATTGGTCATTTTCAATCGACGACTGTTTATGGGACACTACTGTGCCCAATTGACCGCCGCGTTTCGCCCACAAATATACAGTCAATTCCACTTTACAGTATATTCTGTGAAGCGCTTTGAGACATTGATAAGATGTGAAAAGCACTATATCAAATGCAAGGATAGTTATTATTATGATTATTATTATTATTATTATTATGTCCTCTGTAAATTCGGAAGCCAATAGAGTGGGTGAGAATGTGTGTGATAGGGTCACAGAGCCTTGTGCAGGAGAGGACATGGGCTGCAGAGTTCTGAACAATCTGCAGCCTATGGAGGGAAGAGTTGGGGAGGCTGACAAGCAAGGAGTTTGCATAGTCGAGCCTAGATGTTATGAATGAGTAAATGAGCCAGACTGCGGTATGAGACAGTGAAGAAGCCGGGTGATTTTGTTGAGGTAAGGGAAGGCAGTGTGGTTCATGGCACGGATGTGGGGTAGAAAAGACAGTTCAGGGTCAAACAGGATGCCATGGTTCTGGACTGGCTCAATGAGGTGGAGTATGCATATCCATGTATATCCATGGATGCATACATTTCATGTCCTCTCAATGTGAAAGGCGCTATATAAATGTAAGTTTTGATTGATTGATTGATGGATGGATGGATGGATGGATGGATGGATGGATGGATGGATGGATGGATGGATGGATGGATGGATGGATGGATGGATGGATGGATGGATGGATGGATGGATGGATGGATGGATGGATGGATGGATGGATGGATGGATGAATGGATGGATGGATGGATGGATGGTGATGCAGTTAATGCCTGAGGTGCGTCTTGTTGATGTTCAGCTGTAAAAAGTTAGCTCTCATCCAGGACTTGATGTTTGACAGACATTCTGTTAGGACATCAATGGTCCTGGTGTCCAGGGTGGAGCCAGAGAGATAGAGTTGGATGTCATCCACGTACATGCAGAATTTGTCCCCATATCTGCAGATGACGCCACCAAGAGGTAGCATATAGATATTGAGGAGGAGGAGACCAAAGACAGAGGCCTGAGGAACGCCGCTTGAGACAGTGTGGGGGCTAGAGAAGCCGTTTGTGGAAATGAAATGGAGGGCGGTGTGAGAAATAGGATCTGAATTGTTCAAGGACAGAACCATGAAGATGCGGTGAGATGAGAGGCAGTGGAGGAGGATAGAGTGGATAACGGTATTGAGACAGCAGGGAGGTCAAGGAGGACAAAGAGGCAAAGGGAGCCCTAGTCACAGATGGACAAAACGTCATTTGCCAGTTTGACAGAGCTGTTTCTGTATTGTTGGAGGCATGAAACTCGATTGGAGAGTTTGTGAAGGGAGTGGTGGAAGAGGAATTAGCAAGGCTGGGAAGCAATGACTCGTTCCAGGATCTTGGAAAGAAAAGGGAGGTTGAAGGTGGGGCAATCAATCTGTATTAACAGATGGTACCAGTTATCTTCCACCACACCGAAAAGAGAAGGGTAGATTAAGCGATTTCCTAAACAGCAGTTGTAATGTTGACATCGAAACAACTGACATGAATGAAGAATACTAGTTTTGCATCTTATGGACTTATGCTTAAAAAGATTCTTATGGAATTATTCATAATATGAAAATGTAATAATCGACCAAAGAATTTTAAAAAAATTAGTTTTAAAATTTACTGCAATCTACTGTATAGATCTTTATAGATTGTATGGACCTTTACCACACCTCACAGTGCATATCCCTATTGAGCTATTTAGAGGTCTGTACACAAATACAGCAGTATATACTATTTATTGAATAGTGAATAATGTTACGTTTACAAATGTTTAAACTTTTGGATTACCATTTTAATTAAATTTGTTCACCTGCACTACACATTCTAGGCTACAAACAGAATAAAATCAATTCACTCCCAATTGAAAACCTTTGTCAAACAAAAAAAATTAGTTTTGAAGAAAAGTGGGGTCTTGTAACTTAGTGATTAGAGCAGCCGCATTGCAAGTGAGAGGATCTGAATTTGATCCTGGGCAGGGCGAAACATTGGATAATTTTCCTTACACCATACACCTTTTTTTACCTGGTAGTAAATAGGATCCCAGTTATTAGTTGATTGGTGTATTGCTTTATCTGAAGTCAAAATCCCTTCAAAAAATACATAAATAATAATTTAGTCACTCAATCCAAGACTTCTTGTGGGACACCGCTGTGCATAAATGGCTGCCGGGTTTCACTACAAAAATATATAGTCAATAATTCACTTTACAGTATGATAAATATAACTGCATTTGATATAACGCCGTAGCACGTTTTGAGATGTCTCAATGCGCTTCAGAGAATATATTGTAACGTATATTACTTTACAGTATTAAGTGCTCAAAGAAGTGATAAGGCACTACATAAAATGCAAGGATAAATATGCGGAGCTACATTGCGCATCTATAAGAATGCACAACCACTATGCTTTACAGTGAACTACTTTGGGATGCCCTCCTGGCATGAAAAGCGATGTACCAAATGCAAGGATTCTTTTATTTTATATCATATGTGTAACTCTTTTATGGGTCAGGGGACAATTGATTGAGGCAGACAGCAGTCTTTGTGTATGGCCTAAGGATGGAAAATTTTTGTGTATGTCCTTAACTCAAAGTTGTTTAAATATGCACCAACAAAAGTTTTTTTTCCAAATAAATGGTAACAATTTGTCCCCAAAGCCATTTAAAGTCTGTGTGAAGTGTTCACAGAAAACTATTCAGGATAAACTTTAGCTATTTTGATATTGCTGTGTAAAAATAAGCTGCAGACACTGCACTTCATTCATTTTACATGCGAATTTACCACAGGGAGATTAATAATTTCTGCCATCATGTTTTGAGACTTGAATAACTGGAATTGCAATAGAAAATCATTTTACTTAAACAGCAAGGCACCTGAATTAATGTAAGATGTTGTCAATTTGAGGAAGGAATTTTGTCAGTTTAACCTGTATTACAGCAACTCAACACAACATATGCCATAGCTTCTCATTGAACCTATTCTACTTGGGGCATCTTCTCTTACATCCTTTCTCGGCAATACTGTTACGATACAGGTAAGCCTCTATTTAGGATGCTTCTATTTAGGACATTTCGATTGAAGGCACATCATTTTTTTTAACACCTTTTGATCGATACAGGACACTTGGATTTGTTTTAACGAACAAATTTTTTTTGCACATGTGCAGAACATATTTTGAATATCGCGGTCGTATTTTGCACGTCCTTTTTGTCCATATGCACAGTCCCATAGTGTATTCCCGGGTAAATACACTGATATAGTGTATCCAAGCGTTTGAACTGGCCAATAGCATATCGCCACATCATTGTTTAAAAGCCAGCTGATTTTGAAGCGACACCACGCCATGTCAGTGTTACAGTAATTTCCAAACATTCCCGAGCAACTTCAAGGGATTTACAGCCTCTACCGCATTTATACCAAGAACAGTAAGTGAAATGGTAATAATGGTAATACCGCTAGCGGCCAGAAACCCCGCAAAGTCATCACTTTACATACTAAATTCGAGGTGATAAAGAGCATCGAGTCTGGTGAAAAAGATATGGACGTTGGGAGGGCTTTAGGGCTAGCTAGATCGACGGGGGCTACTATGAAACTGAATAAGGACAATACACTGGCAAATTCAAGGTGTGTTACAGCTACATGTGCAAGCAGATTAGCAAAACATAGGAGTGATGTGATGGATAACATGGAAAGAATGCTGAGTGTCTGGATTGAGGATCAGAACCAGTGTAATATACCACTCTGCACCCTGGTTATCTAAAAGAAGGCAAAATCATTGTTTAGGGAGATAAATGATCGTGAAGGAGAAGGCTCAACGGCACCATCTTTCAGTACTAGCAGAGGGTGGTTTCATAGGTTTAAAAGACGCTATGGGTTCCACAACATCAAGATGGGTGGGGAAGCTGCAAGTGCCACTGTCACTGTCACACTGCCAGTATTAAAGTTTGCCAGTAGTGTACTGTATTAAAGTTTGCCAGTATTAAAGTACAATACTGTACAGTTACCCCCAAGTACCCCTTCTTGCCTATGTGTGTTAATTTGTGTGTTTTGTTTGTTATGTTGTGTGGTTTTGTGTGTTTGGTGGGTTTAAGGTCTGAAAATGTTGTGAAAAGAACACATCTCTGGTTATATAATGGGACTGCATGGGAAATTGTGTTTTCATTTAAGACGTTTCGATCTAGATACAGTTTTTCAGGAACGCAACCCCATCATAAATAGAGGATTACCTGTATAGATAAAATCTATTGAGCTCATTTTTCATCCAATGTGATTGGGTTTCCATCGTGGAACAATTAAATCATAGGATTGACTCTTATTATTTTCCGACTGAATTCATTCTTTTAATAATATTAGATGTTTTATTGTTCTTCAAGGGAAGCAGGAGAGCAACGATTGAAAATTATTATTTATAGTAAGACAATTCAGTGTGAGGAACAAGTCTACATACCGACCCCCAAAGCCAATAAACACAAATCACCAAATGTATTTTGTATATAAAAAGAAAAAAAGATTGTTCTAGAATGCATCTTGCACGTGAAAAAGAGAAAATCAAGTGACTGTGGAGAAAAAATCTAATTTCTGTGACTGTTCATATTGCTCCTAGAGTAGACCTAGAGAATAAAGGCATCTTACAAGCAGGGTTCTTTGAGATGTACTGTAACTATCCAATTTACAAAGGGTTAGAGTTTTGAAACTTCCTGCCAACTTGAAAGGTGCCATATTAAATTGCAGGATTATTATAATTTCCCACTATTCCCTCAATCCCCTCAACTTTAACTGTTCCAATGAGCATAGGCCCAATTACTTTAGCCTTATTGTCATAGAGAGGGTGCAGAGGCAATTTACTAAGATGATGTCAGGATAGAATGGTTTGCCCTATGAACAGCTATGCTTCTTTAGAATTGAGTGACTATAACTAGAGATAACTCAATTGAAATACTTACTAAAGTGAATGAAAACCCAACCAATTTACCATGTGAAAAAGTGGAAGCGTTTTAGAAGCCAATCACTATAATTTTACAAAGCTGGAAGCATGCCTAAAACTTCAAAAGACAATGGCTTAACTTTTGCAATAAAGTTATCAAAGCGGATCATAAGATGACTTGAAATAAATGTGTACATACTAGGGTCCCTAGATATGGAAATTTTCCGATTTAGATAAATCGATCGGCTCATATCGAGATATACCGAAATATCGATATTTTCGGGGTTTTCGTACTGCACATGTGCATGCGCATTCGGGGTGCGCGCGCATTCAGTGCCTATCTCCTCAGGAGGTAAATATATTTCTCTCTCTGTGTCTCTCACTCTCTCCATCTCTGTGTTTTTCTGTCTGTGTCTCTCTCACATCCCCCCCATCTCTATCTATCTGTATATTATCACATCCACCCTGTCTCTCCCCCCCCCCCGCCGTCTCTCTCCCTTCCCCCCACCCCATGCCGTCACTCTCCCCCCCACCTCCCCCAGCCGTCTCTCTCCCCCCCCACACCCCCACAGCCGTCTCTCTCCCCCTCTCACCCCCCCAGCCATCTCTCTCCCCCCTACCCCCCCCAAGCCGTCTCTCTCCCCCCACCCCCTCCAGCCGTCTCTCTCTCCCCCCAGCCGTCTCTCTCCCCCCCTCACCCCCCCAGCCGTCTCTCTCCCTCCCACCCCCCCACAGCTGTCTCTCTCCCCCCACCCCCCCAGCCGTCTCTCTCCCACCCCCCAACCCCCCCAGCCATCTCTCCCCCCCTCACCACCCCTCCCAGCCGTCTCTCTCCCCCTCACCACCCCCAGCCGTTTCTCACCCCACCACCCCTAGCATACTTGTATATTGTATTCGAGGACTATGAATACAATATGGCGGCTTTGCACCTCGGTCTGTGCATTGTGTATAGAGATGAGCATTGTGGGTCTTGTAGTTCAGTGTGTGCGCATTCCGATTTTTTCCCTCGATATATCGATATTTTTGAAATGCCTATATCGGCGTATCGATATGAAAATTATATCGGGTTTTAGCAATATAACGATGTATAGCCAGACCCTAGTACATACCAACCAATACAGTGTTTTGTGAACTCTTCCTGATGTCATAACAGTGAGAACAGTTCCCAAGGGGACAAAAACATAGAACGAGTAATATTTCTAAAGTTTGGGCTGTAGAGCAGAGGTTAGGATTACCATGTGATTATAACAGCACAATAATTTTTAAAGGGTCAATGTCCCATTTTTTCTGTTGTTTTTGTTGTAGCTTCTTTAAAAATATAGAATCGTCTCCACATGTAAATCCACAGCCTTGCTCCACCCTACCTCTGTGACATCCTGCAACTCTCTGCTTTGTGAAAATCACCTTGCTTCATGTTTCCCCGTCTAATCCACCTCACAATCGGTGGGTAAGTGTTCAGCCACAATGCCCTCACTCTCTTAAACTCCACGAGTCCCTTCACCTCATCAACTTGCTCCGCCCTTATAAATTCCACCTTAAAACGTACTACTTTGACCCAGCTTCCGATCAGCTTCCTCTTCCACAACTTGCTTCTGCTTCTATTCTCTCCCCCTCCCCCCTTCCCCACACACAGTTTAGCTTCCTTGACAGCTGTATGAAGCATCTTTAAATATCCTACCAATTTGAATGGAGCTGCTGTATATACAAGTTTTAACGGTACATACTTCAAAACATTTTGCAATGTGCAAAAAGCCAATTTCCATTGTGGGTTACCTGCTCTATGACTATGGTCAATGATCATGCATCTAAGCAAAACGACATCACAGCTATTAATCAGCTGAAATATAGAACTTTCCCAATATAGGTTTCCCACTTCCCAATGTGTTTGAACCCCATGAGCACAGCAGTGATCCAATTGTATTACGTATATGCTTAAAGTTATTCAAGTGATTCAAGAACTATTACAATTAACCTGAGAAAAATAATGCAGACACAAATTTTATGCAGTAGTACAATAACTCATATAGAAAACCACAACTTATTGTTTACCTTATTAGCTCCTTTAACTCCAATGAAAGTCTGGCTTAGAGGAACAGGTCGAAATCGTCCATCAAAGAAAAACAGGCCGATGAAGGGATTCACATGAAGGAATGTTGCTACATCTAGGTAATTGGGAAGGGTTGCCGATAAACCCAGAATTCTGATCATACTCTGAGTAGATTCAACCTGCAAGAAAGCAAAAAAAAATCAGTAACCAATTGACTAAATCTACTGTCAATTGATGAAATGACAGTTCAGTTACTTTGCAGGGCACTTTTTTTTGCTATATTTTATATTAAATGATTCACTGTTCTTCAGCTATTATGGTTAGATTTCCTTAAATATTCACAAAGATCCAAAATGTTATTAACCAAACTTAAATCTAAGTGATTTTGACTTTTAAACTCACTGAATCCAGATCCAATTCCAACATTGTAAAATCAACTGCAGCTAATCCTACCCGAATAAATGGAAACTGACACTGAAAAAGTCACATTTTCTAAAATGCACGTTACTTTAACCATATGTAATTGCAACTTCAAATTTCATTTCATGTTCATTTTTCAAACATTTACATAATACTGACACTTTGTGAAGCCACTGTACATATCAGTTGCATGGATTACATTAATACGCTAGGTTTGAGGCGAGTATGATCTTTGCATAAACTGAGAACAATGTATGTTTAAAGAATAGGAGTCGAGGAATAAAAAAACAATAATAATCCTTGAATTTTATATAGCGTCTTATCATGTCTTTGAGACGTCTCAAAGAGCTTCACAGAATATACTGTAAAATGATTTGACTGTATATTTTATTGGCAAGGTAAATGTGTGGATATAGAGTATCTGGTTTACCAAAATATCTTTAATAAAATGATATTTGAGATGCTTACGACCAAAATTGGATCATATGGAATAGATAACAGAATGGATTAAAGAATGGTTAGGAAATCAAAAACAAAGGGAAGGTGTTAATGGTATTTTCTCAGACTAACAAGGGGTAGGAAGCGGTGGTCCACAGCAATACATGTTAGAATCACTACTGTTTAACATATATACAGGAATATATATATATATATATACAGTAACAGCCTGTTTATCCATGACCCGATCAACCGTAACTTCCGTATAACCGGCACCTCAAGGGCCCCATTCGAATAACCGGATCTTATCCGGCACAATCACGGTGGCACATTTAATGAGTCGATTGATGATTCACATGAAAGTACAGTACAATTAGTTCTGCCGGTAGTGGCACTTCCAGGTTTTCATCTTAAAGGTGCACTGTTTTTTCTCTCCCTCTTTCCCTCTTTTTCTTTCCCTCCCTCCCTTCCTTCCTCCCTCCCTCCCTCCCTCCCTCCCTCCCTCCCTCCCTCCCTCCCTCCCTCCCTCCCTCCCTCCCTCCCTCCCTCCCTCCCTCCCTCCCTCCCTCCCTCCCTCCCTCCCTCCCTCCCTCTCTATCTCTCCCTCTCTCCTTCTAACTCTTCCGCTTTTTTTCTTTCCCTCTCTCTCTGACAGATACTACATCAGGTCTGTGTAGCCTGACTGTATCGTGGATTTATATACTGTTTTGGTGGGGGGGTTGGGGGGGGAGAAGGAGCGAGAGAGGGTGGGGGGGAAAGAGATGGAAAGGGTGGGGAGAAAGAGAGAGGAGTGGGAGGGTGAGAGAGAAGTGGGGGAAAGCAGGGGCGAGAGATAGGGGGTGAGTTGATTAATTTAGATGGAAAATGAGAGGAGTGGAGGAGAGTTGAGTTTGGAGCCATTGAGATGCCAGACTGACTGAATGTGTGTGTGCCCCTTTAAGAAGTAAAAAACTCATCCGTCCACCATTGTAGAAGTTTGCTTTGAGATTGTGTGCTGTGTTTATAGACTGTAATCAATATTTATTGCTTTATTGGTAAGTATCCATACAATATTCTGTTGTTATTTAGTCTATTATTAATATGGTATGTTTAACAAAAAATTAATTTTTTTTGTGTTGGGTTTTCGGCAGCTGGCCGCCTGAATATCCTGCACGCAGTTTAACCGATATTGGCCAGGTCCCAAGGGTGCTGGATAATGGGGTTTTACTGTATATATAAAAATGTTTTAGATCCAGGTATAGGAGGCTTGGTGTCAAAATGTGTAGATGACACAAAACTGGGAAGCATGGTAAACAGTGAAGGGAATTGGAGAAGAATGCCATAAGACAAAAAAAGGCTAGCAGAATTCGGATTCAGATTCAGAATGGGCAGTCAAGAACATTAAAAAAGCTGTCTTCTAGTCTGGATAGTGAAAACCTAAGAGGAATTGAGGAGCAAAGAGAGATTCAGATCCACAAATCTCTAAAGGTAGCTGCATATTAGATACCGCTATATAAAAAAAAGGCCAATGAGGTTCTGGGATTTATATCCACAAGATAGAATATAAAAGTGAGAAGGTGATGTTGAAGTTGTATAAAACCTTGGAAGGTCCACAGTTGGAGTCTTGTGTCGAATTCTGGTCTGCACACAATAAGGAGGATATATTAGCAATGAAAAGAGTAGGCGTAGATTTACGAGGATGATACCTGGACTGGTAGGTTACTGCTGTCAGGATAGATTGGACAGGTTAGGCCTATCAGTTTTGGCACTACACCTCTGGGAAGGATATATTGGCTCTGAAGGTGGGTGCAGTGCAGATTTACTAGAATTATACCAGGGACGGTTGCATAAGCTTGGTGCTTATTCCCTGGAGTTTAGGAGGTTGAGCAGTGATCTACTAGAAGTTTACAAACTAATAAAGGGATTTGATATAGTACATACAGAGAAACCATATTCTCTGGTGGGAGAATACAGAACAAGGGAGCATAATCTTAAAACTTGAGCTAAACCATTAAGGCGTGAAATCCGGAAGTGTTTTTTCAGGTTAGTGCAAATCTGGAAGTCTCTACCTTAAAAAGCTATGGATGCTGGATCCATTAAATTTTTAAAGAAACAGATGGATCAATATTTGTTATTACTATTGTTAATTATTATTAGGTAAGGATATCAAGGGATATGGGGCAAGGGCGGTTAATTGGAGTTGAGGTACATATCAGCCACAATCTTTTTGGAATGGTGAAACAGGCTCAAGGGGCTGAATGGCCTCCACCTATGGTCTGTATTTTTTGCTGAAGAGACTTTCAATGGGGACCTAATGGAAGTGTTCAAAATTATAAAATGGTTTGATAAGGTTAACATAAATAGACAGTTTCCACTGGGTTGGGGAGTCCATTATCAGGGACACAAATATAAGATTGCAATTCAGGGATCAAAAGGAGAATTTAGGAGGAACCACTTCTTCCAGAGATAGCAAGATTGTGGAACTCATCGCCTGAAGTGGTGGTTGAATCAGATAGTATAAGACACCAGGATTCAGCAGCGCACCAAACAATTATTTTCGGGAGAATAGTACAAATCCTATACACTGTACTTTAGTGCAGCAACCATATCTCAGGCTTTCCGCCGTGGTATAAGGAGGAAGCTGGAGCTTCACAACAACAAATTACATTTGTATAGCACCTGTACACATGAGGGAGAAGGGAATAGAAGAGTGAGGGAAGGAGTAAAGGTATGGGTGAAGACTCGTGTGGAGCGCAAACAGCAACTGGTTGTGTCTGAGTGGCCTGTTTCTGTACTGTACATTCTTTATTTTGTCTTGCCTCCAAAGTTAAGCTGAGCTGGTGATGGAGGGGTTTACAATAATTAAATAGAAATTCTGTTAGCTTGGGCTCACCAACCTTGCCCAAGTAAGGAGGGTGCAGACGATAGCTTATTTCCTCCTTAGGTTTGTTTGATTGCTTATTAATGACACATAGGCATTTATAGAGAAGGTCCCAACTGACTTGGTTTTATACTTCCTCAGTTACAGGTGATCACACGTTCAAATGAAATATGACCCACAGGTATTCCAGGCAATGAGGTCCCACGTGCCTATTCAGGTGGATGTTAAAGATCCCATGCATCTATTCAAAAGGAGAAGGAGATTTCTCCTGGTGTCCTGGCCAACAATCCCCAAATGATTCATCCCCGGTGATTCATTCTAATAATGTAAACGTGGGACATTGCTGTTCACAAACGTGCTGTTGAGTACAAATACAGTCACTCCATTTCACAGTAATTCCTGTAAACTTCTATGACACGTCCTACCTACGTGATAAGGTGCTGTACCAAACGCAATATGGGTTAATAAACCAGAGTGCTTCAAGATGATTTATTTCAGCAGTGTAAGTCAATTGAGTTCTATCAAGCACAATAAGTTTGTCAGGTAAATTCTTTCACTGAGGTCATCATTAGTCAATGTCAGATAAACAATGGTGAGTGGTAATCGAGAAATGCCTATAATAAATGCTTAAATCTTTCTTGCTGTTAAATGACTGGCAGCATGAAAAAGTGCACGAGAAGTCCATCTTCCTGGGTAGAGAGATATTAGATGATGGCTTTGAGACATCATTATACAGTATATTGCATTTGCAAGCAATGGAAAAAAAACCTGCTTTCCAAAGAATACGTTCATGGGGACAAAATGGATTACATCTAGAAAATCCAAACATATCAGTGTCTAATATTAAAAACGTGCTCCTATAATAATCAGGTCAACAAATTAATTTAGTCAGAAAAGAATCAACCATTTGGGGTTCAAGCACTGACATGCCCCTCTGGGCTGATAGTCACAATGGCTGATCAGCCAGAGTCGCGCCCTTCAGTAATAACCATAAAACCACTAATGGATTAATGCATCAGGCACAATTAATCACGTTTCCTCCAATTACAGTTGTAAATCAGCCGCCAAAACAAATGCTGCACTTACTTGAATAGCAAACACACACACTTTACAACCATCTTGAGCAAATAGAACAAAGGAATAAAGTTAATTTGTCATTGTGTATAACTGGGGGGATTAAAACAACACTTTTACCCTGCTGAGAACTATTCAGCTACCACACCCAGAAAGGTTAAGTGTATAATAGGGTCCGTCGATATGGAAATTTTCCGATTTAGATATATCGATGGGCTCATATCGAGATATACCGAAATATCGATATTTTCAGGGTTTTCGTACTGCGCGTGCGCGCGTATTCAGGGGCACGCGCATTCGGGGCCTATCTCCTCAGCAGGTAAATATCTTTCTCTCTCTGTGTCTCTCACACTCACTCTCTCCATCTCTGTGTTTTCCTGTCTGTGTCTCTCTCCTCTCTCACATTCCCCCCATCTCTATCTATCTGTATGTTATCACATCCACCCCGTCTCTCCCCCCACCCCCCACCCCTCTCTCCTCCTCCCCCCCCGCCGCTGTCCCTCTCTCCTCCCCCGCCCCGCCGCTGTCCCTCTCTTCCCCCCCCCACCCCCGCTGTCTCTCTCCCCCCCCCCCCAGCCCTTGCATACCTGTATATTGTATTCGAGTACTATGAATACAATATGGGGAGTTTGCACCTCGGTCTGTGCATTGTGTATAGAGATGAGCATTCTGGGTCTTGTAGTTCAGTGTGCGCGCATTCCGATTTTTTCCCTCGATATATCAACTTTTTCGATATATCGATATTTTTGAAATGCCTATATCGGCGTATCGATATGAAAATTATATCGGGTTTTAGCGATATATCGATATATCGCCGGACCCTAGTATATAATCAAATTAAAATCTTCACAAATGTTGGCATTTTGGACAATTAGAATATTCAGTGCATGTTCTTTAGGTATGCTCAGGGCTATGGAAAATCAATTTGTGCTGACGCCATTTAATGGTGCTCATAAAGACACATTGTTAAGACACACACCAGGAAGTATACAGCAATTTGCATCTAGCCCTTCAAAAATAAAATAAAGCAAAGAGAGATAGTATACACACTATAGAAGGTCTGCTCAAATTCTAAATATAGCTCCTTATACCACGGGGGAAAGCCTGAGCTATGGTTGTTTCACTAAAGTACAATGTATAGGATTTGTATTATTTTCCCTAAAATAATTGTTTGGTGCACTGCTGAATCATTAACCACAAACAAGTTTCAAATTCCTCATTTTTAAATTGCACTTCATAACAGCCTTTTTAAATCAGAAATTCTGGCACTGATACTGTCTTACATTAATACCTTTTTTGTTCCCACTAATTCTCTCTGATGTTACCTAAATGGTTCCATGTTAATCAATGCCACAGCCTTCACTTCCTCATTTACGATCCATTTATACTGCAGTATAAATTAGACTTTAGGGACATCAATTTGATTCCGAGCACCATTTTCAAAACTATCTCCAGAGAAAGAGTCGCAATTTCAAGTAGAACCATCAGTTCATACATCCAACCCATTCAGAAGATGAATCAATGCCATTGGCTACATCTTAAATCAGGTACAGTATTACCAACCCTGGATTCAAGCAAATCTTTAAACAGATTTTATTGAAATGGTTAAATATTCTTGCACCATTCTTAAACTTTATGAATGTTATTAAAGAGTCAGTTATACATTGGTCCTAAACAATAATTTAAACAAATGCAATAGTTCAAACTAAATTCTCCTCGGTCCCCCGACACAGCCCAGGAGGTTTGAAGCAGGTTAAATGTAAATCAGGTTTCCCACTCCAAATCTCTATAATGCCGGAAGCGGTGTCAAATTACTCCAGTGGTATAGAAGGGCTTCAGTGATAATGAATTTCTTAATTATGCTGCTTGTACCACTACAGACCCTTAACCATCTTTTAAAAGATGAAACCATAATTTTAATGTAACATGCCGTCGCAGACATGGGGGTGGATGTGTGCATTAATAGTGCTCAGAAATTCCGATTCAGCAGCAATACCTCCGACTAGAAAACAAGCAAATGCAAAATGAAAGTGGTCATAGCCAATGAACAGAATCAACCTGCGCTGCACATATATTAGGCACAAAAGAAGCTAATAGCTTTGTCATGAGCTTTGCTTGCCAGGATTGCTAGCTTCATCATAGTCATTGAATCCACTTTCTTAAAAGCACTCAACCAATGAAGCTGATGGAATAACATACAATTTCTGAAGCTCATTTACATTTTATTTATCATTGTAAGCTCTTAGATCAGCTAATTGCCAGTAGCTCATTTGCACTTAAGCAGTCTGGAGTAAAGATATTGACACATGAGCAGATTTTCCAAAATTGTTTTCATATGGCTCTGCGCCCTTAACAAATTGACTTAGAAGTGCAGATTTGAAAACAAAAACATGCTGGAGTACCTTTAGCATCACTGGAGACTGACCAAAAATGAACTTGACTTGCCAATTATTTTCAATTAAAACGAGCAAAAATGCAAAATAGCAAACCTACAGTATATATGAAAAAAAATATTTTGTGCTTCAGGCATTGTACATGCAATGCATGCAAAATATAACTTGAAAAGTGCCCACCTTGTATGACAGCAAACTAGTATGCCTAAAATGTTTAATATTGTATGCAACCACAACGTGCTGCTTAACTTTGTAAATTTGATGTATTCAATGCTGGTAATATTTTCAGTATTTTAAAAATAATTTTTAAAATTTCTTCGTCCCAGCCCCATCACCCAAAACATAAACACATACATAGAAGTAATGACACCACACCGTTAAGCACTCTAAGATGCTGACCTGGGTGAAGGGCACTATGTAAAAGTAGTTAAGTGTAATGCATTGTGTAAGAAATATAACTAGATTGCTTGCATTCATGTTTCGAAAGAAAAGCAAGATACAATAAGAATTTAGCAACTCCCTTGCTCTATCAGTAATTAATTAGGAACTCCTGGTATGCCAGTTATTTGAATAAATATACCAAGCATCTCCAAAGTGTGAAAATGAGAAAATGACGCTTCCTAAAAAATCCACCTGTAGTTGTTATGCTTCCCATGCAGGCAACCAATTTCCTTCTTCACAGGTTCAGGAGGATAAGTCTTTAGATTTGATCTGTTGAGCTTCCTTCTTCACATGGGTGAATTCCGATAAGATAATGATAGTGTGCAACAAATAATTTTAACTAAAATGCATAGCTTCTATAATCAAAATGAGGATTTATTTATGCCCAGTTTACACTGGAAGCAAAGCAATATTTCTTCCAGAAGTAAAGTAATGTTGAGCAGGATGTCCTATTTTGTATCTGGAGTTCATCGCATTGGCTGGAGCTCAGGAGATAATGCTAAAAATATTAACAGCCAATATCTGAGTTCTGCACATGGGAACAACTCTTGATATTGGGTGTTCACATGATGTTGTTGAAGAGCTACTCTAGCAGCCTGCTCTACCATTGCACCAAAAAAAGCTTCCTTTAAAATACGTGGGTCTTTCCCAAGAACTGCAAGTTGGGGCTGTTGTACAACACAGGAACATAGAAAGGTGACTATAGGATTCTCTGCATCCCTGGGAAAGTGTTCATTAAGAGGACGCTCACAGTATTAGTCTTCTTATATGCGCAAAGGGGTTTCTTTTCAAACAAAAAGAGCAGTAATGTAATTCAGAATAAGTGTCAGGCAGATCAACAAATCACATTTCATCATAAAGAGTCTGAGCAAAAGAAGAATGTTTGTTTGGCTGGTCCAGTATGGGGGTGAGGAGGGAAATAAGTGGATGGTGAGGTCAAAACTATTGCCAAGGATAAGGAAGGTACAACAAGACCCCAGTTTTAAAAGAACGCTTTGCCCAGAGTGGACAAACCTTTTGAGAAGTTATGAAATCTCTCCATTCGGTTTATTTTGATATGATACTTCAGTATTTAAATCTTTCACAATTGTTCGTGTTCAAATTGTCCAATATTGTAACCATAATCATTTGAAAATAAATCAGTCAAACCCCACTTTGTCATGTACATAAATGTTAAATGATAAAGAACCAGTTCAAAACAAAACTTTCCAAAGTAATCATTTGCCCATTTCTGGTCGTATCTAATCTTTGTTAGAGGTCTTTGGTAAAGAAATGTAATTTGCTGTCTATGGATTAACACTATACTGCATTATCCTTCTCTTCACCCAACCTTTCATCTTGATGTGCCAGGAATACAAACATGATGCTTAATCACCTGAAATAATATCAAGATTCCTTGTGCATTCCATTCAGGTTTAATGGCATATAATTATTTCTAAAATCTATTTTCACACACATCTACACGTTTTTATGTTTTTCCACAATCATGATACTGGCATTTAAAAATTGCATTTGCGAAGCATTGTAGCTCCTTTGAGAAATGTCTTGTGAAGCCATATGCATTAAATTTTAGAGTAACTGCATGTACTAATGGAGGTAAAAACTACCTAAAGGTCAAACAATTACATACAAATAATAATCCTTGCATTTAATATTGCACCTTATCACATTATGTATTTAAATGATACAAAGAAATAAAATATAATCCTACAGAAATAATTTTTTTTTGCATTTTGCCAGTGTCCAGAATTCTTTCACACAAGGAGGATGACTCAAAACAGTTCACAGAATTTTACTATCAAATGTATTTTATGGGTGAGTGTAGCCAATTTGTATACAGTAATGTACTACAAACAGCCATGACGAGAATAAGTAGTAAAGCCTCTGTAGAGTGTAAAACTTAGCACTAACCTAAAAGATCAAGGATTTAAAATCTGTTGTGTGCCGGAACAGTCTGAATTACAACTGGCATCAACACTCTTAAAGGCGGGCAAAGGAGTTTGAAAATATCATCTCACTTTCTTTTCCCTAATTATCTAGTAACCCTTATTTGAAAGTGCATATCATTATGGATGCTAGATGAGAAAGGGATCAGACTTGCTTATTGTCTGCCATCAACCTCACAACTTGGCCAAGATACTGAAGGGTTGCAAATGCTTGTGGTGGTGGTGGGTGGATGCGGGGAGGAGGTTAAGAGAAGAAAATTGTGAGAAAGCAAAGTACAGTATTAGTGTAAATTTTTTGGTGAAGCATTTTATATAAGCAAAGCGCAATATTTTATAAAATAAACTCAAAGGTAACATTAATGAATTTTTAAAAAAATGTATACTGTAATTTAGTTGATTAGCCCATGAGGAAAACTTTTGAAAGGAATTTAATATTGGGATTTTTCACATGCGACAACCTCATAAATCTAGCAATTCCATTAAGATTATTAATTAAGGAAATCTGTCAGTTTGATCTCTAATTAGATGATATGGTAAAATTCAGAGCACTGAACACAGGAGACCAATTCCACATGGAACCCAGTAAATTGTCTACTGCAGAAGTGGTGGTAATTAAAGACAACAGTATTAGGATTTCAAAAAGTGGCAAAAACAACAATAATAGGAATTTTCTTGACCCAGGACGAAAACAAGATTTTTTTTAAAAAAGGAAAACAACAAAAGCTAAGAAATGGATATAAAATCTTTATTATTTCTACATTTGCTTTGGTCATATAGTGCAGATGTTCAACAGAAATAACCTTGCTAATAAGATACGGCTGAATACACATTTTCAGTTTCGGTAGAAAAGCTGCAAGATAGGTCACAGATGTACAAAATAGTGACAAAATCTCAGCTTCAGTCCCAAGATTCCTTTGCTGGCTATAATTCATAACGCATCTACTATTGAATCATTTTTCAGAGCATATTTATGGAACAGGAATAACATGATTCAAGACAATTTTAATGGACACAAAACTTCTCTATTAAGCAATTACACGAGCTGTGGTTTTGGATCAAAATATAATTTGTTCTCCAATTTTTCTTCGGAAACTATGCAAAAGATACCATCTGCATTTTAGTGACAAAAGCAAAATTTTAATGCACTATTTTTTTATTTCTTTTATCCATTAACAAAGCTCACTTCACTTTCCAGATACCAACAGGTGGACAACCATTAAGTGCTATCGCAGCTGAATTTAGGCAGACGTGCCCTTTTACATCTCCAGCTTCATGATTGCTACGCTTGCAGAAGACGAACAATATATCCAGAATTTTTTTCCATTTATTATGTAAAGGGAGTAAACTACAGGTGTATGAGCAAAGGGCAGGAACGTGGGACTGAAGGATAGCTCTTAAAAGAGGCAGAACACACGCGATTGTGTGTTTTGAGGCTGAATAGCCTCCCTCTGTGCTGTAAATGTCTATGGTTTCTAAATCGTATGCAGAAATGTTTTGTTTATATATATACAGTATACTTATTCTTCTAATAAAATTGCTAACTTTGGATATTTTTTATTTGTGCACTCAGTCTTTGAAAAAAAGGATCTGTTTCAACAGAACCTTTCATGTCTACATGAAGCTTGCAAAAGCACTTATTATAAGCCCCCTATGCTTGCTGCCTGCCTTAACTTTCAGACCAAGTAGTTTTTGAAGCATGAACTCTATTCATTTAAAATGTTTAAGTATCCAACATTTATAAATATATAAACAGTGTTTTAGGATTTGAAAGGACTTCACTCTTCAATCCAGGTCTCAAATTGTACTGCTGTAATCTATTATCAGAAAGCCTACCTGCATTTGGCTAAAATTTAATACTATAATAAACTAGAAAGGCATATTTCAATTGTTTGATATTTCTGCTTATATGCATTTTTGGAGAATGTAACTTCAAATGTCACCATTGACCATTTGTGTGATCAGTCATAGATAATCCCAACTCAGTGGGACTTTATTACCACAGAAACTAATGTCTCAGTATCCCAAATAAGAAAGTAGCTTATATATTCCAGTGTTGCAAAATTTTAAGGTTAAGTAAAATGACACAGGTGTGCATAATTTTGATGCTACAACAAAACCCTATCATAGATGAATAATGAAGCCACAATTTGATTACACTGCTTGGGATCTCCTGAGCATTATGAAAACCATACACTGAAAACATGCCAGGCTAGTGGTTTATACAGTGACTTTGTCTTCTGCAAGAGATATAGTGGACGAGATTCCTGTCAGAACTGTAAGAAACACCAACCTACAAGGAATCTTAGTTATGCGAAAACACTGCAGTGAAACCTTGGTTGTAGAAGACACTGATCTACAAACATCTTGATAATTCAAAATTTTACCTGTGCACATTTAAAATACACCCAATTATTATATTCATAAAACCATCAGCACCAGCTTAGAAAAGTCAACATGTGACCGATTGTGATGCTGTGCGCATCTAAGCATCTTGCTAAGGCTAATTAGAGGAATCCATAACACATTTAAAATAATAATATTCCTTGCATTTTGATACAAGGCTTTTCACATCTCATTGACGTCTCTTAGCGCTTCACAGAATATACTGTAAAGTGAATTGACTGTACATTTGTGGGTGAAATTCTTGTATTATTACTCTACAAATCAGAGTTAGGTTATACAAATAGAACATACAGCAGCAATCATCGAAACACTTTCTAAAAAAAATCCCAATAAATTGTAGCATAAAATTGGAAGCAGTATTAAATATGTTTATAGTTGCTGTTCATGGTATGATACTAATTCAACTAAAAATAGGAATTTAGCACAACCACACGAATAATCCAATTCTTATACTGTATTATGAAACCCAACTGTTTATTTAAAGCATCCAGTCCCATTTCAATACAACTCTATGGAACCTTCAGTTGGATATAAAAAGTGAAACCATTAACCTATTGCTATTATCTGGCACACCAAAAGCATGGGAAGAGTTTGTAGCTGTGGTATCTTTGGGACTACAAGTATCACACACGTTCACGCTCCGATGTTCTGGAAAACAACTGTACTCTGTACCTTTCAGGGATTACCACTCTAGCTCCTCACATGACACAATCTTGGTCATTTGACAATTCATGTCTCCTAGCAAAGTATGGCCTAATTTCTTCTTCTGTCTCAGTTATATGACTAGGCCACCCACTGACAATATAGTCATGCACCTTGGATAAAATCCTGTCCCTACGAGTTGCCTTGCTGATGTAATTTGATGTGACTGGCAGCTCTTCAATATGGGAAAAATAGAACACAGCTTCCCTGTTGGGTTTCATTTCTGATGCTAAGGGTAACCTCGACATTGCATCGACATTACCATGGTCTGCTGACCTACGATATTGTATGTCCTACTGGTATGCTGACAAGATCAATGACCATCTTTGCATTCTGGCTGCTGCTAGAATAGGATTTTGGATTTAGGATGGCTGTCAAAGGTTTATGGTCTCTTTCAATGATGAACTTGTGACCATACAAGTATTTATGGAATCTCATAACTCCAAAAATCAAGGCCAAAGCTTCTCTCTCTATTTGGGCGTAGTTTTTCTCACAATTACTCAGGGTTCTAGAAGCGAAAGCTATCGGTCTCTCTTCCCCTGTTTCTAACACATGAGAGATAACCACGTCAACCCCATATGGGGAGGCGTCACATGCTTGATTGTCTTTGTAACATCATAATGTACCAGCACTGTACCATCTACTAGCTGTTTTTTACACAACTTGAAAGCCTGGTCACATTCACGTGTCCATTTCCATGGTACATTTTTCTTCAAAAGCTCATTCAAGGGGTGTATAAAGGTTGCCAAATTTGGAATGAATTTTCCATAATAATTCAACAATCCCAAGAATGATCGTAGCTCAGATGTGTTTCTGGGAGTGGGCGTGTTCCTGATCGCCTCAACCTTACTCTGGGTTGGGTGCAACCCATCTTTGTCTACCTTGTGCCCTAGGTACTCTACAGACTCTTTAAACATCTCACATTTGTGAGCCTTGACACATACTTGGTGTTTCTCCAACCTTTGTAACACCATTTGTAGCCTTTCATCATGAACCTGCTATTTGGCGCAGAGATGAGTATGTCATCAAGGTAGCATATTACCCCATCGATTCATTCTAGAATCTGAGTCATGACCCCTGGGGATTGACACAACGCCAAATGGTAGTCTATTGTATTGATACAGGCCCATACGAATATTGATAGTCAAGTACGCCTTTGACTTCTCATCTAACTCTAACTGTAAATAGGCATTTGACAAGTCCATTTTAGAAAATACTTTATCACCTACCAATGTGTTGAACAAATCTTCTACATTTGGTAACGTGTCAGGTGGACTAAACTCAAGAACGCGGTTCACTGTTACCTTGTAGTCCCCACAGATTCTGATATTACCGTCAGATTTTGGAACGACAACAATGGGAGTAGCCCAATTACTTTGTTGTACTTTTCTGATAATGTTCTCTTTTTCCAGTTCTTTTTCTACTTTTTCCTCTCATTGCGTATGGCACTGGGCTTGGCTTATAGTGCACTGGCCTTGCTTCACCTTGCACTCCTACACTCGCTTTGTATCTGCTGATGGGTGCACCGGATTCACTGATCACCATCGGGTGCTTCTTTAGCACCTCTTCCTGTGTTGTGAATGAGATTTGCACATGAAAGATTTCTTGCCAATCTAATTTCAGCGAGTTCATCCAATTTCTACCAAGTAATGATGGCTTTTCTCCCTTCACCACGAGAATTGGCAAAACCGCACATTGATCCTTGTATTTAACTGGAACACACACTTTACCCACAACTGGGATGATCTATCCTCCATAGCTACGCAGCTCGACCCTTGTTGTTTGTAGCTTATTTTTGCTCCGCTTTTCTCAGTACAGTTTTTCAGACACCACACTGACTGCTGCTCCAGTATCAACTTCTATGATTACTGGGACTCCATCCAATGTTACTTGGACCTTGATGCCATGCGACTTGCTACTGTATGCTTTTGTGTTGTAGATCGTGTTGATCTCCACTAGCTCCTCAGAGTCCTCACCCTCCTGGTGTCGCTCAACTGTATGCAGAAACTGACGTCCTTTCTTGACCGCATTCGTCCTGTTGGTCTTGAAACAAGCCTTCGCAAGATGCCCAGTCTTATGGCATGAATAACACTCTGCTTTCGTGAAAGGGCAAGATTGTGCTGGATGAGAACCCAGACATCGATAGCATGACTTTGCATTATTCCAGCTACTCTTCCCTAGAGGTCGACCCACAGGTGCTTTGAATTTCGGTTTGCACACCTGCAGCTTGTTTACCTCCCTCACTGTTAGGCAATAGCTTGTTTGAACTTCTTTTGAATCTCTCTCAGCCATGTCCATAGATAAGGCAGTTTTACATGCTAAATCAAATGTTATCTGTGACATTGTCATTAATTTGCTTTGGATATGGTCACTTTTCAGTCCGCACACAAACCTATCTCGTAATGCACGGTTCTGGAAATCTCCAAAATTGCAGTGTATCGACAGCTTTTTCAATGCTACGATAAAACTGCCAATGTTTTCCTCTGGTAATTGACATCTGGTACCAAACCGGTAACTTTCTGCAATCTCTAATGGCTTTGGGTCATAGTGTTCTGTAAGCTTTTCAAGGATGTCCTTGAATGGTATGTCCTTAGGCTTAGCTGGGTTTAACAAATTCTTCACTGTTTCATACACATCGGGACCCACTTCTGTCAGAAAAATTGCTCTCATTCTTTCTTGCACTGCTGTATTTACACTTGAAGTGTTATCTTCAGAAGCTTCAATTTCAACAATATTATTGGCAGCAAAGAACATCTCCAACCGCTCAATGCAAGGCCGTACGCAGGGGGGGGTGCGACGGGTGCGTACGCACCCCCCCAAATTATAAAAGGTCCACATTTTCCGGGGTAGAGAATTGTATTTTTTTATCAAATTTAAATACCAAGTAAATTTATTGAACATTTGTGTAACAATCAGTTCTTCAAAACTATGTATAAATTATAAACACACATCTTTGAATGATTTAGTATTAATATAAAATGTTCGAGTCGCGCACCAGAATCGGCGTCTCCCCAAAACATACCGCGTCGATAGACCAGTCCATGACGCGGCGAGTCTGTGACTCGTGATTGGATAAACATTGGCGCCAAGACTCAAATCTATCCTCGTTTGGAAATCATCCCGTAAACAGCTACAAGGGGCAGCACCACTACTGGAAGTTAAATCATCTTTTAATCTGATCACCGTAAGTAAAAATTACTCAAGTTTTGAGAGGTGTGACTGTAATGCTAGCAAACAATGACAACATATTTACAAGCTTCTGAGAAATTAAAGCTTTTGAGAACCCAACAAAAAAGTTATTTGTGTCTGGACAGGAATGCCTATCTTTAAAAAAAATACTCATGGACGTAGGCCTATGCTTTAGCGCCTATTCCACGTGGTGTGTCAATCGGAAATCATCCCGTATACAGTCACTACATAAAAAGGTAGCACCACTTTGTGGAAGCTGAAATCGTATTTTAATCTGATAAATGTAAGTAAAAATGACTTAAGTTTTGATAGGCGTGTTTCTGAAATATCACGTTTCTTGTTTTGTCATGATTATCACATTTGATTTATATTATTAAAGATGTATTCCTGTAATTAAAAATTGCTTTTAGAGACGTCCACTGGCATGCAAAAAACATATGACCGCAAAGATAAACAGTGCGACTTTATTTCACGTTCAGTTTTGTACCCAGAGTGAAAAAACATCAATGTCGCACGAATTTGGCATAAAAATAGTTTCACCGTCATCCGATCGAGCGAACTCGGGCATTGACAACCACACTTCTCCACTGATCCCTTCTCTCCATGCAGCCTGAGCACTCCCGCCCGCCAATACCCCAATCGCGCTCCAGAGTATCGATGTAGGTTAGGGTCGGTCTACCTCGTGTTCTGTGACCGTGCCATGGTTCCCATAGGATAGTAGCACTATGGACAGTTTCCTCCCGGCTTCTCCAGCTATGTCCGCTAAACCTAAGACGCCTCTGCGGTAATGTCTGTGATACCAGTGTGGTAGTGAACCATATAGCTCACTATTTGTCAGATGCTGTCGCCAGTAAACGTTCAGGGCGGCTCTTAGAAGCCTCGTATAAACCTCATGAGTCATCTAATCTCCTGATCTTCTGAACCGATTAAATAAGACCTCAAACTGTGTAAAACGTCGGAGCCTGGAGGGGGCTTCGGGGGCAGCCCCCAAGCCCCCGGACATTGTTGGTCCCATCACTAGCAATTCGCACCCCCCTCAAAAAAAATCCTGCGTACGGCCCTGAATGCAAGCACTAAACATTTCCCGGCTTTGTTGAAACTCACCCAATCGTCCGATGTATGCTATGGGAGTCTTCATTTTGGGAAAAAAAATTATCAGTCCCACCACACGTGAACGCAAACTGTACTGGATTTGTAGCTCTCAATCAAATCGAAAAGTCTTCACACACTTCTCCGCACTTTGTAGAGTCCTTGTCCTACAAACCAAAATAGCTAGGGAATCCACTATCCCAATCTCTCGTCGCCAATTTGTGAAATCTTTGGGACTACAAGTATCACACACGTTCACGCTCCAATGTTCTGGAAAACGACTGCACACATCATGTGATTTATATACACTGGTTACTAGATGGCGCTATCACAGTAGCTCTAACAGGCAAAAAGACTATTCCATTAACATGTTGGACTCTGATAATTGTGGCGCAAATTGGCTCATATTCGGGAGAATTGAAAAATCTGCAGCAACAACCAGTAATACAGTAGAACCCCTTTTATCCGGCACCCGCGGGACCTGGCCAATGCCGGTTAAGTGCCTGCCGGATATTTGGGCGGCCCACGGCCGAAAACTCACTACAAAAAATGTAAAGCTCTTTTAACACACACCATACACACCAGACTAAGTAATAACAGATAATAACAGAATATTATATTGGTACTTATTGTTAAAACTACTCTCTTGCACTTCTCACCTTTACTGATTGAGGTTTACATTCCAGTGATTATTTTCTAATGGAGCCATGTGGGTGAAAAAAACAGCAGCGCGATTTTAAAGTCGCGCGACTTTACTAGCTGCAAGCCAAAGTCCTAGACTCTACTGGCAACAAACTGAAATACTGCACCTGTGCGACAATGTGGCTAGCATTATCGACTTGCTGCTAGTATGACTTTAAAGCTCCGTTTTTTTCACCCGCTCCATTTTAAAAAGAATCACTAAACCTCAACCGCAGCATTATGGCTTCAAGTGCAGCATTTACCAGCAAAGGTAAAAAGCGCAAGAGAGTAGTTTTATTGATGAGTACCAATACAATATTCTGTTATTATGTTATCATTTATGCATTTACAAATGCTCCACTGCTACTGTTCCGGATAAGTTCTGGGTTATCGAATGGGGACTTTTTTTTGGCATGCTGGTTATACGGAAATGCCGGTGCATCGAGTCATGGATAAATGGGCTTCTACTGTAATAATAATAATAAACTTGCATTTAATATAGCGCTATGCAATAAACCTTGCATTTGATATAGTCTTATCGACGTCTCAAAGCGCTTCACAGAATATACTGTAAAGTAGGGTCCGGTGATATATCGATATATCGATATATCGCTAAAACCCAATATAATTTTCATATTGATACACCGATATAGGCATTTCAAAAATATCGAAAAGTCGATATATCGATATTTTAAAAATCGGAATGCGCGCACACTGAACTACAAGACCCAGAATGCTCATCTCTATACACAATGCACAAACCAAGGTGCAAAGCCGCCATATTGTATTCATAGTCCAAGAATACAATATACGGGTATGTAAAGGGTGAGGTGAGAGAGACGGCTGGGGGGGGGGGGGGGGGGGGAGAGGGGGAGAGAGACGGCTGGGGGGGGAGGGGGAGAGAGACGGCTGGGGGGGGAGAGAGAGAGACGGCGGGGGGTGGGGGGGGAGAGAGACGGCTGGGGGTGGGTGGGTGGGGGAGAGAGACGGCGGCGGGGGTGGTGGGAGAGAGGGATGGGGATGGGCGGCGGGGGGGTGGGGTGTGGGGGGAGAGACGGGGTGGATGTGATAATTTACAGATAGATAGAGATGGGGGGGATGTGAGAGAGTAGAGAGACACAGAGACACAGACAGAAAAACACAGAGATGGAGAGAGTGAGTGTGAGAGACACAGAGAAAGATATTTACCTCCTGAGGAGATAGGCCCCGAATGCATGCGCACCCCGAATGTGCACACCATGCGCACATGCGCAGTACGAAAAACCCGAAAATATCAATATTTAATATGAGCCCATCGATATATCTAAATCAGAAAATTTCCATATCGACGGATCCTACTATAAAGTGAATTGACTTTATATTTTGTGGGCGAAACGCAGCAGCTAATTGCGCACAGGAGTGTCCTACAAACAGTCGTGGATTGAAATTACCAATTTTTATTATTGTGGGTATTTTTGGAGGGATTATTATTAGGCATGTGGAGTAAGGTAACTTGCCCAAGGTTTAGCCCTTATCTGCCTGGATTCGAACACAGGTTTCACACTTGAAAGGTGAGTGCTCTCACCACTGTGGAGCTCCAGTAGGAAAAGAGGTGCAAATTGCAATGATGAGTAGTGACAAAATAACCTACAATGGATAAATTTCAAGGTAGCACCAGCTAGGAAATACACATCTGAACCAGTGCTCTCCATGTCTGTGTGTAGAAGAAATTGAAATGATGATTCCTGAATAATTTTCCCCTTCATTATAAAATGGTCATTGTTCTCCTGATTATATTTTGAAACACTGACATAACTCTTCCTTGAAAGTCAAAATAACTTTCATTCCATATTCCTGATAAAGTAACACAAGCTCATCAAGAAATTTGTAATGCAATTCCAATGCTTTAAATATATAAATCTTATTCACAGCTACACCCAATTATTCTATTTTAATAAACAGATAGCTTGTGCAATTAGTGCTAGCCATTTGAAGATACTGGATTTAAATGGTTTCAAAGAATCAACTCAACCTTTCTGCAAACTTGACCTTGTTACTGTGGCAACCGATTTCTCAGCAAACATGCAATAATCTGCTGCATTCTGTATTCCCAATAAGAACAGCAAATGTATGAATTTCATGTGTAAAATCTTTGCTTTGGAATGCCACTGCTATGCATTATCCCTCCACATAATGCAATGAATAAAGACCAAAGTCTGGTGTGAGTGCACATTTCTTAGAAAGAAAAAAACCTGGGCATTTGTTGGTTTTGCCATCATTAAAATGCTATACGGCAGCTTCAGAGGACAAAAGCACTGGATCCAGAGGCGAGCAATGAACATAATTTGACATCTGTTAAGGGTCATAAGGTAAATGAGGTGCTGGCAGCCTCAGCCTACTCTTTGGTGTCTGTAGGTTCACAGCCTGTACCTTACAGATTCAGCAACCTTAGCTTTGATCAACTGAGGTTAAACATGTGCAGAACGGAAATGTCACTTGACCAGGAGAGACCTGCCTCCCACTACAACTGACCTTCACTCTGCCTAATTTAGACTTTCACTATTTACTGTCCATCAAACAACCCAAAATTTGTGAGGGAAGTATTGCTCATTTACAAACTATTGTTCTGATACGTAATACACCATAAATGTAGAAAAATGCCACCCACAATAACCTGGCCATAAGATAATTAGCTGAAAGTCAAACAAAGACACTAATTAATTAATAGTACAGTGCAGGTAGACCCGTTTAACGAAGGCCCGGTTAACGAAAGTTCACTATAACGAGGGTTTCTATTTTTACCACTTATCCGCTTAACAAAGGCTGCGTTCGCTATAACGAATGTTTACACACACTTTAAATCTTGCGGGCTTCTCGTGCGCAGATTCTCTCCCGGGGGTAGCGTCTCTCCCAGTTGCCTCAGCAACACACGTTCAGGCTTTAACGTGCCTCAGTTAAGCAGTGCAGTGCAGCCCCTCCCATATCGGAGGAGCTTAAGCAGCAGGTTCCTTCGTGGCTTCAATAATAGTAAGTCGAGGACTGTCTGTATTTTATTGCTTATTGTTGTATTTACTAATATTTTAATATTTTATTGTTGTATTTAAAGTTGTGTAGCCTTCAATAGCAGTTATCTACCTTACACCTTCGCTGGTACAAGTTGAGCATTCTGAATTCGGGCCCGTAGCCGAACCCCGGTTCGGGTATTTTCGGACAAATCAGAATGCCAGAAGCGCGTCACGAGTCCGGAAATGCCTGGGCCCAGGTTGCGATATTTCAGTACGGTGACTGTGAAGACTTGGCCTGGAACAGGTAGGATTGGCGATTTTATTTTTGCAATTTTTGTCACATTCTGGATTTCAGAACTCCGGATTTTGGCCACTCAACCTGTACACCGAAAATGTCAACGCTAGGAACTAAACTGATTTAGCGGGGAGGCTCGGGTTGGGGCGGCGTTTTGGCTGCAGCCAAATACAGTAATACAGTTAAACTCTCGCTTAACAAAATTTTCGCTTCACGAAGGGTTTTAAAGTCCCTAACCCCTTCGTTAAGTGGGGTCTACCCGTACTGTACTACCATTGCAATCTAGTTTAGCAACATTACAAAAGATTATGAAAAATATTTTTTTGGATTAATGCAAAAATATGACATGTTTTCAGCATCACTTACTCTCACCATGTTATGCTCAAGTACACTGCTGGCCAGTATGATAGATGCACATAAATCTGTCTCGTTAACTCACAATTCCATCTTTAACACAATCGCTATTCCCAGAGGGATTTACCAGTTAACTGTTCAGAAAATTGGAATAGACAGCAAGAAAGCTATATTTCTCATTCTAAGAATGTATTATCTTTTCTGTGTCCATCTAGAATATCTCTCCCATTTCTTTTGCACAAATCTAGAATGCTCAAGGAGGGAAACCAGGTGAATCTGAGGACTGCTCGAAGGAGAACTATGAACCCTGATGGTATATTTAAGAATTGGAGGATATTTTAAAAAGCGAGGCATAAATAGAACTTGTAAACCAGTTACTGTTACACCAGCCATGGGAAATTGCTTGAGAGCATTATTTAAGATGCTTCAGTGTTTATAAAGTGTCAGAAGCCATAATGAGCAGACAGCATTGATTTGGAGCAAATAGAACACATCTCATTAATTGGTGAAAATCCTGAACCAGCTGATGAACCTATTTCATGATAATAATTTAACTGGGTTCTTTTGACGGTATTTGATAAAAGTTCCCGGTGGTGCTGGGAAGCAGACCCAAAACAGAATGTTCCCCCAGGGATGCTCACCTTCAGCAGATGGTGAAGCACCCCACAACAGGGGTTTCTGGCAGGAGATGAATGTGAAATATGTAACAGCAGTAAAAATAATTACATAAATCGATTCAGCACAGAAACATACCACTTGGTCCAAATAATCCTGGCCAGTGTTTATACTCCACATGAGCTCCATATCCCTGCTAATCCCTTCCCAAACCCTTCTCCCTTGTTGCATAGTTACAGAATGACACAAGGCTATTTATTAGGCCCAACTAGTCTGAGTCAGTGTTTATACTCCACACCTCTCCCACTCATGAATGTATTGTTTTTTCTTAAATACATTCATGTCTTTTGCTTCAATCAGAGCTTCCAGCCATTGTTATTTCCTCAAACTCAAAGTACCAACTGTATTAATAACAGAAGCATTTGTTCCACGGTAGTCAGCCACAAATGAATTGCTTAAATTCTTTATATAAGTGTTGTATTTAAAAATTCTGTATTACTGAGTGTGCATTAAAGCTTCCTCTTAAATAGGTTGTTTTTTTGCTTAACCGCAGCTTCTAGTAGGGAAAGATAGTAAATCCCTTCAAGCACCTGTAATTTCACAAAAGGAGCTTCCAAGGGATGCTCAGATTGCCCAGATTGTGAAACAGTGATATCAAGGGAGGTTTCAATGTTTCGTACTGATCTAGTTTGATGAAAAACGCTGGCAGCAGGGTGGCTGGATTAGATAAACATCAAAAAAGCTAATGTCTCCAGGAATATTAAGCCGAGCCAGCATTCCATATCTTTGTCTCTGGACAACTTTGTGGTCTTGGCAAGTATCTATCTCTCTCACACACCCACATGGGGAGACTTTAAACGGTTCCACATGCTCCGTACTACCCAACCCACCATCGTCAGTCTGGCCCTCAGCCTCTCTGCCTCCATTCTATAGAATTCCATCCTACAGTCTCGTCGCCTCACCCCTTCCCTTCCTTCCATCAAGGCCCGTCTCAAGACCTTCCTGTTCGATTGTTTCTTCAGTAATCCTTTACTGACCAACGCTTTGGGACATCCTCCCGAGTGAAAAATGCTATATAAATGTAATTTGTTGTTGTTCAAAATCAATGATCGTCTGTCCATGTCAGTGTATATCCACATAAACCTCCATCCATAATAATAACAATCCTTGTATTTGATATAGTGATTTTCATGTCTCCAAATGTCTCAAAGAGCTTTACAGGATACACTGTAAAGTTAATTGACTGTATATATGTGGGCGAAACACAGCAGCTGATTGTGCACAGCAGTGTCCCACAATCTTGGATTGAAATTATCAATTTATTATTTATAGAAAGAGGAGGATAATAGAGGTGAGAGGAGAAGGGAGTTGGGGGAGTGGACAAGAGAGGTGGGAGGGGAAGAGAGCAGGGGAGGGGGAGAGAGGGATTAGGGGAGGGGGTAGATGATGAGTGGGGGGAGAGTATGTGTGTAGGAGAGAGCTGGGAAGGGTTGGGAGGGAGAGAGAAAGAGAGACTATCAGGGGAGTGTTTGACCGAGGCAGAGAGCAGAGAGGTTGAGAGAGAGATTCTGTGAGATAGGGAGAGTGTGTGGGAGGTGGGAGTGAATGTCAGGAATATAAGGGAGAGAAACAGATCCATTAATCTGCCACAAAAATGCAATGCTGGAAATCTGAAACAAAAACAGAAATTGCTGGGAACACTCAGCAGGTCAGGTAGCATCTATGGAAAAAGGAATAGTGAGTCAACATTTTTGATTTACGACCCTTCGTCAGAACTATTCTGTTTTTGTTAAAATAATCTGTGTTTAGAGCCAGTCACAGTGTGTTACTTACTCTCCAATAATAATGAGCAATTACTGTATCTCCAATAACCCTCTATTCCCTTCTTTATCTATGCGTTGTTTTGTAGGTTGTTTTCAGCATCCTCTGCATAAAGAATTTCTTCCTAAGTTCCCTTTTAGATTTGCTTATGTCTATGTTATGTTTATGCTCCCTTAATTTGGATTCATAAACAAGTGTTGCATGAAAATTGCTTATTCATTGAAAGTTTGAATCAATTTGCGCCTGTTATCAACAAAAAAATCCACTTTCTCAGACAAAATTGAAAGACATTTGACTAATATGAAAGAAGTAATTCTCACCTTACATAGTTAATTGTTAATGGCATTTTTGCATGATTATTAAATTATGGTACATGAAAATTTTGCTTTGGAACTCCATCTCACAATCCCTTCACCTTGTTTCCTCCCTTACGTCTTTCAAGACCGGTCTCAAGACCCTCCTCTTTGACCATGCCTTGAGTCCTACCTCTCTGCCCTCTGTCATCCCAACCCTGCCCCTAACCCCGCTCCCCACGTTGATTGTGTCCTAGTATGACCCGCCCTATTATCGGGTAGAAAATATATTCGCCTTGCTCACTCCCTTGCCTCTTTCAAGGCCTGACTCAAGACCCTCCTTTTCGACCGTGCCTTCAGCTGCCATCCTATCTCTCTGCCCGCCTTCATCCCAATCTTGTGACCCCTATGCTCAGGTCCTGACTCCAGGGTGATCAGCACCTTGTAACGTCCTCCCGAAGTGAAAGGTGCTCTACAAATGTAATTCTGTTGTTGTTGTTGTAGAAATTACACAGTCTCTACGCTTTACAGTAAATCTTGTGACAAGCTTTGAGGTCCCCTTGAAATGAATGGAGCTACGTCAAATGCAACAATTATAATTATTCATCAAGTAATGAGTAACATGAAATATTACAGTGTTTACAGCATGATAAAATGAAGTCGGATTGGATTACTCTTCAATTGCATTCAAATCGTATTACTGAGATAGTTTATTACCACTATACTTTCAGTCTTCAATCTTTTAATTTCAATACCATTCATGGGGTGATATTAATTTTGAAGAAACAATAATAATTGTACTCAATAATTTTTTTTGCTATCGGATGCAATTTTAATGTAATACAAAATCCTATATGGTACAGATCTGCATGCCAGTTATTAAAATAATGTTATACACCCCTGAAGATTTTCATCGAACTTTTACTACAATATAATGAAGCGTAAAACCCAGAGTTCTGCTGTCCATACAGCTTAAACCTTTTCAAAGATCCCTCACACAGGCTTCCACAGAGATCCATTGAAAATGATTTACCAAAAGTAACATTTTCTTTTGAATAAAAGTGTTGTACAAAGCACTTCAGCAATTAGTGTTCTTTACAAGAAAGTAAGAATGGATTGCATTTAAACTGGTTATTCCCCATCTAACATGCATATTCAGTCCACAGATACTTAATCAGACAGAACTGATTGGGGTAACAGAATCCATCCAATCTTAAACAACTGTTGCTCCTTCACCCTTGCATGAAGCAAATGTTCTTTTTGCGACCCAAATGAGAAACTAAACAACATAATTAAAATATTCTGTATGCACACACTAAGGGAACCCCAATTATTTTGCTACTTTGGCACCCATTTATGTTGCAATTTTATTAACCTTTATGAAAGTTCGTTTATTTTGGAGTCAGCCGTGTGTCGGACGCATGTGGAAAGTAAAGCCTGGGCTTTTACACACCCTTCAGGGATCCTGAAGAAGATTGTGTTCTGTCACGTTCATCATGTTAAAGTGCAAACCTGGTTCAGATGGTAGCACTATTACCCCAGCATCAGGAAATTCAAGCCCATGTTGGGACTTAAACTCATATCGTCTAAACTGCCACTCCAATGCAGTGCTGGGAATGCGTTTGCTGTTCAGGTAGATGTTATCCTATGGCACTATTCCAAAGAGAAGGGAGTTTCTCCTGGTGTTCTGGTCAACAATATCCCAAATCAAATTTGACATGCTTTCATGACTGTTTATAGGAAATTGGTGTGCAATTTGACTGCCACATTCAACTACAAAAACACCAAGTCCTACAAAATACACATTCATAACATGTTACAGTATATTATGTGAAGTGCTTTGAGTCAACCTCCTGACATAAAAAGTGCTATACCAAATGCAAGTATTATTATTGATAATAACGTTTGTTATGATGGTGAGATGTTTGCATAGGTGTTTGCACAATTGAAATGGAAATCTCGAGATGGCTCTGGAGATCAGGGAATTGAACGACCAGCATTTCGCAATTGTGTGACACTTTGTCACTGCTGTATTTGTCAGGCAGAGATCATATAAAACAAAATGCAATGGCGGTTTGTATATGCACAAACATCTTGATGTAATCATGATATTGCATGATGAGACAAAGTCATCCATACAAGCACAAAATGCTGGGTCAACCCACTCCATTTCTGTAACTTTTCATTTTCAATTAAGCTCTGTGGAGAAAACAGGTATCTGCAGATCTGAAGGCCAAAAAATTGCCAAATTCCATACCAGTATGCCTCAAGGCAGTCTGTGAGACATCATCAGTTATATGCTGTTCTAACTATGGTAAATTTGTTTCACATTATTCACACTTCCTCTTCTCTTCTGTATTAATCATAATACCTTGTTTTAACTAAACTTATTATGTAACAACAACAATTTGCACTTATATAGCACCTCCACACAGGGTAGTGTCTCAGAACGTGTAACAGTGGCGAGATCTGATTCCGAGCCCGAGGTGTTGGGGGAGGGGGAGAGGTGACCATAAGTACGATCAAAAGATTTCCAGGCGGGGCTTGAAAAAGGTGAGACAGGGTCAAGTCGGAGGAATTGAGGGAATGTTCCAGAGATGGTCAGTTAAATGGTAAGGTGTTTGAAAGTGTCACCAAAGCCTTCCAATTCACAAAACAATTTTAATATTAGCAATTGACGTTTGTTTTCATTGACCAATTAATTAAAGCCTCTATTTTAGATATGATCTGAATCAATGACTGTCCACAGCTCCTTGGGACATCTTCTTGACGTGAAAGGCGCTATACAAATGTAATTTTGTTGTTGTTTTTGATCAAATAATTATCAGCATGAATTCATTACCTTACTAACCTTAGAACAATAGGTGCCTTCAATAGCAAGACTTGACAATTGATCAAGAGCATTCCTGTTCCAGCAATGTATAATTTGTTAGCCATTCATATAATGCTCTACCTATTAACCTACACTTAACCATCACTTAGTGTGCTGAGCAAACATCAACAACAAAATTACATTTTTGAAGCACCTTTCATGGCAAGAGGACATCCCAAGTCAAATGTAATAGTTAGACGCAAATCCTGTCTATTATGTGTATTAAAACAATTGTTTTTAATCCTCAGATCATTTATGTCGCCGTTTTACAATCTGCATCTTCTGTTTGCCATTATTCCCCCGCCATACATATTTTCAGCCATAGATATTTTCCATGCTCACCACAACTGCCATATATAGTACTGTGGTTTCTTCCCTTGGGTTACCAATAAATTTGCTAATCATCATCAAAACACACTGTAAGGAAAGAGTTAATCTGGAACGTAAGATGCAGGAATTGATGCAGAAAAATACCCTGGCCTTGTCTTTTTTAATCAGGGATGTGCTTTCTGAAGAAGAGAGAACATGGAAAGAGAATATTTTAGTTGGTATCTATCACTTGGACACCTGGCAGTCTGAACACTGCTGGTAAATGCACCCCACGGCATCGAGTCAATTAACTTAAGCACAAAGGGTGTATGCGTTCTTTGATTGGTCTGATTAGCTTATCACAATAACCAAATAGGTATAAACAATAGAGACATCCATCGAGATCAATGCGATGCAGATCAGACAACTCCTTACTGCTTGCTGCATTCTCAGGGATAGGTAATTGATCAATACTCAATTCTCTGCTAAACCTGGTTGCTCCCATTATCGCATCTTTCAGAAGTGGGTCTTTGCTTTTTTTTAAAACATCCAAATTTTGCTCACATAATGAACAACATGAATGTGAACAACATAATAGAATTCGATCTGTTAAGATTTATAGCAAGGTTAATTTGTGAAACGACAAACATAACTTATTTTAAGGACAAGAGTGGAAGGATGAACATCAAAATATTATGCAGACTATGCAGTTGTGCCGAATGCATCAGAATAAAGGAGTCCAGTCTATTAACTTAAAATATACTAACTCAAAATTAAATAACTTTTAGCTCATTAAACAGATTGTGCACCAAAATAAATGAGCAAATAAAATCTATTCCGTTTCACAAACCTCCTCACGTTTCTCTACAATGTAACTGTACAATATGTACCATTTATTTATAATGTGAATTATTGCTTTTCAACCTCTTGATCTGGTCTTGCTACTATCAAATGTGTTGCACTTTACAGAAAATGTGCTGAGGGTTGAACAGCATGTCTCCTCCCTGATAAAATACTCTGCAAAGTAGTGTTCATTTAATATATTTATTGTTGTTGTCCAATTAAACTTCACGTGAAGATAGTTGCATAACATATTCAACATATTTAAAATAATTTCACAACCATTATTTTGATAGTTTCTGAAAGAATGCTTGATTTTATTTTAGATTTCAAAATATTGTTGTATTGCTTTGGAAATTATATACAGTAAAAGTTTGGTTATCCGGCATCCAATCAACCAGAACGCTGAACCAACCGGTATCTCCCAATACGATTCATCATTCCAGCAACCAGATCTCAGAGCAGAGCCACTTGCGTGCATATAAGCACTTATTAAACTTTTCAAACACTGGAATTTTTATTTTGCCAATCATTTTACCGAGTGTTCTGGAATGCTTTATTGATAAGTATCCATACAATATTCTGTTATTATTTAGTCTATTATTAATACGGTATATTTTAAAATAAGTTAATTTTTTGTGTAGGATTTTCAGCAACTTGCTGCTCAAATATCTGGCATATTTGATTAGCCGACATCGGTCAGGTCCCAAGGGTGCCGGATAACAAAGCTTTTACTGTACTGTCAAATTAATTGGTTTGGGGTTTGTCAGCTGGGTATCCGACACACACAGAAACCCATCACCAAGCTTAAAAATACCCAAACCAAATAGAATACACACACTCTCCTCAGAAGGATGCACCTGCTTACTTAATTCCAGAGAGTTTTAGGCACGGGTTGGTAAGTTCCAAGACTCGGGAACCTCAAGAGTGTGTATTAGTGTAGTGATGCAGATTAACCAGCTAAAACTGCTTAGGCTTCCATTGAAAGCACTGACTGGCAAGCTTTCAACTGCATGTCCAACTAGGACCAACCTTCCAATAAGGGCTTTGGTTCAACCAAGTCACAGGATCTCAGTTGGAAGTATCCCTGTCGTCAGTGACTGCTCTGCCCTTCCAAATCCTGCCATTTAGCCAGGTGGTCAGTCTGTCATATGTAGTGCCCTGGAGTACTGCAGGCCTATCTGGCTCAGGAATTGGACTACCTTAGCTGCCACGGAGGGTTCACTCAATTCAGGCATTCTATTGTCAATGCAACCTGCTTACCACTCCATGCACCTTAGGAGGTTTGTTACTTGTTGGTTTTTTGACATTTTGAAATAATCGCATTTCTGATCCTAATGTGAACTGTAAAGGCATAATACAAATATTTTACAAAACACTTGAATAGATGAATAGTCTATTAATATAATAGTTCTGTATTGTTATTTAATCCACAAAACGTAATGTAGATTCACTCAATTATTTAATGCAAACTTTACAAGTCAACTTCTTTCAAATCTGCAAGTCACTCTTCCCAGAATCCTTATACTTGTACATCCATAATCAATCATCACTTATATAATGAAAGCAAATATGCAACAAGTTCTTGCATTTTAATGTAGCACCTTATCAGGTTGTTGATACGACTCAAAGCGCTTCACAGAATATACTGTAAAGTGGATTGACTGTGAATTTTGTATTCTCTATTTGCTATATCTAAACAGGGTTTTAATTATAATGGGAAACACTTAAAAGGCAGAGAGCACTCTAATTTTCTGCTTCTTTACACAATGCACTTATCTGTTCAGGAGAGTTTGACCACCAGTTTGAAAAATCTGTAAATGGGGATTGAATTTAGAGAGCAGGGTAAGCCCGGGCTGTAAAGCCATGTTCCTGTAAGCATCAATCAGTTTAGAAATCAATATTAATTAAATGTTAACAATGGTTTGTTAAAAAGTCCAGAACTGAATTGGGGAGCATATCCATCATCAGCAAGCTTGAAAACGATGAGCAACGAAGCTGGAAATTTTAACCACTTCAATGAAAAATTATTAACTGGAAATGGAGACTGAGGTACAGTAGAAGCCCGTTTATCTGGCACCCTCGAGACCTGGCCAGTGCCGGTTAAAGCGCCTGCTGGATATTCGGTAGAAAACCCAACACAAAAAAATTTAGAATTTTTTTAAAAAAAATTAAAACATAGCATATTAATAATAGACTAAATAATCATTTATACAATAATATAACATAAATAATAATTATAATCATTTTATACACAGATTTTATACACAGCGACCAGGCAGTTCAGAGAGATCTTTAAACTAGTGCAAAAGTTACACATCCGAATGACACTTCTCATTGGGGGCAGGAGAGGAAAGCAAACGTGTTATTGAGAAAGCAGCTGCCGCTGTCACTGTTCAATTAACTTTCCTTCCAAATGATCCAAGGATCGGCATTGAAAGCAAACATTTCATTTCGCTTTTAAAGTTGGATTTGTTGTTAACATCAGACTGAGGTAAGGGGAGGCGCTGAGTGTGTTTCTGATATACACTGCAGCTTCCCAAGCTTAAAGGTATTTGTAAAGTAAACCAGACTTGAGAGGTGTTGCAGGGGTTTGTGTTTTTTTTAATTAATTTATTAAATTTATTTTAGGCTGTGGTATGCATTGATCTGCAAGCTTTGCTTGCGTGTGTATGTTTTGCTGCTTTGTGGCTAAATTAATGAACTCACCCTCGCTCTCTCCCAAACCCGGAGAGTGTACCTCTGTACACCCTGTAGAATGCTGTACCGGCAGCATTCTGAGCTAGCACCACCATCAGGCACCTATAGCAGCATTCCAAAATACGGACGCAACACAAAACACCAAAAAAATGCATTTTTCGGGATAAATTCCGGTTTATCGAGTGTGGACCTTTTTTTTGCAGTGCCGGTTATACAGAAGTTATGGTTGATCGGGTCACGGATAAACGGGCTTCTATTGTACTTGCATTGTGCAAATGAACACACGTAGAATATTCTATTCCAAACCTTTCATTGTCATGCATATTAAACATGTTCACAGTTTACATAACAGTAGATGTATTGACACATTAAAACTGAATGATTTCAAGTGCATCCTACTCAGATGACAACGAAGTCTAATTCCTGTCCAGATAATACTTAATCCACCCGCAAATATAGCTTCCAAATGACAACTTTATAAAATAAGGTTAGAACTATGTCATGATTTTATTCAAGTAGTACCCAGAACATATGTTAAGTAGTTGTGCATGATCTCAAGATGTTTTGCTGATTTTTAAACTGTGAAACAGGTGTACGATATGTCAGTGGTAAAACATGTGTTTTTAATACATCAGGCCCTAACGGTCAATCTTTGGTAGCTGCAATGACTACCACAATAGATATACTGTATCATTTTAAATAGGTGGGTATTCAAGAATAACAAGATCAAATGGGCCAAAGAGCCTCCTTCATCGAAAGATCTCTGGTGAATTTATCTTCTGAATAGTGACAAGGGGATTAATCTCACATTTTTCTTCCACTGAGCTAATAGGGTCCGGCAATATATTGATATATCGCTAAAACCCAATATAATTTTCATATCGATACGCCGATATAGGCATTTCAAAAATATCGATATATCGAAAAGTCGATAGAGGTAAAAAAATCGGAATGCGCGCACACTGAACTACAAGACCCAGAATGCTCATGTCTATACACAATGCATAGACCGAGGTGCAAAGCCGCCATATTGTATTCATAGTACTCGAATACAATATCCAGGTATGCAAGGGGTGGTGGGGGGAGAGAGACGGCTGGGGGGGGGGGGGGGAGGGGGAGAGAGACGGCTGGGGGCGGAGGGGGGGAGAGACAGCTCAGCTGGGGGGGGAGGGAGGGGGGGAGAGAGACGGCTGGGGGGGGGGTGGGGTGGGAGAGAGGGGAGGCGGCGGCGGAGGGGGTGTGGGGGGAGAGACGGGGTGGATGTGATAATATAGATAGATAGAGATGGGGGGGATGTGAGAGAGGAGAGAGACACAGAGAGAAAAACACAGAGATGGAGAGAGTGAGTGTGAGAGACACAAAGAGAGAAAGATATTT
This sequence comes from Hydrolagus colliei, assembly GCA_035084275.1. Lineage (NCBI taxonomy): Eukaryota > Metazoa > Chordata > Chondrichthyes > Chimaeriformes > Chimaeridae > Hydrolagus > Hydrolagus colliei. The sequence continues at coordinate 54,094,284 of CM068744.1, forward strand.
ACCTCCTAAGGAGATAGGCCCCGAATGTGCGCATGCACCCCGAATGGGCGCGCACCCCGAATGCACGCGCACCCTGAATGAGCGCGCATGCGCAGTACGAAAAACCCGAAAATATCGATATTCCAGTATATCTCAATATGAGCCCGTCGATATGTCTAAATCGGAAAATTTCCATATCGACGGACCCTAGTAGCTAAACATGAGGTGTAAAGTGCATCTCCGAAACAAACCTCAGGTACAACAAACCAACGGGCACTGAGAAATAAAGGGGATTACATCAGAAAGGATATTAGACAAACAGATGCACCATGTAATCTATAAGAGGTACTGTCTGCACACAAAGAGTTCATAAAGAGAAACAAAGGGGTAATCTTGAGGATGCAAACAGACTCTGTATGTCAGACTCTCAGTTGACACTGACAGGAAAATCAGTTAAATCAAATGTTTTCAATGTTCAGAGATTCCAACACCACAAAGTACAAATTACGTAGATATTTTTTAGTAAATTCAACAGTGGTTCCTAAAGAAACACATTTAATGATCACTGGTTTGAATCTTGCCGATTAGCTGGTCCTCCAGCCAGTAGTTAGAAGACAGTTATTTTGACATTTGAAAGGATACAAAGGATTAAACTAGGTAGTTGTTAGCATTAAATATCATGCCAGACTTTTCCAATTTAATGTCCAGTAGTGTGAGATATCTAATGGTAATGGTATGAATAAAGAGAAAAGCTATTAATGTTTAGGACTCTGGCATCCACAAATTGTATGTCAGGTTTTGAAATGCTTCTCGATTTAATTTTTAACAATATTCTTCATAATTTGAACTAGAGGTTGAACTAAACTTGGTTCAAGACTCAGCATATTCTCAGAACCCAAACAATGGGAAGCAACAATAAACCAGACAAATAGGACACTGGACTAGGTTGCAAAAGCAGTTGTGTTACGATTTCCAGAAGGACCGCACAAGATATACAGTAGTCGAGTTAGGTTGCACCTTTGGAACTCCACCCCACAATCCCTTCATCTTGCTCCTTCCCTTGCCTCCTTCAAGGCGGTCTCAAGACCGACCTCCTTAACCGTGCCTTCAGTCACCCGCCTACCTCTCTGCCCTCCCTCATGCCAATCCTGCCTCTCCCCTCTGCTCGGATCTGACCACTGACTGTTCAGCGCCTTGGATCATCCTCCCGACGTGAAAGGCGCTTCATAAATGTAATTTGGTTGTTGTTCTGGATATTCTGATATAAGCATACATCTGTCGTCCTTAAAGCTAAGCAGAGCCAATGAGAATTATGCCATATTAGAGGCAATGGCTATGGGGAAGAACTAATTAAGACAGCACTTTTCAGTCTGGAAAAGAGACATCTTTGAGGGATCCTTAGAGAAATTTACAAAACTTGGGATAAAAAAAAAACCCAGAACAATATACCAAAGCAATAAAATAAGTCAGCAATGGTTCAGGACTGTTGTATCCAGACACTCTGAAGTATGTGTCAGACACTCTGAAGTATTTATTTACATGAAGCATGTGAAGCAGCTTCATATTTTTACAAAATCCTTAAAAAGATTTACAAAACTGTGGCATAATATCATCAGCAACACATGCTCATTTATGTTCCACAAAGGCTTTGAAAAAGTGTTCGAATCACCCAAGCACAAAAAAGTGCATTGCAAAGCAACTTGCTGGTCTGCAGGAAAATCCTTTTACATCAAGGTGATTCATAAGATTGTCCTCAATCCAAGATCTCCTTGGAGCTGAAGTCTTGCGTGAAGCCAAGACTTTCCTGAGGGTTCCCTAGAAAAACAGCATTTATACCTAAGCTGTACTTTTTTCTGGTGGTTATGCCATGTGAGCACTTTTTCAACCCCTATAGCCATAAAATGAAGGAATTAACAATATGTCTTATCAAATTAATTCAAGTGATGTAGCAATTTTAGTTGAAAGTACATTTCTAATCATTATTTTATTAATTCAGTGCCTTGGGGCGTTCTTCCGATCTGAAAGTCCCTATACAAATGTAATTTTGTTGTAATACATAATCTACAATCTAAAAAGCAGAAGTGTGCAGATAAATAGAATCCCATTAAAACTCTTCAAAGTAATTTTTTTTAAATACCCTCATCCTGCTTAAATTTGATATATATAAAATTCTTAGAAAAGTATAAAGAAAGCCACAAATTCAGCAATACAGATAAATAACTTTATATATAAGATGCAACAATCACCTAGAACAGTATTCTCCAATACTATTCAGTATGAACTGGAATTTCAAGAGGAACAATATACTTTTAAAAGACCACAATAAGAGAAAAAAATGGGATTAGATGTATTAATAAAAGGCAAAATACTGCAGATGCTGGAAATCTGAAATTAAAAAAAACAAATCACTGGATACACCTGAAACTGGACTGTAACGTTAACTCATATTCCTCTCTGCATAGATTAGTTAACACTGGTGGAAGATCTGATACTGCTGTAAAATAAATCAAATAGCCTTGCTATATTTTCTATAATTCTGACTACGTTTAAGAGACAAAAGTCTGTCACTGACATGTTATGTTTCTACTGCTCCAAAGGCATGACATATTTCTAATTAAATAAAAGACAAGGTTATGTATCATAACATTTGTTTAATGCTTTCCTGTCAACCCTTGAGTTACATTAACAACAACAACAAAATTACACTTGTATAGCACCTTTCATGTCAGGAGGACGTCCCAATGTGCTGGACAGTCATTGCTTCAGACCATTAAAAGGGAAATCAACAGGAAAAAGCAGCAAATTCTGATCTAATGCGGCCTGTGGCCATTAAACTTGCTGATGTTCACATCAGCATAATCGATGTGCTGAAACCAGTTGAAGATTGAAATATCCAGATTATTTTCTAGAAGTACCAATCTTATAAGTCCCCACACTACTGTTGACTCCTAGAATTAATTTATTGCAAGACTTCCAAAGTTGACAAGCGTTATGAGGAGTTGCCAGAGGAAACTATCCTATCCACTAATTTCCACCCCTCAGGCCCCTGAAACTCTCATTCATGCATTCATCACATCCAGTCTCGAGTATGCCAACTCCTTGCTTGTCGGCCTTCCCAACTCCTCCCTCCATAGATCATCCAGAATTCTTCAGCCCATGTTCTCTCCGCACCAAGCTCCGTGACCTCATCTCCCCAATTCTCGCCGACTCCATTGGCTCCCCATCACCCAGAAGATTCAATTCAAGATCCTGGACCTCATCTTTAAAGCCCTCCTTAGCCTTGCCTCACCCTAACCCCACGACCTCCTAACCCACTAACAACCTGTCTGCTCCCTCCACTCAGCGGGCTCCAGCCTACTCCATTTCCCCCAACTCACCCTCCCTATCATCAGCGGGCGAGCCTTCAGCCATTCTGCCCCCAACCACTGGAATTCCATCCCGCAATCCTTCCGCCTCACCCCCTCCTTAGCTTCCTTCAAGTCCTGCATCAAGACCCTCCTCTTTGACAGTACAATCGGTCATCACCACTCCCATCCTTTCCCTCCCCTACCCAGTTCACAACCCCAGCTCAGGTCTGAAACAGCGCCTGTCCAGCGCCTTGAGAAATAGAGCCATAGCCAAGTACATACCTACTTATTACTTTAGTGCACAGCACTTATGACGATATCCGTTTTGCAAACGTATCTGATTTGCTTACCCCCACTCCACCACCTGCTGCCTCCACTCAGCCGGCTCTAGCCTCCCCTTGTACCTCGTCCACTCCACTCCACCATCAGTGGCCAAACCTTCAGTCACTGCGCCCTGAAACTCTCCCTTCAATCTCTCTGCCTTGCCCCCTCCCTCCCACTTTCAAATTCCACTTAAAGACCTTCCTTTTTGATCGTGCTTACGGTCATCTCTCACCTTCCTCTCCCCCTGACCCAGGATCAGATTCCATCACTGTCAGGCACCCCGGGACACTTCCCCATGTGAAGAATGCTATATAAATGTAAGTTGTTTTTGGAAAGAAACTTTCTGTGTCACTTGGTTTAGGCAACTCCAAGAGACTATCCCACATGAAAGCCACCCTGTTTTAACAATATTGTGTGACCATAAAATTTGAATCTCGCCCTATTACAGGTGTGCAAAGAAAAACGACTGCTGATTTTGCTTCTTTTGATCATCAGGTCATTTCTGATGGAACTTGTGGAGCAAACCAGCCATCTTCATGTGCATTTGCCAGCCACAATAGCTCTCACAAACAGACATGTTGGAGACTGGCAGCGTTCTACACGCATGCAGAGGAAGGCAACAAGTCTAGAGGAAGTCAAACGTATACGTCACTTCCGGAATCGTGAGTCCACAAGAGACACGCGCTATAAGAATGTTGTGCTTCAGTGAGGCACCTTATAAAGGGAGTGCCAGAGATCACAATGGAGCACTGTAGAAAATAAAGTTCCTTAGAATTAGACCATAATCAAAATGCAAAGCTTCCCATTTAGAAACAAAAACACGATTCTTTAGCTTTTTATCATGTTAATTACTTGCCTACTGTGCAATATAAATTGAATATGTGATTCATTGCTCGTGAGCTATGAGGTCAACCCACTGAAGGGATATAAATTGCATTGTATAGGTCTATAGCATTTATCCTTTATACGTTCACTAAAAAAACATTTTTAATTGTCAATTTTACAGCTTAGTACATCAGTCATAAAAGGTGAAATATTGACAAGGCTTTCTGCCTAGTGTGAAATTAAATTGAATTTAAATAAAAAGAATGAATAGGTTCTACAGTGTCAGCTAAAGATAGTCTTTGTAATTAAGATCACACAATAGGGTGAGACAACAAATAAAACTGCTTCAGTCTTCCGATATATTCAAATTTACCTTTTCCAACAACAACTTGCATTTATATAGCACCATTCACATAGAATAGTGTCTCAAAACCTGCACAGTTGTAAATATATGGTGATACCAATATGTAATCTCCTTTTCTTTATTGTGTTAAACAGTACACATAGACATACTAATATAAAGTCATGTACTCATCATATAAGTCAACGAACAATAGTAACGGGAACAAAACACAAAATACTACAGATGCTGGGAATCTGAAACAAAAACAAACGTTGCTGGGGAAACTCAGTAGGTCAAACAGCATCCATGGAGAAAGGAAGAGGAGTCAACATTTCGGGTCTACAACCCTTCGACAGGACTCAATATAGTAACTCTTGATAATGTCAAGAGAAGCACCCAGCTGAATGCTGGGAGAAGGGCCATGCTTGGCTTGATTGGGTTTGTTAGCAGCTCGTCATGTACTGTCACATGCTGCTGACTGTGAATGAACAGATTGGTACAAGCTGGTTGAGATAAGGTATGGACAACACCTGCACACACCCAGGTGTATGGGGGAGCCATCTCAAGGTCTGGAAAAAAAAATTGAGTCGAGCACAGAAACATTAGGAAACACCATGAAGGTAGGAAAACAATAGGCAGACTGCCATGAATCAATTTTGTGGAAGACTGTGAGAAGAGGTTAGCCAATTAAAGGATGAGGTAAGGAAAGGTACAAGGTGATACGAAAGGATAGCAAAGTCAGTTGAAGTAGAGAGTAGGGCAAGGATCACCAACAACAACAATTTACATTTATAGAGCGCCTTTCACATCGGGAGGACGTCCCAAGGCGCTGAACAAGAGGCGTGTGACCCGAGCTGGGAGGGAAGTGTTTGGGAAGGGGTGAAACACGAAGGGGAGGTAAAAGAGTTCGGGGTGGAACAAAAGGCACGATCGAAGAGGAAAGTCTTCAAACCGGCCTTGAAAGAGGAAAGGGAAGAGGCGAAACGGAGGGATTGAGGGATGGCATTCCATAAGGTGGGAGCGGAGAAACTGAAGGTCCGGCCTCCGATGGTGGGGCGGTTCGGGCGGGGGGCTTGGAGCAAGCCAAGTCCTGTTGAACGGAGTGTCCGGGTGGGCGTGTAGGGGGAGAGTAGAACCAAGAATCAGGAGATACCAGGATGACCAATGAGCGAATTTGTTTCAGAGTAATAATAATAATAATAATCCTTGCATTTGATATAGCGCTTTCCACATCTTATCAACGTCCCAAAGTGCTTCACAGAATATATTGTAAAGTGAATTGACTGTATATATTTGTGGGCGAATCGCGGCAGCCAATTGCGCACAGCAGTGTCCCACACACAGTCGTGGATTGAAATGACCAATTTTATTATTGAGTAAGTGAGGCTGGTTGAGAAGTATAAAGATAGGAGGGAAAGAGTGACTCAACAACAACAACAAAATGACACTTATATAGCTCCTTTCACGTCAGGAGGTCGTCCCAAGGCACCGGACAGTCATTGTTTCAGACCTGAGCTGGGGACAGGAGGGATGGTGGAAGGGAAGGAGGGGAATTAGAGTTGCCGATGCAGGGATGTTGTATTTTTGTATGGAATTCAGGTATACCCCACTTAACGAAGGCCCGGTTAACGAAAGTTCACTATAACAAAGGTTTCTATTTGTACCACTTATCCGCTTAACAAAGGCTGCGTTCGCTATAACGAATGTTTATACACTTTAAATCTCGCGGGCTTCTCGTGCAGAGATTCTCTCCCGGGGGTAGCGTCTCTCCCGGTTGCCCCAGCAACACACGCCCAGTCTTTTGTGTGCCTCGGTTAAGCAGTGCAGTTCCTCCCATATGGGAGGAGCTTAAGCAGCAGGTTCCTTCGTGGCTTCAATAATAGTAAGTCGAGGACTGTCTGTATTTTATTGTTTATTGTTGTATTTACTAACATTTTAATATTTTATTGTTGTATTTAAAGTTGTGTCGCCTTCAATAGCAGTCATATCTACCTTAGGCCTTCACTAGTACAGGTTGAGCGTCCTGAATCCGGCAACCTCAGGCCCGTAGCTGAGCACAGGTTCGGGTATTTCTGGACTTCGGAACGCCAGAAGCGTGTCACAAGTCCGGAAATGCCTGGTCCCAGGTTGCGATATTTCAGTGCAGTGACTGTGAAGACCTGGCCTGGAGCAGGTAGGATTAGCGTTTTTATTCTTGCAATTTTTGTCACATTCTGGATTCCCGAACTCCGGATTTTGACCAATCAACCCGTACACCAAAAATGTCAGCGCTAGGAACCGCTAGGAACTAAATTGATTTTAGCGGGGAGGCTTGGGTCGGGGCGGCGTTTTGGCTGCAGCCAAATACAGTAATACAGTTAAACTCTCGCTTAACAAAATTTTCACTTAACGAAGGGTTTTAATGTCTCTAACCCCTTTGTTAAGTGGGGTCTACCTGTATTTCATTGGAAAAACTAAAATTTAAACATAAAAATTTAGAAACAAATACTTCAGGTTTATGCTACGGTAAATGTAATCATGTAATCAACACAAAAACATTGATCTTCTAGGAGCTAATGCATTGCATTTTACTCCAAAAGAAAAATGAACTGGAGAAAAGTATAGCAATCACAAACCAACTCAGCTGATTCAATGGTGAATATCAGGCCTCATAGAATGAGTGAAAGTAAGGGTTGGGCTAGACTGTAATCAATTCCATACTTGAAAAAAACAAAATACAGTAGTTTGTATTTCGATGCAATATTGCTTCTCTAAATTAGGAAAGAATTCATCATCATTATATTAAGTGGAGGTAGGTTAGTCTCCCCTCCCCACTCATTGTATGTCAGAGTTGCCACTCTTTCAGATATCATTATTGTCTGCCGAGCTGAATGCAGACAAAATTAAATAGTGGCCAGAAGACAGGACAGGGGGCTACGAGCAGAGTAAGGTCATTCTGCCTGGATGGGCTCTCAAATTAGATTTTTTATACAGCGGCAGACCAATGCTGACAGTAGCATTGCAGTTGTACAGGGAGTGAGTCAAAGCAGGCTAGCTGGAACTCACGGTGTGAGTAGGAGGCAGCCAGCCATAATACTGATGGGAGGGCAGAAGGCCCTTAGGAGGTGTTCATGCTGCAGATGCTGCATATATCAAGCAGAATAGGCCTGAGAAAGAGGATTTATAACACTGTATCTCAGGTGAGTGGTTTGGTTCATGTAATAACCGTTTATCTGTCTGCCATTTGCTGTGGTAAGAAGTAGGGTCAAGAACTCAGTGCATTTGTGCAGTGGTCTTTACAAAATGCTGAGTACATTCCAAATAGTAGATCAGGATTCTGTTAACTGCATAATGGTACACGATGAGCTACAATTTTATTTTGAGATAGGTCAGATGGTTCACAGATATTACAATATTGGAAGCAAAGCCAGTGACATTATTATAATAATGAACTGAAGTGAGAAAAGATAGAAACAAATGAAGAGATATTGACTGGGAAATTATTTCTCTCATAACTAAACATAATGAAATGAACAATACATTTCTGCCAATAATCCCATCCTGTGAAAGCCAAATCCTTTTTCAAAGGAACAGAGCAAATAGCGGAGAGCAACTAACTTTGGGAAACTTGATTACAAGTCATTTTCAGTCATTTAATGAACAGCAACGGAAGAGTTGGAAGATTTTTCAGCAATGTTGAAAATCACAACATTTTTCAATGTTGCAAGCCAAAGATGACCACTGCATAGATTTTCCTAATCATGGAAAAACATGATATTTTCATTGCCAAAATGACATCAATGCTGTGAATCACTTTGAGATATCTTCCCTTCATGATATTATTAATGTAAAATTGTTGTTGCAGAATTATAGAAGATTTTTAAATTCCATCTGAACTTTGGAAGCTGGTACTTTTTAACAACTGTGGAAAACTAGCTGCCAAATTACAACTGAATTTTTAAAAATTCCATAATTCTACATGATTAAATGTTAAGATAAAAATGTTTTACACAAAACCAGTCGCGTTTTTTAATCTATTCAGGTCACATTTTGATGTTACTATGTGATAAATTAGAGAGTTACAGATATATAGGGAAATTAAAATGTTCCTTCTCCCTGGCCAACAAATACTTAATATGAATGAATTTTTTGTATCCTGTCTCAAAATTGTTGCACATCAGAATAGCAGTTTACAATCCAATGTAGTTCAAATTAATTTAATCACTCTTCACTGACTTATTGTGTACACACCCTATTAGCGATTATCTTTGCTGTTAATAACTGTTAATGAAACTCATATTAGTCTTATCTGCTGTCATTCTTCTGGATTATTCATGTATTCATTTATGCATATCTCCCTCTGCTCCAGCCTGGGAAATCTTTGTTGGGCTTACAGTGGCACTCGGTGTTGCCTACCCAGCAGCAGCCAAACTGACTGCCCCATTCCCCACTATAATAATAATAATCGTTGCATTTGTTATAGCACTTTTCACGTCTTCTAGATGTCTCAAAGCGCTTCACAGAATATACTGTAAAGTGAATGGACTGTATATTTATGTATGAAATGTGGCAGCCAATTGCACACAGCAATGTCCCACAAACAGTCGTCGATTGAAATAACCAGATCTGGCTGGACTACGTAAAAACTCACCGCTCCACTCTCGCCGCCAGTAAATCATCCTTCTATTCCAAGATAATCTTGGAGGCCAACACAACCACATGCTTCTCTTCTCCACAGCCAACCAGCTCCTCCATCCACCTTCTCATGCCTTACCCATCCTTCCTCCAATTCCAACTACAACAACAACTTTGATTTATATAGCGCCCTCCATTCCGGATGGCGTCTCAGAGCACTTCAAACTACAAGGATTTCCTCAAGACCCAATTTGAGGGCATTGTTTCTGCTGCCTCCGCCCTTCAACCACCACCCTCCTCCCCATTTCTCCCACACAGTCTGGCCCATAGCGATCCATCCCTCCACATCTTTGAACCTGCCTCCCCCTCCTCTCTTACAATTACTATAACCTACACGAATCCCACCACTTGCTCCATCAACCCATCACAACCCTGCAGGACATCAAAACCCTCATATATGCATTCATTGCATCTAGGATTAACTATGCCAACTGCTTGCTTGTTGGCCTTCCCAATTCTTCCCTCAACAAAATTGCATTTCTAAAGTGCCTTTCATGACGGGAGGACATCCCAAAGGCGCTGAACAATCCAGGATTAGGAGCCGAATGGGGGTGGGGGTGGGAGATCACCAAGAACGCTGTAGTTTGTTTCCTCTCCCTCACCGTGCTCTGTGACCCCATCACCCTCGCCCGGCTCTACCAGCTCCCCATCACTCAGAGGATTGAGTTCAAAATTATTGTCCTCCCCTTCAAGGCCCTCTATGTCCTTGCCCTCCCCACCACTCCGATTTGTTAACCCCCTATGAACCAGTCCGTTCTGTCCATTCAGCAGGCTCCAGCCTGCTCCGTGTTCCCCGCCCGGCCCACCCCACCACCAGGCCTTCAGCTTCTCTGCTCCACTCTTTGGAACTCCATCCCAAATTATTTCACCTCGCTCCCTCCCTCCCTCGTCTCCTTCAAGGCACACCTCAAGACGTTTCTCGTCGACCATGCCGTCAGCCACTCTCCTACCCTCCCTCCCCCATGACTGTTCAGCGCCTGAGGACGTTTTCCCAACATGAAAGGCACTTTACAAATGCAATTTTGTATTGTACATCAGTATATCAATCTATGAAATATTTCAACAATAGCATACAACTAGCTAATGCAACTACTCAGTAAAAAGACTGCAACCACAATGAATCCAAGATTCAAGTACAAGGGGGTATTAAGAGACATCTCAAGTGAGGAAGACTGGAAATGGTGAGCCACACAGTTAAAAGGGAGTTATAAATGCCCCCCTTGAAATTAATTTGATAAAATCTAGTATTTGGATCTGCTTAGATAAAGAACATCAGAACTAATTACCATTCCAGCGCCTTGGGACGTCCTCCTAACGTAAAAGGCGCTATACAAGTGTAATTTTGTTGTTCATTGAAACTGTTCATAATAGCTTTTGGGTTTTTCATTCATTGAAAAAGTATTCAAAATAGGAACAATTATGTAATCCAAACAAAATACAAGATTTCTCTTAAACCAGAATGAATTTTGAAGCTTACCCCACTGCTGAGGTATATAACTTTACTTCACAATATGAATTTCATATTTCAACAAGCTTGGTGAAAAATATCTTTCATAAGAATCATAAAGCAGACAGTGTTAGTGATATATTGTATAACATTCAATGAAATAAAACTCAGTATCGTCAGGGCTTTGTGTAGTGCCAAATATGGCAATATCAGAGAGTTAATGAAAAGCAGCTATTCCAATCAATATTTTCCTCCCTATAACAACTGGTCTTAAAAGGCAATCTCGGAGAGCCCAAGAAACCCAAAAAGATTTTTACAAGAAACCATGTTGTGTATGGACAAGACAGCATAAGCAACAATTATCCCTAACGGAATGGGTAAATAGCTACATGTATTTTCCAATGATTGAATTTATTATATCAGCTGGACATTGTGTTGAAAATGTTGAAGAGAAGCTTTTGAAAATATCTTCAAAATACCAAATGAATATTGCACAAAAAGAAACATTTTCAGGTAGCAGGAAAAAAATAGAACATTCAGGCCAATGGACATAGCCTTGGTCTTTCCTCTTTGGTGCTGTTGTTGATCTTACCATTACAATATATGCAAATTCTGGCAACAGTGAAGAATTATAGGCTAACAATTAAATGGTTGTGAAAAATATATCTACATATTCAGAAAGGATGAAATTCCTTGTGGCTTTGCGGGTAGTGACACCAACTGTGGATGATTATAAAGGAGAAATCCCATTTAACATAATCGTTCGCCACTTTTAATGACAAAGACCTACACCCTCAGGTCCTGAAGCCACGTACTGATTGATATTTCCAGTAATCAGAATAGAAGTAGTGAGATCTTTCTGTTTTCTTCATAGACCATTAAATATAGGAGTAATACCAGAAAACATTAAAAGTGTTCAATTTTCATTTTTTTTAATCGAAAGATGATCGTGACAATTGTGAACCTGTCAAATTTGCATTAATAGTTGGAAAATAATTGAGTCAATGACAAATGATGCAATTCAACAGTCTAACATGAATAACAAATCATTCCAAGTTAGACTTATGGAGGCAGATCATGCGTAGCAAGTTTATTATAAATCTCTGAGGATACAAGACTTTGTGAATGTTAGATATCCAGAATTTTAGAAGACATTTGACAGGATACAACACAAGAAAGTGTGGCAAAAGGAATAACACTTGGGATATGGAAGACAGCAGTAAATTAGGTCATTAGTTAAATAATAGAAAATGTGTAGCTATCAATATAGATCATTCTAATTGGACAGTGGAAACTTGGAAAACACCACTGGGACTAGTCCTGGGACTTTTGCCATTCACAACCTTCAGAAACGATTTAGAGACGAGCATTAATAAGCAAAATGTCTCAGTTTGCAGATATCAGCAATTAACTTGATCCACCTTAAGAAGAAACCATATGATGTAGCAATATATAAGATAATAGAGTGCTGCATTGCATTATCAAATTAACTGAGTTTAAATCTCCAGAAGCAATGTTCAAGCTGTATTTTGTATTGTCATTATTGATTCATATCCACTGAGAATCGTATTTGAAAATATTTATCTGATTATTTGTAATCATTACCAGAGGAAAAAAAAGGTTAATCCCATCTGTCCAAGGTTGAATGAGATTACAGCTCTATTCTGCCACCTAATTTTCCAAATGCACAGGTGGTTCTTCAACAGATCTCAACAAACCTTCATTGAAAACCTATCACAGTTTGCACACATGTATAGTGTCTAAACAAACATTCATTAAGTGCAGTACTAGAGAGACGCTTAAATAATAGGGCAAAGTCACATAATGATTTCATTATAAATATCCAATCTCAAACAAAATTAAAATGTTATATACAGTATCCATCTTTTTGATGCTCCAAGGACCCTGATTTCTTATGGGTTTTAATGTATTGTGCTTTTAAGTACAGTCACATTAAACCTCAACATAAATATCCTACAATGACAATGCCAGATTTAAAATTCTGAATAATTTATTTACCTGTCGAAGTGTTCGAGCCACCAAGCTTTCAAGAACTGGCCCTCTGTCTTCGTGTAGCAGATGGACCTCATCAAGAATCAATAGCCTGACTATCTGCGTTAAGGCCACATCACCAACACTTTTGCGTGTTACCACGTCCCACTTCTCAGGTGTTGTCACAAGAATCTGAAACAGAGAATACACATTCAACATTATTGTAAATATACAGTCAATTCACTTTACAGTATATTCTGTGAAGTGCTTTGAGATGTCGATAAGATTGAAAAGCGCTATATCAAAATGCGAGGATTATTATTATTACTCAATGAATAATTTCTACAGCAATGTGTCATCCCTGCCAATGGAAAATTATTGAAAAAAAACTGGAAGCAAGTCAACTCTCTGTGGCAGTCTCACCTGTCTGGTTCCTGGCAGATATGCACCATGCAATATTACAAGGCAATGCTGATGACAAACCCTCCAGCCTGCTTTGTTGGCAAGACTTAGGAGGAGCAGACCAGTCACTGGAGACAGGGATTGTTCCCATTCACTTTCTACTTACTTTTATTAAAAATTAGATTTTATATTAATAATAATCCCTGCATTTGATATTGTGCTTCATCACGTCTTCGAGGTGTCTCGAAGACTTCACAGAATATACAGTAAAGTGAACTGACTGTAAATTATGTGGGCGAAACGCGGCAGCTAATTGCATACAGCAATGTCCAACAATGCGTCATGAAATAAGTGATCGATTTCTTATTTTTTTAACAGGAATTATTGCCCCCAGAAAAACGATCTGCCAATCAACTGTCAACCAATTTCCTATTTACTTCCAGATAAACAGAGCCGTGTGGTATCAGGAAACTTGGCCCACATTTCACCCTGCCTGAAATTCGAACTCAAATCTCTCATTTGTGAAGTGAGCGCTCTAGTCACTGAGCTGCAGGTCTCCACAAGCTGGGGATGGGGAATAAAGAAATAGAGAGGAAGGAGATTAGATTACGAAGACAAAGTTGAATGACAAAAATAAATCTTTATGAAAGAAGGTCAAAATCCACTTGACAAAAGATACTAACCTCTGCAACAATGGACAATTTGATTTTGGAAGAGTTTTTAAAATTAAAAAGGAGTAATCTGATTTTACTATCATAATGTACATTGCATTTCCTTGACTGCTCAACAAGTTTAATGGGAAAATGGAATTGAATCATAATCATAATTAGATGTCAACTTTCCAGCATTCCAAAAGCAAGATCTACATTACACGATACCTTTGTGTAAAAAAAAGGTGGTACGGAAATGGGATTTCTCAGTGAAAACAAAATACAGAATTTGTGGTTTATCATTAGCTGAAGCAATTTTGCTTCAGTCTCTAGTCTTGAAAACATTGAATATGAACTTTACCTCTTTCTAAAATGTTCAATTAATCCTTCTTGACAAAGTTAGTTCTGCAAATTTTGTTTTCTCATCAACTACGAGAATTATTAGATGCTAAATTTCAACAATCTCTCCCTATTTTCTTCTAAATCCCAATATACAGGCTCAATAACTTCTCAGTACATTCATTATATTGTTAGAAGACTTTAATAGTTTAATGTAATCACTGCCATCCCATCTGTAACTTTAACGCTGCTACCATATTTGGTCTCTTATTCTTCTAGATTTAAGTTACCAACAAGTTGCTGCAATCCATCTCAATCATCTGGTAAAGTACACAAAATACAAAGCGAATGACAAAATCTGTGATAAACTGCTCCAAAGAACAACTCTCCAAATGTGTTCTGCATTGCCACGTAACATAAACAAGCAGTGTTTAACTATCTAAGGGTTTTATTTTGCAAACTGTGAAAAACTGAGAAACTTCATCCAGTGCTAGAGAAGCATCACAAAAAAACCTTAGGCTGACTAAAGAAAAGTGATCATTAAGGTACAAGTGTTAGAAATCTCATTAAACTAATACTGTAGAAAGCCTATTTTCTAAATGTCTGGTGGATATACATATCAATAAATTTAGCCCTACGCCATGCAGACCAGCTAATGCTGATTTGGTTTGAATCCTGAGTTGTACTTAATTAGTTAAGACTAACCTAGACAATATTTAGGATATTATAATTGGTATTTGAAGTTGTTTCAGAAAGCTCTAGGGTACAAAAGCGTGCCAGCTGATGTCCTGGTCACTGATGTAATCCTGCATCAACAGCTCATTGAGTACTTTGCATATAATAACATTATGTATATTATTCAATATTCAATTTCATAACATAAAACAGCATAATATTCACAAGTAAATGTTGAAACTAATGTATGTTTTTCACATAATTTGCAAACATCAGGTTTAAGTAGCACACGCTTAAATCCAGTGTGGAGCTGATTTTTTTTAGCAGGAAATGAATTTGCAATGTGAATTCAGGTGGAGTGAAGGCATGCTTCTTAAAATAATTCTTACATTTGGTATAATGCTACTCACATCAGGAGGACATTGCAAAGCATTTCACAGGATATATTGTATTAGTGAGGTAGCTGATAAAAATTTGAGATCCTCACACGCATCTAAAAATCACATCATGCCCAGGCATCTCCCTACCTCTGCAAGCTGCGCACACCCCACACTTCCACTGATTCCTTTTACTGGGCCAATTATGGGCTTCTGTGCATTCCTCATCGCAACACTCCACCATTGGTGGCCATGCTTTCAGCCACCACATCCTGAAACTTCGGAACTTCCTAACAAGATCCTTCTACCTTACCCTTTCTTTGCCCATCTTCAGATCCATTGAAGGCTCCCTACCTCAGTGTCAAACTACATTCATACAAAATGGTCTAAGACGCCACTTCACATGAAAGGTATTTGTGTGATATGTGGGTTTCTATTCCATTCAAAATGAACTAATTACAAGTCCAATAACAGTCAAAGAACGTTCAAGGATTTACAATCAAATTACGGAAAAATACCATTAGCAACAACAAAGGCAAACAAGGACAAAATAAATTGCATTTATATCACCAACACAGTTTTAATGGGAGTTCTACACAAAGATTGTTTACAGGTGCGCATCTTTAGTACCTAGAAAGAGGAATTTGGAGAGGGAAATATAAATGCAGGTTCCTTCATATAGATGATTCTCCACATGTGGTTAAAGCTATTTTAACTCTCTTTTTTTAAACCTGTTAGGGAAGTAATGTACCTGTATATGGATTGGCTGATCAATTCTGAATTAGTTCAACACATATTCTTATGAGCTAATGTCACCAATAGCAGTTCAGTTTGCAACATCTATTATTATCACACTTGCTTACAAGTGAAGAAACAATTGGTTGCATTCAATTTCAGCTAAGCAATTCTAAATGCCACAACCATGCTGAAATTGCCCAGAGATCAAGTTTGTCACTTATTGTGGCATTTATCAAACATCAAGATCCTATCAACATTTCTCTTTCATTGTTAGTGTTTATATAAGAGCTATTTCAGTTATCTAGTGAAGACAAAGAAAAAATGAGCTCTCCTCCTGCCACTCTCACTGGGGAAACAAATATATGGATCCCACACTGGATTCAGACTAATCTCATTAATCAACTGAGCATGCTTGGTTGGCTCTGCGTATCTCAGGAATATGCTTCCACCTAAGCACAATTAAGGAGGACAGTAAATGAGATGCCCATGAGGCAATGGAGTATTTAGGATAAGTTCAGTAGAAATTTGAAAATCTACTTGGGATCTGGTTGCTGCACGACTTATTGTTTTTATTGCCAAGTAAACATTTCCTACCCAACAATACCTAACAGAAGATGTAACTCGCATCTCAGTGTAGAATGTTTCACTTCCCACAATAATCTGAACTGTGTAATGTAATGCTCAGTGCTCTGAGACACCACCGGGCTTGGAGGGTGCTGTCTAAGTGCAAGTTGTTGTTGTTGATTGGCAAAATGGACATGTAGTTATTGTTTTTGAACCAGACAATTAATTCTACTGGCTACTTATGCTTAAAGTCATCAAGTTTGCTGCCATATGCGGTGGATACGGCAGCTAAAAACATACCAACCAACCCAAACATTCTGTCCACTCAGCAGACACTGGCCTGAATCATGGCCCTCCCCGCCCAATTCCACCATCAGTGGTCAGGCCTTCAACCTTTCTGCCACCACCCTCTGGAAGTCCAGACGCTCCTTACGTCCTTCAAGGTCTGTCTCAAGATCTTCGTCTTTGACTGTGTCTTCAGTCATCTTCCCACCTCCAAACCCCTTCCCACACTCACTGCGGAAATAACTATAAGGATTCCCCCCACTTGAATCCAACCCCCAGTTTTGGTGCAACCCTTGACTGTCCAGGACTTTGGGACATCCTCCTAAAATGAAAGGCACTATATAAATGCAATTTGATGTTGATATTAATTTGAGGTTCACGTAGCCACTTTTGTTGCACAAATGTAATTCGGATATTACACCATTACCATTAGACAGGACTCTTTCATGACAGTCTTCCAAACAAATCAAATTTTCAGAACCGACTGCTAATCAAAAGTACAGGATAAATTTTAAAACAATTTGTGAATAGATGGGCAGTATTGGTGTAAGATGGAGACTAAATAGCACAGTACGATAATAGCTGATTTTCAGATCAAATCATAGCCAGTTTCAGTACCAGAGAACAATAAATATTAAGGAAGATATTACTGTACTCTGACTAAGATCAGAGTACTGATCTGACTAAGATCAACTAATCTGCACTTTCTTAAATATTTTTTCAAACATTTTCACTGAAAGGTATATTAAAACTTTGAATACTTTGCCATAACTAGCTAACGAAGCGGAGGCCATAAAAAATTTCAAAGCAAATTTAAGTAGAAACAATATAAAAGAGCACGTGGAAGGGACAGGGAATTGGGAATACATTAGTTAGCTCCAGTCAAAGAGCTATTACAAGCAGTGGTCTGTGATGTCAATTCTATCATTTATACTTGTTTAGAACATGAATAAATCACCTTTGATTTTTTTTCTGTTTGCTTTAATACATATGGAAAGCACACTGTAATTAAAGTTTGTGCAGTCAAAATCGGATTAAAATAGAATCGGTATTGAAATTGCAGTCTTGCTGCAGTCAGGCGATACCTCATTAACCTCTTTCTCATGGTCTCCTTCAACTTAATTTTGAATTTATTTTTGCCATCGTGGAGTTGAATTGAGCATCCAGTGCAGAGAGCTAAATGGTGCAGCACTGTAATCCTTCAGTTCACTAACTGATAGTATGCACTGAATACTCAACTCTGAAAATGGACGTTTTATTAAAATAATCAAACTTCACCAACAAGAGAGGTTAATGAGGTCTCATCCGGCTACCCTAAGATCTTCACCGTCACTGCCGATTCCCTACCAATTCTATTCTAATCTGATTTGCGCTCCATAAACCTTAATTTCTGTGGCCTTCCACAATTTATCACAAATTACTGGGAAAAGCATTCAGATCAAAATCAGAATTATAAATAGGATTGTGGCAGTTTGGATCAAATTTGAATAAACTTGAATAAATAAGCATCAATAATATTGTAGATTATTAAGAGTTACACAGCTTTGGTAAAGGCACATTGGGAAAGCAGGGTCTAAAACAGATTGGATGTCCTGAGCGGGGGTCTGCAAAACTAGTTTTCTTAAAAACAATTTGAAATTTTCTGATTTTAATTTAGTAGTTAAAAATAATGCAGCAGGTACTTTAAAAAAAATGTATGTACAGGTACAGTTTTCTAAAGTTGAAAGCTGGCAGGCATTTTGTAATCTTTTTATAGCACATTTAGTTCATCATTATCGAAGAAAGTTCCAATGCAAGAGCAATAATCAGGCGTTGGACCACTTTTTGTGACACTACCAATTGTCCCTAAGAGCTGGCGTTAACTGTTCAAAGCTATGGGATCAATTTTGGAAAAGTCAGTCCTCAATTTTATTGTCATCAAGATGAATTATATATTTTTAAACTAAGCATACAAAGCATAAAGAGCTAAACATAAAGCGCTCCACATAGCTCATGTGGAGCATAGACCAGATGGGCCGAATGGCCTGTTTTTGTGCTGTATATTTTGTGTAATTCTAAGTGGAAACAGAAGTACTGGAACTCCTTGTTTGGAGGAACTCCTCCTCGTCCCGCTATCGTTATTTTGATTATATGTCATTTATAAAATAATCACAAAATGCAGTAATTTTACGACAACTGTCGTAAAGTTTAGAAAAAATATGAGCAAATAACCACGTGTTAGCGATCAGCTGTGTGAGGACGCGATGTGGGGAATGCAGCTCAGCAGCCAACAGGATAATAACAAGTGCCTTCAACTGCTACAAGCAGTTGTACCAGAAGAAAAAAAACAGTTCAGCAAACATTGGAGAGATTTTTTTAAATGGTCATCCACCCCTTCATCTGAATGACTCTGCCCCACCACTCACCGTTGCCCACCACTGCATCAACCATTTCCAATAAGTTTTCTCGTTGTTGTATTATTATTTAATTGATATATTGGTACTTATCAAACATTTATTTCAATTCTCAATGGTAGTAGTGCTGTTTTTGTTCTTTATTTAATATTTGTGCAAAAATATTTAGACAGAAATGTACTGAGGGAACCTAACCCCTATTTATATCATTGTGGCTATGGTAATTTGGTTTCATTATCAGTCGTTTCAGTTAAAATCACATTTTTTAAGAACACCCCCCCAACGTTAACTGAGGAGTAGTAGTACATGAATTATTTCAGCACTTATTCTGATGCCCCAGTAGTTGAAAGGAATACCCATTGCAAAAACATCCCATATAAACCTGGAGGTCGCACATTCAACCTCTGGTATGTGTTGAATTTGTTACTGCTGGCCTCAAAGTTTAGGGAGAAGAAATGAACTATGAGTCTCATCTTAGTAACTACTGATCTCTGCTTGCAGTGCATGTATGCAGAAGTAGGATGGGAACAAGATTGACTGAATCACCGCATTCATAGTAGAATTACCTACCAATAATTACTAGCACAGATATGACGTGTCCACTTGGATAATAAAAATAATAACAATCCTTGTACAGTATTTGATATAGTGCTTTTCACATCTTCTAGACATCGTAAAGCACTTCAAAAAATATACTGTAAAGAAGGGAACGGCGATATATCGGTATATCGGTAAAACCCGATATGATTTTCATATCGATATGCCGATATAGACATTTTAAAAATATCGATATATCGAAAAACGGTATATCGAGGTAAAAAATCGGGATGCGAGCACAATCAACTACAAGACCCAGAATGCTCATCTCTATACACAATGCACAAACCGAGGTGCAAAGCCGCCATCTTGTATTCATAGTCCTCGAATACAATATACAGGTATGCAAGGGGTGGGGGGAGAGAGACGGCTGTGGGTGGGGGGGGTGAGGGGGAGAGAGACGGCTGGGGGGGGGGGTGAGGGGGAGAGAGACGGCTGGGGGGATGGGGAGATAGACGGCTGGGGGGAGGGAGAGGGGGAGAGAGACGGCTGGGGGGGGGAGGAGAGGGGAAGAGACGCCTGGGGGGGGGAGGAGAAGGGGAGAGAGACGGCTGGGGAGAGGGGGAGAGAGACGGCTGGGGGGGGAGGAGAGGGGGAGAGACGGCTGTGGGGGAGAGGGGGGAGAGAGATGGCTGGTGGGGAGAGGGGGAGAGAGATGGCTGTGGGGGAGAGGGGAAGAGAGATGGCTGGGGGGGAGAGGGGGAGAGAGACGGCTGGGGGGGGGGGGGAGAGTGGGAGAGAGACGGCTGGGGGGGGGGGGGGAGGAGAGGGGGAGAGAGACGGCTGGGGGGAGGGGGAGAGAGACGGCGGGGGGGGGGGGGGAGGAGGGGGGGGGAGGAGGGGGGGGGGGATGTGAGAGAGGGAGAGAGACATAGAGAGACACAGACAGAAAAACACAGAGATGGAGAGAGTGAGAGACACAGAGAGAGAAAGATATTTACCTCCTGAGAAGATAGGCCCCGAATGCGCGCGCACCCAGAATGCGCGCGCACTCCGATGCGCGTGCGCATGCGCATGCGCAGTACGAAAAAACTGAAAATATCGATATTTCGGTATATCTCGATATGAGCCAACCGATATATCCATATCCGGAAAATTCCCATATCGCCGTTCCCTACTGTAAAGTGAACTGACTATATTTGTGGGCAAAACGCGGCAGCCAATTGTGCACAGCATTGTCCCACAAACAGTTGTGGATTGAAGTGACTAATTTATTGATTTCTTTATTTTGGGGATTATTACCAGGCTTGTGGAGTATGTAAGCTTGCCCAAGATTTTGCCCTGGCAGAAATCGAACCCAGATCTCTCATTTGTACATCGAGTGTTCTAACCTCTGAGGTATAGATCTCCACAATGAGGAGTCGTTGGATGAAGTCCTGGAGAAAACTGACAAAATATTACTACTAGACATCATGTGAATTTGGGACATCCACTCAACGCGAAAGCCACCATACAAACGTAATTTGTTATTGTTGAATTCCAAGTTGCTCCCATTAAGTAAAACTTCTCCAAGCACTTCCTACAATGAATAACATGATTTGAATCAGAAATGTTAATTTTTTTTTTACAAATTGCCCCATTAAATCATACGTTAGGCTCACATTTAGTAATGGATTAGTAAGATATCAAGGCATCTTTCTCAGACTTGATTCACTCAATTCCACTCTACTGCCTCACATTTCACTGTTTGAAGTGAACAAACCCAACTGGGAGCTCCCCTTTAAAATATTATAATTAAATGAGTTGGTAATTACAGTATCATATGACACGGAAACAGGCCATTCAGCTCAACTAGTCTGTGCCGTGAAACTTAATAATAATAATCCTTGCATTTGATATAGCACTTTTTACGTCTTCTAGACATCTCAAAGCACTTCACAGAGTATACTGTAAATTGAATTGACTGTATATTTATGGGAAAAAATGAAACATTCCATAAAAACCTTTTTAATAGTCATCTAAATAAATACTGGTGGCTATGACTCAAGGACACTTTATAAATCACACGGTCTGTTTCAAACTAAGTTTCATTTTGCATGATCATCAGCATTAACTTCTACATGAGTTTATTATTCATCTCCAATCACAAATTACTGAGGCCTGAATACAGAATGAGCCAACATTCAGATTAATAATGCAGCTATTCCAATTAGTTTGGGATTAACCTTACAGAGTAATACCACAAATATTTTTGTCCAAACAGCACATTATACTTCCAGAATTTTTGTCTCAAATCTCTCAAAACATTTTAACCAATACAAGCTTTTGAAGAACCTATCACAGAAAGACACTGGTACTGAGCACTTAATTTAGGCCACAAGAAACATGGGTAAAGTACTCAGGAGCAGACCTCCTAAACTTATCTTATATTAAGTACAATTATTCAAATCTCTTGTTCACCTCAGAACCCTTACACTCACAGAACCAGTGTGCAATCTAGGAGTCTGGTTTAACCCCCAGCTGTCCTTCCTCACCCACATCTTGTCCCTGTCCAATACTGCCTTCTCCCACGTCTGCCACATTGCCCGCCTCCGCCACATTGACCATCTGTATTACATTACCGTACCTTACCACAAGTGCAGCTCCACTTGGCTGCCACCGACCTCCTACTTGTCCCTTGCACCCTTCACCGCACCATTGGAGATCGTGCTTTCAGCCACTATGCCCCAAAGCTGGAACACTCTCCCTCAATCCCTCTGCCTTGCCCCCTCTTTCCCTTTTTCAATGTCCACCTGAAAACCTTCCTCTTTGACCGTGCTTACAGCCACCCCCGCCGGCTCCACCACTGTTTAGCACTCTGAGACTGGAGGGCGCGATACAAGTGCACGTTGTTGTTTTGTCATTTATATCAACAATATTGCATCATATCAAATGAATAAAATCATTTTGTGAAGGGGTAGGATAAGCTACGTATTAATTTGCGACCCCTAAAGCTATTCAGCATAATAAATCATTTGTGTGATTCTATAATATGCTTTAAGAATAATTTCTCATTAAATCTGATGAGAACCTTTCACGTCATCCCGACATGAAAGGAGCTCTATAAATGTAATTTTGTTGTTGTATGAGATAGTAATGCAAGAAATAATACCAAAGTTTTAGTTACATTTTTAACATGACCAATAAATAGAATTTTGCAAATCAGAAGTCTCCTATGAGCCTTTAAGCATTTGATTGATCACGTCATGACACATATAGAATGTACACCAGTATATAGGTACAATAACATGCGTTTATATAGCATTATAAAGCACCACTTACATTTTTGTTAAGTTTCAAAAGCACTTCACTGAAGTGCAGTGGAAACGGAGCAATGAATGAGAGGAATTTAATATGTGACTGAAGTCTTCAGAAGATATTTGAAAGCAGGGAGAGGAACAAGGCAAATATAGTTCAGAAGGGCATTGCAGAGGACTAGATGCTGGCTAAATGCTTATCCCATGACAGTGGAATGAGATTTGAGGATCAATAATAAACTCAAATCAGAATGGTGAAGACTGCAAGAAAGTTTTTTTTAAGTCGACTGCAAAGCACCAAAACAGACAATTCAGCCTAAATAGTTCACATTTTGTATTTATACTCTACATAAACTCCACCCCTCCTCATCTCCTTCTCCCTTTCCTCATCCCTGATGCAAGCATCAAGTTAAATTGTATGTTTAAATATGTCCAATTCACTCACCTGAATTATCATTGTGAATAGAAATCATCTAGGCTTAGAATTAACGCACTTGAATCATTTTGGGAATAGATGAGCCTGAATGAATCATGTTGCTTTCACAGATGTTGTGATGGGAAAATCAACATGTTAACATTACTACAATTAACCAACTCAAGCAATGGACTACAATTCGAGCAAACATAAGAGCAGAGAATCAGCTGCCACTGAAACTGCCTCATTAGTATTGTAGGCAGCTCCACTGGTTGTGGGAAGCAGTAGTCCCAAGCCTCAAAACCTGGCATGTCTGTGCAAATACTAAACCACTAATAGATGCATCTTGCATTGCAGTAAAATTATTCCATTAGTCTTTAATTTCTCAAATGCAGATAATTTATTTACAGATGTACTGCACATATCAGATATTGTACATAATACCACACATTTTCCCAGCATCCTCAATCTGCTTTTCTCTGGTGAAAACGAGGTTAGTTCTACAACCTTGCCTCTTTGCTCATAACTTGGAAGATTAAGTCGCACAATCATTCTCAATTGGTTCCATCTCTCAGATGACAGTTCAATATCCAGCAACTTTAACTTCATTCTTGATAACCAGAGGTTTGGAGCTCATATGTGGTCCCTCACATAGGATTTAGGAGGAGCTTTACAATTACAAATATGGGATTTCCAATTGAATTGCTAACAGCAGACAGTTGAAACTTGAACTTCAGTGAAAAAGAAAAATTGAGCCACAACTCCCTCCATACTCTTTCGTGAAAATCATTACCCCCGACACCAGAAAAAAAGCAGTGCCTGCAATAAAGTTACTATTTTTCCAATTAACTGTATTCATACTGTAAAAACCATTAAATTATAAAAACATAATCCAACTCAAAATATTCACAGCATTAGTATTTATAACATTTGCAATGCTTCTAGAAGAGTCTGATTTAATTTAGTTATGTTTGTTTCCTAGTTTTACAGTATTAAATAAAAGTTGCTATTCAAAAAAGTACTTTTTCTATAACAAACCTCATGATAATAGTATGACAAATAATCTGCCTTTGCTATATTAGGACTATTTTACAAAGTCTGGTTACCTTATATTTGCTTATAGTTAACTGATCAATCCTAAATGTGAGAATTTAAATAAATGGTGTATTCTAGATTCTGTGGTGTGTCATCAGTGCTGATTAAACAATGTTTGAAGGTCCCAGACCATTCCACTAATATTGATGAAAATATTTGATGGTTGTTATTGGGTGTTATCTATACTGTACACTGCACTATTTGTAATCTGCTTTCAATCTGAACTATCCTGATAGTCAACTGTGACAGCATTTTTGTGTAAAACATGTATGAAAATACAACCCTCTTTAGTAAAATTACACAAACCAAAAGTGCCAATAATAACTAAAAAGAATGTCCTTACAGTTGATGATACAATTCCCCAGGTTGTTCAAATACCCAACCTGGTTTATATTCTTAAAAGTAGATTAGTTACAACAGTATTCATAGACATTTTTTTGTATTTGGGGTCTTGTGGGTTGGTATGATATTCAGGAGATTCTCTGTAGAAAATGAAATTTACATAGGCACTTATTGGTGCTAGTAATGTAATGCTAATGCTTTTTCAACCCTAACGTGGTCAAAGGCACACATCAGTCATCTATGCAAGGTTGTATGCATTCAATTTTAAAATGAACATTTTATTACATATCCAATATCTTTTAAAGAGGTCTACCAATGTCATTTATAAATTAAATTTAAAAGCAAATGTATTTGGACTGAATATATACAATTATAATATCCTTCTCATCATTTGTTTGAAACCCAAACACGAGAAAAAAAAGAGAGTGGATGAAATTTAACAACATGTACAAAGCATTTAATGCATTAACCAAACAACATGAGGGGAAGGGAAGAGTTAAGAAAACACGTTTCTCCATTGCAAAAACAACAATAATAATAATCCATGCATTTGATATAGTGCTTTTCACGTCTGCGGTAGACATCTCAAAGTGTTTCACAGAATATACTGTAAAGTGAGTTGAATGTATATATGTGGGTGAAATGCAGCAGCCATTTGCGCACAGCAGTGTTGTGGAAAAATAAACACATTTTTCTATGGCTGTTCTATATTACAACATGTAGTGCTGCAAACACAATTCATAGATTTTAGAAGCAGGTTTTCCTTGCGAACTGTTGTTCTTCTCGGTCATTAAAATGATAAAAGCCCCCATGGTAAGCACCTCATAATTGGTTTTAAATTGTGAACTGACAACTCTGCTAACTAACTTGAAGGCAAAAGTCATTGTATTTATTTGTATACAAAGTCCAGAGTACACAATGCAATCTTTTCCTAGTAAGCCATATAGGAGAAAACTAAAAAAAAAGCACTTGCAGTTTGTCATTGTATGTTCAGCTATCAGTGCTGGAAGATGCATTTTCATTTAGGCCAGAATTTTACCACTTTACTCATCTCAACACCACATCAGTTTGAAAACAATGTGTCACATTTGTTTAATGAATTGGAACTCATGCAAGACATTTCAATTTTCCTGTAATACAGAGCCATGCCTGAGTAAAAATGGGTTAAATGTCAATATTTTTGCTGTCAGGTTAAATCTTCCCAACCCACGTAAATTGTACTTTGGCAGTGACAGCTGAATTATTATTAAGCACTGCTCAAGATTTAGCATTCCTGTGGGGATGACAAATAACAGTGGCACCAAATAACAATCCCATCTCCAAAGGGCAAAGTTAGCCTTTGTGTCTACATCAGCTTGTAACTGAAACAAAAATCACCAGTTTGTAACTTTCAATAAAAATTCAAACTGGAACATGAAATCCTCGCAACAAAAAATTCAAGTGCACCAAATGCTGTTTTAATACGCTCTACAGAGAGGGAAGATCCAAGGTTTAATTCCTGATCTGTTGTTTACTTGACTGGAGTCAGGAACAACCCTGCCCACCCTGTTTGCTCTGAGAAAGTGGTGGTAGTTTAAGATACTATAGTTTTTTTGGCAACTGCCACAGCTATGCTGGGTAAGGAATCAATGCTTTTGTAATGTTTTTCTTACAACTGAGTAGATTGCAAGGCTATAAAAAGAATCCATCACAAATCAATTCCTGATTCATGTTGAATTATCTGACCAGAATAGCGGTTGTGACACATTACAACTCGTCTTATGTTTTTGGAGGCCTGAGATGGGGGAGAGTAGATCTCCCATAATTTCTCCCTTGTGATCCCTATCCAATGACCTCTGATACAAAGTGCAAGTACCATTTTCAAATGAGGACAGAATTGTGTCAGCTAAAAGTTCTGCTATCCCATAACTGTTAACGGAGAAACGGAAAGAGAGATACAGAGAGAGAGAGAGAGACACACAGGGGGAGACTGAGACAGAGAGAGACTGAGAAAGAGAGAGAAGGAGAGACAGACATGGAATTTCCAAAATTCGGATTTTCCAAAAACTTTTTTACCAAGAAAAATCGTACTGCCGTATTTACTTCAATTTAAATACGGCAAAAACGTATTGGTTGGCAGCTCTGCTACTTCTGCTGTACCCAGAAAAAACTTATTTCACTGATTCCAGTGTTTGCCACATTTGCTAGCATCCATGGGGGGACTGTCAAGGCAACCTGAATTGTACAAATTTATGCAGCTAAAATTCTAATTCTTACTCCTCAAATGCTCAAGTACAGTTTAAAAATAGTGCTGTTAAATCATGTCCCATGAGTATTAACAAATGGATTAAACTTTTTTTTTACAATGGCACTGCATTATTAAGTTTATTCAACTCTTGAGAAAGTCATTTATTGCTTGTGT
The DNA here is from genome assembly GCA_035084275.1 of Hydrolagus colliei. Classification (NCBI taxonomy): domain Eukaryota; kingdom Metazoa; phylum Chordata; class Chondrichthyes; order Chimaeriformes; family Chimaeridae; genus Hydrolagus; species Hydrolagus colliei. Next base: position 54,121,724 of record CM068744.1, read on the forward strand.
TCTAACATTTCCCATTGTACTTACTGTAACAACCCTGATTCAGTAGACTGCAGTTTAAGTAAAACAAACAAATGTATAATGTTCCCCTTAAAGATAGCACAGAGCTCCAGCACCAAATAGTCCTCTATTTTTAAATGTTTTTAAAGAGTTGGTGACATAACTGCCTACAATATTTTAAGTTAAGGGCTGTTCATTGAACCTCTCAGAAACATAAACCCCTCAGAAACTTAAACCTAGTACAGATATAACCAAATTTCTGCTGCAGGAAATAGAATCAGTTTTAATTCAAAAACAATCCTCTATAAGTAATTTATAAATGGAGTGTAGAATAAGCTTGGCTCAGTTGGTAGACTCTCACCTCCAAGTCAGAAGGTTTTGGGTTCAAGCCACACATTTGGACTTGGAGCTCACAGTTTAGCCTGACGCAGTTGTAGGTGTCATTCTTCAGATGAAATATTAAACAGAGTTCCATTCTGCCTGTTCAGGTAATTGTTAAGGATTCCATGTTACTAATTGAAAAGAGAAGGGAGTTTCTTCCGGTGTCATGGCCAACAATTCGCCTATTAGAAAATACGTCATTGCCATGCCAAATTAGCTGCTATATCCACCCAGAAATAATCACTACACTTTACAGAAAAACTTTGATATGTTTCAAATTTATAAGGTACCATCTCAAATCCAATGATTGTGATTTATTACAGAATCAAAAGTGATCCTCTTTAATGCTAAACAACAACAACACATTACATTTGTATGGCGCCTTTCACGTCGGGAAGTGGGTCGGTATGACAAGTATCTAGGTATGAGGGCTTTAGTTCTGTAGTTTTGCTATTGCAGAGGCATTGCAGAATAACGAAATGTGCTGGCTGATGTTTATCAGCCAGACTGTCAGTTTCAATTGACACCCATAGCATTATTAATCAGTACTGACAAGTACAGTCTCTTGGGCAGTGCAGCTAACTTGTTGGTTCAAGAGTCTCACTGTTGAACATTTTAATTCTTCCCACATTTAAAATAAAATGCCTCCTTGCACTTCACCTGGATTGTAATAAGCACAATACTCAAACCATAAATGAGCTTTTATTACTCATCATTAAGCAATTTAATGCATGAGACAGTGAATTACAGCAAGGTCAGGGATGAAAGCTTTCAATTACCAGAGGACAGTGGGGGAGGGGGAAGAAAACATCAGAAACCTCAACAGAAAATCTATCTTGCATAGTTAAGTTGAAATCCCTGTTAGAAAGACACGTTAAATCTCATCCCCCAATACATAGTTTCCAAAAAATGTTTCCCATAATACAGTAAAAGCCCATTTATCTGGCACCCAATCAACCATAATTTCCATATAACCGGCATAGCAAAAAAAAGTCCGCATTCGATTAACCAGAATTTTTTTTTGCATTTTTGGCCGAATATCCAGCACGTGCTTTAACTGGCATTGGCCAGGTCCCAAGGGTGCTAGATAAATGGGCTTTTACTGTATATACTGTACAGGAACCTAGCCATACTGTACAACTCACAGAATTTGCAATACTTTATCAACAAAACTAATTAAAAATAGAGAGAAAAACAGAAATCACTGGGAACACTCAGCAGGTCAGGCAGCAACTATGGAGAAAGGAAAGTGAGTCAACGTTTCGGGACCACGACCCTTCGTCAAAACTGACAAAGGATTCTGCCTCCTGACTGTTCTGACAAAGGGTCGTAGACCAAAAACTTTTCCTTTCTCCATAGATGTTGCCTGACCTGCTGAGTGTTCTCAGCGACTTCTGTTTTTGTTTCAGATTTCCAGCAACTGCAGTATTTTGCGAGTTTTTTTAAATAGGGAGGCTCTTCAGTGTCACTATGAGAATGTAATGTTAAAAAGGTAGCATTGGAAGTGTTTGGAAATGGAAAACAAAGTAAAAAATAATATAGCCCTGGACTACATAATTGTGGAGTCCTGTAGCTTGTGGTTAAAGCATGCGAGAGACTTATTCAATTCCCAGCAGGACAAGTTTCCTTACTTCACACACTTGATAATTATCCCGCAAGAAAACAACACTGCTGTGCGCAATTGGTTGCCGTATTTCGCCCACAAATATACAATCAAGTCACTTTACAGTACATTCTGTGAAGCGTTTTGAGACATCTAGAAACGTGCAAAATCAAATGCAAGAATTATTCTTATAAAGTAAAATCAAATAACTCAACACCCCAAAGAAAAAGGGCTCAGCAACAAGTTATCTGGAGTGGCGAGATAGGCACAAGTCCTACTGGGCCATAAGGAGATACCGTGATTGGTGCAGTGCTCAGTTGAGCATAGACGCATTGGATTAGGTGCATCGCAGAAGTCTCTGGTCTATCGGAGAGCTGAGCCGTGGCCTCCCATCCTATGCAATCATTATGACAGGGCAGGAGGCTAATATAAATATAAACAATATCAATATAAATAAAAATACACACTAAATCCACTTCACAATATATTCTGTGAAGCGCTTTCAGAGGTCTCAATGACGTGATAAAGCGCTATATAAAAAGGATTATTATTATTATATTTATTCAAATATTTTCAAAGCATAGTTCAAATGGGTCTAAATAAAGAAACATGTACTAACTAGTTGATTTGAATCTTAGTCTTTTGTGCTACAAATACATTTGCTTCACCATTTTTCAACATTTCTTTTTTGAAACTAGTTTAGCCATAAAAAAATGTATTCAGGGAACATTATGGTTTAATCTCAATCAAATGCCCCTTTGTTGAGTATTTAATGAAGTCTGACCCATCTTTTGATTAATGTAGTTCCAGTTTTAGATTTTAGTGCTTTTAAATAGATGCAGCATATAGATAATTCATCCATCTTTAAGTAAACCGTGTAATGGGATGAATGGATGACATTTGAAGTCTGTGTATAATGCGATGGTATATTTTGAATTACCGAGGCGACAAGCAAATGTTTACAGGTGGCAGACCAACATTTGGATTTGGAAAGAAAAAAGTACTTCAGACTGCCACTTCAGTGAGTACATGAGACATAACGGTAACACAATGAATTTACATGATTATTAAAATTAAGTAAAGGAAACAAAAATGCAATAATCTTAAAATATATGAAAATATGATTTATTTCTGTGAGACATGAACATTTTACCTGCTCTTTCATTACTCCGAGTAAGTTATCCATATGACAGACACTTAGCAAATAATACTGTTGCTACTGGAATTTAATTCTGTTGTGTGTAAAGCTGTAATTAACTTGCAGCTCGATTTCTAATTCAAGGTGAAACAAAATCTTGTAAAGAAACCTGTGAAAATATGGAGGCAGCTGAAAACGTGTTTGTACCAGTTTCTCCAAAGGCAGGGAGGCCCCTCACCACAGTATGCATCAGAAGTAATGCTATCCATAATATCTGCAACTGGTGGCTAGATGATTGAACCCGCTGGCTCACGCATATAAGCCAAGGATCCAGTTTTCCTTTTGTAGCCTGTAAATATCTCCTCAAAGGAAAGTTTTCTTGTCAGGAATAGTCATATGTTTTATTTTTCATTCTCTTGTGCTTTAAATCGGCTATGCATTATAAATAAGGTAGATTCAAAGCTCTTGGATGTTGTAAACACAGCCTTGAACAGTTAAAAGTTTCTCTGCTTGTTTCTTGCATCGACTGGAAGTTGTTATACTGTATCTGTGACTGTTTTAATTGTCTATCTGACAAACAGATTGGTGCATTTACTGAATTTAAATTAATTCATTGGCTTACACAAAAACTGACACTTCATATAGAATCTAATCTAAATCTGATTTTACTCGACATTACACTTTGCCAAAAGCCCTGGACTTAAATCAATGGTGTACCTAAACCATATTTTAAAGTGTTGAGCACAAGGGTACCTACCCACAGCAATGGCAGTCAAACCACACTTAGATCAGATACCCTTCTCACAGCACAGATCAGCTAACAATGGAATCAGAAATCCCGGCAGAGAGCTCCTTCGTTCAGAAACATCACAAAACTAACATTGTACTGTACCTGGAAATAGCTATGCTCAGTATGATTTTCACTGATAAGCATCAGTTCACTCTCAATCGATTCAGGAATGAAAATAACTACCCTGCAGTCACTGAAGAAAAATCAATTTCATATTGCAAACATATATGACTAAACTGTGAAATTCTGCATATTTCAATATTTTTCTGACCTCTAACCCACCCACAAGCCCCTAACCCTGTGCAAAAATTAAATCAGTACCAAAGCAAGCAACATTCCTACCGGATAATGTTTTAGGCAGTAAAAGAAAACATTATCCAGTTGGTACGTTACTCAAATAATTTACCATCACTATGGGAGGGTAGGAAAATCATAAGCAGAAAGTATCCTTGCTTATCAATTGAACATTAATACATTCTAGAAATCAATACAAAATATTGTATAACAAACTTCCTTTAGCAGATAACTTACTACAGTAGAAGCCCATTTATCCGTGACCTGATCAACCGTAACTTCTGTATAACCAACACCGCAATTAAAAGGTCCACATTTGATAAACAGGAATTTATCCAGATAAATGCATTTTTTTTGGTGTTTTGTGTTGCGTCAGTATTTTGGAATGCTACTACTAGGTGCCTGATGGAGGGCTAGCTCAGAATGCTGCCGTACAGCATTCTGCAGAGTGTACAGAGGTACACTCTCCGGGTTTGAGAGAGGAGGGAGAGCGAGGGTGAGTTCATTAATTTAGCCACAAAGCACACAAACAAAGCTTGCAGATCAATGCATACCACAGCCTTAGCTTTCATTTTAATAAATTTAATAAATTAATTAAAAAAACACAAACCCCTGCAACACCTCTCAAGTCTGGTTTATTTTACAAATACCTTTAAGCTTGGGAAGCTGCAGTGTATATCAGAAACACACTCAGCACCTCCCCTTACCCCAGTCTGATGTTAAAAACAAATCCAACTTTAAAAGTGAAATGAAACGTTTGCTTTCAATGCCGATCCTTGGATCATTTGGAAGGAAAGTTAACTAAACAGTGACAGCGGCGGCTGCTTTCTCAATAACATGTTTGCTTTCCTCTCTTCTGCCCCCAAAGAGACAGTGTCATTCAGACATGTAACTTTCGCACTAGTTTAAAGATCTCTCTGAACTACCTGGTTGCTATGTATAAAATGATTATAATAATTATTTATATAGTATATTATCGTATAAATGATTATTTAGTCTATTATTAATATGCTATGTTTAAAAAAATGTTATTTATAATTTTTTGTGTGTTTGGTTATCCGGCAGGCGCTTGGCAAATCCGGATGGCAAAAGAATTTCCTTCTTTTGCCATCAAAAAATCTAATGTTATAATATACAGTAGTTCTCTTCACATCTTAACATATACTAAAATCTCAAAGCACTTTTACTACAGAGATGTTGCCAGATGCTGAGTGTGACAGACGGGTGGGGGTGGGTATGTGCAGCAGCCCCAAGTTTGCATAGCAGAAGACGAGCAATAGAACAGAAGATCACTCCGGCACAGATATGATGGGCCAAATGGCCTCCTTCTGTGCTATCGGTGCTGTATAATTCTATGATACATTCACAGAGATGGGTATGTACAATGTACCTTTCACAATCAGTGAAGAAAAAGGTCAGTTCCTCCATTCACCTAAAGGACTGTAGAGTAAGATTTACTGAACTAAGGTTTATTGCAGAAGCTAGCTGGGGACTTTAAAGCAGACCGCTAAAACGTTCTTATTTTTCTAGCCATACTATTGATTTAAATTTAATAATAATAATCCTTGCATTTGATACAACGCTTTTCACTTCTTCTGGACGTCTCAAAGCGCTTCACAGAATATACTGTAAAGTGAATTGACTGAATATTTTTGTGGGCAAAACGTGACAGCCAGTTTCACACATCAGAGTCCCACAAACAGTTGTGGATTCAAATGAACAATTTACAGTAAAAGCCTGTTTATCTGTGACTCGATCAACCGTAACTTCTGTATAACTGGCACATAAAAAAAAAAGGTCCACATTCGATCAACCGGAATTTATCCGGAAAACTGGATTTTTTAAACATTGTTTGTATTTTTGGCTGAATATCCGGCACATGCTTTAACCAGCATTGGCCAGGTCCCGAGAGTGCTGGATAAAAGGCCTTTTATTGTATTATATAATTTTTGAGTGATTATTATCAGGCATGTGGAGTATACGAACTTGCCCAAGGTTTCGCTCCCCAGCCTGGAATTAAACCCTGGTCTCTCGTAAGGCGAGAGTGCTCTAGCCACTGAGCTACAGGACTCCACATTTGGAGGCAGAATGTGTAATACTTAGACCTGTAAGTCAGCACCACATAACTGTCAGTGCAACCAGCACAACACACTTTTCAGTGTGCAACAAATGAAATTGAAAGAGCCCATATCTCTCAAATATATGTCAGAGAAAGCCCTTAAATGGGATAAAGTAAAACTAGAATTAATAATTAGCAACAGAAAGAGTGGTCACATGTTCCACATGGTGAAGGGATTTTAGAACTGATGGCAGAAAGTATTTTTTTACACACAGAAATTTCTATTTTGTTCAAAGAACGGACAGAATACAGGTAAAATGTTAAAAATCACTGTTTGAAGCATAATTCAGTTGGGAGGGGGAGAATTGCAAGACCTTGTATGGCACAACACTGCAAAAATCCTAAGGTAAGCTAACAATGAAAAGTACAGTATAGTACAATTAAACTGTTTAAAAATTCACTACTTAGTTTGTGCACAAATATTCTGGCAATTTAAATCCATCACTACAACAAGAGGATGAAGGTAATTCTCTCATATATTTTATGTTGAGCTGTGCTGCTCACCAGTAAACTCACAGGGAGTTCCTGGTCCCTGCTAAGGGACCCACGTAAGAGCACAGCGTTTCGCTTGTTGAATATCAAATGAGCAGCTACTGACTATACTCCTGGGGAAAAAGCTAAGCAGGATCACCTTGGAGCTGAATAGATTAAAGGATCGCAGTTGCTCAATACTATAGCCCAAATGTAAGACATGCCCTGCAACCTGCTGGCATTGAACGTTCAATAAAACACAGCATAATATTTACCTAAATAAATTTGCCCTTACAACTTTTTGCTTTGGGCTGCCACGCTTCTGAGACACCGAAATCCATAATGGTAATTCTCATAACCTCTATCAAAGGATGTGGGAATCTGATTTAAACACAGCAGATTCCCATGAATTACTAAAACACCAGAAAAAAGTGGATCCGAGACAAACTTGCATATCAGAAATAAAACCAAATGCTTGAAGAATCACAAACGGCCAAAACAAATCTAAATACAACAACAACAACAACAATTTACATTTATATAGCGCCTTTCACGTCGGGAGGACGTCCCAAGGCGCTAAACAAGAGGCGTGTGACCCGAGCTGGGAGGGGAGTGTTTGGGAAGGGGTGAAACATGAAGGGGAGGTAAAAGAGTTCGGGGTGAAACAAAAGGCACGATCGAAGAGGAAAGTCTTCAAATCGGCCTTGAAAGAGGAAAGGGAAGAGGCGAAATGGAGGGATTGAGGGATGGCATTCCATAGGGTGGGAGCGGAGAAACTGAAGGCCCGGCCTCCGATGGTGTGGCGGTTCGGGCGGGGGGCTTGGAGCAGGCCAAGTCCTGTTGAACGGAGGGTCCGGGTGGGCGTGTAGGGGGAGAGTAGATCGGTTAGGTAGGATGGGGCAAGGCCGTGTAAGGCCTTGTAGGTGAGGACGAGGATCTTAAATTCGATCCTCTGGAGGATGGGGAGCCAGTGGAGACGGGCGAGGGTGGGGGTTATGTGATCACGGAGGCGGGTGCGGGATAGTACACAGGCTGCAGAGTTTTGGATGGCCTGCAACCTATGAATGGAGGAACTGGGGAGGCCGACTAGGAGAGAGTTTCCGTAGTCCAGCCGTGAGGTGATGTACGCGTGCACGAGTGTTTCCGCAGCGCGGGGGGTAAGATAATTGCGGAGCCTGGCAATGTTGCGCAGATGGAAATAGGCTGTGCCGGTCAAGGCGCGGATGTTGGGGAGGAAGGAAAGTTTTTGATCGAACATGATGCCGAGGTTCCTGATTGGCTTTGTGAGGTGGAGAGTGCAGCCTTGGATGTTGAGGCTGGCAGCGCCCGATGTGCGGAGGCGCTGGCTTGAGCCAATCAGGAGGGCCTCGGTCTTACTCACGTTCAATTGCAAAAAGTTGTCCCTCGTCCACGATTCGATGACGGATAGACATGCTGTCAGAACATCGATCGTCTGGGGGTTGAGGGATGAGGCAGAAAGGTACAACTGGGTGTCATCCGCATACATGTGGAAATTTACCCCATGTTTGCGGATGACGTCGCCCAGAGGGAGAGTGTAAAGGGTGAAAAGAAGGGGACCAAGGACAGAGCCTTGAGGGACGCCGTGGGAAACTGTGCGGGGGTTTGATGAAAAACCATTGGATACACAAAATACACTAAAAGCCCGTTTATCCGGTACCCTCGGGACCTGGCCAATGCCGGTTAAAGCGCATCCTGAATATTCAGCCGAAAACCCACCCAAAATTTTAAATAAATTTTTCCTGATAAATTCTGGTTAATCGAATGTGGACCTTTTTTTTGCGATGCCGATTATACGGAAGTTACGATTGATCGGGTGCCGGATAAACGGGCTTTAACTGTACACAGTTAATGATTTGGTATGATGACTCAAAGCCTGTCTTTTCCTTTCAGGTGCTAACTGTCCTGCTCTGTACCCACATCAGTTCAGAATTCATGGTCAGGAGTGTTTCAAAGTAATTCATAACAGGATTCCACAACAATCACTTCACAAGTGAGAGATCTGGGTTTGGTTCGTGGCATTGCAAAATCCACATATCTCTGTTTGTTTAGCATTAAGTAGGAATTTGGTTGTAACTTGATTGGCAGATCACTTTTCCTTCAAAGAAAATAATAATAAATTGATCACTTCAATCCACGAGGTGTATGGACACTGTTGTGTGCAATTGACTGCCGCGTTTCACGCACAAACTATACACTTTATATATATAATATATACTTTACTGTATATTCTGTGAAGCGCTTTGAGATATCTCAAAGATGTGATAAGGAGCTATATCAAATGCAAGGATTATTATCATTATTTACTGTAATATTTAGTGACTATATTTGCAACTGAATGTTTATCCCTTATCGCAAACTGACCAGGCCATCTGTACTCCCAAAAAACAACCAATCTAATAAGACCTTTCTATAAAGCTGCAGTATCACAAAGAAACCTAACGTTTCTGCATAGAAGCTGGCCATTTGGCTCATTGTTTCTGTGCTTCACCAAACTATTTTTCTATATCACACATTCTTTTCTGCTGGTCACATTTCAAGGTTGATAAAATTTTTGCTTCTATCTCATAAAGCTTACAAAGGTAGATAATATAGTACGATACTACGATACATCTGTGTACAAGGGTTCGTCATCAGAACAACAATAATGAAGATTTACAAATGTGTATTTCATTGGGAATGCATTAAGTGATGCTGACAAATTCACTCAGTTTCTACCATGGTTTTCCTAATTTCCGCTGTTTAAAATAAGTTATATTTTTTCCATGTGCTCCTCAAATTTATTTTGAAGAACGTGGACAAGGCCTGAACGCAACTCAAAATTGCAAACAGATTATATATTGCTTCTAACTCTCCACAACTCCAATCCTGATGAATACCTGAAAATGCAAGGATTATTACCTGAATAGTAATAATATTAAAGGAAATATGTTGTGAGGTTCAGACAAAGAACCTATAGTGTGATAGAATTTGCCAAGGGCAAATTGTACCTTTAAATGATCGTCACATCTTTGTACAGTACAACATTAGGGAGTAAAGATTCTGCAAAAATGCCATCAAGCAAGATACCTCAAGGCTAACATCAAAGGATAGGAGCTGAAATCAAATCTATTTTCTAGGCATGAAAGCAGCCTTTGCGGGAAAATCCAAACAAAAATCTGCCTTCCAGCTACATAGGATTCTAGTCTAAGGTTGCATTAAAATTACATACAGTATTAACTGAACATTTGAATTTAAAAAAGCTTTTTTTAAAAAAATAAATCATGTTGAAAATAAATTAACCTTTTGCAGTAAATTTAATATATGATAGATAATGTGTCAGCGAAGTTTAAAATTAAGGACCTCAGCTTCCCAATCAATTTGTAAAATCAGTTTAACAATTGTGTTCTAGATCACAAAAGAATCACTTCCACACTCTCTCGTTATATGGAGGAATATGGGGGCAATGTTCTCAAGGTCAGCTGTGATGCCCACTAGGAAGCTCATAGGGAGTTCCTGGGACCTTCCATCCACTCACCTTCAAAGCCCTCCATTGCCTCACTCCCCCCAGCTCCGAAACCGCCTCACCCACTACCTACCTGTCTGTTCCCTCCTCTCAGCGGGCTGCGGCCTACTTCATGTCCTCTGCCTCGCCCACCCCACCATGGTGGGCAGGGCTTCTGCCACTGCTCCCACCTCTGGAACTTCAGTCACACACCACCCCACAGTCCCTCCACCTTGCCACCTTCAAGACCCATCTCAAGACCCACTTCTTCAACCGTGCTTTCGATCATCCTCCCTAATCACGAGCATCAGCTCGGGTTCGAAACATAGACTGTACAGTGCCTTGGGACGTGAAAGGCGCAATGCAAATGCAATTTTGTTGTTGCGAGTGAGAGCTCAAACCGGCAGGTCCACAGTATTCCAGGGCACTGCAAATAACAGCACAGCCAGCCTGGCTCATTGGCAGGACCTGCGGGGCAGACCAGTCACTGGTGGCAGAGAATCATTTCCACTCAGCTCCTGTTAGTCTCCAGCGGCTTGGGATATCCTCCTGATGTGAAAGGCGCTGTATACAAGTGTAATTTTGTTGTTGTTGTTAACCCTGCAAGCCAAAGCCTTAAATGGTAGGGTGATCCTAGCTACATACATAGCAGGAAACCTTTTACGACAGTGATATCAATGACAAGCTATGAAGTTTTAGCTGGTTAATCTCCAGCAGTACCCCATGCTCATTTTGGAATCCATCTGTACCTTATACTTTCCAGAATTAGGCAAGAAGGTTGCATCCCTCAAAGGAGAGAGTGCTCATTCTATTCCAACAATCTATCGCTGTCATTTGAATAAGTTCCTAATGTGAGCAAATGTGAAATATCCTCATTATATACTTTCACTGTGCTGTCTTCAAATTCTTTTAAGTATTATAAATTAAATTTATCAGCTAAAAAAGCTAATCAATTCCATTCTACTGTTACATCTGATGGGATAAAATTTATCTTACCTCTAGTCTGAGCGGCGGGCGTTTAATTCATATTAATAAGTCATGGACTTTTAACATACCTGTGTTCGTAAAATTTCCCCTTTGGACAACTGCATGTCTCCAGTTAGCTCCTTCACTGATACGCCCAATGCCCCTAGACGCTTGCTGAAGTAATTTGTCATTTCAGCAGCTAAGGCCTTCATAGGAGCTACATACACAATCTGAAGTGAAAGGACAATTGATTGATAAATTAGCAAAATCACAATGCTCTTTGTTTCACAGCAACCTAAACAGATCACACTTCATGGTGAAATATTGTTCTAGTTAATTAAGCTGAAAAAATCTTAATAGTGATATATGAAAAGTCATTGTGTATGGAATACAGCTGTTTAAAAGAAAATGAATTTATTAATTCTTCAATTACTTTGAAATTAATTTAAAAACAAATACATTAATATTTTCATATATTAACAAATTTCAGGTTAAACACAGTATTTTAATATTAAGTCAAAAAGCAGCATGATTATCTATTTAATATACCTTTGAAATTATGTTTATTACAAAAATTGAACTAACAAATGTGGTTTATCTTCACAAATAAATGCTCCTCTAGTTCATTAACTATGTACCTTGAACTCATCCTTTTTGATAACTCCTTGATGAATGTGTTGACGGATTTCATGTAGAATAGTAAGCATGGCAATATTAGTTTTTCCAGCTCCAGTGGGTGCACAGATCAGCATGTTTTCATTTGTGTTGTATGCTGTTTCAAATACTATTGACTGGATACGGTTCAGGCATTTCATCCCTTTAAAAACCAGCTGTCCAATCTGTAAATTTTAAGCATTCACAATAAAGTAATCGCAACTTAAAGTATAGTGTGAAGAGTTGTTAGAACTGTACAATAATTTCCATAACTCCCAGTAAGTTCCTTTACCTTGTTACATTTAAATATGCAATACACTTAAATGTAACAAAGTAAAATAAATACATCATCTTCCTTGCTGCACATGATATTAAAAGCAGATTATATAATTACATGAATTACCCATAAAATAAATCAGAATTTGTCAAGGCCACTACATCTTTTTTGTTCCAGATAATTTATATACAAAGTTCTATTTACAGTAAAAGCCTATTTATCTGGCACCCTCGGGAACTGGCCAATGCTGATTAAACCGCGTGCCGGATATTCAGGCGGCCAGCTGTCGAAAACCCAACACAAAAAAAACTTGCTTTTAAACATACCATATTAATGATAGACTAAATAATAACAGAATATTGTATGGATACTTACCAATAAAGCAATAAATATCGATTACAGTCTATAAACAGAGCACACAATCACAAAGCAAACTTCAACAATAGTGGACGGAAGAGTTTTTTCTTCTTAAAGGGGCACGGTCAGTTTTTTCTCTTTATTTTCTATCTTTCTCTCCCTCCTTCTCTCTCTCTCTCTTTCACACACACATTCAGTAAGTCTGGCATCTCAATGGCTCTGAATCTAAACCCCCTCCACCCTTTCTGCACCTCCACCATTTTTTTTTTCCCGCCATCTCAGGGATCGTCCGGGCGGGCGGCGAGGACAGGGAATGGTTGCTGGACGATTGTTGGTTATTGTTTGTTGCTGTTTTTGTTGTTAATATTGTTGCTTTTGTTGTTTATTATTGTTGTTTGATCCCCCCACCCCTGCCCCCATCTTCTTCTTCCCTCACTCCCTTTCCCCACTTTCTCTCCTCCCTTTTCCCCTTCCCTCCCTCTTCCCTCTTCCTGATCTTGCCCCCTCCCATCTTTCCCTCCCTCTCTTCCTTGCCCCCCTTTCTCCCCCCTCTTCCTCCCTAACCCTAACCCATCCCACCTTTCCCTCCCTCTCCCCCCCTTACCCTCTTTTCCCCCTTTCTCCCCTGGCCCCATTTTCGCGATTGTTTGTGGGGACACTGCTGTGCGCAATTTGGCTGCCGCGTTTCGCCCACAAGTATACAGTCGACTTTCCTGCCTTTTTTCCCCCTGCCTCGACCCCTCCCCTTTTGCTTCTTTACCCCCTTTTGCCCCAAGTCCCACTTCCGTGACTGATTGTGGGACACTGCTGTGCGCAATTTGGCTGCCATGTTTCGCCCACTAATACAGTTACTTTTCCTACTATTCTTTATCCTGCCCTAATCCTTCCCACCCTGCTCTTGTCCTACCTGACTGTACAGCGCCTTGGGATGTCCTCTCGACGTGAAAGGCGCTATATAAATGTAAGTTTTGTTGTTTGTTTGTTTCCCTCTCTCTCCCTGACTCTCTCTCCTTTTTCCACCCCACCCCCACCAAAATAGTGTACATCCACGATACTGTGAGGCTACACAGGCAATACATAGTATCTGTCAGAGAGAGAGGGAAAGAAAAAAAATGGGAGATAGAGAGGAAAGAAGGAGAAGGGAGAGAGAGAAAGTAAAAGAAAAACAGGGAGAGAGAGAAAAAGGAGAGGAAGTGGAAAAACAGTGCCCTTTCAGAAGAAAAGCTGCCGCTACCGGCAGCATTCAGAACTAATCGTACCATACTCTAGTGAAACAATTGACTCATTAAATGCGCCACCGCCATTGTGCCAGATAAGATCCAGTTAATCGAATGGGGACCTTTTTTTTGAGGTGCCGGTTATACGGAAGTTACGGTTGATCGGGTAATGGATAAACGGGCTTTTACAGTATCTAAACATCACAAATAACTTCATATGATTTATTGTAGTGTGTAGTGATCATGCATTTTGTAGGCAAGCATTGAAAATTCTTGTCTTTAAGTAGTTCTAGTGATGTAATATAAGGATCCTCTAAAAACATGATACTTTGCACCTGGTCCAATTGCTCAGAAGGATTCATATAAGCAAAGCACAATGAAAAAGGCTAACTTTGGGGATTTTAGGTAGCTATTGACATCACTTTCTGGGCATAGCATATACGTATGCAGAAAGTGATTCCAACAATGATGTACATTTATGTCACTTAGTAAGGGAGGATGGCATGTCAGTGTTGATATAGTGTGCCTCCAGTTAGACTGGGTCCATCGTACTCCCCAAATATGTGAGGAAGTACTCTACTGAGGGGGTGGGGTGGTGCATTGTATCAGAATTCCCTTGCATAATACCTATTTGCTATGCAATAATATGCATTTGTCACATCAAGGCTTGACTATGGAAATTCTCTCCTTGTCGGCCTTCCCAGCTCTTCCCTTCACAAGCTGAAGATTATCCCAAACTCTGCAGCTTATGTCCTCTTTCGCACCAGACTCCACGACCTCATCACTTCCACCCTCACCTAGCTCCATTGGCTCCCCATCCCCCAGAGGATCAAATTCAAGATCCTTGTACTCACTTTCAAGGCCATCCACGGCCTTGCCCCTTCCTATCTCTCCGACCTGCTGACTACCAATCTGCCCACTCCCTCCATTCAGCGGACTCCGTTCTGCTCCACGTCTCCTGTCCGATCCGCCCTACCATCGTTGGCAGGACTTTCAGCATCACTGCCCCCACACTCCGGAACTCCATCCCGTTGTTCCTTCGCCTCGCTCCCTTGCCTGCTTCAAGGCCGGTCTCAAGACCATTCATTTTGATCGTGCCTTCAGCTGCCCTCTAACCTCTCTCCCTCCCCTTCCCCCTATCCTGCCTCTCCCCTATGCTTGGCTCTCGATTCCTTAATGTTCAGCGGCTTAGGACGTCCTCTTGATGTGAAAGGCGTTCTATTAATGTAATTTTGTTGTTGTTGCAATATGTTAAGACTTTTTAACAATGCTATATTGTAACTTTTATGATTTGCAGCTGTTACTTCCAGAAGGCATCCAATGGGAAAATAATAAGGTTTATGAACAAGTAGTCATTCCTGAAATAGAACCAATGATTGGCCCATTGGTATCAAGGAGAAGAAAATTGTATTACTGTATTTCAGTTTCTCATTTTTCTAACCTTAGATCCATTATAGCTCTCAGTAAAAACTGTAAATGCTTCTCAATAAGGGCCAGCATTGCCAAACCTTTGATTAATAATAATACTGTGGTTTGTAATTGGAATCAAGACCGCAAATATTAGTTGTACAGTAAAAGCCTGTTTATCCATGACCCGGTCAACTGTAACTTCCATATAACCGGCACCTCAAAAAAAAGGTCCCATTCGAATAACCGCACAATAGCGGTGGCGGTTATTCGAGAGTACAGTATGATTAGTTCTGAATGCTGTCGGTATTGGCACTTCCAGTTTTTCCTCTTAAAGCGGCACTGTCGGTTTTTCCTCTCCCTCTCTCCTTTTTCTCTCCCCCTTTCTCTAATGGATACTACGTATTGCCTGTGTAGCCTGATTGGGGGGGGGGGGGGGGGGGGGAAGAGGGGTGGAGAAAGAGAGGAGGGGAGAAAGAGAGGGGGTAAGTTGATTAATTTAGATGGAAAATGAGAGGGGTAAGGGGGGTTAGGTTTTGAGCCATTGACTCAGACTGACTGAGTGGTTTTTGTGTGAAAGAGAGAGAGGGAAGGAGGGAGAGAAAGAAAGGAAAAAAGAGGAAAAACTGACAGTGCCGCTTTAAGAGGAAAAAAACTCTTGCGTCCGCCATTGTAGAAGTTTGCTTTGTGATTGTATGCTGTGTTATAGACTGTAATCAATATTTATTGCTTTATTGGTAAGTATCCATACAATATTCTGTTATTATTTAATCTATTATTAATATGGTATGTTTAAAAACATTTTTTTTTTGTGTTGGGTTTTCGGCATCGATATTCAAACGAATATCTGACATGCCGTTTAACCGGCATTGGCCATGTCCAGAGGGTGCCGGATAAACAGGCTTTTACTGTATTATGCACAAAATGCTCTGCTTTTATTTCTTTTTCTATTGGCACAGTGCCTTGGTCAAAAATATACATGAATTTGATTATTTTATATTTATTGATGGGTTTGATTTGTACACTTCAACTTAAAGTAAAGACTTAAGATGTAGAATAGAATAGAGGTTATCCGGATGACACAGTTTATTTTAGCAGTTTTTGTTGCTTTACATGAAAAATCAAATAGTTTCCCTTCATTTCTGGTAAATAACAACAATAACAAATTACGTTGTATTTGTATTTCAGCCTATTCCACAAATAGCTGGGAATCAACTGACCAATTTTAGCTGTCAGATTATTAGACAGGACACCGGGAGAAACTCACTTCTCTTTTCAAATAATGCCGTAGCACTTCCAACATTTATTTATAGTAGTAGTACACTAAGCATCTTCAACTATGTTCATCTCTAAGATTTGTCCCTCATTAACTATTTTAGTCAACAACAACAACGCATTACACTTCTATGGCCCCCTTCACTTGAGAAAGACATCCCAATGCGCTAGACAATCAGTCTAGCTGAATGCCAGTGGTGGGGCGGGAAGTATGGGGGACCTGAAGCAGGTGGAGGGAACGGACAAGCTGAAATGGGGTTATGAGGTTGGAGAGGTGAGAGGTGGGGGGGAGAGACTATGGATCGTTTTGAAGGTAAGAATGAGGGTTTTGTACTCGATTCTCTGAGGTGAAGTCAGGCAAGAATGGGGGTGATAGGTTCCCGGAGTTGGGGTAGTCAAGCTAATGAAAGAGTGGATCACGGTCTCAGTGGCTTGTGGTGAGAGGTAATGGCCTGAGGCAGGCAATGTTGCAGAGGTGTGAACGTATATGAAACACTGCGCTGAAGTGGGGTTTGAAGAATAGTTGAGGGTCGAAAAGGACAACGAGGCTTCAGATATAGACTCAGTGAGATTTATAGACACATCTTTCTAGAAATTCTAGATCACATTTCTTTATCCATGTTTTAATTAACCGATTTTGAAAAAACATTTAAATTTAATTTTTGTTGAATTTTCAACAAATTTTAAAACTTCCTTTTTTAATCAACTGAGATATTTCAGCAATGTTTTCTAGTTCACTTATTTTCCAAAGTACAAGGATTTTATTTTTTTTCTTTGCTGATGATGATCATCAGATAAGCTTAAACAAAATTATATTGTGGTCTCCAGCCTTTAGAGTTTCACAACTTCTAAATGAAAAATATTATTCTGATCTACAAGTAAACTTTTTATATACTATATATTTTAATCTTTTACGAACAAAAGTTTATTGGAGTACAAAATTAGACCACTTTTGGAATTTTTAATAAGATCGTGGCAACACCTTGAAGCTGCACTACGATCAATCGCCTAGGTACAACAGAAACAACTTTGGAATGCTTCAAACATAAGATTAGCTGTCAGTGACCTGAACCATTAACTAACATGTTAGTTTAAACTAACATGAAATTGAGTGATGGGTGTACTGAAGAAAGGAGATTTAATAGTCTTGTGTACAGAGACATAGAGAACATTTTAGTTTAATTGTGGCACACAATTTCCATAAAAAATCTACTGATAGGTAATATAATCTTTGCGTTTGATATCATATTGTTGAGAAGTTTTAGAGCTTCACACAGTATACTGTAAAACGAATTGATATGTCAAGCGATCTCCAGGATGGTGGACAGCAAATTAGATGGACGTTTGTCTTCTTTCTCCCAGCAAATTCATACAGTCTTGTGTATTTTGTGGGCAAAACACAGCAGCCAACTGCACACAGCAATGTCCCACAAACAGCCATGGATTCATAATAATCTTTGCTTTTGATACAGCGCCTTTCAAGCCAGGAGGACCAAATGCTTCACAGGATTTACTGTAAAGGGTAGTGACTGTATTTGGACAGAAAGCAATATGCATCTTTGAGACGTCTCGAAGATGTGATAAGGCGTTAGTGTCCGGCGATATATTGATATATCAGTTATATCGATATAATTTTTCATATCGATATTCCGATATTGGAATTTAAAATATATCGATATATCGAAAAATTCGGTATCAAAAATTATATCGGTATATCGTAAACATCGGTATATCGTTTCCGGCGATATATCGGTATATCGATATTATCGGTATAATGCAAACTTTTCCAACTTCAAACCTCCTGGGCCTAGAGCACGGAATGCGCGTGCATATCGGAATGCGCACACACATCCAAATGCGCGCGCAGCTCCGAATGCGCTCACGCCCCCGAATCCGCGCATACCTCCGAATGCGCGCACCCCACCGAATGCGCGCGGATCTCCAAATGCACGCGCATGCGCAGTATAAAAAGTTCAGTTCCCAACATTTAAACTTTGAAACAACCTCAGACAAAATAAATTTGGGGTAATTAATAAAACTCTTATCCTTCAAAACTGAGATCATCAAAACTATTGATACATTACCATCCAATTAGCAGACTTAAGCTCCAATTCATTAACAACAACAACTTTGATTTATATAGTGCCCTCCACGCCAGACAGCATCTCAGAGTGCTTCACAATAACGGATCCTGTGACCAAGCCAGGGGAAGGGGTAGAAAGGTGATCAAAGGCACGGTCGAAGAGAAAGGTCTTTAGCTGAGACCTGAAACTGGGAAGAGAGGGGGCGAGGCGAAGGGAGTTCCAGAGCCTCGGAGCGTAGTGGCTGAAGGCACGGCCGCTGTTGGTGGAGCAGAAGATTCATGGGACAAGAAGGAGGCCAGATCCGGTGGAGCGAAGGCAAAGGGTGCTGGTTTTGAGGAGAGAGGTCGGAGAGGTAAGAGGGTGCAAAGGATTGGAGGGATTTGAAAACAAGGGTGACAATCTTGAAATCGATCCTCTCTGGGATAGGGAGCCAGCCTCTGGCAAGGACTGGGGTAATGGGGGGGCGACGTTTGGTGCAGGTGAGAACGTGGGCAGCAAAGTTTTGAATGAGTTGGATATTATGGATTGTGGTAGAGGCGAGGCCCACAAGGAGAGCTTTGGAATAGTCCAGCCGAGAGGTGACAAAGCCACGGACCAGGGTTTCAGCGGCTTTTGATGCAAGATATTGCCGGTGACGGGCGATCCGTCGGAGGTGGAAAAAAGCAGTGCAGGGACTGGATGTGGGGAAGAAGGACAGTTGGGGGTCGAACATGACACCTAGGTTGCGTACGGGTTTGGCGAGTTTAAGGGGCAGTCCGGGAAAGTGAAGGAGGTGACGTGCGATTGAAGACGTTGAAGAGAGCCAAAGAGTATGGCTTAAAGTGAAATGTAATATGTGTCCTTGGAATATCTACTTCAATCAGGATTACCGGTATACTGGTGTGAAATTAATAAAGATAATAGGATGTTTAATCATACACCACAGTAGTTTTGTTTTAAAAAAAGTAATTTTGAAATATACTACCAACTTCATTCATTCAGATTTACATTATTGGAAAATTCATGAGGCAAATTTAATTATAACGTTATATTCAAATGGTAGATCAGTATTTCAAATAAAATATAGTGGGATCATAGGTTTTATGAATAGGGTACAGAATACAAAAGCAAAGATTATGCTAAATCTATATAAATAATTGGTTAGGTCAGATTTGTAACATTGTGCCAGTTATGGGCTCCTCATTTTATGAAGAATCCCAAGGAGATGGTACAGTGGAGCTTCACTAGGATGATACTAGCGATGAGAAGTATTACATGTGAGGAAGGAACAGAGAAATTGGGGCATTCCACCACAGCAGAGAATGTTAAGAAAAGATCTGCTAGAAGTGTTCAAAATCGTTAGCTGATTTGATGTGAAAAATAGAAAATAAACATTGTACAAAAAACAGCCAGTGAAGTTTTTTAAAAGAAAATTGACAAATATTTGAAAAATATTAAATTAGGGGAAAAGGAGTAATGTAATTAAGTGCAATTCCAGCAGAGTAAACAGAGGTGAATGAGCCAAATGGCTTCTTTCTGAAGTGTAAAATTCTATGTTATTATCTTCATCATTCCTGGAGTGATTAAGCACTAGGGTCCGTCGATATGGAGATTTTCCGATTAAATATATCGATGGGCTCATATCGAGATATACCGAAATATCGATATTTTCGGGTTTTTCGTACTGCGCATGCGCGCATTCCGGGTGCGCGCGCATTCGGAGCCTATCTTCTCAGGAGGTAAATATCTTTCTCTCTCTGTGTCTCTCACTCTCTCCATCTCTGTGTTTTTCTGTCTGTGTGTCTCTGTGTCTCTCTCCCGCTCTCCTCTCTCACATCTCTATCTATCTGTATATTATCACATCCACCCCGTCATTCCTCCCCCACCCCCGCCGTCCCTCTCTCGCAACCCCCACCCCCGTCGTCTCTCTCCCCCACCACACCCCCAGCCGTCCCTTTCTCTCTCCCGCCCCCCCCGCATCCGTCTCTCCCCCTCCCCCCAGCCGTCTCTCTCCCCCCAGCTGTCTCTCTCCCCCTCCCCCCAGCCATCTTTCTCCCCTCTCCTCTCCCCCCAGCTGTCTCTCTCCCCCCCCCAGCCGTCTCTTTCCCCCCCCCAGCCGTCTCTCTCCCCCCCCCCAGCTGTCTCTCTCCTCTCCCCCACCAGCTGTCTCTCTACCCCCAGCTGTCTCTCTCCCCCTCCCCCCAGCCGTCTCTCTCCCCCTCCCCCCAGCCGTCTCTCTCCCTCTCCTCCCCCCCAGCCGTCTCTCTCCCCCCCCCCCAGCCGTCTCTCTCCCCCTCCCCACAGCCGTCTCTCTCCCCACCCCAGCCGTCTCTCTCCGCACCCCAGCCGTTTCTCTATCCCCAGCTGTCTCTCTCCCCCTCCCCCCCAGCCGTCTCTCACCCCCTCCCCCTCCCCCCAGCCGTCTCTCTCCCCCTCTCCTCCCCCCCCAGCCGTCTCTCTCCCCCTCCCCCCAGCCATCTCTCTCACCCTCTCCTCCCCCCCCAGCCGTCTCTCCCCCCCAGCCGTCTCTCTCCCCACCCCAGCCGTCTCTCTACCCCTCCCCCCAGCCGTCTCTCTACTCCTCCCCCCAGCCGTCTCTCTCCCGCTCCCCCAAGCCGGCTCTCTCCCCCCAGCCGTCTCTCTACTCCTCCCCCCAGCCGTCTCTCTCCCGCTCCCCCAAGCCGGCTCTCTCCCCCCAGCCGTCTCTCTCCCCCTCTCCCCCCAGCCGTCTCTCTCCCCCTCCCCCCAGCCGTCTCTCTCCCCCTCACCCCCCCCCAGCCATCTCTCTCCCCCTCACCCCCCCCAGCAGTCTCTCTCCCCCTCACCCTGCCCCTCCAGCCGTCTCTCTCAACCCCCACCCCTTGCATACCTGTATATTGTATTCGAGGACTATGAATACAATATGGCGGCTTTGCACCTCAGTCTGTGCATTGTGTATAGAGATGAGCATTCTGGGTCTTGTAGTTCAGTGTGCTCGCATCCCGATTTTTTACCTCGACATATTGATTTTTCGATATATCATTCTTTTTAATGTCTATATCGGCGTATCGATATGAAAATTATATTGGGTTTTAACGATATATCGATATATCGCCGGACCCTATTAAGCGCTGAATCATAATTCAGTTTTGTGTATCGTAACTTTGATCAATAAATATTGCTATCTTTTTGGGTTATACTTTTGATCATGTGAAACCTAAGGCTACTTTTTCTCTAGTGGTAAAGATGGAAGTAAATATGAAAATGAATGAATGCTGGCACACAATTTGGACTAGAGTCTGTTAGTTTTGTTTCATAGTGTTCATTATTCAGGCAATCCAATTGAGGAGTTCTGGGCAAGTAAAAACAGCAACTGAAGGAATCCTACTTTAAGAGTTTTCTCTGACAACAATTCAATGATTCTTTCTACTCCATACTAAATATATTCAATACAAGAGAATTTGCAGCATCTTGTTACATGGGTCACTAACTGCAGGGGTTTGCTTGTCAAGTAAGTATCTGAACACAACAAATTGAAATGCCAGGGTCTAGACTCTTGTTACACAAGTGATCTGTGTAGCCTCACATCACCAAGATTAATTATCTTGCAGGCTCTAAGGATTTAGAGACAGGTGAACACATGGCAATGCTTTTAACATTTTAAATAGAAGCTTATTTAAGCCTTACTGGAAATAAAGCAATTGAAAGAAAATGCATGTTGAAGCTGTAGCATTCACGATAATGCAGCAAAATATGTTAATATTCCTTGTATATTGATGTAGTTCTTTATCACATTGTTGAGAATTGGATCTGAGACAACAATGTTACAACAATGGACCTGAGAACAATCATCAAGAATATGAAGCGTTATGGTAACGAAAATAATAAAAGAAAATTTCCACTGGTCATAGATTACAGCACAGACCTGGTAATTCAGTCAATCACAATTGCAATAGAGGAGTTACCTAGTCTCATCTCCTTCTCATAACTCCTCCCCATATGATTATCATATTCTTCTTATTCAAACGTCTACATAATGCTTTTTTCAAAAAAAAATTATGGACTATTTGTTTGTAACAGAGTTCCATATTCCTATGAAAAATGTTCTTCCCTTCCATCTTAATTAGTTTTTGTGATTCATATTACTGACTTCCCAAAAAGATGAAATAATATCACTATTTATCATAGCTTTTGATAATCTTGAAGAGGTTCATCAGATCATCCTTTAACCCCCTCGGCTCCAGTAAAGAAGTCTTAATTTCTCAAGACATCCCTTCTCTTTTCAAATCGTGCAATGAGATCTTTAACATCCTCTTGAATGCGCAGGTGGGACCTTGGTTTAATGTCTTGTCCCATGGTTGGCACCACCAGCAATGCAACACTCCCCCAACACCGTGCTGGAGTATCAGCTACCAACTGAGCCAGACTTACTTTATTATTTTAAAGTTACATATCTAAGACGACAAAATAAAATAAAGGATTATTATTGCGTCTTTTCACATTATTGAGTTTAAAGTGCTTCACGGGATTTTATGGTAAAGTGTAGTAACTGCACATTTGTAGGCAAAATAATAACACTTTGACAGGTTCTTAATAATTTGGCATTGTTCTAATTATCAGCACTTTGTTTAAATCTATGTAAAAGTATAACTATAATTTCATTGCAAGTCTACAAGATTGCCCTTTTACTGCATCTGTTTGTCTTTGCACGAACCAATAATGAGAACATGCAAAAAAACGAAAATGTCACTGGACAGATTCTGCAAATATCAAGCCTTTCATCAACAACAGGACAATTTCTAAAAGGTCAATTTCCCTTTAATTATACTGGAGATGAGCAATTTTCTGGTCATCATTGGAAAGGTGTCGGAAAGAGTCCCACTTTGTTTTGTTCAGCTTTCAGTCACTTGCAAGCTATTATGCATTTTTTGTATACACATTATGCATGCAGTCTAATTATTCGGCTCTAAAATGTGAGGTTGCATCACCAACATATCAACAATCTAATCCACTATTTTTAGCTGATGTTAACTCTGTACCAGTGAGTCTAGGTTAAAATTCATCCTCTTCCCCCAATAGCTGTGGGATTTTCTCCCCTATTCTCTCTGAGCTCCACTAGTTTCCTATCCTCCAGTGAATCAATATTAAAGTCCTCATCCTTACCTTCAAATTGCTTCCATGGCTTTATCTCACCCCTACCTCTGTAATCTCCTGCAACCCAACACTATGCCGCCCTATTGGGTGAGATTTCAGCCACTTTACTCCATATTTTTAAACATTCTTCCAAAATCTCTCCAATGCTTGCCACCCCTCCTCTCCACCCCCGCCCCCCAACCCCTTTCTGTTTTCAAAACCCATTTACAGACCATTTTCTGTGAAAGGCGTTCTATTAATGTAATTTTGTTGTTGTATTATACTCCATGCGGTACCTAATTATCTTTTTCTACATCTAATAGCTACCCAATAATCTCTAATATTATTCCTAAAAATATCAATGTTTGAATGATTAAACTGAGGTATAGAAGTGAGGTATTTGATAACCATTCTTCATAAATTTCACATTGAATGAAATAACCCCAATAATGTATACATTTTTGTTTGCTTTTCTTCAACTACGTACAAATCAATACCATGAATCAAACTCCAAATATTTCTTGGAAACCACCAGCTTCCAGACATGGGTATTTATAATCATTACTTAGCAGGTTCATGGAGAGTGAACCTATAGAGTGAAGCATGAGACATGTTTAGCTCAGTCCTATCAAATACGTGACATTTTGTAAAACAATTGCACACAGTATACAAAAATGCAAAATGCTGCAGATGCTGGGAATCTGAAACAAGAACAGAAATTGTTGGGAACACTCAGCAGATCAGGCAGCATCCATGGAGAAAGGAAAGTGAGTCAACGTTTTGGGTCCACGACCCTTCGTCAGAACGTAGACATCTACTTATGTATGTGTGTGTGGGGACACTCTCCCGACGTGAAAGGCCCTCTACAAATGTAATTTTGTTGTTGTTGTTGTGTGTGTGGGGGGGGGTGGGGGGGAGGGGGGGGGGGGGGGGGGAGAGAGAGAGGGAAGGGGAAACAAATTGAAGATTCTACAATGATGTACATAATGGAAGAATTAGGGATTCATATAAGGCTTTGAAACCATTATACAAATCCAAGTTACAGCAAGCTGTGGGAATACTCAATAGGAACGTTAAATTCTGTCAACTAAAGAAAATTGGGGTTAAGCTAAGAACTGAACTAAACAAAAATGTCAAACATCTCTGAAGATTTACAGGCTAAAAATCTGTATGTACAAGTTTGGAAAATGACACAATCAATAATTCGGAATGAAAAAGGCCATAAACTACAGTAACTGATTTGATAGTTCTGTACATGCAGCTTTACTACTAATAATAATACCATCCGGATAAGAATATCCTCAAAACTAAAGGAAAGAAAACAAAATTATTTATTTGAATTTTAGAACATATTTCAATAGAAAAATATAGTTGTTTTGCACTGAGCAAGTATATTCCTGTCCATCTGTGGAGCACTCCCGTGTGCATTCACCTACAAATATAGTTTTGAGATGTGGCAATATGATAGGAACTTAATCAAAATGATCAAAAGCAATTATTGTTTTGCCTCAATTTATCTCTCAGATATCAAATTGTTTACAATTGTTAAAAGGGGATAAGGTTTTACTTGCTTTTACACTGCAGTACTGGCCTAGTCTTTCATATCTGTTGATGGGCAGTGACAGAAATAAATTGACACAGTCCTTGGAGGTGTAAATGCGTTCTTATAGTAACAATAACAATAATAATCCTTGCATTTGACCAGCACCTTATCATGTCATTGAGATGTCTCGAAGTGTTTCACTACATACATTGTCAAGTGAATTGATTATTTTGTGGACAAAACACAACAGCCAGTTTGTACATAGCACTGTCCACAAACAGCCATGGAATGAGTGACCAATTATTTATTTGGGGGATTCATTAGCCAGGACAACCTTCTCTTTTCAAAATTGCCATGGGATCTTTAAAGTTCGCCTAAACAGGCAGATGCGATCTCGGTTTAATGTCTCATCCGAAGGACAGCACCTTGAACAATGCAACACAACCCCAGCACTGTATTGGGAGTGTCATCTTAGACTATGATTCCAAGTCCCGATATGTGGCTTGAACCCATAGCCTGGTGACTCAGAAATGAGAGTGCTACCACTGATCCAGGCTAGCACACAATTTAACCCCTTGATTGTATTGTACAAAAGACCAAAAACAACTTGTATGGAATGAGAAATGACCATTCCTTTCATCAGATCAACAAAACAAATATCTTAAGAGAAATAAAATCTCATCATAGAAAATTAAAAATAACGGTGGATAAACATTGTGAAGGTTATTTTTTGAGAGAAAAATAAAAAGTAAATGGTAAAGATTCTTCTAAAACATGTGAGAGTTC
This sequence comes from Hydrolagus colliei, assembly GCA_035084275.1. Lineage (NCBI taxonomy): Eukaryota > Metazoa > Chordata > Chondrichthyes > Chimaeriformes > Chimaeridae > Hydrolagus > Hydrolagus colliei. The sequence continues at coordinate 54,147,676 of CM068744.1, forward strand.
ATCATGTTAATACAATTGATATGGCATATACACAGACAAGATTTACATAATTAAAATTAAACATCCATTGAGCAGAAAAGTACACAGGGCTGCTTGGGGATTCACACTACATCCTACCAAGACAACAACCTGAGGCTGCCTGAAGCCAATTACAGTAATTGCAAAAGGAGACAATTATATTTGGCTGTAACAACTGAAACCATTGTGAAACTCTGCCTCTGTGAAAATAAAACATACATTGAAATAAGGATTTTTTTAGAGTGAAAATAAGTAGGTCCAAACAGGAATATATTGCATGAACCCTAAAATTCCCAACCCCTATCCCCACAAAAATCGACCAGAATTTTTAAAAAAACTAAGTTTCAAGAACCTGGGAAATCATCTAACCCAACATGATTGCAAATCAATTGCAATAATTTGTTTCAAGTAGCTATACATGCAAACTTGCGGTTTTAAAACCTTTATGACAAATATACAGAAAAGTTCTATTTTTAAATGTTGTTTTGTTGAAGCCTAATAGAACTTACCACACATCAGTCTTTAGGGTAACGTTCTGGAACAATAAATGGATGCACTAACTAACTACATTTTTTCAAGCTTTATTCCATCTGTACTCGGGTCTCAAATGATGCAACTACAACTTATGCAATTTAGTCACAAATTGCAAGCACATAATTTTTCAAAATATATGACCCACTGACAAAGACAAATGAACTGGGATTAAAAATCATGATGTGTCAGCAATGTTCCAGAAGCACCTTGTTAATGTCTTCAATTTGAAGATGAATAGTTACGCATATGAGCGTAGCAGATCCAGTAAAAATTAGCATTTCAACAAAGATTAAAAGTATCAGGACAAAAAGGTAAACTTCCATGCAGTCAATTTACAGTACTGTATATTTTAAAATAAAGTGCTTTGAGATGTCTAGAAGACATGATAAATGTCTAGAAGACGCACCTTATCATGTCTTCGAGATGTCTCAAATCGCTTCACAGAATAAAGTGAATTAAATGTACATTTTTAGGTGAAATGTGGTAGTCAATTGCATACAGCATTGTCCCACAAACAGTTATGAATTGAGAGACCAAATTATTATTTTTTAATTTAGTTTCTTTGAAGGAATTATTACCCCACAGAAAAGCGATCTGCTATGTACAGCTATGTAAACTTATGGAATAAGGAAACTTGCCCAATATGTCGCCCTGCTAGGAATCAAATTCATGTCTCTTGCTTGCAAGGCGGATGCTCTAACCACTGAGCTACAGAACTCCAAAGCAAACTGGAATCCTCTTTTACCTCAATCTCCAATGTGTTTGTTACGGAAGTACAATTCAGTCATGGCATTCTTTATCAGCCCCAAATCACAGAGCTCCTCATCTAAGCTTGTGGGAAAGGAAACCCTTTCCCTTAACCCATCACGAGCCACATCTACATTGACCCAGTGTAAAACATTCTAGATAGGTGGTTAATACAATATACACTTGTGCAACACTTTGCAGGTCAGGAGGCTGTATCAACGTGCTTAACACTGCTGGCTGGCTGGCTGAGTTAGCTTGAGGTGGAAGCTGAAGATAAAATAAAGGTAAGCTTCTATTTAGGATGCTTCTATTTAAGATGTTTCAATTGAAGGACCATAATTTTTTTTAACACCTTTTGATCGATATAGGACACTTGGATTCGTTTTAAGGACGAACATTTTTTTTTGCGCATGCGCAGTACATATTTCGAATATCGCAGTCACATTTTGCGTGTCCTTTTTGTCCATATGCACAGTCCATAGTGTATTCACGGGTAAATCATGCTCGCACCTGATTTCCAAGCTTTTGAACTGGCCAATAGCATATCGCCATGTCATTGTTTAAAAGCCAGCTGATTTTGAAGCGACAACACCCCGCGTCAGTATTACAGTAATTTCCAAACATGCCTGAGCAACTTCCAGCGATTTACATCCTCTACTGTTTATACCATGTCGAGAAGAGAGCAGTACTGAAACCCCGCAAACTAATCACTTTAAATACCAAATTGGAGGTGATAAAGCACATCAATTCTGGTGAAAAAGGTATGGATGTCGGGAGGGCTTTAATGCTAGCTAGATCGACGGTGGCTACTATAAAACAGAATAAAGACAATATACTGGCAACTTCAATGTGTGTTACAGCTACAGGTGCAATCAAATTAGCAAAACATAGGAGGGATGTGATGGAACACATGGAAAGAATGCTGAGTGTCTGGATTGAGGATCAGAACCAGCGTAATATACCTCTCAACACCTTGGTTATCCAAAAGAAGGCAAAATCATTGTGTAGGGAGTTAAATGATCAGGAAGGAGAAGGCTCGATGGCACCATCTTTCAGTGCTAGCAGAGAGTGGTTTCAAAAGTTTAAAAGAGGCTATAGGCTTCACAACATCAAGATGAGTGGGGAAGCTGCAAGTGCCACTACCACTGTCACACTGCCAGTATTAAAGTTTGCCAGTATTAAAGTACAATACTGTACAGTAGGGTCCGTTGATATGGAAATTTTCCAATATCGATATATCGGTTTGCCCATATCGATATATACCGATATATCGATATCGCAGGGGGGTTTTGTCCTGCGCATGCGCACGCCGTATTCCGATGTGCGCGCGCATTCGGATATCGACAAGGTAAGTTGAAAAAGTCCACATTTTACCGATATATACTGATATATCGACGGAAACAATATCGATATTTGTGATTTATTGATTTTTCCCCCGATATATCGATATTTTTAAAATTCCGATATCGGCATATCGATATGAAAATTATATTGGATATAACCGAAATATCGCCGGACCCTACGGTACAGTTACCCCAAGTACCCCTTCTTGCCTATGTGTGTTAATTTGTGTGTTTTGTGTATTATGTTGTGTGGTTTTGTGTGCTATCTAGTGGGTTTAAGTCTGAACATTTTGTGAAAAGAACGCATCTCTGGTTATGTAATGGGACCACATGGGAAATCGCATTTCGATTTACGACGTTTCGATATAGATACAGTTTTTCAGGAACACAACCCCATCTAAATAGAAGTTTACCTGTATACACAAATATACAGTCAATTCACTTCACAGCACATTCCATGAAGCGCTTTGAGACATCGATAAGATGTGAAAAGCGCTATATCAAATGCAAAAATGATGATTATTATTATATCTTCAGTAATAGATGACAGAAGTAGCCAGGAAGAAAAGGACCAGGCCACTGATCATGCTGGTCCTGCTAACACAAGTCTGGAACATGAAAAGCTAGAGACAGCATAGTAAGGTTGAGAAAGGAAGTCAAATAAAATATTGTGTGGGTCAGCAAGCCAAAGTTTTCCTGCCTGGCACCCATCAGCATCTCAATTCAGCTCTTCCCTACACAAGCTACATACCAAGACAGCGCCTTGGTACTTCCTCCCGATATGAAAGGCGCTCTATAAATGTAATTTTGTTATTGTTGTAGAATTCTGCAGTCTATGTCCTCTTCCGCACCAACAACCCTCACTTAGCTCCACTAATATCCCATCTTCCAGCAGATTGAATTCAAGATCTTTATTCTCACTTACAAATGCCTCCACGGAAGGGACATTCTTGTGGGATCTTCTACAATCCTATTAACATGGCCACTGCCTCCCCTTAGGAAACATCTGCATGCTTCATGGCCCTCGCCTCATCTGTCCTAGCTTCTTGAAACTCCATCCTGTAGTCCCTCCGACTCCTCTCCTTTTCTACCTTGAAAACCCGCCTTAAAACCCATTTTATAAATCTGAATTTTTAAGCATCTTTCTGCTTTGTCCGCAGTTCAGACCTTCAGTCAGCTGTGTAAAATGCTTTGAAAATGGCATTAAAAGTGCTATATAAATGTAAATTCTTGTTCCTGTGTCTTAACAGAAGGTGGACACAGCTTAAAGGATTGTAGGGCAATGCGATCCATTTAATATTTTCTAGAAAGTACTGTACTATCATTTGGTACTTGCCCTAAAAACAAGTGCCCTTGCACTTAGAACATCTTAAAGCCCTTTTCATCAATGATGGAGAACACTGAGCGAGTTGTGAAGAAAGAAGTAGGAGAAGGTCATTGAAGACACAAATGGAGGTGAAGGCTTTTAACTGGGTTTTTCTGATAGGGAAAATGCATGCAAGGAGGATAGATTTAAGAAGTGAGTTCTAGGGAGAAGTGTTCAAGTGGCTGAAAGCTAAGCAACCAAGGGTGGAGCAGAATGCCCTCCTGGTGAAATAATAATTCTTATATTTGATATAATACTTTTAATGTTTGAAGAATGTCTCAAAGCACTTCACAGAATCCACTATAAACTGTAGCAAATGTTGGAAGGCAAACACTGCAGCCAACTTGTGCATCGCAGTGTCCTACACACAGGGAATGACAAATTTATTCTGGCCGTTTGTTGACCAGGCACAAGGTCTGGTGCCTGGTCAACAGAAATGTGTCTGTTTTCTTCAAAAGTGCCATTTAACATCCACCTGAACAGGTTCAATATCTGGACCTCGGTTCAATATCTTATCTGAAGGGCATGTCCAAAGAATAAAGTAATCATCTTACTGATAAAGTATCTTATTGGAGCAATGGTTTTATTTTAAATTACCTTGTCTGCAGCATGTAAACAGAAATTTATTCTAGTTGCATTATGTTTTTCTATTGACTAGGATTTTTACTTTGAATAATCTACAAAGGTCTACTGAACATGAAGGAGACTGCTTTATGTTTTTTTTATTAAGTTTGTGACTTGTCTCGCATCTGATTTTTCTTTGATAAATACAAATCCAAACAGGTGCTTCAGGAATTTGTGAATCATCCAAGTTGGTACATGTAATGGAGAATTAGTTTGTGCGCTTTGAATTTTTTTACCTGCACATTCCTAATAAATATGCAAAATTTGCAGAGAAACTAGCCATCAACATTTGAACTCATCAATGTAATTTTAAAAATCTTAAAATTTGGAAGGAAGCTTTGACATTACAAACTTTCGGAGACGACTACAATTATTTAGAAATTCACTCACTGAGGCTTGAACCACCTGCTCTACTAAGTGTAACAGAGGTTCCACAAAAACCCAGTGAAACACTTGTTCCAAACAGATTATAAACGTAACTGTTGTGCATTTTGTGTACTGCACTTGATAAAAAGAAGTTGGGTTTATTTCCTACAGAAACACCTAAATAGTACTGGAAAAAAATTAGTGAAGTGCAAATGTTCAGAATTTTATTTAAACTGCCTCTACAACCAACTAGTCAATTGTACATTTTCTCAGCCACCCATCAATTAAATAAATCCAGTAATAATAGAGAAAGACTGAATTATCAAATCAACGTCACAGCAGTTAAACTAAATGTTATAAATGAAAACATCAATAGCTGGTTGATTCTGGATGACAGATTATGAAGTACAGTCAACCCTTGCCGAATGCGACTCTTGAGTACGGATTCACCTATATGCGAAGAAATACACGCGGCACTTTTTTGCGGAAACGTGAGTAAAATTTGAGTATACGCGCTGGCTGGCCCGGCGCACATCCGAATTTGGGAGGACACCGGCTAAGTCCGATGATTCCTCGGATGACTGGCCCCGGACGCCTGCGCATTTCAGAAGACGCCGGCCCCACGTGCAATGCACTCTTGGGAGGACCCGCCTAAGTCCGATGATTCCTTGGCCTCAGAGCAACCTGATGGCATTGCATGGTAAACAGAAGAGACGGAGAGAGAGAGAGAGAGAGAGACTCCTAACACTTCCAGGACCAAAGGTAAAAAAATTTAGCCAAGCTAAATTAGTGGTAGCGTAAGATGCTGTTTTATTGTCTCTGGTGAGTCGATGAGAGTAGGGAGAGTGACAAGACGGGAGAGCAGGCCAGCAGGCTCATTATCTACCTTGCTTTGGTCGCGTGTGGATGTGCCCGGAGGCTTGAAGTTGTATAGCCTATGGATGGATTCCCTAACCCCTGTTTCCCTATTACTTATTAAGCTTACCGAACGCGATTTTACTGAGTGAGATGTTTGCCAGGAACGTAATCCCCACGTCTGGCATGGGCCAACTGTATAACAAAGCCTATAAAACAGTCATTACACTGAGTCATAATGCACAGTAAAGAGATTAGAGACATTTCAACAATGTTGCTGAGGCTCTATATCAAATATAAAGATTAATATTTTTGAATGTTCTTAGTTCAGCAATACACAAATTATTTTATTTATTTAGGTCAGGAATTATCTCCATTACAAACAACAAACCAAAGAATAAATCCTGCCTCATTTTTTAAAGTTAATGAGAATTAAGTAAAGTTAACAATAACAATTTCAGTTTGGAAACATAAATGTAGAATTTTCTTTCCACTTCAAGAAATGTATTGTACCAACCTAAATATTTCACGTAAATATACATCAAATGATAGCCACACTGGCTCTATAGAACAGAGGATACTCAGCCTTTGAATTCAACATTTACTATATTTTAGGCGTGTTTAAGAAGTCATTGGGGGAAGGAACTCTTCCTACTCGGCTCCTTTTAACCCAGAAAGCCAAAACCCAACAAGCAGGGTAGTCCAAACTGGACAAAGAGCAGGAATACTCGCCAGACTGTACCTTCAATGGTAAGCAATGTGGTTTGAGGTGTTACTTTAAACAAAAATGTAATGTAATTTGTTGTTGTATTTTTGCTGGCTAGACTTGAGCCATATTCTGAATATCTGTGGTCCCCAAACCATGGCTTTTGCCAACCTGCATCTAACACTTTCCAGGACTGGGTAACAGGAGTGGGAATGGGCATTTAATTCCAACAAGCATCTCTGGAATTGGGATACATGGAAGATAGTTTGGTTTGGATACACTTAAGCGTTGTGATCAGTTTCCACATGTGTCAGGTACCCCGCTGAGCCTCCAAAAAAGAAAATCTATGTTTGATTGTACCCGAATGAAGCATGATGTAGCATGAACTTATGAAAGATGTAACTAACAATCTTAAAGTATTTACAGTACAAACTAAACACCATGTCATATAGAATGTACAATATATAGTCCTCTGAAAAAAAACTTAGTTTGAAAAAATCGATTACATAGTTAGGAATCAGCTCAAAGGTCATCTGTTTTTACAACACATTTCTGCTTGTGAAAGGAAAAGCTGCAACTGGAAATTACTTGAGAGGTGCAGAGTATGCTCAGCCACAACAGAATACACATTTACATTAATATAGATCTTTCACATCAAGAGGACTTCCCAAGTCGCTTGACAATACTGGCTTGACTCCAAGCTTGGGATGGAAGACACACCAAGTAGGGAGGAGAAAGATTATCGAAAGCGTGGTCACAGAATTATGTTTTGAGACAAACCTCAAACAAGGTAAGGGAGGGAGAAGTGTCGGAAAACAAAAACCAATACAATTAAAATAAACAACAACGAAAAACAACCCAGTGATTAAAGCTCACCCTTTTTTTTGTAAACAACACATACATTATTTTTAGAAGTTTCGAAATATATGAATAAACGTGTTCAAAAACACTAGGCCACATATGTCATGCAGGGGTTTAGCTAGTACAAAATAATCCTTGTACTTGATATAGTGCTTTTCTTCTAGATGTCTCAAAGCACTTCAAAGAATATATGTAAAGTGAATTGACTGTATATTTGGGGGCAAAATGCGGCATTCAATTGTAACAGCAGTGTCCGACAGACAGTCATGGATCAAAGTGACCAATTATTAAAAAAAAATTCTGAAGGGTTTATTATTAGGCGTGTGGAGTAAGAAACTTGCCCAAGGTTTGGCCTTGCCAGGAATCAAACCCAGGTCTCTCGCCTGCAAGATGAGTGCTCTAACCACTGAGCTGCAGGACTCACTGAATTAATGAATGAAGTGCATTGTACGAAGTAGCTAATACAAAACATTAAAGCAGTTTGGATTTTGCATGATTATTGTAGTGTAGTAATACCAACAGGTTAAATGCATCTTGTGACAACATCTATTTTGCCATCTCCGTTAGAGCAAAATGGGGTCAGTAATAATTAAAACTCATTGTATCTCCATTATTAAATACATTTTTGGGGTGCTACGTCACAGTTGATAAGAAAACTTGGAATATTACTTGGATTTCTTTTTAAAATGGCTGCAGACAGGAGGCTGGCATCATAACAACAACAACAACTTCGATTTATATAGCGCCCTCCATGCCAGGCGGCGTCTCAGAGCGCTTCACAGTAGCGAGTCCCGGGACCGAGCCAGGAGCAGGGGCAGGAAGGTGACCAAAAGCTCGGTCGATTAGAAAGGTCTTCAACTGTGACCTGAAACTGGGAAGAGAGGGGGTGAGGCGAAGCGAGTGAGGAAGGGAGTTCCAGAGCCTCGGGGCGTAGTGGCTAATGGCACGGCCGCTGAGGGTGGAGCGGAGGACTCGGGGACATGGAGGAGGCCAGACCCAGAGGAACGAAGGCAGCGGGTGCTGGGTTGTGGGGAGAGGAGATCAGAGAGATAGGGGGGTGCAGAGGAGTGGAGGGATTTGAAAACAAGGGTGAGGATCTTGAAGTCGATCCTCTCTGGGATAGGGAGCCAGTGAAGTCTGGCAAGGACTGGGGTAATGGGGGAGCGAAGCTTAGAGCGGGTGAGTATGCGGGCGGCAGAGTTTTGGATAAGATGGATTTTGTAAAGAACTCGCCATGGATTGGTCTCAAGCGGGGGCACCAGGAGCTCTTGGGTTCAAGGCCTCCGACAACCGGGGAGACTGGAGTAGGGAGTAGGGACAGAGGCGGCATACACATGAGCGGGGCCTGGAGTGAGTCTGGAATTTAGCACCTCGAGCAGGACCTGCTCCTCACAATCGAGCGGGACTTGAATCATGGTCGGAAATGGCGCCTGGAGCGGCTGGCAAGCGAATGGAACCTGAAGCAAGGCCATCTCGGGCTCAGGGACAACATCGGCAACGGGTTTGACACCCCTAATGGCAACAATACCCAACGCGGGCCCAAAGCCACCCTATCAGATGAAGAGCACGATAGGGACTCACTGCCTAAGCTGGTCCGAAGCTCCTTTGCCACCATTGCTGACTCTGAGGCTTCACCCAATCAGCAACCGGCCGCCGCGCGACTTCATTCCGATCCTCATGCCATGATGAATCCGCCTCCCACCCTCTGCTCTCTGGCCGCTAAAACTCTCATGCATGCCTTCATCACGTCCAGGCTCAACTATGCCAACGCTTTGCTTGTTGGCCTTCCCAAGTCCTCCCTCCATAGGCTGCAGATCGTCCAGAACTCTGCAACCCGTGTCCTCACCCGCACCGGGCTCCATGACCCAATCACCCTCATATTCTCGCCCGACTCTATTGGATCCCCATTACTCAGTGAATTCAATTCAAGATCCTGGTTCTCAACTTGAAAGCCCTACACAGCTTTGCCACCCTACCTATGCGACCTCATAATCCCCTACCAGCCTGTCCACTCCCTCCGCTCAGCGGGCTCCGGCTTGCTCCATGTCCCCCGACCCACCTGCCCTATCATCGGCGGACTAGCCTTCAGCCACTCTGCCTCCAATCTCTAGAATTCCATCCTGCAATCCCTCCGACTTGAGTCCTTTCTTGAGCCTCCTTCAAGTCCAACCTCAAGACCCTCCTCTTCGACCATGCCATCGGTCACCCCTTCCCTCCACCCTCCCCCATCCTAACTCCAGGTCAGGTCCGAAACACTGACTGTCCACTGCCTCGGGATGTCCTCCCGATGTGAAAGACGCTATACAAACGTAATTTTGTTCTTGTTTTAAGTTGCACATAACCTAAAAATTTTGAAATTAAGTTAAATACAGTTTTTTTTCCAAAATTATTTTCATCTTGCAGAGAATAAAATATCCCAAATGCTTAAAAGGGATGACTATTCAGAAAAGCAACAGCAGAGGACAGCATTTTGCAAATATATCCGTAGTCTCAATTAGGTTACTAGTTCAATGAGAACTGCATAATTCCCTTGTGCTTTGGGTACAAATTTCTAAACTAAAATTGGGAAGACTCAGCTAAACATAAATTTTGCTGTCTTTGGAACTTGCTATTTTGCCTTTCCAGATTCAGTACTGATGTCATTAATGACAAAGTGACATTGGATTTTAATGCTACATTATGCACAAAATCGTGCACAAACACACAGATGTGAAAATATGCCAGCATATAGGTTATATGTGTGACAATGAAAACCTTCTCAATTCTAGACCAATTAGATTTTCTACATGTCTTGCATGTCATCAGTGGTTAACAAGTAATCAACCAAAACAGAAGAAATCTGCATTAATATCAATTGTCTGCCATATTAAAACAAACATTATGGTGATGTTACTTTTCCATTCATATGTGATTCTAAATAAGCATATATTTATGATTAATGTGCCAGTCTTATAATAATAATCCTTACATTACATATTGCATATTTTAAATTAATACAATGTCTCAAAATATTTTATAGGATTTACTGCAAACTTTACTGAATGTGTATTTTATAGATGAATAATACCTTTTGCATTAGAGATCACTAATAAATAATATTTCAAACAGAACACAATGATTTTTAAAATATTTCTTGGTTACTGAAAATACTAGAATGAATAAATTACCTGGCAAACATGATTTTAAATTATAATGTTGTGTTCCACGAGTAAGCATTTCAATAGTAAACTTTCATGTAACATCAACACAATTATAACATTTGAGTAATAATTTCCAAAGTATAAAGAATGCCACCGCATAAAAACATTAATAAGAATAATAAATTTAACTTTGGTGTGGCTGTCAAAGGCACAAAAATCATTTAGTATAAAGACTTCAAATTTATAGGCAAAAATATGCCTCTGAATAACAATGCATTTTAAATAAATTGATTGAAATTATTTTAATTGAATCCTCACCTCATCCAGATCTTTGATATCCATTTGCTTCTCCTTGATACCAATGGGCATTGGTTCTGTTTCAGGAATGACTACTTGTTCATAAATCTTATTATTTTCCCGTTGGATGCCTTCTGGAAGTAACAGCTACAAGTCATAAAAGTTACAATTTAGCATTATAAAAAATTCTTAACATATTGCAACAACAACAAAATTACATTTATAGATCGCCTTTCACATCAAGAGGACGTCCTAAGGCGCTGAACATGAAGGAATCGAGAGCCAAGCATGGGGGAGAGGCAGGGTAGGGGGAAGGGGAGAGAGAGAGGCTTAAGGCACAATCGAAAAGAAGTGTCTTGAGACTGGCCTTGAAGCAGGCAAGGGAGCAAGGTGAAGGAACTATGGGATGGAGTTCCGGAGTGTGGGGGCAGTGAGGCTGAAAGTCCTGCCAACGATGCTAGGGCGGATCGGATGGAAGACATGGAGCAGACCGGAGCCCGCTGAATGAAAGGGGTTGGTAGGGAGTCAGCAGGTCGGAGAGATAAGAAGGTGCAAAGCCTTTGATGGCCTTGAAAATGAGGACAAGGATCTTGAATTCGATCCTCTGGGGGATGGGGAGCCAATAGAGCTGAGTGAGGGTGGGAGTCTTGAGGTTGTGGAGTCTGGTGCGAAAGAGGACATGAGCTGCAGAGATTGGGATGATCTTCAGCTTGTGAAGGGAAGAGCCGGGAAGGCCTTATATGAATCCTTCTGAGCAATTGGATCCAGATGCAAAGTATCATGGTTTTAGAGGATCCTTAAATTACATCACTAGAACTACTTCAAGACAAGAATTTTCAATGCTTATCTTCAAAATGCATGATCACTACACACTACAATAAATTATATGAAGTTATTTGTGATGTTTAGATAATATGTTAAGGTACTGCTGGGTTTCAAATGCAAGTAGAATTATAAAAATTCCATTGGATAATCAAGTTTGTTCTGTCCCCAGTAATAACAAAACAATACCTTCCGTTGGAAACATAGCATCACATATCTTTAAAGGATCAAATGACCACTACTGTGCTATTGTGCCTATGTTTGATGACTTCGTTTAACACAGGTTCCTCAGAGACAACAAATGGAAGACTAACATGTTCAATCACTGAATTTAAATCCAGAGAGAGGTAAAATTACAAAAGCATTCGAAGTAACATTTAAAAAAATACATTTCGATATCAGCATCATGGATGTGAAGCTGCATATGGTTCAATGTTCAGTTGCTGGTATTAACAGGTTACATTAAATCCAATCTCAGACCTTGAGAATCAGCTAGTTCACTCATCCCTATGATTAGTCTAAAAATTGTTCTGAATTTTTACATGATTGATGCAATCACTTCCTGCATACTGCACATGACTGGTGTGCACAGAAAGTGACATTAATAGTTATCTGAAACCCCCCAAATTAGATTTTGCTTTGGTTTTTGCACAACAACAACAAAATTACATTTGTATAGCTCCTTTCACGTCAGGAGGACGTCCCAAGGCGCTGAACAGGTTACTGCTTCAGACCCGAGCTAAGGACAGGGGGTGTGAGGGGAAGGAGTTGCGGATGGGACCATTGAAGAGGAGAGTCTTGAGGCGAGACTTGAAGGAGGCCAGGGAGGGTGCAAGGTGGAGGGACTTCGGGATGGAGTTCCAGAGGTTGGGGGCAGAGTGACTGAAGGTTCGCCCGCCAGTGGCGGGGGACATGCAGCAGGCTAGAGTCTGCTGAACGGAGGGGATGGGCAGGTTGGTAATTTTTTCAATGTTTTGTGTCAAACAGCTTTTGTTTATTCTTGCAGGAATCTTGCTATGGAAGATGTTTAGGGCCCACATACAGTTTGTGGAGGATGTGGAGAATGAAGATGAATGGCAACTATTATCTAACATAATAACAAAAGCAGCAGCAGAAGGGTTAGGACTATCAAATATTCTTGTATATCTGACATTTCCCTGTAATGATAAAAGTTATTTTCAAAGTACAACAAAATTACATTTGGATGGCAACTTTCACAATGGAAGGAGATCATAAGATGGTGGTTTGCACCCGAGCTAGACTGGAATCAAGAGGGGTGGATGGTAGGATGGCTGAAAGCACAGTCAAAGAAATGGAGGGAAGGGAGGTAGAAGCAGAGGAATTCCAGGATGGAGTTCCAGAATGTAGGGGCAGAAAAGCTGAATGCCTGATCACCTATGTTGGGGCAGGCAGAGCGGGGATATGGAGTAGGCCTGTACCCACCAAGCGGAGGGAGCGGACAGGTTGTCTAGAGGTAGGGAGAAGCAAGACCGTGGATGGCATTAAAAGTGAAGACGAGGATTTTAAACTTGATCCTCTGGTGGATGGAGCAAGGCGAGGATGGGAGTTCTGGTTCACTGAGCTTGATGTAGGAGAGGATACAAGTTGCAGAGTTCTGAGTAATCCACAGCTTGCGGAGGAAAAAATAAATAAGTTCACATCCAAATAGCAAGATGAACAATTTGATATGACAATTTATCTGGGTAAATAAAATGGAAAATATGAATGCAAGACAAATTCAGTTCATCAATCATGGTTATCTTTAACAAAGCAGCAGAAATTTAAACAGTTGTAATATGAAAAATCTTGATGTTTCAATAATTCTGAAGATATGTACTGCACATATATTAAAGAGATGGGTGCCTTGCAGAACAGTGCCACCTCAATTATCTGTTGTAATGAAGGAATCCCTGGTCAATAAATTAAATTGATAGAAAATCAAGGACCTAAGCGTGTGTATGGATGTCAGCAACAAAAGGTTACTTGCAGATAAATATGGAATAAATTACAATCAAAATTATATAAGAGATGTATTTTTTGCAAGAAGACCAGATATGAATTACTTCAATTCCTATAGCAGCATCACCAGCCACAGGAAAATGCAATTAATCGTGGAGTCTTGCAGTTTGGTGGTTAAAGCACTCGCCTCGCAAGCGAGAGTACCTATGTCTATTCCTGGCAGGACGAAATATTGGGCAAGTTATCTTACTCCACACTTCTCTGTTTACCTAGCAGTAAGTAGGAACCCAGCTGTTATTCAATTGGTGGATCATTGGAGGTAATAAACCCTTCAAAAACAAAATAATAAATTGAGTCACTCAATCTACGACTGTTTGTGGGACACTGCTGTGCACAACTGGCTGCTGCATTTTGCCCATAAATTACAGTATATTCTATATTCCTTTATAGTATATTCTGTAAAGCACTTTGAGACAGCTCAAAAAAATTATATGGTGCTATATTAAATAGTGCCTTATTATGTCTCAAGACATTTCATGGCACAATTTACTGTAGAATATAGCAACTGTGTATTTTGTAGGTAAATGGAACAACTAATTTACACACGGCAATGTCTCACAAACAGCCATAAAATGAATGCCCAATGATGTTGGAAGAATGGATTCTTCCTCATGGTTTTCACAGTCAATTAGTCCACCTTTTTATAATCAAGTGTCAAGATTTTAAATCCAAGCCACTGGAACAGTATATTAATTTCAAGAATACTTTCACTTCACTTTCATATCAGGATTTCTTATAGGGCTTCATAGGATACACAAAAATATATATTGTATGTGTAGGCTATTGGGCCAGCTAATTTATAACAGCAAAGTCCCACAAATAGCCACAATCTGCAAAATAAAATTGATCTTTTACCAAGGGAAACATTCCAATGGTTAACTTTTCTAGAAAACATACAGGAAACTTTACTCATAAAATTGCACTTTTGTAGCTCGGTGGTAGAGCATACGTTTTTCATTCATGAGGGTTCAGTAATTGGCAAATCCATTAAGAAAAGTAACTGAATATGTTTCCCTTGGTACAGTCCTGATGGTGTTGCAGATAAAGGAGCTCATTGGTTTGACAGCCTCTAAGCCAAGTGGCTTTCCGATAATCAATGCCAAGCCTCCCACATGAACAATGCCCACTTGGGTAGATGTACAAGAAGGAAACCAATGCCTGTGGAACCACACCGAAACAAGAGGACACTGGGATCAGAAGGACAGAGGCAGCAAGGAAAACGAATAGAAAACAAAATTGAACAATTGAATTTTTTTTTAAATGCCCTTTTAAAATTACTTGAAGTCAGTATCTGGCAAACAAATGCAAATTCTATAATAAACTGCTCCATTAAAGACTTTGTGATCCACTTGACAGAAAAATGATAACATACAAGGCTAGGAAAAGTCATTACAGTAAAGGTAACAACAATCTGAAAACACACCTTTGCACCACCAATAAAAGCTGAAGATTTTATAGCGTCATCATATACATTGTAAACATTGGGGTAATGGATTCGCTTCTGGTCCCACTCTCTCGTGAGAATTGGCGCTATTCTCGCATTCTGAAGAGCATGTTCCCTATGAAACACAGAACAGAAAATAAGACTTGAAACAGAACAGCAATGAGTTACATTTGCATAGCACTTACAAAGTCAGAGATAAACAAAACACAAAATACTACAGATGCTGGAAATGTGAAACAAAAACAGAAGTTGCTGGGAAAACTCAGCAGGTCAGGCTATTGTTTGTTCAAGACCCTCACACTTGTGTTCAAATCGCTGCACTTCATGGCACCTCCCTACCTCTCCGACCTCCTCACTCCCGAATATACCACCCAGCGAGTGTCTCCAATCAACTGGCACTGGCCTCATGCTCATCCCACTCATCCGCCGCCCCTGGATGGAGGTCCTTCTTGCCCCTCTCTCCCCTTTTTAAGCCTTCCCTAAAGTCTGTCCTCTTCAACTGTGCTTATGCGCCCTCCTACCCCCACAACTCTCACTCCCGCAGTTCCGATTCAGGCTCTGAGATGCCACCCTGCATGGAGGACGCAATCTAAGTGAACGTAATTGTTATTTTCTTCAATCGTTCCCTCGGTCTTCCATAACTTGGGAAGATTGTCCATGAATTTTGTGCCTGCACAGTAATAACTCACAACCTGTCATGGCAGCGTTCCATTGGAATTTAACAGTCAACGACAAGTACTCTATTTTCTCTGAATTGAAGTGAACTCCACCCCACCAATATTCAACAACAACAAAATTACATTTATAGAGTGCCTTTCACGTTGGGAGGACGTCCCAGTAATATATGTACCTACGAATGATAACGCATACAGTTTATTTTTACTGCTTATGATTTATAGTGCTTTCTTTACAACAGCAACAACAACAAATTACACTTATAAAGCACCTTTCACGTCGGGAGGACGTCCCAAGGCGCTGATAATTATTTACCTAATAATTAGACATGCATATCTCAGTTCAGTTGATAAATCCAATCAATCATATGGTTTTAGTTGACTGAATATGATTAAAAGTCACGTGAAAGAACCTTGTTAATCTTGAGAAAAAATTTACGCATTATCCTTGGGAGTCTTTTTGTTGGCAATCTGGTAAAATAGGGAAAAAGCATATGTAACCCTTGGATTAAGCAAGTAAATTAACTTAGAGAGAGAAATGAGCAGATACAAACTTAAAATTAATGGGCTTTCAAATTTTCTTTTAAAACGTAGATGGCACAACATGTCCTACTTTAGCGTTTAATTTTAAGTATTTGCTTTATTTAATTAAATTTGATTTCCACTCCTCAAATGTGCCACCGAGGGAAAGAGATAATCAGAAGGCAACTGCTTCCTCAATAGGAGGACAAATTAAGAGCCTGGCTCATCTCAGCACTTTCATGGAGATGATTTCAGAGCAGTTCTCATAGAAATACATTTCTCATACCCCTCCCAGAATGGGTATAGTGCAAGAAAAATAAAGTGCATGGGGGGAATCCTCAACAAGCAGGAACACCATTCCATTGAAAAGAAAAACTTTTTTTTAAAATCAAAGGGATTTTATGCACCAAAGCTAGCATTGTCAGCTGAAGGAGTTTTCTGATTACTTTTGTTCTCAATGTTAACATTGCATGCTATAAAATACAAAGGTGTTGCACTTCATGCTGAATATTGCAGCATAGCTACAATCAATTATACAGTACAGGTATCCCACCCCAACCATGGCCTCGCCAACCACGAAACTCATGTATCCACGGTATGCTAAATGCGACAATCCTTGCAAACCAGCAATCAACCAGTGATAACGCTTCTCTCTTAGGATTAAGGCAAATACATGCATTTATTGTCGCTTCTCTGCAGCCTAGCTAGTAAGTTTGGGAGCATTGCCTTCTCCCCAACAAGTCCTTCCCCCAACCCCCTTCTCTCTCACCTCTCTACTTCACCTTCTCTTCCCCCCCCCCCCCCCCCCCCCCCCCCTTCTCTCTCTCTCCTTCTCTTCCCCCATCTCCCCACCCCTCCTCTCTCACTTCTCCAGGCTCCCCAGCCCTCCTTGTCACCCCACCAACCCCCGTGTGTCTCTATCTCTGTGTAAGTCCGTCAGACAGCCACCCCCAGCCCTCCGTGTCACCCCTCCCCCCCACCCTCCGTCTCTCTCTCTGTAAATCAGACCGCCTGACTGTCTAATTGCTGCAGATCCTGGCAGCCAATGCGCCCAAACTTACTCCCCCTATCCTCAGGTATGTTATAACTGTATGTGTTTTTTTTGTGTTTAGTTTTACTAAACGTGAACTTACTCCCCATATTTCCCATAGGGCCCTGCATTTTCCAAATGCGATTTTACCAACCACAAAGATTTACAGGAACGTATCCCTCACGGTTGGGGAGGGATATCTGTATTATGTAAATAGAATTAGGTTCATCTGCAGGAAAAGCCACAATTGTTTTCAAAGCAACTTTAAAGCAATTCTGCAACAAAGCAAAACCTCACAAATCAATAGTACTGTACTTGGAATTATAGCATGGCTGAATTTTTCTGTCCTCAATCACAGCACTAGGTTTGTGCACTAACATCACTGGCCTCCAACTCCTTTTCCCTCTGCTACACTTACCTTATATTCATTAGCAATCCACATTGAGATTGTTTTAAAGACATTACCCAACCATCTGTGGCTCTTTCTATTCATACTCATCTAATGCTACATTAAGCATTACTAGATCCCATATTCTGCTACCACAAATAGAAACATATTGTAATTAATGCATAAATCATAGCATCTTGTAATTTATAACCCAAGGTAAAATATCAATTATATGAATTATTCAAACACGTGTTAACCACAGTCCCTGACACTGACAGTTATGTTGCCATAAAAACAGCAGATACCACACAGCAAGCAACTCAACCAAATTTAGTAATACATGTGTACATATAAACACTATTTAAAGGCAGTAATTAATATAGCGTTCAAAGGATACTTTATATGTGTGAGCTGCATTTAAAATTGTTGTGGCTTTCAGAACCCTGAATTCAATTATGACTTGTATCTTACCACGATCCCACCTTGAACAATGCATTTCAATAATGTTTTATAATAATGAAAGTTTTAAAAATTTGAATAAAATGTATCCAAATCAATTGAACAAGGCTGCAGAAGCGATGAATTCATGATTTGAAACAATTTTCCTACCTTTGTAAACGTAAATCCTTAGCATCAAAAAGTTGAAATGCTTCTCCAGAAAATTCCCCCTCTTCTTTTCTTTCTCGCCTGGCATGGCGCTTTTCTTCTCTACGATACTGCTTTAACAGCTGTTTTTCTTGCTCAGAATGGACAGTCACCTGACAACCATAAACGGGTTGAGCATTTCCTCCAAAGCCTTTTTTTGTTGTTTCTGTAATAATTAAAACCATCTTTACTCACCTCATGAAAGTATATCCAGCAGGCATGTCTTCCCACATTAATATCCGTTTTGTGTACTTTGCCCACAAAATATACAGTCAATACACTCTACAGTATATTCTGTGAAGTGCTTTGAGACAACTCAAAAGACGTGATAAGGTGCCATATCAAATGCAAGGATGATTATTATTATATTAATAATAGCACATGCATTAAAAACATGCATTGTTGCTCAAATAATACTAAGGCTACACAAATAACAGGAGAAATAGAGAATAAATATCTAAATTGTAAAGATAAAGTTAAAACTCGTTAAAACCATTTTGATAGAGGAGGATGGAGCTGTATTGGTCCCGTTGGATCTAAAACTCAATAGGTTAAATGGTTTTACAAGTTTCTATGACAATTTAAACATGAGCTCCTAAATCTGACACTAATTCAAGCAAATTCCAACCCATTTAAGAATCAGAATGTAGTAGCAATTAACCTAGTTTCATCTTATCAGCCCTGATATACTAACACGGGTCATGCATCATTCATCATTTTTGTTTTACAGGAGTGCTCTAAATTTGTCCATCTATGCTTTTCTTCAAACACAATCAGATATGATTTTAGTCCTTTTGGACTGTGGAAACCTGTTCCACCATTTTATTAGATTATGGCAGATCTTTTAATCACATCTCCCCACTGTTTCTACATATCCCTTTTATTACTCTCTTTCAAATATCAGCTTGGCTCTTTAAGACTGTGTGCCTTTTTCAGTCGGATGAGTTGTCTGAAACATATGAAAACCCACCCCCAGGCTTAAGAGTATCCAAACCAGAGTGTCATATACTTGCAACACCTACACATAGACATTTGGAATGAAATGTGTACTCTCTCCCTGAAAGAAACACATCCTGCTTACCTAATTTCAGCGACCATTATGGTCCAGGTTGGTAAGAAGTAGGCTTGGGCTCTGCAAATATTGTGTTTGGGGTATTGTTGGAATTCAACAGCTAAAACTACATTGTCAGTACTGCTTGGCAAGTGAAGCATTAAGGGTGAATTGTTCTCAACATAAGAGTGATGTATTATGGGGTTGTATACTATTGTTAACTTCGCCAACATTGAAACATAAGATTTGTAATCATTAACACTGTGGATTGATGAAATCTTCATAAGTGACTATAATGCTGTTCTATTGCTATGGATTTAAAAATATTGTCTATAATTTAAAAATATTGAACATTTCTTATGTGTACCTTTACGTGAAGGTTTGCTGATAATTATGCTTGTGTAACTTGTTTGGTTGATGGAAATAAATTGCACCTGTCTTTATCCAATGTCCTTGCTTTGTTTTGGTATAGTTATGTGGAAGACGAATGTGCAACTAGTGGCCTGTACCACATGAGATGTAAAAGAAGGGGTGTCTACGTGTGATCATTCACATGGCCTTGTAAATGAGATTGGTCTTTTGTTAGATGAGGAGTAAAACAAATCAAGTAAAATGGTATTTGTAAGCAAAACCAGATGGTCTGGAAGGTTAAGAAAACTTGTTTGTTTTCACATTTGGGCTAGAAACAAAATGTGGGGGAGGGGGCGGGCCAGGGGAGAGATAATGAAGAGCAGAGAAGTAGGGGGCAGCTGAAGGCACAATCATATAAGATGCTCCGTGCAGATGACCTCCAGGTTCTTGAAAGAGTCTTGAAAGAGTTAGGGGAAAAGGCGAAGGGATTGTGGAATGGGGTTTCAAAGAGTGGGGCAAAGAGACTGAAAGCCCGGCCACCGATGGTAGGGCAGATCAGGCGGGAGACAGGGAGCAGGCAGGGCGAACAGGTTGATAGGGAGTCAGCAGAGAGGTAGGAGGTGGCAAGGCCATGGAGTGCCTTGAAAGTGAAGACAATGATGTTTAATTAAATTTTCTGAGGAATGGGGAGCCAGTGGAGCTGGGCGTAGGCGGGAGTGATGGCGATAATAGGGTCCGTCGATATCGAAATTTTCCGATATCAATATATCGGTTTGCCCATATCGATATATACTGGTATATCGATATCGCGGTTTTTTTTGTCCTGCGCATGCATTCGGAGGTGCGTGCGTATTCAGGGGTGTGTGCGCATTCCGGTGTGCGCGCTAGGGTCCGGTGATATATCGATATATCGCTAAAACCCGATATAATTTTCATATCGATACGCCGATATAGGCATTCCAAAAATATCGATATATCGATTTTTCAATATATCGAGGCAAAAAATTGGAATGCGCGCACACTGAACTACAAGACCCTAGGGAACGGCGATGTATCGGTTTTTCGATTAAACCCGATATGATTTTCAGATCGGTATGCCGATATGGTGATTTTAAAAAAAACGTTATATCGAGAGATTCGATTTTAAAAATATACATCGTTATATTTTTAATATCGTTCCTGGCAATATTTCAATATTATTGGTATTATCAGTGTAATGCGATCTTTTCCAGCTTACCTTGTCGCCGGCATTGCAACCTCCTAGACCTAGAGCACGGAATGCGCGTACATTCGGTGCGCGCGCACAATTAACGGGCGCGCACATCCGACGCGCGCGCACACTTTACTGTGTATACTCGACGTGAGTCGTGGCGTCTTAACAAAGTCGCATCGCTGAAAATTGTAGTTTGAAAATTTACCTTTCTCATCATGGGGAAAAGAAGCCCCGTATGGGACTACTTTGAAAACAATGCAGTCAGTAATGGTGTGTATAGATGTACAGTTTGCAAGGTCTTGGTTAAGACATCTGATTCGAGCACGAGCAACCTGCGACAACACATTAAGCAGCACCACCCCGCCCAGCACGCTGCCCTCAGAGCGAAATCATTGTCGGCAACAGCAGGAAGTCGAACCAGCGCTTCGGAGAAAGCGACAGGTAGTGGGGCCAGTGCAGCTCAAACAATTCCTGCTTTATTTAAGAGGAGAACATTGTACCAGAGAGGGGACAAAAAGTGACAAAGTATCACGAACGCTGTCACTTTTTGCATAGCAAAGGAGAGCTTGCCAATGGCGAAGGACATTAATTCAGACTTCAGACTACATAAAAATAAGTGGCATTTTGTGGCTGTAAGTGTTATTTTTGTGTGTGAGAGAGTTAGAAGCCAGATTATCACTGCTTCTATGTGTGTGTCTAGTCACACACACAGCAGTGATAATCTGGCTTCTAACTCTAACAGTCAGACTGTCTGTCTCTCTCTTTTCTATTGCAATAGATCTCATTTACACGTGGACATTACATGCTACTTTCAAGCAAGAAATGGAGGAGAATAAATCTCTAGATTTTGTTTTTGGTGTGTGTGTGTTCTATTTTGTGTTTAGAGATGGAGGGAGAGAAGGAGCGAGGGGAAAGGAGGGAGAGAAGGAGAGAGGGGAGGAAAGTTGGGAGTAAAGGAGAGAGGAAGAGAGAAGAGGGAGGGAGAGAAGGAGAGGGTGAAAGGAGGGAGAGAAGGAGCGAGGGGAAAGGAGGGAGAGAAGGAGAGAGGAGGAGAGGGAGGGAGAGAAGGAGAGAGGGGAGGGAGGGAGGGAGAGAAGGAGAGAGGGGAGGGAGGGAGGGAGAGAAGGAGAGGGGGAAAGTTGGGAGAGAAGGAGAGAGGAAGAGAGGAGAGAAGGAGAGGGGGAAAGGAGGGAGAGAAGGAGCGAGGGGAAAGGAGGGAGAGAAGGAGAGAGGAGAGAAGGAGAGAGGAGAGGGGAGGGAGGGAGGGAGAGAGGGGAGGGAGGGAGAGAGGGGAGGGAGGGAGAGAAGGAGAGGGGGAAAGGAGGGAGAGGAGACAGGGAGGAGGGAGAGGAGAGAGGGAGAGTGGAGGGGGAGGGAGAGAAGGAGAGGGGAAAGGAGGGGGAGAGGAGGGAGAAGGAGAGAGGGGGAGGTAGGGAGCAAACAACATCGTATAATTCAACAGACCTTGACACCAACATTACAAACTTTCTGGACCTAGAGCACGCATTTTGAAATGTGCGTGCACCGCGACTGCGCGCGCATCGTCAGTGCGGACGCACCGTCAATGTGCGCGCACTGCGACTGAGCACGCACCATAAATGCGCGCACGCCATCAATGCAGGCGCACTTCGAATGCACGCGCATGCGCAGTATAAAAACTCGATAGATCGGTTTAAGCAGGTATGAGCAAACCGATATATCCATATCAGGAAATATCCCATATCGCCGTTCCCTACACGACCCAGAATGCTCGTCTCTAAAGACAATGCACAGACCGAGGTGCAAAGCCGCCATATTGTACTCATAGTCCTCGAATACAATATACAGGTATGCAAGAGTTGGGTGGGGGGGAGAGAGATGGCTGTGGAGGGTGGGGGGAGGGGAGAGACAGATGAGGGGGCGTGCGGGGGGAGAGAGACGGCTTGGGGTGGGTGGGGGGGGAGAGAGACGCTGGGGGTGGGTGGGGGGGGAGAGAGACGGCTGGGGGTGGGGTGGGGGGGGGAGAGAGACGGGCTGGGGGTGGGTGGGGGGGGGAGAGAGACGGCTGGGGGTGGGTGGGAGGGGAGAGAGACGGCTGGGGGGGGTGGGGAGAGAGACGGCTGGGGGTGGGGGGGGGGGAAGGGAGAGACGGCGGGGGGGCTGGGAGGGTGGGAGGGGAGAGAGACGGCTGGGGGTGGGGTGGGGGGGGGAGAGAGACGGCTGGGGGTGGGTGGGGGGGAGAGAGACGGCTGGGGGTGGGTGGGAGGGGAGAGAGACGGCTGGGGGGGGGTGGGGAGAGAGACGGCTGGGGGTGGGGGGGGGGGGAAGGGAGAGACGGCGGGGGGGCTGGGGAGGGTGGGAGGGGAGAGAGACGGCTGGGGGTGGGGTGGGGGGGGGGAGAGAGACGGCTGAGGGGGGGGGAGAGAGACGGCTGGGTGGGTGGGGGGGGAAGTGAGAGACGGCGGGGGGGTTGGGGAGGGAGAGAGAGACGGCTGGGGGGAGTGGGGTGGGGAGAGAGACAGAGGGGAAGAGAGACGGCTGGGGGGGGGGGGGGGTAAGGGGGTGGGGGGAGAGATGGGGTGGATGTGATAATGTACAGATAGATGGAAATGGGGGGGATGTGAGAGAGACATAGACAGAAAAACTCAGAGATGGAGAGAGTGAGAGACACAGAAAGAGAAAGATATTTACCTCCTCAGGAGATGGGACCTGAGTGTGCGTGCACCCGGATTGCGCGCGCACTCAGAATGCTCGCGCCGCGCGCACATGCGCAGTAAGAAAAACCCGAAAATATCGATATTTCTGTATATCTTGATATGAGCCCATCGATATATCTAAATCGGAAAATTTCCATATCGTCGGACCCTAGTGCGCGCTAGGGAACGGCGATATATCGGTATATATCGATATATCAATATATCGCTAAAACCCGATATGGTTTTCATATCGATATGCCGATATAGACATTTTAAAAATATCGCTATATCGAAAAAACTATATATCGAGGTAAAAAATCGGGATGCGAGCACACTGAACTACAAGACCCAGAATGCTCATCTCTATACACAATGCACAGACCGAGGTGCAAAGCCGCCATCTTGTATTCATAGACCTCGAATACAATATACAGGTATGCAAGGGGTGGGCGGAGAGAGACGGCTGTGGGTGGGGGGGGTGAGGGGGAGAGAGACTGCTGGGGGGGGGGGGGGGGGGGAGAGTGAGGGGGAGAGAGACGGCTGGGGGGGGGTGAGGGGGAGAGAGACGGCTGGGGGGGGGGGTGAGGGGGAGAGAGACGGCTGGGGGGGGGAGAGAGACGGCTGGGGGGGGAGAGAGACGGCTGGGGGGGGGTGAGGGGGGAGAGAGACGGCTGGGGGGGGGGGGTGAGGGGGAGAGAGACGGCTGGGGGGGGGAGAGAGACGGCTGGGGGGGGAGAGAGACGGCTGGGGGGGGGGGGGGAGAGGGGGAGAGAGACTGCTGGGGGAGGGGGGGAGGAGAGGGGGAGAGAGACGGCTGGGGGGAGGGGGAGATAGACGGCTGGGGGGGGGGAGAGGGGAGAGAGACGGCTGGGGGGGGGAGAGGGGAGAGAGACGGCTGGGGGGGGAGAGGGGGAGAGAGACGGCTGGGGGGGGAGAGGGGGAGAGAGACGGCTGGGGGGGGAGAGGGGGAGAGAGACGGCTAGGGGAGGGGGGAGAGAGACGGCTGGGGGGGAGAGGGGGAGAGAGACGGCTGGGGGGGAGAGGGGGAGAGAGACGGCTGGGGGGGAGAGAGACGGCTGGGGGGGGAGAGGGGGAGAGAGACGGCTGGGGGGGGGAGGAGAGGGGGAGAGAGACGGCTGGGGGGAGGGGGAGAGAGACGGCTGGGGGGTGGAGGGAGAGAGAGATGGCGGGGGGGGGGGGAGGAGAGGGGGAGAGAGACGGCTGGTGGGAGGGGGAGAGAGACGGCTGGGGGGGGAGGGAGAGAGAGACGGCGGGGGGGGGGTGGGGGAGAGAGACGACGGGGGGTGGGGGGTGCGAGAGAGGGACGGCGGGGGGGGGGGAGGGGGGGGGGGATGTGATAATATACAGATAGATAGAGATGGGGGGGATGTGAGAGAGGAGAGAGTGAGAGACACAGAGAGAGAAAGATATTTACCTCCTGAGAAGATAGGCCCCGAATGCGCGCGCACCCGGAATGCGCGCCCTCTGATGTGCGCGCATGCGTAGTACGAAAAAACAGAAAATGTCGATATTTCGGTATTTCTCGATATGAGCCAACCGATATGGATATATCGGGAAATTCCCATATCGCCGTTCCCTAGTGCGCGCGCTTTCGGATATCAACAAGGTAAGTTGAAAAAGTCCGCATTATATCGATATATACCGATATATCAATATACACTGATATACCGATAATTGCGATATATCGTTTTTTTTTCATTTCAAATTTTTCGATATATCGATAAATTCGAATTTCCAATATCGGCACATCGATGTGAAAAATTAGATCGATATAACCGATATATAGATGAAAAATTATACAGATATATCATGTGTAAGCGTTTCAGTGGCCTGAAGAGTGAGGCAGTGACCGAGGCGGACGATGTTGTGGAAGTGATGGAAAGTTGTGCTGGTCATGGCACAGAGAAAGGACACTTCAGGGGGGAAAAAGGACAGTTCAGGGTCAAACAAGACACCCAGGTTCCTGACTGGCTTGGTTAGGTGAAGTCTGTATCCGTGGATGCTGATGTTGCCAGTGTTTGAGGTGCGGAGGCGTTGGTGCATGCCAATCAGGTGGGCCTCGGTCTTGCTGAGGTTCAGCTGTAGAAAGTTGGCTCGCATTCAAGACTTGATGTCTGACAGGCAGGCTGTCAGGATACCAGTTGTCCTGGAATTGAGGGTGGCGATGTGAAAGGCACTCTATACATGTAATTTTTTTTTGTTGTTGTTGGCGGCAGAGAGATAGAGATGGGTGTCATCCGCGTACATGTGGAAATTGACCCCATACATTCCTTGGCAAAGCATATCAAGCTTGGAGCCAGCTAATCTCCAAGCGACTCTGCTTATCGCCTCTGAAGATAGATATCTGTAACTGTGATTCCATCAATCTCATTGGTTACTCACTTAG
Source organism: Hydrolagus colliei (assembly GCA_035084275.1). Lineage (NCBI taxonomy): Eukaryota > Metazoa > Chordata > Chondrichthyes > Chimaeriformes > Chimaeridae > Hydrolagus > Hydrolagus colliei. The sequence goes on from CM068744.1 coordinate 54,173,774, forward strand.
GTGAACCAGGTTGTCTAGAGTTCTAACTTAATGTCATCAGATCTATTCCCATCCATCGTTTTCAGATCATTTAATATATTGTGCACAAAGCTGTGGTTTGGACTACAAGTTGATACTGAGCACCAAATCAAAGATTATCCCTTTTAATCCAATTGTCTATCCCTTACCTCCCAGCCAATTTCCGATCCAGACCATGAGAATTCCTCCAATATTTTGCGCATCAGCTAGAAATCTCTTACATGGTAACGTTTTCAAATGCCTTTGGAAAATCCAAATAAATAACACAACAAAGGACAGTGAGAGAGCAAAAGGCTGGTATAGAGGTCTAGGGCCATTGAATAAAACATCCTTTCTCCATGCTTTAATCATGCTTTGATTCTTGTTCTTTTGTGATTCTGCTCGCATTATTTTGTTAGGAAGGATCACAAAATAATTCAAACTTGGTATTCCCCCGCGTAACATAGTGTTTTTGAACACGTTTATTCATATGTTTCGAAACTTTTAAAAAATGTATTTGTTGTTTACAAAAAAAAGGGTGAGCTTTAATCACTGGGTTGTTTTTCTTTGTTGTTGTTTTTTGTTTTTTTAAGCTGTATTGGTTTTTGTTTTCCTTTTAGAAGTTCATTGTTACAATTGCGGAAACATACCTAACGCTTTTATAAATATATATAGATGATGATTCTCACAGGCACAAAATCAGCGTCACATGTGTGCAATGATAACAAAACATATCAGCATTGTGCAAAATCATTTGCTCAGATTGAACTTTTCACTTTGGACTCATTATTCCTGCATATTCCTGCAAGCATTCAGAGGCAGTGGGAGGTCTGACACTTGGTAGAATCCTGGTAAATTTGGAGCCAGAAACCCTGGCTACATTCCAATACAAACTGCCTTCAAAGGTAGGCAAACGCATAGGTGAAACTTGTATAATTTATAAGCACACACATTAGATCTCAGTTCTGGCTAATGGCCTCAAAGGTATTTTAATACTGTACAATACACCAGCAATTCTACATTTTCACTGTTATAGTAATTAACTATGCTACGGTGCACAAAGGTTAAAGAGTGCAACAGAAATAAGGTTTTACCATGTCATTTTGAAATTCAGAGTAAAAAGGTTACTAAATGAGCTGTGCAATCAACTGAATTCAAACTCTCTGCAGCTTTTATAGCTATGTATAGCTATACTGCATGGTGACACCTTTATGGTGTCGTACTAGGGTCCGTCGATATGGAAATTTTCCGATTTAGATATATCGATGGGCTCATATCGAGATATACCAAAATATCGATATTTCCGGGTTTTTCATACTGCACATGCGCGCGCTGCGTGCGCATTCGGAGCGCACGCGCATTCGGGGCGCTGCGCGCGGTCGGGGTGCACGCGCATTCTGGGTGCGCGCGCATTCAGGGCCTATCTCCTCAGGAGGTAAATATCTTTATCTCTCTGTGTCTCTCACTCTCTCCATCTCTGTGTTTGTCTGTCTGTCTCTGTGTCTCTCTCACATCCCCCCATCTCTATCTATCTGTATATTATAACATCTACCCGTCTCTCCCCACACCCCCACACCCCCCGCCGTCCCTCTCCCCCCCACCTCACAGCCGTCTCTCGCTCCCTCCCCCCCCGCCATCTCTCTCCCCCCCACACCCCCCCCAGCCGTCTTTCCCCCTCCCCGCCGCCATCTCTCTCTCCCTCCCCCCCCGCCATCTCTCTCCCCCCACACCCCCCCCAGCCGTCTCTTTCCCCCTCCCCGCCGCCATCTCTCTCTCCCTCCCCCCCTCAGCCATCTCTCTCCCCCCCCACCACCCCCAGCCGTCTCACTCCCCCCCCCCACGACCCCCCAGCCATCTCTCTCCCCCTCACCCCCCACAGCCATCTCTCTCCCCCTCACGCCTCCCAGCCATCTCTCTCCCCCCCCAGCCGTCCCTCTCCCCCTCACCCACCCAGCCTTCTCTTCCCCCCCCCCCACCCCTTGCATACCTGTATATTGTATTCGAGGACTATGAATACAATATCGGTCTGTGCATTGTCTATAGAGATGAGCATTCTGGGTCTTGTAGTTCAGTGTGCGCGCATTCCGATTTTTTACCTCGATATATTGATTTTCCGATATATCGATATTTTTGAAATGCCTATATTGGCGTATCAATATGAAAATTATATGGGGTTTTAGCAATATATCGATATATCGCCAGACCCTATGTCATACTACAATAGGTTGACGATGTATTAAATTCTGATTTAAAAGCAATTTTCTCTTGCTCGAGGAGGTAGGCTACAAACAAGAAAAACAACAAAATTACATTTATAGAGCGTCTTTCACGTCGGGAGGATGTCCCAAGGCACTGAACAGTTAGGTCAGAACCTGAACGGGGAGGGGTCGGGGTAGTGGGGAGGAGAGTAGGAGAGTTAGGAGGGGAGCAGAAGTCACGGTCGAAGACGAAGGTCAGGATGGAGTTCCAGAGTGTGGGGGCAGAGAGGCTGAAAGCCCGGCCACCGATGGTAGGGAGGTTCGGGCCGGGGATGTCGAGCAGACCAGAGCCCGCTGAACGGAGTGGATGGGCAGGCTGATAGGCAGACAGCAAGTCGGAGATAGGTGGGGTCAAGGCCGTGGATGGCCTTGAAAGTGAGGACGAGGATCTTGAATTTGATCCTCTGGGATCCACTGTAACTGTTTATAGTGCAAGCAAATCTCTTTGCAACAACCATTTTACAGCATTAATTTACTGTGTTCTTTGATGAAGTACTCTCTTCAATCCTCCGCAAAAAAAGTGCTTCTGCATTAAAAGGCAACTTTAAAATACGTGTATTAGACTATAATGCAGAATGGCTACAATCTTATTTTCTCAAAATAGTTCTGCTAATAAGTGCCATTGATTAATTTTAAAAACATCATTATAGCTTCATTATACTGAAATCACAACAACAACAACAAAATTACATTTGTATAGTGCCTTTCACGTCAGGAGGACGTCCCAAGGGGCGCTTCAGACACAAACTAAAGACGGGGGGGGGGGAACATCCCAGAGTCTGTTGAGTGGAGGGGGCGGGCAGGTTGGTAAGGGGATGGAGGTTGCTGATGTAGGGTGGGGCGATGTTGTGGAGGGCTTTATATGTGAGGACCAGGATCTTGAATTGGATCATCTGGATGATGGGGAGCCAATGGAGTCAGGCAAGAATGGGGGAGATGGGGTCACGAAGTTTGGAATGGCAGAGGACACGGGCTGCAGAGTTTGGGATTAACTGCAGTCTTTGGAGAGAAAAATTGGGGAGGCCCATCAGCAATGTATTTGCATAATCGAGCCGGGATGTAATGAAGGTGTGGATGAGGGTTTCAGTGGCTTTAGGGGTAATGACAGAGTGCGTCATTTCCAGTACACTGCGTCTACTTCCAGAATTAAAAATGCGCACAGCAACTCATTGATGTCTTCTCTGAACAGGCTCCAGATATTTTGATTACATTGAGCCAACACAACATCAATTGCTTAAACATTAAACCTCGGACTAAGCATGCTTTTCCACAAAGGGGCAAAGTTGGAATTCCAACATGGATGATGCAATATGGATTTGTGACACTGCAGACTTCTTGTCGTGAACAACATCACCAAGAATGCCAACACTAATCAGAAGCCAGAAGAAAACAAGAGTAGCTCCATTGTAGCTCAATTCTTTCCACACAAAGAGTATGTTTTTTTTTAAATATGCAAAGAAAGCTTATATCTCCATAAAAATCTCCTTGCCTTGAATATAGTTGAGCTTGATATCTGTAGCAAGGTTCAGAGCTTTCTCCACAATCTTGCACCTGTGTTGTAGAAGTTTCTCAATCAGTTCCAATCCCTCTGGGCCAAGCAGCTCAAACAACTAAAATAAAAAAAAGGAAAAATTATCAACTTCTGCATCCTATCTCAAGTTTCACTTTAAATCTTTTAAAAACACAACAATGCAAAAAAGGAACAACCGTAATAATTAAAAATAAGATATGAAAAACATTTTGAACTTTGATTAAAAGTTCATTCAAGAATCCAGTTTCTTCTCAAATCTTTCACAAAGTATACAGAGCTGGTATGTAGCTTGAATAGAGGAGTTAGCAGGGTACACTCACAATGGAGAGCATGTAAAGCAACTGTGCTCCAATTTCCAAGGTTCAATGTCAATTCACTTAATTGTGACTTCACCGGTACCTACTTGTTATGAGAAACAATGATTGGAAGAAAATTCAAAGTAACTACTAGGAAATAATTATTGTGAAGGGAAGGCAGAAGGTCTCCTGGATGAGAGTTGCAGTGAACAGGGTGGAGAAACTGAAGGTTGACCAAACAATTGTCAGATGGAGGATAACATTGGAATAAGATCCCCACTGATTTTATTTTGTATCCACTCCCACCTACATGGAATCCTGCAATTGAAAGATCAGATGTGCTGCCTGCACCCAAGCCCCCATCATTTTGAAGTGAAGGCACCACAGGAAAGAGTCTCCCTTCATATTTTCTTTTGCTACATTAGGTGATGATGTGATCCTGACTCTAATTCTGCTGGTCACAGCTCAAATGAAGAATTCAATAGACCAGGATTTAAACTTGAATCCATCTCACTCTATGGCACCAAACGTTTTGCACATTAGTGTTTGTCTGCTTAGCCATCAAGCCCAAGGATATTGAAGACTTAACAGTTTTTTTCCTCATCAGATCATTCTCTGGACATTTGTTAAGTCACAGAATTTTGTCTGTGTTTGGTTTAGCATACCCAACCATTTTTATTAAATTGCACTGAAATTGAATAAAATTTGATACGAAATTAAACCTACACAACAATTCAAATTGCTGTCCAATATAAATTGCATCATGTTCAGTACATATTGCCGGAATGAAGCATCAAACTAATCACAATGATATCAACTCCATCTCCACTCATTTGAAATCCCAAATCAAATCCTCTAATTGCACACTGGTTGCTGCTTTCTTCAATACTTGGATACAAAGCCAATCTTGTGTTTTCTGATAATGTACTATTTCACACCAGGATGTAAAAAGTATGAAACATATTAAAGTAAATGGACTAGTCTGGGACAATTGAAACCACATTCTAGGAGTGTCTGAGGGAAACCACTCGTGGATCTCAGCACTTGGAACAAAATACCCCCCAAAAGGTCATAGAATTATCATTTAATTGGCATATTTAGCAATGTAGCTATGTAATGTTATTGGGTTAAGGAGGTATAGTAGAAGCCCGTTTATCCATGACTCGATCGACTGGCACTTCAGTTTAACAAGCACGCCAAAAACAGAGTCCACATTCAATAAACCGGAACTTATCCGGAACAATAGCAGTGGAGCATTTGTGAGTCATTGTCATGCAGGTGCAATATTTTGGTTTGCCTGTAGTAGAGTCTAGGGTTATCGGCTTGCCGCTAGCAGCAGCAAGGCTTTAAGGGCACACTGCCATTTTTTTCACCCGCTTGACGTCCTCCATTTTAAAAAGAATCGCTGGACTATAAATCTCAACCACTGAAGGTGAGAAGCGCAAGAGAGTAGTTTTAACAATAAGTACCAATACAATATTCTGTTATTATTTAGTCTGGTGTGTATGGTATGTATGGTGTGTGTTAAAAGAACTTAAATTTTTTTGTGGTGGGTTTTCGACAGCAGGTCGCCCGAATATCCAGCAGGTGCTTTAACCGGCATTAGCCAGGTCCCGCGGGTGCCGGATAAACAGGCTTTTACTGTACTTTGAACAAGATTGATAGATTCAGAAAATTTTAGACTTCTCAAAAATGTGATAATAATAGAGGATTGTTATTATATACTATACGTCTCATACAGTGGATTCTTTACTCATTGGTGCATAACACATCAAATGCACAAGTTAACAATAGGTTAGCAAATAATTTTAAAAGCTCCAGAAGTAAATTCTATTTAAGCATTAAGTAAGCTGCTTGCCTAATGTACTCTTATTTATTTGCACTATATCTTTCAGCAAATGTTTTGTTCTGGTAAATTGACTCACTGTCATTATATGGTAAATGAGTTCTCAAGACACCACATAAACAAGTTAATAGACAATTCACTAAGTGGCTGCTTTCATTTCCATTAATATTCCTTTTATTGACTGATACTATACATGAGTGTTCTTTAAAAAACTCAAAAAATCAATTGTAAAATACCTTTCTATCCAGTGTGCTAGTGCTTTGTTATCTAATTGTTGTGAAATTGCATTGTATCTTATTTACCATTGGCGGGCGAGCCTTCAGCCACTCTGCCCCCAACCTCCGGAATTCCATTCTGCAATCCCTCTGCCTCGTCGCCTTCCAAGCCTCCTTCAAGTCCCGCCTCAAGACCATCCTCTTTGACAGTCCCATCAGTCACCACCCTCCCATTCTTTCCCTCAGACCTCCCAGATCCAGACCCCAACTTGGGTCTGAAAGACTGACTGTCCAGCACCTTGGGACGTCCCCCAGACCCATCTGCTTGACTACATATTCACCCTCCCATTCATCTCTTCCCTAATCCAGGCTCCCATTCAGACTTTGTGAAGCATTTTTACACTATTAGTGTGACACTTTTCATTTCTTCCATCAATAATTATTTTGGTCTCTGAGTTTTCTTTTGTGTTAAAAGTTCTTCAGATTGCTCAAATTTGTTTCATATAAGACACTTGAAGCCAGCTCAGATGAGAATTTTTAGATTGAACATGCCACAAAATCATTTTACATTCATTATCTTAAAAAAGTGACATTCATTATCTGTACATGCTTGTAACATTATTACAGTTAAGAAAAAGTGCAAGTACAACAGAAATAACCAAATACTGTACAAGGACCCTGTGCAAAAAAACACATGCTCCTCCAAGAGCATTAAGAGACCTAGGTTCAATTCCAGGCAAGGCAAAATCTTAGGGACGTTTCCTTACTCCACCAATAATGCAAGGATTATTATTATGTTTAATATAGTGCACTCCTCTATAATATTGAGCCTTACATTTATCAGAACTATTGAAACGCAAAATAGAAAAAGTGGGAAACTAATATCATCCTTCAATCCTTAAAAAGAATTAAGACAGACCATAAGGGTAAAAACAAGGTTATTGCTGTGGAATACATTCACGTGAAGCAATGTCCATGTTAAGTTACCTCATTTTGAAGTTCATCATCAGTTCCAGTAGATGCCAGCATCTCAAACAATGTTCCACACAACTCTTCTACAGTTGGTCTACCTGGTGAATTCTGTAACGTTCCACAGATATAGTTTTCAACCTCTTGTCTTAAAAATGTGGCATCCACTTTATCAGAAGATTTGTAATCGGAACTTTCAGTGGATCCATTTTTAAGATTACCACGATGACTATTTAAATATTTGTTGTAATCTAGGCTGAAGTTCTTTTGGGCACCATCAGGCTCACAGTTCAAGGGCAATTCATCTAAATGTTCCAGGGAGAATGAATCAAATGAGAACTGAATATTTTTACCAAAGTGTATGCAAACATGCTTGTTCTCAGACTGATTTGGACAAATTAGTTTCTGTAGTTCCTCTTCTGTAAAATATGAGGCAATTTTGTACACTGCACTGCAGGCAGTAGTAGCAGCTGAAGAGGGAAATGGACCAAACATTTGCTTGATGGCTTTTGTTTCTTCATGCCCAACATGGTCCTTGTTGTAAAACACATTGAAGAGAAAAACCGCTGCAATTTCAGCAGTGGTTTGCTCATATTCTACCCCAACTGCAAAACAAGAGTGAAATGGCATTTCAGAGACAAAAGCAAATCACATCAAGTATCATTAATCAAATATTAAACTACAGTACAACCAAAACTTTCAAACACCTCAACAATGTTATCTTATATGCATAGGCTAAAGTTGAAACATGTTTATGAAATACAAGCTCATGGCCAGGTGACAAAACATTCTACAGGTATCCCCTGATTTACGACAGGGTTGCGTTCCTGAAAAATGTCACGCAAATCGAAATGTCGTAAATCGAAACATGGCTTCCCGTGCATTCCCATTATATAACCCGAGATGCATTCTTTTCATAAAAGTTTCGATCTTAAACCCACTAAATAACACACAAAACATCCCCCAAAACACACAAACACACAAAATAACACACATAGGCAAGAAGGGCTACTTGGGGTAACTGTACAGTATCGTACATTAATACTGGTTAAATTACTGTAATACTTACTTGGCGTGGTGTCGCTTCAAAATCAGCTGGCTTTTAAACAATGACATTGCAACATGCTATTGGCCAGTTCAAACACTTGGATACTAGGGTCCGGCGATATATCGATATATCGCTAAAATCCGATATAATTTTCATATCGATACGCCGGTATAGACATTTTAAAAATATCGATATATCGAAAAATCAATATATCGAGGTAAAAAATCGGGATGCGAGCACACTGAACTACAAGACCCAGAATGCTCATCTCTATACACAATGCACAGACCGAGGTGCAAAGCTGCCATACTGTATTCATAGTCCTCGAATAAAATATACAGGTATGCAAGGGGTGGGGGGGGTGGGGGGGGAGAGACGGTTGGGGTGGGGGGGGGGTGAGGGGGAGAGAGACGGCTGGGGAGAGGGGGAGAGAGACGGCTGGGGGGAGGGGGAGAGGGAGAGGGGGAGAGAGACGGCTGGGGGGGAGAGGGGGAGAGAGACGACTGGGGTGGGAGAGACGGCTGGGGGGGAGAGGGGGAGAGAGACGGCTGAGGGGAGGGGGAGAGTGGGGGGTGGGAGAGAGAGACGGCTGGGGGGAGGGGGAGAGAGACGGCTGGGGGGAGGGGGACAGAGACGGCTGGGGGGACGGGGAGAGAGACGGCTGGGGGAAGTGGGAGAGAGACGGCTGGGGGGAGGGGGAGAGAGACGGCTGGGGGGACGGGGAGAGAGACGGCTCGGGGGAGGGGGAGAGAGACGGCTGGGGGGAGGGGGAGAGAGATGGCTGGGGGGGGGGAGGGGTTGAGAGGGGGAGAGAGACGGCTGGGGGGGGGAGAGAGACGGCTGGGGGGAGCGGGAGAGAGACGGCTGGGGGGAGCTGGAGAGAGACGGCTGGGGGGAGGGGGAGAGAGACGGCTGGGGGGAGGGGGAGTGGGGGAGAGAGACGGCTGGGGGGAGAGGGAGAGAGACGGCTCGGGGGAGGGGGAGAGAGACCGCTCGGGGGAGGGGGAGAGAGACGGCTGGGGGGCGAGAGAGACAGCAGGGGGGGGGGGGGGGGGAGAGAGACAGCTGGGGGGTGGAGAGAGACGGCTGGGGAGGGAGGGAGAGAGAGACAGCTGGGGTGAGGGGGAGAGAGACGGCTGGGGGAGGGGGGGAGAAAGGGACGGCTGGGGGGTGGTGGGGGAGAGAGACGACGGGGGTGGGGAGTGCGAGAGAGGGACGGCGGGGGGGGGGGGGGAGGGGGGAGGAGAGACGGGGTGGATGTGATAATATACAGATAGCTAGAGGTGGGGGGGATTGTGAGAGAGGAGAGAGGGAGAGAGACACAGAGACAAACAGACACACAGACAGAAAAACAAAGAGATGGAGAGAGTGAGAGACACAGAGAGAGAAAGATATTTACCTCCTGAGGAGATAGGCCCCGAACGCGCGCACTCCAAATGCGCGCACACTCCGAATGCATGCAATGCGCGCACCGCACGCGCATGCGCAGTACGAAAACCCCGAAAATGTAGATATTTCGGTATATCTCGATATGAGCCCATCGATATATTTAATCGGAAAATTTCCATATCGACGGACCCTATTGGATACACTATACAACTGCGATTTTACTGCAAAATACACTATGTACTGCGCATGCGCAAAAAAGATGCGCCAAATTTTTTTGTTGTTCAGACAAAACCAAATATCATATATTGATAAAAAAGGTGTTACAAAATTACGTTCATTAAATCAACACACTGTAAATAGAACCGCCGTAAATCAGGGGATACCTGTACTTTGTTCACTGCTGTAGTTGTAATACATGATTTCCACTACTACTAATAATAATCGTTGCATTTGATATAGGGCTTTTCACATCTTCTAGACTTCTCAAAACACTTCATGGAATATACTGGAAAGTGAATTGACTGTATGTAGGTGGGCGAAACGTGGCAGCCACACAGTACTGTCCCACAAACAGTTGTGAATTGAAATTACCAATTTTATTATTATCGTGGACTTTTTTAAACAAAATATGTGGTGGAGAAACAATAAGACGATTGTATTTTACCTGTTTCTACCCCTGCCCCTGGCTCGGTCCCGGGATCCGCTACTGTGAAGCGCTCTGAGATGCCGTCCGACATGGAGAGCGCTAAATAAATCGAAGTTGTTATTGTTGTATATTTGTATAGCGCCTTTCACTTTGGGAGGATGTCCCAACATGAAAGTTGTTTTGTAGAATAGTAAGAGCTGGGCACAACAACAAAATTACATTTGTATTGCGCCTTTCACATTGGGAGGACTTCCCAAGGTGATGGTCAGTCAACATTTCAGACCCTAGCTGGGGTCAGGATCAGGGAGGGTGGAGGGAAAGGGATTTGGGGTGACCGATGGGACCGTCGAAGAGGGCAGTGACTGTTATAAATGATATCCAAGCCACATATGTTCTGTTCACTCAAAATTGTCCATCCTCTCCCACTCAGCCTCTGACAACGGAAGATCCCATCATCACCAGCAAGTCACAGCATTCCAAACAATTAAATTGTGAAAAACCATTATATGCATCTGTAAACACAATGTAATCTGAATTGCATCATATAATCTGTAAACATCTCACCTCAAGAAAGCATGTGAACTGTTTAAACAAAATATAGTGCTCATGTGGAAAGATGGTTAAATGGTTACACTTGTTTAAGGTTAATCATCTATGCTGTACAGATTTTACTCTTGCTAAGCACATTGGCTACCTGGTCAATTACATTCCCTTAACTGGGAGATGTTCAATGTGCACTTTGCAATTGACAAAATAAAGCACTTTGACAAAGTGCGCGGTTAATGGGATTTCCGATTAGCTGCACAGATCAGTGAAGTGAAATGAATCTTGCAGGCAAAATAAATCCCCATCACCAGTTAAGAATAATTCCCAATTTTTGGGGGTCAGCCAGGTGCCTGACTCATGAGCGCTCTAACCACTGAGCTACAGGACTCCACAATATGAGTTATTAGCATTCACACCATCACCCATTAAGCACTCTGAGATGCTACCCTACTTAAAGTACATGCACACACATAAATGCAAGTTGTTGTCCTCATAGATTAGAAATACTTAGACTGATCAGATAGGAAGGACATCAGTGATTCACAAATTTATTGAACATCCAAAACCAAATTATTTTAACATCTGCGTGGTTCTGTTGGTAGCACTTTGGTTTCTGAGTCAAAAACTGTGGGTTGAAGACCCAAATCAAGACTTTGAACTTTCAGACAAGGTTGACTCTAATACAATGCTGGGGGTGTGCTGCATTGTTGGGAGTGCAATTCTTCAGATGAATTGTGGTCACTGTAATCAACAAACTACTGTAAATGGAAACAACCGGAAAGGAATCGGGGAAGAGCAACAAAAGAATATTCCAGATTTTAGATCACAAACCTATGAAGAGAAGGTAAAGGTGGTGTGTGTTTTTGGATAGAGGGGAAATGTGGTGTCTATATTTTAAAATCTATAAAGGGATTTGATAATTGGATGTGAAGGGATTTTGTATAAAATAATGATAGGAGAACTAGGACACAAGATTCAAAATAACCAGAAGCTAGAGTTAGCTTGGAAGAGTAATTTGTCAGCCTACCTCAGTGGTAGCACTCTTGCCTACAAGTTAGGATGTTGTGGGTTCATGCGCCATGGCAGGACTTGAAATCACACAGATTAAGCTAACTCAAATGTGGCATTGGGAGTGTGTTGCATTACAGCGAGGCCATCCCTCAGATGGAATATTAAACTAAAGTCCCACCTTCCTGTTCAGATGGATGCTAAATCTGGATCACCCCAGGCAATACCTTCCCCCTGACCAAGGTCATACCACCAGGCTACAACTTCCACTGTACCCCACGACCAAACTGTGGTGATGGTGTTATCAAGTCCTCAGTTGGCCTAAATTGGCCCAACCCCATACTCCACCGGTTCCTTCGAGCACCTAACCCTCTACCATGAATCCAATCTTTCCCTTACAATTCTCCTAGTTTATCGCCCTCCCAAACCTTCCTTTCTGATGTCTCTACACTTCTAGCCTCCCTCTGCCTCTGTTCTGAATTACTTCTCATCCTAAGCAACTTCAACCTCCACTTCAGCCCCTTTTACTCTATCTCAGCTGCCTTTTACTGGCTCCTATGTTCAAAATCAAAGGCTCAGCTGCCTCTGCCCTTCCAACTGCTACCCCCTCCCAAATCCCCCTCACACTCCAATCCCTACCAATCCTGCCCTACACACATTCGAACTTGACTCCCCCTTCTCTCTCACCCCAATCATAACCCATAAGAAACCCACTACCAATTTCTTCTACCCCAAGCCTAATCCTCCCCTTATCTCCCAGTTCCATCTCTTTGCCCTTCTACTCACAGACATCCTCTCCTTATCCACTGGCATTGTTGTCACCTCCTTGAAATCAGCCATAATCAACCCTATTCTAAAAAAAATCTTCCCTGGAGCTATCCCTGCTCTACAATTACTGCCCCCATCTTAGTTTTTAAGTTTATTTGAATAATATTGAGAAGTAATACATTTCATAACATTCAACATGTCATCTAGTTGAATAATTCAGCATCATAAATTTACACCCAAAATTAAATTTGGAATTGTGCTGAAATCGTTCAAGAAAGATGTATTCAAGCAAATAATAAGCTTCTCAAATGTTTTCAATTAAAAGAAAACCTTAGCAGGCAGAACGTATAGGTATACAGTAATGTAAGGGCTATAAATTACCAGAAGTAAAATACATCCCATCATTAATAAGCCGAGAGCACTCAAAACTCAGATTTGCTGTTCTCTGATGTACTTCCGGCTGTGTACATACTGAACGATGACATCTTAAAGACAAGAGAATGTGATACAAGCAGAAAGGTTATCTTCATATTTCCCTACATTGCCAGTTTGTAGCCTTTGACATTAAATGTATTGTTAAGGCCACTAAGCACAGGTAAAGGACAAGTACTTCCTCATTTGGGAGAAGAAGGGACAACAACTTAAAATAGAGCCTTTCTTAGTGCTTCATAAGGATGGGGTCACAACGAATAATAATAATCCTTCCATTTGATATAGCGCTTTTCACGTCTTCTGACATCTCAAAACGCTTCACAGAATATACAGTAAAGTGAATTGACTGTATATTTGTGAGTGAAACGCGGCAGCCAATTGCGCATAGCAGTGTTCCACAAACAGTTGTGGATTGAAATTGCCAATTTTATTATTTTTTTGAGGGATTATTATTAGGCGTGTGGAGTAAGGAAACTTGCCCAAGTCTCATTCTGCAAGGCGAGTGCTCTAACCACTGTGCTACAGGACTGTACAGGATGGATGAAGAGGAACAGACAATCAAGTTACAACATAAATTGTAAGAGGTCTACAAAGTGTATAGGTTTACAATTAAAGCAGATTAAAAATGTAAAAATGTGTTCTCGTCAATTTAATCATTGCTATTTTTGAAATGGAAATGCACAATGAGTTGCTCTGTATGGAAGAGACTCTCAACTACAGTAACTGATGCTGCAATGAAAAGTGGGCTGGATAAATATTAGTTTGAGGACAGCAATGGTGATGAAAGAAATAGGTGCAAATTGAATTGAACAAATACTGCAAAACATTTCAGCACTAATAATGTTAATGGAGAGGAGGGACCTGGTAATGATAATTCAAGATACAGAGTTATACAGATGGATAAATATTGTGGAATGTTTTCACTTTATTACTTTGGGGGTTCAGGGAATACAGACAACTCTCTCCAGGGAAATGAATGGGTGGATTGAAATCTGAAATCTTAGGTTTTGTATTGCTGTCAAAGAATGGACCAAATGACCTTTGCTCATTCAATTTTTCTGTCCTATGTTAACCCAGAATGGAGAGAAATTACCTTTGAAATAGTAAGTGCAAATGGCAAGTTTCCTTACTCAACACGCTGAATCATAATAATCCCTCAAAAAATGATAATAAATTGGTCACTCAATCCATGACTGTTTGAGGGACACTACTGTGCGCAATTAGCTGCTGAGTTCCGCCCAGAAATATACAGTCAATTCACTTTACAGTACATTCTGCGAAGCGCTTTGAGATATCTAGAAGACGTGAAAAGTACTAAATCAAATGCAACGATTATTCTTATATTTATTTATTTATTTTTTGGAACAGATTTCATGTGTTACCTTTACCATAAACCTCAACATGCAACTATTCCTTAGAAAATGACCTGGAATACAATGGGTTCAGGCCCGTACGCAGGGGGGGTGCGACGGGTGCGTACGCACCCCCCCCAAATTATAAAAGGTCCACATTTTCCGGGGTAGAGAATTGTATTTTTTATCAAATTTAAATGCCAAGTAAAGTAAATTTATTGAGCATTTGTGTAACAATCAGTTCTTCAAAACTATGTATAAATTATAAACACACATCTTTGAATGTTTTAGTATTAATATAAAATTATCAAGTCGCACACCAGAATCGGCGTCTACCCAAAACATACCGCGTGGATAGACGAGTCAATGACGCGGCGAGTCTGTGACTCGTGACTGGATAAACATAGGCGCGCGCCAAGACTCAAATCCTCGTTTGGAAATCATCCCGTATACAGCCACAAGGGTAGCACCACTTCTGGAAGCTAAAATCATCTTTTCATCTGATCACCGTAAGTAAAAATTGCTCAAGTTTTGAGAGGTGTGACTGTAATGCTAGCAAACAATGACAACATATTTACAAGCTTCTGAGAAATTAAAGCTTTTGAGAACCCAACAAAAAAGTTATATGCTGGACGGGAATACCTATCTTTAGAATAAATACTCATGGACGTAGGCCTATCCTTTAGCGCCTATGTCTACGTGGTGTGTCAATCGGAAATCATCCCGTATACAGTCACTACATAAAAAGGTAGCACCACTTTGTGGAAGCTGAAATCGTATTTTAATCTGATAAATGTAAGTAAAAATAACTTAAGTTTTGATAGGCGTGTTTCTGAAATATCATGTTTCTTGTTTTGTCTTGATCATCACATTTGATTTATATTATTAAAAATGTATTCCTGTAATTAAAAATTGCTTTTAGAGACGTCCACTGGCATGCAAAAAAAATATGATCGCAAAGATAAACAGTGCTACTTTGTTTCACATTCAGTTTTGTACCCAGAGTGAAAAAACATCAATGTCGCACGAATTTGGCATAAAAATAGTTTCACCATCATCTGATCGAGCGAACTCGGGCATTGACAACCACACTTCTCCACTGATCCCTTCTCTCCATGCAGCCTGACAACTCCCGCCTGCCAATACCCGAATCGCGCTCCAGAGTATCGATGTAGGTTAGGGTCGGTCTAACTCGTGTTCTGTGACCGTGCAATGGTTCCCATAGGATAGTAGCACTATGGACAGTTTCCTCCCGGCTTCTCCAGCTATGTCCGCTAAACCTAAGACGCCTCTGCAGTAATGTCTGTGATACCAGTGTGGTAGTGTACCATATAGCTCACTATTTGTCAGATGCTGTCGCCAGTAAACGTTCAGGGCGTCTCTTAGAAGCCTGGTATATACCTCATGAGTCACCTAATCTCCTGGTCAAGGTTTGCGTAAGTGTCCAGCATTCTGCTGAAGTTGCCGAGCCCCTTATAATTATACAACATAGGTCTACTCATTTCGTTAATATATCGGAAACATCATAAATGCTACTCTGAGCCCTGAGGAGTTGACCAATGCAATTGAAAAACTTGATGTTGCATATAAATACCATCTCTTGACAAGCCACTTCATCCCATCTGAAGATTACATTTTCCCGTCACGGTTCCTTCACCATTGTCAGCGCCAGTTCAAGATGAGATACTTGCGAGATTATAAATGGATGGTCTACAGTCCTTCATTAGATGCTGCCTTTTGCATTCACTGTGCACTGATGGTCCAAACAAGTGAGAGGAAACGGATGGGGGCATTTGTTAATACACCTTTTACCATGTTTTACAAACTGAACGAGAAGGCGAAGGAACATGAACGAAATGGTTTTCACGTAAATTCTATGATTAGATCGGCATCAATGCGCGACTCTGTTGCGAACCCACAACATAAGATAGACATTCGTTTGGTCGATGAAAAGAAGGAAAACATTGAAAGAAATCGACATATCATAAGAACAGTTGCCAAAGCTGTATTATTCTGTGGACATCAGTGCATTGCACTTACAGGAGATAATGAAACAGTCGTGGAAAGTAACACCGTTACGAGTGACGGCACGCATTACAAAGGTAATCCGGGAAACTTTCTGGCAGCCCTACAGATGATTGCGAAGCATGACGAGGTTCTTCGACATCACCTTGCTAGTATTGGGCTTGCAAATAGGAATTCTAAATATACCTCACCTAGAATACAGAACGATATCATCACAATCATCGGCCATGATATAATCCGCAGTGATTATTACATTATTGCTCATTACAGTCCGAAAGAAATTGAGTCTTAGGATAACAATGCAGAACAACTTATTAATTACTGTCAATCTGTGGTTTATGATCATTTTCTCTTATACGCATACATTTATCAAGCATTCGTCATTGTACTGTTTTAATTGGATTGTAATTTACTTTACCGTTCACATTCCGTACATCATCGAGTCAACAATCGTGTTTGCTTTTATCGGCGAACACATTCGACCTTCCCAAAAAATTTAGACACGGACTACCGGGGAAAATAAAAACACTGAATAAATAATGATGTTCTTAAACACCAAGGGCATGAAACATTTACCGTTCATATTGGATCTTCTGAACCGATTAAATAAGACCTCAAACTGTGTAAAACGTCGGAGCCTCGAGGGGGCTTCGGGGGCAGCCCGCAAGCCCCCGGCCATTGTTGGTCCCATCACTAGCAATTCGCTAGTGATGGGACCAACAATGGCCGGGGGTCCCCCATTAAAAATCCTGCGTACGGCCCTGGGTTTCAGGCCTATTTCCAAATGTAAAGTTATGCAGATTTTACATTATATTAATTGCATTTATTATGCTTTTTCAAGTCAAGCCAAGGGCAATGTTTCCACCACGTTTACAATTATGTTGATATCATAAAATGAGGTTATACAATGGAACAAAACTTCAAATTTGAAAGTTGCAAAGATCTGAGATTTTTATCATCTTCAGAGCCAGACAAGAAAAGAGAATTTCATTGGTAGAACATCACATCCTACTGTAGGAAGGATGATTCTTTATATTACTCATTTCCACAAACAAAATAATGCACATACCAGCCTTAATCCGAATGCTTCAATCTGTACTTGCGTATGTAACACAAATTTGAATTATAAAGTAATTAGTGAGTCAACATAAATTCTTTTGAAAATTGTAAATGACCCAAAACCTGCAAAATCCTGTGGTGCACCATCAGAATAAATTTTCATAACACACGGTTCAGCACACTTTGGAGGACGGTTGAATAAACCAGTTACTAAAAATCTATTTAATAAAACCAAAAACAGGACTTTTCTTTAATGTTGAACTGGGCAAAGCCTTGGGCAAGTTTCCTTACTCCACATACCTGATAATAATCCCTCCAAAAAATAATAAATTGGTCATTTTTCATGACTGTTCGTGGGACATTGCTGTGCACAATTAGCTGCCATCTTTCGCCCTCAAATATACAGACAATTCACTTTATGGTATATTCTATGAAGCGCTTTTAGCATCTAGAAGACGTGAAAAACTTTATATCAAATGCAAGGACTATTATTATAATTTGTAGTGCATTTCCCTTTTGAAAATAGAAACCTTTTAAAATAACAAATTGTTGGGCAGGTCACTGGGAGAAACTCTGTTTTCTTTTCAAATAGTACTAGAGGATCTTACACGTTCACCTGAATAGACGGACAATATCCTCCAACAATGCAACACCCCACCACCTCCTCCCCCAATGCCAACTTGAAGTGTTAACTTAGTGTGATTTCAAGCCCTGACGTGGGATTTGAACCCACAACCTGTGACGTGGAGGTGAGAGTGCTACTACTAAGGTAGGCTGACAAATCATTCTGCCAAGTTAAATCTAGCTTCTGGCAACTTTGAATCATTGAATTTCAATTTTTTAACAGCTTTTTATCGATATACATTTGGCACATTGTTTTTGCACATGCACAGTATATAGTGTATTTTGTGGTAAAATCGCAGTCGTATACTTTATCCAAGCTTTGAACTGGGCAATTTTTGCTGCGACCCAAATTAGCCTCTAACAGGTCCTCCACACTCAAGGGCGATATCACAATTGACGCTCAGCTCAGCCAAAACGTTATCTCATGTCTGGACTTTTGTGGACTCAGCTCTTTTGTAAGTAAACTCTTCCCCCATCTCTGGTGGGGGAGAGAGAGGGATGGGGTGGGAAGGAGAGATGTGGGGGAGGGAGAGGGATGAGGAGGGAAGCAGAGATGAGGATGAGGGAGATGGGGAGGGAAGGAGAGATGGGGAGAGAGAGGTGGAGATGGAAGGAGAGATGGGGTGTGGGAGGGAGGGAGGGAGGGAGGGAGGGAGGGAGGGAGGGAGGGAGGGAGGGAGGGAGGGAGGGAGGGAGGGAGGGAGGGAGGGAGGGAGGGAGGGAGGGAGGGAGGGAGGGAGGGAGGGAGGGAGGAGGGAGGGAGGGAGGGAGGGAGGGAGGGACAGGGTCGGGACCCGAGGTGATATTAGTGATTAGAAAAAAAGAGACGTCGTCATAAGCAGCAGCAGACTCAGCTCAGTTTAGGAAGATAGCCAGCGGTCCCCGGCATCAAAAAGGTTGAGAAACACTACTTTAGATACTAAATCTTAACTATGTGTGTTATTTTGTGTGTTTTGTGTGTTATTTTAGTAAATTTAAGGTCCGAAAATGTTGGGAAAAGAACACATCTCGGGTTATATAATGGGACCGCATGGGAAACCGCGTTTCGATTTAGGACGTTTCGATCTGAGTACCGTTTCTCAGGAACGCAACCCCATCCTAAATAGGGGTTTATCTGAATCACACAACTGCATAGTACAGTACTACTTTTTATAATATCACGGTTAAAAGCACAATTGTGTTTACGATTTTCCAGGAAATACAATTATTTTCAGCCATTAAAACAAAAACGTGTCTAACCGCTTTTTCATTATTTCCTTAAAGGTTTTGTCCTCTCTCTGCAGTACTGCCTGATGCTAGAATGCGGTTCCAGGGGAGTTTATAATTTCATCAATTATAAACCACAAAATGTTGACACTGAACTTGTTCAAAAAACAGCTTGATGTTCTGATGGGAAGAAAGTAGGGTGGGTTTTCTGGAAGGATGAGATCAAATAGGCCTAAGGGCCTTCTTCAAACAATCTTGTGATATGTAAATTTCCCAGCACCTGGAATAGATTATGCGCCCTTTTCCTGGAGAGAAGCACCTTGCACCTTTGTTATTAGAGGAAGCTCCTACCAAGTGATAGGACTTAGGGTTTTGATTTCCAGGCAAGGTGAAACATTGGGCAAATTTTCCAACTCCACACGCCTCTATTCACCGAGCAGTAAGTAGGAACCTCGTTGTTGATTGGCTGATCGCTTTTCCAGGAGTAATTATCCCTTCAAAAGCAATAAATAAAATAATAATAATTTGATCACCCAATCCACAACTGTTTGTGGGACACTGCTGTGTGCAATTGGCTGTCACCTTTCGCCCACAAAATACACAGTCAATTCACTTTACAGTGTATTCTGTGAAGTGCTTTGAGATGTTTCGAAGATGTGATAAGGCACCATATCAACTTTGGATAGCATTGGGTGAGAGCTTATAAGACCCAAGACTTGGAAATCTCAAGCCTCAAATACCTAGAATGCTCAAACTACTGCATTATTAGATTTTTAAATGTTGCAGATTTAGCAATGGACATCTGACAACTGCTAAAGAGTTGTACATATATCTGAAAGACAGGTACAGGTAAGCCTCGATTTACGACGCTTCTATTTAGGACATTTTGATTGAAGGACCATCATTTTTTAACAACTTTTGATCGATATATGACACTTGGATTCGTTTTAAGGACGAAAAAATGTTGCCGCATGCACAGTACATATTTTGAACATCGTGGTCGCATTTTGCACATCCTTTTTGTCCATGTGAATAGTGTATTCCTAGGTAAATGCAAGCATTTGAACTGGCCAATAATGTTTTGCCACATCCTTGTTTAAAAGCCAGCTGATTTTGAAGTGACACCATGCCACGTCAGTATTACAATAATTTCCAAACATTCCCGAGCAATTTACAGCCTCTACTGCGCTTCTACTAACTTGGAGGAGAGACAGCAGTAAGTGAAATAAGCAGCGGTAATACCGCTAGAAACCCCGCAAAGTCATCACTTTAAATACTAAATTGGAGGTGATAAAGCGCATCGATTCTGGTGAAAAAGGTACGGACGTCGGGAGGGCTTTAGGGCTAGCTAGATCGATGGTGGCTACTGTAAAACAGAATAAGGACAATATACTGGGAAGTTCAAGGTGTGTTACAGCTACAGGTGGAAGCAGATTAGCAAAACATAGGAGTGATGTGATGGAAAACATGGAAAGAATGCTGAGTGTCTGGATTGACGATCAGAACGAGCTTAATATACCATACAGTTACCCCCTAAGTACCCCTTCTTGCCTCTATGTGTTAATTTGTGTGTTATGTGTGTGGTTTTGTGTGTTATTTAGTGAGCTTAAGATCTGAAAATTTTGTGAAAAGAATGCATCTCTTGTTATATGATGCAACTGCATGGGAAATTGTGTTTTGATTTAGGACGTTTCGATATACATACCGTTTTTCAGGATCACAACCCTGTCGTAAATAGAGATTTACCTGTCTGTGCAAAGTTGAGTTTTCTTATGGCAATTTTGTTTAAGGCTTAGGTGCCCAGTAAAGATTAAGCTGGTTTCATTTATTTGAGTGATCTTTGTCAACTATAAGAGAAGATACTTGAATATTTAGTCACCAAAACAATCCTACAAGTATACCAAGTTAATCACAAACTTAATACAGTACCGTATTTATGAATAAGTTTAAAATAATTCACAGATGCACGTTAAAAGGCACAGTAGCCCTCAAGCAGTTGAAAAGATCAACTGTTAAAAGTCAAAGCACATTGTGAGGAAGTGAATTGATTTCTTTATAATATACCTCTGTTTATTGAATTATAGACTTTTTAAAAATATAGAATTTTAGATACTTTAAATTTTGCACATTTTACTCCAAACAGAAAAACTGTTTGGAACATAAGATCTTGAACTACGATTGAAGAAACTGCCAAAGGCCATCTTTACAACCTGACATAATAATAAAACGTGCATAATATAAAGAGCATAGAATAATCCTTTTTAATAAAATATGGCAAAGCAAATTCTCAACTTCGGGCAGGAAGGAACTTGAGGAATAGCCACCTGATAAATTTGTATTGTTACTGAAAAAAAAGCTCTTTTAAAAGTAGGTATGTTTCAAAGGTAGAATAATCCAGAAATGTATCTCGGAAGTTGAATATAAATATTTTTATATTAGGGGTCGTGCCAGAGGACTGGAGGACAGCTAATGTTACTCCCTTGTATAAAAAGGGGCAGAAGGACAAGCCTGGTAACTACAGACCAGTCAGTCTAACGTCGGTAGTGGGCAAACTTCTAGAGTCCATAATCAGGGACAAGATAGATCTTCACTTAGAAAGATATAGGCTAATAAAGGACAGTCAACATGGATTTGTTAAAGGCAAATCTTGCCTTACAAATCTGATAGAATTTTTTGATGAGGTAACGGAATGGGTGGATAACGGTAGCGCAGTTGATGTAGTTTACATGGACTTTCAAAAGGCATTTGACAAAGTGCCACATGAGAGACTTATTAGGAAATTAAAGGCCCACGGCATAAAAGGGACAG
Organism: Hydrolagus colliei; assembly: GCA_035084275.1. Lineage (NCBI taxonomy): Eukaryota > Metazoa > Chordata > Chondrichthyes > Chimaeriformes > Chimaeridae > Hydrolagus > Hydrolagus colliei. The sequence continues at coordinate 54,195,797 of CM068744.1, forward strand.
TGGCAGAGTGGATCCACAACTGGCTGCGAGACAGAAAGCAGAGTTGTAGTGAGCGGCTGTTTTTCAGACTGGAGGGAAGTGAGCAGTGGTGTGCCACAGGGATCGGTGTTGGGACCATTGCTCTTTGTAATCTACATCAATGATCTGGACTTGGGTGTAGGGAGTACAGTTTCCAAGTTTGCAGATGATACTAAGTTAGGGAGAATAGTAAATAGTGAGGAGGATAGCAACCATCTGCAAGAAGATGTAGACAAATTGGTAAAGTGGGCAGACACATGGCAGATGAAGTTTAATGCAGAGAAGTGTGAGGTGATGCATTTTGGGAGAAGAAATGAAGGGAGGCAATATAGGCTAGATAGTACAATTTTAAATGGTGTGAAGGAACAGAGAGACCTGGGGATTTGTGTTACTGACTCATTGAAGGTGGCAGGACAGGAAGACAAGGCTGTTAAGAAGGCATATGGGATACTAGGCTTTATAAATAGGGGTATAGAATACAAAAGTCAGGAAGTGCTGACTAACCTCTATAAAACTTTGGTTAGGCCTCAGCTGGAGTACTGTGTTCAATTCTGGTCACCACACTACAGAAAGGATGTGAAGACATTGGAAAGGGTACAAAGAAGATTTACTAGGATGGTGCCAGGATTGAGGGACTTCAGGTATGAGGAGAGGCTAGATAGGCTAGGGTTATTCTCTCTGGAGCAGAGAAGATTGAGGGGAGACCTAATAGAGGTTTATAAGATCATGAGGGGTTTCGACAGGGCAAATAGAGAAAAACTATTTCCACTCGTGGGCGAATCTGTGACTCGTGGTCACAGATTTAAAATAGTTTCAAGGCTAAGTAGAGGGGAGCTGAGGAGAAAATTTTTCACTCAGCAAATTGTTCGAATCTGGAATGCATTGCCTGAAAAGGTGGTGGAGGCTGATTCGATAACAACTTTTAAAAGGGAATTAGATCTTTATTTAGGGAGAACAGGTCTATTAGGCTATGGGGAGCGGGCAGTGCAGTGGGATTGAATCGCTCTTTTCAAAGAGCCGGCACAGACTAGATGGGCCGAATGGCCTCCATTTGTGCCGTAAAATTCTATGAATCTATGAAAAAGTCTATTTTGGGGCTGCTACAACAACAACAACTTTGATTTATATAGGGCCTTCCACGCCGGATGGCGTCTCAGCCAGCGACATGATCAACTGTTGAGTAAAAGCACTTCACTGTATATGAATAAATGTGAGAAGATCACAAGTGTGGACACCAGGGATAACAATTGCTGTGGAACCATCATGAATCAGCACTCAGGATAGGAATTATGATTTTATGGTTTTCACGTTAGATATTTTGTTTTCTGTTAGAAAAAAGTTAAATTAGGTGTCAGCCTGACTCAGTTTGAGGCAGCACTGTCATCTCTGAGTCAGAAGGTTATGGGTTCCAAACACAAATCAGGACTTTAAGCTCACAAAATAAGCCGATTGCCGATAGTGCCCTCATCGACAGAACTACTGACCTTCCGAGAGGTCCTTATTCAAAGGGAGTTTCACCCACTGTTCTTACCAACAATTGCCCAAATAAAATTGTTCATTGACTTCATGGCTGTTCGTGGAACACTGCTGAGGTCAACTGGCTGCTGTATTCATCTACAAACTACAGAGTAACTACACTTAGTCATAAATCCAGTGAAATAATTTAAGACTTTCACTCAGTGTGAAAATCATTGAATCAAATGCAAAGATTATTACGATTAAAACCAATGTTTAAAATTAAGGATAAATAAGGCAAAAAGTGGGATTTAACAAAACAGTGCTATCTGGCTGGCTCCACCCCCAAAGCATTTCCATAGTGGATTGAGTTATTAATCAAGTACAGGTATCTCCTGTTTACCTAAATCTACAACAACAAAATTACATTTATAGAACACCTTTCACATCGGGAGGATGTCCCAAGGTGCACAAATCTAGACTTCCCGAATCTAGAAAGTGATAGACACACACGTTGGCAAGAGTCAAGGCTCAAGAATACCAGAATGCGTGTTGGGGCACCACTGGAGTTTAACTGTATAGCTTGCCATTGAAAGCAATGTTTCCGGTTGCATGCTTAGCAAAACCACTCATTAGTGATTTGGCTTGCAAGTATAACAGGAGTCAAATGGAAAGAATCCACATCTCCACTGAGGACCCAATCTGCAACAACCTATCCTTAAAAGCCCTGCTAATGTGCCAGGTTCGCAAGCCTGTTATTAACAGTACTGTACTGCAAGCTTCGTGGCATCCAGTACAATTCAATACGAAACATGCCACCTTCCTTCCTCTTGCTCACAGCCTGGACACACTTCCCTGCCCAATGAGCGGTGATTCCAAAAATTGGAAGGGCAGAGATTGCACAGTAACTCCTTACCTCTCTACACACCAGTTGGATTCATTTCAACACGAACAAAATCACTGTACATTTGTATAGCTCCTTTCACATCTGGAGGACGTCCCAAGGTGCTGGACAGTCAGTGTTTTGGACCCAAGATGGGGTCAGGATCACTGAGTAGAGGGATTGGACAGGTTGGTAGGGGATTAGCGGTGCAATGCCATGAAGGTGAGGACCAGGATCTCGAATAGGATCCTGTTTGTGATGGAAAGCCAGTAGTCAGGTGAGAATAGGGGTGATAGGTTCGCGAAGCCTGGTGTGATAGAGGACACGAACTGCAGAGTTCTGGATGATCTGCAGCTTATGGAGGGAGATATTGGGTTCGACAAGCAGGTAATTCAAGATACCAAGCCTTGGTTATGTAAGTGCATGTTCGCAAACCTGAACTCCAAGTCATGCTTTCTAGCAACTGTGTTCTCAACCCTCAGAATTTCCTCATCAACTATTCAATCTGCCTTCAGCATGGTGGAAGGAACTACAATTAATATTAATATTGTAGAAGTCCAAGACTAGTGCTGCATATTAGGTTAAACTCAATACACAGCTTAATCTGGGTTCTTCTGAGCTTCTGGTGAAAAATAATCGACCTGAAACATTAATTCACCTTCCTCTCTGCATACATGCTGCCTGACCTGCTGAGTGTTCCCAACGACCTGTTTTTATTTCTCATATGAGGTGTCCCGACAAAGAGACATGCTCTTTGTGAAGCCAACCCTGCATTAAGGTGCTGGATATCAGGTTGTTGTAGGCTCAAATTCTCCCCCTTGTAGACACTTCAACCTTTTAACCTATCCCCTTACTAACCTGCCCGCCCCCTCCGCTCAGCAGGCTCTGGCCTGCTCCACGTACCCCGACCCACCCGCCCTACCATTGGCGGGCGAGCCTTTAGCCACTCTGCCCCAACCTTTGGAACTCCATCTTGCAGTCCCTCCGCCTCGCCCCATCCCTGGCTTCCTTCAAGTCTCGCCTCAAGACTCTCCTCTTCGATGGACCCATTGGCAACTCCTAATACCCCATTTCCCTCCCCTCTACTGTACTCAGCTCGGGTCTGAAGCAGTGACAGTCCAACACCTTGGGATGTCCTCCTGACGTAAAAGGCGCTGTACAAGTATAATTTTGTTGTTGAAAGCAATTGACTTTCCTAGAAAGCAGTCCATCATTCTATTCTGAAGAAATGTTTGATAATCTTTTTAATAGTAATTACTATTCTCAGCAAGATGAAAATAGGCACTTCACTACTACTCCTATTATGAATTGCCACATGAAGATTCTTCATATGTGGCCAAGAAATTACCATTGCAGGTATTTGCAAAATTGATGATGAAGGCAGTCAGAATTTGATCCACAATTATTGCTCATTCCTAATTATCTTTTAATCATTTAGTAAAGGACAGCTGGTTTAACAATAGCCATCACTGTTTTAACAAGATCACAAGTTGGTCTCAGATTACATTTCATTGCCAACTGATAAGAGTTTCTGGAAGAGGCCTTGCCAACAAACAAGAGTGTCTGATGCATTCTGGTGACAAATTATTAATTTAAGCTGAAATTGTACATAAAGCTGAAATTGTACATTGTACATATGTACAATTTCAGCTCCCAGAAAACATTCTATGATTCTAAACTGGACAAATGATTTCTAACAATAAAAAATTATATTTTCTAATTAACAAAATAGAAACTTAGAAACTTCCTTGTGGATATTCGAAATTAGAAGTGGACACTTGTTATTAATGCTGTAAAAAAACTTGTAACAGATACGACTTTCTCTACTCCAACCACCTTTATATCATCCAACCTAATAATTCAGAAAAGCACAGATAGGCTAGAAAAAGCTTCCAAGGTGAATTAGAAATTGCCTTAAATAAAGAAAGCAACAGGCTGTCATATTTGGAGCTACATCAGCATTAGCATAGAGCGAGGTAAGTAGCAGAATGCTTTAGGGATCCACATTAGGGTTAATACACCTTACACTGCAGAAATTATTTGGGGTGAGAATAGATGCCAAGCTTTCTAAATTCTTTAAGATTCAGAACTTGGGGACAGCTACAAACAACCAATAGGAGGCTGGCCAAATTCTGTGCTGAAAAATCTGAAACGATTGGGGAATTAGACTGATGTCAAGTAGAAACATTAGTTAAAGGTGAAAAAATATAATGATCAAATTATAAACTGCACAAATAAGCAAAATAACATGAATCTAAAGGACAAAATACAAATAATAATACAGTAGAAGCCCGTTTATCCGGCACCTGGCCAATGCCGGGTAAAGCGCCTGCCGGATATTCAGGCGGCCCGCAGCCGAAAACCCACTACAAAAAAATTAAAAGTTATTTTAACACACACCAGACTAAGTAGAATCATAGAATCATAGAATTTTACGGCACAAAAGGAGGCCATTCGGCCCATCTAGTCCGTGCCGGCTCTTTGAAAAGAGCGATTCAATCCCATTGCCCTGCCCGCTCCCCATAGCCTAATAGACCCGTTCTCCCTAAATAAAGATCTAATTCCCTTTTAAAAGTTTTTATCGAATCAGCCTCCACCACCTTTTCAGGCAATGCATTCCAGATTCGAACAACTCGCTGAGTGAAAAAATTTCTCCTCAGCTCCCCTCTACTGCGCCTTGAAACTATTTTAAATCTGTGACCACGAGTCACAGATTCACCCACGAGTGGAAATAGTTTTTCTCTATTTGCCCTGTCGAAACCCCTCATGATCTTATAAACCTCTATTAGGTCTCCCCTCAATCTTCTCTGCTCCAGAGAGAATAACCCTAGCCTATCTAGCCTCTCCTCATAGCTGAAGTCCCTCAATCCTGGCACCATCCTAGTAAATCTTCGTTGTACCCTTTCCAATGCCTTCACATCCTTTCTGTAGTGTGGTGACCAGAATTGAACACAGTATTCCAGCTGAGGCCTCACCAAAGTCCTATAGAGGTTAGTCAGCACTTCCTGACTTTTGTACTCTATACCCCTATTTATAAAGCCTAGTATCCCATATGCCTTCTTAACAGCCTTGTCTACCTGTCCTGCCACCTTCAACGAGTCACTAACACAAATCCCCAGGTCTCTCTGTTCCTTCACACCATTTAAAATTGTACTATCTAGCCTATATTGCCTCCCTTCATTTCTTCTCCCAAAATGCATCACCTCACACTTCTCTGCATTAAACTTAATCTGCCATGTGTCTGCCCACTTTACCAATTTGTCTATATCCTCTTGCAGATGGCTACTATCCTCCTCACTGTTTACTATTCTCCCTAACTTAGTGTCATCTGCAAACTTGGAAACTGTACTCCGTACACCCAAGTCCAGATCATTGATGTAGATTACCAACAGCAATGGTCCCAAAACCGATCCCTGTGGCATACCACTGCTCACTTCCCTCCAATCTGAAAAACAGCCGCTCACTACAACTCTCTGCTTTCTGTCTCGCAGCCAGTTGTGGATCCACGCTGCCACTGTCCCTTTTACGCCATGGGCCTTTAATTTCATAATAAGTCTCTCATGTGGCACTTTGTCAAATGCCTTTTGAAAGTCCATGTAAACTACATCAACTGCGCTACCATTATCCACCCATTCCGTTACCTCATCAAAAAATTCTATCAGATTTGTAAGGCAAGATTTGCCTTTAACAAATCCATGTTGACTGTCCTTTATTAGCCTATATCTTTCTAAGTGAAGATCTACCTTGACCCTGATTATGGACTCTAGAAGTTTGCCCACTACCGACGTTAGACTGACTGGTCTGTAGTTACCAGGCTTGTCCTTCTGCCCCTTTTTATACAAGGGAGTAACATTAGCTATCCTCCAGTCCTCTGGCACGACCCCTGTGTCCAAGGAAGATTGAAAGATCGTGGCCAGAGTAATGGCAGATAGTGACAGAATGTTGTGTTGGTGCTTGTTGTTGGGGCTGCTCTCTTGTGCTTCTCACTTCTCACTTTTGCTGGTTGGGGTTTGCAGTTCCTGCAATTCTTTTTGAATGGGGGGCCGCCAGGTGGGTGAAAAAGGTGGCAGTGCGATTTTAAAGTCGCAGCTGCAAGCCAAAGCCTTAGACTCTACTAGCGGCAAACCAAAATATTGCACCTGCGTGACAATGTGGGTTATCGGCTAGCGATATGGCTTGCCATTAGCATGAGTTTAAAATCATACGCGCTCTGTTCTTTTTCACCCACTTGGCGTGCTCCATTTTGGGGGGAGTCACTGGAGTGTAAACCTCAACCACAGCATCATGGCTTCAAGCGCAGCATCTACCAGCGGGGGTGGGGGGGCGCGGGAGAATGGTTTTGATAGTGAGTGCCAATGCAGTATTCTGTTGTTATGTTATTATTTATGCATTTACAAATGCTCCACTGCTATTGTTCCGAATAAGTTCCGGTTTATCAAATGGGGCCTTTTTTTTTTGCATGCCAGTTATACGGAAGTGGAGGTGCATCAAGTCATGGATAAACGGGCTTCTCCTGTACTTGCATTTAGCATAGTTTTGTTCATGTCTGTGACTCAAAGTGCTTTACAGGATTTACTGCAAAGTATCCTGACTGCATTTTGCAGGCGAATGAGAAGTACGCGAGAAGGACTTCGGTGTAATGAAAGATATATCATTCAAACCATCAGCATTGTGCAGCAGTAAAAAGAGCATACAAGATTTTGTAGCGGATAGTACCAAGGCTGTATCCAGAAGTTCACTTTTTTTGTTCAGCCAGGTCCTGACTTGTGGAAACTCAATACCATCAGTAGACCTGGAGTTGGTACTGGAAGAGGCAAAGTAGATTTGTGTATCATTCGCATAGATAATAATAATCCTTGCATTTGATGCAACACTTTTCACATCTTCCAAGCATCTCACAGAGCTTCACAGAATGTGCTGTGAATTGACTGCATATTTGTGGGTGAAATGCAGCAGCCAATTGCGCACAGCAGTGTCCCACAAACAGAAATGACCAATTTATTATCGTTTGTTTCTTGGAGGGATTATTATCAGGTATGGGGTAGGGATACTTACCCAACGTTTCACCCTGCTGGGAATCAAACCCAGGTATCTCACTTAAAAGGCGAGTGCTCTGTCTACTGAGCTGCAAGTCTCTCCAAAAGAGGAGGGAATGCTAGGAGACATGGCGGAAGGAGAAGACGTAGGATAGCAATCAGAATCAGAAAGACTAATTTATTTTTAATCCTCATTCATAGCCCAAGAACACAGACAAATTAAGATTATCAAACTAAAAATCAAAGATATGGTCATTCTGGTCTGCATAGTAGTTTAATGCGTTTGTGTGTAGTTATAATTCTGCCAGTCAAGCTCTTTCCACCCACCCTTTTGTATTTGCCATTCTTTCAATCTCTCAATGTAAATCTCTTATCATTCATTTCCCCCTTAAAATTCTTAATTTCTTAGCCTGTATTATGATTCTCAATAGCTTCTTACCATTACAGCGCTATTCCCTCAGTATCCTGCTGACATAAACTTGACAGTTAAAGCAGTGAAGCAGAAATAACAATTCAGCAAAAAGAAATTGCAAACTCACTGATTTGGACTCCCTCTTTGCACATCAGTCACAAACCACATTCCTTTTTGTGTGCTCTTTGAACCAGAGAATACATTGAAGGTCAATATTTGATGTAAAGCACATAGTACTGCCCTAGGAGCATAACAAGATTGTTGCAAGTGAGTGTATACTAATCTAGGTGGGCAATTATTCATCACCATCAAACCACACCTAGCTAATTTTGACACTACATGACCTATGCATCAGTTTGCAAGAGTTTGAATGCTCCATTGTACAGCAGTTACCCACGTAACTTGCATTCAGTGAAGTTGCTGTTCATTTTGTAGATTTAGAAGCACTCAGTTATGGAATCAATACCAAAGGGTCACTTTATTATAAAATAGACAAGACATAAAACTACAGTGCATTTCTATTCATATTGAATACAGTAGATTACAAATACAACAAAGGGTTTGTTTTGTTCTCTAGGCATAAACTTTCACATTTATCTCACCACCCCCTACCCCACCTTAAATAAAGGCATTTAATCATGCTGGTTAATCAATTTAGCTAGCTGCTCGGGATTCGTTGTATGCATTTAAGATCTGGATGCTACCCAAGGTCAGGTAGGTTTCCTAAAAAAATATTGCTGTTTTTCCTTTAGAGATGATTTACTGACAAGCAGATTACAAATGCATTAGGAAAAATTTAGGGACGTTTCCCTCAAAGGAGAAGGAAAATAGAAATGTAGGAAGGCATGTGCTGCACGATAATGTTACTCAATTCACAATAGTTTGTGGGACACTTCTGTGCGCAATCGACTACCACATTTTAACCACAAAATATACATTCACTTTAACGTATATTCCGTGAAGCGCTTTGAGACATCTTAAAGACACAATTAAGGTTCTATATCAAATACAAGATTATCATTAAAGTACCTGAACATCAAATGCTCCTTGAAGAGGCAGACGGGCTGGTTAATATTGTTTCAATATAGACCTGTCTGGCTTTGCCAGATTTTTCTCAGTCACTTCAATCTCAAGAGGATTAAAAGATGAGTGAAACATCAGAATATGAGAACCTCCTGGTCACATATTCAGTGCTGCACTATATATACATATGCCTATACATAAACGTGTACTGTAAAAATCACAGAACTCGTATCAGTGGGCATCATAAGATTTAATTACTTATAAGAAGTCAGAGTTGATGCAAACTGTATAAATCGTATCAAATCCAATCAATAAACTATACCGCGCATATGTAATTCAATGCAACCAGTATGCACGGATGTAGTAGTTTCTCATTCCAGCTGGTAAGTGTGTATGCAGTGGTGAGTCAAAATTCCATTTTGGGTGATTCAATGAGTCTTGATCCGTTGCATCATGTGCACTTACCAACAACAACAAAATTACACTTATATAACACCTTTCAAACGAGGAGGAAGTCCCAAGCAGCTGGACAATCATTATTTCAGACCCGAGCTGGGGTGTGGGATAGGGAGGGTGTAGGGAAATTGGGGGGATTCGGTGTGACCGATGCTTGGGTGACAAGCATTTGAATTGCATTGAATCTGGGGAAATTAGGTTTCTCTGTGCCGAAGTCAACAAATGAAGTTTACCACAATTCAATGCAGCCAAGTGCGCATGCGTCAATGGATCAGCATGTTATTTTCTGGGATTCATAACAACTGATAAGTGCAACAGTAATGGAGGCTCAGGGAGTTGTTGTTGTAGTAGGGGAGTGGAATTATGAGTTTGGAGGTGATTAATACGAATAGTATTAAGAAGTAATCTAAGTAGTTTTGATAGGAAAAGGATTGGGACTCGGTTGAATGTCGACTTTGACAATTATATACAAAGTATAAAGATGATACTTATTCAAGTTTTACGGTACTGTACTTAATTTAAACGTTCTAACAAATAAATTGCTAGTTGTGGGGCCCCAAGACCACTCTGTCACATGGACAGCTGCTTGCTCTGTGCACATGTAGAGTGTTGGTGTAAGTCCTCAAAGCCACAATATCCCCTTGTGTCCCCGGCGGACTCAAACCTACAGTCACCTCGGATGTAAATTCACTGATCTGATCCCTTGGAATAACAATATATTAAGAGTTTATTGTAAATGCCTGGAAATGCATTACAGTAATAGGTACAGTTAATTGTAATGCATTATTTTAAAAAAACACAAGTTATCCACATTCCTGAAAACTTTTATGTGTCAGAAGTAGTTTTCAATCAACTCAAAACTGCACAACCCTCCCTTTATTGTACATGCCTGGAAATGCATCACAGTAAATAGGTATAGTTAATTGTAATGCTTTATGGAATGTCAGACGACAGTCAAATCAATTTCCAAGATCCAACTCAAGGAGGAGGTGCTCACGTGCCATCTTCCTCATCAGTTGATCCCAAATAGAGCTACTTCCTTCAATACAATAATAATTTTTATAATGCCCTTTTAGTAAAAACTACCTTTCCCTTGGCTCACTTATTTCAAATGTCCTCTTGAAATGGTGATGTCCAATGTCAAGCATCATAGGTAACAGAAAAAATGCTGTAAAAACACAATCTCACTGAATTTGCAATCTAGTCATCAACCTGGATTTATGTTATTTTAATCAAGTTCTAACACAACCAATTTGAAAGCCAAGAAACAGTCCAATTCCTAATGTCCAGCAAGGATTTAAAGTAGTGTTCAACAGTTCAACAGGATTCAATAATGTGCAGCTCCCAACATTATTGAGAAATCTGGTGTGGTGTAAACTGGATATGTGACTTCCAAAGAGGATACAAATATCAGGCCATGATAAATAGGCATTGTGTTCCCGATGGCAGACCTATGCAGGGTCCCTCAGATATCTGTTCTTAGAACCACTCTGTTTCTCGTCTTCATCAGTGACCTAGGAGATGTCATCAAAAGTGATTGTTTTTTTCACTGAACTCTATAATTTCCCCCATCTGAAAGACAAATGGCAACCAAATCACTGCAGGCACATATAGCCAGAATCGGACAGGGATTGGACAAATAATGTTATCTTCTGTAATGAAGCAACCAAATAAATTCATCTATCGAGAAAGTGGCCAGATACTTCCATCTCTCCTTTAACATTAGAATGATTCACGACTTTGGCTCATTGTCACATTTAATCTACATTGCAGCAACAAATTCTTCTGTGCTATAAATGTATATGGTTCTAAGTAACAAAGATAACTAGAATAGTTCATAAGAATCCTCATAAAAATCCTTACGTTGACTTTTCATCAATACCTCCACTTTTGTTCCAAATCTCTCAACTCGAGTTTTCAGAACACTATTTCATATCTATGAATTGCAAAAAATCCATCTTACTGAAAGACTAAATTTATTTTGTACTACAATCCTGTGGCTTGTGGAGCTCCTGTGGCTCAGTGGTTAGAGCACTTGTCTTGCAAGCTGGGGAGACCAAGCTGGGGAGACCTGTGTTCGAATCCAGGCAGGTCAGGGCGAAACCTTGACAAATTTCCTTACTCCACACGCCTAATAATAATCCCTCCAAAAAAAAATCACAATAATAAAATTGGTCATTTCAATCCACGACTATGTGTGGGACACTGCTATGCGCAATTGGCTGCCGCGATTCGCCCACAAATATACACAGTCAATTCACTTTACAGTGTATTCTGTGAAGCGCTTTGGGACGTTGATAAAATGTGGAAAGCGCTATATCAAATGCAAGGATTATTATTAAATGATTGGAAGAATTCTCTCAAAAGAATTCTCTGCTTGTTTTCCCTAGTAGCCTAGCTGCTTCTACTCCCCTTTATCTTGCATGAGTGAAGTTACTGATGTTATTTCAACTGACATGAAAGGTCTCTTACCTCATTTGTCCCTGATCGATAGATCTGCACTGCATCAAAGATAAATGCGGCCTACAGTCCCAGTCTCTTGTTAAAATTCACCATTTAATATCTGGAGTATGAATCTATCTGTCCTATCCCAAGAGACCACTCTGTTCCTAGCCTGTGTAAATTCACTGAGTACAATGCTAACCCTATTTGCAAAAAAGTCTTCCTAAAATCTTTTAATTTCTTATTAAACAGACTCAAAACTTCTGGGAATCATCCTTTTCAAACTTTTCCATCCCGCGATCCTTATCACTGGGAGAGAATTACACTTCCAAGTGTTCTCTGAAAGGAGTGATCCATCCCCTCTTTATTACTATTTGGGGTTCGAATCAGATCACAGCAGACTCACAAATTACACCAAAACACGATTAGTAAAATTCTCTTCATTTATTCAATCCCATAGGCTTTAATACATATATATGGGTGATTCCACGGTACTGGGTACGAGTGTGACATGGAGGTCAGAAAATCAAATTGATTGCAGAATACTAATTTTTTGTACATAAGTTCGCTAGAGACCATACTGTATGTATCTTGTAAGAAATAGATAACTTTTTAAACAGAATTATTTTTACACTTCAAAAAGCTCACACCCCATGCATTGTAACACTGCAAAACAACTGATTAGTCCTAATCTACTGGTGTTTGTCCCCGTGGAGATCCCTAGAAATACCCCTGCAGTCTTTCAAAAAATCTCAATCAAAATCGGTAGAAATAATATAAAAACGTACCTTATTTGATAATCCAGCTACAGGAAACAAATCTTCCGCCCAATTTAATCACAATTTAACTGAATAGGTCTTGCTCGTAACTGTAGCAACGCGCGTAACACCGTGGACAGACAGGTAACTCACTCACCTAAACCATGTGGAGCAGCAATGCCGACCGCTAACGCTAAATTTGCTACTTCCGGTTTACCGAACACGAGGCCGTGCGACCATATTTTTCTTAAAAACTTCATTCTGGGAGTTCCTAGCTGGGTTTCCATGGTAATTACGAACGTAGCCATTGGAGGACAGAACGTCACATGTGAATTTTCAAAATGTCACAGAGGTAAGCTATCTTCAACCTTACCAAAATAATCTAACCACAAGGTAGTTACTTCATTACATTATTAATTGAAAGCAAAATAGAATTAAAAAAATGTTTTTAACCTGAAATCTTGTCTTCAACAGTCGTAACTTTTTGGACAGACAGGGTTACACGCGAGTAGCATTTTTTTAACGGGAAAAAACAAATATAATCAAGCTCTTGAATGACACAAAAACTTATCAGCTTTCTGTCTTAACTATTGATTTATGGATTTAGTTATATTTAATGATAGTGAGAGTTAAAAATATGATCTGAAATTGGTTTCAAAAGCAGCCTTGTTTGCTGTGTCACGTTTTAGAGGTCTCTAGATAGGGTGGACATGGTCTTTAAATTATTGTCATTTAAAAAATAAAGCTCATTTTAAGGCAAAGTTATCTTTTATATCTCTTCAGAGTATGTTATCTATGATTTTCATGCTTTGAAAAAATAATCCACCCTTTCTCAGAAAATGGCATGCATATTTTGACTTGCTCAATGTACCCCATTAATGTGGAATCGCCCATATATATCATATATATTCCTGCATTCAGAGCATTTGACTCATGACTCAAACATGCATGCAATCTTTACAACACACTGATAATATTATATCAATACAACATTAACAAAGTATAATACCCATACTCTTTAAGATATCTAACCACTGAGCATCAACACTTTGACCACCAGAGGTAAACAAATAGATTAACCTAACGCCAAATTCACATCTCCTCAAAATTCCTGAGATCCAGAATGTTATCATGAGTAATGTTCGAGTCAAGTGTTAATTAAACCTCCAAACTTCAACAACCCAATATAACTCTACTCCTTCCTTTTTACACCCCTAAAGTCCAATGTGACACTTTTTAACCAGTTCTTCATACTTTGAGACATCTAGAAAACGTAAAAGGTGCTTTATCAAATGCAAGGATTATTATTATTTAACAATTTGGAAACATAAACCTCATTAACTCAACTATCCTGCAGACCAGAAGTCTCCAACAGGGCCATTAACTCCCAGAATTTAACAAAAAATCCATTAAAAAAAGCACGTTAATATTTTACCCCATAAGAAAGATAAACAGATTGATACTTCAATCTTAACAAATGTAACATCCAGCTCCGAACACCTGTGACCCCTCTCCCTGAACCCAAATATTCACGCTTTACTACCTCACACTGGTAAATCCCCTTTGCACCCTTTCACATCCTTCATAAAGTGTGGTGCCCAGAAATGAAAACAGTACTCTAGCTGAGGACTAACCAATGTTTTATGAAAGTTCATCAAAATTTCCTGAGTGGTATTCTATGCCCCTATTTATAAAGCTTAGTATCCCAAATTCTGTTTTCACAGCTATTACCCATATCCACCCTCTCCGTTACTTCGAAAAACGATCTAGTTTGTGAGACACAATTTGCGTTTAACAAATCTATGTTGGCTGTCCATTATTAATCTATACTTGTCTTCATGATAATTTATTTTGTCCTGAATTTTAGTCTCTAGACGTTTCCCTACTACTAACATCAGGCTAACCGGCCTGTACTTCTGCCTCGTTGTGTACAGGAGAGTAATATTTGCAAACATCAAGTCCTCTGTCCAAGGAAGATTGAAAGATTTTGGCCAGAGCCTCTACTATTTCCACTCTTACTTCCCTCAGTAACCCAGGATGCATCCCGTCCGGACCAAGTGACTTAACAATCTTGAACACCATTAACCTTTTTAGAACCTTTATTCTTATCCTATCCAATCTGGCTGCATCCTCTTCTTTTGTGAAGCAGATGCAAAGTACTCATGCCACCTGCCTCCACAAGAAGATTTCCTCTTTGATCTCTAATTGAACCTACCCTAACTTTGACTAACCTTTTATTCTTTATATGCTTATAAAAAAACCTTAGGTTCCCTTTTGTTACTTGCTAATCTTTTCTCGTACAATCTCTTTGCCCCTCTTATTTCCTTTTTCAATTTTCCTCTGTATTTTCTAGATTCTATTTGATTATCTTCTGTATTTTTGACCTGATATTTATCATAAGCCTCTTTTTTTCTGCTGTATTTGAATCCCAATTTCCTTAGCCATCTAGGGATGTCCCATCTTTCCCCTTTGCTGGAATGTATTTGTAATGTCTCCAAGAACAGAATTAGTATTCTTCAGGGATAGTATTCGTCTGCTTTGTCCATCCCCGGTCAAAAAGAAATGTCTTTAGGCGCGACCTTAAAATAGCAGTGACTGTCCAGCGCCTTGGGACGTCCTCCTAATGTGAAAGGCGCTACATAAGTGTAATCTTGTTGTTGTTGTTGAGGGGTCAGACAAAGGGAGTGAGGAAAGGAGTTCCAGAGCCTCAGTGCATAGTGGCTGAAGGCACAGCAACCGAGGTGTCTCCTGAGCAATAATTAAAAATAATTTGAAGGAGACAACAATCATCATTAGCACCAGCATTGCAGTTGTCAACTGACCTGCTGAAGTACCTCTTACAGTAGGATAAGCAAACAATACAATCTGCATTGCAGTTCAAGTTGATTATTTCCCAGCAGGTAACCTTCCCACCAGCTCAAGTTTTCCTTATGACAATTCACATGAAATCTTTGGTGATCAGCTCAACTGAAAAAGTAGAACTTTCCACAGCACCCATTTACATAGCACAGCTATTACCACATGAAGAGTGCTCCATTTATCTCTCTAATCCCAGAACAAGATCTGCATATATGGCACTCAAACCTTTCATCTTTTCCGCTCTCCATTCCACTCTCTCATCCCCACCTCAGATGCCCAGCCAGCATTGTTGAGCGCTTCAAGAGATTTTCTTCCAACTTAAAAAGGGCACAATGTAAATGTCTTCATATTTCTAGATGTTTTGATTCATATGTCATGATACCCTATTCTCAAAGAGGGAATTCGTCCAGCGGCAGTCAAAAGATTAGACCACTCCAATGCAGTGTTAGGAGTGTATTGCATTGTCGAAGGGACGGTAGTTTGGATGAGACATTAAACCGAGATCCATTCTGATTGTTCAGATGGATGTTAAAGATCCCATAGCACTATTCGAAAAGAGAAGGTAATTTCTCCAAGTTCTTGGCCAACAATCCTCCAAATAAAATTGGTCACTCATTCCATGATTAGAGAGATAAATGGAGCACTCTTCAATATTGCAGTCAGCAACGAGCTGCCACAGTTCACCCACAAAATATACAATCAATCCACTTAACAATATATCCTGTATATCCTATAAGATACCTGAACAACATGATAAGATGCTATACCAAATGTAAGGAAGATTGTTATTAAAATACATGGCCTTTCGAAGGCAGATACATGAGGAAATTGTCCATCGTTTAATGTACATGTCTAAACATATCAATATTGCAGCAATAATTGTGAACTTAGAAATTTACTTTTGTTTAAAAAAAAGCATTAACAAAAGAGTACTTTGTAGGGTCCGGCGATATATCGATATATCGCTAAAACCCGATATAATTTTCATATTGATACGCCGATATTGGCATTGCAAACATATCGATATAGCAAAAAATCGATATATCGAGGTAAAAAATTGGAATGCGCGCACACTGAACTACAAGACCCAGAATGCTCATCTTTATACACAATGCACAGACCGAGGTGCACACTGTATTTATAGTCCTCGAATACAATATACAGGTATGCAAGGGGTGGGGGGGGTGGGGGGGGAGAGACGGCTGGGGTGGGGGGGGGGGTGAGGGGGACAGAGACGGCTGGGGGGAGGGGGAGAGGGGGAGAGAGACGGCTGGGGGGAGGGGGAGAGGGAGAGGGGGAGAGAGACGGCTGGGGGGGAGAGGGGGAGAGAGACGACTGGGGGGGGAGAGACGGCTGGGGGGTGAGGGGGAGAGAGACGGCTGGGGGGAGGGGGAGAGTGGGGGGTGGGGGAGAGAGACGGCTGGGGGGAGGGGGAGAGAGACGGCTGGGGGGAGGGGGAGAGAGACAGCTGGGGTGGGAGGGGGAGAGAGACGGCTGGGGGGGAGGGGGAGAGAGACGGCTGGGGGGTAGGGGAGAGAGACGGCTGGGGGGTATGGGGAGAGACGGCTGGGGGGCGAGGGGGAGAGAGACGGCTGGGGGGGAGGGGGAGAGAGACGGCTGGGGGGGGAGAGGGGAAAAGAGACAGCTGGGGGGGGAGAGGGGAAAAGAGACGGCTGAGGGGGGTGGGGGGGGGAGAGAGACGACGTTGATGGGGGGTGCGAGAGTGGGACGGCGGCGGGAGGAGAGAGGGGCGGCGGAGGGGGGGCGGGGGGGGGAGAGACGGGGTGGATGTGATAATATACAGACAAATAGAGATGGGGGGGATGTGAGAGAGGAGAGAGACGCAGACAGAAAAACACAGAGATAGAGAGAGTGAGAGACACAGAGAGAAAGATATTTACCTCCTGAGGCGATAGGCCCCGAATGCATGCGCACCCGGAATGCGCGCGCGCACCCCTGAAAGCGCGCGCACTCCGAATGCGCACGCCGCGCGCGCATGCGCAGTACAAAACCCCCCAAATTATCGATATTTCGGTATATCTCGATATGAGCCCATTGATATATCTAGATCGGAAAATTTCCATATCGACGGACCCCAGTACTTTGCCACACGAGCATTATAACTAGCCGATAAAGCAATTTAGTGCGGTTGTCTGGATAGTTTTACACCAAGAACTCAAAACCACAATGAACAATGAAGGGGGAACATATGAAATTCTAGTCGAGAAAAAAAGACCAAGATCCATCTAGTTTGCCTTCCACCTTCCTGGCAATAGCATGCATATATGTCCTGAACTAGTTATGTACTACATCCCATAATGTTATTTTCTAAAAGAAAAGTATCCAAATCTGTATTTCAAGGCATCAACATTTCCTGATTGAATCTTTTAGCATTCGCTCACTGAAACAGTGTTTCTGTAGATTTGTTCTGAATTTTCCCCTCAACACCTTGGGACGTCCTCCCGACGTGAAAGGCGCTCTATAAATGTAATTTTGTTGTTGTTGTCTTCAATCACAGTCCCTGTCCTCAGTTTTTAATATTCTCACCTAGATGAAACAGCCTGTCATGATCTATATTGTCTTGCCCCTTTAGAATGTTAAACACAGCAACCATATTGCCTCTTAATCTATTATTTTTAAACGTGAACATGCCCAATTTTGTCGCTCCTCATAGTCCCCTCTTTCGTCCCTCCATTCCCTCAATAGTTCTGGTTTCCATCCTCTGTATCCTCTCGATTTCTTCCATATTTTTGTACCGCAGCAACCAGAACTGTATACAGTAGTCTAATTACGGTCTCACCAATGATTTATACAGTGGCAGGATTACCCCAGTATTTCAGCTTACTGTTGATCGCATTAGCTGTTTGCAACTTTTTTGTACTGTTAATAATTTACATGACAAAATAAAAATCTACAGTTCTATTCAGTGTTCATAAACTCGAGCAGCCAACAGTTATACAACTGACTTCAAAGGGACTCCAGTGAAATCTGCTACCGATGTCAACCAGGTCATTGCTGGGATTAGCAGAATTGTTCTTGGAGCCTAAGCAATCAACTGGAGATCAGCTAAAGTTTCCACTGAGAACTACTACTGTTGGAAAGTGAATGCCGGGTAAGAAATAAATTGTCCTCCTAACTCTACCCTCCCTGCCCTCCACCCTTCCTGTTCCTAACCCCAAGCTCAGGTCAAAGCTCTGAATGCCCAGCAACTTGGGACGTCCTCCCGATGTGAAAGGCGCTATAAAAATGTAATTGTTGGTGTCATTGTATTATTGCTATAGTTTAAATACGCAAGCCTTCACATTGGCAAAATATCTTAATTCTCATGGACTTTAAAAATGTTTGCATCATTCAGTAATCTGTATTATCCAGCCTCTAAGAAGGCTCATTCTTTTCAAGAAGGAAATGGGTCGACCAGTTCAGCCTGATTCATTCATCAAAATGGAATACAAACATTTCTCCAAATGAACTTACCAAGTTGCCTGGCTGCTTTCAGAACAGTTTTCAAATCTTCACTAATAATCTGCTGCTCTTTCTTTGCCAAATTCTCCGTAATATAATCAGATATGCTTGCCCAGGTCGTCTCTATATTCGAAAATTTCTCTTTAATTTTTGACCTTTTGGTCTGCAAAAAAGGTAATGAGAAAAAATATTAGTCACATCCTCCTGGTTCAATTAGTCAAAAGGATAATCACGTTCCAAATAATCTCTAGCCAATAACATTTGCAGCTAAAACGTGAATTAATATTCTCATCACGCTAAAGAAAAAAGACTAAAAGCTCAGCAGCAAAATCATCTCTCAAAATACTCAAAAATGTTCAATTTAATTCTGAAGCAGCAGCACAATTCAGTTCAAGGAATTATGTAAACCGCCATATTTCCATTAGCTGAACATTGTTCAGTAAGAACAGGGTTTAACAAGGTTTGTTCATGCCACAGTGGGGCTGATAATTGAATACAGTGCTATAGTTATTTTGCCTTGTAATGTTTCAAGTAACAAACAGTTCTAAATTGCCCTCCAACTGATCTATCCAGTTATATTCAAGGTTAATTATCACAAATTGCAAAAATGTATTCTATTTTCACTTCAAAATATCTCAGGCACTTCGGCGGTAGGGGTCAAAAAAATGTCTAGATATTAAAATGGTACAGTAGAAGCCCGTTTATCTGTGACCCGATCAACCATAACTTCCGTATAACCGGCACCGCAAAAAAAAGGTCCACATTCGATAGACCGGAATTTATCCAGAAAAATGCATTTTTTTGGTGTTTTGTGTTGCATCATTATTTTGGAATGCTGATATTAGGTGCCTGACGGTGGCGCTAGCTCAGAATGCTACTGGTACTGTAAAGCAATGCACTCTCCAGGGTGTACTCTTTGAGAGGCAGAGGGTGAGTTGATTAATTTAGATTTAATTTAGCCACAAAACAGCAAAACACACACCCACCCTGAGCAAAGCTTGCAGATCAATTCATTAGCTTTTATTTTAATAAAAAAGACTCACCCCTGCAATGCTTGTTTTACAGAGTGGGGCATTTCCACGATAAAGGGGTATATGTGTGTGACAGAGAGGTCAGAAAATCTATTTGATTGCTGAACACTCATTTTTTGTACATAAGTGCCCTAGAGACCATACTGTATGTATCTTGTAAGAAATACATAACTTTTTTAACAGAATTATTTTTACCACCTCTGAAAGTTCACACCTCATGCACTTTGAACGGGGACAGACATTACGAACGTGGACATTAGAGGACGGAACGTCATGAGTGAATTTTCAAAATGTCGGAGAAGTAAGCAATCATCAAGCTTACCAAACTAAATCAAAGTAGTTACTTCATAACTTTATGAATTGAAAGCAAAATAATATATATTTTTAATTATTCTGAAATCCCATTTTCCTCGTTCGTAACTCTTTGGACGGACGGGGTTACGAGCGTGTCGCATTTTTTAAAGGGACAAAACAAATATGATCAGGCTCTTGAATGAAACAGAAATTTATCAGCTTTCTGTCGTAACACTTGATTTATGGATCTCATTATATTTAATGATCGTGAGAGTTAAAAATAAGATCTGAAACAGGTTTCAAAAGCAGCCTTCTTTGCTGTGTCACATTTTAGAGGTCTCTAGATAGGGTGGACATGATGTTTAATTTATTGTCATTTAAAAAACATGTCTCATTTTAAGGCAACATTATCTGGGCCAACTCTTGAGTGTGTTATCTCTGATTTTCATGCTTGGAAAAAAATAATCCACCCTTCCTCAGAAAATGGCATGAATATTTTGCCTTGCACAATGTACCCCATTAACGTGGAAATGCCCAGTGTAGTGTTTCAACTTAGTGTGCACACACACACACACAGAGGCATCGCAAGGCTTTTTGGAAAGAAAGTTAACTGAACTGAGCGGCCGCCGCTCACTCTCTGCTTTCTCAATAACACAAGCTTTCCTCTCTTCTGCCCGCAATGAGAACAGTGTAACGTTTGCACTAGTTTAAAGATCTCTCTGAACTGCCTGGTCGCTGTGTGTAAAATGATTATAATTATTATTTATATATTATCATATAAATAATTATTTAGTCGATTATTAATATGCTATGTTTTAAAAAATGTAATTAAAAAATAATTTGTAATAATTTTTCTGTTGGGTTTTCTGCCAAATATCCTGCAGATGCTTTAACCGGCACAGGTCAGGTCCCGAGGGTGCCGGATAAACAGGCTTCTACTGTAATAAGAATATGCAAGTATTGCAGCCTCAAATTTCCATGAAGAATATATTCAATATGAATAAGCAAATTTACTGTCAAACACACTATTATATCCACCCACAGTGTTTCTGCTCCAATACTCTTTGGTAATTTACTATTCTATGGCAGGTACCGCAGGATTGGGGCACAGGGAACAATTAATTACATCAGATTATTTTTTAAATCGCAAGGTGACACGTGGGCAACAATTTTAATATTAATCCACCTCAGGATGGTATATTATATGTAAATGCATTAACTGGTGGTCAAAGGAATATAGGTTTTTATGCAACAGTTTTTTTGTAAACATCCACAAACAGAATACTGTATTACATAATGCCAATACTGTATCAATATCCTCAGCTTTAATTGGTTTTTTACTGTAATGTTCCAGTATACAGTTAACCCTCGTTGAGGGCGACTTTATCGATTGTGAAGTAAAGCATACGCAACGAAAAAAAAGCGGCACTTTTTGCGCTAAAACTTGTGCGGATGCGCTGGCTGGGCCCCTGTGCACATGCGCACTTGTGACGCGCCAGCAGCTCCCGACTAAATCCGATGATTCCTCGGCTGGCTGGTCCCGCGCGCATGCGCATTTGTGAAAGTCTTCGGCCTCGGAGCATTGCTTGGTAAACAGAAGAGACAGAGAGAGAGAGAGAGAGAGAGAGAGAGTCCGCTCTCAGTGCGTTATAGCCCGCCTCAGTGCGTACCTCGTATTGGTCGGGTGTGGATTTGCCTGGAGGCTTGAGGTGGGTAGCCTGTGGCTGGATTCTCCTAACCCCCCCTTTCCCATTACTTGTTAACCTTATCCAATGCAATTTTACCGATTGCACAGTTTTCCAGGAACGTAACCCCAGTGATCGACAAGGGTTAACTGTACCTCTAAACATTTTATTCTAAACTGTCAAAAAGATAAATAAAATTACAAAGATACAGTAACACAGATTTTCAGATAATATTTTTGAAAGTGCAATTAGCAAAATGTTGTAAAATTTGTAGTTTTTTCCACACTGCTCACGGAATGTATTGATATGCTGGCCTTCAAAATGATTTGGAAGCAAGTCAGAAAAGCTGAGTTGGTGGCACTACAGTAGAGGCCCACAGCTTTAGATTTCAAGTTATTATTTGTTTCTCTCATTACCTCCACCCATCGGATTCAATTTGAAGGAATGTCAGAAGGATATTTACATAGGGATATTACAGCCAAGTCCATCCTATCTTCAGCTAATAGGTACATGGTATACTTTTCACCTGGGTCACTGAATAGCAATCAGAAGCAAACACCATGGTTGAATTGTTCCCTCACACATGCAATGTGAAGGGAAAAGCAAACCATAGATCTTCCCAGTCTGAATCTGAGCGGATTTGTATGGATATTTGTAGAGTGGGATTTCACAGAGCTGTGAAGCCTGATTTCCCTCTGCCCCTGATCAAAAATTAAACATATATGCAACAAGTAAGACTCGGTATACAAAATTTGCCACTGATTTTGCTTATTGGAGAAATAACTATAGCTGTAACAATTTTCTATATAAAGTTCCTCAGGTCTCTGTCCTTGGTCCTCTCCTCTTCAACTTGTACATGCTACCTTTTGATGACATCATCCACAGAGATGGGTCAATATCCCCATCAACTCTATTACTGTCATGACAGAATGTCTATCAGAATTTTCCTGGAAGAAAGTTAACTTTCTACAGTTGAACGTCAACAAAACAAAGGCCCTCCTGATTGGCTTCTGTCAGCACCTCCACACCTCAGCTTATAACAGTGTCACCATCACCGCACTGCACGCTTCACCTCACTGAGCCAGTCTGGAACCTTGCCATCTTCTTTGACCCTCACCTGTCCTTACTATCTCCATCTGTGTCATGACCCACTCTGCCTTCCCCCACCTCCACAACATCACCCAGCTCTGCCACTGCCTCACTTCTCAGATCACTGAAACCCTCATTCACACGTTCATCACATCTAGGTTCAACTGCACCAACTGCCTGCTTGTCCGCCTTCCTAACTCTTTGTTCAAAGCTGCAGATCATCCAGAACTCTGCAGATCATGTCGTCTCCGGCACCAGGCTCTGTCCCGCTATCATCCCTACACTCACCCAAGCTCCACTGGCTTTCCATCTCCCAGAGGACAGAGTTCAAAATCCTCATCTTCATGGCCCTCCACAGCTTTGCCCCATCCTACCTCTGTGACTTGTTAACCCCACATCAACGCGTCCACTCCCTCCAATCAGCAGCCTGCTCCACATCTCGCGCGCTGCCCACTGTACCCGAACTCCATCCCACATTCCTTGTGCCACTCTCCCTCCCTTGCCTCCTTCAAGCTATGTCTCAAGATCCTCTTCAGCCAGCTGCCCTCCACCCTCCCTTTTCCCAAACCCCTAATGCGGTGTGTCCGAATACCTGACTGTCCAGTGCCTTGGCACGTCCTCCTAACGTGAAAGGAGCTTTACAAATATAATTTTGTATTGTAATGACTAGGATATCTCCTTGAAATTAAATCTTGCATTCATTCTAATCTCTTCAAACATAAAAGGAACGAGACTGCCATCAATAAAACCATTAAGAGATGCTGCACATTATAACACAGGTGGCCATTTCCAGTTATATGGGCCTTCAGTTGCCTGAAAACTCTTGTCCTTGCAAAGTTCCAGATTCATCCCACATTTTTATATTCATAACACATAACAATTCAAATATGTTTGGCATTGGTGAAGAAATGTTGTTGAAGCTCTCAAATGGTTAAATCATAGTGCAGAAAATATATCATTAATGCAGACATGGTCCAATCATTCAAGCAGTGTCTTGAATGCATTTTCCATTACTTCATTTTAAACTGGTTCACATTGAAATGAAAATTGCATTTCAAACACCCACCATCATCTGAGTGGAGTCTTCAATGTATTCATCTTGTCTGGTGACATTTGAGAAGGAGCGTAGGGCTCCTGTAAGACGAGGTAGAGCCATTTACCACCGATCCATATAAGAGCAATCAGATTGCTACTGGGGTAAGCAAAATCTGTAGGCAGAATAAAAGTAGAAAACGCATTAAACAATTCAACCAGAACGCATGGTTTTATATACTAACAGTTGTGGCCCAAATCCAAAGACCAGTTACTATTTAATAGGCCTAACTCTAAAAAGTATTCTTATTGAATCCTGCTGCAGAACCAAGCTTCCCACCTGCTGCCAACCTTTGGACCTCCATCCCACAATCCCTTTGTCTCGCTTCCTCCCTTGCCTCCTTCAAGACACTTCTCAAGACACTCCTCTTTTGCCATGCCTTTGGCCACCCTCTTATCTCTACCCTCACTCCCTCCCTGATACCATCTCCTGCTCGGGACCAAATTCGTAACTGTCCAGCGCTTTGGGACTTTCTCCCGATGTGGAAGGTGCTTTACAAATGTAACTTGTTTTTGCATTTTCTTTTCTTATATTTTCCCTTTTCACTCATTTGCTTTCAGTTGCTTTCTTCCCCAGTGACATCACTTTGCTTGCATATCCCATTCTATACAATTTCCAAATGATTTCATTAACTATTTCCAGGTCACCGATTATTTGATTGTAGTATTAATTTTAGGTTCTATTGAATTTTAGGTTCTATACTTCTTGAATTCAGGTGGAAGGAAACCATCATGCTGCTATTGTGTCAAAGCAACATGGAATCTTTCTCCTGGTTATCATGATTTATATTGCTGAGAAAGAATAATTACTTTACTTGACTATGTAGCATCATGTTAATTTCCATTCAGTTATATTTTATACACGTTTAGATGTTTATTTTTACATGTAAGGTACTTTTATCATTTATCATTGTTTTTTGTTTGTTTCTCGTACAACCAATAGAAAGAACTCCATGGAAAAGTAACTCCTAACAAGTTTAAAACATTCCACTATTCTTTTTTTAAAATAATTCCTCCGGATGCTAGTAACCAGACATTAACTCTGTACCTGGAACAAAGTCAAATTATGGAGGTTCTCTCACCTCAAAAAACTGAATAGTGCCAATATGCTATTACAACAGAGAGGAAGAAAACCCACTTAAGTTTGCTTCAAAATAAACATGTACAGTAAAAGCCCGTTTATCCGGCACCCGCGGGTCCTGGCCATTGCCGGTTAAAGCGCCTACCGGATATTCAGGCGGCCCGCGGCCAAAAACCCACCACCAAAAAATTTAAGTTCTTTTAACATACACTATACACACCAGACTAAATAATAACAGATAATAACAGAATATTGTATCGGTACTTATTGTTAAAACTACTCTTGCGCTTCTCACCTTTACTGGTTGAGGTTTACAGTCCAGTGATTCTTTTTGCAATGGAGGATGCCGTGCAGGTGAAAAAAATGTTAGCGTGACTTTAAAGTTTCGCGACTTCACTAGCGGCAAGCCTATAACCCAAGACTCTACTAGCGGCAAACCGAAATACTGTATGTGCACGACAATGTGGGTTATCGGCTAGGGTTGTTGGCTTGCCGCTAGTAAGGCTTTAAAGTCACACTCCGTTTTTTTCACCCGCTTGGCATCCTCCATTTTAAAAAGAATCGCTGGACTATAAACCGCAACCGCTGGATCATGGCTTCAAGCACAGTATCTAACAGCAAAGGTGAGAGCACAAGAGAGTAGTTTTAACAATAAGTAACAATACAATCTTCTGTTATTATCTGTTATTATTTATGCATTTACAAATGCTCCACGCTCCACCGCTACTGTTCCAGATATGTTCCAGTTTGTCGAATGGGGACTTTTTGGGGAGTATGTATATGGAAGTGCCAATTCATCGAGTCATGGATAATTCTCTAGTGCCCCCACAAAAATCAAATCCATGTCAAATAATAAAACACTAATACCAGCTTCAAATAGACACCTTTAAGACAGTACAAATTGCTGATTAGGTACAGAATGCTTAAAAATACACAGTCTCTACATTTTATTGTAAATACAGGTACTGTATTTACATGTATGTATCCCCCCAACCGCGGGGGATACATTCCTGTAAACCACAGTGGTTGGTAAAACCATGGTGGAAAATACAGGGCCCTATGGGAAATATGGGGATAGGGGGAGTACGTTTGCTTTGTCGTGGTTGGAAAATGCAGGGCCCTATGGGAAACATGGGGATAGGGGGAGTAAGTTTGCATTTCATAGAACTAAATACAAGAAAAAATACAGTTATAACATACATGGGGATAGGGGAGTAAGTTTGGGCGCATTGGCTGCCAGGATCTGCAGCAATCCTTAGGGTTCTCTGACTGACTGATCTACACACAGACACAGAGAGAGAGAAATCAATGGAGAAGGTGACACGGAGGGTGGAGGGGGTTGGGGGGGGCAGTCTGACTGACTGATCTACATACAGACACAAAGAGAGAGAGAGAGAGGTGAGAGAGAGAAGGTGGGGTGGGGGAGAGGGGGTAGGGGGAAGAGAAGGTGAAAGAGGTGAGAGAGAGAAGTGGGGATGTGGGAGGGGGTGTGGGGGGAAGAGAAGGTGAAATAGATAAGTGAGAAAGAGAAGGGGGTGGGGGGAAGAGAAAGTGAAATAGAGAGGTGAGTCAGAAATAGGGATCTCTATAGTCCTATTAAACACTTAGAGATAGAGAGAGAGAGAGGGATGCAGAGAAGCGACAATAAATTCATGTTATTTACCTAAATCCTAAGAGAAGCGTCGTCTCTGGTTGACTGCGACATCGCAATTGGGTCCTAGTGCTAAACGCTAGCGCGAAGTGACATCGAGGCTGGTTGATGCAACTGGGTCCTAGCGCTAAACGCTAGTGTTAGTGTTAAAACCCGTGGATAAGCAAGGGTTATACAACAACAACAACAATGCACTTGTATAGTGCCTTTAACGTCGGGAGGACGTCCCAAAGCCCTGAACAGTCTGGTCGGGACCCGAGCGGGGGGGGGGGGGGGGGGGGGGGAGGGTCGAAGTAGGCGGAAGGGGAAGGAGAGTGGGAGAGGGGGAAGAGTTAGTGGAGCAGCCGAATGTACGGTCGAAGAGGAAGGTATGGAGACCAGCCTTGAAGGAGGAAAGGGAGGAAACGAGGTGGAGGGGCTGCGGGATGGAGTTCCACAGTGTGGGAGCAGAGAGGCTGAAAGCCCGGCCGCCGATGGTTGGGCGGTTAGGGCGGTGAACGCAGAACAGGCCTGAATCTGCTGAACGGAGGGTGCAGGCGGGCTGATAGGGAGACAGTAGGTCAGAGAGATAGGCGGGGGCAAGGCCGTGAATGGCCTTGAAAGTGAGGACAAGGATCTTGAATTCGATCCTCTGGGTAACAGGGAGCCAGTGGAAACGGGCGAGGGTGGGAATGATATGGTCACGAAGCCTGGTACGGGAGAGTACATGAGCTGCAGAGTTCTGAATCTGGCAATATTGCGGAGGTGATGGAAGGCTGTGCTGGTCATGGGGTGGATGTGGGGGAAGAAGGATAGTTCAGGGTAGAACAGGACGCCCAGATTCCTGATTGGCTTCGAGAGGTGGAGAGAGCAGCCTTCAACGCTGATGTTGTCAGCGCCTGAGGTGCAGAGGCGCTGACATGAGCCAATCAGGAGGGCTTCCGTCTTGTTGACGTTGAGTTGTAGGAAATTTGCCCTCGTCCAGGACTCGATGTCGGACAGACATGCAATCAGAACGCCAGTGGTCCTGGAATCGAGGGTTGATGCGGATAGGTAGAGTTGGGTGTCATCCGCGTACATGTGGAAATTTACCCCATGTCTACGGATGATGTCGCACAGGGGGAGAGTGTAGAGGGTGAAGAGCAGGGGGCCAAGGACAGAGCCCTGGGGAATGCCGCATGTTACTGTGCGGGGGCTGGAGGAGAAGCTATTGGAAGAGATGAAGTGAAGGCGGTGGGAGAGATAGGATCGGAACCATTCGAGGACAGATCCTTGCAGGTTGAGGATGGAGGAGAAGCGGTGGAGGAGGATACCGTCGTCCACGGTATCGAAGGCAGCGGATAGGTCGAGGAGGACGAGGAGGCAGAGGGAGCCCTGGTCAGGATGTCGTTTGTGACCTTGACCAGGGTAGTTTCCGTGCTGTGGGAGGCACGGGAAACTGGTTAGAGGGGTTCGAGGAGTGAGTGTTGTGTGAGGACCTGGGAAAGGAAGGGGAGGTTGGATGACGGAGTATGGGGAGACGGGGTCGAAGCTGTGGAAGGTGGGGTGGGTAGGAGACATGGTGTGGGAGGGAGGTGGGGAGGGGGTGGAAGTTGGCAGGACAATGACCGCAGAGCGGATTCCCTTGATTTTGATCACGAGGAAATCCAGCAGCTCCTCGCAGCGGGAGTTGGAGGAGAGGAACTGCGAGGCAGGGTGGACGGAGGAGATGGTTGGTGGTGGAGAAGAGAAGCCGGGGGTTGTACTTCGCCTCCGGGATTATCTTGGAGTAGAAGGACAATTTGGCGGAGGATAGAGCGGAGCGGTAGGAGGATGTGAGGTCCAACCAGAAATGCCAGTGGACCGTGAGGCCAGATTTGAGCTAGGTGCATTCAGCGGCCCGCACCTGGCCCTTGAGGGGAACGGAGGTGAGTGGTGAACCAGGGTGAGGTTCGGGAGTAGGAGGCAATTCGGGAGGTGAGGGGGGCAAGAGTATTGAATGTGGTGGAGAGGGTGTTGTTGAGCTGGGTGACTGCGGAGGATGGGTTAGTGCAGGAGGTGGGCCAGAGGGAGAGGAGCTCGGAGGACTCCAAGGCAGTGGATAGAGTTTGTGGTGGGATCTTCTTCCATGGGTAGAAGATGGTGGTAGGTTTGAGGGTAGAGGGGAGAGGGTTAGAAGAGTTGAAAGAAATGAAGTGGTGGTCGGAGATGGCCTTGTCAGAGATGGTGACATCCAAGACGCTGATGCCCCAGGTGATCACCAGGTCAAGCGGGTGGCAGTGAACGTGGGTGGCAGAGTGGATGTGGAGGGAGAAGTTGAGAGAGGAGAGGAGGGAGGAGAATTCTGAGGAGGTGGAGCAGGAGGGGGTGAAGTGGAGGTGATCGGAGGAGGCACAGACGGAGAGTGGAGAAGTCAGAGATGAAGGTTGGGGAGGGTTTGGGGGGACAGTAAACAAGCCGTGGCTATAAACCGTGGTTTGCAAGGGTTCTCGCATTTAGCAAACCGTGGATGCGTGAGTTTCACGGTTGACGAGGGCACGGTTGGGGCGGGGTACCTGTATTGTGAAGCATTTTGAGAAGTTCAATCATCAAAACTTACATTTATATAGCGTCTTTCACGTCGAGAGGGGGTGCCAAGGAGCTGTACAGTTAGATAGGGACAAGAGCATTGGGGGAGGGGGAGGGGCTGGATGAAGAAGAGTAGGAAAATTGACTGTATATTTGTGGGTGAAACGCAGCAGCCAAATTGCACACAGCAGTGTCCCACAAACAGTCATAGAAATGGGATATGGGGAAATGGGGGGGGGTGGGGGAAGATGTCAAGGGGAGGGGTCGGGGCAGGGGGAAGGAGAGCCAGAAAGCCGACTGTATACTTGTGGGCGAACGTTTCGATCTTGTGACAGGGATTTAATACAAATAAACAAAACTACGCTATAAACAACAACAAGCATTTGTATAGCACCCTCCACACCAGGCAGCGTCCCAGATAAAATGGCCATCACCATCCTAAAGAGTATCCAATTGAGCCTGAGTTCCAAGCATACCACCTTACACTTGGTAATTCCAGTGTCTGGAATGGAAAATGTACACTCTTTCCCAGAAGCATACACGTCTTTGACAATGCTTTGCGGCACTTTCCCTCACCCACCCCCCAAGAATCCCACCACAAGCTCAAGTGCCAAGCAGCTTAGGATGTCCTCATGATGTGAAAAGCTCTATATAAAATGTAACTTTAAATTGTATTGTAATTCTAGAATATATTAAGCACAGGTTGGCAAGAACCAAGCATTGGGGACCCCAGAAGGTACATTGAGATTCTGTTGGAATTTTTCCAGTGTAAGCACTGTATGGCAAACTTCCCATTGCCTTTCATTTTGAGCTACCTACCCATTAGGGCTTTGGCTTGAAGGATTAACAGGAGCTAAGTGGGAAGAAGGATTCCAAGTCCTGCAATCAGCAAACTGGTTAGTATGTCATGCTGACAAACTGTCAAAACTAAGATTTTCCTCCCAAATTAAACTTTTTCTATAGATTATAGTGATTTATTCATCGGAGCATGTGAACTTGACACAAAAATATTTCCTGACCAGATAGCACAACTCAGCAGATATTCATAAACTCAACATGCATTGAATCAAATCAAACTATTACAAAACACAAAATATATATATATTACCAAAACATCAAACTGTAAAAGACCTTCAACCATGTTTATTCAGAACTCTGCAGCTCGTGTACTCTCCCATACCAGGCTTTGTGACCATATCAGTCCCACCCTCGCCCGTCTCCACTGGCTCCCCGTCACCCAGAGGATCAAACTCAAGATCCTTGTCCTCACTTTCAAGGCCATTCACGGCCTTGCCCCCGCCCATCTTCCAGCCTGCCCACACCCTCCGTTCAGCAGACTCAGGCCTGCTCCACGTCCACCGCCCTAACAGCCCAACCATCGGCGGCTTTCAGCCTCGCAGCTCCCACACTGTGGAACTCCATCCCTTAGCCCCTCCACCTTGATTCCTCCCTTTCCTCCTTCAAGACTGGTCTCAAGACCTTCCTCTTCGACCGAGCCTTTGGCTGCCCCACTAACTCTTCCCCCTCATCCACTCTCCTTCTCCTTCCTCAACCCTCCCCCACCCCCCACGCCTGCGCGGGTCCCGACCAGATTGTTCAGCGCTTTGGGACGTCCTCCCGACATGAAAGGTGCTATATAAGTGCAATTTTGTTGGTGCTGTTGTTTATGAGTACCTCCTCTCTCCCCCGAGTCAGCATCAGGCTCTACCACTGTTAAGCACTCCGAGGCGCTACCCTCCTTGAAGGGTGCTATATAACTGCAACTTGTTCACAAATTTACAATAAATCATGTCAAGTGTTCTAGTCTGAAGATATTTTTTATAGGTTTCTTTTTCACACAATCATAGATTTCCATTTTAATTTTTACCCAATGGCTTAATTATTGTAAAAATATCTAGGTACATCACAAGCATCTAATGTTTGTGAAGTACATAGATGTTGTGGAACAGTATGTTGTGCTTTCAATTTGCCAGAAAGCCCATCTGCACAGACGTTTGGGTCCAGAATATCCCGTTCTAATTTTGCGCAGTTTGAAGAATTAATATACAATGAATAGAAACAAGGACAATTGACTATGCCAGCAATCCCCATTCAATGTAGTGGTTAGGGCACTCGCCTCGCAAATGAGAGGATCTAGGTTTGATTCCTGGAAAGGCACATTAGGAAGATACCTTACGCCACACACTTCTGTTTACCTAGCAATTAGTAGGAATCTGGTTATCAGTCCATCGGCAGATTGTTTTCTGGAAGTAATAATTCCTTTTTAAAAAAATTTGGTCACTTAATCCAGGCACTTAATTCAGGGCAAAAACCTTGGGCAAGTTTCCTTACTCCACATGCCTAATAATAATCCGTCCCAATAATAAAACCACGATAATAAAAATTGCTCATTCCAATCCATGACTGTTTGTGGGACACTGCTGTGTGCAATTGGCTGCCGCATTTCACCCACAAATACAGTCAATTCACTTTACAGTATATTCTGTGAAGCGTTTTGAGACGTCGATAAGATGTGAAAAGCGCAATATCAAATGCAAGGATTACTATTATTATTATTTGTGGGACTGCTATGTGCAATTGGCGCTGTGAACAGTAAAGGTAATAATGAAGGGGTTATTTTTAGATTGAAATAAGTCAAGGACTTCTATTTATTCAATTATGGCACCACAGAAATTTTAAAGCACAATAGCTGTTCAGATGGTGACACGCCGCATATCTGTAGAATGTATATCGGAACAGATTGTAGTCCAGCCCTAATGAAATTGTTGGGTCTTCATAGAAAATGAGAACATGACCCAATGATAAACCGCGTTCATTTCTGTGGTTTAAACATCACTGAGCAATTACTGGGATTGTGCTATGGAAACTGGCCTGTCAGTGACACCTTCTCTCACAATCACTTCCCTGGACTGCAGGAAGCAGGACGTAAACCTTTGGTTCACCATGTTACTACATTATAATGAATCAGCGGCATATCAAGGACTACATAGTACTTTCAATGAGTTTCTAAAATGTTTTAAATCACTGATCCGTTGATTTCTAGACTGCAACTGGTTGGCAAGCCAGAAATGAGAGGGCACAAATTTAAGATTACAAAAAATATTCTGCCTTCTGAAAATGGCAAATTTACATTCCACGTTATGACCAAATTCATAAAGGATCGGGCACAGGCATGTTAGGCTTCATTAAACATTCAAGTCAGTTTGGTTTCATTCAAGAGAGAGAAGAGATACAGCCCACAGGCCTCAGCCAGCCAGGGGATGATTTTGCCCAGACTGTGAACTACCGTATATCTCCGCGTATAAGGCGCACTTTTTTTCAGGTCGGAAGATCTCGAAAGTAGGGGGTGCGCCCTATACGCAGACACAAGCAATTTTGAGCCTTGGAAATACAGTAAACAGGAGGGGCGGCCGGCGCACTGTCAGCCGGGGTTTGGTCAGTGTCCGGCGGGGGTTGGGGGGGAGCGGGTGACGGGGCTTCGGCCTCGGCCACCCGGGCAGCGGCCTTCAGTGCTGTGCTTGCTGACTGCCTTCAGCCTAACCCAGTCTGCCTGCCTCACTCCCTGCCGCTCTCTCTCCCTGCCTGCCTGCCTGCCTCTCCCTCCCTCCCTCCCTGCCTGCGTGCCTGCCTGCCTCTCTCCCTCTCTCTCTCCCAGGCTGCCGGCCTGCCTCTCTCCCTCTCTCTCTCCCAGGCTGCCGGCCTGCCTCTCTCCCTCTCTCTCTCCCAGGCTGCCGGACTGCCTCTCTCTCTCCCAGGCTGCCAGCCTGCCTCTCTCCCTCTCTCTCCCGGGCTGCCGGCCTGCCTCTCTCCCTCTCTCTCTCCCGGGCTGCCGGCCTGCCTCTCTCCCTCTCTCTCTCCCGGCCTGCCTCTCTCCCTCTCTCTCTCCCTGGCTGCCTAGCTGCCTGCCTCTCTCTTTCCCTACCTACCTGTCTCTCCTGTCTCTCCTCCCTTCTGCCGGCAATATCATTGAAAATGCTTCCGTTTTTTTTTCACCAAGGTCAAAAACCGGGGGTGCGCCTTATACGCGGAGATATACGGTAGTTCCAATTTCAATCCAACCACTTCCACTTCCGTGGCAAACACCCTCCGTGGCGAACCATTCTCTCATAGCAGTGGCCGGAGCCAGCGGTTGGGAAAACATGGATGGTAAGGAGACCTTCATCTTGAGTGGAACTTCCTAACAGATAGCAGCAACAGGCAGCATTATTTCCATTCCCCGCACCTCAATGCTGAGAGTTTAAGATCTTATCATGAGATGTTAAACTGAGATCCCATCTGCCTGATCAGGTGTATGTTAAAGAATCCATGGGGCTATTTGAAAATGGAAAGAAGTTTCTCCCGTTGTCCTGGCCAATAACCCCTAAATAAAATTGGATACTCACTTCATGTTTGTGGGTCACTGCTATGCGCAAATTAGCTGCTACATTTCCTAAAAAAAGACAGTTACATTACTATATAGTATATCCTGTGAGGCGCATTGAGACGACTTGATGAAAGATTATTTTTCTGATTATCATTATTTTGTATCCTCTCATTACTTTAGTAAATTTTGCTTATTTACTGTATTGTAAACGTTAAAAATGTTCGAAAACAAATGCATAATTATGGAATTTATTTTTAAAATAAGGGAATTAATATCAACTTTATCTTTCTGCCTCTACCCCCAACTCCAGGACCAATGATGTCCTGACATACTGCCAGTCAGACATCAAGTCCTGGATGAGAGCTAACTTTCTACAGTTGAATGTCAACCAAGACCAAGGCCCTCCTGATTGGCTCGCGCTGGCGAC
This sequence comes from Hydrolagus colliei, assembly GCA_035084275.1. NCBI lineage: Eukaryota > Metazoa > Chordata > Chondrichthyes > Chimaeriformes > Chimaeridae > Hydrolagus > Hydrolagus colliei. The sequence goes on from CM068744.1 coordinate 54,229,840, forward strand.
TTTACACATCAGGCACAGACAGCATCAATCTCCATGGCTACACACTCAACCTCACCAAGCCAGTTAGGAATCTAGGTGTCTTGTGCGATCCTCAACTGTTTTTTCTCCCCCACATCCATGCCATGCCACACTTTGCCTCCCTCACCTCTGCAACATTGCCCAACTTCACCACTACCTCATCCTTCAGGCCGCTGAAACCCTCATTCATGCCTTCATCACATCCAGCCTTGATTATGCCATTACTCTGCTTGTCAGCCTTCCCAATTCCTCCCTCCATAGGCTGCAGATATACCAGAACTCTGCGGCCTGTGTCCTCTACCACTCCAAGCTTCATGACCCCATTTCCCCAATTCTCGCCCAACTCCATTTGTTCCCCATCACCCAGAGAATTGAATCCCAGATCATAGTCCTCATATTCAAAGCCCTTCATGGCCTCGCACCCCCCTACCTCTGCGACCTCCTAACCCCCTACCAACCTGCCTGCCCCCTCCACTCAGCAGGCTCTGGCAATGCTCCATGTCACCCAACCCACACACCCCACCATTAGCGGATGAGCCTTGAGCCACTCTTCCCCCAATCTCTGGAATTCCATCCGGCAGTCCCGCCACCTTGACCCTCCGTGGCCTCCTTCAAGTCTCGCCTCAAGACCCTCTTCCTCGACGGTCCCATTGGTTATCCCAAATCCCCCCCCTTTCCCTCCACCCTCCCCGATCCGAGCTCGAGTCTGAAACAATGACTGTCCAGCACGTTGGGCCGTCCTCCTGATGTGAAAGGCGCTATATAAGTATAATTATGTTGTCGTAAACCTCTGGAAGTCATGTTAGGAGTTCTATAGGTGATTGGCTGCAGTTAAGAGTTTTGTGTTTACTTTTGTGATTCCTATTAGCAAATCCATTAAGCACATGGAACTTTGTACATCAGCAGCTGTGCACACAAAAGTTCATATTTTTCAACTCAAAATAAATGATTTGTCACAACTAATGTACAGTTTTTAGTTTCGCAGAACAAGTTAATTCCCTCCCATTTTAAAAAGAAATGCAACTTAATCCAGGTTTATGATTAAACAATAGATTGCATAACCTACAATTCCTCTATCACTTATAATAATAATAATCCTTGCATTTGATATATAGCGCTATTCACATTTTATCGACATCCCAAAGTGCTTCACAGAATATAAAGTGTAAAGTGAATTGAGTGTATATATTTGTGGGCGACAGCCAATTGCGCACAGCAGTGACCCCAGTGACAAACAGTTGTGGATTGAAAAGACCAATTTTATTATTGTGGTTTTATTTTTGAAGGGATTATTATTAGGCGTGTGGAGTAAGGAAACTTGCCCAAGGTTTCGCCCTGACCTGCCTGGATTCGAACACAGGTCTCCCCAGCTTGCAAGACAAGTGCTCTAACCACTGAGCCACAGGAGCTCCACTTAACTTGGCCTTGAATATATAATACTTGCATTTGATATTGCGTTTTTCACGTTTTAAAGGACGTTAATCTCCCGCAAAATTTCCCCATTGATAAACTAAACAGCATTTCTACACAGGCAAAATTAGGCATTGCCTGTTTCTGGCACAATATTATTATTACTGTGTGCACAAACCGGCTACCACGTTTGCCTGCAAAATACACAAGTACTTCACAGTAGAATCATGTAAAGCGCTTCTCTAGCGTGTTTAAGGAGAAAGGCAAGGTCTATTATGATTATTCTTATTTCTCATGGTGGGTGCCAGTATCACTTTCACTCTTGGACAGTCAGGAACCCGATGAGCGGCTTCCTGAGCCTGCGCACTGGGCGCTGCAGGGGCGAAGCATGTCGGGACCTGTAGTTCCTGACTCCCATCGCTCTGATACTTTCACATTCAGGCCTGGCCACACACTCACTCATTCCGGGCAGCAATTCTCCCTGAACTCCGGACGGTCCTGTGAACCCCGTAACTTGCATCGCTCGCGCGTTTCTTTCGTCAGCAAGTCACCGCCATCAGATAAATAGTTCATTAACCGCAACAATACCAACTCACCACTTACCGCCTCCGACGTGCTCGCCACCCGGCCCCCGCAGCCGCTTACTGAAGCCGGTACTGGAGTGGGGGGAGGGGCGGGGAGGGAACAGTTGGCTGGCTGCGTCAGGTACGTGGCGTCGATCTCGCGAGACTCCGGCACCTCACCGAGTGGTGGAATGAGGAACGGTGCCGCGAGGTGCGCGCGTGCGCGGCGGGTCTTTTTTAAAAAAGAAAATGGGCAAGCGAATCCTTCAATCTGCGCCTGCGGCAAAACCCAAAGGGGGCGCGGCTTCAGCTGGTGAGCGAGCGCTCAGCCTGAGGTTGGGCGGCTTCGCGCCCAATTGCGCGGGTTTTTTGTCGTCCTATGCTTTAAAAAAACGACTTTGGGCGGGTGCCTAATTTAAATTTTTTTAAATTTAAACCCACCTGAAAAAAGTTAATGATCGTTTCTTGCACATTTGCAAAACAACTAACCTAAATTGGCCACTCTGCTACCCATAGCAGGCAACTGATAATATTGGGTTAGCTTTGGATCTGGTATTTGTTTATTATTTGTGTTTAGAATTTATTAAATATTAGTATTGGGTTGGCTTTGGGCTAACAATGTATTTTAATATCTGTCAAACCCGCTGGTGATGGTTTCTCGGCTTTTTGTCGCTGATCGAGTGTCTTGAGACGTCTAGAAGACGTGAAAAGCGCAGTATAAACAACAATAACAACAACAAATTTGCATTTATAGAGCGCCTTCCACATCGGGAGGATGTCCAAGGCACTGAGCAGTCAGGTTGAGACCCGAGCACGGAGGGAAGGGTCAGGATAAAGGTTGGGGGAAGGAGAGTAGGAAAGGGGGGAAGAGTTAGGAGGGCAGCAGAAGGTCTTGAAGGAGGAACCACAACAACAACAACTTAAACTTATAAAGCACCTTTCACGTCGGGAGGACGTCCCAAGGCGCTGCACAGGAGGCGTGTGACCCGAGCTGGGAGGGGAGTGTTCGGGAAGGGGTGAAACACGTAGTGGAGGTCGAAAAGTTCGGGGGGGAACAAAAGGCACGATCGAAGAGGAAAGTCTTCAAACCGGCCTTGAAAGAGGAAAGGGAAGAGACAAGGCGGAGGGATTGGGGGATGGAATTCCACAGGGTGGGAGCGGAGAAACTGAAGGCCCGGCCTCCGATGGTGGGGCGGTTCGGGAGGAAGCGAGGTGAAGGGATTGCGGGATGGAGTTCCAGCGTGCGGGGACATGAAAGCCCGTCCACCAATGGTGGGGCGGTTCGGGCGGGGAATGCGGAGCACGCCAGAGCTCGCTGAACGGAGGGGAGTGATAGGGAGACAGCAGGTCGGAGAGTTAGGGTGGGGCAAGGCCATGAATAGCCTTGAAAGTGAGGACAAAAATCTTGAATTTCCCTCTGGGAGACGGGGAGCCAGTGGAGACAGGCGAGGGTGGGAGTGATGTGGTCGCGAAGCCTAGTGTGGGAGATTACACGAGCTGCAGAGTTCTGAATAATCAAATGTAAGTATTATTATTATTAATTATTATCAGGTACTCCTTGGGTGTGAGTTCCTCCCTGTAGGTGTCAGATTGTTATTGCTGCTGCTCCGAGCCTCTCTGTGATTTATTTGTTGGGGAAAGATGCAGCTGGCTGCAAGAATAATAATAATCCTTGCATTTGATCCAGCGCTGTATCATGTCATTGAGTTGTCTCAAAACACTTCACAGAACATACTGTAAAGTAAATTGACTATATACAGTTTATGAGGGCGAAACTCGGCAGCCAATTGCACACAACGGTCATGGATTGTCCCACGAACAGTCGTGGATTGAAATGACCGATTTATTATTGACCAAATCTTTTTTTTAAGGGATTACCTTTGGACAATGATTTACCAATTGACTAACAACTGGGTTTCTACTTACTGCTAGGTAAACAGAGATGCAGATTAAGGAAACTTGCCTAAGGTTTCACTCTGCCCAGGAATTGAACCCGGGTCCTATTACTTGCGAGGCAAATGCTCTAACCAAAATGCTACAGGAATGCTAGCTCTCAGTCCCCACTTGGCTAGGATCAAGGAAGCTAGATCCGACATTGAGGAATTTGATCCACTCCCACAAGGAGGAGCGGCAAAACTGGAATGTAGATCATTTATCCTAAGCCCTCGATCACCAGGCTAAGGCTGGTCTTTCTTATGACCAGGGCTCCCTCTGCTCCTTGTTTTCCTGGTCCTCTCTCCTGCCTTCGACATAGTCGATCATGCCATCCTCTTCCACTGCCTGTCCTCCGTCAACCACCTCACTCACGACCACACTCACCTGGTTCGAGTCCTACCTCAGTAACCACCAGCAGTACATCTCTACTAATGGCTTTTCCCCTCGCTTTGGCCCGGTTACCTTGCAGGGTACCCCAAAGATCCATTCTTGGTGACCCCTGGTATCCTAATGTTCTGTCAGCCTGCCTGTCAGACATCAAGCGCTGGATGAGCGAAAATTTATTTCAGCTAAATGTTGACAACATGGAAGCCATTCTCTTTGGCTCTCGTTGACATCTTCAGTCCCACCACTCTCACTTCCTCCACCTACCTGACCTGCCCCTAAACCTCTCTGAACCTGTATGTGACTTCGGCGTCAGGTTTAGCCCCCAATTATCCTTCCTCCCCCATATCCAGTCCCTCACCAGCAACGCCTTCTTCAGTCTCCGACACATCGCCCCCCTCTGCCAATATCTCATCCCCAAAACTGCCAAAACCCTGGTTCATGCCTTTGCCACCTCTTTGCTGGAGTATTCCAATGCCCTCCTCGTCAGTACCTCTGCCGCCATTCATAAAATCCAGCTCATACATAACTCCGCCGCCCGTATTCTCACCTGAACCAAACTTTGCTCTCCAATTACCCCAGTATATTAATTTTTTCATTGTACCTTGTTGCCAATAACATGTTACAATTATACTATAAATACGAATTATTAGTCATTTGCGAAAACATTAAGTGCCAACTATCAACTGCATTATGCAACACTACAAGATTTTAATTAGTTTCTTATCAAGCAATATGTTAATCTTAAGATTTTAACCAGAAGTTGGTGCAACAAGCAAAATGCTTTTGAATACAATTAAATACAGTACAGTAAACATGCTTGGGGAAAATTGCCGATGCTGAAAATCTGACAAAAAAACAGAAGTTGCTCGGAATACTCCGCCACTCGGGCAGCACAGAAGGAAAATTGATGTCCTTTCATCAGACAAATCTCTCCATAGATGCTGCTGACCTGCTTTGTGTTCTCAGTGACTTCTATTTTTATTTTAAATAAAAATGCTATTGAATAAAACTGCCAGTGAATTTCACAAACTTCTCAAAACAAAGCTATTTTTAAAACAAATTAAAAGTACAAGACTGACCTTCATTTTAAAACAACCTCATTTTGTCCTCTACCATCACAATAAACAGTCATTTATCTTTGTCAAGGTGATGAAAAAATGCTTGTTGAGAAAATGGTAGCATAAATGCCAACTCGCATCAGAAAAATTGTCTTGGAACATAGATTGCGTCTCCTGCAGGTAACCCAATGTACGTCACTCTGACTTGTGAGAACTGTGCTCCAATGAGATCTTTGTTTCCCTGGAGGAGGCAAACTTAATATCCAAGATGCCTTTATCATGCTGTTTTCTCAATAGGTATTTTTTTAAACCTCAATTTCCTGTAACCAACACCCTTTATAAATGTTAATTTATATTTCAAATAATATATAACTGCAACAGTAAAACCGATTACAGGAATATTTTTAGTTGTTATCAGGCTGATATATGGAGGCCTGAGAGAGTACCATTACAGCTGATCATAGTCCCTACACATCTAATACGTATTTTTTATGAAAAAGACATTTAATATGATAATGTTGTACACTGCAGAACAATGGCATCTGGAATTTCCTACATGCAAATTTCAGGTTCTTGGAGTAAATACAGAATGGAGGCTAATAGAGGTGCCCATTTTCTAGGAAGTCATCAAACCAAATCATAAAATGGTATCAGCCTAGTTTGGGCAGTATTGCTTATGTTGCACAAGAAAGAGGTCAAAGAAGGAATGAAAACTCAAGCTATCTAGTTGCACCTTCCTAGCATAGTATGGTCCCAATCAGATTTAAGTCATAGAATACGGTAATAATATTTGCATTTGATATTACACATTATGTTGAAAAGTCACAAAGTGCTTCACAGGTATTTGCTGTATTAATAGATACACATCAGCCAATTTAGACACAGAAATGTCTAATTAACTGTGAAGATGGTATACGTTTATGAATGTTCCATGAGGTAAAACACTGGTGCACTTGGTAGTATTCTCGCCTCTGAGTCAGAAGATTGTGGATTCAAGTTCTACGTCAGGACTTCCAAAACATATTGTCTAAACTGACACTCAGTCCTTCAGATGAGACATTAAACCAAAATCCAATTTCTCTGATCTGGTGGATGTTGAAGATCCATTGCACTGTTCAAAAGGGAGTTTCTCCCAGTGTCCTGGCCAACAATCCCCCCAAATAAAAATTGGTCACTCACTTGTTAGCAGTTTGTGGGAAATTGCTGTTTCAACCTGGGAGCCACAAAATGCACATTTAAACCACTTTATAGTATATCCTGTGAAGCATTTTGAGATGCCTCATGATAAGGCGCTATATCAAATGCAAGGCTTATTATTATTATTAAGTGAATGACCAAGTATGTGGGGAAATGTTAGCCATCACACTACCACCACCTGACTAAGGCTGGTATTTTATGTCCTTTATACACTTGATTTCATAATGAGTTAATTATCTAGCTCTTATCTACCCCCTTCCCACAGTAATCACAATAGTGTCTATAATAATATAAATAATATATAATAATAATAATCTTTGCATTTGATATAGAGCTTTTTACGTCTTCTAGACATTTCAAAGCGCTTCACAGAATATACTGTAAAGTGACTTGACTTCTATACTATAAAGTCAATTTGTGGGTGAAATGTGACAGCCAATTGTGCACAGCAGTGTCCCATAAACAGTCATGGATTGAAATGCCCAATTTTATTATTGTGTTCTTTTTTGGAGGGATTATTATTAGGTGTATGGAGTAAGGAAACTTGCCCAAGGTTTTGCACTGTCCTGCCAGGATTTTAACACAAGTCTCATGCTTGTAAGATGAGTGCTCGGACCACTGAGCTACAGGACTCCATTTTCTCTTGTGAAAATCCTCAAGCTGTAAACTGCCCTGATTGTGGAGAGCAACATTTGAATGTGGCTAAAAGATGTTTGAATTTAGTCAATATCCTGCCATTCAGAACTCAAATGCTTCCTCCAAAATTCAACAAAGCCTACAATTTCAAACATACCTTTTAATAAAATGGCACAAAAAGGTCAATCTCAACCCAGGTAAATTGGGGATAGGGTAACTGAACCTAATAATAACCTATCTTAGAATAGCATTGGCCTATCCTGCCTAAAAACATACTTCAATCACACTTCTAATTATTTCCCCCTCCCTCAGTGACCATCCTCATCCTTGTAAAGCATTCTGAGTGTTACGCTATGTGAATGGTTATGTAGAAATGCATGCTGTTGTTGAAGTTGTTGTAGCAATAATTAAGAAATGGGAACAAATTAGCAATCCTTCAAAACAAATGCTACTAATTAAATCCCTACATCATAGGCTGAACAATTTTTCATCCCAAAGTGTTGATGTGTTATTATCACCAGTTTCAACTGAGACAAAATGTTAATACAGAAAAGGGGAATGCTGAGCCCTGATAGCCAAAGCTAAAGCCACTGCATTGATCGAATATTAAAGAAGTTCTTTACTCCCTGAAGTCCAACATACACTGTAATTAGTTGAATGTCGATAGTATTAAATCTAAAATTCTTTTACTTGGCTACTTTAAAAATAGGCATCAATTAGATAATGCAACTTGGGATATCAAATGCCCAATACCTCTATATTTGGTATTCCAAGTTGCTTTGGCAGTCTCACGTGGAGAAACTATAATGAAGAACAAATAAATTTATAACACGGAAGGTCATTCTGTTCACCGTGTTTTGAAGAACAATTCCTTCAATCCGATTTCCCTGCCCTTTCCACATATCCTTGTGTCAAAGCTTGAAGTCTCCACCAACCCCCCACCACCACCCACCCTAACCACAGAGCTGCCAACCCTCCCGATTTTTGCGGAAGTCTTCTGCTTTTACATGCTCCCTTCCCGATCCCAGATAAATAACCAATTTTTTGCCATTTCATAATTTAAGCTAAATCCCCCTTTCACCACCTATGTTCAGTAGGGGAAGGATGGAAGAAATCAGTTTAATGGAGAAGAGAAAGTGAAATACTATACACACAGTACTTGTAGATCCACGAGTACAGCTAGACCATGTGGGGGTAGTAAAGATGCTGAAAGGCAGGAACCGCAGAGCGGATGAATACACACCAATACGCAGATGAATGCGATCCCTTGTTTGGAGGAGTGAAACTTGAAAATTTAAACCACGGATGTAAATCATGGATGCGCAAAATTAAAGTATCCAAGGTGCCTGGATGCCTGTTAATGTCGAGCCCTGGCTTAATTATTGGCTGATACTGAAGTGATAGAGGCAATAACAAAATCCTTCCTGAAAATGTAACAACTTTTCTGAAAAATTACTGCAACCTTCCAGAAAATCTTCCTTGAAGGTTGGCAGCTCTGTAACTACCACAACTAAATTTAATCCAGAAGCCAGGAGAATGTGACTAAATGGATAGCTGTTTTAAAGAGCTAATGCAGGCACGATGTGCTTAATGGCATTTTGTACTTAAAGTTTTATGGAAGCTTTAACTAGAACTAATTATTGTAGCCTGGTGCGATTCATGATAATATTCTTTAAAAGATCAAATAATGCATGTTTATTTGTATAACTGGTTAGGATGAAAGTATACTAGCAATTCTGGATGACTCTATTCTGAAATGACAACTCACTAAAATTTTACATTCTGCTAAATCAAATTGCATTTTTCCCATCTAGTTTTGCGTTCCAGAGTTATTGATTCTCGTAATGTGAGACAGAAAAATCCAAACTGAAGTTGATCCACTTGGAAGAATATCAGCAATACTGTGTTCCTAAATGCTGCTCATGGTTTTAGGAACATCCTAAAAGCAGCACAGGGGGAGAATGGTGATGATCTTATAATCCAAGGAATCTCCAACTGGAATCTCCAACTCACCTTAGAGCTGCCTTCCTAGCGCTGGTAAACAGGATTCACTCTGAATCATGCACTCGGCCAGTATTCCAGAGTGCAATTGTGGTATCTATCCACGAGAAGGGTGACCCTGGTGAGACTAAGGATGTCAGAGCGATCTCATTGATTTCAATGGCTCTTGGAGTGTTGCTTCAGGTAATCACCACATCTGTATTGTGCGTATTAGAGGCTTGTGGTTTGATTAGGAAGGCTGGCATCCGTTCTGCTGATGAATGTTTGGGATAGGTAGTTCTGTATTAGATTGTAGGGAGCTCACGCACAACAACAAAATTACATTTATACGGCACCTTTTACATTGGTAGAATGTCCCAAGGTGCTGGACAGTCAGTGTTTCGAATCCGAGCTGGGATCGGGGAGGGTGGTGGGAAGGGAGGGGAAGGGGGGTGATTGATGGCATGGTTGAAGAGGAGATTCATCGAGTAAAGGCTCAAACACATGCTTGTTGGATGTCAAATAACCAACTGGTGACGATATTCACTGGGGGGGGGGGGGGGGGGGGGGGGGGGTTTGGGTGACATATTTCACACAGAATGTCAGAATCGAACCGACTCTCAGTGGTGGTCTTGGTAGTGCTTGAGGACTTTGAAGGACAGAACAGTCACTGGGGGCAAGGAGTCATCCCACTTGACTCCTGTTAATCCTCCCTTGCCTCACTGACCACCCAAGGCCAGTCTCAAGATCCTTCTTTTCGATCATGCCTTCTACCGCCTTCCCACCTCTCTCCCTCCCCTCCCCACTACCCTGCCCCTCACTCATACTTGGGTTCAGACCCCTGACTGTTTAGCACCTTGGGACATCCTCCCGACAGGAAAGGCGCTCTATAAATGTAATTTTGTTGTGGTTGCAAGCCCAAGCTTTAACTGGTAGGGTCATGGAGTCCTGTAGCTCAGCGATTAGAGCACTCACCTCGCAAGCGAGAAAACTGGGTTGGGTTTCAGGCAGGGCAAAACTTTGGGCACGTTTCCTTACTCCACATGCCTGATGACAATCCCTCGAAAAGAAATTGGTCATTTCAATCCTTGACTCTTTGTGGGACACTGCTGTGCGCAATTGGCTGTCTGATTTCGCCCACATATCCAGTCAATTCACTTTAAAGTATATTCTGTGAGGTGCTTTGAGACAAGTAGAAGGCATGAAAAGCACTATATCAAATACAAGGATTATTAGTATTATTATTAGAGTGATACCAGCTGAACAAGCCATGAGAAAGCTTACCTAACAGTACTCTCAATGGCAAGCTGTGTGGTTTTTAACTGCAGCAGTGCACAAATGCACACCCTAGGATCCTCAAGTCTTGGCTCTTGCCAACCTATGCCTAATACTCTCTGGAATGAAGTAAGAAGATTCATCACTCCAGGGAGAGAATATGCATTCTATTCCAATAAACATTTCATGTGTAGGTGGGATGCATGGAACTCTGCTTTAATTAAATACTCTTAAGCCATGGTGATGGGTTTCTGCAAGTATCAGACACCCGGCTGACCAAAGAAATGAATGTTACTGATGTAATCGAATGAATCAATACAACCAGTAATACAACCTATCAATTCCCCCACTTATCTTTTCTGCTCTCACTGTTTAAACCCAAAACAAGAAAGAATAAGAACATGATTTTGAAAAATGCTATTGGTGATACTTTTTAAAAGACAATTAGAATGAGTAATAGATTCACAGCATTCACAGTCCATATTTTGGACTTCCCGTGGACACCTTTGAGATGTCAATCCATGTGAAGGATGCTATATAATTGTGAGTTGTAAGCAATTCATAAAGATGTATTAGAGGAATCTGGAGAAGCTGCGTTTGTCAACAAACTATTGACGTATGCTGTTTTTTTTTACAGAGAAATGTAAAGTTATGAGTTAAAGAAGATGAAAGAATTATGTATAAAAACAGGAAAGAAACCTTGTACTGTAGTTTAGTAGATGAGTTTCCCAAACTAATGTTGCTGCTGCTCCCAGCGTGTTTAAAGCTATCAGGGACATTATCTGAAGAGTGCTATAAATGCACATATTGTAATAAGAAAGCAAACACAATTTTGTAATATAGATTTAACAAGGTAATGTAAAGGTCCGAGATAGGTCATTTTAAAATTGTATCTGGCTTTGGTCAACCACATGGGATCTGCGTGTGTGGGTTTGACCTACGGATTTAAAATCAAGCTTCATTTTCAGAGGGAGTGTAGCAGAGAGCTGCAAATTTAATTCCAGAATTTAGTAGAGTTAAGAGGAATTATCGATTACTCTACAATTTTTTTTCTTGAAAGAGAAGACTGAGAAGACTTGATAATATTACAAAGGGTTTGGAAAATATTGACGTAGATGCGATTTTCTGGTATGTCGAAATTAACATAAGAGATTTGTTTTAACGTGATTCATGCTTCTGCATTATGTTTCTTTCTGATATAAGAATAATAGTAACCTTTGCATTCAATATAGCATTTTCCACATACTGTATTCTAAAATTCGCAAGCACTTCACAGAATATACTGTAAAGTGAATTGACTGTATATTTTGTGGGCCAAATGCCGCAGCCAATTGCACTCAGCAGTGTCCCACAAAGAGCCATGGATTCAGTGACCAAATAATTATTTATATATATATATTTTCTTTCTTGAGGGATTATCATCAGGCGAGTGGAGTAAGGAAACTTGCCCAAGGTTTTGACCTGCCAGGATTGAGCCCAGGTCTTTTGCTTGTGAGGCGAGTGCTCTAACCACTGAGTCGGGACTCCACAATTCTAATTTCTATAGCTCATGATGGTTAATACTACAAAATAGTTACATGGATAATGGTTCAATGATTATTATGTGTATTGATTATTATGTTGAATGTTTGTCAGGAGAAAAATCTATTTCTTCAGACACATTTCTTAAGTATGTTCAGTCCTATTTGGTGGTGGTTTAATATAAAGCTCTGGAGTAACTAAACCACGGTTAGAAAATTTTTATGAGAAGCAACTTGATTTTATTTTTAATTAGATGGAATGCAATTTTACAACCTGGTGTCGCCTCAAGGTGCTGTACAATGGAGACATCTAAATAGCTAAGATTACAGAGTTACTTTTTTCAGGTTTTTTTCATGTAAGCATTTTTGTTATTGGCTTTTCAAAATGCTAAATGTCAAAGCAGCCACACACCCAATTAGTGAATATTGCATCGCTATCCAGCAAGTCAAAGTAGACCTTTTATAAAAATCTAGTCAGTACAATTTAATATATATCAAATACTGTGGTATGCTGCAATTTAGATAAGCAAAAATTGAGTTAACCTTGTACAATTTACAACTTCTGAAATCAATACTAGTCTGCTAACCCAGCATTTGTTCAAAATTAGTCAGATTTTGACCAAGATGCTGCACCATAAAGCCTCTTTGAGGTGATCTTGAAGGAATCTGGTTTAGAGGCTGTCTGTCCAAACTACCTTTGTACTGATAAATCTGCAGCTTTGCTGAGCGAGTGACTTTATTCTCTCCCGAAGCATAGCTCGTTAAAAGCTCACTGCCCAAGAAATTTTAAAGAACCATTTTTAATATTAATAAAAATCCAATTGCAAGCCCAGCTTCTTAATAACATTAAACCTGCCAATTCATGGCAGTGCCCGGAGGTGTGTTTATATGTATCTTGAGCTCTTCAAAGCACCAAATGAGAGACACTGATTATCAGGCTTCCCACTTTGAATTGTTTTTATTAACTAGTAATGAAGTTACATCACCTCCAGACGTAAGAAACTATGCAAGTTGTTTCATGAAATACATAGTTTATGACCAAAATATATTTATGCTTTACAATTATGCCCCAAATCCTTTGTGTATGTTCCCATTCATCCAATGTAGTCAGACTGGGCATAGGTATGGACTCTGCCGGTAATTATCTAATTCAGGGAGAATGTAAGTATATTTAGTAAAAAAAAATCTGCTGTTTAGTTTTGTAGTCACTTTTTCACATTTAGACATTTTTTATTGCTGTAATATTCTTACAATTATGTCTATTAGAATATAATGGAATTAAATTAACCCTGCAAAAGATGGGAGATTGAAGTAATAGGATGTGAATGGGAAACTCAAAAGGAATGAATTGAGTTTAGAAAATTGTCTTTTTGCTGATGGGAGTTGAAAGGCTGAATGCAGATCCACAAACCATTGTTGAAGAAAGTCTCCAAATTCGAATGACTTTTTTTTTGTGATGTAGCATTCTTACTGTGAAATCCTGTAGCTCAGTGGTTAGAGTACTCGCCTTAACAAACGTGAGGCTTGTGTTCGAATCCAGGCAGGTCAGGGTGAAACCTTATTGGCCTAATAATAGTCCTAATAAAAAAATGCACAATACTGTAATAAAGTTGGTCATTTCAATCCACAACTGTTTGTGGGATACTGCTGTGTGCAATTGGCTGCCACATTTCACCCACAAATATACAATCAATTCACTTTACAGTTTACTCTATGAAGCGCTTTGAAATCTCTAGAAGATATGAAAAGTGTTATATCAAATGCAAGGATTATTATTATTATTCCACAATCAGCAATCAGAACTCATCTATATATATAAAAGCCTTAGGTATGTTTCCGCAATTGTGACAATGAACTTCTAAAAGGAAAACAAAAACCAATACAACTTAAAAAAAAAGAAAAACAACCCAGTGATTAAAGCTCACGCTTTTTTTTGTAAACAAGGAATACATTATTTTAAAAAAGTTTTGAAATATATGATTAAACATGTTCAAAAACACTAGGCCGTGTATGTTACACAGGGGTATAGCTAGTTTATAGTAAACATAATAGGAGCATTTTCTAACGTGTTCAAATTTAAATTCAATATGATGCCTTTTAATTCCCATATTGGATCTTCGGTAGCAGGAAGACTATTGGAAGGAACGAAGACTGTTGAGATTATCAGGGGACTGATAATAAATAAAAATAAATGCTTCAAAATAAATACACGGGATTTTATCGTGAACGCAATCTCGGCTGTCACGTAGGGTCCGTCGATATGGAAATTTTCTGCTATCGATATATCGGTGGGCTCATATCGATACATACTGATATATTGATATTTTCATTTTTTTAATACTGCGCATGCACGCGCATTCAGAGATGCGCGTACGTTCTGGGTGCACGCGCATTTGGGGGTGCACGCGCATTCCGGTGTGCGCGCACATTCGGATGTACGGGCGCATTCGGGGGCGTGCGTGCATTCCAGTGTGCACGCGCATTCGGATGTGCGCATGCATTCGTGGGGGCGCGCGCATTCGGGGGTGCACGTGCATTCCGGTGTGCGCATGCATTTGGATGTGAGCGCGCATTCGGGGGCGTGCGCGCATTCGGAGTTGTGCGCGCGCATTCGGAGTTACGCGCGTATTCGGGGGGGGGTGCGCATTCGGGGGCATGCATGCATTCCGATATGTGCGTGCATTCCGTGCTCTAGGCCCAGGAGGTTTGCAATGCCGGTGATAAGGTAAATTGGAAAAGTTCGCATTATACCGATAATATCGATAATACTGATAAAGTGCCGGAAACGATATACCAATATTTACGATATACCAATTTTTTTTAATACAGAATTTTTCAATATATTGATATATTTTAAATTCCGATATTGGAATATCGATATGAAAAATTATATCGATATATCAATATATATCACCGGACACTACTGTCATGTTTCACCCACAAAATATAAAATCAATTAAATTCACGGAATATTCTGCAAAGCACATTGAGATGTTTCAAAGATGTGGTAAGCTATATCAAATGCAAGCATTATTATCAGTATTATTACAATTCAGTGATAACGTATGTTTACATCGTTGCCACTCCAGTGGTTTTACTGAAGACCAATACTTGGCAATCTATGGTTACTGATTACGTCACTGTTGTTAATCTTTCGGTTTGGAGGTCATCATGCACCAATATCATACATAATTGTTGAATAAAAGTGGCTCATGAACTGGGTTGTACATTATAAAATATGCATTCCTTGAGGTGATTTAAAGACTCTGGATTCAGTTAACAGTTTTATATCATTCAAGCAATGCATTTGTAATTTATGTCATCTAAATCTCCCAGTAGCTCTCTGGCCTTTCAGATATACTATAAAGGTTGTATTTTTTTAATCATATAGCTGTATCATTTGGCAGTGATGAACTCTTGAAGTCTTTCGTCAATTTAATTGCTGCTCTACTTTTAATCGTCATTAAGATTGTTTTCAAAGGATGAATTCGAATCATCCAGACCACAAAGTTTCCCAGTTTTGTTCATGGTGTGTGATGAATTGACTTGATCTGCGGAAGGAAAAAACAGCAGCGTTCCTGCTTTCTATCTAATGATTCTGCAAGAAAGTGCAAATTTCAGGGCCATATGAGAACAGGCTTGCATTTGTTGTTGATGTCCCCGTGTTCAGATATTCTTACTACAGTATCTAGGTTTACAAATTAAGAAACACAATAATAAAATTGGTAATTTCAATCCACGACTGCTTGTGCGACACTGCATGTGTGCAATTGACTGCCGTGTTTCACCCACAAAATATTCAGTCAATTCACTTTACAATATTTTCTGTGAAGCGCTTTGATATGTCTAGAAGACGTGAAAAGCACTATATCAAATGCAAGGATTATTATTAAGAAGATGAAACAGGATGGAGCACCTGTGGAACTGGATTATCACATGAGCTAGGAGAGAAGGAAAAAGTTACGGTTGCTTTCAATGTATTGAAATGGTTTGTATTTTAAAACATTCTGAGTGCTCAAGAACAAATTAATATGGCTCAGTGTGATATTTTATGACAATTCCATTTGTGCCACTTTCTGATAACAGTGTGATTTTCTATGGAGTAAATTTAGAAGAAAAATGTCAAACCTGACTTAGAAAGCATATTTCCATTTCCACTTGCTGCAGTACATTATTCCCATCCATTCCAGCTAAAAGTCCCCACACCTAGCAAACGAACTTCAGTGCATTAATATACCAGGTTTTACAACTCAAAACAGCTACATTTCCTGGCAAATGAAATTGCACTCACTGCCAGTTTTAATTGTTTTTCCTCGAGCCTCTGCAACCTTCAATGATACTGCAAATCCCAGTACTGTTTATTAGTATGCCTCTCTGTGCTGCATCTGGCTTTTGGTGAACTGCAATAATATATTTTGCACAAAATCTCAATACTGTACATGGAAAGCAACTGTTACCTTTGCCTTGCCACCTGAAAGTGCGGCTCATGTGATAATCCAGTTCCATAGATGCCACCCCTCCCTACTTTTTCTTAATTTGTGAACCTAAATAGTGAGAGTATTTTTTACAAACAGAATTAGTAAATGCCATTTAATGAAATATTGAATGTGATTCAATAGTGTTCTCACCTGTAGCGCTGTGGTTAGAGCACTTGCCTTGCAAGCAAGAGACCTTGGTTTGGTTACCGGTTGGGCGAAATGTTGGGCAAGTTTCCTTATTCCACATGCCTTTGTTTATCTTGCAGTAAGTGAGAACCCGGTTGATCGATCGCTTTTCTGGGGTTAATAATTCCTTTAAAAAAATCCAGCACTTCAATCCACGATTGTTTGTAGGACATTGCTGTGTGCAATTTGCTGCCACATTTTGGCCACAAAATATACAGTCAATTCACTTTGCAGTATGTTTTGTGAAGCGCTTTGAGATCTCTCAAAGATGTGATAAGGTGCTATATCAAATGCATGGATTATTTTAAAAATTATTAGATCTGCCTCTGCGAATTATCTTTCTGCTCATTTTTAACCATGCTAATGATTGCCACAATTTTTCCCAGATAGTCAATTTCCTTATCCACATAATTTCTGTAATTTTTCCTGCTGTTTTTTTCCTGGTGATTTTCATAATTTTTTACATTTTTAAATGATAATCTTCGCATTTGGTATCATGGCTCATCACATTCTTGAAATGTCTCAATGCGTTTCACAGGATATAAACAAGCGCTCTGAGATGCCGCCCGGCGTGGAGGGCGCTATATAAATCCAAGTTGTTGTTGCAATGTAAAGTGGATTAACTGTGCACATTAAAAGCCTGTTTATCCGGCACCCTCGGGACCTGGCCAATGCCAGTTAAAGCGCGTGCCGGATATTCGGCCGAAAACACCCCAAAAAAAGAAAAAAATGCATTGTGCCGGATAAATTCCGGTTAATCGAATGTGGACCTTTTTTTTGAGGTGCCGGTTATATGGAAGTTGCGGTTGATCAGGTTACGGATAAATGGGCTTTTACTGTATTTTGTACACAAGAATAACTTGCATGAATGCTCACTGCACTTCACGTAGCAGATGTGGAATCACAATACCTTGTTTGACCCCACCACTACATCTCGCTCTGGCTGCTGAGATCATCATCCAAACTTTTATCATGTCCAGGCTTGATTTTGCCAACTCTCTCCAGGCTGAATCCCCAGTTGTTCCCTATATAGACTGCACATCATCCACATTTCTGCAACCCATGTTTTCTCCCACACCGTGAGCCTATCATCCCATCGTTCTTTGGCTCTACCGGCTCCCCAATCCCCAGGAAATCATATTGAAAATTCTAATCTCATATTCACATCTCTCCATGGGTTTGGCCCACCCTGTCTCTATGACCTCCTTTGACTACACTACACAAATCCCTTCATTCAATGAACACTGGCCCGCTTGAAGTCTCTTGCCCTATCGGCCCCACCATCAACGGGCAGGTTTACAGTGTTGCTTTCTGCTCTCTGGAATAGCATCCTGGAGTCCCTCCACCTCACTTGCTCCCTCCCTTCCTTCATTCAAGGCCCAGTTCAAACTGTACCTCTTTGACTATGCTTTCAGTCATTTTTCATTTCTCTTTCCCAGTTGGTCCCAGCTCCAGATGGGATTAACAGGCAGCAATGTCAAGCACTTTGAGACATCCTCTTGAAATGAAAGGAGCAACGGAAATATAAATTGTACAGTATTTGAAATTGGGTTCCTCACTACAGTTTCTCATACACGAAGATTCTTATCTTAACTTGTCAGGGAGAGTTCCAGAATTTGTCATTTCCTCAGAATGAGGGCGCAATGGAAACTGGGTCAGGTTAACTAAGGCTATTCTCAAGAATCTTCTGGCAGCAAACATTTGCAGAAACAACTTGAGAGCTGATTGTTTGCCAAAACTTCATTGGAAAAGTAGATGTAAATGTACAGAACTATAAGGCCCAGAAGATGATATTATTATATAGGTAAATATTTTGCACTTATTCATCTCTTTGATCCAGACTACATTGGGCTTTAAGATTTCTATGTGAAATTTAGTCAAATGATCACATCCGGTGTGCAGTTTGAGTACGGAAAGTGAACAGTAGAATGTAGAATAGAACTCCTCACTGTTTGGTTGACCCCAAAGAGTTCTGGGACCCTACCCTGCATTCAGGTTGTTATTGACACTCCAATGCATTATGGGGAACAATAACTTGCATTTATATGGCACCCTTCACGCAGAGGTAGCATTTTGGAGCGCTTAACAGCGGTGGTGCTTGAAGCCGAGCTGGGGAGAGTGGGGAAGTGTCTAGTGGAAAAGGAATATCTTCAGATGCAATCTGAGGAAGGGTGACGAGGGAGCAAAGCAGAGGGATTGAGACAGAGAGTTCCTGAGTCCCGGGCCATAGTGGCTGAAAGCAGAGCCACCAATGGTGGAGTGGAGTGGAGTGGACATCCTCCCGACGTGAAAGGCACTCTATAAATGTAATTTTGTGGTTGCTGTTGTTGGATGGGATGAGTTGATGTGGAGGATGCTGGAGGCACTGAGCAAAAGGAGTGGGTGCAGTGGAAGTGCTACTTTGCTGAAGGTGCAGCCCTTCAGAATGTGTGCAAAGTTAATCTTATAGATATTGTATCTCATTTTCATGAAATGGAAGCACAACTGATTGTTTTAAAACTCAATACTCCAGGATAAGTGTAACTTCTTCTTGTACAATTCTAAAAAAAGTACATACATTTGACAGTGGACAACATTTCTCCCATGTATATACAGTCAATTCACTTTACAGTATATACTGGATCCACTGGCTCCCTATCCCTGAGAGGATCGACTTCAAGATCCTCACCCTTGTTTTCAAATCCCTCCACTCATCTGCACCCTCCTACTACTCTGACCTCCTCTCTCCTCAAACCAGCTCCCGTTGCCTTTGCTCCACTGGATCTGGCCTCCTCTATGTCCCCCGAATCCTCCGCTCCAACCTCGGTGTCCGTGCCTTCAGCCACTATGCCCCGAGGCTCTGGAATTGCCTTTCTCACTACCTTCGCCTCGCCCCCTCTTTTCTCAGTGTCAGGTCCCAGCTGAAGACCTTTCTCTTTGACCATGCCTTTGGTCACCTTTCTACCCCTGGCTCGGTCCTGGGATCCGCTATTGTGAAGCGTTCTGAGACGCCGTCCGGCGTGGAGGGCGCTATATAAATCAAAGTTGTTGTTGTTGTTGCTTGTCCAATGTCTACATGTCCAATGAAAACATCAATCCAGTCTGATATCGTGTCATTATGTTCATTTATTTGTCTTAGGTGCACACCACCAAATCCAATTGTTTCTTTAAAAGTATCACACTTATTTCACAGATAAAAATAGTAGGACTGAATTTTTGTCATTTGTCATTGAGATTCAAAAAAACTGTACTGACAAGGAGACACAAACAGGGACTTATCTGTTGTTAACCAAAACATTTTTATAGTGCCTTTCACATAGGGAGGATGTCTCAATGTACAGGATATATTGTAAAGGGTAGTAGTGACTGTGTGTTTTATGAGCAAACATAAAACACACAGTCACTACTACCTCCCTCCCTCCTTGAATCCTGTTAAGTTCAAGGAGGGAGGGAGGGATGGATATACACAATTAGGTTATTGTGGAAGTCAGCTGTCTGGTAGTGCTAAAGACACTGCTTGAAGATTCCTGTTGTTGCGCTATAAGGCATTGGAATTACCTGTTATTGTGTTAATTCTCATTTAGTGGTGCCTCACTTAGAGAGGGAACTTGTACGACACAGAGAGGGATCGACACAGAAGCCACGTCATACTCCTTGTGCTTTTGCCATAACACGGGTATACATTTAGGGGTGAGAATCACCGCAGTAGGGTTGAATTCTGGGGCAGAGTAGGTTGAGCTAGTTGTTAGGAGTGGGCTACAAGGCACTTTTCTTTTATGATACATTTTGTTCTTAAAACGGGCGTATTACTTTTGTTTTTAAAAATTGAGTAATCTGGCTTTTGTACTATGGTTTGTTTCTAAAAAAATACTTTTTGGACATTTTTTCTTATTTGAAATGTGTTTTAGGTTACTTGTTGGGCTCAATTTATTTTCTATAGATAAATGACAACGGAACTAAGCAATGGATTTTAAAAGTTTGTATTTGTTGATGGATGGATGCACAATACCATTCTACTTTGTTGAATAGGAACATTTCCTTTTTTTTATTATTATGCTTGGATTGGGTATGTCACTTTAAACAAAGAAACAGAGTCTCATTAGAGTTAATGCATGAAAAAATGCTATTTTTGAGCGGATAATTACAAGTTTCTGCATCAGTACATCTTTCTTGTATCTGTTTGGTTTTGAGACAAAAATACACAGTTCACCACATGTCACAGAAACTTTGTGAGGCACTGGAAGTGAATTTTGTTGGAACCTGGCTGCCTAGACGTTGAGGAAATTATTCATATGGTACATTGATTTTTATTGCTGCTGTACAAAATGCAGTGAGGGCTAATCGATTTTGATTCCACTCAGAAACAGTCTCTTAAAGTGTGTTGGTTGTCCAAGCAACATTTTAACAATTGCAACAAAGTCAAAATATTTAAGCTATGCACATAGCCACTCCCAATCACTTTATTATACTGCTAGGAGCAATGTCGGTTTGCTTTCAGTAATCCAATTAAGCAAATTAGATCGTTTGAAACAAATATAATTAGTTTAACATTCATTTTGTTTTTTTCATGATTTTGGTTAAGAGTAACATCTGTACACATAAAAGCATTCAACTAAGTTGTGGTACCTAAGATCACAAGAGAGGTTTGGATGATAAAGGCCCTTTGGCCTATGTGATCTTGTTCTTCCAGAATATCTACCCTATCGACTTTCCATCTAGCATCAACCTGTTTTTTTTCAACAAGTCTAGTGTGCTAGCTTCAAATATCCTTGGTCCAGTCATTAATTACCCTCTGGGTATAGAAATATTTCCTGGTGTTTGTCCTGAAATTTCATTTTCCAATCCAAAACATGTGTTTTCTTGTTCAGCTATCTCAGTGCATTGAAAGTTTTTTTCTGGTTTTGAAGAATGCTTCACAGGGAATTGAATTCAAAGACAATATTCCCTTCTTATTTAAAATAGTGCCATGGTATCTTTAACATTCACCTGAATAAGCTTTAAAATCTCCTCCAAAAGGCTTTAAATTCTCATCCAATGGACAGAGCCTCCGACAATGCAACAACAACTTGGATTTATATAGCGCCCTCCATGCCAAATGGCATCTCAGAACGCTTCCCAATAATGGATCCCGAGGTCGAGCCAGGGGGAAGGGGAGAATGTGACCGAAAGCACTTGTTCCCCAGCACTGCACTGCACTTCGGTGTCAGATGAGATTGTAGATTCAAATTCAAAGCTTGAGCCCACAAACTTTTCACTCAAACATCCGAGTGCTACCAAATGAGCCAGGATGACAATCTAATGTTCATTTCATTGTCAGTGTATGAGCTGAATTTATTGAACAAAAATAACTGCCCCAGAAAGCCTGTCATTTCCCAGCAGTCCACAGATTAATTAATTGACGAGTTGAAAGCACATAAAGTTCACACTGTACTACTAAATTTATCATTTTGTGCATTTTTAAAAATGTAATCAGTATAATGGCTAGATTAATGGTTAAATATTTAAACTTCTAGTCATAGCAATTTAAAGAATGTTGTTAAGCAAAGTAATGCAGATCTAGATGTTGTCATACGTTGGAATGTTCTGTATAAAAATGTGTTTAATCTGCCTACCAGAAAGTTTGTAAACTGAAATTTTGTTCGTTTTACGGTTTTTAATTCCGAATGTCCTGAGATGAACACTCTGCCTCAAATATCATGAGCACTTTGGTTTTAAAAATCATGAACATAGAATGAAATCATTTGAGTCAGCTAGATCCCACAAAATGCCTTGACATGAATAATAATAATAATAATAATAATAATAATCCTTGCATTTGATGAAACATTTCACATCCCCGAGACATCTCAAAGTACTTCACAGTATATGCTGTAAAGTGAATTGATTGTATGTTTGTGGGTGAAACACGGCAGCACAAACGTGGATTGAAATGACCAATTTAGTATTTTTTTTTAGTGTCAACCTACTTCTATCAACCCAGCCACTCCTTTAGCTAAGGAACAACTGGCCTGCTTCCTGTCTTTCATTCTATCTCTCTGGAATCATCCCAGGGTCCCTCCAACTCGCTGTCTTCCTTCCCATATTCAAAGCCCGTCTCAAGGAATACCTCTAACCATGCCTTCAATCATCTTTCCCCTGCTTGGCTCCCATCCCCAGCTTCGTTGCCCAGTCAACATTGTTAAATTCTTTGAAATGTCCTCCTGATGGCACTATGTAAATGTAAATTGTGTATATTGTGCCACTTTCATGATTATTGAAAGCAATAATGGCATTGAGAGCTCGAAATTTTAATATTTTAGTCAGCTGTGCTGCAATTGGCATACATACCATAGGATTACAGTTAGCAACTGCAGGCAGGATTTGATTTGAAAAAAATATCAAATTCTTACTCGTTATGAACACAGAAGAGGATCAAAATCAACAGCAGGAATAAATACATTGTGGTAATTTTCAATTTCAAAATGCATTTGCAAAGTACAGTAATAACATTTCTTGTAGGTTTTTTCAAGGTTTTGACACTACTGCTGGCAACATCACTCAGAATAAAAGGCTTCTTTCTCCAGCACACTGCAGGCTGTTCTCTCTGCAGTACACACAAACCTCTGCTATCTCAATTAAATAGCTCACCAGAAATTATCGTGGAGGTTGCAGAGATTTCACAGAAGTATTGAATTTGACTTGCTCAAGATTTATACTCATATAAACATAAATATTTGTGAATGGGAAATCATCTAATGCAGTGGTGAGGCTGTTCAATTTATTTATGTTATTTTAAATGCTATCAATTCCAATTAAAGAAAGAAAATGTCTATTTTTATAGAATAAAAAGTTATAGTGTTTTGCCCACAAAACATGCACTCAATTCACTTGGCAGTATATTCTGTAAAGTGCTTTGAGATGCCTCAATTGATAAGGCACTATATCAAATGCAAGGAATATTATCTATTCATATTAAAATGTCTCATGTTTCAAAGTAATTGCTGACAAATGCAGTGACTGTTTTTTGTCAACCAACCCAATCATCATTTCTGCTAAGAAGGTGCAGCCATGAAAAGTGATTCACTAGACTGGACCTAAATAGAATCCAAAGAGAATTTCTTTACACAAGGATAATCAGCTGGAATGGGTTACCAGAAAGATTTCTTGCCACCAGGGCACTATAGTCATTCAAGAAACAGCTTGATGTTTCAATGGGAAGCCATTAAGATTCTGTGATAATAATAATAATCCTTGCATTTGATATAGCACTTTTCACATCTTATCGACATCTCAAATTGCTTCACAGGATGTACTGTAAAGTGAATTGACTGTATATTTGTGGGCGAAACATGGTAGCCACAGCAGTGTGCCACAAACAGTCGTGGATTGAAATGACCAATTTTATTATTGTGTTTTTTGTTTTGTTTTTTTGATGGATTATGATTAGGCAAGTGGAGTAAGGAAACTTGCCCAAGGTTTCGCCCTGATCTGCCTGGATTAGAACACAGATCTCAGGCTTGTAAGGCGAGTGCTCTAACCACCAAAATACAGGATGTGATTAAGGATGTGATCATATAGGGTAAAGGTGCTTTTTCATTAATACTTTTGTGATCTTGTAATTATGAAAATGATTTGTCTTCAAAACCCACCTTAAAAGATACCTCTTTGATCATGCCTACCATCACCTCCCCCTTCTCCTTTGATCGCTATCTGATTGAAGTGCTCCAAGGTGGTAACATACATTGGGCAAATTTAATAATCCCTCAAGAAAAAACCCAATGATAAATTGGTCAATTGGGGTGGGGGGGGGGGGGGGGGGGGTGGGGGGGGGGGTCAAGAATAGACCTTGGCTTTAATTGAAAAAAGGAGCATATCCACCCTCCTTCACATGCCTAACAATAATCCCTCAAATAAAACAATAATAATTTGGTCATTTCAATCCACGGTTGTTTGTGGGACACTGCTGTGCGCAATTGGATGCTGCATTTCACCCACAAATCTACAGTCAATTCATTTTACAGTATATTCTGTGAAGTGCTGTGTAACATCTAAAAGATGTGAAAAGTACTGTATCAAAAACAAGGATTATTATTATTAGGAATAGTATTATCAAGACATCTCAAAGAGCTTTGCAGGATTTTACTGTAACTGTGTTCTAGAAGTACAAATACAGCATTCTCTATGATCAAGACCATGAAAGTCCAAGTGCAACCAATTTGCGAAAGTCTGAAAGGTTTTCTGATATTGATAATTATCATTAACAATGATAATATGTATCAAATGCTACATATTTCATTCCCCCTCCTATAATTACTGTGAACAAGAAGAAAGAAGTCACCTCAACAAACTAATATAATGGGGGAATTGTACCAGCCTTGGCAACAATGTATGGCCTATTTCTACCAGAAAAGTAGGGACAGGAAGGATTCTGTAACAAATTATACATTACAGTATAAAGAGTTATTTATTGTAATGGAGAAAACATTACCAGCTGCATTGTGAACACTGAATAGACATTTGTTTCAGTTACAAAAAGTACTATAATCAGGTTCATTGTAATGATTATCCCTGCATTTGATGTAACACCTTATCTTTAATTAATACAGTTATATATTCTGAAAGTTCAGAAATGTAGTTCAACTTAAATTATTACCAATAGTTAGTTGACACCATAGCAACTAAAAATAAAAAAAAGAAAGAATCAAACCAGGCAATAAAATGTGTTTGTCTATGCCCTTATTGCGGATGGCACCCAAATCTACTTTTCTTCTACTCTTGAGATATTCTGCCAATTGTGTACATCACATATAAGAATTGTTATTATTATTATTATTTTTACACAGCTATTTTTAACAACAATAAAAAAAGCTATTTTGATGAAGCAATCCTAGTGCATTTTGTGATATAATGCAATAGCTTTCTCCCGACGTAAAAGGCACTTTAGAAATGATATTTGTATTGTATGCTATACTGCACTAGGAATGCAATATACCGTGCACGGTTACTCTGTAAAATAGGATTATTAACATCTGCTTCTTACTGAAGTTGGCATCATGCCAAGAAAACCTGTAGTGATGTTTTCACCAGCTTAACACCACCAGAAAAAATCTATTGGTTCTATTTTGACATAAGAGCTTTTTAAAGCTCACTTTTTATCACAAACATATGCTACCTGAAATCTGAACACTGCCTGAAATCCAAAGGGAGCTTAATCAACAAAATCTGAGCCTTAAAAATAATTACTGTTAGCATTGCCTTGAGAGAAGCCTTTGCAATGATATTGCCTTCAATTCCTCTGACTTCCCTTACATAAGCTGATCCAGGTTCTGCTCAGTAAAATAATTATTTAAATGGTAACAATGTTTGGAAAAGTAACCTGATGTGAATAGAATATGCTATGGGAGCAAGCAATAGTGATTGCAAGTAATATTGTTTAATGCTTTCAGATGACCTATGTACTGTACATGCTCATGACTTAATTATTTGTGCATTATGGAGTCCTTCAAAATTCTCAAACATTGATTGCTTTTTTTGTGCCGTATCATGTTACTTTAGAAGGAGAGAAGTTATCCCTGTTGCCAGCGATTGTAAAGAAACCTGACCATACACAGTAAAACCTAGCTGGGTTTTACTGCGGGCAGCATCCAACCATAGCAGATTTGCAATAATGGCATCATTTCAGTAATTAATTACTAACTAGCTTTGGTCAGACTGAAGATTTCTATGCTCCCAATCACAGAGAATCGAACTAAGATTATGTGATTTGTTTTATATAGCCAGGTTTCAGACCAAGATTTGATTTGAGTTTGGGGTAAAAATCAATGCTTAAAATTGATACTTTAATCTTCAAAATTGGAATATATATTTAGATTTAGCTCTCGGTTGCTCTGGGAATCTAGTATTTTTTTCGAAAGAAGCACTTCAAGAAAACAAATCATGATACAGTAATAATGCTATTCAAACATCAGGAATAGCCCATCACTGTAATATTAAGCCACAAACTTCTTTATTTCTCAATCAAAACACTCAGTAATCCACCATTCTAGACCACACACCTTGCCTCACTCCCAGTATCCTTTTGTGGTTCCTTCTGCTTATTGACCCTGTTGTTAAGCAACCATTCTTAATTTGAGTGTCAACGGGCTATTTGAATGAAAGGATATCGCATTAAGACAAATCCATTCCTTCACGTGTACACATCTGTGCAATCCAGAAGAGGCTTTTAGATAGTGACCAGGAGGAAGAATCCTTGCTGATTTCTGCTTCTCCAAAATAAACAAGTTAGGCCAATAGCAGCATATCAAGTGTTGCTTTGGCCGAGATCAGTTAATTTAGCAGAGATTGGATTTGAATCTATCACCTTTTCAGTCCATATGACTTAGTGTTGCATGGAACAGTGCCTTTACCATAGAATCAGCAGGATGGCATATTTTATTAGTTTATATCTATATTACTATTATTAAACAGTCTAGTGTCTCATTCAAAAGTTGATTCTGGTTTAGACTTCATATTAATCTTAATTATAAAAATAATAATAATAATCCTTGCATTTGTTAGCGTTTTTCACATTTTCTAGACGTCTCAAAGCGCTTCAAAGAATACACTGTAAAGTGAATTGACTGGATATATGTGGGCGAAATGCGGCAGCCAATTGCACACAGCAATGTCCCACAAGTAGTTGTGGATTTAAATGGCCCAAATTTTTTTGAGGAATTATTAATAGGCGTGTGGAGTAAGGAAACTTGCCCAAGATTTCGCCCTGACCTGCCTGGAATCGAACCCAGGTCTCTTGCTTGTAAGGCGAGTGTTGTAACTACTGAGCTACAGGACTCCATGGAGGGACCTCCTTTACAGGGTGGTCAGTGATAAGGAGGGAAAGGAAATGTTTGGAAGGTATAGAAAGAGGGACGTCCGCAATGCTTCAGCAAATCGAGGATATGGTGAGGCCAGGAATGGAAGATTCAGGAAACGCTTCACTTGCAGATCAGAGGGTGAGCAAAGCAAACTCGAGAAGATGCTGACAAAACAAAAGCCTCCGCATCACTCTACATTCCTCTCTCACCTAACAGCACATCATCCACCTCAATGAGTCGTTCTTTGCAAGAGTCTTGACCTGTCTCCAGGTTTCTCAATTGAAGTTGTTGGCCGAGAGCAATGTTTTTCAGGAACATGTTAGTGTTCTTTAGTTAATAACAGCTGTGCAGATGGTATGTCAGTGCTTGTGTATACATATATCAGCCAGATAACATCCCATAAAAATAACTGCCTTTGTAAAGTAATTCCTCAATGTAAGAGACCCAGGGTTCAATTCCAGGCAGGGTAAAACATTGGGCAAGTTTCCTTACTCCACATGCCTAACAATAATCCCTCAAAAAAACCAATAATAAACTTATCAATTCAACCCACGACTGTTTGTGGGACACTGCCATGCACAATTGGCTGCCACTTTTCGCCCACAAAATATAGTCAATTTACTTTACAGTATATTCAGCGAAGCGCTTTAATACGTACAGAAGACATAATAAGGCGATATATCGAATGCAAGGATTATTATTATTATTATATACTCTTAAAGGAGTTCCAACATCTTCCTTTCTACAGTTTTTCTTTAAAGCATAAAGTTTATAAAATTTAAATACAGGGAGGAGATGCTGTTTTTTTCTCCCATGTAAATTTCCTATCTGGCATGACCAATTCCCTTCCACGATTTCCATCACATTTGAGATAAACCGGGCTACCCAGTTGACAGTTCCCATTAGTCTTTTAATCCCTATCTGACCCTGAAGTGCTGGCATCTTTGGTATTGCTTCAACCATCTTTGGATCCATTTTCCCCTTTACAGCGTCTTGGGATGTCCTCTCGACGTGAAAGGCGCTATATAAATGTAAGTTTTGTTTGTTTGTTGTTTGTCTGTGTTATTGTATGCCCTGGATATTTGACCTCCGTCATCCCTGTTTTGCACTTATCTTTATTTAACTTTATATTCTCCTCTAAGCATTTCCGTAGTATGTTTTCTAAATATTCATTATGCTCTTCCCTTGACCTTCCAAATATTAATATATTATCTATGTAATTTATCACCTCTAGTATCCCTTCCAATATTTGTGCTAATTTCCTATGAAGTATACCTTGTGCTGATTTTATTCCAAATGGCTTTCTCTAAAACAATATCTCCTGAAAGGTGTTAGAAATGTTATGTACACACTGCTTTTTGTCAGCTTAACTTGCAAGTACTGGACCAGGAAGAACAGTCAAGTGTTGAAAAAAAATTCTTCCACACACAACATTCAGAACATTTTGTCCTCCAACATAGGTATAGCGGAACACTCTATACTCATGGTTTTATTTAGTTGCTGTTGGTCTAAGAACATTCTTAGTGACTTGGCTAGCTTTTTTGCATTCACTATTGTACATTCACTATTCACTCACCCAATCACTAGGTTTTTCTACTTTCTTTATGATTTTCTCCATTTCCATTTTCTTTAATGTGTCTTTCAATCACACTTTCATGGCTTTGTCCAGTTGTCTCAACCAGTTGTTCACTCTTCTGTATTACCAGTTTTACTGTATCATTTATCCTTATCTCATCCACCCCTTTCATTAATCCTCTTCTCCCCAAAACGCATTTGTATTTTCCAATTATTTCCCGTTTCTAATCTTTTATGTTCTTTTTTCTTCAGATGTTGTATTCTTTTCAACAGTCACATTTTAATTATGTCCGGTAGACACAACAATGCCTGTACTTTCACTATGTAAAATGGTATTTTATATATAGTACTCTACTTTATTTTCATACCTGGTTTCTATTTCTGTTCTTCCTTTCAATTTCAATTTGATCTCAGTTTGACTAACTTTCCTTTTCCGATTTCCATAATTTCTCTCTACCAGTCTCATATACTCCTCAATGGCATCACACTAACCTGTGCTATTGTGTCCAATTTGGATTGTATGTGTTTTTTTCCTTTCATGCAGCATAGCATTACCACACACTCTTTATCCTATCTTTCTTTTCTATCCATTTTTCCTGTAATTTCCAACGTTTTCTAATAATAATAATCCTTGCATTTCATATTGTGCTTTTCACATCTTCTAGGTATCTCAAAGCGCTTCGCAGAATATATGTAAAGTGAATTGACTTTATATTTGTGGGTGAAACACGGCAGCCAATTGCACACAATTGGAGTAAGGAAACTTGCCCAAGGTTTCACCCTGCCGGGAATCAAACCCAGGTCTCCTGCTTGAGAGGTGAGGTTCCAACCACTGACCTACAGGACTTCACTAGATAGTCACTTATACTCCTATATGCTCTTCTTCCTATA
The DNA here is from genome assembly GCA_035084275.1 of Hydrolagus colliei. Lineage (NCBI taxonomy): Eukaryota > Metazoa > Chordata > Chondrichthyes > Chimaeriformes > Chimaeridae > Hydrolagus > Hydrolagus colliei. The sequence continues at coordinate 54,259,760 of CM068744.1, forward strand.
ATTCTATTCCCTTCTAATCTCAGTGTTCTCAGTGTACTGTTCCTCTCCGGCCTTTGTTTTATTTCTGCACTTTCTGGTATAACGTCCATATTTGATACAAATAACACACTTTCCTTTCTGCTGGACAACTGGAGCACATCTGAAAGAGCGCTCCAGTTCACATTGCTCACATGTTTCCTTGTTATACTTTTTTTGTCTATGTTTGTATACCAGCTGTACTCCATATTCTTCACTTGTGTTTTTCCAACTCCGTCTCCAAGCCAGTTTATTAATTTCTCCATGTTGCTCAAACTCTTTCATATGTGCTTCAGATATTTCTTCTATGTTAATTATTCATACTGCTTTCTGTAAATTGAAATCTTCATGTTTCAGTAGCTCCTTCTGTTGTTATTAATCCCGATCACGATTTGATCTTTAATCATTTCTGTTTTCAGGGCTCTATAGTTGCATGTTTTGCTGAGTGACCTTAATATAGAAAAATATTGGACATATGGATATGTTTTTCTGTTCCAAACTCATATTTCTCATTGTTATGTTCTTAATAGCTTTCTGTCATAATATTTGCTATATCATTGCTATATCCATATCCCTTTCTTGGGTCTCAAAATATTCTCTGACATCTTCCCCTACTACATTTAGAAAAAATAGCAGCTTGTTTTTTCTTGGCAGCTGCAGCATATTGATGGCGAAGCCGAATACTCTGAAATCACATTCAAACTGTTTACAATTATGCCTCAAGTTGACAGTTAACTTCAGTCGGTTCACTTCTGACACCATGTAATATAATTTTGATCCAAATCAAGGGTGTGTTAGTAAGCTTCTTTATTAGTCAATCCAAGCACTCATAAAACCACAATCTAAACCTCACACTTCATCCTGTTTTACTTTCTACCCTTATTATTGGCCCTTTTTTTAAAATTATGGATTAACTCTTAAAGGAGTATCCAACATATACAACAATCATCCATGTTAATGGAACATGAAGGCATATTAGCACCCACTACTCTTGACAGTAATTAAGTGTGAAGTACTTTGAGACGTTTGATGTGATAAGGCAACTTAAAAATGTGAGTTCTTTGCTTTCAATATTGATGTAGCTTTCATCAATCGTAAATTAAAATGCTGCTTCACAAAAGTCCAAAGACTGTGTTTTGCCTCTGATGTTCAAGTGTATGCATAATGGAACTCTCATCTTGACTATCTCTGTTAGTAATAGTATGATGTTGGTGTGTTTTTGTTATATCTACCATAATTTCCTTGCAGTTCATTGCAATAAAGATCATTTATATTTGTGATTTGTCAGTTAAAACACCTCCAAAGTCAGTGACAAATTGTAAATATAAAAATTTGGGAGGAAGGATGCACCAAGCAAAATAATAGGAAAACCTTTAGCGGCACCACTCTGGAGATAGTGAAAGCAAATAGCAGCATGTGGTGAAAGCACACAAAAGTATTGCAGGCATTGGGATGAGTACTAGAACAACAAGCTGTACTTATATAACAGCTTTCATGTAGGAAAATGTCTTCAGAGAAACTATATGAGTAAGGTGGGAGAGGTCGGTGGGAGGTGAACACAGGCAAAGAGCTAGATTTCTGTCTTTAAAAAAAAGGCTTTGGAACAATAGAAACAGGGTGTAAAGTAGAAATATTTAAGGAGAGAGTACTCGAGAGCATGGACAAAATGGCTGAATAATGTAGTGATTGAGTAAAAGCAAACAAAGAAGAGCTTCTCTGGGGTCTAAGGTCATATGGAGACACTGGCTAAATCATCTTTCTAGCAGTGGTCCCAACCTTTTTTTGCTGCGACCCTAAATTGGCTACCCTAGGGGGCGACTGAAGCAAAGCCCAGCCAAGACGATATCTCGTCTCTTTTGTGGACTCAGCGCAACTCGTTAGTACGGTCTTTCATACAAATTGGTCGGCGGTGTCACCTCGGGCACTTTTCAGCATTAAAAAAAGCAAAAAATAATAATTCTGATGACCCTTCATGGCCCATCTGAGGACCCCCATGACCCTGATTTGGATTGGGATCTGAAGTTGGGAACCACTGTTCTAGAGCAGCAGTTCTCAACCAGGGGTACATGTACACCAGGGGGTACAAAATTACTTCCAGTGGGTACAGGTAGCGGTACATTGATTTATTTAGCTCTCTTATTTAGCACTTTATAGCCTTCCAATTGTATATTTAATTGTTATTCCCCTTGTTTTGTATGTGCTAGTTATTTTGTTGTATAAGAAAAGCTTGGTCATAAAATACAAGTGGAATGAGGGGGGTTGTGTGTTTGTATGTGGTTGGGTAGGGGTACACGATAATGTTGAAAATTAATAAGGGGTACATGACTGAAAAAGGTTGAGAACCACTGTTCTTAGAGGATGGACAACTATTATAACAAAAAGGTTAAAACTGAACAAAATTCTGAGAAATTCGAACAAAAGCTACAAAAGATGTTTTACCTCAAGTTAGACTTAATCGTGACTGGTGAAAACAGGAAAGTCTGATTAATCCCAATTGGTTCTTTTCAATGCTTGTTCAAATTTTAGCACCTGAAGTGAAACAATAATCATATTGTGAAGATAGTGAAGACAAAGTAGACATCAGCATACTTTATAAAAATGTTAAAACAGTGAGATCTAAAATGTAGTCTATGCAAACCAGACATCAATTGGGACTCTAATTGTGGCTAATGGTTTGCGCCTGAAATTGTGTAATTCGCTTCCAAGTTTGAAACCAAATTAGCTCAACCTTTTGGAACATTTTCATGAAATGGTCCAAAGATAAAAAGCAGACCACAACTCTACTAGATGGAAGTCCCAATTGAACTTCTGGTTGTGAATGCAACGTTTTGAAACATTAAACTGAAGTCCTTTCTGTCGGAATAGGTGGATATTATGGATCCCATGGCACAATTTAAAAAGACTTTCTCCCAATGTCCTGACCAAAGATAAGAAGGGCCAATCAGCAGCTGATTAGAAGTCAGCTGCTTGTATTGTATTATACGGAAATTCTCTCCTAGTCGGCCTCCCCAGTTCCTCCATTCATAGGCTGCAGGCCATCCAAAACTCTGCAGCCCGTGTACTATCCCGCACCCGCCTCCGTGACCACATAACTCCCACCCTCGCCCATCTCCACTGGCTCCCCATCCTCCAGAGGATCGAATTTAAGATCCTCGTCCTCACCTTCAAGGCCTTGCACGGCCTTGCCCCATCCTACCTAGCCGATCTACTCTCCCCCTACACGCCCACCCGGACCCTCCGTTCAACAGGACTTGGCCTGCTCCAAGCCCCCCGCCCGAACCTCCCCACCATCGGAGGCCGGGCCTTCAGTTTCTCCGCTCCCACCTTATGGAATGCCATCCCTCAATCCCTCCGTTTCGCCTCTTCCCTTTCCTCTTTCAAGGCCGGTTTGAAGACTTTCCTCTTCGATCGTGCCTTTTGTTCCACCCCAAACTCTTTTACCTCTCCTTCGTGTTTCACCCCTTCCCAAACACTCCCCTCCCAGCTCGGGTCACACGCCTCTTGTTTAGCGCCTTGGGACGTCCTCCCGACGTGAAAGGCGCTATATAAATGTATGTTGTTGTTGTTGTTGTATTGTGTCGCCCACAAATATATACAGTCAATTCACCTTACAGTATATTCTGTGAAGCGCTTTGGGACATTGATAAGATGTGGAAAGCGCTATATCAAATGCAAGGATTATTATTATTATTATTTAAGATGCTGCTGCATGCAAATTGACTACCATGTTTCCCTGGAGATTATAGAGTTGCTGCACTTTAGTGACCTTATGTAGCACTTTCTTCTGATGTGAAAGACCGTATATCAAATGTAAGGAATATTATTTTCAACCCCAATGTCCTTGTGCAATATTTGAGCATGGAGGAAACAATGAGGTAAGCAGGAATAAATCCTATTCCCTGCAGAGTCCTGAATCTTTGTAATCAGCATGACTGATGTCTTCAAATTACCTCCCATTGTTTTATTAATTAAAACAAACTGTACAAATTATTTAAGCAAAGTTACTGAGCAATAATTACTTGATTACAGAACAACAGTTGCTTGCCAATTAGCTGAATGTATTTTATTATTCCTATTATTTTTGTGAAGCTAACATGACAGCTATAAAAGACCAGCAGAAATATCATCATTGTCTTACCTGTGTTGTGCTGTTGAAGTGACTTCCCATGAGCTTCCTGTTTGATCTAGGTGTCTTTCTGCATGGCACGTGGTAGGTTTTGTACACACAGCTCTCAGAAACAGCTTTGCAGATGATTCATCATTATTTCTAAGAGAATTCGATCAACATTTGAAAAGAATAATATGAAACGGTTTGAGGAAGGAAGGCGGAATTGGGATTAAAGCTCTAGTAGTGCAGCTAGCATTAGCAAATGCTTAATGGGCCATTTGGTCTTTTATACTACAAATTCTATGATTGTGTGGACTTTCTTCTTTAAAAGTAAAATAAATACAAAGTCATAATAAACAATTCTACCGATTTATGCCAAGTAGTCAAATAAAGACAACTTGTAAGTCATTTTAAACTGTTTTGTCCAGGATCAGTATGCTTCCCACTTGATTTCAACCAGGCAGATAAGTAGATATTGGACACAAATCATTTTATGTGTTATGCCAATATGTATGTGGCTGGAAAAATATTTCAGATTGTATTCAAAATTTCAATGTGGTAAATTATTTGGAGAAGCATCTAATTTAGAATTGTGATAATAGTAATAATAATTGTCTTTGCATTTTATTATAGTGCTTTTCACATCTTCTAAACATCTCAAAGTGCTTCACAGAATATACTGTAAAGTGAATTGACCGTATATTTGTGGGCGAAACGCAGCAGCCAATTGCGTGCAGCAGCGTCCCACAAACAACCGTGAATTGAAATGACCATTTTTCTTGGAGGGATTATTATTAGTCATGTGGAGTAAGGAAACTTGCCCAAGGTTTCGCCCTTATCTGCCTGGCTTTGAACACAGGTCTCACGCTTGTGCTGCGAGTACTCTAACCACTGAGCTACAGGACTCCACAATAATGCTCTGCAATAATTATAGCCTATGTGGAGCTAAAAGCCTAATCAGCCCAAGTTTAAGAGCCACTAAAGTGCATTTCTGTGCCTTTTACAAGAAATCTAGCCAAATCTTATGCTGCAGATTTGACAGCTCTATGCTGGTGAATAGCTATCGTTGGAAGTGTTAATAAATTCTAATTTGTGATTCAGCCAATAGATGTGCTGTATAGATGTACATCAGGAATTGTAGTAAATAGTATAGTTAGCCAGATGTTATCAGCTCATCTATATACCTCCATATAATTACAATTAAACATTGTTTAATAATACATAAGTCTGTGAGTTAATTTTTCTGCAAGGATTTATAAAGTAAAATTTTGTCCTGCAACATTATCCATGTGTATACAGAAATGATATATATTTTTTAATGACCATAGTCTGTGGACATCTCTCTCATCTGAAAACCCTTTACAGAAATTGTGAGAATATTTATATCAGTGGAAGGTCTTGAACATTGTAAATGTGCTTTGCTGGAGATTGTCAGGAAGTATCATCTACTTCGAGTTTATAGTGATATCAGCGAGTGGACTCGGAAATTCAATAACCATGGAACCTGCATCAGTGCAAAAGATTTTCATCTTCACTAAATGACCTTGATAACTTAACAATGTACTAGACATCATATTTATTGTATGGACTTCATACATTGTAGTGTGGCTTTGTAGAAAAGCTAGGATCACTCTGGATAAACAACAATTGGAAAGGTTACTAGGATGGGCGATTAAGACTGGGATATTGGACTCAGTTAAGAGATGGATTCATGTTGTGATGGGAAAGTGGTATGGATGATACTCAAAATTCTCTTTTGTGATCTATTCCAATTCAGTCCTGCTCTGAAACAGGTATAGTTTTGCATGCTATGTAGAAAGGCCTGTAGGTGGAGGTGTTGAGCTCTGTTGAAATTGGAAGGAAAAGTCACATCCCCAATTCCACCTACAATGGAGCATCAACATTATTTTCTGAGATGCATTCAACAACAACTTGCACTTATATAGCGCCCTCCAAGCAGGGTAGCATCTCAGAGCGCTGAACTATAAGGAAGGTTTTCAGGCAGGACATGACATGAAAAAGAGGAGGGGGGTGGGGGTGGGGGCAAGGCAGAGGAATTGTGGAAGAGTGTTCTACAGTTTTGTGATGTGGTGGCTGAAAGCGAGACCCCCCCATTGGTGGAACAGAGGGTGCGAGGGATGAGCGGGAAGTCAGCATCAGTTGCGCAGAGGCCTGGGTGGTGGATTGGGGAGCGAGGAGTTCAGAAAGGTACAGAGGTGCCAGGGAGTGTATGGATTTGAAAACGAATGTGAGGACCTTGAAATTGATCCATTCTGAAGCCAGTGGAGACTGGCCAGAAATGGTGAGATGGGAGTATGTATGCAGGCAGTAGAGTTCTGAATGAGCTGGAATTTTTCAACAGTGGAGATGGAGAAACCGGCGAAGAGGGCATTTGTGTAATCCAGGTGATAGGGGCCAAACACATGCATGAGGGTTTTAGCTGCATTTCGGGTAAGGTACGGAGGTGGAGGAAGGTAGTCCTGGTCAGGGAGTGGATGTGAAGGAGGAAGGACAACTGGGGGTCGAACCGGATGCTTAGAATGTACAGTGGTTCAGTGAGTGTGAGGGAGAGCCCAGGTAAGGTGAGGAGTTCAGATCTGCAGGAGTCAAAGAGTATGGCTTTGTCTTGTTCATATTCAGCTGCAGGAAGTTTACACTCATCAAGGAGATGATGTCTGCCAGACAAGCTGCTAGAATATTGGCAGACCTGGAGTCGATGCTGGAGGAGGTAAAGTAGATGTATGTGTCATCCGCATAGATGTGAAAGTTTACCCAGTATCTGCAGATGACATCACCAAGACAGAGTATTTATATGAGGAAAAGAAGGGGACCAAGGATGGAGCCCTGTGGCACCCTGCAGGTGATCGGGTGGGGGCAAGAGGAGAAACCATTTGCCAAGGTGAAATGGAGGTGATTGATTAAGTAGGAAACAACCTCTATTATAACCAAATGAAAACGATAACAAATTCTAAATTTCTGTGCTATTTCATATACGAGACATTGTTGCAGAACTGCTTTTGAAAGGAGATTAAGTTTTTATATATGCAGGTAATTTACAAGAAAAACATTGATTTGTATGAACAGCAGGCATTTTGATTTTGATTCAGGAGAAATTGCTGGGAGCTAATTTCCTGGTTGAAAGAAAAAAAACTCCTTCTTCTGAAATGTTCTTGCCATATGTTCTATTACTTGATTAGATTTCCTGATAATATCTTCACGTTTGCTGATTATTTACCAGAAATGGTGGACCGTCAGATACAAAGCTTTTTCCATGTTTTCTAACAACAGAAAGAAAGAAATGAAATAGAATTAATGGAGGAGTTCGCAATTGATTTAAAAAGTAGCAGATTGGGTAATGTGGAGCATGGGTTTGGGATAGTGACCAAAGATTTTTTTGAAAATACATTTAGCAATAGGAATACAGTATCAATTAATCGTCAGTACCAATTCACAGCAAGGTTAACAGGATGTCATTAGGTTTGTCTAAAATAGACATTTCTGCACTTGTTTAGAGAAGTTGCCTGGCTTTGGTTTTCCTTCTGAATTGACTTTCTGAATAGATATTCTGATTTGAAAGGGAAAGCTTTAAAACATGCATACATTTCAAAACACATGCAACAGTACAACAAAAATAAGCAGCAATGTATTTCAAAAATGTCAAGTACTGAATCAGTAATGTTAACAGTACAAATTAATAACAAAAATATCCTGAAATGTGGCTGTCCTGCAGCATAATTAAAATTCCAAATGCACGTTGTCAATTCGAGACATGTGTTCCCCCGTGTAATGTTTAATTACAAATAATGCAATGTGGTTATCCATTTATTTGCGACAGAATATTTTACTGAAAATCAAACATTCTACATTTTCCCATGAATTTTTTTATTGGGATTAGTCTGAAATGTAAACATAACAATCAGAAAAACCAGAAGTAGAGACTGCATTGAGATTGATAAAGTGTGTAGCACTGCAGGGAATATTAGACAATAAAGAAATGTATGATGAAAGCGCAGGCAATTGAGATAAGAATAGTTAGAACCACTATAGGTTCAATGGGCTAAATGGTCCCCTACATTGTCAGAACATAACCCAACATGACTGAATCAGAGGCTTAAACTCAATCTAATTAAGACTGCATTCCTCAAATACTGGTCACTTGATTTAAAAGCTGAATTCGTATTTATCATATCCCAGGGCCATAACATCCTCAGGAAAGAAATGCTGGCTGTTGCGAGATTATAGGGATGGAATCTGCATTAGTAGTCGGTCTGCTTTTACTCAGCAACATATCTTCTCTTCTTGGCCGCTTCATTCACTTTTGCAATGTCAGACATTGGCCTTTAGGTTTCTAAGAATCATTCTTCAATGCCTTTAAAGTTAGACGCTGTATGCTGTCTTCCTGGCATACCAACGGCAAATATTGTTTATCTGCTGTCTGAGCTCTGTGTACTCTTGACCTTGGCACTTCTATAATTATAACAGACTAGCTATACCCATTGCAGCTTCACTTGCAACCAAATGACCCAAAATCAAATGTACATTGACACACAGACAGACATTTCATTTAGACATGATACTCAACTGGCAGGACTCCTGAGGGAGGACTCCTGAGGGGGGACTCCTTTAATACTGTATATTTTCTCTCACAGTCTCTCTGTCTCTCAGTCTCTCTCGCTGTTTCTCTCTCTCTTTCTCTCTGTATTTATCTCACTGTCTCCCTCTCTCAGTCTCTCTTTCTCACACTGTCTCTCTCCCTCTTTCTCAGTCTCACTCACTATTGCAGTTTCTCTCTGTCGCTCTTTCTCTCTCTCTCTCTCTCGGTTTTTCTCTGTCTCTCCCACAAAAAACACAGTTAACACATTTTATAATATATTTTCTCTTGTAGTCTCTCTCATAGTCTCTCTCTGTGGCTCTCTCAGTCTCTCTCACTATCTCTCTTTCTCTCTTTCTCAGTCTCTCTGTGTCTGATCCAATGGATGGGAGGACTCTAGCTTCCATGACAACCAGAAAAAAAGTGTGATACATTTGTTGCAGAGTATCTCTCTGAACCATAGCATCCTCTGTCACTTTGTAGTTGCAGAATACAATGCATATCTCATATTTGGGGGCTTAAGTAAATAATTTTTTAATATAGCTCATCGACGACAGGAGATCCCCTCCAAACATATGCCCATGACACTTCTAGATACAAGACCTTTCCGACGAGGTATAAATAGTATCTCTTCATCGATCGGTTATTGGTTATTGGCAGATACACTGACCCACAGACATTGTTGTTTCATTAGTATAGAAGATAGAAAATTATTACAGATAAACCGGAATAATAATGATGGCTCACTCTCTTGAACTTTGACAGGGAGAGTAGGAAATTTCTGTTAACAATGATGGGTAAAGTTGCATTTGAACTATGGATCCATACTGCATCTAACCTAATAACGCTTAGTCACTAACATTTATTTACCTAGGGAACCAGATGGATATTTGATTTCCATCATTTTTTGTTTGTAACAGAGCCTTTGACTATAGCAATAAGAATCTCTTCAGCAGCCCCCAAAGTGGCAATTGATCACTAATGCATGCTGATGCTTTTCATGACACAGAAGTTCAAAGCTAATTCATTCCTTTCCTCACTGGACATCAATCCACTCTGAGAGCTGCGAAAGACTGTTACAGTATTTGGTGAACGGGAAAAAGTCTTGAAGCCCTATTATTATCAAATGAATGTAGTCACAAACAGTTACAAATAGTGTAAACATCTGTATTTCACACAATAAAATATAAAGTACTTAGAAGTTTAGTTTGATGAGGTACTTAAGATGGCTGACATAAAATTAAACTGTTGAATAACATGGTTAAAGATACAGTCACTGAGGATTCCTGTTATTCCTGCCAGTCAAACCTTAACTGGTCGGATAGCTTGGCAGACAGTGCTTTTAATGACAAGCTGTGTAATTTCAGCTAATAAGACTCCAACAGGAGCTCAATGCACACTCTGGAGTTTCCAGGACTTGGTTCTTGCCTATCTGCGCTTAAAATGCTCTGGGATTACATAAGCAGAATGCATTCCTCCAGGCAGAGAGTGCACATTAAAGTAAACATCTATAGGTAGGATGCATGCAGCTCTATTTGGAGAGGTTTCTGCATGTTTAACTATGGTGCAGGGTTTTCACATGTCTCAGATACCTGCTAACACCCCCCACCCCCAAATTTTACATTAAATTTGGTTATGTGCTTTGAGACATCCACGTGATATAAAAGATGTTGTATTAAATTCAAGGATAATAACTATTTAAATAAAAATGATCACTCATTCATTTCATGGTTGTTTGTGTGACAAGACTGTGCACAAATTAGTTGTTCTGTTTGCCCATAAAATAAACAGTGACCTACATTTTACAATAAATCAGTAAGGGACTTTGAGACCTGATATAAAAGGTGCTATATCAATGCAAGGATTATTATTATTATCTTGTGTGTCCCTTACTAATCTAGCTGTCTTCATTATACTGTTTTAAAATACTTAACTGTATACATATATCTCCTCACAGTTCAATCATTGTAAATCAGTGTATTTTAGAATAGTCAAATGTATGTAATTTTCTTTTCCTACAAAAATACAGTCTCTCTTTTTACTTCTTTGGCAGTGAGTCAATCGACCGACTGACCGACCGACCCACCCACCCACCAACCAACCAAAACTTACATTTATATAGTGTCTTTCACGTCGAGAGGACATCCCAAAGCACTTTACAGTTAGTAAACGCAGCAGCCAAATTGCGCACAGCAGTGTCCCACAAACAGTCGCAGAAATGGGGCCAGGGGAGAAAGGAAGGGAGAGGGAGGGAAAGGTCAGGGAGGAAGAGGGGGATGAAAGGGGGGGCAAAGGAGAGAGGGAGAGAAAGGTGGGTGGAGGGCAAAAGCAGGGAGAAAGGGGAGCAAGAGGGAAGAGGGAGAGAAGGGGAAAAGGGGGAAGAGAAAGTGGGGAAAGGGAGTGAGGGAAGAAGAAGAGGGGGGGCGGGGGAAGGCCAGGGGGCAAGGTGGGGGGAATCAAATAACAATAATAAACAACAAAATCAACAACAATAAACAACAATATTAACAATAAAAACAATAACAATCAACGACTAACAATAGTCCAGCAACCACTCCTTCTCCTGCCGCCCAGACCATCTTCAAAACGGCGGGAAACAGGGTCCAGCATGGCGCCTGGCTCCTCAGCTGGTGTATCCAGCAACTTGGTGATGGCCCTGGTAGCTCGGACATGGCGTGTCCGGCCAATTCGCACAGCAGCAGCAGCCTGATCGCCGTCCGGATCTCCCGAAGACTTTGCCGTCGAGCGAGTTCACCTCGCCCATGGTTGCAGACGACGAAATGCACGTGTTCGGGTGGACCTGCCCCAGTCCCAGTTTGGGGAAAGGGAATGAGGGAAGAAGAAGAGGGGGGGCGGGGGAAGGCCACCCTCCCCCTCAGGTGGACCTGCCCCTGCCCCAGTTTGGCCCCATGTCATTCTTAGTCTGGTTTGGACTCCTGGATGACCAAAACAAAATTATCTTTCACTTCATAGGAATATCGGATTTGTCTGCAGGACAAATCCTATGTTCTAATTGTCTGCCCTGTTCACCTGTATATACACAATTTCTTTACAGAAACACGCTGTATAGCATTTTGAGACATATCAGCAAGATAACAACACAATTACATTGAATAGTGCCTTTCATAAGGCATTACATCAGGTGTTCTTAGCAAAAACATCAACTCTGCCTCATATCTCAGCTCTCCTTCACGTTACTATTATTTCTACTTTAACTTTTCTGAACTCGTAGCTGTTATTTTGACTTCCATTTCTGCTAAAGTGTGCTTTGCATTACCTGATCTGAGGTTAATTTAATTTAGGATATGGGGATAATGCAGGACAGTGGAATTCAACGAGAGCCTGTGCAAACTCGATGGGTCAAATGGCCTCTTTCTGTGCTATAAATTTCTATATTCATACAACCCTATCTATATTCAGTAAAGATCTTGGGTTGTTTGGTAGTCGTGGGTGCAAAGTCAGCATTCATTCAGATTTCAGCATTATTAAACTGCCCTTTGTTCACTAGAAGTGTTTCTTTTTTATCTTGATACCTTGGTAATCTTACAATTAAATTCCTCTGGTGGCCTCCTGCTAGAACTATTTAATGTGCTTTTGATATCAATAGCAGGGAACTTTTTGTTTGAACCCAGCTTTTTTGGGGAGAACTAATCTATAAGAAAATTAATTCATTTACTCCCTCAGAGAAACCATCAAAGCTCATGTTATTTCAAGGCAAACAGCTCATGCTATCATTGTCATGGCATTCATTGCTTCTTCTGCTCAGCACCTGAACATCATTCCAGTTTGTGGAAATGAGCCGGGGAGTTGCAGTAACTTGCATATTTTATCTATCACCTCTAGCCTATTCTGAGTTAGCATTATTTAGGAATGGGTGAGTCAACGTTGCCATAGAATTTCACTGCATCAAGTAGGTATTGTCTCCATCTTGCGTGAGCAAGTCTATTTTATTCATTTTATTTTATCCCACTATTGGATATTCCCAGATGATATGTTTTTCTTTTACGGATTTTTAGCCTATAGCTCAATGGATGACGTACCTCGCAATAATAATAATATTAATCCCCACATAGCACTTTTCTCATCTTCTAGACATCTCAAAAATTGATCATTCACTTCATTGTTTTTGCGACAATGCTGTAGGCTGTTTGGCTGCTCGTTCACGTATAAAATGCACAATTGGTACAATTTACAGTAAAAATAATTCATTTGATATAGCGCCTTTTAGGTCTTCTAGATGTCTCAAAGCACTTCACAGAATATGCTGTAAAGTTAATTGACTCTATTTGTGGGCGAAACGGGACAGCCAATTGCGCACAGCAGTGTCCCGCAGACAGTCATGGATTGAATTGATCAATTTATTATTGTTTTTTTGAGGGATTATTATCAGGCGTGTGGAGTGAGGATACTTGCTCAAGGTTTCTCCCTGCCTGGAATCGAACCCAGGTCTCTAACTTGCAAGTCGAGTGCTCCAACCACTGAGCTACAGGATTCCACAACTAGGTTCCTACTTATTACTTGGTAAACAGGGGTGTGTAGAATAAGGAAACTTGCCTAACATTTCACCCTGCTGGAAATCGAACCCAGGTCTTTCACTTGTGAGGCAAGTGCTCCAACCACTGAGCTACAGGGACTAGTTCCTTTTGAAAGTTAATATGGATGTCTTAACCATCGCTCCCAGCAGGGCATTTCAAATCCTAAGCAATCTGTGTGTGAAAAAAAATTCTCCTAATCTTAACATTTGCTTGTTTGTTAACTATCTTAAATTGACGCCCTCAAGTCTCTAAAATCAGTTATGATAGCTGTGAGCATAAACATATTGGTAACCCCTACCCCACAAAATTCAGCTTCAGCAGCACTGGGTAGAGAATATGTGCCAAAATGCTGCAACAACTTGCATTTAGTTGATGCTCTGCGGGTTACTGGTCATTTTCTTCTGTACCCACCTCTTCTCCAAATTTTGCTGACTCATGCTAGGATGCAATTCCCTTGGATCTGGCAACCCTCCAGCACCCAATTCAAGTGGTCATTCTTCTTGTTCGAGTCCAAACAGTGAGTGCAATCAAATTACTCCATTGTGGTGACATGGCAGCAAATCTACATCCTGTCCTCATCTGACATCCACACTTTGGTACTGATACTCTACTCACGCATCTGCACACCCAAGTTTTATCTTGTTAAACTTTGAGGCAGTAACTTATTTTAATTATTCTTTGGGAGTTATAGAAACTATACTTAAGAGGAAAAATTGTAAGCTACTTATTTTATGGTTATTAAATGTGACTGGGTGGGCTAATAAAAACAATTGCAGCCATTTTTAATTCCATCTGTCGGTGAAATAAACTTAAATAATGTAGATGCTCTCCTTAACAATTCATAGAGTCATAATGTCTTGATAACTGATTTTGAGGATCTTTTTCATCTTGGTATTATTCATTTTTAAATGTTTATCTGATCATGATTAAAATGATGAACTGGAGTCAAATATCTTTGTAACAAAAACAGAAATTGCTGGGAACACTCAGCAAGTCAGGCTGTGGAGAAAGTTTTAGGTCCATGACCCTTCATCAGAACTGGAGCATGTTGGGAGGGAGAAGCTTTTACGGACTAGCAAAGAAGGTGAGCAGGGTAAAAGAGAAGATCAAAAGTCACGTTGTAGCAAAGAGCAAAATTTCTTCAAGGTAGGAATTCCTACAAACCAGTGAATTAAACATAAACAAAACTGCTAAATTTTACAGCTGCTGGAAATATGAAACAAAAACAGAAATCGCTAGGACCACTGGACCCGAAACATTGACTCACTTTCCTTTCACCATAAGATGCTGCCTGTCCTGCTGAGTGTTCCCAGAGATTTCTGTGTTTGTTTAAGATTTCCCGCATCTGAGGTATTTTGCATTTTTATCAAATATCTTTGTTTTAATTTGATAAATGTTGTAAAGAAGGGTGATACAAGAAACGTGAACCAATGTTTCTGTTTCAGATAGTCAATGACCAGACATTACTTGCAGGTTTCCAGAAAAATGTTTATTTAGCCAGACAACAACATTTCCAGCATTAGATCCTGGGGTTAGAAAAATGTCTATTTTCCTTTGCAACTTTCTCTCACCATCTCCTGGAGGCAGTGACTCACACTGGGTATCATTTCACATGCACCAGCTGTCCTCTACCACCTCATCGCAAGTGGGTGATCCTCCTGTGTGAGTGACAGCAGACTCTGTGGGGCACTGCAGCTGAGCTCAATTCTGTCTTCACTCAACACATCTTGCTAGCAGTATCTGCAATTGTTTACAAAGAGAATATAGTTAAGATGC
This sequence comes from Hydrolagus colliei, assembly GCA_035084275.1. Lineage (NCBI taxonomy): Eukaryota > Metazoa > Chordata > Chondrichthyes > Chimaeriformes > Chimaeridae > Hydrolagus > Hydrolagus colliei. The sequence continues at coordinate 54,274,785 of CM068744.1, forward strand.
TACATAAGCAAAGCACTCTCAATGGGAATTCACATTATGTCAGGATTAATTTATGAATCAGATTTGGTGCAAATTGTCCAAACATTTCTTAAGTTTTTGAGGTAACCCAAACTGACGGGGAAAACCTATATTGCTCAAGATGTTAAATTTCACTTTCTTTTCTCTTTCCTCTAATTTTTCCCTAGCACTCCTTCAGAAAAATCAATGAGTTACCTGGTTACCATTTCCCAGGTGCCAAAAGGATCTCTCCAGTATTTTGAGCAACTTGTCACTCTTCATCGCCTGAGTCTCAATAATGTATGTTGCCAGGCCTTTGGACAACAAAATCATCAGAACTGAACCTAATCATCCTGTCCTATACACCTGATGTCCACAGCAATGTGGCAGAGCAAATGTGGGAGTTTTCCCCTGTCCCAGCCACTGAAAAGGCAAGGAATAAAACATAGGCCCTCCTGACCTATAGGCTTAGTGCCACATTATGTAATACATTTACCAATCTTTACAATCAGAATACTCTTTTATTTTACAACTTACTTTTATACAGCACCTTTCACAAAACTAATGATGATGATCCAACAATGTGAGGCCATTCATTTCAATAAAGAACAGCCATGTTATTACATATGGCTCAGATATCATTGTGTTTGTGAAACTCATTTATTGGGCAAACAGATAAATTGGTAACCGTGTATCTAATTCCCATCACCTCACTAGTATCTGTGTTTCATCTTATTCTATTTGTATAAATTCATTCCAGATCCTTTCCTTGCTAATCCAGCTTGTGCCTGACGAACATCCTCCTTGATGGAGAAGTAAGCAGGTATACATGGAGCTGTATACCGGCTCCAAGATAACATAATAATAGTAATCCTTGCATTTGATACAACTTCTTATCATGCCTTTGAAGTGTCTCAAAGTGCTTCACACTGCAAAGTAAATTGGCTGGTTATTTTGTGGGCAAAACGTGGTAGCAAATTGCGCAGAGCAGAGTCCACAAACAGTCGTGAATTGAAATGACCAATTCATTATAATTTGTTTGAAGGAGTTATTATCCCCGATAAATAGATTGGCCAATTGACTAACATCTTGGTTCCTATCTACTGCTAGGTAAACAGAGGCATGTGGAGTAAGGAAACTTGCCCAACATTTTGCTCTGCTGGGAATCAAACCCAGGTCTCTCGTTTACAAAGCGAGTGCTGTAACCACTGAGCTATATGTTTGGCAATAAGATTTTTGAATCAAGTTCAGGTCTGTGGTATAAATTGTCCAATTCCTGAGCCAGGCAGGTCCACAGCATTCCAGGGCACTGCTGATGACAGCACAGCCAGGTGGGCCCACTGCCAATACTTGGAAGGGCAGACCAGTCACTGGCAGCAGGCGCTCTTCCCATTCAGCTCCTGTTAACCCTGCAAAATTAGCCGAAGCCCCAATGGGTATGGTAGTCCTAGCTGAAAAAGTAGCACTCTGGGGTCTCCGAGCCTTGGCTCTTGGCAATTTGTGCCTAATTTCTTCTGGATGATCCATCCTAAGCAGGATCAGTGTTTCACCTCCAGAGGAAGAGTGTGCTTTGCATTACAATAAACACCCTTGGAATTTCTATGTGCAGGTGGGATGCACAGAATGCTCCATTTGGATAATTTTAAGTACAGGTTGAGCGTCCAAAATCCGGAATATTCCAGAATCCGAACTCTGGGACGATTGGTGGCAGGGTCGTCCGTAATCTGTAAAATGTTCCGGAATCCGGACACCCTGTCAAACCATTTCTGCCGCCAGCCTGACCCAGTGAAACAAGAGAGGGAGGCTTACCATGCATTGTGAAGAAGCAAGGACTACAAGGCCTGCGAGGAGAAGAACTACAAGGTGACGTCCAAAAACCGGAAATATCGCAACCTGGACCCAGGCATTTCCGGACTTGGGACGCGCTTCTAGCGTTCTGAAGTCTGGAAATACCCGAACCTGGACTCGGGCGTTTTGGACTTCGGACATCAGAAACACATTCCGAAGTCCGGAAAAACGCGAAAACCGGAAAAACATGAAAACCGGCTTGGCCTCAGTCCCAAGATTGCCAGATTCAGGACGCTCAATCGTATTGTGATGGGTTTTTCCATATATGTCAGATACCCACCAAAAATAAATGGATGACGTAACAAGCCACAAAACAAAAAAATGCAGCATCCTGTCAGCTTCTATTATAAAAGCCACACTGCACTGTCAAGTTACATATAATATACTAATTTGCTCTTTATTTTTGAAGATTGCTTTAAGCTTTGTGACCAAAAGTTTATGTTATAATAAGGAAACTAGACACAAATATTTCCTGAGTTTCTACAATATTACACTTGTATAGTGCCTTTCATGCCAGGAAGACATCCCAAGCTGCTGAACAGTCATTGTTTCAGACCTGAACTGGGATCAGGGACAGGGAGGGTGGAGGGAAAGAGGTGTATTTGGGAGATGTGGAGCAAGCTGGAGTCTGCTGAGCAGAAGGGGCGGAAGTTAGGAGGTCACAGATGTAGGTTTCGGGCGAAGCCGTGGAGGGCTTTGAATGTGAGGACCAGGATCTTGAATTGGATCCTCTGGGTGATGGGGAGCAAATGGAGTCGGGTGAGGATGGGGGAGATGGGGTCACGAAGCTTGGAGCAGTAGAGGATTCGGGCTGCAGAGTTCTGGATTATCTGCAACCTGTGGAGGGAGGAATTGGGAAAGCCGACACCACTACACAAATATGAAAAGAAGTTCTGTTTGAAAGTACAATTTGCCTCTGGTATGTCATTGGTTATAAACCATCATGTCTCTTACAGTCATCCATTTCCTGGATGGGAAATGTTCTTCCAAGCTCACTTTACCTGATCATCATATTGGCTCTTAATGTTATTTTTCTTTCCAGTTCTCTTTCTGGCCTGTACATCCTCTGCCGTTGATGCCTGCAGTCCACTGGAATTTAACTCCAAAGTTTTTAGCTCTACCCGTACTGACTTTACATCCTGATTTTCTGATTTAAAATCCTTCCTCTCTACTGTTTTTATCTCATCCTTAATTAGCAGGGCTAATTTCAGTTTGGGACTCCAGTCTGATTCCCAAATGTCTCACTGCCTCTAACTCTTATTGACCTATAACTTGACCCCTGCATCCTACAATGGTAATATATTCTTCTCCGGATGACCGATCTTTCCCAACCCAATGTAGCAAATTCCATTACTGTTCCACAATCTTTACGTCAGTTTGTTGCTTGTTTAGAATTCCTTTGTCGATACACATAGATTTGTGCATTGAACCAGAAGCTTTCTGATCTGACTATAGCTTGGCCACTTAGTACCTCTGGGTCGAAGGCTTTGCCTTCCACATTGATGTAGCAATCCTAACATGTAGGCTTTAGACTGAGATTAATTGACTGCTTTAATTATTACCAGGAAGAGAGGATAAGAATCAGATACTGGACACATTTAAAAATCAGCTTGATGATGTAATAGGCCTGGGATTCAGAAAAATAATATCAAATTGGCCAAAGGGCTTTCTTTATCTAAACTTATAATCTTGTGAATTGGTTTTGTAAATTTTATTAGCTGTACTGCAGTTCGATGTTCTAGCCCAATTGGGAGAAAAAGAACACGAGTCACCTTAACAAAGCTGAACTGATAAGATTTACATCTACACTATGCTCCCAAAATACTTTCTCCCGAAAATATACCGTGTTTAAAAAGAATTGCACCCCGTAGCTATCATGACTAGTAGAATTATAACTGATCTGCAGAACTAGGTGTATTGTTTGAATACTTATTGATTGTATGGTCTAAGACGAGGTGGCATTTTATGTGAATGTCAGGCATTACTATAAATTGGTTCTTGAATCAAATGCAAGGATTATTATTATTTAGTAATGTCTGACATACACACAAAGTCTGAAGTGTTACCTAGGCTGTGAAACAATTTTGTCCCAAATTTAAGCAGAACTGTGGTAAATTCTTAAGATTCAGTCCTAATTTGTAAACTGTTTTCCTGTAGTTCTTAAATAGAACAGCCTTCACGCAAGTGATAACTCTGAGGGTTTGCAGTGGTGGGACTTGATTCTGAGCTGGGGAGAGATGGATGATGACCAGAATTACAGTCAAACCAAAATCTTTTGCTAATAAATGATTAGATAAAAACAGTAGAGAAGAAGGATTTTAAATCAGAAAATTAGGATGTTGAGTCAGTATGGGTGGAGGTAAGAAACAACAAAGGTCAGAAAACACTAGTGAGAGTAGTTTATAGACCCCTGAACAGCAGTTACAGTATTCGGCAGGGTATAAATCAAGAAATTAGAGTAGCATGTAGCAAGCATAACACAATAATAGTGGGTGATTTAAATCTTCATATAGATTGGGAAAACCGAAAGTAAATTAGAGGATACGTTTATAGAGTGCATTTGAGATAGTTTTCTAGAACAGTATAATGAGGAACCAACCAGGGAACAGGCTATCCCAGATCTTGTTTTGTGTAATGAAATACGGCTAATCATCAATTTGGAAGTTAAAGTTCCTCTTGGATCATAACATGATGGAATTTAACATTAAGTTAGAGAGTAATGTAGTTAGGTCAGAAGCAAGGGTCCTAAATTTAAATAAGCCAACTTTGCAGGTATGAGAGAAGATTTGGCTAAAATAGAATGGGGAATTGGATTAAAACATGATAGTAGACCAGCAATGGCAAACATTTAAAGATACAATACATAATTCCCAGCAGTCGCATATTCCCTTGAGGAATAAAAATACCACAGGTAAAGTGTTTCAACCATGGCTAACTAGAGAAGTTAGGGAAAGTATAAAATCAAAGGAAGAGGCCTATAATACTGCCAAAAAGAACAGTAAACCTGAGGATGGGGAGGGCTTTAGAGATCAGCAAAGGAAAACCCAAAAAGTGATTCAGAGGGAGAAAGTGGAATATGAGGGTAAACTAGTTAGGAACATTAAAGATTGTAAGAGTTTTTACAAATACATAAGAGGAAGGGACTATCAAAAGTGAATATAGGTCCATTGCAGGTAGAGACAGGAGAAATTATTGTATAATGGGAAATAAAGAAATGGCAGTCATTAAACAAATATTTTGCTTCTGTCCTCACATTAGAAGACACTGAAAACGTACCAAAAATAGAAGGGAACCAAGAGACTAATGTTAGTGAGGAATTTAAACAAATGAACATCAGTAAAGAAATTGTACTAGGGAAATTGATGGGATTAAAAACTGATAAATCCTCTGGACCTGATGGCCTGAATCCTAGGATTTTAAAAGAGGTGGCTACAGAGATAATGGATGCTTTGTTATTGATCTTCCAAGATTCCTTGGATTCTGGAAGAGTTCCCATTGATTCGAAGGTTGCAAACATAACACCACTATTTACAAAGGGTGGGAGAGAAAAAAAGGGGAACTATATAGATCAGTTAATCTGCCATCGGCGGTTGGGAAAATTCTAGAATCTATTAACAAGGAGATTGTCGTGGGGTATTTAGAAAATTGTAACATGATTAGACAGATTCAACAGACTCTACGAAAGGGAAATCATGTTTAACAAATCTTTCTGAGTTTTTTGAGGAGTATCTATAACTAGAGGTCACAGTCTCAAGATTAAGGGTCAGCCTTTTTGAACAGAGTTGAGGAAACATTTCTTCACTTAGAATTTAGGGAATTCTCTAAACCAGAAGACTGTCGATGCTCAGTCCTTGACCATATTCAAGACTGAGATTGATAGACTTCTAAAGGATAGAGGGATTAAGGGATGTGGGAATAAGGCAGGTAAACAGAATTAGGTTATAAAATCAGCCATGATCTTATTACATGGCAGGGCATGCTTGAGGGGCTGAATGGCCTATTCCTATTTCTTATTAGGGTCTGTCGACATGAACATTTTCCGATTTAGATATATCGATGGTTCATATCGAGATATACCGAAATATCGATATTTTCGGGGTTTTCGTACTGCGCATGCGCGCGCGCTGTGCGCGCCACGCACATTCCGGGTGCACGCGCATTCGGGGCCTATCGCCTCAGGAGGTAAATATCTTTCTCTCCCTGTGTCTCTCACTCTCTCCATCTCTGTGTTTTTCTGTCCGTGTCTCTGTGTCTTTCTCACATCCCCCCCATCTCTATCTATCTGTATATTATCACATTCACCCCGTCTCTCCCCCACCCCCCCACTGTCTTTATCCCTCCCCCACCGCCGTCACTATCCCCCCCCACGCCCCCCAGCCGTCTCTCTCTCCTTCCCCCCCACCGCCGTCTGTCTCTCCCCCCCACCTCACCCCAGCCGTCTCTCTCCCCCCCACCCCCCACCAGCCGTCTGTCTCCCCCCCCACACCCCCGCCAGCCATCTCTCTCCCCCAACACCCCCCCCAGCCATCTCTCTCCCCCCCCACCCCCCACCAGCCATCTCTCTCCCCCACCACCCCCCACCAGCCATCTCTCTCCCCCCCCACACCCCCCACTAGCCATCTCTCTTCCACCCCACCCTCCCCCAGCTGTCTCTCTCCCCCCCTACCTCCTTCCCTGCCATCTCTCTCCCCCCCACCCACCCCCAACCGTCTCCCTCCCCCCCACCCCCCCCAGCCGTCTCTCTCCTCCCCTCACCCCCCCCCAGCCATCTCTCTCCCCCCCACCCCCCCCAGCCATCTCTCTCCCCCCCCCCCCAGCCTTCTCTCCCCCCCACATCCCTTGCATACCTGTATATTGTATTCGAGGTCGATGAATACAATATGACGGTTTTGCACCTCGGTCTGTGCATTGTGTATAGAGATGAGCATTCTGGGTCTTGTAGTTCAGCGTGCGCGCATTCCGATTTTTTACCTCGTTTTTGAAATGCCTATATCGGCGTATCGATATGAAAATTATATCGGGTTTTAGCGATATATCAATATATCAATATATCGCCGGACCCTATTTCTTATGTTCTTATATTCCCAAGGATCTCTGGTTTTGTTTCAGATTTCCAGCATCTGCAGTATTTTGTGTTTTATTTAGGCAGGTGAGTGCTAGGTTGTGAATTCAGGGTGTAAGAATCTTGAAATCGATTCATTGTGCAATAGGAAGCCAGGGACCCTGGTAAGGCCTGGGCTGAAGTGGGGTGCAGAGTTTGACACGGGTGAGAATATAGTTCTGATTCAATTAGGCTTTATGAGTGATGGAGGTGAGGACACTATCAAGGAAGGCAATGGAAAAAAAACTTCTTAAACCACACTTTAGAGACGAGGAGGGAGTGGGAAAGGCAGAGTCACTGGTTTCGTTCTATTCGCAAAAACATATTGTGAGGGCTAGATAAATGATGAAGAATAATTCCATCCTGCTGTACAGGCCACTATCCTGTTAGTCAGATGTTACAGCATTGTATTGCAAGAGTCGTGGTCTGATCACAACTTCTTTATTTTCAAGTAAGTTAAGTCAACAGCTCTTTGGCAATTATTGATTATGTTGATTTTTACAATGTGATCCGATAGTTTGAATACATTCAACATCAATTCTAAATAACATCAGCTCTAAGTAACAACTGTAGCACTTTCTGATTTACTACTGTAAATTTACTACTTCAATATGCTAGTCATTGTGGCCCTGTGGTGACTCAAAAAACAGTCAATGCACAGTTAGTGAACAAACATGCACTCTCTTCAAATAAAAATGCAACTGTATACTTTCAAGAAGCGCTGTCTCAATGACATACAAGAATATTTCCTGCAGGCAAGCCAAGAAGGATTTACACACAACCGCAGGTAGTTTGTCACCTTCTATGGGTAGTCCCAGTTAACAATATTCAAGGCATGCTAGCTTTTCTAATTGTAATTCAGTGAAAATAAAGTGAACATGGAAGACATGGATTTGGGGTCAACTGATATCTATAAACTGAGAGTTGCAATTGTGTCCAGTATTTTGTTTTCAAGATACTTGTCACTCTAGAAAGGTCTGAAAAGTAAAACGAAAGGCTGGGATGCCCATAAAAAGGCCTTTGCCAGTTTTTGGGACAATTGCGGATTTTAAAAAATTTATCTTAATGAATTTGTAAGCAAATCACACAATTTCAAATGCAGCAACTTCCTGTTTGGGATAATTACATTTTTTTAAAAAAAATCTACAATATGCAGTTATATGTAATACTTTTCTTGTAGGATGATTAACAGTGATTAAATTGAACACATGGACTGGATTTCATAATAAATGGGTCTGCAACAAAAAAAAGCTGATCATATGTCACACCATCTTATTGTCAGCATTAATTTGTTTTTGATTGGAAAAACAATCTTAGAATCATAGAAATTTACAACATCAAAGGATTCAGCCCATTGAGTCCACTCTCAGAGCAAGCTGCCCCAATCCCAGAAGGGTAGGCAACACTATATTAGTAATGAAATATAATAATAATCCTTATATTTGATATAGAGCTTTTCATGTCTTCTAGATGTCTCAAACCTGTTCACAGAATATACTGTAAATTGTGATTCACACATTACAAAAGACTGAAAGAATAGGGTAACCGTGACGAAACCTACAATGGGATCTGTTCCTACCATCTTCCTTAGCAAGACATTCCACGTGATCTTTGTGTGTAAAATAAGTCCAACTTCCCTTTTCACTCTTCTTCTTATATCTATGTCCTTTTGTCATTGACTCCCCCACCACACACTCACAGACACACACTATTCTCCCTATTTTCTTCCCGACGTGAAAGGGGTTGTACAAATATAATTTTGTTATTATTGTATTTACTCTGTGTTCTTAGCTAACTGCAAATCCAGTAACTAGAATATCTAATCAGAGTTTGATCAGAGTCTAATCATACTCTCATCTATGAAGTTTAATGTATGAAAATCCTTCTATATTTCTCTGCTAGATTAAAACATTACCTAAATAACATCCCTTTTGCCAATTTAATAAATATACATATACTGTATTCCTCTAATTAAATACTATCTCCAACACAGTAGTTAAGAAATCCCTCTTCACACGGGACTTCCACTTAAAGAAAAACCTATCAATCTGACAGTCAACATTTTACTCAACAACCCATAGGAAATTACAGTATATAATCTTTAGTTCCCTTCAGCTAAATATTGAGAATTTGTACAAACTGGATTGGACAAATTGGACATCCTGAACTCTTGACTGCTGCAGTAACCTAAGCAAAGACTTTCAAATTCCTGTGTCTGATGTTAACCTACGCATTTTAGAGTCTGAACATTTCCTTCTCTCATCTCTCACAGATTGCCAAAATGTTACCCATTATGAGACAATTGGATTCTAAAACAATGACCTGGGTTGGTTATTACTATGGGATCTCAGCCACTCACTCTTCACAGAGTGGGTGAGGAATGCATGATGAAAGCACATTTAGTTTTTATTTTACTACTTGAGCAGGCAAATTCAACAATCAAGCAGACAACAGTGCTTCACAAGCTTATCTAATATTGGAATACTCAACAATATATTTGTCATCCCTTGCCTACATAAATATGTAGATTAAAATAATTTCTCTTATGGACCAAAGTCTTCTAAAGCATATCACCATAACATCAAATGTAGGTGGGGTTTATCTGGGTTAACTTCACTCATCACCATTATTTTATTGTCTCGCTGCTAGTGCGGTGTTCTTTATCAGTGTAAAACTTGGTCAGGCATTACACAATTTGTCTTCAGTATAGATTCAGTTGTTAGCACTCACCTCTAAATCAGAAGCTTGTGGGTTCAAGCCCCACATAGTCTAAGATGACACTCCAGTACAGTGCTAGGGAAGTAATACATTTTAAAGGTTAAGTCTTTCAAATGAGATGTTACATGAATGTTTTCTTGCCTATATAAGTGGACATTAAAGTTCTTATGGTATTATTTGAAACAATGAGGGGATTTCTCCAGTGTCCGAGCTAACAATCCTGCAGATAACCAAACTAATTTTTGAAACCTGGCTGTTTGTTGGACATTGCTGTGTACAGATTCGCTGCCACATTTGCATACAAAATAAACAATCACTACACTTTGCAGTAAATTCCATGAAGCACTTCTCAACAACATGATACGGCCCTATATCAATAATAAAGATTATCATGGCATCTGGTATGGAGAACGGAATGTTGTATATCTGTACAGAATTCGCAATCTGTCTCAGCTTGAATTTGCCCAATGAAAACTATGTTTTCAACTAGTCTCAATAGTCTCCAATGCAATTTTATAAGCTGCTGTACTTTGAACAGTTAATATGATTTGGCTATTTTCTTTTAATATATGCAATGTATGGGCTCTGTTTTGTCTAGTGTTTTCACATGTGAAAATGTACACACGTAATCAATTGCAGTTTAATACTGATAAACAAAAAAGCAGTTTAACAGTTTCAGATCAGGATTACGCTTAGATCAGGGTTTCTATTGAATGTTTATGATAGTTAACCATTCTATGTACTGTATGTACCTAGCCCATTTAATGATACTGTACAGCAAATTATTTTAAATCCCAAATTTTTAATGCAAAGTATCTTTCACAAAGAATTGTAAGTGCATGAAAACTAACTAATGGATTAAACTAGAAAGATTCAGTGTGCTGGCATTCTAGATTTGCTGAAATCTGAACTATACAGTTATATTTATAATAATATAAATAATAATCCTTGCATTTGATATAGTGTCTTATCACTTCTTCCAGACGTCTCAAAGCGCTTCACAGAATATTTAAATATCATGCTTGAATTAGAAATACTGTAACATGGGATTGAAATGGCTTGAATTATCTAGGCTAAGAATCCAGTCATATATTTAACTTATGCATGGATTAAGAATTGTCTGACATGGGATTGAATTTAAATGGTTTGGCATGTGTGAATTCAATTCAAGACATCATACTTAGTGCCACAGTGCAAAGACTGTAGCAACCCTGAAAAACTAAACTGCCACTTTATCATGGGATAAAAACAGATGACTAGTGCTTCATTCTGGGTGGGCTGATGCGATAGAGAAAAGGAAAATAACCATTCATTTCTTATATCCTGAGGAGAATAACCAATTCTGTTGTAGGGTTAGTGATGCGGAAATACGATCAGTGTTTTATTATTGTTGGGAAGCATTGAATTTACTCCCACCATATCAATGGCTAGGGCGCAGAGGAAATGTTACCAGTAATTTATCATAGTTTGAGTATGGAAGTAACATAGGGAGTGGAACAGATAGATAGTACAGGGGTATGGTTGGGTGGTAGGGGTTAGATGTGAGGAGTGGAGGGCTGAGATGAGCAGTGTTTTATAGTGGTGAAGCAGTCGGGATATTGACCCGTGTTTCACCATGGCATTGCCAGTGTTTTATTGTCAGTGAAAGGAAAGATAACCAGTATTATATGATACAAATATTCTTATTATAGATATTATTATTGCACAACTGCTGTGCGTAATTGACTACCATGTTTCGCCCACAAAATATACAGTCAATTCACTTTACAGTATATTCTGTGAAGTGCTTTGAGATGCCTCAAAGACACCTCAAATGCAAGGATTATTATTCCATTCTAGTATTATTATTAGTTATAGTGTTATATGTTATACTGCATAAGCAGCCTTGCATTTGTAGAGTGACAAGAAAAGCTCTCTGTAAATGCAATTTGTTGTTGTTGTGTTTGATCAGACATATTTTCAGTAGGAGAAGAGAGTGCCTGGTAGTTCATCATTTTAGAGGGAGATGACCAGTGCTTTGTTAGGATGGACTGATTGTGGGTGGCACAGCTACTCCCTAATCATGATGATGATAAGATAGCCATTGCTTTATGGCCCAATTTTTTTTAGCCCAGTGATAAAGCACTTTGGTAGAAATTTCATCTGGGTTAACAGTCACTCTAAATCTCGGCAATTTAATGTGTGCAGAATTTGGCAAATTGTTGAATTTAGCATTGGCTTTTGAAGCCAGTTTTCTGTAGAGTTTAGGAGCACTTACAGAAAAAAAAACTTTTAACTTCAGGCTGAATTTAAGACGTTGCCAAATTCTGGATGCTCTGAATAAATCTAGATCCAGGCGGAAATTCTACCCCATAATTTAATTTTCACGGGAAGTGTCCTTCATTAAACTTTCCAACAAAATACAGTAAACTGTGATACGCCTGTGTCTAATGATAGAGAAACTGTTCCCTGGTTAGGGTTCCAGTTTTTACTTTTTTTTAACACAGCGTTTAAAATCAAGTTATATCTGCAGTAACACTATTCGGCTTCTTGGTCTCCAATGTTTTCGGGGGCACTATTTCCTCATTGAAGTGTGGTTAGTTGATACTATACGTTGAGAATGTTACAGCCTGAAATTAGCATTTTAAATATAAATCGTCTTCACATGGAAATGGCGATCGCAGAGCCAAAGCAATGCGTTAGTGTGGATGTGGAACATAGCTTTCACTCATCACAATGCAAAAAATGTCGATACCACTTACCATATAAAACTCCAGTCTGGTACAATCTAATTACATCTTGTCATCTCCAGGACAATACTTTACTAAAATTGCTTCAAGGACATTCGGTTTCGATTCTGTCGCGTTTGGCACATTAGTCCAAGAGTCTGCTGATATCTTGTATGGCTGGACAGATACATAGATGGGCAATTGATCGATAAATCGATCGGTAGCTAGACAGGCAATAAAAACAAGGCAAGGTAGCTTTTCCTGCATAGTTACAGCAGTGCTGATGAAAGTCATGAAATGTGGTCTTGACCACAGTGATACAGGGGGTGGGGGCACCTGGCGCACAGATCCCACCAGAAACATTATGTTTTTCTCTCTGGTCCTTTGATCAACAATTCGTTGGGTTGATTGCTGTCGCGAGTGTCCTCGGCTTCGATGCGTGCGTGGAACCCACGCGTTGTGAGAAACCATTGCGGCTGATTTTGTTTTAATCGCCGTCATTCGCTCCAAACAATTGTGGTGATGGGGGGAGTGGGCGGGAGGGGGGCAGGGGACTTGTGGCTTGGGTTAAGTTCCTTGATTCGCGATCTATCTGAACGTGCGCTGAGCTAAGCCGCTGTTTGGGATTTTTGGACGCAGTCTTTGCTGTGAGTCTTTCTCTGCAGTGGATTCCCCCGCCAGGGGTCGCACTTCTCCCACAGCACTCCCCCCCCCCCCCCACACACACACATACACACACACAGTGTGGCAACAGCACCAGATCCCACGGCTGCAGATCCACGATAAGATCAATTAAAGGTAAGCGGTATATTTGTTCCTAAAGGGTTTCCATAGGAAATCCGGTCTTTGTTTCTATAGATCACATACATCAACCACAGTGCACCCTCCAAATGTTCATCACACAGCGAGGTCCCAGGTGGGTTTCATATGATTTTCGTCTGATAAATTCTACACACCAAAAAAAAATGCTGTACATATATATTTATATAGTGAGAGAGAGAGAGACACACACACTCACATGTGGAAATGTAGTTGCAAAATAGATTAGAAGAATTGTTAACGGCGTCCGTCTGTACGTGACATTGATTGCTACTGTGAATCGCTGGTAGCAATGTTGTTTTTTTAAAAAAAACTGGTGACGGATGTTCACATTACTGGCAATGTGTTTAATCCAAACTAACAGTGTATTTCAAGGGAACTGCTGGTCAATTAAAAGGTTTCGAAGTTCATGAGAAATCTTAAATCGTCATTTGATCGCTATTAAAAACAACTATAAGGTTTACAAAATGCACGGTTTTCGGGTGAATCGTGGACGATTTCTTGCTTGTGGAAAACTGTGAAATGTGGAGGTTCGTATTGCGTTACACATTGCACACGATGTCTTCTCGTAGATTGCTTCACAAACCAGAGGCACGTTTGATAGGGTTTTTACTGTGGTGCCTCTCGTTAATCATCTGTGCCGGGTATTAAACACCGCCACATTTCATGTAATGAATGAGCCGCATCTCTACCCGAGTCTCCATCTGCAAATGTGATGTTTTCCTGTGTTCAGTCAGGATTGAAACGCAATAGTTTCTATTGCTCAGCCCCTATTATGCTTCCCATCACCCCAGCACAGGCTGCCGCTCTGCTCCCTTGCTCTTCCCAGTCCTCTGGTGCTGGAGATAAAAACTTCAAGTGTAAGCAATTAATCGTGTACCTTGTAGGTCCAAGAAAAACTACAGTGACAGAACACCACTGACCCTCTCCGCGATCACTCCTGATTTTACTAAAGTGTGAAATCTGAAGATATAGTCCAATGAAACTGGTCATCTGAACTGAAATCAGGGCTGAAATCCCGAAGCTTTTGGTAATGACACATGATTGTGAGCACTCTAGACACATGATCGCTCTACACACATGTATATATAATATATACTGTATACGTGTGTATACATACATACATACATAAATACATAAATAGATTGAATGTTTGCAAATTGTAGCAGAGCTTGGCAAGTGCAATACTATTGACTGCGTTTACATAATCCAGAGTTTATTTCATACAAACCACCCGAACAAACCACTTAGAATAGGTTGTGTTTGCATTTTACAGCTCCCTATCGCACCCGTTTACCATCCATTATTGTGAGGAAACACAGTGAAAACATTACAGCAATGAAATGTTCCGCTATGACATTTGTTGAGGAAAATTGGGAGTACAGTCAGTAATCAACATCTCAAGTCCGCGTTTTGACGTCTAAAGCCGAGCAATTTAGGCAGAAAAGCGGTTGAGGCAGAATTCGTCAAACAGATTACTTTGTGGGACAATGTGAAGGTGCGGGACGTGTGAATTGCACAGACAAACCCTGTACACCAGAGGAGGATTGATCCTCCAGAGAACAGCAGCGACTGCGCGGGCACTGGAGCCTAAAGCGCCCGCTTTCAGTTTATTGGGAGTAAAACGAATAAGTGACCGTGACGGTCGAATACAAAGAGATAGGAGTAGATTCAAGGCAGCAAAACAAGTTCTCAAAGTCTCAAGCCAAGGTACTTATTAGCAAATGCACCATTCACTGTTAATTTGCGCTTGTTACTGTAGCTGTGCTGATGGCTCGGGTGGCAAATGGGGATAACAGTTCTTGCAAGGAATTGAGTTTATCTCATGTCGAATAAAACCAAACTAATGCAGCTGGGCTTTTTTTTCTGGGTGGAAATATCCTTAGGTTTTAAGGATGGACGGAGTTTTAAGAGGGACTGTGCGAGGGACTGAAATCTCAGTTTCAGAATATCAGTTCACATACTGGAGACATAGCGACCGTCAGCACCCGCTAAATGGATTTAACACCTTTTTTACATTGCACCAAATACTTTGCTAATAAATCAATTATATTCCGGAAAGCCATCTCTCCCCCGCATTTCGCAGCTCACGAGAAACGTTTAGTTTGTGCAGGGAAGTCTTTATGTCTTCTTAGTTTCCAGACGATTCACATCCCGCAACGTGAAACAGACCCTCAGTCCTGTTAGGAAGAGATCCAGAACTCTTTGGCTCGGCTGATAGGTTGAATATAACAGCATGCCCTCCGCGGTACGTGCGATTGACTGCGGGATTATTATTATTATTGTTGCTGTTATTGCACCTGGAATGAGTGACACCTGTCATCCACTCATGTCGGAAGTCGAGCCAGTCAGTTGTGTGTTCGGAAGTGTAGGATCAGTATGGTTGTGTTACCAGGAAAGCACACTTCGTGGATGTCAATCTTACTGCTACACACTCACACACACACACACACACACACATCCCATCCACACTCACACATTCCTCCATCCTTATCAAACAGTACCGTGAGGGCGGTGAGCAGACTAATGGCCGATGGAGCTCCTGTGGCTCAGTGGAGACCAAGCTGGGGAGACCTGTGTTCGAATCCAGCCAGGTCAGGGCGAAACCTCGGGCAAGTTTCCTTACTCCACACGCCTAATAATAATCCGTCCAAAAATAAACCTACAATAATAAAATTGGTCATTTCAATCCACGACTGTTTGTGGGGACGCTGCTGTGCGCCATTGGCTGCCGCGATTCGCCCACAAATATATACAGTCAATTCGCTTTACAGTGTATTCTGCGAAGCGCTTTGGGGCGTCGATACGATGTGAATGGCGCTATATCAAATGCAAGGATTGCATATTATTACAGTACCACTTCTCTTGAGAGGAACTCAGTGTATTTCAGTCCATTGTGAGGATAATCCCATCCCAGGCAACGCAACTCGGCTCAAGCCATAAAACAAATCACACTTAAACAAAAACCAAACAACAGAATAATAAGTGTCATAAACAACCCCCCCCCCCTCCCCTGTAGCTCGGCATATATATATATATATATATATCTATATTTAAAAATAAGATGTGCACCTTTATAGATCAGAAATCAGCGGAAACTCCAATAACTCCTCTCTGAACAGTGGCGAGGAGAAGACTTAACAATCACTAGGGTTTCTCACAGAAGAGAGAACAATAACCTCTTGCCGTGCCGCTGCAGAGCACTGTCTGGTGACTGGATTTTCCGTGTTTTAATTTAGCATTTGTTTACAGGGCAGTGAAATGTATATAAATATAGATATTGAAAACGCTGTCAATTTCCTTGGAGATGTTTTATCACACGTCGCTACAGTTCAGCCACGGAGGGCGCATTAGGACCAGGGTTTATTATTTTTACACACACATAACATCCTCGCTCACGTCATTATGAATTAACATTAGCACAAAATAATCCATCATCTTGGACCAGCAGCCGCGGCTCTTCCCGCACAGAGAGACCCCACACACGATTAAACACGTTGATCGGAATAAAGCGAGTTGAAGTTCTAGGTATATATATATGTGTGTGTGTCTGACTGACTGACTGAGTGTTTAAAGCTCGGATACCTCTGTGAGCACGGCTGTCTCTGTGCCTGGGAAACTGCGAGAGGAAATGCGGCACTTTCTATGAATGGTTGCCTTGTACAGTATTTAACTTGCAAAAAAAAAACTTTCTTGCCTCCTCCACAATCATTATTACTCGGAGTATCAGGATCTGCCTCTCTTGGCTGCTTCAAACGCAGCCGAGCGAGCAAGTGTCTCACCCGATGAAGGGGGTTATCAGGATGATGGTTGCAAGGGACGGGAGTCAGTGTGAATTGCAGATTTCTGTGTTGTGTGTGTGTGTGTGTGAGTGTTGAAGGTTGTTCGGTTTGCAGTTGATTCTATGAACGGATGGAGTCGCTCTAATTCTGAGTTTAACTTCTCCCTGTGAGATCTCAGTGTCGGATCCCGAGAGTCAGTGCAGGGCAGGGAGGGCGGTGGGTGGTCTCTCGTCTTATTTCGAAATATGTTTCCCTCGATCATGATATTGGCATTTTAATCACATCATTCACAAGATGCCAAATGACAACAGAGATTAAAAACACCAAACCATTTTCCGGTTTAAAATTTGGTTTGCGTCTCGTGTCGTGTCCGAAACAGCCAATTCACTAACTCTACACTGTAGTCCATACCCACCCACCCAAAAAAACTGTGAAACCCGGGCTGTATTTAATGTTAAGCAGCGGGCTAAATCACAGGGAAGAGAAAAATTAACACCGAATAATATTTGAGACTCGGCTGCGGTAAGAGTAAGACAAGACGCAACACAGTGCGTTGTCCAAACATGCCAGGTTTTAATATGAAAAAAATGACTATTTAGAAGAAGCGACGTTAAATGTGTGTCCTGGTGGTGATTACAGTCTGGCTTGTGGTTCACTGATTCCCTCTTGCGGGGCATCCCGGTTGATAACGCACAGATGCGGCTCAGTTAAAAACTTGGGGTGGGGGGGGGTGGGGGGGTGTTTAATTAAACCCACTCTCTGCTCCACACAGTCCCAGGGTCTAGTCGTCTTTTCCGATTTACTAACTCGTTCCCTGTTAACGCCAAGTTTTGACCAAGTTTCCTCCAAACCAACCTCTAGATTTTCCAGGAAAATACATAACTACTTATACACAAGGCGATGTAACCAGGACGTGTCATGTACTTGTGATTTGATCCGTCCTCATTTTGGAGGCATGGTTATGGTTTGACCAGTAATAGCCACATTAACGCGGAGGCGCCGAACGCAATGTCACTAGTTACTTTACAACTAGTCAATAGCCCGAATCCACCTGCCCCAAATCTCCCCCGAAAGGAACAGCAGACACCCCCCCTCCTCCCCCTGCCTCCTCCCCCCGCCCGCCAAGTTAAAGGATTGGTTGTCAAGAGACGAGGATCACACTGTCAATATTTGAACAGTTTGAATCCCTTTGAACATCTGCATTGTAATGACTTCTCTGGCTCCCAAAGTACAGCACGTTGTCTCCGGGAAAAAAAACCATATAACAAGAGGAATCAATCAGGGCAGCAATTTCCCTGTTTAAGTGAATGTTGACCCGGCTTATAGCCGGCACTCTCAGGTTGAATCGCGCATTGCACACACGCCGCCCGCCGTGCTGCTTTCACGGTGAGACCTGTCTGCTTAACCGATCATATCGGGTTTTAATAAAACACCCAACACCCATCGTGGCATCTAAAGGGAAAGCCGGATCATTTAGACGATAGACACAAATTGCTAAGAAATTCGGTCCAGAAGCGGTAAGTGGAGCCACCTCTCCCTCTTTCTCTCTGTTTCTTTCTCTCTCTCTTTCAGATATCTTTCTTGTGCTCTCTGCACGTCAGAGTCTCTCTCTCTGTGTGTGTGTGTGTGTGTGTGTGAGTGTGCAGCAGTGCAGTGAGGGGTGTCAGCTTAGTCAGTCTACACGTCTTTTACTCAATGATTGATCCCACTGTCTGAATGTGTCCGCTACTGATTTTCACAACTGGACTTTTTTTTCCTTCCCCCTCCCACCCCCTCCTCCCACAGCCGGTCTTTTCCCACAGCCAGCCCAGCCAGGCGATCAGTCGGTGGAGCTGGAGTGGACTGACTCTCTTGTACGTGGATTTCTTCAGGATTCTCGGAGTCTGAAAAACATGGATGTCCCACCATTCCTTGCAGCGGAAGAATGCTCCTTTGCGCAGTGAATGAACGAGGGACATGCAGGGATTGCTAATGGTCTGGGAAGCCTGTGCTCTCGCCTCCAGTCGCCGTTCCTCTCTGTGACCATGTCGTGATCCTTTCCGAGGGCCAGCGCACTGCTCACCATCAACCCCAAAACCTCCGGTGGAACCTCTGCTACTCACTCAACTGACCCGCCCGCCCGCCCACTCACTGACTTACTCTCACAGGGAGAACTACGCCCTGGGATCAGGTCTTACTAGAAAAATCATGAAGATTATCTCCCCGCTTCTAAGCGATCTGGTCTTTGAATGTTCGACCAGACTTTTTCTGTGCCTGTTGTGGATGGGATATTCTCAAGGAATGACGCATGTTTTACGATTTGGTAAGATTTTTTTTCCACCTTAATTTATCACATTGGGGGAGATGTGAGCGAGTGTGTGAGAGCGTGAGTGAGAGTGTGGGGAGGAGGGTTGGAGTGGTGGGTGATCACACATTCGCAGATATGTGTCTTGTTTATCAGTGTCCAGTGGAAGGCAGAGAGCCAGCGGGTTTGCACTTGCTCGGTTCATGCCCCGTTGCATTTACAAGACTAAAAATGGTCTGCTCTGTTTGTACCGGTTACTTTGAAGACTCCTGCATTTTGGATTGGGTTGACACCCCGGGATGAACTGACTCACAGTATCAACAGTAAATCTTGTCATTTATTCTCTGTGCGGTGTGTCGTGTCTATTTCAAGAACCCACCCACCCAAAAAAAAACTTCCGGAAACCTACCGGTAATCCGTTGTTGCGTAAAGTTAATATTCCCGTAAATCTGAATGTTCACTTAATCGGCGCGTTTGGCAAACGAGTGGAAACCGAGATGGTTTAAGTCACATCACCTAATTTAAAGATACTGCGTGTCCTGTGGTTTTGTGCATTGGAAGAGGTGAAATATAACAAGGCGTTAGTGGGTATGGAAACGCACCGAGTGCCTTTCGGCTTGCAGGGGTTCAAAACCAGACATTAGCAGATCATCTCGATATTAAGTCGCTCAACCATTCGCTCTTGAAATTATATTTGCGTGAGATATGTGGACTGGTAGTGGACGCAGAGCTTGGCTGAAACTGCTCCCATTGTAGTTACTGTTTGCCGTGGGTCGCCATGCCCAAAGCTTACATGGTCACACGCTGAATTAACTGGTGAGTGTAGCGCGAGTGTTTGTAGAAACGTATTGTAGAACTAAAAAGTGCATCCCTAAAATGATCATTCACTGACATAATACACACCCAGGCGGTGATAGGGTGTGAGATACCCATGTGTAAGCGCATCTCTTATATGAACAGTGTTTTTAATATATATATAAACTGATCTCGAGATATTATTTGCAATTGGAATTAATGGTAGTAAAATAGAGCACCGGGAAGTTTGGTATAGAGTGCGGAAGGCGCAATCAGATATGTGACATTGACGTGGGATGGCAACTGTAATGTGTTAAACGCTTCCTATTTGCAAAAACAATAATTTGATAAACAAGCACCCAACTCCTCGCCGCCGCCTAATAAATCCAGCAAAGAACAAAACCGCCATAAAGTCCCCGAGAACACAAACGCAAACGTTGTAACGTTGTAAAACCACAGTTTGCGGTGGGAATCGATACCAGAGGGCGTTTTGCTATCGGATGTCGTACAGCGCGGCTCTGGATGCAACAAGTCTTAAATAAAAGCACAAATGTTTATTGAGTGGTACCTGGATAATAAATGTGAAGCCAACAGAGTTAATATTGATCCGATGTGTGAATTCACAGCTGGACCGCTATTATCTCGCTCCCTGTAGCCATAGGTTGCTGATCTGAACACGGTGTTGTCATCTACGCTACCCGCCGTCTCGACGCTGTGAAACGCTGTTCTGTATTTCTTTAGTCTGTCTCGAAACGGTCATGCCGACCCGTGTATGTTTTTTTTAACTGTGTCTTTTCGTGAATGCACAACTCGCTCACGACCGCAGCTTCTTGTGGAGAGACAACGTGGCAATTAGCTGGTGTTGGCCGCGGAGTTTTTAATTTCTAAGATGTTATTAATACCCAGGTGTTGCCATTACTGTTGGAGAAGATCATTTGAGTCCTGCGCAGAATGACTATTCCAAATTTCCTTGCTTGTATTCGCGCCTTCCAACTCGATAAACTGTCGCCTCGCAGTTCCAACACTTAGGAGTCTTTATGCAAATCGTTGGATGGAGGTTAGACATTACTTCTGTTACCTCTCTCCCTAAATCCGCTCGAGTTGAAGGGCTTGTGTTGTCTAAGAGTGACACCACGGTCGCATTACACGCCTCACGAAACCGACTGGGCGCTTGTAATACATTTTGTCAGTATCCATTATCCAATCCCCAAAACACCAGGATCAAAAGATAATACTGCAACGGATTGCACTCGGAGTCATTCTCTTGTGTGTGTGTGTGTGTGTGTGTGTGTTTCAGTCGAAATCCCTTCACGATATAACTAACGCCCCAGTCGTTTGTGCCAATCCTTTCCTTGACGCCTCCGGGAGTGAAAGTTTGAGTTCCCATTTCCACCCGGCGCCACAGCGGTCTTTCTGCATTAACGCCTACACACTAACTTGTCGACATTGTGATTGAGTTTGATGTGCGGCAGCCTGCAGACAGGGGTGGGATGACCCGCAAGTTAAACAGCAGCCCGTGGTCTGTGGGCGCTTCTCCCCCCTCTTGACACCCAAGGCAAACAGCCCCGTCTCTCGGTAGAGTTGACGTGTGCTTCAGCTCATTTTTCTTTCGCCTGCGATCAGTTATTATTGGGCAGACTGCTGTTTAAAAGTCAGCCCGCATCTCCAATCTAGCTGGCACTATGGCAACGCGGGAGCGCTTGAATTCCTGGAGCCATCACATTGAAATGTTTCATTGATCCTTTATTGCCCTTTATCTGCGAAAGCTAACCACCGCCTGCCATACTCCGCGTTTGGCCCCTTTCTCTCTCTCTCTTCCTTTAACAAGATGTAGAGATAGATATTTTGCCGACTGCGTTTTCGGTCAGGCACGGGGGAAGGGTGAGTGCGGAATAACTGGGAAATAACGCGCAGTTCAAGGCATCGAAGAAACGGAAGGCGGCTGTTTGCGAAACATTACGTTTTAAGATTACCCTGATCCTGCCACGAAATAGTTTTTCTGCCCGTGAATCGATTGAGCCGCCAAAACCCTCCTTCTGCGATTAACCTTTTGAACAACCATAGCTCCCCTTGGATTCCACATAAACCTTTGTAATTGTTGGGTTCCTTCAGATACAAAGGCAGCAAAATGCATCTTCAGTTTTCTTGCTAAATCTGGCATCAGAATCGAATTAAAGATAATGCAAGACTATCTGTGCAATAGCAGAGCTGATCCCAATGTCCACTCGGGATCAGTTGAAAGCTAATATACATTTTTGCTCTGCACCAGCCGCATACACACACACACACACACACACACACGACAGTCAGCTTCGTGTGGAAGGCAACGCTATTTTAACATTTATTTTTGTTGACGTTGCTGCCAAACATGAAGCCACTGGAAGAAACAACGGCATTGTTTCAGTCATCATCTATGATTAGAGAATGGTTCAGAAAAAATATCTTATTGTAAAAAAAATGCGCATCATGCGCTCATGTTGACATTCCCTGATATGAATATTCCCTCTGCTCATGATCTGACTTCCCGAAATGGAACATTAGAAACTGTTACTGGCCGACTGAAGAGAGCTGTGACAGGATGGATCAGTGAGTGTCACACTCGGGTTTGTAACTGCCAGTTCATTGCAAACTTTGAGGCTCGACGATTCACCGTCTGTTTTCAGGCCAAACGAGAGGATCTTGTGGTTCAGCACCCAGGACAGCGACATTTCATCCGCACCAAGAGGCCAAAGAGTGAAAGGCGCTGACAGACGTCTAGACACAGCCACTCTCTCTCTCTGTGTGTGTGTGTGTGAGAGAGAGAGATACAGCATCAATCTTGCACTAGAGCCATCAGCAGAAAGCACCAGTTTGAACATCTTGCAGCCCTTTTTTTCAGGCCTGAAGACAAATAACTGGAAGATATTTTATCGACTGGCATCAGTCAATCATACAGCCTTGTTGTATTTTATTTGGGTTAAAATGAGACTTTCCAGAGTGAGCTCTTTGCCAGTGTTTTGCCTCTGTTTACTGACATTCTGCCAAACAAGATGACTTCACTCCTCATTGCAGCCAGCACCTCAAGGCGGGAGAGAGTGAGAGCGAGAAAGAGAGAAGGTTTGAGACCCTACACCTACAAAACAAGAAAAAAGTTTGAAAATCAGAGCTCAGCAAAATCCTGAGGGAAAATTACTTAACTACCCCAATACCAGTTATTGTTTTGCTCAGATTTGGGATTACTCTCCTAGCTCACATTTCATTACATTCTAATAATAATCCTTGGATTTGATATAGCACTTTTATCATATCTTCGAGATGTCTCAAAGTGCTTCACAGAATAGACTGTAAAATGTAGTGACTGTATTTTGTGGATGGAATGCAACAGTCAATTGCACAGAGCAGTGTACCACAAATCGTTGTGGATTAAGTGACTATTTTGTTTGAGGGATTATTAACCCCAGAAAGCGATCCACCAATCGACCAACATCCAGGATCTGACTTACTGCTAGGTAAACAGAGATGAGGAGTAAGGACACATGTCTAAGATTTTATAGACAGACAGATACAGGCAGAATTGCAGACAGACACACAGACAGAGAGACAGACACAAACAGACACAGGCAAACTGAGACAGATACAGGTAGGTAGATAGACAGTTTTCTGGTAGGAGCAGTGTCTGTGAGCGGTTCCCAGGGAATTATCCTCTCTTCAGAGAATTAGAAGGAAAGGAAAAGTCGGGTTGAGTCAGGGGGCTTCAGAACAGCGTTACACTGTGGACAATTGGCTATGCATTTCATCCACAAAATACAGTCAATTCACTTTGCAGACATAGGTAGGTAGCTCACTTTACATTCTAATAATAATTTTGAGATGTATCAATGATGGATTAAGGCTTCATATCAAATACAATTATTATTATGTTGAAGGCACACTGGTTAGGAGGCGAGAAGTGTTGCTGAGATGTTATCCCATGTGAAGGTTTTGTAAATGCAAGTTGTTGTGCTGTGGTCACATTCTCTCTTTCTCCAGGGCATACTGATCTGCAATTCTTCCCTCCCCCGCGCTCTCCATCCTGTGCTTTCTCTGCTGAATGCTGTAATGTGAAGCCCTAGGCTGGTGTGTGAGCGTGTCACTGTGGAGTAATTTAAGCAGGGATTGGTGGGGTATCAATGTGACAATGCCACAGCCTTAATTTCATTTGCCAATCCGCCGTGTTCTCTCTCTCCTGTGCTGTAATTACATTAATTACAGTAGTCACAAGGGAATAAAAAACAATTTGTTTCTAATAATTTTTAAGGGGAAAGCATCAAATTTGGAAATTGCTATTGTGGCTGCCTGCATAGAATTGTTTTTACACTAGTTTAATTGAAAAGCAAAAGCGATTAGATACATGACTTAAAATTGGAAAGGGTCAATAGTTATAAGTATTCTATGGAGCAAAATATGTAACTGTGATGAGTTGCAAATCGTGGTAGAACCAGAAGTTGGTTTCAGGAACATTTAACATATATATTGCAGCAGCAACCTGACAAAGAATCACACACATGTCAGAAATTCAGTCCATGACCATCTGCTATTTTGTATATTTACAATGTACCTTTCCTTCTGCTTTCTATCGTGAAGAGATGCTGAGCTACTGTCTGAGTTTGTTGACTCTGTGAGTGAAGAGGATGGTATCACTGTAATGAAGAACATTGATCATGTGATATCACATGTGGAAGAGTACAGGGGAAGCCAGATGTCTGGACAAAACCATTGAAGCTGTGTAACCTGAAAGAATACTGTGCAGTTTACAACAACAACAACAAAATGACACTTATAGAGCGCCTTTCACGTTGGGAGGACATCCCAAGGCGCTGAACAGTTAGGTTGGGACCCAAGCGGGGGTGGGGGGAGGGGGGAGGAGGGGTGGGGGAGGGGGGAGGGGAAAGGAGAGTAGGAGAGGGGGGAGAATTAGGAGGGGAACAGAAGGCATGGTTGAAGAGGAAGGTCTTGAGACTGGCCTTAAAGGAGGAAAGGGAGGAAGTGAGGCAAAGGGATTGCAGGATGGAGTTCCAGCGTGCGGGGGCAGAGAGACTGAAAGAACAGCCACCGATGGTAGGGCAGTTCGGGCGGGGGATGTGGAGCAGGCCAGAGCCCACTGAACGGAAGGGATGGGCAGGCTGATAGTAAAGTTTATCATATTTACAAAAGCCTACAGCGTCATATGTTATATGGATAAAATATATTGTAATGGAGGCAACTATAATCGCAGATCTCATTCTGATTTAGTTTTGGACTTTGTTAGTCAGCTCCAATAAGGGTCCCAAAATGTATTCATCAAACCTCAAAATCAAACCTTGGTCATGGATGTTAGGGAAATGATTGTGTCCAGAGTAAACCAGCCATTCTATAACACCAATGTATAGCTCGAAGGATCGTAAATAGAGGAATCAAAACAACGTTCACTTCACCTCTTAATTTACCATGTTCATGTATGACTTCCGTTTCAAACCAGCCTGCTGTTAAAATAATTCATTGAGAGTGCTTTTGCTTGCCTTGATTATTCTTCCATTTCTTCTGTAGTTGCATGCTTTTTAAAAGTCTTTTCTTGTCTCCTGCTCTTGGTTTCTCGAGTGCAAGGACATTATTTGTTGATCATGGCATAAACAGCTCTGCTCCTTCGCTGCATCCTCCTGGGCTGCCTTTGACACAGTCGACCACGCCATCCTCCTCCACCGCCTGTCCTCCGCCATCCACCTCAGTGGGACCGCACTCGCCTGGTTCGAGTCCTACCTCACAAACCGCCAACAGTACATCTCCATAAACGGTTCTTCCTCCCACACTCACCCAGTTACCTGCGGTGATCCGCAGACATGGGGCACACTTCCACATGTACGCGGATGACACCCAACTCTATCTCTCCACTTCACTTAGTGACCCCCCAGTCCCCCGATGTTCTGTCAGCCTGCCTTTCAGACATCAGAGGCTGGATGAGCATAAATTTCTTGCAGCTGAATGTTGACAAGACGGAGGCCATACTCCTTGGCTGTCGTCAACGTCTCCATTCGCACGGCTCTCACCTCCTCCACCTTCCCGACCTGCCTCTAAAACTCACCGAACCTGTGCGCAACCATGGCATCAGGTTCGACCCCTAACTGTCCTTCCTCCCCCACATCCGGTCCGTCACCAGCACTGCCGTCTACCACCTCCGACGGATCGCCCGTCTCCAGCAATACCTCACCTTAAAAGCCGCCAAAACCTTGGTCTACGCCTTTGTCACCTCTCGGCTGGACTATTGCAATGCCCTCCTCGCCGGTCTCCCCTCCACCACAATCCACAAAATCCAGCTTGTCCAAAACTCTGCTGCCCGCATACTCACCCGCTCTAAGCTTTGTTCCCCCATTACCCCAGTCCTTGCCAGACTTCACTGGCTCCCTATCCCAGAGAGGATCGACTTCAAGATCCTCACCCTTGTTTTCAAATCCCTCCACTCCTCTGCACGCCCCTATCTCTCTGATCTCCTCTCCCCCCAACCCAGCACCTGCTGCCTTCGCTCCTCTGGGACTGGCCTCCTCCATGTCCCCCGAGTCCTCTGCTCCAACCTCGGTGGCCGTGCCTTTAGCACTATGCCCCGAAGCTCTGGAACTCCCTTCCTCACTCGCTGCACCTCGCCCCCTCTCTTCCCAGTTTCAGGTCACAGTTGAAGACCTTTTTCTTCGACCAAGCTTTTGGTCACCTTCCTGCCCCTGCCCTTGGCTCAGTCCCGGGATCCGCTACTGTGAAGCGCTCTGAGACTCCGTCTGGCGTGGAAGGTGCTATATAAATCGAAGTTGTTGTTGTTGTTGTTGCATTTGCAAGCCTTTATACCTTAGGTGTTTCCTTCAAATCAGGATGCTTGTGGCAGTGACTGATCCTTTCATACAATACAGTTACTTCCACTTCCTTAATGTTCACCTTTGTGGAATCCTGTAGCATAATGGTTAGAGTACTCACCTCGGAATCGAGAGGATTTGATTCCCAGACACAGTGAAATGATGGGCAAGTTTCCTTACTCCACACATCCCTCTTGACCTAACAGGAAGTAAGCATCCAGTCAATTGGTGGATTTTTTTCGGGGGCAGTAATCCCGTCAAAAAAAATTGGTTGCCACGTTTTGTCCACGAAACATATTGTCAATTCATTTTATGGTACATTCCACAAAGGACTTTGAGATATTCAAAGATGTAATAGGGCATTATATCAAATGCAAAGATTATTATTATTAACTTCTGCACACAGAGCTTTCCCGATGTTAATTCCCATATTGATATTTCAGAATGTAAACACACTTTATTTATTTTTTATATTATATTCATCTCATAATCAAAAACAACAATGTACGTGGCTGAGGCCGACATACAATAAGAATAGACGTTCCCTGTTGCATTCCCAATCAGCTCCAGTTTGGAGAATGAACAGGTTATATTTCACAATGAGAGTTATTTCATATGTTACATACAATCTTTGTCCATCTTGAATAAAATGTCCAATTGGTTTAACAGATGACATTGATATACTGTATATAGGGGATGCAAAAATTAAGAGAACAACTGAGAAAATTTACAGGAAAATTATAATTTGCCCTCATAACATT
The DNA here is from genome assembly GCA_035084275.1 of Hydrolagus colliei. Lineage (NCBI taxonomy): Eukaryota > Metazoa > Chordata > Chondrichthyes > Chimaeriformes > Chimaeridae > Hydrolagus > Hydrolagus colliei. The sequence goes on from CM068744.1 coordinate 54,302,431, forward strand.
TAGAGGTTATAAGATTTAACATTCAGAAAATACAGTGCTTTGAAGTAACTCTGTGAATGATGAAAATGTTTAATACACTCAATCACCTGAAGCATTATTTGTGTTCACTTGACTCAACATACCATCTGAATAATAATAAAAAACATTATACTGTAGTAATTGGTATTAGTTTGTATATGCTGATAAATTTCCGGAATTCAGTGGCATGCCCTTGTGATATGATTTTCCCATGATCAACCAGTAGGATTAATACGTGCTGACAGGTTTGATTCGTTTAGAGTGAAGTGGACAATAACTCTGATCTAAAGGGAACAAATTTATAAAGAAGAATCAGTTGCTTGAAAAACTATTTTTTAGGAAGCTGGGAGAAAAGCTAGAAGCATGCATCAATTTAATCATGATGATGTGTGCAAGTGCGGCATTGATACATTTCAATCTGATTTATGCCATTGCTTTTTGTGTCTGCGAGCAAAAAGAAGTTAAATGCAAGATTTATAAGATTTGAACAATTTCACTGTGTGGTATAATCTGTATTATACAACAAAAAATTGGAATAAGAGAATTAATGGTAGTTTACCCAGTATTCTCATAACCTCTGGATTTATACAATTATGCAAAATCCTGGAAGCCAATATTGGCCATCTGTTACTGAATATATTCATTTATACATCCATTGGCTGAGGTGTTAAACTGAGGTCCCATCTGCTTATTCAGGTGCATGTTAAAGCTCCCCTCACAGAACTCGAGAAGAGAAGGGAGTTTCTCCTGCGGTCCAGGCCAACAATTCCCCAGATAGAATTGATTATTCACTTTATGGCTGTTTGTGGGATATTGCTAGGTGCAAATTGGCTGCCTTGTTCTTCTACAGAATTCACTCGCTAAATTTTATTGCAAATCCTGTGAAGTACTTTGTGATGTCCTCCTGATGTGGAATAATAATACTAATAAATAATCCTTGCATTTGCCATAGTGCTTTTCATGTCTTCTAGATGTCTTTTCAAAATGCTTCACAGAATACACTGTAAAATGAATTACTGTATATAGTGTTTGTGGCCAAAACGCGCACAGGAGTGTCCCACAAAGAGCCATGGTTTGAAATTACCTATTTATTATTTTTCCAGAATAATAATCCTTGTATTTGATATAACACTTTTCATGTCTTCTAGGTGTCTCAAAGTGCTTCACAGAATGTACTGTAAAGTAAATTGACTGTAGACTACTGTGAGCGAAAGTACGAGATATGTGTTCCTTCCTATCTCCACTTTGAGGACAATGATTCCTGTGCAGTTTTGGTCTCCTTACTTAATAAAGGACATACTTGCCTTAGAGGGGGTGCAGCATAGATTCACTAGGTTAGTTCCTGGGATGAGGGGACTGACCTATGAGGATCGGTTGAATAAACTAGGGCTGTATTCTCCAGAGTACAGAAGAATTAGGGCTGATCTTATTGAAACATATAAGATTCTTAAAGGGGTGGATAAAGTAGACAATGAGGGACTGTTTCCCCTGGTAGGAGAATCTATAACCAGGGGTCATAATTTTAAAATTAAGGGTCAGCCTTTTAGAACAGAGTTGAGGAAACATTTCTTCACTCAAAGGGTAGTGGATATATGGAATTCACTACCCCAGAAGGCTGTAGATGCTCAGTCCTTGAACATTTTCAAGGCTGAGACTGATAGATTTTTAAAATATATAGGGATGTATGGGGATAGGGCAGGTAATTAGAGTTAGGTTAGAAGATCAGCCATGATCTTATCAAATGGCGGGGCAGGCTCGAGGGACCGAATGGCCTACTCCTGCTCCTAATTCTTAGGTTCTTATGTATTTGATATGTCAAATTGTCTTATAAAGAATCACAGAAATGTTTAATTCGTAGGATTGTTGCCTATGGCACTGGTAGAAACTCCCTTTATTTTTTAAATAGTGCTACATGAATTTAATATCAACCTGAACACACAGATGAGACCTTGGTTTAATAATTCATCCAAATAATGAAATTACAAAATGCACTATATCAAACGCTAGATTCATTATTTTATGTTCTCAGTCACCAGCGTTTTTATCCTGACACCACGTACCCTGTAGTATGAGCCACAAAGCATAATTTGTACCAATTCCATCTGTCTTTCTGCACTCATTTCATTTCCACCCCCATTAGCCTGACATTTTTTTTCCATATTCCTCAGTGTGATGTAAAAAAAAAGTTATTTATCTGCTGGAAACTGGAATTGGAAGCAATCCAGGGCGGGGGTAAGAGCCTTTTCTGTGCTCTGGTTCCAACGATCCTATATAAAATGCGTATGAGTACCAATATTATTCTTGGATTGAGCTCACAGTTATTGGAAATTATCTGATGGGTGGACAGTGACTAGTTGTGGTCCCTGGGGATTGCTACTAACTTTCTCCGAGAGTCCTCCCATAAGGGACAGATGCAGAGTGAGACCGAGAGAGATACTGACACAGTGAGAGGCACTGAGAGAGCCAGAGAGAAACAGAGTGAGCGACTGGGAGAGCGTGATTGAGCGAGAGAAACGGTGGAAGAGATTGTAGTATAAAGTGTACTTATTGACTATGTGAGAGAGAGAGAGAGAGAAAAAGGGAGAGAAGGAGACTGAGAGAGAAAGAGACAAAAGAGAGAGAGTGACTGAGATAGTGAGAGAGACTGAAAAAGAGAGAGTGAGAGAGATTGAGAGAGATACTGAGAAAGAGAGTCTGAGAGACGCTGAGAGAGACAGAGAGACTGGGAAAAACTATGTGAGAAAATATATTAAAGTAGTCCTCCCGCTGAGTCCTTCCAAAAGTAGCCCTCCAATAGGAGTCCCTCCAGCTGAGAAAAATGTCTCAACAAAGTGTCTTGTTTGTGGGTCGGTCTGGGTGTCAAATCTGCATTCCATATCAGATCCTTTGGTTGAATGCAAAGTTGCAACGGATACAGCTAGTATGTTCTAAATGGGGAATCAATAGGAAGGATAAATGAGAAAGGGGATTTAGGTGTCCAAATGGGTAAATCATGAGAATCAATAAAGATAATGGAATCGTGGGCTTTGTAATAAGTGATTTGGAATATAAAAGCATGAAAATGCTGCTATAGTTATATAGAGTGCTGCACAGACTCAATTTTGAGTTTTTTTTTATCAGTCTTGGTCACCCAATTGGAGAAAGAATACACTAGCCTTGGAAGACATCTTGCCACATTTCACCAAAAACAGCAAGAAAATTATATTTGTATAGCGCCTTTCACTTTCGGAGGATGTACCAAGGCTCTGACCAGTTTAATACCTGAGATAAATGGGTTTAGCTATGATGAGAGACTGAGTAGATCTGATTTATATTCCTTAGAGTTGAGGAGATTAAGGGTAATTTGATTGAAATATTTAAATCAATGAAGGGAATTGATAAACTAGACAGTGGATGACTTACTTCTGGTAGAGGGATCTGAAATAAGGAACACAATAATCCTAAAATTGATTTTAAACAGTTGGAAATGAGATCAGAATACATTTCTTCAGACAAAGGGCTGTGAAAGTGGTTTGCATTGCATTAGAACAGTGGTGGCTAATCTTTTTGATTGGGCAACAAAATACATTTTCTTGATTGAATATTTCTTGATTCATTATATAAATCAAGAAATATTTAATCAAGGAAAAACAGTGGACCAGAGTTTGGTTGCCACTGTCTTAGAAGATCATAGAGACAGAATCTATTGGGATGTTGAAAAGGCAGATATTATATATGGAAATTTGGGTATTGAGGAGTACAGAAAAGTTGTGGGGAAAGGGGAATGTGCTGTGCGTAATTTTGGCTGTCACGTTTTGCCCACAAATATACAGTCGGTTTTTCTGCTCTCCTTCCCCCTACCCTGGCCCTTCCCATTACCCTCTTTTCCCCCTTTGTCCCCAAACCCCACTTCCATGACTGTTTGTGGGACACTGTTGTGCGCAATTTGGCTGCTGCGTTTCTCCCACAAATATATAAATTTCCCTACTTTCCTTCCCCCAACCATGACCCCTCCACCCACCAGCCCCTGCTCTGGTCCCTACCTCTTTTCCCCCCTTTCTTCCCTCTTGTCTTCTCCCTCCCCCCCTGCTCTGGTCCCAACCTTGGGACATTGTTATATTCTGTGAAGCATTTTGAGACATCGATAAGACGTGGAAAGCGCTATATAAATGTAAGTATTATTATTATTATTTATTATTATTGACTGTGGTCTACTATGTTTGAAAAATTGGTGGAACAGCAATTGAGTAGGCATCTTCTGTTCCTTGTTTCTAATTACACCAATTTGGTACTAATTGGTATTAAATCAGTAATCTATCCATTATGATGGGGTCTCAATCGGCAGTGCAGGGGACACTTGCGAGATTAAGGCTGTAAAAGCATCATTGGTACAGAGTAGAGGGAACTTTCTACCTCAACGATTGACCAGGAAATGTTTAATGCTGGCACTGGTAATAATAATAATCATTATAATCTTTTGATGTAGTGCCTTTTGTGTCAAGAGGGATAGCTCAACAAAATAAAGTCACTGCACTTTACAGCATATCAGCTTTACCTGATATGCTGTAAAGTGCAGTGAATTTATTTTATGGCTCAACAAGGTAACTGAAATGCAAAAGCGAACTGAAGGCTGATTATCTGACTGGTTTTACTCACAGGCATCCTGGAGTTTTGGGGTCAGCCGTGAGCCTGACATCAGAAACCCATCACCATAGTTAGAGTATCTAAACCAGACCTTGAATGCCACCTCCACTTAAAAAACTCCTGGGTTTTGGATGGAATATTCACTCTCTTCCTGGAGAGATACAACCTGTTTATCTATTTCTAGAGAGTGTAAAACGCAGGTTGGCAAGAGATTGGGGACTCCAGAGTGTGCGTTGGGGTACAGCTGGAGGTTAACCAGCTAAAACCACATAGTTTGCCATTAGAAGTACTGTATGGCAAGCTTCCCACTTCTTGACATAAGATATTGATGGGAAATGTAATTTTACCGAACTATAATAGTTACATTTGATATAGTACCTTATTACTTCATTGAACCATCTCAAAGCACTTCACAGGATTTTTACTGTGAAATGTATTGACTGTATATTTGTAAGTAAATATGACAGCTAATTTGCACACAACAATTTTTATGAAATGTGTTTGCCTTATCATTTCCTCTGTGCACAGAAGATTGCATGGGGACATTGGGTTGAAAATAATAATCCTTGCTTTTGATATAGGCCTCTCACCTAGGGAGTACATCTCAAAGTGCTTCAACAACAACAACAACAACAACTTTGATTTATATAGCGCCCTCCACACCAGACGGCGTCCCAGAGCGCTTCACAGGCTTCACTATAAAGTGCACTATGTAATCTTCAGGTGAATATGTCAGTTAGTTGGCATACAGCAACATCTTATGAGTAGGGTCAAAGAGAATGACCCATTTTATTTGGGAAATTGTTAACCAGGACAATGGGAGAAATGCTGAAAAGGACCATGAGATCTTTAAAGTCCATCTGACAAAGCATGGTTGAATGTTTCTTTCTGAAGGACGATACTTCCCGATTGTACATTATTAGATTGCCAGTCTAGGTTATGACCTCAAAGTTACAGCATATCTTGTTTGGAGTTTCGATTTAGTTTGATTGGATTTGATCCCCAATAATTTTAGTTATTTTCTAACAATTTCAGGTCCTTGTATCATGATATATTATTTAGTTAAGATGTTGAACTGACAATGACCATTGCACCCAAACACTTGATCGGAGTGGGGGCGTGGGTAGATTTTTAAAATGGTAATCCAGCCTGAATGTAGTACTAAAGTTGCATTGTTTGAAGACTAATAAAATAACAATACATATTCATCCAGGATGATGGAAGCTATGGAACTCCCTCCCTCAATCCCTTTGCCATGCCCCTTCTTTCCCCATTTTCAGATTGCCCCTGAAGACCATCCTTTCCAATTATGTCTGTGGTCACCTTCCCTCGCCCTGGCTCAGCATTGGGCTACACCATTGTTAAGCACTTTGGGATGTTGCCTGGCATGGAAGGCCCTATATAAATGCAAGTTGTTGTTGTTGATGAAGGAAACCATAATTCACGAGAATTTTATAGTTAATAATTTAGCTGGTGAATAGTTCATTTTATAGTTAACAGAATTAATATATGACTCAAGAGAATTATTATCAGAATGTTCTTAATAAATGTGAATATTACTGTTATGTGAGACATATTTATTTCTACACTAATGTTGAAGTTCATTTTGAAGGGTTTTACAAGAGCTACTGAATTTTTATGGCTTGAGAAAAGATATAATGAATATATTTATCACAAATCTTTTGGAAATCAAATCTCCTACAAACTGGAAACCAAATTATGTTTTGCTGCATAGCAATGAAGTTCAAAATTAGAAAAGAATTTCCCACTGTTAAAAATGCTGGACTAGATTGGACTATCCACTGATTTCTAGCTCAGAAATATCAGCAGTGCAAACAGTGGAAAATTAAAAGTTTAGTAAGCATTGAATCACATAAAAAATGATTGGGCTGAAACAGGCTATTTGACCCGACTAGTTTCTGCCAGTAGTTAGATTTAGTATGAACCTGTACTCCTCCTTACTCACGGCTGCGGCGTGAAGTCATCAAGACAAGATGGTGGCGTGGATTTGAAGAGGTCACGTGAGCGACCGCTTTGTCAGACAGTTAAAAAAAAGAAAAGCTGCAGGTAACGGAGCGTCCGGCCCCGCGGCCTGAACATTCCCCCGGCCTCAAGTATCCCCACTCCCCGGTCTTGAGTATCCCCACTCCCTGGCTCCGAGACATTTCCTCCGAGTATTCCCCTCCCTCCCGGCCTCCAGACACTCACTCCCCGGTCTCAAGTTTTCCCACTCCCCGGCTCTGAGACACCTCCTCTGAGTATCCCCCTCTCCCCCCGGCCTCCAGACACTCACTCCCCGGTCTTGAGTATCCTCCCTCCCTCGCCAGCCTTGTGTATTTCCCCCTCCCCCGAGACTTCCTGGCCTTGAGTAATTGGAATTGAAAGGATTAGCTGAGGTTAAGATTGGCCATGATTCAGTTAAATGGCGGAATGGCCTATTCCTGTTGCTGTTAGTATTCTTTCTTCCCCCCACAGCCTCGAATATCCCCCCTCCCCGGCCTCTCTGAATCTGCATGGATGGTAGCCAATAGTTTAATCTTCCATCCAGCAGAATCGACACTTCACTAACGAGACCACCCTGCTAACGCGACCACCTGGTCGTGGTTCCGTGGGTGGTCGCGTTACCGAAGTTCTACTGTATTAGAATCATGTTCAATATCCTACATATAATTTTGTATTGAATGTACACGTGAATTAGTTATTCTTATTTATCATCGTACTGATGGGTAAAACTGAAATACAGGTAGACCCCGCTTACCGAATGCTTGGTTACCGAAACTTCACTATAACGAGGGTTTGTGTTTGTAACTCCTATGCGCTTAGCGAAGGCTGTGTTCACTATAGTGAAAGTATAGCTGTAGCGAAAGTTTAAATCTTGCGCGGTTCTTGTCTCCTGGCCTCCCCCGCAACACACGCTCGGTCTCATTCGACGAAGCTACATACACTTACTTCAGTATGCCACCTAAACGCCCATTAGCAACATCGCCAACCCCATAGAAGAAAAGGAAATCCATCACGTTGGAAATGAAGATGGATCGAAGACGAGAACGAATGCCATTGCGCCCTCTCCGCTAGAATAATCCAAAAGAAAGCCCATACAGTATGGGAGGAGCTTAAGTGGCAGGATGCTAGGCAACCACATGACGCTACTCGTAAAAAGCCAGAGGAGACCTTTGCTGCTAGTAACGGGTGGTTTGATCGTTTTCGAAAGCGATACAGGCTACATTCTATCAAGATGTGCGGGGAAGCTGCTAGTGCGGATGTTGCTGCTGCCGAACATTATCCAGATGAACTTAGAAAAATCGTTAAGGAGGGAGGTTATACACCACAACAAATTTTCAACTTCGATGAAACAGGGCTTAATTGGAAGAAGTTACCTTAGAAGACCTACATCTCCATAAATGAGAAATTGGCCCCTGGAAAGCTTACAATGGAAGAAATTCAGGATTTAACAAAGGAACAGACAGCTGAGGCTGATGATTTATGTGAGGAGCCTAAGATTCTTAGTTTGAACGTTTTGAAAGCTTTTCTTTTGAAAATAGACGAAGCAATTAATATTTGCAAAGACAACGATCCTGAAATGGATCGTAGCATTAAGGTTGCCCGTGGCATCGAGCAAACTATTCATTGCTACCAAGAATTGTATGAAGAAAAACTGTCGACAGTCTTCTATCGACAGTTTCTTTAAGCCGACATCGTCCAAAGAACCAGTACCAAGTACATCCGCTGACTATACAGAACCTATTGCTTTCTCACCAGATTCTCCCGATTCTCCCGCCTCTTCCTCCTCCCACTCCTCCTCCAGCAACAATTAAAATGAAGACCTCTTCCCTACTCCCCATCTCATCTTATTACGGGAAGTAAGGGAACTTCCGTTTCGTTACTGTATTGTGTTAAAAATTCACCAAATAAAATACTGTTCAGGTAAACAAAACAAATATTTTCATCTTGTATTCTTTCATCTTTTCATCTTGTAATTAAAGTATTGCAGCCTTCAATAGCAGTTCTACCTACCTTATGCCTTCGCTGGTACACCGTAGATGTTAGCGCTAGGCACTGCTGGGAATGAAACTGTTTTTCCACATACGGAAACACAGTAGGGACCTCCCACCCGCTTAACGAAATTCTCGCTTTACGAGGAGCTTCGAAGTCTCAAACCCCTTTGTTAAGCGCGGTCTACCTGTAGTACATTGACATTCTTAATCTTGTAGTTTGCAACACAGTTGTGCAGTTGCTAAAAAGAGAATGATACATTAATGTTTAACTTGTTACCAGTGTACTTCCTTTCCTGAAATAATACTCTGCTACAAATTACAATTGCTAACTTGCTGCATGTTAATCACACTGTAATTTGGAATAGATGAATTCAATTTGCATCAGTGGGACATGAACTAATTCCCCAATGGCTATATAAATGGGTTAAATGATTTATATTGAAATAAGGACAAGGCAAAAGCATGTTTTAAAACTGTTTCAGAAGATTGTACGTAGAATGGTTCTGGTTTTGACAAAAAAAGCATTGTCTTGAGCATTGGTAAGTGAAAAGGATGACAGGATAATTGCCCCCCAAAAATTCCTTCCCTCAAGTCAGTCCCACAACTATTGGCACAAACGACTGCTGCTTTGCATTTAGGTGTTGTGATAGGAATAAGTGTTTGCAAAATCATCAAGAAAGTACACGTAATGTGAGTATTAATTGATCAATTTTGAATTCAAATACAGGCATATTCCCCAGAAAGTTATGTGATTATCTTTAGAAATTATGAGTGGAAATTAGAGTCTTAAGATGGAGTCCTGTAGCTCAGTGGTTAGAGCACTCACTGGAGACCTGGGTTTGATTCCAGGCAGTGTGAAACATGGGCAAGTTTTCATACTCCACACAATATGTAGGAACCCAGTTGTTAGTTAATTGACAGATCGCTTTTCCGGATGTAATAATTAATTCAAAAAAAATTGGTTTCTCATTCCAAGACATTTGTGGGACACTGCTGTGCACAATTGGCTGCTGTGTTTCACCGACAAAATGTACAGTCAGTTCATTTTACAGTGTATTCTGTGAAGCACTTTGAGAAACCTCGAAGACGTGATAAGGTGCTATATCAAATACAAGTATTATTATCATTATTTTCACATGGAAACTAGTTAACAGGTTTGATTCTAACAAGTTTCCTAAGTATTTAAAAAGTATTATATAAGATTAATATCACAGATTGGAAATGTATTAATCCAGATAGGTACATGGCTGTGTATGGTGATAATAATCCTTGGAATTTGATCCCCTGGCACTGTTCCCACCCCTCTGAAAACATAACCCTCATCCTAAAACATTTTTCACTGGACCCATCCCTAATCTCCAGCTGCTGCTTCATCTTCAACCTCCTATTCCTCTCTAAGGCCTTGAAACGAGCTATTGCTTCCCAGTTTCGCTCCTTTCTTTCTCACCATTCCCTCTTTGAACTCCTACAATCCAGATTCTTTGCTGTCCATAGCATGGAGACAGCCCTAGTCAAAGTCTCTTAACAATAGTTTAAACATCTGTGATCAGGGCTCTCCCTGCCTCCTTGTTTTCCTTAACCTCTCTGCTGCCTTCAACATTGTCGTCCACTCCATCCTATTACAGCGCCTCTCCTCCCAGCTCAATCATCAGTGGCCTGCCCGCGCCTGGTTCGACTCTTACCTTTCTCACCATCTCCACTTTGTTGCCACCAATGGCTTCTCCTCCAGCTCCTGCATTGTCACCTATGGTGTCCCCCAGGGCTTGGTCTTTGGCCTCCGACTTTTCAATATCTACATGTTGCCCCTGGATGACATCATCCGCAGACATGGGGTTAACTTCCATATGTATGTGGATGACACTGAACTCTATCTTTCTGCCTCCACCCTCAACTCCAGAACTAATGCCATCCTGACAAACTACCTGTCAGACATCAAGTCCTGGATGATAGCTAACCTTCTATAGTTGAATGTTATCAAGACTGAGGCTTTCCTTATTCTCTTGCACCAGTTCCTTCAGATATCAGGCACTGGCAGCATTCAATCTCCATGGTTGCACACTCAACCTTCCCCAGCCAATCGGGAACCTAGGTGCCTTGTTCGATCCTCAACTGTATTTCCTCCCCCACATGCATGCCATTACCCGCTCTGCCTTCCCTCAACTCTGTAATATTGCCCAACTCCACCACTGCCTCACCCTTCAGGCTGCTGAAACCCTCAATTGTGCCTTAATCACATCCTGGCTTGACTTGGCCAACATTCTGCTTCTCAGCCTTCCCAACTCCTCCATCAGGTGCAGAATCCAGGATAATCCAGAACTATGCAACCGGTATCCTCTACCGCTCTAAGCTTCATGGCCCCATCTCTCCCATTCTCGCTTGACTCCATTGACTCTCCGTCAACCAGAGGATGCAATTCAATATCCTGGAAGCCCTCCATTGTCTCACTCCACCCACCTTTCTCTGCTCAGCAGGCTCCGGCCTGCTCCATGTCCTTTGACCCAGTCACCCCACCATCAGTGGGGAAGCCTTCAGCCACTGTGCCCCTAACCTCTGGAATTCCATCCCCACAGTCCCTCCACCTCGCCCCCTCCCTCCACCTCGCCCCCTCCCTGGCCTCCTTCAAGTCCTGCCTCAAGACCTTCCACTTCAATGGTCCCATCGGTCACCCTAAATCCCCTCCTTTCCCTCCACCCTCCCCATTCCTGACCCCAGCTTGGATCTGAAACATTGACTGTACAATGCCTTGGGATGTGCTCCTGACGTAAAGACGATAAACAAGTGGCTCAGCATTTTAGCATATGATATAGAGCCTTTCATATCTGGGGTATATCTCCCAAAGTGTTTCATATGATATACGGTAATGCAGTGACTATGTATTTGTAGGTGAACATGGCAGCCATTTGCTCACAACAATGTTCGATACACAATGATGAAGTGAATGAACAATTTTATTTGAGAGACACATTTTATTTGAGCAATTTAAGATATTGGGAGAAGGTTTCTTCTCATTCTGAACAGTGCAATGGGGATCTTTAATGTCCACTTGAATAGGCAGATGCAATGTTGGGAAGTTGGGATACAGTTGTTTGCAAATTAGCTGCTGAGTTTCTGTCCAAAATACACGGTCATTGTACTTTCCCAATAAATCTTGTGAAGCATTTTGTGACATCCTCCTGATGTGAAAGGTACCATATCAAATACAGTACAAGGATTACTCTTTTTATCACCACTTCCTCTGTCTTAGTGTAATTGTAACTTGGAATATTACAAAGCTAGCGTAATTTCCAATTCTGTGACTTGTAGCTCCCTAAAGATATATATTTTTAAAACTGTGGTAAATGCTGAAGATCAATGTGAATTTGGTTAGGCACTCAGCTCTCTGCTTCTGCTCCAGTGCGACATTTCACAGCTGAGTGAAAAATGCTTTGTGGCTTTCATTATGCACAAAGCACCTCTACAACACCCTTGAAATCCAAAGCTGAAAAGGGAGTGGCAGATAGATTCATTAGAATACATTAGAATATACAGCACAGAAACAGGCCATTCAGCCCAACTGATCCATGCCAGTGTTTATGCTCCACATGAGCCCCCTCCTGCCCTTCCTCAATTAAGCCTACTAGCATAACTTTCTATTCTTTTCTCCCTCATGTACCTATCTAGCTTCCCCTTAAATATATCAATGCTATTTACTTTAACAACTCCTTGTGGTAGCAAGTTCCACATTCCCACAACTGCGAAAAGAAATTTCTTCTACCTTCCCTATTTGATCTATTTGTGATTATTTTATATTGATGGTCCCTGTTTTGGTCTCCTTCACAAGTGGAAACATCTCCCCTATGTCTACCTTGTCAAAACCTTGCATAATTTTAAAGACCTCTATCAGGTTATCTGCAGATATTTTTTAATGAATTCCTACAAAATGAAAACACTTGCAGTTTGCTATCTAAATTTCCTGCATTAGTGGTTCCCGAGAATCCTTGATAATATTATTATTAATAATAACAATATTTTTTGCATTTTGCATATCACTTTTGTCTATATTATATATACTTTCTCCTGGCACAATATGAATAACAGCACCAGCATCACATGGCTACCAACATATCCAACTGCACCAGAAATTACTGCATTTTGTTCATGCAACAGTGCGTGGGGGAGTGCGTGTCTTTTTAGATGTATCTACAAATCTTGTTTAGCATGTTTGGGCTTCTTGATCTTACATTGAATGTTTTATGTTTTGCCTGGATGTTGTATTGTTGGCTTCACTATTCCATTTTAACACAAAGATAATATAAGAACACCAACAGAATCATCATCAGTTTTGAAATATCCTTTGTTCTAATGATTTTTTTAGGATTGTTTATGCTCCAGTTTCATTCTCTGCTTTTCTCCCATCTGGTATGCTGGGATGGTACATTATTGGAACCAGTGCAAAACTGTCTCCCTGATTTTCTGTCCCTCACATTTAAACCTACAGCAGCATATTTGAGCTATGTGGTTAACTTAAGCAACTTAGCAGAATTGAGTGAAGGTTGAAACAGAAATTCATCACTCTATGATAAGCAACAGGCATTCATTGGTTAAACTGAAATGCCACACAAAGTAATCATTAGTTATAAACTATTCCCTTTAATTTGCTGAAAACCAATGTGGCTACACCACAGGATCTGTGTCATGTAATGGTTTTCGGGTCAGATATCATATCTCTTTTATTTTTCCCAGTGGTGCTTCATCTTTCTAACAGCAAATTTATCACATCAAAGGGACTGAATCTGAACAGCAAGAGACTGGAAGTGTCATTGGAGTGTCGGTGATTACATTCAGATACCATTTATCTGAGTGGGTTGGAAAACAAAGCCAACTCTCATTAGAAATTCTGCACCATTCTTGCATTAGTAATAGCTAATTTTAAGGAAACCAGCTTGCCTATCTCTGTGGTTCACTCTTATCTGTTTATTTGACTCTGAATTGGATTTGACTTTGCTCCAGAGAATGGGATCTGTTTCTCCTCTTGAGGAAACCAATCTCTTAAGTTCTCTAAGCATTTTTAGGTTTAGTCTTCATCGGTATGATGATATCCCTATTTCACTGGCAGCATAACTTGTTATCATTTCAGAACATAATGTAGGAATAGTACTTTATTAGAGGCATTATATGAAATGGATTTAACAAAGTAAGAACAGCAGTTAAGCTTACCAATGCCACAGTGGTTGTGAAAGCATCCGGTAATGCATGAAATAAAAAAATTCACTGGTGAAATAATGAGGAAGTCTAGAATTGGACTTAAATATTTGCGGCATTGTGCACATAAGTTGAAAACTGTGAAAATAATTCTCTTGCACACTTAATATCACTACGTGAAAGGTTTTTCATTGGGATAGTAACTTGGCATCATCGGAACTTTGCAATACTTCCGACCAGAGGTTGCTCGAAGACATTTCTGAACATGACAGGGTAGATAGTAGGGTGCGGCGATATATCGATATATCGCTAAAACCCGATATAATTTTCATATCGATACACCGATATAGACATTTCAAAATTATCGATATATCGAAAAAACGATATATCGAGGTAAAAAATCGGGATGCGAGTACACTGAACTACAAGACCCAGAATGCTCATCTCTATACACAATGCACAGACCGAGGTGCAAAGCTGCCATATTGTATTCACAGTCCTCGAATACAATATACAGGTATGCAAGGGCTGGGGGGTGAGAGAGACGGCTGGGGGGGGGGGGGGGGTGAGGGTGAGAGAGACGGCTGGGGGGGGTGGGGGGGAGAGAGACGGCTGGGGGGAGGGAGAGAGAGATGGCTGGGGGGAGAGGGGGAGAGAGATGGCTGGGGGGAGGGGGAGAGAGACGGCTGGGGGGAGGGGGGAGAGATACGGCTGGGGGGAGGGGTAGAGAGACGCCTGGGGGGGTGGGGGGAGAGGGGGAGAGAGACGGCTGAGGGGAGGGGGAGAGAGACGGCTGGGGGGAGGGGGAGAGAGGGCTGGGGGTGGGAGAGGGGGAGAGAGACGGCTGAGGGGAGGGGGAGAGAGACGGCTGGGGGGAGTGGGAGAGAGACGGCTGGGGGGGAGGAGAGGGGGAGAGAGACGGCTGGGGGGGGGAGGAGAGGGGGAGAGAGACGGCTGGGGGGGGTGAGAGAGACGGCTGGGGGGGGGAGGGAGAGAGAGACGGCGGGGGGGGGAGGGAGAGAGAGACGGCTGGGGGGGTGGTGGGGGAGAGAGACGACGGGGGTGGAGCTTGCGAGAGAGGGACGGCTGGGGGGTGGGGGGAGAGACGGGGTGGATGTGATAATATACAGATAGATAGGGATGGGGGGGATGTGAGAGAAGAGAGAGGGAGAGAGACACAGAGACACACAGACAGAAAAACACAGAGATGGAGAGAGTGAGAGACACAGAGAGAGAAAGATATTTACCTCCTGAGAAGATAGGCCCCGAATGCGCGCGCACCCGGGATGCGCAAGCACCCGGAACGCGTGCGCACTCCGAATGCGCGCGCGCATGCGCAATACGAAAACCCCCAAAATATCGATATTTCGGTATTTCTCGATATGAGCCCATCGATATATTTAATCGGAAAATTTCCATATCGACGGACCCTAGTAGATAATAGATTAGCATTGTTACAAGACTGAAAGCCATGATCATTTGGTTGCTGGTGATATTGACCATCTCCTAGGCTTCCTTTTTATGTTTTTGAGCATGAATGCTTTGAAGAAATCATATGTATTGTTAAACCTTGTACAGTCAGTTTAAGTCAGGTGGGAAAAGCAACATACCTTCTCATGTGTTCACATCCTTCAGTATCATGTGGTTATACCTTTTAATAGTTTTTTCTCTCAAGTACCTGCTTAATTTGTGCTGGTACTGAATCTTGTTATATTGATACAAATTGATACAACAGAGATCATGACAAATGTTTCATCCCGGTTGTCATGACCTCTGTTGTTACTATTGTACATCAAAGTCTTTACCCTCAGGATTAGAATCCAATTGGAAAAGTTTGGTTTTACTGCCTTATGATCAGGTCAAGCAAGGGTTGCCTGCTGATCACATTATTGTATTTTGCTTGTCCCATTGTGAATTATCTACATTTTCAAAATGGTCTTCTCTTAGAGAGTTGCTATCCCATACTTTACACAAATGACCTTTTGTGCCATACATTTCTACAGTTCTATAGTTCTACACTCAGTCTCAAATTGTGATGGTGCACAGCTTTTGCTGTGTAGACAAATAACTGCTAGTCATTTCAGATACCTGATGTTAATATAATAATATAAGAATAATAAATATAATTATGAAGTTAATATAAATTGCATCCTAGGTTTCTCAAGGCACTCATTCCAATCGTGTCCTTCTAAAGAAAAACTATTTTCTTACATTTCATTTCAAACAAGTAGTTGCCGACGCTGACCCAACAAATCTCTCTCACAGTCACTCACTGACCAGCCCACCAACAAAACTTCTGTTCCATGTTAGGAGAGTGTGATGAATTACACAATAACACATTACCCTTTCAATTTACACTCAATAAATACGAGCAACAGCTACTTGCACACATGTAGTACTTTTCCGTAAAGAAAACACACCACAAAGCACTTTACAGAGATGAAGTGGGAGTTGAGTGGGTTAGGTGGAGATAAGAAGGACATGACTGAAGGTAGAATCAAAGAGGTATTAAGTGGAAAGGGAGGGGGCAAGGTGATGAGATTAAGATAGACAGTTCCAGAGCAAACTTTCCTGCTAATAGCTGAGTGGAAGCTGTGGACTAGGCTTGAGTTAAAAATGGGAAGGATTAGGCAGGGGAATATGACCACAGGTGATAAAATGAGTTATAGGAAACTTATTCCGATAGTGTAATCGTAAAGAAAACCTTACTGTACACAAGGCTATGGAGGCATTTTAAAGTCAGAACAATGATTGTAGAGTCAATTTGCTGGAAGTAAATTCAATACAGTAGTTACAACTCATGATTCTGATAGTTTATGATGTAGTTGAAAATATCTCTTATAACTCACTCTCAAGTCCTCTGCTTGCCTCATACATCTCGAAGGTATGTCTATCAGTCCTGTCACTCCTACCGTGATATAAGATTATCTGAGCTCAAATCCAAGGTCAAACGACTTCATGAAATGGAAAACATATGATCAGTGAAACACATCCTAAATTTGTTTTCATGATAGATTTGATTGTTTCATAATTATGTTTGTATATTCTGAAATGTTGGCTCAATGGAAGCAATTCCTTTGACTTTCTATTCTTAATTTTTTTTAAATCAGCGTGATTCAATTCACTTTAGATCTGATTGCTGTGCTGGTTTCAAATTTATCAAACTGCATTGGCTCATCGACATAAAATTGATTCTTAACATATTTTGGGGCAGCTACATAAAAAGGAGAAGAAAATGTTGCCTATGAATTTCTCCCAATCTCTAGCCAAAGTCCTACTGTTAGATTTAGCATTCACTTCAGAGCTGTTTGTGGGACACTGCTACATTCACTTACAAATATAGTATCAGGGAAGTGTAATTCAGGGAAGTGTAATACAGGGTCATTACACTTCAAAAAAAACTCTGTAAAGCACTTTGACAGTTTTTAACATGATTAAGCATGATACCAAATGCAAGGATTATAATGTTCTAATAATATTCGTTGCATTTGTTATAACACCTTTCATGTGTTTTGTATTTTCTGTGTTTTATCCCCAGTTGTCAGTTTTCAGCATCTTGGGACATCCTCCTGACGTGAAAGGTGCTATACAAATGTAATTGTGTTTTTGTCTCTTGTTTCATGCTCACCATTCTTGAGCTAAGAGAGGAAATTTGGGCCATCTCATTAGAGCCATCTCATTAGAGCTGTCAAGGCTTTGTTATGGTTGATTTACTAGAAGGGTTGAGCTTTATAATAGCAATAACATCTTCTTGATGTCTCAAAACACTTCACAGGATACACTTCACAGAATTGACTGCATTTCTGTGCAGCAACAACAACAACAACAAAATTGCACTTATATAGCGCCTTTCACGTCGGGAGGACGTCCCAATGCGCTGAAGCCAATTGTGCACAGCAGTGTCCCACAAACAGTCGTGGAATTGAAATGACCAAATTATTGTTTTCATCAAAAATATGTAAGATGGGGAAATTCCCCCTCTGTGTTAACTTTCTGTCTCCCAAATATGAACAGGTTGGAGTGGCATATCAGTCTGGCATAGCTGTACCTTCTTTTTGTGTCTGACATATATGGAAACCCATTACTGTGCTAAAGACTGAGAACCAGACTGAGAACCACTTACCGATGTAGATTCCTGTGCATTGAAATTGAATGCACATTCTCCTCCTGGGGATATTTATCCTTCTTACCTAAACCAAGAAATAATTAGACATAGGTTTAGGAATTGACATTGCTCAAGTTAAGCCAGCTAAACCACATAGCTCACCATTAAAAACACCTTCTGGCAAGTTTTCTTGTTGGGCAGGTAGGACCACCTTACCTGTTAGCGCTTTGACGTAACAGGAGATGATTGGGAATGATCCCTGTCCCCTTCATGTACCTTTACTGCATGAAGCAACTAACTGAGTAATTTCAAATGTTGAAATGTCTACAAATTTAGATTGATCTGTAAAGTGTCTGGTTTGGATACTCTTTAGCAGAGTAATTGATTTAGCAGCTTTAAACAATTTTGTCATCTGGACCTAATTCTTGTAAGATCTCACTCTGACTAGACTGTCTACTTCTTGGAATTTTGCTTTTTTTAAAAAAAACTATTTCATGTACGCTCATAGACCACTGGGCAGCTATTTTACTTAGTGGACAAAAATAAAGCTGCAACTGCCATGTTGAAACAATATTGTTTCATGCTGTGTTATCTGTTCAAACCTAAATAGATATAGACTTGTTCTGGTGTGGTGGTGTATCTTACAATTAATGCAATTTGTATAGCAAAACAAGTAAAGTACCAAACTGAAAGTCTCATTTCTCTGCCACATGCTTCACTTGAAATGGGTTTGGGTAAACCAAATCCAATTACTGAAGGGTGTCAGACCACAACACAACTTTGGTATGCACTAAGTAATCAATTTCAGACAGAGAGATTGTAAGGGTTGTTGATGTTTCGCACAGTAATGAAGCAGCTCTGCTGAAGTTTGAATTGGGGCTGTCACAGAGTATAGCACTGCACTTAACTTGTTCTGGTGCTATAGGGCTGCCAAAAGTGAAAAAATGCAGTCTTAGACAGATGACTAAAAATAGATGCTCGTTGTACTATCTTCTTTCTGCTATTTTTAATGGCGTATGGCTGTATAATTATTATTACTATTTTAATGCAAAATCAATCAGAAAATGACAGATTTGGCACTCTGAATTTATTGAGTAGTCTAGGAAAGGAAGCAAGGCTTGGCTCCTGCCAAGCTGTGCCCTAATGCGGTACTTTCCAGAATTAGATAAACAAAGTGCAGCCTTCCAGGGAGAGAGTGCACATTCTATTCCAACAAACTATCTCTGGGATTTCCATGTGCAGGTTTGATGCATAGAAATTTTAGCTTGATTTGGATACTATTGACCCTGGTGATGGATTTCATGTTGTGTCAATCCCCCAGCAAAAGTTAAATTAGTGCCCATTGTTAGGCTCATTGTTAGGGTATTGGGAGGCCAATACCTCCCCTTGCTTTCCTGAATCACTACATCAGAGGGATTCACAAGTAAAGTTGAATTTGTCAGTCTATTAATAAAAATCCTCATATTTAGTGTTGCACCATTATTATCAAGAGTATGTGCAAAGGAATTCACAAGATATGCTATGTGGTTTCTGAGCGAATGATTGAAACTATTTTCAGAGTATGGTTTATGTGAAGAAGATCGCTGTGTAGCTAGTTTCTTACTGAAAAATTTGAATTTGTTACTTCTTCCACTCACAAAATATTTTTGAAATGTTCGAAGTCTGTATTAAAATTGTACAATTATTGACAGGCTTGCATTAAATGCATTTCATGAAACATTAAACATTAATGGTTTAAATTCCCTATCCATTTGATTGAAGGAGACAACAAAGCCCATATCTAAAATAGATTAATTAAAAAGAGAAAGGAGGATCTTTCCTCAATGTCTCAAAATAATATCTCTTGAATTGTTTTGTGATATAACATTTCAGACATATGATATAATAATGATTAATGCTTGCATTTGTTGCACTAGTACAAACTCCTAGTTTACCTTTTGAATAGTGCCACGGAACTATTTAACATCTACCTGAATAAACTGCAATTTAACGTCTCATTCAAAGAATAACATGGTTTTCTTTACAATTATTCTATTGGAATAAGTTTCCTTACTCATGTTATTACCATGGTCATCCTTCTTGAACCTTCTTGTTTTCAAGTCCCTCCACCCCTCTACACCCACCTACATCTCTGATCTCCTCTCTCTCCAAACCAGTACCGCTGCCTTCGCTCCACCGGGTCTGGCCTCCTCCATGTCCCCGGAATCCTCCTCTCCACCCTCGGTGGTCATGCCTTCAGCCACTATGCCCCAAGGCTCTGGAACTCCCTTCCTCACTTCCTTTGCCTCGCTCCCTCTCTTCCCAGTTTCAGGTCACAGTTAAAGACCTTTCTTTTCGAACGCGCCTTTGGTCACCTTTCTCCCCCTGCCCCTGGCTCGGTCCCAGGATCTGTTCTTGTGAAGCACTCTGAAATGCTGTCTGGTGTGGAGGGCGCTATATAAATCGAAGTTGTTGTTGTTGTTGTTGTTGTTGTTGAACCCAGCACTGGACTGAGAGTTTGAGCTTAAACTAGTAAATCTGGTTTATATTCAAGTTTTCCTTTAAAGGGACAACTGAATAGCGACAATAGGTTGATATACAGAAACTAAACATTCACATTATTACAGAAAATATGATATATTGATACCAAAAGAAGCATTCTATTCAAATTTGTTGTTATTGAAAGCTCAAATAATTATTACAGTAGGTGTGACAAACAAACACTAATATAATAAATGCTTGCAAATCCATTGATATGCAAATCAATGGATTCTAACAAACATTTTCAGTTTGTAGAAATGATTATTAGAATAAATTTGGTTTGTACCCCTCTACCAAGGTTAAAGTTGCTATTTTGATGCATGTTAGCCCTATAGCTCAGTGGTTAGAGCACGCTCCTTACAAGTGAGCAACCTGGGTTCAATTCCAGGCTGAGCGAAAATGTGGGCAAGTTTCCTTACACCACATGCCTGATAATAATCCCTGAAAAAATTAAAAAGAATAAATTGATAATTTCTATCCACTTCTGTTTGTGGGGCACTGCTGTGCACAATTGGCTGCCACATTTTGCCCACAAATATACAGCTAATTCACTTTGCAGTATATTCCATGAAGTGCTTTGAGGCGTCTAGAAGACGTATTAAGGTACTATGTCAAATGCAAGTATTATTATTATTAGTTTGTAAATGTGCAATTCCTCCAAAAACAACTTGTATTGATATAGAGCCCCTCATGCTGGATATCGTCCCAGAGCGATTCGTGTAGCAGATGCCAAGAAAATGTTCACTGACTCAATCTCTCAGCCTCCTTCAATGTAGTCTGTTAGTCCAAGCATTATTCAGTCATAAATTTGAGCCAGCGCAGGAAGTGAAATATTTCAGCTATTTCAATGTTTCAGTCCAGAAATCCATTTACAGCAAGTTTGAAAAATAGAGTCGGCAATGCATTCCTTAGTGATATAGAATTTATTTCTTTTAATGTTAACCTGCACTAAAAATAGATGATAAAGAGGAAGTAAAACCAAGTTCAGTCTTTATTTTCCCACTATAATTTTCTTTCTTACTCTGTTGATGGTGCTGACACATGCTGGCTACAGTTCCATAAGTCACTGTGAATCTTCATATACCTTGGTCAAGGCTATTATTCTGTTGTGAAGTTAGACGGTGCATGTTGGCAGGCTGTTTGACTGCGAAGGACATCACAGACAATCTTAACACTGTTCAATGGTTTCACATGCTTACTTCACGAGGGTCACTGAGCAGTGGGGACTCTGGCTGATGTTATCCATCTTAGCCAAGAAAACTAAGGTCAGATTTTACCCACTCAGCTGGTGATACTTTCTCAGCCGACAGCAGCCGACACAGCACAGACCACAAATCTAATCTGGGACCTTCTGGGTTTGGCACAGCTTTATGGTAGCCTCTGGTTTTGCCAATTGGTCAGACACAGCTGCTAGATTTTGTTCTTTAATAATTTATAACAAATAATCACGTGTGTCTATTGTGGTAGTGCATTAAACACTGTGGATCATTGATGATTCAGCACTAGTTCTGTGCTTCTCCTCACCCAAAGTTGCACTATCCACAATAAATAATAATAAATCTTGCATTTGATGTAATGCCTTATCACGTCGGACAGACATCTCAAAGAGGTTCAGTGTTGGTGCATTGCTCCTTGTTGAGAGAAAGATTATGCTGGTTTCTTAATGGTACATAAAATAAGCAAATAGGTCCCCTTCTCTGTTCCTCTCTTGTTCTAAACTGTCCTGCCTTGCCTGGAATCTTCTCAGTCAAGCAAACCATTTTAGAGATCTGCCCACAAAGATGCCTTTGATCTGATTAATTTGAGCCTCAATTGGCTCATTGTATTTGAGGGTCCTGTGGGGAGGTAGGCAGGATTTCCTTGGAGCTGACCTGGCTCCAAGCAAACATACTTGGCAATGGAATGTTGGAATCTCTGTGGCAGTCTCCAGCCGAGTTCCTGGCAGTAGGTCTGCAATATTCCATGGCACTGCTGATGAAAGCACAGCCAGCAGGACTCAGCAGGACACAGCAGGACTTGGAGGGGTAGATTGGTCACAAAGCCGTAATGGGTAGGGTGGGCAAGCAGGTAAGTAAAATTGATCAGTCACTTTATGGCTTTTGGCAAGACAATGCATTGGCTGCTACATTTTCCTACCCAAATACAGTCACAACTATTCACAGTAAGTCATGTGAAAGGCTTTATATCAGATATAAGGATTCTTGTTATCCATGGAAAACTGGGACATTGACCTACTGTTTCCTTGTGCTTTAGTTTAAAAAGCATTGAAAGGCTTGAGATATTTAAGGATGTTGGGCATGATTAAATTAATTCACATCCTAACACATTTGTCCTTGAAAGCGGAAGTCTGAGATGCTACCTTGTGTTGAGGGTGCTGTATAAGTGCAAGTTGTTGTCGTTGTCTCCACCTTTAGTTAAAAGTGCAATGGCAGTAAAAAGGTGATAGTCAGAAACAGCCATTGAGATATTTGTGTATTTTTGCAAGTATTTAAAATAATTCTTGGTATTTGGTGTAGTACCTTATTGTGTCATCAAAAAGTCTCAAAGCACTTTACTGTAGAGGATTTACCAAAGAGTATGGTTACGGCAATTATTGGAGAATCCGGCACCCAATTTGTGTACCCTACAGTAACATCCCGCAAACAGCCACAAAGTGAATGGCCAATTTAATCTAGGAATTGTTGACAAATTCACGAGGAGAAACTCCCATCTCTTTTTGAATAGTGCCATTGGGATCATTAATGTCCACCTGAATAGGCAGAAGGGATTTGGGATTAATGTCTCTTCTAAAGGACAGCATCTCCAATAATGCGGCACAGACCCAACACTGTACTAGAGTGTCAGCCTCGGAGCTCAAATCCTGGTGTGACTTGAACCTACAACTTTCTGATTCAGGGGTGAAAGTCAGGCTGACACTCATGTGTAAATATTACATTATTAATATTTTATCACAGATAGTGCTGATGACAACAATGGTTTATTTTGCAACATGGACATTATCTGTGCCCTTGTATTATTTAAATTTTGAATCTTTTGTCTGCTTACCTTTTCTTACTTTTGCTTAGAGTCAGTCTCTCACTTATTGTCCAGCACCTTGAGATGCATCACAAATGTAAGGTTGTTGTTGTTGTGGTTGGTGTTTTTTATACTAATAAGAAAAATGCTCTGCCATTTTTTCCTCTCGTTTTACTAAACAATTAAATTTTCTTTCTAATTTCTAGCATTATTACATTTGACTATCACACAATATCTGTTGATCCAGAAGACTTAAGTAGTGAAGTGTAGTTCATGTTCTGTTGGCACTACCTATGTTCTCTAATCCGTAGAGATCTTTCATCTTGTTTAATGGCTCCTTACAATTCTGATGTCATAAATGGATTGCTGCAGATGGAATCTTATCAATTTTTATTCATGTTGATGAATGTTGTTCAATATTTGGTGATATTACAATATTGACATAATTTCTAATCAATTCTACTGTATTTTGTAAAGTGCTTTTATTATTAAGTACTAAGTTCCAATCAAGTATGATTGTACAAGAATAAGAATAATCCTGCATTTATTATAGCATCATCAGGAGGGTATCTGAAAGTGTTTCACAGGAAATATTGTTAAATTCACTACCTGTGTTTTGTGTGAGGATATCTCAATGAATCATCAATGCAGTTAGAAGAGATTCTAAATGGTACCCATAGAATATCTGATTTGGAATTAACCAATCCCAAATGTGTTTTTACTAGAGTTTATCCAATCTATAAAAATAGTTTACGTTCAAACAGAGCCTTTCATATAAATATAAATCCCAAATAGAATTGTTAAATTTTCAACAAACGAGCACTGTCATGTACTCTTGAAATAAAAGTTAATTGACAAATGGTTATCAACTACTAATAATAAGAACCTGCTGCAATATTAGTCACAAGAAGTGCAGAGGAAAGCAGCATCTCGTATGAGAGCACTGTAAATGTATGAGGGTATGAATGTATTGGACCATGTATGAAGAACAAGAACAAAAACAGAAATTCTGACGAAGGGTCGTGGACCCGAAACATTGACTCACTTTCCTTTCTCCATGGATGCTGCCTGACCTGCTGAGTTTTCCCAGCAACTTCTGTTTTTGTTTCAGATTTCCAGCATCTGTAGTATTTTGTTTATGAAGAACAAGAATTATTTCTAAAAGGAGTAAGCGGAAAACAGGGCTGACAGAAATTAACAGTGGAAATGTGACAGCCGTTTAGTTCATTGACAGAAGGAAATTTGTTTTGGGGGGAAAACAATTTTGTAAAGAGAATTAGAAGCAAATTTCTACCAAAACTCAAAGCCCCACCAAGTGCGTTCAGGGATTCAGTATAATGTTTAGTGCCTGTGTTCCACTTGTCACTTTTTAGGGATGTGCTGAGTAGTGGTTAAGTGCTTCCCTACTGGGATGAAATTGAAATTATTATATTGCCTCTGGCTTGCACCTCATGTTGTTTGACTCAGAGCAGTGTTGGCAAAGACATAGGATTAGGCCTACCACTAAACTCCTTCTCTGCAGTTGGTTCATTGCCGTAGCAGATCAGAGTATTGGAGTGGGGAAAAAGAAAGGGAAAGCAATGGGAAAAAAAGTCAAGGAGTTTATCCACTTCAAAAGATAAATTTTGCCTGGAGTCACAAAGTAAGACTTACTCTACAGGAACATATACAACAATTACACAGGAATGGCGCCAACCAACATCAACATGTGAAAACTCAATCTCATACAGAGTGCTCTGGTCTCCCTGATTACGAGAGCTGTTGATAGATAAATATACCACTGTGGTTTCAGGCTGACTAAAACTTTGCTTCAATTCAGGATTGAGAACAGAAGAGTTACTGCCAAAGGGGACCCAAATTCTTTGTTTTTCACAGATTCACTTCTAATAACAACTGTTGAGAACAAATACATGCTTAGCGGCTGTTATTGTGATTCTTGTGGCAGGCTGCATGTAAATAAGGTTACAATTAAGTTTTGACTCTCTGTACTGCATTTATTGTGCTTACACACTCATGATGAATTCACTATGGTTTGGCACTGCTTTTTGCACTCAAAGGAAAATGCACGTCACTAAAGAGTTGTGGTTAAAATCATGCTGCTCTTTTGCTGTATAATAATAACAATAATCCTTACACTTAATGTAGCACCATATTATGTTGTTGAGACGTCTCAAAACACTTCACAGGATTTATAGTAAACTGTGACTGTACATTTTGTCTGTGAATACGGCAGCCAATTTGCACCATAAAGAGCTATGAAGTGGACAACCAATTTCATCTGGGGAACTCTTGATTAAGACACCAGGAAAAATTCCCTTCTCTTTTCGAATAAGGGGAATCTTTAATGTCCACCAGCATATGCAGACAAGACCTAAGTTGAACGTCTGGAAGGAAAGATGGCACTTCTACCACTGCAGTGATCACCCACAACTGTACTTGAGCATCAGCCCCAGAATAGCATCTCAAGCCTTGAAGTAGACTATTGATTCAATAACTTTATCGCCCGTCGACTGCCGGCACTGGCTCCCCATCTCCCCCAGAGGGTCAAATTCAAGATCCTTGTCCTCACATTCAAGGCCATTTATGGCCTTGCCCCTACCTATCTCTCCTACCTGCTGTCTCCCTATCAGCCTGCCCGTCCCCTCCATTCAGCCTCTCTGCCCACACACTCTGGAAATCCATCCCACAATCCCTTTGCTTCACTTCCTCCCTTTCCTCCTTTAAGGCCGGTCTCAAGACCTTCCTTTTTGACCATGGCTTCTGCTCCCCTCCTAACTCTCCCCCTTCTCCTTCTCTCCTTCCCCCTACCTCAACCCCGTCCTACCCCCCCACCCCCGCTCGTGTCCTTGGGACCTTGGGAGATCCTCCTGACGTGAAAGGCGCTCTATAATTGTAATTTTGTTGTTGTTGTTATAAGACTGAGGCAAGCATGTGATCAAATAAAGCTTCTAAAGTGCAAATATCCTGGATCATATCAATTGACTCAAAGCCTCTTGCTTTACTGAACAAACTCAGCATGTGGTGTTAAGCCTGATAAATAAACATATTTAGCAGATTTCAAATGCGTACAATTTTACTTCAAAACACATTCAGGAATGTCAATTGAGGGAGAGCATTGTCTGCACAATTGTTGAATGTCTTTTCTCTTATTACAGTGTTCATGTCTGAGTGCAATTCAGATCTATGTTCATTGTGTAAATTATCAATGGTGCTTTTTCATTGTACAGTACCACGGTTTACGGTGAAAATGGGACAGTCATTTCTTACACACACTATCCAATGGGTACTAAAACACAATAACTAGAATGACCTGTGTATTGTGTAAGTAGAGTAGAGGCAATTTATTTCAAATTTTTGGTAGTCTGCTATTAAATTGTATGCCCATTGCTGGAAACTGAATGAGTACACATAGCCTCCTTCCTAAAAATCGTGCCTTTTGGTTCTTTGGCTGTAAATCCCCAATTTTAATTAGTTTTGCTTTCATTAAATTGTTCATTTTCAGAGCAACGATAAGCACTGGCTGTAAGCAGAAACATCCCTTGGTTGCACTTGAGTCACTAAAATGTATGGGAATTAATTAAATGTGCCATTTAATCTTCACTGTACAGTACTATTATTAAGTTTCTGAGCATCTCGTTTCCTCCAATGGTTTGAAGAGGTGGATTGCAATTTCAAGCTTTCTTTAGCAAGACTTACACGTGCACACCTACACCATGGCTGCAATCTCTGCTGTATTCAAAGTCAGTGGGGGAGAATTAGGCCCAATATGTTGAACCCTTTAAGTATTGAAAGATCTCAACAGCCCTCAAAACATGAATGCCTTCTTCATAAGTGACAGCATAAGATGTATAGATATGGAATGGAAATAGGCCATTGGGCTGAACTAGTCTGTGCTGGTGCATATATTCTACACAACAGTCTACTCCTCCCATTCACCTCACCTATTCTCTTCTCCCTCACAACTGCATTATCCTTTCTCTTAAATACATTGATGCTATCCACTTTAACCACAGATGTCAGCGGTGAGTTCCACATTCTCACCACTCTTTGCATGAAGAATTTCCTCCTACACTCCTCGTTAGATCAACCCCTAGCTATTTAATCTACCCGCAAGAATTCATTCTACTGATCTAATTTTCTCAGTGTTATTAAAGATGACAGTTCTAAAATTTTAACATTAGCCTGAAAGAACAAGGTAACTAACCATTTCATCGTCAGATGTATACAGTATGTGGAAACATCTTCTAATCAGTTTCAGTCCAAACCTAGCATATATAGAAAATTAATTAATGTGGGGGGAAAACATGAATGCTGACAAAGTTGCTGGAATAAAACAAAGAATTTCTAGAAATGTTGAAAAGCAGCAGGTGGAACCCTATATCAGAACTGAAACAACAAGGCAATAAAACCCTAGCTAAAAAATTGTGGCTTGTAAGACTTGTTCAAGAGAGCTAGAGCTTGAATATTTATAGCAAATTCTATCAATACTTGCACCAGCAAATTCTCACAAACAGCCACACATGTTTGTAATGACCATAAATGTAATGATCATTTAATATGGAGGATTGTTGGCCAGCATACTGTGAGAAAGCACTTTCTCCTTTTGGGAGTTTTAGGACTCTATTTGATGTTCCATCCGAAATAGACTATCTTTGACAACGTAGCACTTGCCCTGTACTGCAATGGTGAACCAGCTACACTATGAATTAAATTCCCAATATGCAGATTAACGCTGTTGACAGCGGGTGAGGTGGGAAAATGGAGGATACAACTTGAAGATGTTAAAGTCAGGATTCAAATCTGTGGACCAAAGATTCAATCAGAAGATAAGGTGATGTTGCGTTGGGCTATGTTTGAAGGCAAGTAGGAGGCCATGTTTAACAAGAGGAGGAGAAGAGAAGTTGAAGTGCTAGGCTACAGAGAGGTCAGAATCTCTTTATGAACAAATTGGAAATTCATGTTTCCTGCTGTCATAGATGAAATTGCCTTCAGATCAGCAGGTGGTAAAAAAATAGTGATATTGGAAAATAAACGAGAGTGTCAGGGCAAAAACTAGGACATTTTTCTCTCAACAGGAAGGTAATTAATGATAGGAAGAGTGGGTAAGGCCAGGAGACTGGAATAATTTAGAAAGCAGCTTGATTCTGTATTGGGAGGTTGGTAGGATGGATATTCTGGAAGGAGAGATCAGATGATCTGAAGGTCCTTCTTCATCTGAACCAACCTTGTGATTCTGTGTCCCTATTGGACTGGTCCTTCTGTAAAGTTGAGAAGGGACAATGTGTAGAGACTGGTGGGATGGAAGCTGTTGTGACAAGGGGGTTGGGTGGGAGGTAAGAGTGGAGGCACAAGAAGTGGAATTGTAGCAGTCAAGGACCTTTAATGGTCATAGAAGAGAAAAAATGTTGAAGGAAGAAGGAGGAATCTATTTCTGAAGATCTGGTGCAGAAAGTGAAGGTGATATGAATAAGATAGTGAAGCAGATAAGGGGACTAGTGTTTGTTTGTAGAAATGGTCAGGGAATGATATTCAGCTAGGCACAGATGGTGCACTCTTACCTCTGAGTCTCCTGATGTGAAAGGCATTAAACAAATGTAATCTGTTGAGTCATCAACAACAACAATAACAACTTGCACTCATATAGCTCCCTTCATGCAATGTCGTGTCTCAGAGCACTTAACAGTGGCGGTGTTAAGCGCTCTGAGACAGTGGCGGAGCCAAGAAGAGGGAGAGTTGGCCTTAAATACAGTCGAAGAGAAGGAAAGGTGTGGTTTTAAGAAGCCTCATGTACATCAGACTTTTGTACTTGCATCATCTTGACTGGCACTCTAATCCAGCGCTGAGCATGTACTAAATTGTTAAGAGTTGCCATCCTTCAGACGAGACGTTGTTATGGTCTTTTCCTTTTATATATTTCAGTTCATTAAATTTCCTTGAGATGTCCTCTATTTCTATAAATCTCGTTTCTTCTCTCCCAATTAATTTCCTGCCTCCTAATTTTGATCTTGAATATCTTTAATTTTTTCATGACCTAGTTAGTCTGTCAAACTACTATCACTGTTGCAAACTTTTCATAATTTCAAACTCACTTCTGGCTGTAAGAGAAACTGTCAGTAGCAGAATTGCAAACCTAGTTTATGTTTATCAGCTTGGTGGATCTTACAGGAGAAGTTGGACAGCTGCCAAAATATCTCCATCAAATATGTTAAAATCAAAGTTAAGATGCTTAAAACAACAACAACAACCTGGATTTATATGACGCCTTCAACTCCAGATGGTGTCTCAGAGCAATTGTCACCTGTCACTGGCTTCCAAAGGAACATGAAGTGTTTTGAGCAAAGTTAAATAGCTGATCAGGACTGGCTATATGAGAAACTGGGAAGTTTCTCAAGTGAACATAGGAACAGGAGTAGGCCATTCAACCCTTCGAGCCTGTTCCGCCATTCAATTAGATCATATCTGATCTGTGTCTCTATTAATCCTTTCAATTCCAATTTCTCCCTATTTTACTTAATACGATGACTTACTCCATGCCCCATGAATAGTTCCCTAGCACACCCTGTGATTTTGGGGGGGAGTTTTGACACATGTGGAAACCCATCACTATGCTTAAGAGTATCCAAACTAAACTGCGAGTTCCATGTATCCCATCTACACATGGAAATTCCAGGGATAGATGGTAGGAATGGAATGCAAACTATTTCACTGGAAGGAGGCATCCTGCTTCCACAATTTTGGAAAGTATTTGGGCAGGTTAGCAAGAGCCAAGGCTTGGAGGTTCCCTGTGATTGGCTCCCAATATTTACCGTCCCAACATTTGGATGAGTGACAGTTCAGACTAGCCAATTATTACCCAGAGCCCACCCTCCCTAGTGACTGACAACTATGATACCCAATCACTGCCCAAATCTTACCCTTGCAAATCAACACCCAACATTTTATCTGAAAATCCTGAGCACTTTCAGGGAATCGGACATGTCTTATGTACTTTTGTGGCAAACCTCACTTCACACCTTTGGAAGCATTAAAAATCTGAGTATTCACTGAAATGTATTGCTTGGTCATTCCATACTTCCAGCAACAAAAGTTGTCCCAGTTTGACCGACAATTCTACATTTCTCTGAGGTTATTTGAAAAGACACAATCTGTATGGAAAATGATTTGGTCAATTTATCTGTTTGCCCCTCACATGTTAGGTTGCCAGGAAGGATGGTTGAGGTCAGGACACTTGCCTTGTTTTTAAAAAATAGCTTGATGCTGTTCTGGGAGGATGGTTGGTTGGATATTCTAGAAGAATGGATTTGATGGGTTGAAGGTCCTCCTTCATTAATTAATTTTGTGATCTTGTTATAGTAATAATCCTAGCATTTGGCATAGTACCTTTCATATCAGGAGGTCATTCCAAAGCTATTCACAGGATATTTTATACAGTGGAATGATTGTGTTTTGTGGCTGAATGTGGCAGCCAATTTTGCACACAGCAATATTCCACAACGAAGCATAAAGTGCATGATCAATTTTATTTGTGGAATTATTACCAGGAACCAGGAGAAACTCACTTCTCTGTTCGAAAAATGCCATAGGACGTTTAATATTCACCTGAACAGGCAAATAGGGCTTTGCTTTAATGTCTCATCTAAAGGATAGCACCTGGAATAATGCAACACCAACCTAGCATTGCATTAGAGTGATATCCTATACTTTATAAGTTCCAAGTCCTGATGTGGGCTTTGAACCCCTAACCTTCTGACAAAGGCGAGAGTGCTATCAACTGAACTAGCCTAACACATAATTAGCTTGTTACCTTGTGACTTGATGCACATCAATAATCATTTGAAATGCATCACCATGTTAATTGCGTGTGGCATCATTACAATAAACACCATACACAGTTTGCCTCACTTCTCAAAGAAAGATATATTAAAAAAATGAAAATACATTATATAGATATATATACAAACATACATATCAAATGCAAAGATTATTATTACTCATTCCATGGCTGTTTGTGACACCTTCCTTGATTTGAGACATTTGATAATTAATAAAAGTATATATCAAAAACAAGGATCATTATTAGTCTTAAATAAAAAGCTAACATAATGTGGAACTGTTATGAAAGAAACTTGCTTGAATCTGACCATCAATGTCAATACGGTCCTATTCTGAATGAATAATTGGGCTGCCATTTACAGTTGTGGCAGCAGAATTAACTCAGAATTCACCCATCCAGAAAGGAGCTTTGTCAACATTGCCCAATTTGTGCCCATAAAATATAGAGTCAATTCATTTTACAGTGTATAATGTGATGTGCTTTGAATCATCTCGAAGATGTGGTAAGGTGCTATATCAAACACAAGGATTATTATTATGATGATTGTTAGTAATATTATTATTATATCACTGACAATCCATTTCTTATTTACCTCCCGCATGGACTGTCAGTTCAAAAAAAATGGTCAGAATTACTTAAATTTGTGAAATTAGTCAACTTTCTGTTTTAAAAAAGTCAACTTTTATTATAAAACTTTTTGTCACTTGCACACGTGCAATAATGATTTGTTTTAGATAGATCTCCCCTCAATCCTTCTGCACTGAAATAATTGGCTAGAGCAATACCATGCTTCTTTTCTACTGCAATCTAATCCTCTGTGTATTGGAAAATAATTGTAATTAACAAAGTGTGTGGGTGGGAGTTCTGACTGTAGGAATGGTCGAAGCAGTACATTTTTAGATAGAATTTAACAGGGCGAGTTGGAGCAATAGAGAGTGGGAGATCAAAAGGGTAGCGGTTTAGCTGCTGAAATCTTGGCCTCCAACAGTGGGAATAGTTACAGATGTAATTATTCATTAGTTATACATTCGGCTGCCTGCAAGTGACGTCTGGGATATGTTTTTCAGAAAGGAAAAAACTCTGATTGAACTATCAGTCATCAGTAAATCCTAAAGTGCAAATTTCAGCATCAGCAAATTATGCAAAAGAAATTCCAGATCAAAACCTTGAACGTACTGTATTTTGAAGGCTGAGAAGGATTTTGAAGGAATAATGCAAACTAAAAATATTCACTTGAAACCTCTTGTCCTGAACTAATACTGATTGTGTTTTAAAATTATTCACAATTAATGAAGGAATCTGAAATGTTGCAACACTTGGCTATAGATTGCTTGAGCTATTTTTGAGTTCTTAGTAGTACACTTAACCTATGCAAATTTTGACTTTTACATTATGCATCATTTTCCTTCTTAAATATATTCATTTTAATCAATTCCCATTAGAATCATACAAATTACAGGAAAGGAGGAAGCCCATTTGGCCCATTGAGCATAAGCTGATGTTATCTTGTCCACTAAATCCTCTGTTCTGCTCTCAATTCCCTGATCTCTCTCCATATCATTTTAGATTGTACCTCATCACATGCTTACCTGATTTCCTTTTACATAAAATTAGGATCTCAGCTTCAATGGCTGCTTTCAGCAAAATATTCCATAATCTCATAACTCTCTGCTTGAAAACATTTATTTTGACCTCCCTTAACTCTTCCAGTGACAATCCTTGTTAGTGATGCCATTTTGTTAGTGATCTGAAAACCAATGGAGATAATCTTTCACTATAACAATCCTTCCATTTGATATAATGCTTTATCACGTCTTCGAGACATCTCAAAGCACTTCACAGAATAATAATAATAATCATTTCATTTGATATAGCGCTTTACATATCTTATCGACATCTCAAAGTGCTTCACAGAATATACTGTAAAGTGAATTGACTGCATATTTGTGGGCAAAACACGGCAGCCAATTGTGCACAGCAGTGTCCCACAAGCAATTGTGGATTGAAATGACCAATTTTTTATGCATCACTTTTTATTATTGTGTTTTTTTTTGGAGGGATTATTATTAGGTGTGTGGAGTAAGGAAACTTGCCCAAGGTTTCACCCTGACCTGCCTGGATTCGAACACAGGTCTCATGCTTGTAAGGCGAGTGCTCTAACCACTCAGCTACAAGGTGAACTGATTGTATATTTTGTGGGCGAAATGTACACTATACCTTTACATCTTTCTATGTATGTTTTCAAAAGCTCAGATTACATCTTTTCGTTTCATATAGCTCCAAAAACTCTTTTGGAAAAAATAGCTGCTTTGATTGCATCTACAGTCACCTCCCTCTTGGCTCTCACTTCATCTCTTTGTTGTGCTGTGTCATGTTTTGCTACACAAAAGATGCTATGCACGTGCTAATTGTTATTTTCCTTGTATGGCTTTTATGTGCTTTCTGCAATAAGGCTTCACGAACAATATACAGAACCACAATTGCTGTCTTGCATAAATTTATCACTTGGTTGCTTTTGTTTTCAATCTTCCTATATATAAAACTCAGTATATCATTTGCCTTTATATGACCTTCTCTACCTGCAGGCTTCACCAATGTAATATTACTCTTATCTTCCTTTGTCTGTGACTGATATTCAGTACAATGAATACATTTATTGTGCAGTGCTAGAGAAAAACACATGTCATATCTTTATTGCAGCTTCTAAACTGCAAATTACTAATAAGTAAGTAGTGATTGAGTGCACTGTTGACATTGCAGAATAAGGCATGTAAATAAAGTGTGGCTAACAGTCTTGTAAAATAAATATTAAAACATCATTCTGCACTACAAAATAGAATAAAGGCTTTCGCTATCCTTTTTTCATGAATATAAAAATATATTTTTTTTTCTTTGTAAAAATTGTAATCTCTGGTGATTACTAATTAGATATTCCAGCAAAATATCCTTATTTTAACAATCATACAATTTGGCTTAATAAAATAGCAAGGCTGAATGGATGTTCAACTTGTGTGAAAAATGATGTTCCAGTTGATGGTTTGTGGATTACTGTAAATGAAAGCTGTCAGGAAGCAGAACTTACAATTTTTAATTGCACTTTGAAACACAGTGTCTAATTGCTTTAGACCAAGACATTTACGGTACTGCTTTAGTTTCCCATGGTGAGAGCGGTAATCCTTTCCCGACAGGTGGTAGACACTATCATGACTGACTGATTGACTGACAGACTGACAAACAAGTAAGGGAAGCAATAGGGAAGCAATTTCAAGAAAATATGCAAAACACAAAATACTACAGATGCTGGGAATCTGAAACAAAAACAAAAGTTGCTGGGGAAACTCAGCAGGTCAAGCAGCATCCATGGAGAAAGGAAAAAGACGAATGGTTGTAGACCCGAAACGTTGCTTCTTTTTCCTTTCTCCATGGATGCTGCTTGACCTGCTGAGTTTCCCCAGCAATTTTTGTTTTTGTTTCAAGAAAATATGCCCAATTTCTGGACCCAATGAAACAAAAATTAGATCAATGGTTTTATCTGTCTCCTCTCCTCCCAACAACTCACCCCCCCACCACCCCTCACTCTGCGACCCCACCCCAACACCAATATCTCATTACGTTAGAAGATTTAGTATGATTATAATAACAATCCTGGCATTTGCGCTTTATCACATAACTGAAACGTCTTCTTAGGATATATTGTAATGTGATTTGTAGTGAGAAAATACATCCTCTTTTATAATATATATAAACACCCACACAGTTATGAAATGTTAAACAAGATACAAAAACAAAAGTATTTTAGAGTATAGCAAAAGGTTTAAATTGTTGAGGTTGATCAGGTCTGTTTGAGTGAACCTGGAGAAAATATAAGAGGCTAATTTAAATTAAAAATATTTTTAAAAAATAACAACTTGCTCTTATGAACATTCTTTATATGATAGACCAGAGAGTGAGCTGTAAAAAGGGTCAGAGCTGAACTTGATCTTGTTTTAGTCCGATGTCCAAATACATACAGAGACACATAATACACTCACTCTTTCCAGCAGGGATTACCAATCAGCAGTCAAAATTGGCAATTCTGGCTATTGTTTTTTCTTTTTCTTTTTTCTTTTTCAAACTCTAAGATGCTGCAGCAAATATTAGTGTTCCTACCAATAATGGTGATAAAGTACATTATTATTATTGGAATTCCAGCAGCTGACTTGTCAGGCAATGTTAAATCAAAGAAATGTATAAGAATAGCAAATGTTCTTATACCAGCATTCAAAAAAATATTTTTTTCACTCTTCTACACCAAAAATAGAATCCTAAGCAATGGCTCTAAATTCTGCAGGTTATTTTCCCTTCAATTTGGGGCCGATATATGTGTTTGCATTTGGTGGTCTAGGCTTGAGATTAAAATGAAAAATGTCATTCCAATGACTGCTAAGTGAAGTCCTGTAGGGTCTTGGTTAGAGCACTTGTTTGCAAGCGAGAGCAACCGCGTTCCTTTACCGTGCAGGGCGATTACCTTACGCCTCTGTTTACCTAGCAGTAAGTAAATGTGTTAGTCAATTAGCAGATTGCTTTCTGGGGTTGTTAATCCCTCCAAGGAAAAAATGAACAATTTGGCTATTCAATCATTCAATTGGTCAATTCAATCGACTGTTTGTGGGACACTACTGTGCACAATTGACTGCTGCATTTCGCCCACAAAATACACAGTCACTTCACTTTACATTATATTCTCTGAAGTGCTTTGAGACATTTCAATGATGTGGATAAGGCACTATATCAAATGCAAGGTTTATTATTATTCTGTGTCGTGCTTTGACATACAACAAGTTAGATTTATGAGATGTGTTATCAACATGGTAAGGTGCTATATCAAATGCAAATAATTATTTATTTTTGTTATTAGGAGCTCAGTTGTTTGTTTTTCATTGCATTTTCAAATGTAAGGATTATTATTATCATTGTTGTTGACATTTAAAATATCAGATTTTTCAGTTTAGGATTAATAACCACAGAAAATGTGATATCATGAAATCCACAGCAGAATAGTAAAATAGAACAGGAGATCACGAACATTTTCAAAGTTCTTGTTTTATTTTTTGCTAATTGCTTTAGATGTAGATTTTGCATTTTCTAACACAATATATCTTCTGGATAAACAATTGTTTGACGTTTTATTGTTAATATTAAATGAATATGTCTTTCAATTTCAATAGATTCCATTGTGTTTGTGTGTTACTAACCCTCTTGTTGTGGAGTCAGAAGCTTGTAGTTTCAAGCTCCACATTGGAATCTTGAGTTTAGTCTAAGCAAATGCTCTATTACAGAACTGCCAGAGGGCTGCATTGTTGTGACTGCCATCCTTCGGATGAGATTTAAACTGGCACCCGTTTGCCTGTCAGGGACATGTTAAAGATCCCATGACACGATTCAAAAATTAGAAGGGAGTATCCAGGCAATGATCCTGTGGATAATATTGGTAACTCACATTTTGGCCGCACAGACATTGCTGTATGCAAATTGGCTGCAAATCAACAAATAGATTTATTATACTTTACAGTAAAACTTTGTGAAATGGGTTTTGATAATGTGATAAGATGCTGTTTCAAATGTTGGGATTATTATCACTACTATTAATTATTGTGGATTTGCAATCTTGCACTGAAACACCATCCCTATGAATTAGGAAGTGATATTTCTGTTTTAAAAAATAAATGACTCAAACGCAGAGGCAGTATAGAGGGACTGGTGCTCCAGACCTCTCAGATACTCCCCCGGAGGTACCTTGTGAGATTGACCAGGAGTATTGAATTAATTGGGTAGTACATTAACCATTGATCCGAATATCTGCTCTTAAATCTTGAAAAGCACAACACATGAGACTAAATAAAATAATATTACACTACCAAGAAAAGTTAACAAAACAATAAATGTATGTCAATAATTTGCGATTCGATGATACTGTACAGTGAAGGCTGAATAAATCATACGACAGTATTGGTGAACAGTTTTAACATTGCCTTAAAAAGATTCCATGAAATCTTTAATTGGAAACATATGATAACACAGACATCTCCAGTTAGTTTCTGTTCTGTTCTCACGAAGGATCGTGGATCTGAAACATTGACTCACTTTCCTTTCTCCATAGATGCTGCCAGGCCGTTTTTGTTACCTCCAATTAGTTTGTTCAATTGACGCATACATTTTACAATGTCATTTGTTGTTACGTATATCTCAATATAAGGCATTGTATGGCTAGTTGTCAAGTAGCGCATTATGGCAAAGATCTTCATGATATATTTGTCATGATTTGCATTTAGAAAGATTTTCTGACTGTGTCTGCCAGCCAAGTGAGGCCTCCCAATTGAGCACAAGTACTATAGACTAGATTACCGTATATCTCCGCGTATAAGGCGCACCCGCGTATAAGGCACCCCCCCCCCCCCCCCACACTTTTGATCTATTCTTGGTGAAAAAAACCGGAAGCATTTTCAATGATATTGCCGGCAGAAGGGAGGAGAGACAGGAGAGACAGGTAGGTAGGGAGAGAGAGAGGCAGGCAGCCAGGGAGGGAGAGAGGGAGACAGGCAGGCAGGGAGGGAGAGAGGGAGACAGGCAGGCAGACAGGAAGAGAGGCAGGCAGGCAGGGAGGGAGGCAGACAGGGAGGGAGGGAGGGAGAGAGAGAGGGAGGGAGGGAGGCAGGCAGGCAGCCAGGGAGGGAGGGAGGGAAGCAGGCAGGCAGCCAGGGAGAGAGAGAGAGAGAGAGAGAGAGGCAGGCAGGCACGCAGGCAGGGAGGGAGGGAGGGAAGCAGGCAGGCAGGGAGGGAGGGAGAGGCAGGCAGGGAGTGAGGCAGGCAGACTGGGTTAGGCAGAAGGCAGGCAGCAAGCACAGCACTGAAGTCCGCTGCTGCTGCCGCTGCCCGGGCGGCCGAGGCCGAAGCCCCGTCACCCGCTCCCCCCAACCCCCACCAGTCACTGACCAAATCCCGGCTGACAGCGCGCCGGCCGCCCCTCCTGTTTACTGTATTTCCGAGGCTCAAAATTTCCTGTATCTGCGTATAGGGCGCACCCCCAACTTTCGAGATCTTCTGACGTGCAAAGAAGTGCGCCTTATATGCGGAGATATACGGTACATGGAGAGAGAAAAATCAGTTCTTAATCATTTACCCTGATTGAAAAGTCAACCACATCACTACCCATCAAACTTGCCAACACTTGCAAGATAAATTTACAGTCAGAAAAGTAATTTTTTATTCACAGAGCTTCCTGAAATGTGTGAAACATTATAAACCAGCAGGTATGTGTTTTAGGATGTTCTTACATGATTTCACAATATAATTTGGTTTGAAATAATAACGCAAAAATGGAATGCGTGCCTTTACTCTGAATGAAAGAAAAATACTGTAACGTTAACCAATTTAGCACAGAAATAATAGGAACCAGTATGTCGATCATTTCAACCAGGGCCACTGAACTTGTAAAGTTTTAGCTGCTGATTATTGAAGAATCTTTACACATTTATATTTATTTACAAGAGTTGGGTTGTTAGGTCTTGTCAAAGGCTTCACAACTAAATAAGGGACTCAAATAATAGAACATATTTTTATGGTATAGTTGTGATTGTATAATACAGAGATAAAACTTCATGAATATTAACTTTTTTGGAAATAATTTGGATTTTTAAAGTCACAAAGTATTTCACAGTTAATTACCAGCAAATGTAACAATTGTCCTTGTACGCAACCTGTCTGGCCATTTACATCAGCAAGAACCCAAGGGGAAAATGATAAATTGGATGTTCACTGGAGAACCAGGAGCACTAGGAGCACCAGGAGAAATGCACTTCTCTTTTCAAATAATATCATGAAATTGATTGTGAATAGTTGTTGAATGACACAATTGTACCTTAGTCTAATATTTCAATTGAAAGATAGCACCGATCCGCTATTGTATCAGCTTAAACTAGGTTTAGAATTCACAAACAATTTACCCAGAAGCGAGGGAGTTGTCAAATGATTTGTGCTAATACAAGTCAAGATCAAACTGTACAGCGCTTTGGTTAGCCTGCTCTTAGATGCTGAGTACAGTTCTGGTTAGTGTAACATCAAGGAGCTGCCCAGGCTCCAGAGGCACTGCAAAAAGGGCATCAAGAATGATCCCTAGTGTGAGAAAAATGAGCTATGAGCAATACATAGCTGGAACTGTTCAGCCTTCAAGAGAAAAAAGAGTCTCAGAGGTATATAAGATTCTAAATAATAATAATCCTTGCATTTGATATAGCGCTTTCCACATCTTCTAGGCATCACAAAGCGCTTCACAGATTATGTGATGCAGGAAATTATATTTAGATTTCTGATAGCTTTAAAATGCAGTCAGTCAAGGTCAATACTGTCAAGCAGTCACTTTGAACCAGAATATATATCTATAGATAAAAATAATAACAATACTTGCATTTGATATTACGCTTATAATGTCAAAACATGTGGAAATACTTTGGAGGTATTATTTCAATAGTGTGTAGTAGGGAACGGCGATGTATCGGTTTTTCGATTAAACTCGATATGATTTTCAGATCGGTATGCCGATATGGTGATTCTAAAAAAAACGTTATATTGAGAGATTCGATTTAAAAAATATACATCGTTATATTTTTAATATCGTTCCTGGCAATATATCAATATTGTTGGTATTATCAGTGTAATGCGATCTTTTCCAGCTTACCTTGTCGCCGGCATTGCAACCCCCTAGACCTAGAGCATGGAATGTGCGTACATTCGGTGCGCGCGCACAATTAACGGGCGCGCACATCCGACGCGCGCGCACACTTTACTGTGTATACTCGACGTGAGTCGTGGCGTCTTAACAAAGTCGCATCGCTGAAAATTGTAGTTTGAAAATTTACCTTTCTCATCATGGGGAAAAGAAGCCCCGTATGGGACTACTTTGAAAACAATGCAGTCAGTAATGGTGTGTATAGATGTACAGTTTGCAAGGTCTTGGTCAAGACATCTGATTCGAGCACGAGCAACCTGCGACAACACATTAAGCAGCACCACCCCGCCCAGCACGCTGCCCTCAGAGCGAAATTATTGTCGACAACAGCAGGAAGTCGAACCAGCGCTTCGGAGAAAGCGACAGGTAGTGGGGCCAGTGCAGCTCAAACAATTCCTGCTTTATTTAAGAGGAGAACATTGTACCAGAGAGGGGACAAAAAGTGGCAAAGTATCACGAATGCTGTCACTTTTTGCATAGCAAAGGAGAGCTTGCCAATGGCGAAGGACATTAATTCAGACTTCAGACTACATAAAAATAAGTGGCATTTTGTGGCTGTAAGTGTTATATTTGTGTGTGAGAGAGTTAGAAGCCAGATTATCACTGCTTCTATGTGTGTGTCTAGTCAGACACACACAGCAGTGATAATCTGGCTTCTAACTCTAACAGTCAGACTGTCTGTCTCTCTCTTTCCTATTGTAATAGATCTCATTTACACGTGGACATTACATGCTAGTTTCAAGCAAGAAATGGAGGAGAATAAATCTCCAGATTTTGTTTATGGTGTGTATGTGTTCTATTTTGTGTTTAGAGATGGAGGGAGAGAAGGAGAGGGGGAAAGTTGGGAGAGAAGGAGAGAGGAAGAGAGGAGAGGGAGGGAGAGAAGGAGAGGGGGAAAGGAGGGAGAGAAGGAGCGAGGGGAAAGGAGGGAGAGAAGGAGAGGGGGAAAGGAGGGAGAGGAGACAGGGAGGAGGGAGAGGAGAGAGGGAGAGTGGAGGGGGTGGGAGAGAAGGAGAGGGGAAAGGAGGGAGAGAAGGAGAGAGGAGAGGAGGGAGAGAAGGAGAGGGGGAGGTAGAGAGCAAACAACATCCTATAATTCAACAGACCTTGACACCAACATTACAAACTTTCTGGACCTAGAGCACGCATTTCGAAATGTGCGTGCACCGCGACTGCGCGCGCATCGTCAGTGCGGACGCACCGTCAATGCGCGCGCACCGCGACTGAGCGCGCACCATAAATGCGCGCGCGCCATCAATGCACGCGCACTTCGAATGCACGCGCATGTGCAGTATAAAAACTTGATAGATCGGTTTAAGCAGGTATGAGCAAACCGATATATCCATATCCGGAAAAATCCCATATCGCCGTTCCCTAGTGTGTAGAGACTTTGTGTATTTGTAGGTGAATGCTATAGCCAATTTCAATGATTCACAAACAGCCATGAAGTGAACGACCAATTTTATCTGGAGGATTGGTTAGCTAGGACAAAGGGAGAAACCACCACTCGGAGAGGGAGGTGAAGGTGGAGTCAAATACAGGTGCAATTGAAATAGTAGGTTTTTCAGCAAAATTTAAAGTCGATAGAGAGGGGTGAAATGGAGAGATAGATGGAGGGAACTATATAGAGATTAGGAGTGTAATTGCTGAAGGCTTGGCTACCGATCGTAGTGTGGAGGAGATAGTGGATGCCCAGTAGGCTTGAGTTAGCTGAGTGGATGGGGTGGTCAGACAGTGGGGTGGATAAGATCACAAAGGGAGGTGCTAGGGCATGCAGGGATTGATGGTAAAAAAATAGAAGTCGATCTTGGGAGTCGGGGAACTAGTGAAGTCTGGGGAAGAATGGAGTGATAGAAGATGGTGTGGGTGAGGATGTAGCTTTGTATTACAATAATTGGAATTTATGGATTGTAGAACTAAGGAGAACTGCTATGTTTGAGAAGTCAGATTGGGAGATAACACAGATAATAATCATTACATTTATAATAATAATCCTTGCATTTGATATAGTGCTTTTCATGTTTTCTAGAGTCTCAAAGTGCTTCACAGATGATACTGTTAAGTGAAATGATTGTGTATTTGTGGGCAAAACATGGCAGCCAATTGTGCATAGCAGTGTTCCTAAAACTGTCGTGGATTGAAATGACCAAATTATTATGGGTTTTTTTATTGAGGGATTATTATTGCTATCAAATATCAAAAAATGCAGGGATTATTATTATCAGGTGTGTGGAGTAAGGAAACTTGTGCAAGGTTTTGCCCTGCCAGGAATCAAACCCAGGTTTTTTTGCTTGTGAGGCAAGTGCTCTGAGCTACAGGACTCCACATTTGAATTTGAATAATTTGATCTACAGTACTATCTTTAATTGAATAAAGTTAATATGGTATATTTTACATTGGGAGGATACAATATACAATACAAAGAATATTACATTTGCATAGTGCCTTTCATGTCGTGAATAGGTTCCAAAGTCTGGGATTTGGACCCGACTTGGGGTTCAGGATCGGGCAGGGTGGGAGGGTGGCCAAAGGCTTGGTTCAAGATGTTTTGAGACACACCTTGAAGGAGGTGAGGGAGGAAGCGAGGTGAAGGAAATATGGGATGGAGTTCTAAAGGGTGGGGGCAGAAAGGATGAAGGCCTGACGACTGATGGTAGGGCGGGCTGCTTGGGGGATGTGAAGCAGGTGTACAATCATTATTGTGCTGCATTTTGAGCTGTCTCCCTGATAATGAAATGGGCTATATTTGAATTTATAATATGACCATCACAGCACAAATTTGGTTTCAAGATTGTAAAGTTGTAGTCTTAGCAGGGTTTAATCTTAACATTGCAGCAGCCAGTTTCGATGTTAAGGTAACATAGTATTAGTTCAGTGAAGTCTCATTATCTTGATTGATCAACTGAGGTTATAGTACTACGGTACATGTTTTAATAAGGTTAGCAATGCAGTCAATAAGAGTCAGATGATCACGATTGTGTGCTTGCAGCAGTAAATCTATTATTTTGATCCCTCTGATCAAGGTTGACAATGAATCAGTGTTGAAGCAGGTTGGGCTATTTTCTCTGTGATCACTTCTGCTTGCTGGCCTGTATGTCTCTTCAGTTCTGATGTTACTGAGCTTTCCTTAGGATGTTTGGCTGAATTTTACATATTTGCCATACTACGCTACACTTAGAGCGTAGTACATGTTTCAGCCCTCTTGTACTGTCTACACACACTAGGAGAGAAATTCCTGTCTTTATTCCTCTTATTTTCTTATCATTTCAGAATATGCAAATTATTGAATTCAGTCTTAATTTTATTGCTGTTTTTCTGCTCTTCTGAAAATAACTTACAGAAGCCAGCTTCAAAATTAAGTCTGTATTTAATTTTTTTTGGTCAAATTCTGAATGCTCTGAAATGCAAAGAAAATAGATTGAATCAAGATCCAGGTGGGATTTCCACCACATTGACTGCTTGCTTAATTTCCCCTGACTTCTACATTGATCTATTTCATACTAACAATATTGTAACTTTGGGCATCACCTCATTCCATCTTAGCAATTGTGAAAATGAATTAATTTGCAGATAGTCTTTTATTCAGGGCACAATACAACCATTAAACATATCCTTGAATTACAATTGTCTAACTATCTTATACGAAAATATTCAATTTATGTGCATGAATCTTGAAGGAGTGTAACATACTTCTCTAATATTAATGAGATTGAGCTTTGTCTATTTGACCGTGGAGAATAGAGTAATTATATTGTTTATTACTGTCTGTAAGAATACTTAGTTCACACTTCCATTTGTTACCATAACTAGATAAATTTAGCCTTCTGATGCTCATTTCCTGAAGATTACTTGGAAAGAAATTATTTAAAAAGCATGGAAAGAAATTATTTAAAAAGCATGGCCAAAATTTCTACCATATCCATTACATTTTTAATAACTTTGAGTATTTTTGTCCAGTGGGAATCTTTGCTTTAAAGTCATTCAGCCTTTCTGTTCCATCTCTCTCAAATTCTGTCCAAGAGCCTTGTTCCCTCCCTCTCCCTTTAAAGCCCACACATTGAGACCTCTCAATCATCTTTCCTCTCTCC
Source organism: Hydrolagus colliei (assembly GCA_035084275.1). Lineage (NCBI taxonomy): Eukaryota > Metazoa > Chordata > Chondrichthyes > Chimaeriformes > Chimaeridae > Hydrolagus > Hydrolagus colliei. Next base: position 54,346,574 of record CM068744.1, read on the forward strand.
CTGACTCTACTCAACTCGCCTCCCCCCAATGTCACTTTGAGACATTGTCAGCATATACTGTAAATTGTTGTTGCAGTTATTGCCCTACACAACGACTTCTACTTTAATCTTTTAATTACTGTATTATAAGAGAACTTTAAGGAATATTATTCTTTTAAAAGAAGACAACCTTTAGCCACTACGCCCTGAAACACTGGAACTTTCTCTCTCAATCCTTCTGTCGCCTCCTCCCTTCCCACCTTCAAATCCTATCTAAAAACGTTTGATTGTGCTTTCCTTCACCTCCCTCCTCCATCTTCCCTTTGGCTTGTTGTCAGACTCTGCCGCTGTTAACCACTTGAAGGATGCTATATAAATAGAACATAAGAATTAGGAGCAGGATTAGACCATTCGGCCCCTCGAGCCTGCCCCGCCCTTCAATAAAATCATGCCTGATCATCTAATCTAACTCCACCTACCCCCTTATCCCCAATCCCTTAATCCCTTTGCCCACAAAAACAAGTTGTTGCTGTTGTTAACTCCCAACAGATTTATGAGAGGAAAATAAAAAGTGCTTCTATGTGGCCGCGTTGTTGAAATCCATTGAAAGTTCCCGAGAGGAGTGAATATTCTTTAGATTATATCTATTCTATAGATTATATGTGCTGCAGTTGTATAGTACTGTATTTGCTTTAGAGATACATAAGGTGATTCAGCTTGGATACACTCCATACATCGACATACGTTAACATTTGATTCAATCACAGATTCCAGCAGTGAGTTTCATGTTCTCACCATCCTTGGTTATCTTTCCCTGCCTCCATCATCCTCAGCTCTTCACACGCCTGGCTTCAGTGGAATCAGTCTAGCAACACCTACTCTTTCAAATTATTCATAATCCTGAATGCCTCCTCTTATTCACCTCAATTCTAGAGGAAAAACCTCCAAACATAGAAAGGTCTTGTTTAAATGTACAGCTCAGGTTGTTCTCTGTTAACTGGGGAATCCAAAATAGCAGGACAAGAGGTCACAGGTACAGCAGTGTAAAGGGCAATTTTTGGATAGACCCCCGGAAGTATTTCTTTTCACAGAGGTTATCAACAATTGTAACAGGTTTGCAGAACGCGTGATTGGCAGAGGACTAATTTAAGGAAGAGCACAAAGCAGTAATAGAAGACTGCGGGTATTCTGGAAGAATCAGACCAAATGAACAAAATACATAGCTTATTTTTGATGTCTGAATTTCTCTTATCATATTGTGAATAGTTTACTGTCAGTTGAGTGAGTAGCACTTTCATCTCTAAGTAGAATGTGGGTTCAAGTTCGACAACAAAAGCGAAGGTGACAAAGTATGGATCCTTGAGGTTTGCCTCAGGTGTCCGAGCAAAAGGAGCAAATGTTTGCAAAAGAAGAAGTGATTGGTTGGTTAAGTGGGATTCATAACCGGGTGAGTGAGGTCCCACTGACATGAATGAGAAAGGATAGTAGGTTGAGGAGGATGGCATGATCAACGATGTTGAATACAACGGAGAGATCACAGAGAGAAAAATATATAATTTGTCACTGACGAGTACTGTCTCTGTGTTATGGGTAGGGGGTAAACCAGACTGAAGGGGCTCAATGCTTCCCAGAACTTTGGCACGAAAAGAAGGCAGCAATAGACTGGTATTTTGTCAGGTTGCCTGAGAGATTGAGGGTTAGGTGTTTGAACTTATAGGTTAGGCTGACCCAATGGTATTAATAATAAAACAATAATAAATTGGTCATTTCAATCCGTGACTGTTTGTGGGACACTGCTGTGTGCAATTTGCTGCATTTCACTCAATTCACTTTACAGTGTATTCTGTGAAACACTTGAGATGTCTAGAAGACATGAAAAGCACTATATTAAATGCAAGGATTATTATTATTCTTCCTGCATTGTTGGAGATACTGTCCTTTGGAATAGATATTAAACCAAGGTCTTGCCGGCCTGTTGATTGATTGCTAAATATCCCATGACACAATTGAAGTAAGAAAACTTGGTATCCTGGCCAACAATCCTCCATGTAAAAATGATCATTCACTTTATGGATATTTGTGGGACAGCTATAAAGGGAATGAACAAAACAGAGGCACAAATCTTTGCAGTAAGTTTCATGAAGCGTTTTGAGACATTTTAAAGATCTGAAAAGGTGCTATATCAAATGCATTTTTAGTATTTTAAGAAAAGGCATTTGATTGCTTAATTAATGATATGTAATCCAGAATATCCTCAACGTTATATATTCTCTCTGTTCTCTCTAAGCAGCAAAGCATATCCATGCTGACTTACATTCACAAGCTGTCCCTTTACTGTCCCTTCATCTTTTTCAATCATATTTTCCTCCCTTTTCTTCCAGTCTTGTCTCTGGTTACTAGTTTCTTATAATTACAATTGGAGACCAACAGAAATCTGCAGGAGATTTTTCCCATGCTTAAATATTGATTTTACATTGAACAACAAATAACTATTCAATGTACTGGTGAGCGGGTCAGTAACCTGAGGACACTGATATAAAATAGTTTTTAAAAGAAACAGAGGGGCGCTGAGGAGAATTTGTTTAGCACAGCAAGTTGTTTGGATCTAGAATGCATTGTCTGAAAGGCTGTTGGAAGCCAATTCGATAATAACTTTTAAGAGAGTAGTGAGTAATTATTTGGGGAGACACATTTCCAGGGCTATGGGTAGAGAGTGGGGGTTGATTTGGATAGCTCTTCTAAAAGAGGCAGCACAGACATGATGGGCCAAATTGACTCCCTCTGTGCTGCATAATTCTATAATTCTATGAACTACTAATAATCAAACTATTAAAAATATTAAAAATAAAATCAATCAAGGATGACAAAGGCAGTTTGTAAATTGACATATTGAAGGTTGTTTTATTCATGGCAGTGGCATTCATTGGAAAATTACAGCAAGTTAGACTGACATTTGGAGTGGGAAATTGATCTCACCAGCTTGCATTTGAGACCAATAAAGAGCGGCTAACATGATTTAAAAAGCAACAGGTCTGATCTACTGGAATTCTCTAAAGATCGGAAGATTGGTTTAGATGATGAAGGGCATTCGGCCTATCTGATCTCATCCTTTGTGGATTACTTGCCCTACTCTCCTCCCGTCATCGTTTCAAGCTGTTTTTTTAAAAAAAATTAGGCCAGTTATTCAGGCCTCAGCCATATTCCTGCTCCAGTTGTTAATTACCCACTGGTTGAAGAAAATCTTCCTGGTGTCTGTCCTGAAATTGCCCTTTGCAACTCTAAACCTACAGGGTGATCAAAACGTGGTGATATCATTTATTTAAATAATAATTACTAAAGAAAAGACAAAAATATCAGTATTTCTTGAAGACTTATAATAGACATTGTATTGGTTTTACAAATATTTGGTCACCCTGTATGTATGTTTGTTCTGCTGTTTCCATGTATCCTCAAACTTGTATACGAGACAACCAAACAAGATTTGTTTATATCATTGGTTACAGTTTAGTATTTTCAATGCTTCTTGAGGAAGGCTTCAAAATAAAATTAGAGCTCATTGAATTCTTGAATCATAAAATCATAGAATATTACAGCACAGAAGGAAGTCATTTGACCCATCGTACCTGTGCCAGCTCTTAGGAAGAGCCACCCAATCAGCCCATTCCCCTGCTCTTTTCCGATAACCCTGCAACGTTTTCCCTTTCAAGTATTGTACCTATCTAATTAATGGCAGATTAGCTTAATTAAAACAAGTTTAATCTTTAGAAATCAGTAGGCAATGGGTAAATGAGTGTGGAACATTTCCTTTATGTTGATTAAAGTCAAACTATTCAAAGACATGAGAATTTTCATGTCTGGCTGGGATGCATGGAATCTCAGTCTGGTTTGGCTATTCTTAAGCATGGTGATGGGTTTCCACATCTTTCAGACACTCAGTTGACCAAAATAGGAAGCAAAAGGTCATCAATATTAATCTATGAAAGGAGCTCGCACCCCTAACCTTCTGATTCAGAAGCAAGAATGTTACCAACTACTATATCAGCATTGACATAGTAAAATAATTTATTTCAATGGACTATAAAAGCATATAAAAGCATTTCTTCTTGTCTGAAGAAAATAGCAAATGTAAAAAAAAGCATGCTTGCACACACAATATAATCTGATATTGTTTATATACCGAGTCACCACTAAAGATTTTATTTCTAAACCCAAGATGAATTTACCATGTTGACAGTGCAAATACTTCAATAACAGATTCTTGGATTAAATTGGGTTTAACCGATCTGATCAGCAAAGCATTTTAAACAGATTTAATAGACTCTGCTGCTACATCGCACAGGCATAAAAGATATCATTACTCATCTGCCACTATTTTGGAAAAAAACACACTCCCAGGGCAATGGTCCAGACTCCTTATTTTCTCACAGGCTTTGCGGATGGAACAAAAATTTAAAGATGTCAAGCAAGGATTTGGAACATGGCTGAATCTTGCACATTGCTTAGCTTTCTTCGGATTACAATTTTCAAGAAATTGAAGATGAAAAGATTATTTTAAATATCTAATCACTACATTTGGTCAAATTGGTCATTCATTTCATGGCTGTCTGTGGAATATTGCTCTGTGCAATTGGGTGTCATGCTCCTGGAGCTCCAATAGCTCAGTGGTTAGAGCACTCGCCTTACAAACGTGAGACCTATGTTCGAATCCAGGCAGATCAGGACGAAACCTTGGGCAAGTTTCCTTACCTCCACACATGTGTGTGGAGTAAGGAATAATAATTTGTCCAAAAACCCCCCCACAATAATCAAAATTGGTCATTTCAATCCACGACTGTTTGTGGGACACTGCTATGTGCAATTGGCTGTCACGTTTTGCCCACAAGTCAATTCACTTTACAGTATATTCTGTGAAGCACTTTGGGATGTTGATAAGATGTGAAAGCGCTATATCAAATGCAAGGATTATTATTATTATGTTTGTCTACAGAATACGTAATGACTACACTTTACAGTAAATCTAGTGAAGTGCTTTGAGACATCCACTTGAAAGTTGCTATGCAACATGGAATAATTATTGTTTTATTTTATTATTTATTTCTAATGTCAATTAACTATACAGTATTTAGTTTCTTTAAAATTTTATTTTCCCATGAAACCTGCATCTTCATCATCTTTCCATATTTTAGAATGTACTTTGATATTATCCGAATTGTTTAGTTAACCACTGAAATTGTTTGAATAAAGTCTGCAGAAGAGGGTTCGGAAACTTTGAGGCAATAAATAATTGGTACCCAGTGCTATATTGATTCAATTATTCATTGTTTCATTTCTCCCTTCGTTTCTTGAGTTCAGTTCAAGATTTTCCAATAAAATATAGGAATTATTTTACTTACGTTGTGTGATTGTGCAGTGGAATTGAAAGTAGATATAAAAATAAAGTTATTTTTATTATGTGGTGTAAAATAACCTCATATTTCAGATGGGCTGTAGATAAAAAGTTACTAAATATCATGGCCATACTATGGGAGTCTATTGAGCTGTACTTGCATGCATATAATGTCGCTGAAAAAGCACTGATCAGAAAATGTAAATGGTATGTCGAAAAAGGCAGCTCAGGACTTTGATTTTTTTTGCTATACTGTACCATTTACACTGGACCTTGTGTCCAACGCAACATTGCCTTGAAGCAAAACTGTCGTAAATCAGTGAGATTCTCTGGAGGAGCCACACTGTATGACCCAGGTGTTTTTTTTTCGGTTACAGCTCGATAGTCAGAAGATTCGTTAGTCCAAAGGTTCGTTAGTCCGAAGCTTCCCCTATCTAACCGTAACCCCAACATTTGGACTAATGAACCTTCAGACTATCGCACCAAATGTTTGGATTCGGACTATCGGGCGGTATCCACGGTAACCGCCCCGGGTATAGGAAATTTGTGTATTTGGACTATCGAACCTTCGGACTATCAAACCTTCGGACTATCGCGTGCCCCCTTTTTTTCTGGGCCCAAGGCCCCATTTAAACTACTGTTTCTACCTGAGCTTTTATAACTCCATTTCATGTTACAGTTACAATATAGTAATCTCAAGAACAACAAAGCACCAGAATAACATATCAACATAAAATACCATGTAACAAACTAACAAATATCATAACATTGTTTTGAGCGACAGAGTTGAATTTCTGATCACTGGAATAAAGCAAACATATTCTGAGAGGGATATAGATCATGGATATGTTATGTTGCCATTCAGGAAAATAATAGCTTGTAGTTTTGTGAAGAAAGGAAATTTGTAACTTGAATTTGTAACTTCCATTGAGATAAATCATTAATTTTGACATTCATTCAAACAGCTACATTTAGAAAGCTAAACATCTGGAGGTGACAGAGGAGGTCCCTGTAAGTGAAAAGCCTATTGCTTTTCAAAGCACTAAGAGTACAGCAAAGGACATCTAGATTAATGGATGAAAGTTGGCACCTGAGTTATGAGGTGAGGTTTAAAAGCGGCTGGGAATGTTCACTCTGAAGGAGGGAAAGCACAGAGGAGAATTTATTAAAGTATTCAAGAATCCTAAAATGAATAAAGAGAAATCTTAAAGATGTGTTGAACAGATTAAAAATTCTAGAATAAGGGAACATCGACCGATTCAAGTTAACAAACAGTTTGGGACCAATTACATTAAAAGACTATGAATGTGATGATTATGTGCAGTGGATGTGAAGCATAGGGGGAAAAAGTAAATGGGACTGAGTGGATTGTTCGTTTAAACAGCCAGCATTGCCAAATGGTCCTCTTTATGCTGTAAATTTCTCTGGTTTTATACATTACCTAAGAAGACGAAGGGGACATATTGTATCAACTAATTTGAGAAATTATTAGATAGCTGTTTCATGAACAAATTGATGGAGCTGTATGATACTTGGAGTAGTGATAGATTTAATTTTACTTCCTAGCCTGCACGACTTTTTGTTCTTCCGTATTGTTTTTGAATAAGATAAGCGTAACATCTGAAACAGAAACACATTGTGCAGACGAGAAACCTGAACTCATCTGGTACCATCTAGTTTACCAAATGGTGCAGTACCTTGGGACATCCTCCCAACGTGAAAGGCGCTCTATAAAGGTAATTTTGTTGTTGTTGTTGGTGCTGAAACCCTCATCTGACACCAATACCCAGCTTCACCATCCACAAGATCCAGCTCATCCAAAACTCTAAAAGGGTCAATATCAAGATACTTACACTATAAATCCTATACTACACCACCTCCCTAGCTCTTTGATATGCTCACAATACAGCCACCATTCACATTCAGTGCTCTGAGATGCAAGTTGTTGTGGTTACACACCCAAACTGTACCAAAAAAAAGCATTACAGTAAAAGCCCGTTTATCCGGCACCCGATCAACTGTAACTTTCGTATAACCGGCACCTCAAAAAAAGGTCCACATTCAATTAACCGGAATTTATACGGAAAGATGCATTTTTTAAAATGTATTTTCGGCTGAATATCCGGCATGCGCTTTAACCGGCATTGGCCAGGTCTCAAGGGTGCTGGATAAACGGGCTTTTACTGTAAATGGTATTATTCCACAGCTTTTAAACACTCCTATTTTCTTCCTATTTCGCATTTTGTTCCATTCTTACATGAATTTGGAGTCATATAAATCAAAACAGACGTATTTCTGTAGACATGGGACCTAATAGATGTGTTTAAAATGATTTTTAAAAAGTCTCAATGAGGTTAACATAAGTAGGTTGTTTCTACTGGTTGGGGATCCTCTAACCAGGAGACACAAATATAAATACGATAGCGGCCACGAGATCTGAAAGAGATTTTAGGAGGAACCACTTGATGAATAGGGTACTGAGATTGTGGAACTTGCTGCCTGTAGCAGTGGTTGAATAATCCATTATAGACACATTCAAAAGAAAGCCAGACCTTGATAATAGAGAAAGGGATATAGAAATGTTGTAATTAATTGCAAATGCTATTGTTGAATCTAGTGTTGTGCGCAAAATTACGTTTTGGTGTAAAATTAAGCAAAGAGCCAAAACCGTCTGATGGTATTAAGACCTTGAAGTCATCACAAGCAGCAAAATAGAAATTTATGATAATAAGAATAAGATGCTTGTGCTCAGCTTTTGTTTGTGTGTGTGTGTTAAAGGATTACCAAATAAGGCAATGCCTTGTATGTTTTGGCAAGTATATTTTGGCAACACACAACAAGGGTTTCAAGTAAGCAAGGAAAAGATAACTGTTTGCAGTAGTGCACCCACTATCTCACCTTTGGTACTAAACAGTGAAGTTTATCTGCTCGCCAACTCACCGCGGTCACAGTAAAGTATCAAGAAGAGACACTTGATGGTATATGTTATATATTTACGGAATTTTGCAAAGAGCTAATACATAATATGCATAATAATGATAATAGTCCTTGCATTATCGTATTGTTAAGAAATCGCAAAGCATTTCAGAGCACACTTTGTACAAGTAATAATGATAATAAGAAGAATCCTTGCATTTGATGCACCTTTTGCTTTGGAAGGATCTCTAAAAGCACAAAATTTAATTACTATCTAAAATATAGTGACTTTGAATTATAGGCAAAGTATCATACACAACACATTTGATAAAAGTACATATTTTTTAAGTCCTTTTTTAAGTGGGGCTTTCAGAAAATGTGCAAATTTTAAAAACTTGTGACATGTTTGTTAAACAAGCAGTAATTGAGGTTAAAGCGATGCTTTTAGTATTTAATGGCAGCTCAGGGAATTTTTGAGATGAGTTGGGTGGACCCAAGGGAGTGATCAGAGACAGCTGACATCACATAATGGGGGCTATTAAAATGTCTTCACAGCTTGTAACATCCCTCGTTAAATTGAAGAAAATAAATAAAATTGCAAAGACTTCTGCAATAGTTTAATTATAAGACCACATGGGTGTTATAAGCAAACTGCGCTGTGGAGGGTAATGAAATATAATTTGCATTCCCACTTGTCAAACAATTCATAACTTTGCTTGAAATGATTTAACTGCTGTTTGTGGGGAGTTACCCACTGTGCAGAATTGGAGGATGGATGAAAACAAATCTGTGCAAAATAGTTAAGAATTTTAACATGATTTTCATGCATTCTGGGATAATACAAGCAAATAAGTTAAGGTATTTGTGGCATACACACTGAAGATCTTACATACTGTATTTTGTTACATCGTCCATGTACAACTGGTGATTTTTTCAAAGAAATTAATGGAGTTTAATTTTGCTTCAACCAGTCATCAAAAAAGTGTTGATGAAAATGCTTATGGAAATTACTAACTATTTTACGCATGAGAGTAATACTGTATTAATAATCCTTACATATAGTGTTACCCATTTCAGGAGGATGTCGCAGAGCACTTCACAGGATATATAATAATGTATAGCAAGAGAATATTGTGTCTCATATTGCAACTTATGGGTGGCAACAAACATTAGAAAGAACTACATTAGAAAGAAATTGCAATTTTAAAATCCTTATGTTGAAATGCCTCAAGGGCTTCAGAGGTAACTTCTGTGAAGTGTGTATTTGTTTTCACAGGCAAGAGTAGGAGCCATTTGCACCAACAGGAGACTGCAAATAATAATAATATTAATAATCCTTGCATTGAATTTGGGGTCTTATCATGTCTTCAAGATGTCTCAAATGCTTCATAGAATATATTGTAAAGTGTAGCGACCGTATATTTTGCGGGTGCATTGCGGTAGCCAGTTGTGCACAGTAGTGTGAATGAGGTGAGGTGAATGACCAGTTAATAATAATAATACTACTAATAATAATACTTGCATTTGATACAGTATAGTGCTTTTCACGTCTTCTGGAAGTCTCAAAGCATTTCACAGAATATACTATAAGGTGAATTAACTGTATATTTATGGGCAAAACACGGCAGTCAATTGTCAGTCAACAGTCGTGGATTGAGTGACCACATTTTTTTCCTTAAATGATTATTATTGGGCATGTGGCGTAAGGAACCTTGCCCAAGGCTTTGCCCTCCTGGGAATCAAATCCAGGTCTCTTGCTTACGGCAAGTACTTTAACCACTGAGCTACAGGATTTCTAATCTGTATAATGAAAACTTGTGATAGTATATATATTAATATTTTGTTTGTAATATTGTAGCACATTAACTGTTGTATTCACCTGCAAAATACAGTAGCTTCACATTACAATAAAGAACTATGAAGCACTCTGAGACACCAATCCTGATATGAAAGCCACTATATCAAATGCAAGGATTATTATTTTTTCGTGGACTTAAAGTGGGCCACAGTCATCAGAATTGGTGACTCCAGCCATATTTGGTTATAAACCATGTACTGTAATATTATCCAATATGTAATTGAATAAAAAGCAAATCAGTTTTCCAAAACCTTTTATCATTTTACAACATCGAGTATTGGTTGACCTTCTATTAGAATTGATGCAGTTTCTTCAATTTGTACAGAATAAGTACCTTCAGTCCAAGCGCTAATTATCTACACATTTGTATCTGCAAGTATCGAGGAGATTTGTTTTAGCATTGAAGTGACAGAAGCTGATTGTCATACATAGAGATTTCAATAGGTAACCTCTTCAGTCCTTATAAGTGATATCTCCTTAGTTATCAACTTGTATAACAAAATTTCAAATCTTGACCAGTGGCAGCTCCAGGGAATTCTGTGCCTACACCTGCCACTGTTTTATATGAGATATCTTATGCATGATGACTTTGACTCCCACCCAAAATGTTATCTTGATGGAGGCTACAACCTTTTATTGGAGAAACATAGGGCATTCAGGCTCCTTAATAATTGATTTTGTCTCCACATTGCTGTCTTCTCAACCCACATAATTCCCTTTTCATCTCTAGAGGCACATTTTGTTGCCTTAAACTCCTTTGTGCTGTTGGCTCAATGGCCTCTCACATAATTTACACCATATGTTGCACCTTTTATCACTGTTAACAAGTTCTGCCTGAATTCTCAATTTAATACTGATTTATCAATTTTTGGATTCCAAGTTTGCAAAACCTTTACCAGCGTGAACATTTCATGTGGTTTGACCTTATCAACACCTTTCTCCATTTTGCTGATTGTGTTTTTAGTTAACACTCAGAAGTGCTCGATGATCTATATTGGCACCGGCTTCAGCTGTGGCTGTGGTCCAATGAGATACCTGCTATTGTACTCTCAAGGTTCAAAGCTGCTGTTGTGCTGTGTTGCAGAGCAATATTACTTGGGTATTGACTGGCAGGCTGCGATTTTCATATAACAAGTCCCTCACGCTATGAGTCATGGTGTGGGAAGTGGTGAGTGGAATTAAGTGCTTCCCCACAGAGTGGAAAGACACATTCAAAGCTGCATTAACCCCCATAGCATGTCACCCAGCTCCTGCAGCTGAACATGAGCAGAGCTATCTAAAAGCAGAAAATATCTTGTCGCAGGTTTCTAACAAAGGCTCTTTGACATAGACACTGCTCAATGTTCATTCCCGTAGTCTAAATCTAGTCATTTCAGGCAGATAGTCACTCAGTGCTGTTTACACTGTCATGTAAAAGCTAAAAGACTAAATAATGGTGTTCCAGGACCTCCTTGCACCCACTTACTTCACTGAGCTCATTAATAAGAGAGAGAGATGGTTGAAGAAGATAATTTGTACTGATTGATTTTATTTTTCTAGCATTCTAGCATTCCCACTACCATCCTTTCTTTAAGCTCTTTCTTAAATGAGTCCAATATCATAATTCATGATCATAATGGTTTCTAATATTCTTCCTGTAACTTGCTCCAGCCGTTTGTATATTTTGTTATTACCCTCATACATCTGGTGTTTGTCCTAAAATTGCTTTTCACAACCTTGAACCTGTACGTTCTCCGCTTGCTGTCTTGGTGACCTGAGGGTAGCAGTGTGAAGAGGATAGCGCAAGAGCAAGTGAGACTGGTAGGAATGGTTAGTGGATAGCATGATGAGTAGCAATAGATAATGAAAATGACACTGAACAAAACTTTGCATATTATCCACTTCACGCATCCTTCAATGTGTTTGCATCAATAACTCATAGCTGTACATGATTATAAATAATTGCTTTGGTGTGTGGTAGAATCATCACTGTCACTTTGGCATACGGCTTATAGAATTTGGGGAATTACCCTGGGACATGGGACACACACATGTGGATTAGTCTTGCTACTCCTTGCACTAAGCTTGACAAAGCTCAGTTTCAGTGTTCAATGTGTACATTGACAAGTCACCGTTTTGCAATTTAGCACTCCTGTAATGAAATCTAGGCTGGAATTAAGTTTTAATCCCACTCAGAAAATGATCTATTTGCTTGCTGTAGTCTGGATAGAATTCCCATTCTGGTCCAACAATTTGGTCGTTATAGTAGCACAAGGTGAAATCAGCTGTACTAAATCTACACCCATCGTTTTACTGGAATTAATTGCTCTGTCATCTCAAAGTTTGTTATAACCATCTCATTCATGTCCTGTATTGATTACTGTCCAGTCTCCTGGAGAAACATTATTTTCCTTCTAAGTGACAGGTTGGCAAACTCTACATCACATCCATCCAATGCCATCTTTCCTTTTTGGAAGATGCATTGTTGGAATATGCCTCTCCAAAGTCACTGTGAACCTCTTGCTATTGTACAACAAGCTGTGTTTTGATACCCACATTGCTTGCTTTTGTGCTATTTCTTATATATTCCCACCCACTGTACCTGTGCCTGTATTATCTCCTGTCTATTAGCACCCACTGTACTTGCTCATTTGTTATTCCCTGTTCATTGCTTCAGTCCATGTTTGCTTCTGCGCTGTCTGCTGTTCATTGTCATTCGTGCTGCTTTACCATGTGCTGTCACTATCTATTGCTACTGGCTATGCCATCTCTTGCCACCTGCATATCTCCTGGCTATTCCTACCAACTAATGTGCTTGCTCTTGTGCTGTCCCCTTCGATTGCTATTGCCCAGGCTTGCTCCTCTGGTGTTTGGTGTTACAAATTATGAGGGCATTCGATAGGGTGGACAAGAAGAAACTATTTCCACTAGCAGGTGGCTCAGTAACCTGAAGACATGGATTTAAAATAGTTGTTAAAATAAACAAATCAAAGGTGAGGAGAAACTTTTTCACACAGCAAGTTGTTCGAATCTGAAAATGCATTGCCTGAAAGGGTAGTGGAAGTCAATCAGATAACAACTTTTAAGAGAAAGTAGATAGTTATTTGGGGATGACAAGTTTGCAAAGCTATGGGGAGAGATCGGGGGAGTAGGATTGATTTGAATAGCTCCTTTCAAAGAGCCGGCACAGACACGATGAGCCAAATGGCCTCCTTGTGTGCTGTATAATTCTCTTAATTGCTGCTGAAGAGAGTGGTGGTAGTGAAGATGTTGCTGGAGACAGATTGTAAAATGTATACAGGACTACACTGTACAGTACCATCTTGACTGGTCCTCTAGTAATTTCAATAGTCCTGTCTCACCTCTCTGCTTTATCTGACAAATACTATGTTATAACAGAGGAGTGAGGTCCCCAGGGTACCATATCACCGCCTATTGCTCTTGTCCTGATTCAATGCAACTTTGAAGAATCAGAGGCATTATATGAAGGTTACTGAACTGGGTGCAATGCTTACCAGAGTTGTTACATCCTCACTGTAATAATAATAATAATAATCCTTACATTTGATATAGTACCTTATAATAATCAATAATCTTTGCAGTTGATATAGCTTTTTGCGTCTTCTAGACATTTCAAAGTGCTTCACAGAATATACTGTAAAGTGAATTGACTGTATATTTGTGGGTGAAATGCTAAAGCGATGTTCACAACAGTGTCCTCACAAACGGTCATGGAATGAAGTGACCGATTTTTTTTCTGGAGGGTTTATCATCAGGCATGTGGAATAAGAAATCTTGCCCAAAGTTTGGCCCTCCCAGGAATTGAACCCAGGTCTCTCACTTGTGAGATGAGTGCTCCAACCACTGAACTACAGAATTCCACAGGACACCGAGCATGACACTGAGCAGTCTGAAGGCACTTCACAGAATTTTTAACTGTGACATGAAAAATGTGGCAGTCAATATATGCACAGCAATATCCCATGAACAGCCATGATGTAAATTACCAATTTTTTTTATTGGCCTGTACACCAGAAGAAGTTCCTGGTGTCATGGCCAATTTAAAACAAAAAAATTGTGGCTGGAACCCTATTGGAGTTTATTGGCCAGGACACTGAGAGAGACTCGCTTTTCTAATAATTAACTATGCATACATAACCAACGCTAAAGTATTTGTTTGACATCTACATTGTAGATTCTATAGCAGTTCCACAATTCTAACCTGCCTTGGACGATTTTTGCATATCCTATTACTTGCAGGTATAACATTTGTCATATAGCTATATTGCAATTCAGGCAATCATATCACATACTCATTACTCATGAGGTACTCATTCATCTCCTCTCAAACTTCCCCGGATTTGTCACAGTCAACATTCACCCATTCAACCATTCTTGACATGCATGCCTGCTCCTTTGTAATGTGGATGGTCCATTACGCCTCCATTCAAGATCGCATCACTTCATTGCACTCTTTCTCCGATCACCACAAACCAATCCTTGCATTGAATTGATTCAGATATTTTCTCTACTTCCAGCAGCAGGATTACCATCTGGTAGTTTATTTACAGTTGGCTGTTACCGCCACATTTCCTATTTTAGGCTTTCAGTTTCTGCTCCTCCTTGGGGGCTGGTAAGCAAGGTTTCCTTGTAGCTGAGCTGGCTCCAAGGTGACATGGGTAGCAAAACCATACTGGAATTGAGTCAATACTACGTATTGTTCTCAGTCCACTTCCTGAAACATGTTGCTCTGCAGTACTCCAAGTCTCTGTTGATGACATACTAGCCAGCCTGGCTCACCAACAGAATTTTAAGGACAGCCCCACCAGCCCCTCACTGGAAGCAGGGACTCTTCCCACTTAGTGAATGCAAAATGTAGGGTGATCCTAGTTGGAAAAGCAACAAGAAGTTCGCCAGACAACTGTCACAATGGGGAGCTATGTGGTTTTAGCTGATCAAACTTGCTATTAGCACTCCAAAGCACACTCTGGGATCCCCAAACATTAGCTCCTACCAACGTATCTCTTACTTTTTAGGATTATGTAAGAAAAGTACATCCCTCTGTGGTTCTCCAGGGACAAGATTCAGTTAATCGTAAAACAGCTATATTTTTTTCAAAAACTGCTGTGCCTCACATTTCACAGAAGCAAAGCTTATAGAGGCACACATGTTCATTAGTTTAGCCGAAGTATATTCCCACAAAACATCACTCTTATGTCAAGAACATCTTGCTCATAATGCCTTCAAGGGAGAGTATGCCTTTTATTCCAGACACAGGGAAATTTCTATGTGTAGGTGCATACTAGGGTCCGTCGATATGGAAATTTTCCGATTTAGATATATCGATGGGCTCATATCGAGATATACCGAAATATCGATATTTTTGGTTTTTTCGTACTGCGCATGCACGCGCATTCGGAGTGCGCGCGCATTCTGGGTGCGCGCGCATTCCGGGTGCGCGTGCATTCGGGGCCTATCTCCTCAGGAGGTAAATATCTTTCTCTCTCTGTGTCTCTCATTCTCTCCATCTCTGTGTTTTTCTGTCTGTGTGTCTCTGTGTCTCTCTCCTTCTCTCCTCTCTCACATCCCCCCCATCTCTATCTATCTGTATATTATCACATCCACCCCGTCTCTTCTCCCCCCCCCTCCCCCGCCGTCCCTCTCTCGCACCCCCACCCCCCATTGTCTCTCTCCCCTACCATCCATCACCCCAGCCGTCTCATTCTCCCTCCCCCCCCCGCCGTCTCTCTCTCCCTCGCCCCCAGCCGTCTCTCTCCCCCCCACAGCCGTCTCTCTCCCACTCCCCCCAGCTGTCTCTCTCCCCCTCCCCCCAGCCGTCTCTCTCCCCCTCTCCCCCTCTCCTCCCCCCACAGCCGTCTCACTCCCCCTCCCCCCAGCCGTCTCTCTCCCCTCCCCCCAGCTGTCTCTCTCCCCCTCCCCCCAGCCGTCTCTCTCCCCTTCTCCCCAGCCATCTCTCTCCCCCTCCCCCCAGTCATCTCTCTCCCCCTCTCCCCCCCCCAGCCGTCTCTCTTCCCCTCCCCCACAGCCGTCTCTCTCCCACTCCCCCCAGCTGTCTCTCTCCCCCTCCCGCCAGCCGTCTCTCTCCCCCTCCCCCCACCGTCTCTCTCCCCCTCTCCCCCTCCCCCCAGCCGTCTCACTCCCCCTCCCCTCAGCCGTCTCTCTCCCCCTCCCCCCAGCCGTCTCTCTCCCCTTCTCCCCAGCCATCACTCTCCCCCTCCCCCCAGTCATCTCTCTCCCCCTCTCCCCCCCCCCAGCCGTCTCTCTTCCCCTCCCCCCAGCCGTCTCTCTTCCCCTCCCACCAGCAGTCTATCTCCCCCTCCCCCCCAGCCGTCTATCTCCCCCTCCCCCAGCCGTCTCTCTCCCCCTCCCCCAGCCATCTCTCTCCCCCTCCCCCCAGTCGTCTCTCTCCCCCTCTCCCCCCCCCCAGCCGTCTCTCTTCCCCTCCCCCCAGCCGTGTCTCTTCCCCTCCCCCCAGCCATCTATCTCCCCCTCCCCCTCCCCCCAGCCGTCTCTCTCCCCCTCCCCCCAGCCGTCTGTCTCCCCCTCCCCCCAGCCGTCTCTCTCCCCCCCCCCCCAACCCCCACCCCTTGCATACCTGTATATTGTATTCGAGGACTATGAATACAATATGGCGGCTTTGCACCTCGGTCTGTGCATTGTGTATAGAGATGAGCATTCTGGGTCTTGTAGTTCAGTGTGCTCGCATCGATATATCGATTTTTCGATGTATCGATATTTTTTAAATGTCTATATCGGCGTATCGATATGAAAATTATATCGGGTTTTCGCGATATATCGATATATCGCCGAACCCTAGTGCATACAAAGGTGAAGTTGGTCTGGTTTGGATACTGGTTTCTGCATGTGTCAGATACCGAAGAGACAAATGCAAGTAAGCCAATAATGTGTAAAAATCACCTTCAGGGTCATATACGAATAGCACAGTTGTCTGTATGCTGTGTAGACCCCATTATGTCCATCCTATGCTGCACTGGTGAAACATTTAAAGTGTTAAGAGGAAAAATAGTGGTTTCGACAGTGGAATCCTTAGTAATATAATGCCATGAGGGACTTATAAAACATTTATCAACAAGAGGACAACCATTGTCACAAACTTTATGGTTAGCTGAAGGAATTCTGACAGCATGGTTTGGAGAAGCCTCCAATATACACTATGATGTGTGAATTAAGAGTAGAGGATCGATCAATATCATATTTTGAATGGTACCATTGCTGTAGCATACTGTTGATTTCTCCTTGGAGACAGGAAATATATTTTTATATTATTTTGCCAGTCTCTGGCTGCTCTGTCATACAGAACAACAGCTCTCTATCTCAACACTGGCTACACTGTTAAAGGTCACATTTCAACTTAAGTGTTAAGAAAAAAATGTGAAACAAGCATTTAATAAAGCGTTGTTGCACTTTCAGTCCACTTTATTCCCCTGCACAAAATACAACTCCCAATATTTACAATATTCAGTTTGTTTAAAAGAGTTCCAAGCTGTCCAAAATTGGTGTAAGGGTTTTATTTTTGGTATACCGCAGGGTGAAAGACTTTTAAAGGAGCAATCAGTTGTAATCACCACAAGACCCTCCTCTTTGACGGTGCCATCAGTCATCCGCCCCTTCCCCATACTTCCCCTCCCTTCCCTCCACCTTCCCCGATCCCGACCCCAGCTCGGGTCTGAAACACTGACTGTCCAGTCCCTTGGGATGTCCTCACGATATGAAAGGTGCATTGTTGTTGCTGTTGTTGCATTTACTACCTTTTTGTAAAATATATATACTGTATAAGAACACATTTCAAGTTTGGTTAGATCACACTTGAAGCATTGAATCCAAAGAGCTTATTAGAGAAGAACATCACAGCTGAGAAGAGGCCACTTTATCGTGGAGATGTACAGTACTAGGATGATACTAGGAGTGAGAATTAATTGTTGTGCGAAAACATTTGAAATTTTGATATTTTTTTCACTGGAATAAGAAGAGTTAAAGACTCATCTGCCAAAAATGCCTTTCTTCAGCAGATCCCATACCGATTTCCCAAAATTGTGATTGACCTGAACAATAGTAATATGGTAATTGAGTAGGAGCTAAGTAGAAATACCTTGAAGATTATGAACAGCAGAATAAATTATTATAGAATGCCAAAGCACAAATTATAAAAAAAAAAGTTTAGTTTTGGTCAGCTGGCTGTCTGACACATTCAGAAACCCATCACCATGCTTAAGAGTATTCAAACCAAACTGAAAATGTCTTGGATCCCACATTGTGATTGCTTAGCATTTATTTACTGAATTTAAAAAAATGGTAGTTCAA
This sequence comes from Hydrolagus colliei, assembly GCA_035084275.1. NCBI lineage: Eukaryota > Metazoa > Chordata > Chondrichthyes > Chimaeriformes > Chimaeridae > Hydrolagus > Hydrolagus colliei. Next base: position 54,365,035 of record CM068744.1, read on the forward strand.
AATTAGACTCAGTGATGTCTACCATTTAGTTTAATTCACAAGTATTTTCCTACTTACTTTGTTTGATCAAAAATAGAATGCGCAGTACTGAAATGCGTAGCATTGTCAGAGGCACCAGAAAGATTCATCTGTGGTCCTATCGAGGTATTCACATGGATGTTAATGATGCCATGACACTATTCAAAAATAGAAAGGAGTTTTTCCAGGTATTCGTGCGAACTAATAGTTAGCACGAATACCTGACGTATAAATTTACGTCATAGCTGTATTGTTGGATCTTACTGTGTACAAAATGGTTGCCTTGTTTGTTTACAAAAATAATTGCTACATTTCACAATAATTTTTGTGAAATGATTTGATGTTTAATTGATGTGACAAGGCAATATATCAAACATAAATATTACTATTATAACAACAACTTGCATTTATAGCAGCTTCCAGGCCAAGTAGCATCTCAGAACGCTTCACAGTAGCGGAGCTCGTGACCAAGCCGTGGTGGTGGGAAGGTGACCGTAAGTGCGGTCAAACCGAAAGGTCTTCAGGCGTGACCTGAAGATGGGAAACGAGGGGGCGAGACAAAAATGTTGTGGGATGGAGTTCCAAAGTTTCGGGGCATAGTGGCTGAAATATAATTATTGATTATAATTATTATGAAGCACTTTAAAACATATCAAAATGATAAGGCATTCTAAAAAATACATAACATTATTTCCTGTGTGGAAAAGTGCACACTGTGGAACTCCATCCTGCAGTCCCTCCGCCTTGCTTCCTCCCTTTCCTCCTTCAAGGCCGGTCTCAAGACCTTCCTCTTCGACCGCATCTTCGGCTCCCCCACTAACTCTTCCCCCTCTCCCACTCTCCTTCCCCTTCCCCCTACCCTGACCCTCTCCCACCCTCTCGGGTCCTGACCAGACTGTTCAGCGCTTTGGGACGTCCTCCTGACGTGAAAGGCGCTATATAAGTGCAATCATGTTGTTGTTGTTGTACGTGCTCCTATTTTCATTAAGTGCTGGTGTATTTTATAATCATTAGACTATGATTGCACACTATTACTTCATTCTGAAGTGACATTTTCAAGGTCAGAATGTGTCATCAGGTGATTTCCCATATGAGCCGCGTTTGTCATCCTGTGTTAAATATAAACTGTGCAATATTTCCCTCGTGTCCAATGTGTGATAAATTGTTATTGAAGAGAAGATGGGGGTTGGTTAAAAAAGAAAGTGCACGAATAACTGCATTGCATTTCATTAAAATATTATTCATATCATAGATTTGATCCTGGAATATTAAAACATATTAATTGTATGGTGTATATATGAAAAATAAATTATTGGCATGTTATGCTCTTAATTCCACCCAGTCTCATCCTACAAATATATAGCATGTCTTCAATTTAATCTGATGAATTTATTATTGATCTAAACCTGCATTTCAGAAGCAAATGTGGTTGGAAATGTAATCTTTAATATGACCTCAATGCAACAATGGGTATTTGACCCCTTCATCATAATTATCTCCAGTGGTTGGAAAAGGAGCAACTGCCAACTGAGAGGTGGCATTGTAGCCAAGAACTCTGAATCAAAAGGACGAGAGGTCAAGAGTTTGTGAATAGAAAGATAATTTAACATTTATGACAGTGTGTAGCTTTGATGCGCTAATGTTAGTCTGTTAAGTGGAGGTCAGTTGTAAAGTACACTGGATTCCAATACTTTATATTATAGAATAAATGAGAGAAACATAATTAAAGCCAATGCAAAATTTACTGTAACAATCCTTGCATTTGATATAGCACTTTTCACATCTTCCAGGTGTCTCAAAGAGCTTCACAGAATACACTGTAAAGTGAATTGACTGTATATTTCTGAGCAAAAGTGGCAGTCAATTGTGCACAGTAGTGCCTACAAACAGTCGTGGATTGAAGTGACCAATTTCTTTTTGCTGTAGATAATAATAAGTGTATAATTATACTCAATTACCTGCTTTTATTGCTACTGTACTTCTGCATTCAAATATTTATTTGAGCAAAGTTTTGTAAAGGATTCTCAAGCGGTGTTAAAAGGGAATAAACTTTGTCACGAAGTATTGTTCTTGATCTGAAAAGATGTATTTGGTTATTTTTTGTGAAAACAATAAGAACACAACAACAACTTCGATTTATCTAAGCCCTCCATGCCGGACGGCGTCTCAGAGCCCTCACCCTTAACCTACTCCAAGTGACCAATTATAAGTGACCAGTGTGTCATAAATCTATATCAATCTAATACTCCAATGTTCAATTCATGCTCTTGCTCCATAACAAACAAACTGGTTTACAGGTAACTGACATATCAGATAATTATTGAAACAATTTAGTGTTGGTGCATACAGCACATACATATGTAAATAGTCGTGTGTTTCTTTAATTTCTAGGTCTATTTGTTTATCCCCAGTTCCAAACTGAGGCTGTTATATGTTGCAATTTGGATGTGTGGGTGGATTCTATCAAATGATTTACAAATTACTCAGCCATCACTAATTCATCAATTAGGTAACTCACTTTGATTTTTGTAAATTGATGTAATAGGAAATATTGTTATCCGAAATTCCCCATTGGCTTTACAAATTATATCTATAATAATGTTAACATTTCAGATGTGCGCAACGCGACATAAACTGGTGTATCTATTAAATAGGAGAGGAGCTGAGTACTATTTGTTCAAGAAACATGTACAGTACATGTGGGAGATACTGGTGTACTTGCTTTAATTATCTGAGGCAATAGTTTAATTGTTTGTCAGCACCAATGTGCGTGCTGTTCACAAGTCTCTTAATTAAGACGGTGAGGATCATCCTTTGGGGCTGGGGAGGAGAGGTTAAGGCTGATCTGGCTCCAAAGTGACTATGCAGGCAATGGAATATTGGAATCGAGTCAACCATCTGTGGTGGTCTCGGGTGGGTGTGCAGGACTCTCAAGACATAGTCAATGATGGACCAGCCAGCTGAGCTCATTGGCTGGTATTGGAGAAGCAGACGAGTCACTGGGAACATTATTTCTTCCCATTTTGCCTCCTCTGAATGATGCCAAAGCCAAATCCCTTACAGATAGGGTAACTTGACAACTTGACAATGCAGTGGGAAGCTTTGCAGCTGGTACTCTCAAGTAAGTTATCTGGGTTTAGTTGGTTTAGTTCCAGTTGTATCCCCCACATTGCCCACTCCTACCATAAGCCTTGGATCTGAGGAGTAATGTTCAATCATTAATCATGTTTAATCATTACTCTGATATTTGTTACAATTGTGGAGTCCCGTAGCTCAGTGGTTAGCGCACTAGCCTAGTAAGCGAGAGACTTGGATTCAATTCCAGACAGGGTGAAACCGTGAGCAAGTTTCCTTTCTCCGTGTGCTTAATAATAATGCCTAAAACAAAGTTAAATTGTTCACTTCAAACCACAGCTGTTTATGGGACACAGCTGTGCACAATTGGCTGCTTCATTTCACCACAGTCAATTCACTGTACACTATAATCTGTGAAGCGCTTTGAGACATCTAGAAGATGTGAAAAGAGCTATATTAAATGCTAGGATTATTACATCATATCTACTATCAGTCACTGTACAGTTCAATCCTGCTTCACAGGTTGTCAAATTGCCATGTATAAACAAGGAAGAACAAGTAATCAAATGTGTGGTTTATTGTAAATGTGGAGGAATTACTAAACTTAATCAATGTGATTAAATTAGATATCAATTTAGCTCAGGTGCCAGCACTTTTGCTTTACATTACATGATTGTAGGTTCTACAAGTCCCAAATCAGGATGTGAGTTTACAAGTCCTGTAGCTAAGTGCTTAGAGCACTCGTCTCATAAGCAAGAACTTGGCTTCGATTCGCAGCAGGGAAAAACCTTGAGCAAGTTTCCTCACTCCGCATGCCTCATAATAATCCCTCAAGAAAAACAATAATAATTTGGTCACTCAATCCACGACTGTTTGTTGGACACTGCTGTGTGCAATTGGCTGCTGCATTTCGCACACTAATGTGCAGTCAATTCACTTTGCAGTACAACCTGTGAAGCACTTATGAAATGTCTAGAAGAGATGAAAAGCTCTATATCAAATACAAAGATTATTATTATTTATGCAGACTCAGCTGACACTCCAGTGCAGTGCTGGGGGCACCCTTCTGATGAAATAGAAATTGATCTATTTGCATGTCCTGATGTGGATATTAAAGATTCGTGCCTCAGCCCTTCCCTCAAGGTCCATCTGAAGACCTTCCTGGTTAACTAACTGCACCTTCTCCCCCACTACCCCTACTGCCCTTGGTTTTCAGTAGCTTAGGATACCGATGCAGAAGGTATATAAATGGTGTTACATTGCATTACTTGAAAAGTGAATAGAGGTTCAGACTGTTTTTCACCAACAATCATCCAGCCAATGCTCAATCACATCCTGCAAAAATAGGTGTTAAATTTCTTTATTTATATATGCATTATACTAGATAATAATTACTGTAAATCACTTTAAGATGCTTCAAAATAAAATTATTTCCTTCGTAAATGTGTACAACGTGTGTTAACTTCAATTATGTTGCTCATGAACAATATCAATGTATAACACAGTAAAACCTCAATAATCCAACATTCTGAAAGTCAGCAACTCCCTAATACTGGCAAGATTTCAAAATACATATACTGTAGTATGCGTTTTTTTTTCGAAATCTCCCAGTTTGCAGTTCCCGGTGTGGCCGCTCTGTCATCCAGCGCTGTAGTTGCTGCTCGGACATTTTTTCCCTTCAGTTCTGTGTTTACAGCACATGTGGTGTGTGGGGCGGAGCTTCCCCTGCCATTTCTGGACAGGTTCTCAATACAGGCAAACTCCCGAAATCCGGGAGGTGAGTGGGTCCAACTGTGCTGTATTACCGAGGTTTTACTGTATTGCTCTTTGCTTTTTCCCTTCCTTAAAATACACAATAACTGATGTCCATTTCATTGTGGAAAATAATTCATTTTTACTAACCAGCGACGGATATGAAAGGGGACTTGAAAGTGACTATTAACAGCAGCTATAGAGTGTCTGTGAGATGACAGATAACAAAATACATAAAAGCTAACACTTGTTTAGTTGAGACACGTCTTACCTCGGAGACTCCGTGGGTCTGTGAGGGATGAGCACGGAACATAGCAATGGTAAAGCAAGTCTTCTAGGAAAATAAACCAATTCTTTCTCTTTTCTCATGTTTACAGTATGTCAAGGAAGATAACATGTTAGAAAGGACCCGGCACAAATAATGAGCTTTGCGGTGTGTGCACTCACTCCTTGCTTGAGTCTTTTTGAAAATGATTGATATTCTGCCGTAAATCATGTCCAATTGCAAGATGCAGGTGCAACTTAAGTGCTTTGTCGTGTTCATGCTAAATGAAAGGCATGTACATGTCTCAGAATATACTGTGGCACAACGTTTGGGAGGTTTGCAAGTAGAATCCTGCAACCTGAATCTAAAGTCAAGGGCAGTGGCAAGATGTGCTGTTCCATCTGGTAATGCAAGGCTGGCAGTGTGACGTTGTGGTAGAATCCAGTTACTTGTTTTACCTTAAGACAAGTAATCAAGCAAAACAGTAGGATAAAGTTTGTAATTAGGTGCAATTGCAAATGAGATTGAATCAGATTTTTCTCTTTCTCCAGCACTTTTGAAAGAAAATGATATGTAAAATAATGCCCATTGATTCCAAGATGCAACAGACTATCGTACAATTTAAATGTAGCTGCATCATATTTGCAAATATAGTTCTTGCTGAAGTCTATGTTCTCAAATTAATATTACACTTTTGATGAATGCTTTTGAAGCAAGATGCATTGGATGTGTAGATATTTTGCTAATTGACATCGGGCTCATTATTTTCAGGAAGCCTGGTTGTACCATTCATTTCAAATTTGATGCTTTCTGCGTGCTGGTTCTGCCCCTCATTATTTCTACAAACAAATGTACTGTTAGCTTAGCTGTGTAAGGACAGCTTCTGTCAGGAATACTATGCTGACATTAATGGTGCATTATAGATGCCGCAGTGACTTTTTGCATGTTGGTATAATTATTGACATAACAACAACAACTAAATAACACTTGTACAGCACCTATCACATTAGGCCCTCAGCAAAGCAAATCTAATTTTTGCAGACTTTATAAAGGTTGACCTCGCCTAATGTTACTTTGGTCAACATTGCTGCGTTATTACGTCGCTGATACAAAGGCGAACATATATTAATTTAACATCGCGGCATTTGCTATTATGTCGTCCGCGCAGGTGGAAACAAACTACTTTGGGTAGCGTAGGCATACACATAGTTGCCGTGCGGGATCGCATAATGTTGTTTCATTTGAAGTTGCATTTCTTTGCAAATATAACTGCGACGTTAAGCAAGGACTAAATGTACTTCGCTAATAGAAAGCAGCACATTACATTTTAAGGCTTGGTTCTAACTACAGTATATAAATATATATATTTTTTGTGCATTCATGCTTTACATCTAAATCCAGTAGACAAAACATTAAACCAAGGCCTTACCTGCCTCTTCAACAAAAACAACAACAAAATTGTACTTATATAGCGCCTTTCACGTTGGGAGGACGTGCCAAAGTGCTGAACAGTTTGGTTGGGACCCGAGCGGGGGAGGGTGTGGGGGTGGCGGGGGGTGGGAGGGTCAAAGTAGGGGGAAGGGGAAGGAGAATGGGAAAGGGGGAAGAGTTAGTGGGGCAGGTAGGTATTAAGGTCTCATAACACTATTTGAAATTAGAAGGGAATTTTTCTCAGTGTCCTAGTGTACAAAATTCCAGCTAAATTTTCCCCTGACTATTTGTTGTGTAAAAAATTGCCAAATGTTTTTTGTCTACAAATCACTAGATTTAGTTATTGCAAATAGTTTCAACATTATAGGCACTATAACAAATGTAAAGATTATTATTATTGGAACAATGTGTCCTGTGAAATAAGCACCTGTATGATCCAGAAATACATTTGTATTACTGTATTTTATTTAATGAGCTCTATCATTCCCTTAGATAAGATTGATTCTTGTGCACAGAATTGCACTTACGAGCCAACTTCAGTCCTGTCCTGAAGGCAATAATGAAATCTGGCTACTTAAGCAATTTCCTGTCTTAACCAGCAGTGTTTGAGGCATCTTCAGCACTGATTAAATTCTGAGAGAATTGGCTACAGGTGTATGTTGACTGTTATTTTACTTCAACTTTTCTTCCTTCCTCGTGAAGACGAAACGTTGAGCGAGTTTCCCTACCCCACACATGTCTGATGATAATTCCTCAAGAAAAAAACAATAATAATACAGTAGTTTGGTTACTTCAATCTACGACTGTTTCTGGGACACTGCTGTGTGCAGTTGGCTGCCGTGTTTCTCCCACAAATATAGTCAAATTCACTTTACAGTATGTTCTGTGAAGTGTTTTGAGATGTCTCAAAGACATGAAAAGCACTATATCAAATGCAAGGATAATTATTATTATATTGTCAATACTGACTTTCACTTCATTTCCGCAGAATTGTTTTGGCGCCTCATTCAAGTGGCCATTCTTCTCTTGTGAATCAAATTTTAATTACTGGGCTATCAAATAGAATGTCAGGATGTCATGAAAGAAAAAAAAAGCCATCGAGGATACACTCAGTAATTCTTGCATTATCATAGAATTGAAATGAACAGGAATTCAAACTGCAAACAGCAGGGCATTTTGCAGATGACTACCGCAGGCAATTTTATGTGGTGAAATCTTGACCAGGATACCGTGCAAAACTCGCTTCTCTTTTTTAATGCTGCTGCTTGATCATTAACGTTCATTTCGATAGGTAGATGGGATCTTGGATTAACATATAATCTGAAGAACGGAACCTCCAAAAGTGCTGTACATGAGCATTGTATTGAATGGCCTGCCGAGACTATGAGCTGAGAGTCCTAACGTTTGAACCAGGTCGCGCCCGAAGACCTTTCTCTTCGTCTCCACTTATGGTTACCATTATTAAGCGCTGTGAGACTCCACCCGTTGTAGAGGGCACTATATAAATGCAAGTTGTCGTTGAACCCACAACCTTCTTATTCAGAAGCAAGAGTGCTGCCAACTGAGCCAGGCTGACTCTTAAGTTAGGGTTTGTATGTCAAACAACTCAGTTCATGCAGTCTGCTGGCCTCCACCATTTAGTAGTTAACAGCTGTTTGTTCAAAGGGACGTTATTTGATAAAAGAACAAAGTTGCTCCACATAAATTGATTATTCACCTCCAAGCTGCTTGTGGGGCATTGTCGAGCACAAATTGCTGCTTACAAATGCACAGTAACAACAATTAACTGTCATTTTGTTGAAGTACTTTGTGACGTTGTGATGTTACAGGCACAATTTTAAAATGGAAAATTTATTAGTATTAATAAATTAAAATTTATTTAGTATTAATGTTTGATCATACATATTTACCACAGAGTCAGGGTGTAATATAAGTACTTTGACGTGAGGAGGACTTCTTGAAGCACTTCACAGGATATATTATAAAGTGTAGTGTATTTTCTAGGTGAACACGGCAGTCAATTTGCATACAGTAATGTTCTACAAACAGCCATCAAGGGAATGTCCAATTTTATCAGTAAAATTATTGGCCAGGACATCAGGAGAAACTCCCTTCGCTCTTCGTCAACTGCTATTAGATCTTTATGTCTACATTCCTCTTTAACAACAATTTCCTGTCCTCCACTCTCCTCAGATTTAGCTCCAGTGTTATTAAATTCCTAAATATATTAACATGAGTATACTACTCTCTAGGGTCCGTCGATATGGAAATTTTCCGATTTAGATATATCGATGGGCTCATATCGAGATATACCGAAATATCGATATTTCCAGGTTTTTCGTACTGTGCATGCGCACGCTGTGCGTGCATTTGGAGTGTGCGCGCATTCGGGGTACGCACGTGGTCCGGGTGCGTGCGCATTCCGGGTGTGCGCGCATTCCGGGTGTACACGCCTTCAGGGTGCGCGCGCATTTGGGGCTATCTCCTCAGGAGGTAAATATCTTTATCTCTCTGTGTCTCTCACTCTCTCTCCATCTCTGTGTTTGTCTGTGTCTCTGTGTCTCTCTCACATTCCCCATCTCTATCTATCTGTATATTATCACATCCACCCCGTCTCTCCACCCACCCACCGTCTCTCTCCCCCCCCACCCCCCCAGCCGTCTCTCTCTCCCTATCCCCCCCCACCGTCTCTCTCCCCCCCCACTCCCCCAGCAGTCGCTTTCCCCCTCCCCCCCCGCCATCTCTCTCTCCCTCCCACCCCAGCCATCTCTCTCCCCCCCCCCACCCTCCAGCCGTCTCTTTCCTCCTCGCCCCCCGCCGTCTCTCTCTCCCCCCCACCCCACCCCAACTGTCTCTCTCCCCCCCACCCCCCCAGCCGTCTCTCTCCCCCCCACCCCCCCAGCCGTCTCTCTCCCCCCCCACCCCCCCAGCCGCCTCTCTTCCCCCCCACCACCCCCCAGCTGTCTCTCTCCCCCTCACTCCCCCCCCAGCCGTCCCTCTCCCCCTCACCCCCCCCCCAGCCTTTATTTCCCCCCACCACCCCTTGCATACCTGTATATTGTATTCGAGGACTATGAATACAATATGGCGGCTTTGCACCTCGGTCTGTGCATTGTGTATAGAGATGAGCATTCTGGGTCTTGCAGTTCAGTGTGCGCGCATTCCGAATTTTTTACCTCTATATATTGATTTTCCGATATATCAATATTTTTGAAATGCCTATATCGGTGTATCGATATGAAAATTATATCGGGTTTTAGCGATATATTGATATATCGCCGGACCCTACTGCTCTCCCATTCATTTACATTCGTAAAACATGAAATCTGTTTCCCCGGTTACTAATAATAGGTGTTCTACACAGAGAACACGGGTTGAGTGCTTCTCTTCACATCAAGGCATTTGCTTTGCACCCTCTCTCTGTTCCTCCAGGAGACAAATGTGCAGCCCGCTTTTGACTCAACCAATCGAACATACTGAATTATCCAAACCAGATTTTATTGCAGGTAATAAACACCAGCAGGTTCTAACTTGCAGTATAGAATACTTTAATAACTTTTCTGTAATGTGTTTTGAAGCACCAATATACGAATAAATCTGTCAAATATAAAATAAAATGATTTTACTTAAATGCACTTTAAGTTGTTCTGTTTCAACTTCCTCTGCAAGCTGCTCTATTCCTATTATGACTAAGTAGAGTTGTGAGGCTCATTAAAAGTTCATTCAGTTGACCTCCTAAATCTCTCTTATGTTGTATGTGGGGCATTTGGGTCGTTGACCTATAGATTATATAGGTCAACGACCCAAATGCCCCACATACAACATTTCCTTCCCTTCTGCCTGCAGCCTTGGAAAACTAGTTGAAGCTGAGGGAATTTCTGCTCTAAACCTCAATGTTTGTGCTTAAAGTTGACATTGTGAAGCAGCAGAATTGGAGACCACCTAAATTTATTTGGTTTCCTCTAGGCTTTTTTTTACAGAAATCTGTATATATTAGAACATGCTAATATAACATGCTGCTTGGGATTGATTTGGACAGTTCTTTGAAAAGAGCCGGCCCAGACAAGATGGGATGAATGGCCGCCTTCTGTGTTGTATAATTCTATGATTCTACCTTGGAGCACCATCTCCATTCACCTGTTTCACCTTAAAAATTAGGAACATTAAATGTAGCACCAATTACTGAGTTTATAATAGCGCCCAATAGCGCAAGTGTACACCAAATTTGTTATCTAGCATATATTGCCGTTTATGGTGATACATAATTGAAAGTGGCACTGAAGATAACTGGTTATAAAAATTACTTAAAGGATAACAGATGGTTAGCTGTAAGTGTGTGTGCGGTCCCATGATAGGTTTTTTGGCAATTATTTGTGCCGTTGGCATATCTTCTGGTCCAAAAGCGATGAGGGGCTCCCTTTATGTCTGGTAATTAATTCCCTGACCAAACATTTATTTGCATAATATATACAACATCTTGAATCTTTTGTTTCAGTTTATGAAAAATAAGCAGTTGAATCACTGAGCACAGAACACAACAATCAGAAAAACATTGACGTATTTAACATAATTGGATAAAAATTCCATTCAGTGTTATGTGTAGAAATGTTGGCAATGTGTGATAATATTGGGAAATCCCATTAGTGGCAATATTATCAAAGCAATGTGAATAATGCTGGATCCAAGTGTCAGAATCTTTGCGCTTAGCTGAGTCAGATAAAATTGATGACAGCAGGCTAAAGGGTTTGATTCCTCAATGGTAGTGTGTTAATTCCCTCCCTCCCACCCTCCCTCCCTCCCTCCCTCCCTCCCATTTTTCAAGGTTCATCTGAAAACTACCTATTCTAGTCACCTTTTACTTCTACACTTCCCTTGGCTCCTATCGTCACCTCCTGTGCCCATCCAACATTGTTAAACATTTTGAAACATCCTCCTATCATAAAATAGAAATGTAAATTGTGGAGGGTGACCAAAAGTCATGGTAACTACCCTATTTTCTAAACTAAATTATAGTTTCTTTAAGACTTATTCGATATTGTAATGGTGTTACGTTGTTTCAGTCATCCTGTTGTGACTCCATCCCGCAATCCTTTCGCCTCACTTACTCTCTTTCCTCCTTCAAGGCTGGCCTCAAGACCTTCCTCTTCGACCATGCCTTCTGCTCCCCTTCCTAACTCTTCCCCCTCTTCTACTCTCCTTCCCCTTCCCACTACCCCGATCCTTGATTTAGATGCCGTCAGTTTTGCATAAATCTGCTGACGTCAAATGTTTAAATTCACACATCAAGAAAGATCACTTGGACAAAGTGCAGGAGGGCAGGCAGAATCTATGGAATTGTACCCCAGCAAGTATCAAGAGCGTAGAAAAAGGAGAACATTAGAAAATAGAAAGGGTTCATGACAACATCACATAGTTTTCATTGAGTCTAATAGGTAAGTCGATGGGAGCATGATGTGGTGGCTGAACACAAGCGTGGGATGACATGATGATTTATGATGGCATTACATCACCCTATATATAAGCAGGATGAAAGAGACAACACTGGGGTTTTGCTAAAGTTGCATTTTCCAGTATGTCATTTGCAGAATAGTTCAATTATCTGCATCACAGGAGAGGAAGTGGTGGGTTTTAATTAACCTTTTCTGTCATTGTGAAAAGATAATAGCTGAAATAAAATCTAGGTCTTCATTAGAATTTTTGTTCTGTGATTTGCGTGGTTTATTTTCTTTTATATCAAGCTGAATAGCATTCACTCTAATTACTGCATCACAAAAACCCATTGTACTGGATTGTTGCAATGGAAAAGGAATGTGCGAGCACTTATTTTTGTGCTTTACAGAGTTTTGACCACCACTGAGTTTCCAATTTTCGATGAATCCTAAACCGCAGAAAGAATGAAATATCATTGCATCCATGTGTAGGTTTACTTGCTGCTTTGGTGGGAATAGATTAATGTGTTTTCAAAACAAGAGTGAAATTGGGTAAGGCAATCTGAGCTATTTTCATGCCTACAGCAACAACTTGCATTTATATGGCATGCAAAAACGGCGTCTCAGAGGGTTATCCCTAGTTTTAGCAAAAAATAAATGATATCCAAGATAAATAATATTACAATAATTTATTGCAACATTAAATTACATGGTCAGAGTGAAAATATCCAACCAGATCTTTTGTATTAATTGTGTTTGCCTTGCTCCTGTTAACAATAATAATAACAATCCTGTTTTCTTGTATGGAGCCTCTTTCAAGTATAATTTCAGTTCTGGTGATTTATTTTGGTTGGACAATGTCAGATAGATGAGACACAGGCGGAAACCCATCACTGTACTTAGGATTAACTAAACCAAGATTTCCATGTATGTTTCAAAATTTCCCTGTGTCTGGAATACAGTGCGTGCTCTCTTCTGGAGGAATGCCCCCAGGTCACCTTTCCCAGCAAGTATAAGGTACTGTACTTTGAAGCAGTTTACGTTCTCAATGGAATTCCTGTGTGCTGTGGATCTTATTACTGGAATGAGTCACAATTCAATTACTTATTAAGGAATAGAGTTAGGAATTGTTGCACATTAAATTCCCAATATCAGATGCAAATAAAGTGGAATCCTGTAGTTTGGTGGTTAGAGCCTTGCTTGATTTTTAAGGACCTTGGTTTGATTCCCTATAGGGCGAAATGTTGGGCAAGTTTCCTTATAATATAACTATCGTTGCATTTGATACAGTGCTTTTCATATCTTTCAGTTGTCTCAAAGTGCTTCACAGAATATACTATAAAGTGAATTGACTGTATATATGTGGACGAAACATGGCAGCCAATTGAGCATAGCAGTGTCCCACAAACAATTGTGGATTGAATTGACCAATTTACTTTTGTCTTTTTCTTGAGGGATTATTATTAGGCGTGTGGAATAAAGAAACGTGCCCATGATTTTGTCTTGCCAGAAAACAAATCCAGGTTTCTTGCTACACAATGCCACACGTCCACATGCTTCTGTTTATCTAGCAATGTGTAGGAACTCTGTGGTTAGTTTATTGGTGAATCGCTTTTCTGGGGGTATTAATTCCTACAAAAAAATTGATATCTGGTCACTCCTTCCACAATTGTTTGTGGGACATTGCGGTGTGCATTGGCTGCCATATTTCACCAACAAAATATACAGGTAGACCCCGCTTAACAAACGGGTTAGGGACTTTAAAACCTTTTGGTAAGCGAAAATTTTGTTAAGCGAGAGTTTAAACTATATTACAGTATTTGGCTGCAGCCAAAACGCTGCCCGACCAGAGCCTCTCTGCTAAAATCAGTTTAGTTCCTAGCAGTTCCTAGTGCCAACATTTTCGGTGTACAGATTGAGCGGCTAAAATCTGGAGTTCCAAAATCCGGAGTTCCAGAATCAGGAATGTGACAAAAATTGCAGGAATAAAAATGCCAATCCTACCTGCTCCAGGCCAGGTCTTCATAGTCACCGCACTGAAATATCGCAACCTGGGCCCAGGCATTTCCGGACACGTGACACGCTTCTGACGTTCCGATTTGTCCGGAAATACCCGAACCTAGGCTCGGCTACGGGCCTGAATTCAGGATGCTGTACCAGCGAAGGCCTAAGGTAGATATAACTGCTATTGAAGGCTTCACATACAACAATAAAATATAAAAATGTTAGTAAATACAACAATAAACAATAAAATACAGACAGTCCTCGACTTACTATTATTGAAGCCACGAAGCATCCTGCTTAAGCTCCTCCCATATGGGACGGGCTGCATTGCACTGTGGCACTGAGGCACGCTAAAGACTGAGCGTGTGTTGCTGGGGCAACCGGGAGAGACCCTACACATGAGAAGCTGTGCACGAGAAGCCCGCGAGATTTAAAGTGTGTGTAAACATTCGTTATAGCGAAAGTAGCCTTTGTTAAGTGAAGAGTGGTACAAATAGAAACCCTCGTTATAGTGAACTTTCATTAATCGGGCGTTTGGTAAGTGGGGTCCACCTGTACTGGACAATCTGAGCTACTTTGGAAACTCTTAACAACAGTGGGGCCGACACCCTTTCTTATTTATGGTAACCTTTTGCAGCTTATTCTGTGACTGAATAACTTTTCCATCTATAGAATGAGATTTGCTGGGCTAGAACTGACAACTGCTGTTTTAGAGATTAATTGGTAGATAATAAAGTGCACTGGAGCATAGCCTGTACTCCATGGGTTTGAGGTGTTATGTAAAACATGTACATGAATCACTTTGAAATGTACAATTACACTGCAGTCGCACATTTTAAAAGGGGAAAATATAATACTAAAAACTGATTGTGGATTTTTGTAGTGTAAATGCAGTTATAAGTGTGATTTTACTGAAGGTTTTGCTCTGCAAGTTGCTTTCCTGAAGAAGGATGGTGGAATTTACTTTGTATTGATTTGCAGGGCCAACAATGATTGGGTGATAAATCTGCCTGGTTAATAAATATAGGATACATTGAAATTTTTGCTCAGTCATCCTGTATATTACAACAGTCAATAATGAGCTCCCATTAAATACAAAGTTGATGACAAAGCAAAAGTTTAAATGGAGGATAGAAATATTGGGGTCTAATTTCCAATATATCTCAATAGGTTTCCTTAAGAAATCAAAGTTGTGCACATGGAGACTCCTTCTGGGTGCCAGAAGTACGGTGATCCATGTCTGGAAGAGTTCCCAGTTGATAGGAATTTGAAAATGATTGTTCATGAATGCAGCAAATTAGACTTCCAATTATTTTCTTAGGGATTCTAAGGGAAATGTGCTACACTCGACTCAAAAATCTCTACAAAACCTGTGAAATTGCAATTTGCTGAATGTCCAAACATTATGAAGTTTGACCAAACATCTTGTGAAACGTCTCATTAATCCCCCAAATCACTGCCACAATGCAGGATTGTTAACATTAAATAGATCAGTTAGAGCCAAAACATCCTCTCCTGTGGATGTGTTTTCTTGTGTAGTCCTCTGCTTATGGTTCCTAGCCTCCCTTTTGTCCCTCTCCTCCTTGGATAATCCCACAACTGTAACTTCTCTGCTCGGAACCGAGAATTCTTGACTCTGATCTAAGCTTATCGTGCTCCAGTTATATATTGCAGAAATCCCATCTCGGCAGCGTTTGTTTATTAGCATATGGAATAAACCTGGCTCAGGTACATTATGTTATTAATGGGAGCCACAATGTGGAGCATGCACCATTGTCAAATTCACCATACACACTCCCGTCAAAGCTACAGCACCCCCACATAGGTGACTTTACCCAGATAATGATTAAATAGCTACACGTTTCATAAGCTTTCAGAAGCAGTGGAAAGTGTGGATTTTGTATCTTAATTGCCTTCCAGTGTCAATTAAGTGCTTTAATTGCTATTTCAACAATGGGCTTGGGAGGCACCATTAGTCATTTGTCCCTCTCAGTGAAACACTGGAACTTGTGTTTGAAACAGGTGCAGTGGCTGCACTGCTGAAATGCCAGCTTCCTCCCATCACTGATCAGCTGTTAAACATACCAACAGGAGAAAAATCCCAGAGTCCATGTGTAATTCAAATGCCTGAAATAAATCCTTGCTATCCAATTACTCTGAACAAATTCACATCAATATAATATGTTTCCTTATTGTACTTTTTTTTCATCTTTGAAGGATTTGGGGAATTACAGAAGAAAACTGTAGGTGAAAATGTATGCTATCATGCATAGGTCAGTGAAAAATGTCTGTGATCTAAAACGAGAAGAGCTGAAATTCAATGGTCCATCAATTCAATATATCCTTGTTACAAGTCCAGGTCTCTGTGATTTTCTTGGAGTTTCCCAGTTCCTTGTATAGTCTTCAATCAGACTTCAATCAGACTTTGTGGTTACAAGGTTAGGGGTGGGCTTTGTACACACATTCTATCAGTTAGGAAGAAGCTAGAGTATCAACTGTTTGTCCCCTTGGAGTAATTCCTGCATGAAATAATCCTCAGCAAAAAAAATAACCTAAATTAAAACTAGATTGGTATCAAATACATTTGCTATTTGAAAGAGTGTATTAAAATAGATAATTGTCTGATAAACCAGAACATTATTAATACTTATTTAATCTGATGAGAAAGCTTAAAAATATATATGTATAATAGTTGGTGTTCCTTAACTGTATTCATTGAACATGGCACAAACCTAATAATACTTAGGCATCTACACAGTCGCACAAGTTCCAACAGTTACAGGGATATGCTGCACTAAATATATGCTGATGTGTTCAGAAATGTGAGTCAAAAGGCTGCTTGTAGTCCTTTAGGCTGGCTTCCCCTCTGTGTTGCTAGTGTGTGTGCTTTTGGACAAACCCAAAGCAAATGCTTTGTGTTTGTGTTGCTAGCACAAAATGTGCTGGCACAAACTACAAGTTCTCTTCCTTCTTACAGTTTATCCTAAAGGGATGGAAGAACTGGATGCATTTTGCATCAGCACAGGAACTCTTGAATGACCTTCCTTCAAAATATTATATTTCTATTCTTCTATCGTATTGTGAATAGAGAGGGAAACGACAATTTAAAGCAAAACTAACTTTTAAAAATAAAATTCCACTTAAACAAAGATTAATTCCCCAGCAGAGATTGGAACTAGGAGGAAGAACACAAATGCAACTGTCCCCTCTTGTTGTCAACTACTATAGATCCAGAACAACATTCATTGCTTCAGGGTGTCATCTATGGAAACTCATCATCATGCTTAAGAGTATCCGAAGCAGATTGAGAGTTCCACATATGTATGCCACTGACTTGTAGAAATCTCCCTGTGTCTGGAATGGAATGCATACTCTCCCAAGAGAAACATACCTGATTTACCTAAATCTGGAGATTATTCGGCACAGTTTGGCAAAGGCCAAGGCTTCAGGACTCAATTGCATGTTAGGGTATGGCTGAAGTTTAACTAGCTATAATTCCATAGCTTGTCATTGAGTGTGCTGTCTATCAAGTTCCCATTGCGTTTTCAGCCAGGACAATCCTATTCAGTACAGTTTAGGCTTGAATATTTGATAAGAGATGAGTGGAAATGACCCTGCTCCCTAGTGGTTGGACTGCCATAGACTGCCTTGCTTGTCATCAGCAGTGACCTGGAGTATTGCGAATTTGCCTGGTTCAGGAACCAGACCTCCAGAGTTGACATGATTCTGACATTTTTGCTTGTTGTGAAGCATGTCACTGAGGAGCCAGCCTAGCTCCAAGTGGAGCCTGCTTACAATCCATTCTTCAGCTTTATATTTTCACAGTCAAAAGTTCCTTGGACATAATTGTTGACACAACCCATCCATTAAGAGAGCAAGTACAGAGCACATTGATGGGCTAATAGAACTCTGCTGGTTAAACTATCAGCCAGACTTCTTGCTTCTGATCCTCTATTGAGTGAACTGTGCTGGAAAATGTTCACACACAAATGTTGGGCTAGGATAGAGCCAAGCTCAGCTGGTTGCATTTCCGGCCAACATTCTCTTGGCTTGACCATCCTCCTTGGGGGCAAGGTAATCAGTCTCCTTGGAGCTGAATGGCTGCAAGGTAACCTGTTTGGCAACAGAATGTTAGAACTGAGCCTACCCTCTGTGGCAGTCTGTGGTACTCCAGGGCATTGCTAAAGACAGCACAGGCAGCCTAGTTCTTCTGCAGGACTTGAAAGGGCAGACCAGTCACTGGGGGCAGGGACTCTTCCCATCAGCTCCCATTAGCCGTGCAAGCCAAAGCCCTAATGGCTGGCTGGACAAACAATGGGAAAGCTTGCCAGGGAGTACTTTCAATGGCAAGTCATGTTGTTTTAGCTGGTTAGACTCCAACAGCATCACAATACACACTGTGGCGTCTCCAAGTCTTAACTCGTGCTAATCCACACCTAATACTCTCCAGCATTAGGTAAGCAAGATGCAGCCCTCCAGAGAGAAAATGTGCATTCCATTCTAATAAATATCTCTGGAATTTCCATGAAAAGGTTGGATGCATGGATCTTTGTTTGGTCTGGATACTCGTAAAGCGTAGTGATGGGCTTCTGCATATGTCACATACCCAGCTGACCAAAACAAAATCTCTGTAAGCAAGGAATGGACTCTCAGTTCAGGTACCGTAGGGAAACCAGCACCTATGGAACAATATCCCGCAACAATTCCATACTTGCAACTGTAAAAGCGATTTTCTAATTTAAAAAATATGTCAAAGTATGTTCCAGTTCAGTTTAATTGTATTTATTTCTGCATTGTTTATCAGTACTGTATTTATGGATTCTTCGACACAGCACCTTTTTAAATTCATTAGGTTGTGGCGATAAACATTTGTTGAGATATCAGTGTGGTTTTGAAATAACAAAAGCTATCACCTTCTCATGAACAATGGAACATTGCAGGCTACACCCCCAATTGTGCAGAATCTTGGTTAAATGCCAAACAGTAGTAAATAAATGTGTTTCATTTGTACTCAGATACACAATGAACACTACAGGTATTACAATGCGAGATTACATTCATTTTATTTAAATTAAAACTGCATTGCAATTTGACCTGCATGAAAAGTGTCATAAATAAACTTCTAGTTTGACACTGACTGGTTACGTAGCTATCAGAATCTGTAACTGTTTTGTGTAAAATATCATATTACACAAAATATCAGCAATATCAATAATTTTATGTTGAGCATTTTATCAAATTTACTTTTCATTTCTGAGGAAGCACTGAAGGAAGAGAATTATTATTCTTTGTTTTTTAACTGTAGACAAACACACAGATCATATTGCGCAGGTGATAATGCAGATCATAATAAATGAATCATAATAAATCTAAATAAGTATAGCTTCTTAGGTATGAAAGTCTAAAAATGACAGACCAATTAAAAAGTTCAATTATTCAATAGAGTGAACAAGTTATCAGCTTTTAGTTCAAAATAGAACAGATAACAAAAAGTAAATAGCAGAGACCAGAGGGAGCAGAAGCTATACAGTCAATGTACGGTACCTTTGGTATTTATCACATACAATGTACCCAGTTGCACCTTTACAATGATGATCTCCATGAAACCGTTCACCCATATTGTTAGGGGGGGATGGGAACTCCATTCTAGAGTCCCTCCCTGGCCTCCTCTTCAACGGTCCCATCGGGCACCCCAAATCGCCCCTTTCCCTCCACCCTCCTACTCCTGATATCCACTTAAGAGTGAAATTCTGTATGTTCTGAATATCTTTCATTATTTAGCACTGAAAGAGCATGAAATCACATTATAATTCAATGAACATGCTTGCTTCCAGTATAAGATATTTGAATTTGTTAGTATACTGGTTGAATCTCTTAATTGGACAGAACCCATGAATTTGAGTTTAGCTGACAGAAACTGCGTCAAGAATACAATTCTTTCTTCGAAACCAGCCTGTTAGTTTTGGATCGGGTTCCTGAACAACCTGGAGAATGAAGCACCACTTTCTTTGGATAGAATTCTTTAAACCATTTTTTGATTCAATGAGGTTTATTCTTGCTTTGGCATTACGCTTATGCCATTTAGTTGATAGCACCAATGAGCAGACAAACTTAGGAATTTGATTTCAGTTATGAATTGCATGGCTCACTGTTCTCCCTGAAGGTGCTTGATATTGATCCCCATGTGTGCTGAGTTAGCTGATCTCAGCTCGGGCAGCAGTTACCCTCAGGAACTGAGCTCAATGAGAAATATCACACAGATTCTGAGTGCATTGCAGATGAGATTAAGCTACATTGAGGCAGGGGAGAAGGAGGTAACCAGGGAATACTTACTGCTGTCAGTGTATACAAATCAACTCCTGTGTGTACAGATGATAAAATCCATTCCGCAGCACTGAGAGCCTTTACAATCACAAATGTATAACAAATAAAATGAATATGTGAAGGGAACTGGTGCTGCTCTTTTCCACATTTTTCTAGCTTTGAATCAGCCTAGCTGTCCATGAGGATCTTAAATGCTGAATCCTGGAGGAGGGAAATATTTAATTATTAGATAACTATTTCTCCATTCAACTCCGGTGTGAAGCTGATCAAAGGGTTATCAAAGCATGTGAAAAGATCATGCAAATTATGATTTATATATTTATCTCTTCCCAATCAAAACATCATCATTGTTCTATACAGAATCCAATGTTTGTATTTTGATGTATGCAGTCACTTTAAGCCTTACTAATAACACTAGGGTGAACAGTAGCAGTGAAATTCAATTCATTCCCTGATTAAAAATACCAAGTTCTGTCAGTTCTCTGAGATTCTACCCTGCTTGAAGGACACTAAAATGCTGTTGTTGCATTACTGTACTGCAAAAACCATTGTGGATAAAAAAGGTAATATTTTAAAACAATTAATGATTAAGCAAACAATTATAATAGATGGATACTGAACAAAATCTATCATGGAATAATGAAGCCATTTAAAAGCCCCTGAAATCCTGATGCATTGTCTACCCTTGATTTGCTTATTGAACCAATATGGACACACATACTTTGAATGGCTACAAGGCAGCTCAGCAGATGCCAGTTTGGTTGAATTCAGTTCCTGATTTATGATATGAATGGCCTTTGAATTCTAAGGACATGAAAAATACATGATTATTTCAATGTATCATCTATCTGAAGCTCTGAAGGAAAATGTCAGATTAATACTGTATTTGGAAACAGAAATCTATTTAAGATAATACAGTAGCTTCATTTTGTGAAGCTTAGTCAAGTGAATTTCCAACGGCTTCTCCAAGGTGCATTTAAATTGAAAGTGAGTACAAGGACTTCAATCACTATCATCCAGTTTTGTATTTTCAATTTTGTTTACAAGTGCCTCAAACTCATATTGCACTGAATTACAGTTCATAGTCCCTATCCACCAAATTTCATTCAAATGCTAACAATTCTCAGCACCTTCATAGCTTAAATAGATCCTCAATAATTATTATTATTAAGAAGTGGTTCTTGGGACTGAAATTGTGCTTGGACTTTGTAACCAATTTTCATCGCTCCAGAGACCAATCAAGACTTTGTGATATTCTCCTGTTTCAAAAGTTTAACTAATTTACAACAATTCTTGCATTTGATATCACTAAGTATTATGTTGACATTTCTCAAAGTGCCTCACAGATATTTATTGAAAGTGCCCTCCAGACCCCTGCGTGGGTCCATATCCTTGACTGTCCAGCGCCTCGGGGGTCCTCCGACATGAAAAGCTCTATACAAACTAAATTTGTTGTTGTTGTGTTGGTGGTATTACAAATACTGTATCACACAATCCAAAATGTTGTAAAGTATGACATGATACTTTATATCTCCTTTCTTGACATTGTATGCCTCCATCGTCTTGGTTCCTGGTGCAGCATGTTCACTAGATTCCTCACAATCTGTGTGGAGCCCCTTATCAGGAGCTCATAATCTCCATGCAGTGCAGGGTGGAAAGTACAATAATCACAGCCTTCAGGTAAGACATTAAACAGACATCCCAACTGCCTATTCAGTGGGACGTTCAAGATATAATGGCTCTTTCAAAAAAAGAGAAGAGAGTTTCTCCCAGTGTCGTAGCCAACAATTCTCCAGCAAAAAATTGCTCATTCACTTCGTAGTTGTTTACGGGACATTGAGTGGTCAAATTTACTGCCTTTTTCACCTACAAAAAAATAGTTGCTGTACTTTGCAGAAAAACTCTGTGAGGCGCTTTGAGAAATGTTAACATAATAATGAGTGATATCAAATGGAGGAATTATTATAAAGTAGTTAAACTATTGAAGCAGGAGAATTGCACAGACTCTTGGTTGGTCTCTGGAGTGATGAAAGTTGGTTACAAAGTCCAATTTCAATACCAAGAACCATTTCCGAATAGTTATTGTTAAAGCTCTGTTTAAGCTATAAAAGTACTGAGAATTGGTAGCAATTGAATACAATAATCAATCAATATTTTAATTAACATAGAAAGTTTTAAATAGGTTCTTGCTTTGCTGGAGGAGGTATAGTACCTGATTGTCCACAGTAATGCAGCCTAACTAAATGTCACCATAAAGCTCTGTGACCCCGTATGACTTTACTTTATGAGTAATATCATCCTTTTTCGCAATATATTTATTTATTGTTACTGGAATCTGCTAGTCAGACCCACAATGATCTTTTCCAATCCTCTATATTCTGAATATTGGATTCATTATATTTGTATGTAATTGCCTTCCTATAATTTGTATCTTTGTATCCTTTAAGAATTAAGCAGGTGTTCATAACAATTGGCAACTTGAGAAACACAGTACATACTCCACATATCACTTGAGAAACACAGTACAAACTAGTAGAATTGCTTAGAATTTTTTTAATCAAATAGAATCAATTTTTTAATTGCAACCAGATTGGGGAGTCCATAACTATATCTGTATGGTAGCATCAAACAGAATAAGTTTAATACCATTAATTCTTCAGTAGATTATGAATAAAATATAACATGTCTCAGTATCAGAACCTCGATTGACTTTCCTCTCCCCTTTTTATTTTACTGCCATTTTCCATCCGAATTATAGTATCCAGAAATCACAATTTTCCTCACCATGCCCTAATATTAGCATTTTAGCAATGAGTTATTGTTGGGTTGACAGCAGGAAGGAATTGATTTTGAATGCTTGTTTTTTTTCTTCCTGCAATAAAACAAAATGCCGGAGTGTAGCCAAGCAGAAAGATAATTTCAGTTATTGGTTTATAGACCTTTTGACATTTACATCTTGGTTGAATTGTGGCTGTTGTATTTTATGTGCATGTGACTTATCTTTCCATTGCTATGGTTACAATCTTGCTTCATGTTAATTATAAAATTGTTACTATTGTTAACTATTAAATAATAATAGTCCTTGCATTTGGTATAGCACTTTTCACATCTTCTAGACGTCTCAAAGCACTTCACAGAATATACTGTAAAGTAAATGGACTATATATTTGTGGGCAAAATTATTCTAGGTCTTTAATTTTCCTTCAACCTGAATTTGTGTCGATTGAAAGAAAACCTCAACTTGTTGAGAAATTCATCCTTTTATGGATTGTTTTGTTTCCTGCAATATTGCTTTGCAGGTCCCTAAAGTATAGCCTGCTTTCAGTTTCCTCAACCTAGATATGATCTACCGTAAATACCCGCGTATAAGGCGCACTTTTTTTCACGTCGGAAGATCTCGAAAGTTGGGGGTGCGCCCTATACGCAGGTACAAGAAATTTTGAGCCTCGGAAATACAGTAAACAGGAGGGGCGGCCGGCGCTGTCAGCCAGGGTTTGGACACTGTGTCTGGCGGGGGTTGGGGGGAGCGGATGACGGGGCTTCAGCCTCGGCCGCCCGGGCAGTGGCAGCAGTAGCGGACTTCAGTGCTGTGTCTGCTGCCTGCCTTCTGCCTTACCCAGTCTGCCTTCCTCCCTCTCCTGCCTCCCTCCCTCCCTCCCTCCCTCCCTGCCTCCCTGCCTCTCTCTCTCTCTCTCCCTCCCTCCCTCCCTGCCTGCCTGCATCCCTCCCTCCCTCCCTCCCTCCCTCCCTCCCTCCCTCCCTCCCTCCCTCCCTCCCTCCCTGCCTGCCTGCCTCTCTCTCTCTCTACCTCCCTCCCTCCCTCCCTCCCTGCCTCCCTCCCTCCCTCCCTGCCTCCCTCCCTCCCTCTCTCTCTCCATCCCTCCCTGCCTGCCTCCCTCTCTCCCTCCCTGCCTGCCTGCCTCCCTCTCTCCCTGCCTGCCTGCCTCCCTCCCTCCCTGCCTCCCTTCCTGCCTGCCCTGCCTGCCTGCCTCCCTCTCTCCCTACCTACCTGTCTCTCCTCCCTCCCTTCTGCTGGCAATATCATCGAAAATGCTTCCGTTTTTTTTCACCAAGAAAAGGTCAAAAGTGGGGGGGGTGTCGTATATGCGAGTGCGCCTTATACGCGGGTATTTACGGTAAATAAAACGTTCTTGTCAAAGTCAAGCTCCATCAGTGACGAGTTGTTTTTAGGTATCAATCACATATGGGCTAAGGATTAAAGTGGTTATATGAAAATAACCGTGGCTGCACAGACCAAATTGAAAGGGTCTGGTAGGAATAACTTTCATTCAGCTGTGAGGTTTGCAATTAAAGTATCTATATGAAAAATTATGATCTTTAGGAGTACTATTAATAATAATAATAATAATAATAATCCTTGCATTTGATAAAGCAATTTCACATCTCCTAGACTTCTCAAACCGCTTCACAGAATATACTGTAAAGTGATTGACTGAATATTTGTGGGTGAAACAAGACAGTGAATTGTGCACAAGAGTGTCCCACAAACAGCCATGGATTGAGTAATCAAATTATTATAGGGTTTTTTTGAGGGATTATTATTAGGTTTGTGGAGTAAGGAAACTTACCCAAGGTTTTGCCCTGCCTGGAATCAAACTCAGGTCTCTCGCTTGTAAGGCGAGTTCTCTCACCACTGAGTTACAGGACTCCATTAATAATAATCATTGCACCTTGCTTCAACTGGAGGACGCCTCAAAGTGCTTCACTGTAAAGTGTCATGACAGTGTATTTTAAAGGTGAACATCATATGCTTAGGTTTATTATGTGATCATTCCTTTCATGGCTGATTGCGGGATATGGATACCACATGTGGGATCTTAGATGTGAAATGAAATACTGCACCATTCTGGAGCTAAGCAGCAGTTAAAAGTTCTTTAAATGTGTCCTATTGATGTTTGTAAAATATCTGGAAAAAATCATCTCATCAGCCAATATATTAAGCATTGAATGAATTATATGGATGAGACATAGAAATAAATAGATTCTTATAGAATGGACACAGAGCTTTTGGCCGAACTAGTCTATATTGGTGATTTTTTCCTCACATATGAGCCTCCATTACTCCTTATCCTCTCTACACATTTCCCTATTCTCAACTCCTAACCTTTCAACCAAACAACAATCAATGGTTTAGACATAGAGAAGGAATGGATTCTACCATAACTCCACACTGTTTTTCTCTGTGTTTGCACTTGATACCTCATTATGAATCAGGACTTGTCTACTGACTTTATTCATAGTTAATAGTCTCTCTCCCTAAAGACCAATGTATTTGATGAATCTCGGGCTATTATGAATGATTTAAAATCATTTCTTTTAGACTTCATGGAAACCTTGGTGATACACACCATTTTTGTCTGTCCTTAGCATGAATGGTTGTTCACAAGCCAGAAAGGGAAAAAAAGTAATGTAAGAAAATGGGCTTGATTATATTCAAGTCTCTTAAGTTAAGTCCCGTGTTGTATTGGTTAGAACACTTGCCTCGCAAGCAAGAGGATCTGGGTTTGATTCCCAGTCAGTGCAAAATGTTAAGCAAGTTTTCTTACTCCAGATGCTTCTGTTTACCTAGCAGTAAGTAAGAACCTGGTTGTTCGTCAATTAGCGGATTGTGTTTCCAGGAGTAATAATCCCTTTTGGAAAAAAAGAAATGAGAAATAACGAGTTAGTCAGTCAATCCAAGATCGTGGGAGACTGATGTTTGCAATTGGCTGTTGCTTTTCACTCACAAAATTACAGTCAATTAATTTTACCTAATATTCTGTATAAAGCTTTAAGACGACTCAAAGACATAAGGTGCTTTATCAAATGCAAGGATTATCAATATTATTATTGAGTCATCCTAGGTCTGCTTAGTGTACTCCACAGAAGGTGCCCATGTGATGAATATTATCCTTCATCCTTTTTAATTTTTTGCTACATTGAATCAAGACTAATGTGGCATTCCTTTGAACACAGCATAACTTCGGTTAATTCTGTTGTGAATTTAAGCTTTCATTTTGCTTTTTTAATTTAGTCTGAATCAAAATGTAAAACTTGTGATGAAAATAGTCTCATTCTGCATTTTGCAACTTTACTTGAAATAATAAACATATAATAATAATTCATAATAAATTATCCTTGCATTTGAAATAGTGCCTTTAACATAGAGAAGTTATCTCAAGGTGAGTTGCATGATTAACTGTGAAGTTAAATTACTGTATTTTGTAAGTGGACATTTGTAAGTCCAGTAGTATGATACTGTTTTCTCAGCTTCAGGTCCCAGCTGAAGACCTTTCTCTTTGATCGCGCCTTTGGTCACCTTTCTACCCCTGCCCCTGGCTCAGTCCCGCAATCCGCTATTGTGAAGCTCTCTGAGACGCCGTTCGGCTTGGAGGGCGTTATATAAATCAAAGTTGTTGTTTCATTGCCCACTCCTTTTGTAGCTATTTATTCGCAGGACTTCATGACATCTCACTTCCTTCAGTCTTCTCTTCTCACAAACTACAGGTTTTTACCACCCAAGATTGTTGCTACATAATTGCAATAATGCAACTAGGTGGTGGGCACCAAACATACGGATTTTTGTAAATGTTATTCTCTCGGGTGGAAACCTATTGAATAATGCGAACCAAAAATTGCATTATTTAATACATGGCAACGACAAGCATCTTTCACTTCAGAAAGACATCCAAAAGCTCTTTACAGGAAAGTGGAGTGACTATGTGTTTTGTGGGCAAATGTGACAGCCAACCTGCACACAGCAACATATTGCAAACAGGCATGAATGACCAATTTTATTTGGTGGATGTTAGCCAGGACACTGGGAGAAACTCCCTTCTTTTTTTCAAATAATGTAATGGGATCTTTAAAGTCCAATTAAGCAAGCAGATGCGGCCAAAGGATGGAGATTCCCGACAATCAAAGAAGGCTCTCTAATCCAGAGACCCCAGCAGAGTGAGGAGGGAACTGATTAAAGTGTAACAGCGAGAATTCTGTTAGGGAATTTGGTGAGAGAGGTAATTCGGTGCAGAGGGGGAAGGAAGCGCACAATTATAAAATACATAATACAGTAAAAGCCTGTTTATCTGGCACCCGATCACCGTAACTTCCAAATAACCGGCATCATGAAAATAGGTCCGCATTCGATTAACTGGAATTTATCTGGAAAAATGCATTAAAAAATTTTGGCCCGTTTTTAGTCGAATATCCGGCATGCGCTTTAACCAGCATTGGCTTTTACTGTAGTTAGACTAAAACAATATGTTTGAGAATATGACAGGGCAGCTGAGATCAATAGTATGCACAAGGTGTGCCATATGTGAACTTCAGGATGCTTTGTGTGCCCTGGACAAACAAGTCTGTTGGAAGTGTCTCTGGCTGCTTGAGCTTGGATGCATTATGGATGCATAGTCCGTAGTGTATTCGCAGGTAAATCCAAGCATTTGAACTGGCGAATAGCATGTTGTCACGTCATTGTTTAAAAGACAGATGATTTTGAAGTGACACCACGCCACGTTATTATTACACAGTGTCCGGCGATATATCGGTTATATCAATATAATTTTTCATATCGATAAGCCGATATCAGAATTTAAAATATATCGATATATCAAAAAATTTGTTATTAAAAAATATATCGGTATATCGTAGGGAACGGCGATATGGGATTTTTCCGGATATGGATATATCGGTTTGCTCATACCTGCTTAAACCGATCTATCGAGTTTTTATACTGCGCATGCGCGTGCATTCGAAGTGCGCGTGCATTGATGGCGCGTGCGCATTTATGGTGCGCGCTCAGTCGCGGTAAACGCACATTTCGAAATGCGTGCTCTAGGTCCAGAAAGTTTGTAATGTTGGTGTCAAGGTCTGTTGAATTATACAATGTTGTTTGCTCCCTACCTCGCCCTCTCCTTCTCTCCCTCCTCTCCTCCCTGTCTCCTCTCCCTCCTTTCCCCCTCTCCTTCTCTCCTTCCCTCCCCTCTCTCCTTCTCTCCCTCCCCTCTCTCCTTCTCTCCCCCCCCCTCTCTCCTTCTCTCCCTCCCTCCCCTCTCTCCTTCTCTCCCTCCCCTCGCTCCTTCTCTCCCTCCTTTACCCCTCTCCTTCCCTCTCCTCTCTTCCTCTCTCCTTCTCTCCCAACTTTCCCCCTCTCCTTCTCTCCCTCTCTCCCTCTCTTCCCTCTCTCCTTCTCTCCCTCCTTTCCCCTCGCTCCTTCTCTCCCTCCTTTCCCCTTGCTCCTTCTCTCCCTCCTTTCCCCCTCTCCTTCTCTCCCTCCCTCCCTCCCTCCCTCTCCTCTCTTCCTCTCTCCTTCTCTCCCTCCTTTCCCCTCGCTCCTTCTCTCCCTCCTTTCCCCCTCTCATTCTCTCCCTCCCTCTCCTCTCTTCCTCTCTCCTTCTCTCCCAACTTTCCCCCTCTCCTTCTCTCCCTCCATCTCTAAACACAAAATAGAACACACACACACCAAAAACAAAATCTAGAGATTTATTCTCCTCCATTTCTTGCTTGAAACTAGCATGTAATGTCCACGTGTAAATGAGATCTATTACAATAGAAAAGAGAGAGACAGACAGCCTGACTGTTAGAGTCAGAAGCCAGATTATCACTGCTGTGTGTGTCTGACTAGATACACACATAGAAGCAGTGATAATCTGGCTTCTAACTCTCTCACACACAAAAATAACACTTACAGCCACAAAATGCCACTTATTTTTATGTAGTCTGAAGTCTGAATTAATGTCCTTCGCCATTGGCAAGCTCTCCTTTGCTATGCAAAAAGTGACAGCGTTCGTGATACTTTGCCACTTTTTGTCCCCTCTCTGGTACAATGTTCTCCTCTTAAATAAAGCAGGAATTGTTTGAGCTGCACTGGCCCCACTACCTGTCGCTTTCTCCGAAGCGCTGGTTCGACTTCCTGCTGTTGTCGACAATGATTTCGCTCTGAGGGCAGCGTGCTGGGCGGGGTGGTGCTGCTTAATGTGATGTCGCAGGTTGCTCGTGCTTGAATCAGATGTCTTAACCAAGACCTTGCAAACTGTACATCTATACACACCATTACTGACTGCATTGTTTTCAAAGTAGTCCCATTCTTTTCCCCATGATGAGAAAGGTAAATTTTCAAACTACAATTTTCAGCGATGCGACTTTGTTAAGACGCCACGACTCACGTCGAGTATACGCAGTAAAGTGTGCGCGCGCACCGAATGTACGCGCATTCCGTGCTCTAGGTCTAGGAGGTTGCAATGCCGGCGACAAGGTAAGCTGGAAAAGATCGCATTACACTGATAATACCAACAATATTGATATATTGCCAGGAACGATTTTAAAAATATAACGATGTATATTTTTAAAATCGAATCTCTCGATATGACGTTTTTTTTAGAATCACCATATCGGCATACCGATCTGAAAATCATATCGGGTTTAATCGAAAAACCGATACATCGCCGTTCCCTAGTATATCGTAAATATCGGTATATCGTTTGCGGTGATATATCGGTATTATCGGTATAATGCAAACTTTTCCAACATATTATGTCACCGGTATTGCAAACCTCCTGGGCCTAGAGCACGGAATGCGCATGCACATCCGAATGCGCTCGCGCCCAAGAATGCGCTCCCGCCCCCGAATTTGCGTGTGCCCCCTGAATGCATGCGCACTCCGAATGCGCGCACATGCGCAGTATAAAAGTATAGAAATATCGATATATATATCGATATGAGCACACCGATATATTGATATCGGAAAATTTCCATATCAACGGACCCTAGTATTACAGTAATTTCCGAACATTCCCGAGCAATTTACAGCCTCTATTGCACTTCTACCAAGTCGGGGGTGAGACAGCAGTAAGTGAAATAAGCAGCAGTAGTGGCCAGAAACTCCGCAAAGTCATCACTTTAAATACGAAATTGAAGGTGATAAATTGCAACGATTCTGGTGAAAAAGGTACGGACATCTTGAGGGCTTTAGGGCTAGCTAGATCGACAGTGGCTACTATAAAACAGAATAAGGACAATATACTGGCAAATTCAAGGTGTGTTACAGCTACAGATGCAAGCAGATTAGCAAAATAAAGGAGTGATGTGATGGAAAACATGGAAAGAATGCTGAATGTCTGGATTGAGGATCAAAACCAGCGTAATATACCATACAGTTACCCCAAGTACCCCTTCTTGCCTATGTGTGTTAATTTGTGTGTTATGTTGTGTGGTTTTGTGTGTTACTTAGTGGGTTTAAGGTCTGAAAATGTTGAAAAAAACGCATCTCTGGTTATATAATGGGACTGCGTGGGAAATCGCATTTCGATTTAGGATGTTTCGATATACATACAGTTTTTCAGGAACGCAAATAGAGGTTTACCTGTATTTAGAACCTATCTAGAAATGGCTGGGGAAGCCTCGTCCCATACACCACATGTGCTGTAAACACAGCCCTGAAGGGAAGAAAATGCTCAAGCTCCACCCACAGCGCTGGGATTACGGGTATTGAGATTTGACAGAAAGGCCATACTGGGAACTGCAAGTAGCTGTTTCGAATTGTGGGGGAATTGCTAGACATCGGGAAAAAAATTAATAATGTTTGTATTTTGAAATCTTGACGGTTTTAAGGAGTTGCCGGCTTTCGGAATGTGGGATTATTGAGATTTGACTATACATAGTAGAATCTTAAAGAGGATGAACAAACATAGATCTGGGTGGGGGGGTTCATATAAATACATCTTTGAAGGTGGCTGGACAGCTGGATAAAGCTGTTTTTTTAATTAAAAAAAGCATACAGCATACTAGGCTTCATAAATAGGGGCATAAAACACAAACATCATGAAATTATGGTGAATCTTTATAAAACACTGGTTGAGCCTCAGCTGTGTTCAGTTCAAGGCTCCACACTTTGGAAGGATGTCAAGGTATTGGAGAGTGCAAAGGAGATGGTACCAGGAATGAGGGACTTCATTTATCAGGAGAGGGTAGAGAAGATAGGATTATTCTCCTTGGCACTGAGAAGGTGATTTAACAGAAATATTCAAAATTATCAGGGATTTGATAGGGTGAACAAGGAGAAATTATTTCCATTGGTGAGTGGGTTGGTAACCTGAGGATACTAATTTCAAATAGTTGCTAAAAGAAGCAGAGGGGAGGTGAGGAGCATTTTTTCACTCAGAAAGTTGCTTGAATCTGGAATGCATTGCCTAAAAGGGTGGTGGAAACAGATTCGATAAAAAAAATTAAGAAAGAAGTAGATAATAATAATTCTTGCATTTGATATAACGCTTTTCACGTCTTCTAGATGTCTCAAAGCACTATACAGAATATACTGTAAAATGAATTGATCATATATTTGTGGGTGAATGCGGCAGCCATTTGCATACAGCAGTATCCTACAAACTGTCATGGATTGAATTGACCAATTTATTAGTATTTGTTTTTAGGAATTATTATCAGGCATGTGGAGTAAGGAAACTTGCCCAAGGTTTCGTCCTGCCTGGAATCAAACCCAGGTTTCTTGCTTGTGAGGCGAGTGCTCTAACCACTGAGCTACAGGACTCCATAGATAGTTATTGGAGGAGGACACATTTGCAGGACTATGGGGAGAGAGTGGGTAAATGGTATTATTTGAATAACTCTTTTCAAATCCGGCACAGACACGATGGGCCAAATGGCACCCGTCTGTGCTGTATAATTCTATGATTCTGTGATCTATGTTCCTGAGTGTTCACATAGTGAAGAATTTTAATAGGAACTAGAGCTTGGAAAATCCATAGTTGATCTTAGATTTAAAAGAATTGATTTGATGTCACCAGCATACATTTAAGAAGCAAAATATCGACACATACAGTCGAATAAACAGTGTAAGAAGGAAAATATGAACAAACTGCCAATAGAAAGCAGTATTTGTTGTTGATGATCTTAAGTGTCCTAAATATATAAACTTCCAGTTTCTATAAAGTCAGTTTAGAACCTTGCCCCACATTAAATATTGTTATTCCATTTGACTAAAGAACCTTTCCTCTGTTCAGTGGGGAGATATTTAGAATTTTTTTTTGAGTTGCGTAAACTTTTAATTAAATTATGTCCCAAGTGAGTATACAAGCATTTCATCCACATATATACAGAAAACACAGAGTGTGAGAAAACAATCCTCCCAACCTTACCCCAAACATTCACACAAGTCGAGGAAAGTCTCTGTTTGATTGTTAATGAGTTTTCAGATTGAATATTTATTGATTTGTGACATAACAAGAAAATGTGTTTTATTGGCCAACCATAAAGGTTACACACCACTTGACTAGCAGAATCTATTTGAAAAGCTGAGTTGGATGGAGATCAAATCCTTTGTCCTCAAATGTTATGATAATCCACCAGAGCTTTCTTCAAGTCGCTTTGTAATATAAATGCAGTTGGAGATGCAAATAAATAAATTCCATGCTATCATTCTAAAAGCAATGTGCTTTGAAATCAGAAAAAAAAATAAAGGCTTTTCTTCACATACAGGATATTTTGTGTTGCTCTCTGTTTTATTTTGGCAACTGCAAAATTGTTAGCTAAGAAAAATTATAATATCTGTAAAAGTATTTCATAATGCATACGCTTACTGGTGTGCCTCAGATTGGTCAGCAGTTTTTAGATTCCAGCATCTTCAAGCTTTTCTTGATTTGCTTCACATACACAGGGATTTGACCTTGACGTACTAGGCTCCTGTGTGAGAGTGCCTATTTGAGTTTAAGTGACTACTGGACCTCATAAATCAACAAATCCTTATTGGCAAGTTGATTGATGTGAGTGTTAGTAAGAGTACTATACATTGAATAAAGTCATTGTTGTTAAGATTGTCAACAATGCGTAAAATTTACAAACTTTGTGACGCAGTAAGAGCAAACAACTCCCAGAGGATTAAACCAATCGCTCTTACACTTCATCTTGTTCAATCTTTACATAAGCTATATAGAGATGGCATTTTAAAAAACTGAGATAGAGATTCCAAAAGAGAAAAACAACTTTCAGGGACCAAGATAAGAAATGATGGAGTGAATAAATGCGAGCAAGAACCTTCTTTTGACCACAAATAACTCAAGCTATCATGGCCCTTATCCACTCACTCTATTTTCTGGGGAAATGTTATAAAGATATCGCAGATAATAAAACGCTTACAGTTCTAAAATGTTCAGCCATCTCCCCATCCGAGCCTTAATCAACAATAACTTTTACTTATATCATAGCACCTTTGACATCGGAGAACGATTCATAGTATTTAATAATGATAGAATGAAAGTCTAAGGTGGGAGTATTGATAGGACTGGATGTCTGACAATCTGTCAAAAGAGCAGTGGCCCTGGAGTCGAGGGTGGAGACAGAAAGGTAGAGTTGGGTGTCATCTGTGTGGATACGAAAGCGTGAAGTTACTGAGGGACACCACGTAGATGAGGATAAAGAGGTTTTCGGCAGATACGATTCTCAATCCCCTCCCTTCAGTGCTGCAGCAAACAATCCACTGTGTTCCACGTAGTGTTGCTATTCTGCATATCTAATACTTAGTAAGAAAACACAGGCCTGAAATCTAATGTAAGGCCATTATGCTCATAAAATTTAATATTGCGTCGAATTGTGGAAAGATTTAATTTCTTTATATGATCTGTAGTATTTAATCCTTACCAGGAAGCTGATTTTTATCTGGGTACTTGTGCTTCACCAGGTCACAAGCGGCTCTGCTTCATGTCTCA
Organism: Hydrolagus colliei; assembly: GCA_035084275.1. Taxonomy (NCBI): domain Eukaryota; kingdom Metazoa; phylum Chordata; class Chondrichthyes; order Chimaeriformes; family Chimaeridae; genus Hydrolagus; species Hydrolagus colliei. Next base: position 54,399,048 of record CM068744.1, read on the forward strand.
GAACCCAATCCCATTCATTGCTCGGGATGAGGGATGTTTGAATGTATCCCTGCTACCTCATCAACCGTGCTTTGGTCATCTTCCCACTCCTGCTCTCACTACCCTCCATTGACAGTGCCCTCCACCTCTCTTGATTTCACCCCCAGCTCAGGTGCAATCCCTTCACCATCCGGCATCTTGGAACATCTTCACAATGTGAAACTTGCTGTGTAAATGCGATTTGGACAGCCGCTTTCGCATCAGGAGGACATCCCAAGGCTGGATAGTGAAGGGTATATAATATAAATAATAATTTGATCACTCAATCCATGATTATTTGTGGTACACTGCTGTGCATAATTGACTTCCGCAATTCGCCTACAAATTATACAGTCAATCCAATACAATATAATCTGTGAAGCGCTTTGAGACGTCTCAATGACACAATAAGGCACTATATCAAATAATTATTATTGTTACATACCAGCATTTTGCTTGAAAAATACATAGTCACAGCGATTTATACTAAATCCTGTAAAACCCTTTGTGAGGTCCTCCCGACATGAAAAACACGATATCAAGTGCATGTGTTATTAACAACAATAAGACAAAATGACACTGCAGACTAAGTAGAAATTGGGGCTGAAAATGTTTCCAAAATATCCAACCTACTATGATCATCAATAATTTAAATTTTAACCTTCCAGTTCTTCTCTGGTGGCCTAAATCTTTCTTCTTCATGTATCAACTGTGCCTAATTTTATGCCATCATTGCTTTCTGATGATAACAAGTTCAACCCTGCAAACCCTTCCTTACAGCTAAGAGTCCCATGACCAGCCAATCATTTCTGTTGCTTTCTCTGAATGTTCTCCAATGAATCAATATGCTTTTGAAGGATGGCTGCCAAAATTACTACCCATAATTGATGAGGTAGCTAATACATCCCTTTATTCCACAATCTGTTATATATGAACAACAACAACAAAATTACACTTATATAATGCTTTCATATATGAAGAGATGATTATAAACTTTTAACACTTCTTACGATTACCAACCACTTATAATTGGACAAACAAAACCAGTGTGGAAAAAAGTCTACTTGGAATTCTATTGCTGTATCAAACATTCTATCAAGAAAACAAAACCCAAATATTGAACGGATTTATTATTCATACTATTAATTTTATATGGCATAGTTTTATCCAGTGTATTTAAAGAAGGTTATGCTATAGTTATTTTAGGTTGTGCTCCAGTGTTCTACGTCTTCAGCAGAGGATTACCATTCCAGGGTAAATAATAATAATAATAATTATTATTATTGAATTTGATACAGCGTCCTTCACGTCTTCTATATGAATCAAAGTGCTTCACAGATTATACTCTAAAGCGAATAGACTATATATTTGTGGGCGAAATGTGGCACTGAATTGTGCACAACAATGTCTCACAAACAGTCCAAATTAATTTTTTTCTTGAGTGATTATTATCAGGCATGTGGAGTAAGGAAACTTGCCCAAGGTTTCACCCTTCCTGGAATTGAACCCAGGTCTCAGGCTTGCAAGGCGAGTGCTCTAACCATTGAATTACAGGACCCCATGAGTAATGTCACAGTAATGTATAGGGTAATGTCTTTCTGTTTTCCTCAATCCTTTGCTGAAGAAGCAGTGCAAATACTGTGCGTCATTGCATCTAGGCTCACCTGCCATTCTTTGATTTACTCTGAAGAACTTCAACAAGTTGACAGGAGACGGAAGCAGTGCAGAAATCTGTGGCAAGCAATAAATTATAAAGGACATGTGAAATTCACCATTTATTGCTACTGAGAAAAGGGTACATTCTCTGCCAGATTCAAACATTCTTTTACAACTGTACCTCAAAGGAATTGGTCAAGAAAATATTTTACATCCAGTAAATTTTAATTTACACTGTACAATCTTGTTTTAGCTTTTAGAAGTGATCCAATTAAATGCAATATATATGAGGCCATGGGTAGAAATCAAATTTCCTTGTTTGCATACATTTTTAGTTTTTAACGTGCACTGCATTTTTGATTTAAAAAAATTAATCCTTCTTTTGGGATAGATTAGCTATTGATACATCTGTATTAAAACTATTCGGTATAGTGTTAATGATGTGTAATAATTTCAGTGAAAGGACAGAGATAATTTGCTTATACACTGAAACGCTGTGATAATGCCTCAGTGCACTATACTAATATTACTGTATGTCATTCAGTAAAAGGGAAATGTCAGCTGGATTTGCATGATGCTGATGTCTGATGACATATTCTAATAATCTGAAGATGATTCTCTTTTACACTTTTCAGTCTCAACATCAAATTCTTCCACTTACTGCAACAAACTTTGTCAGTGGTTAACAAAGATATTAACATCAATATAATTGTTTCTCTCGGCATAAACACAAGGTGCATCTATAGATTTGGAAAAAAATACTTGTTTAGATTCGAACGTAAATTCATGTTAGCAAGAGCAAAGAAGATCAATAATCCTGAAATAATTTTCAAATACATTATATTGACATTCAGCAACGATTGGCTTTCTGCAACTTGGTAGCGCTGTAACATGCATTCTGTAAGATCTAACATGATTATCCGTCATTGTTGAGGCATTATTGAAACAACCCTATGAATTGATTATTTCGTAGGGTTGCAAACATAGCCAATGAAACTGCCAAAAGCAGTTAATACAGATTCTGTTGAATGCTACAGTCAGAAGTGGATAAAATTCTGGTTAGAAGGAGTGGAAAGGTATTGGCTTAGGCGAGGGGTGACATGGAGAGTTTGCCTGAAACAAAATTGGAAACTCTATATTTACAATTTTAAAAAATTTGATGGATTAAAAGAAAAATCTGTTTGCTCCTAGTTGTCTTATATTATTCTTTGTCAGAACAAACTAGGAAGAATGAGCACCATAAAACAGTAGTGTTATTATCAGATGTTAATATTTGTATTGGGTTTATAATTTCTGTGTTCTGCTTGTGCTTTATTTTGGCCAGAGATTTGCTCCCAGCTGTTGGCGCTCAGACAGTACCCTTTTGAAGGTTCTGTGGGTCTTTTGTTGCCTTGCTGGGTCCCTCACACACATGGGCTTTATCTTAAGTGAATGGTTGAATTATCTTCACAAAGTAGCGTCACAGAGATGTCAACAAGTGTTTGATAGGTTGATTGCCGTGGCTTAGCAAATTAGTAGCCCTAGAATATTTAATGCCTTGACAAAACCTCGTTTGGCTGCACAGACTGATGGTAATGAGTCTCGGGCCTGCCTAAATAATAGTGGCCTTCAATATTCTTTTTGGTAGTAGTAGGGAGGCATTGCTAAGCAGTAACAGACTTGTCTAGCAAACAAATATGAGTAATACGTGGTTTGAAGTACACAGACAATAAATTATTTTGAAGAAAATTAGAAAAATGGTATTGATTGGAAAATGTCCAATTAGTGAACATTCACTTCTTAAACTCATTATTTCCACTATTAATGGCCTATATAAATGGGATTGCTGATTACACACACAGGCAGGCTACTATTGAAAGGAAGGCTACTCTGCAATTATATAAACCTTATAGCCATTCTGATATCTGCATTCAAATTTAGCCAGGACACCGTAACCATGTTTTATACAAGAATGCACACAAACTAATAAAGCGATGCTGTCAGCCACTAGTGAAGTGATGGCTGCAGGTTTAATTATGTTTCGGTGGAGAACAGGTAATGCCACCACAATGCCATAATTTCATAACTCAAAAAATATTTATTTATTTGCACCTTTGCATTCTTACTACACCACAAAATAGGTGTAATTGGATTCAATTGCCCAACTAAGTAAGTTTTTTTTTAGAGGATCCTAATTTAATTTAAAAGACACCAGCAGGGAAACTGTTTCAAAACTGTTATTGTTGTACTGTAGTATTTTTACTATTCATTCTGTGGGTACATTTAAAAATGTAACCATGAGAAGAAAATGCCAATCAGCAGGTGGCTTCTTTATCCGATTGTAACTCACAGGTAGTAGAAACCCAATATTTATCAGCTAATCAAAATTAGAGATACAAATTACCTTTATGTGTCCCTAGAAAAAAAAATGTCATTTATTTATTTAATAATAAAAAACTGATAAGTAATAATCCTTGTATTTGATGTAGGGCAAGCACTTCCCAGGATATATTGTAGTGTGTGACTGTACTTTTTGTAGATGAATGTGGCAGCTCACTTGTCTCACAAACTGTCATGAAGGGAATGACAAACATTTTACTTTGAGGGATTGCTGGCCAGTACCGGGAGATACCAACCACTTGTAATTTTTCTCTTTATAATAGTGACGTTGATGCCAGGTGTAAGCTTAGCTCAGTTGAGAGTGCTACTCACTTCTGGATACAGGTACAAAATGAGAATGGAATTTCTCCCTGTCTCCTGGTCAACAATCCTCCACATAAAATTGGTTATTCACCATAGATGTTTGTAAAATGTCTGTTGCATTACCAGCGAAAGAGCAAGCACTACACTTGACGATAATAACTGTAAAGCTCTTTGAGACGCATATGGCATGAGAAAAATGCAAGACATTCTTTCTAACTATAGATAAAAGTTAAATAATTGATGTTCAGATTAAATGGTTTAAAATATAATGAGATTGAATTAAGCATGATGGATAAACAGCAACAGTGAGTGTGGAGGGAAAAGGCAGGTCAGGGTGAAACCTTGGGCAAGTTTCCTTATTCCACATGCCTAATAAAATGCCTAATAAAAATCCCTCCAAAAAAATTGGTTATTTCAATCCATGACTGTTTGTGAGACACTGCTGTGTGCAATTAGCTGCTGTATTTCGCCCACAATCATAAGGTCAATTCACTTTACAGTATATTCTGTGAAGCGCTTTGGGACGTCTAGAAGACGTGAAAGGCACTATATTAAATGGAAGGATTATTATTATTATTATATATTAAAGGTGACAAAAATTGCAGTTGAAAAGATCTTAGATTTTAAGGTCTTAGATTGAGCTCAAGTTTGGTGCCACCTTTCAATTGTCCCAATCTTCCTGTCTATTTTTCTAAGTAAGAGCCAACTCAATAAAGAATAATTGAAATTGAAGGAAAAATAACTTGTTAAGTTACATTATTCATTATTCTTTATACATTATTCAAATCGTTGCATGATTCAAAAATGCACTGGTAGTTAAAATCAAAGGCATCTAAGCCTCAGTTTGATTACCACACAGTGGTAATTCTTACACACATCGACCTTTGCCGCATGAGACTCGCTCTTTGCTGAAATTGCTCTAATCTTTTCACTGTTGTGAGCTGTGGCAAAATTTTGCATAAAGTGAACATGCTTTTTTTGTCCTGATGCTTTGAAGCACAGAAGCCCATAAAAAAGTAATGCATTAAAAGAAAACATTTTTGAACAGAAACAAACTATTATGTGGTAGAAAATGTCACACTATATTCGATAAATCAGAAAGTTGTAAACACCCTTTTGATGTAAAATGATACAATAACTTATCATTTATATTTACTAACAGACTAATTGCACAATCTGAGGGAATTAATATTTGTCTAAGGGTCTGAGAGATAGGATAGGAATCTCATTATAGTTTGGCTGACTTGTTTGTTGATGCAAATTATGTTTTTTTTGCTGGGATTCCAGTGTTTATTGATGTTTTGCAACAAACTGTTTAAAAAAGCATAAAGGTTTAAAAAATACACAAAAGCAAATAAAATTATTATGATCACTGCGTTAAAATGAAGAACTCTAATCACTTTTATTTTAATTTTAAGGAATCCATTATGACCAGATAAGCTAAAGTTCTTGAGCCTTGATAATAGATGTCGCACAGGATTTCTTAAGACATCTTAAGACTATGTCTTAAAGAGGATATGAGATGCTGAATGGGATATACAGTAATAAGTAAACCTGGAATGCTGTTTCAGACAAGGTAGAAGATCAAGAGGTCAAAAGCTTAGGGTTGTGAAGGCATTTTAATAAAAATCTTTGTGTTGGATATAGCATCTTTCATGTCAAAGAATTTCACAGGATGTGCTGTAAAGTGCAATGACTGTGTATTGTGTAATCGAATTTGACAGCCAACCTGCGCACAGCAATGTCTTACAATCAGCCATGAATTGAATGAGATATTGGGATAAACTTGTTTCTCTTTTTGAATAGTGCCTTGGAATCTTTAATGTCCTCTAAACGTATAGATGGGACCTCTGTTTAAGTCTTACTCTGAAGTATGGCACCTCCAGCAATGCAGCACACCAGCAGCCCTCCATTGGCGTGTCACTATAGACTTGTGAGTCAAAGTCCCAATGTAGGACTTGAACCCGCGATCTTCTGTTCACAGGCAAGAGTCCTAACAACTGAGCCAGCCTGCCAATTTTTTTATGGTAGAAACCAGCAAGTGTTCACACAGAGGATGATCAACAGCCTCTAACCCTCCACCTCAACCTCTCTCTATTTATCTTTAAAACCTTCTTCTTCTCCCTTGCTTGACGTGTGCAGTGCTCGGAGTCTTACCTGAAGAGTGCTATATACTCGTAAATGTTAATTGTTGTTGATGGAAGAAAGAATCTTATTGATATAGAATGATTTTGATTCACACAAGAAATGATTACGTCTACTCATCGAGATTCCAATAGCCATCTTAAACAGTCAACTGACGTTGGCGTGTGTTGAGATTTAAATTTTGGAGGCTTAATTGAAGATTATTTTAATTTTCTATCTAATTTCACTATCTCTAACAGTGCACTTCAGTATATTAAAAGGAGAAAACGCAAGCACCATATTGTTCATATTGTTAACCATATGTTAATAAATGTGTAACTCAATATATAGAGGCTCGTGGGCATACTTAATTGGTCTGCTAAGGAGTTAAAGTGACAGACAGTACAAGATTTGGTGTTGATTGCAAACTGATGGATTAGGTGACACTGAAAGATGTAGTAATAATCTTTATTATTGCATTTCATATCACACCTGCACTGTTGGATCACATCAAAGCACTGTACATGTAACCACTGCAAAGTGTAATGACTGTGTATTTGTGGCTGAATGCAACAGCCAATTTATATATAATAATATATAGTAATATTATTATAACAACCAATTTCACACTGCAATATTCCACAAATAGCATTGACGTGAATGATTGATTTATCTTGTGCATTGTCGGGAAGGGAAACTCTTTTTTCTTTTCAATAGTTCATAGGATCTTCAATGTTCAGCAAATAAAACTAACTTTGTGTTTCAGATAGGATCATTTCTTCATATGGGGCCATCCTCAGGAGGATGTCTCAAATTGCTTCACAGGATTTACTTATTGTGTAATGACTGTATTTTGTAGCAGGATCTTAAATTTAGATAAAGCTAACATTGCAGGTATGAGGGAAGAATTAGCTAAAATAGACTGGGGAGTTAGATTAATGGATATGACTATAGACCAACAATGGCAAGCATTTAAAGATGCAGTCTATAATTCTCAGCGATCACATATTCCTTTGAGGAATAAGAGTACCACAGGGAAAGCAATTCATCCGTGACTAACTATAGAGCAGTTAGAGAAAGTATAAAACTAAAAGAAAAGGCCCATAAAACTGCCAAAAGGAGTAGCAAACCTGAGGACTGGGAGTGTTTTAGGGACCAACAAAGAGAAACCAAAAAGCTTAGTAAGAGTGAGAAAATGGATTATGAGGGCAAGCTAGCTAGAAATATTAAGTCAGATTCTAAGAGTTTTTATAAATACATTAAGAGGAATAAGCTAGCAAAAGTAAATGTGGGTCCATTACAGGCAGAGACAGGAGGAATTATAATGGGGGATAAGGATATGGCAGAGTCCCTAAGTAAAAGCCTGTTTATCCGAGACTCGATCAACCGGAACTTCTGTATATCCGGTACGTCAAAAAAAAGTCCCCCTCTGATTAATCGGATGTTATCCGGCACAATCGCAGTGGCGTATTTAATGAATCAATTGTCGTATGAGAGTATTGTATTTCGACCTGCCGCTAGTAGAGCCTTAAAGTCGCACTGTCATTTTTTTCCCTCGCGTGGCGTCCGTCATTGCAGAAGTTATCGCTAGACTGTACACCTCTACCCCAGCACCATGGCTTCAAACCAGGCATCTACTAGCAAAGGTGATTTTTAGGTGAATTTTTAGGTGAATAACGAAGATCTGTTATTATTTAGTCTATTATTAATATGGTATGTGTTAAAATAAGTAAAAGATTTTGTGTGTTGGGTTTTTGGCGTCGGATCCGACTGAATATCCGGCGTGCCATTTAACTGACATTGGCCAGGTCTCGCGGATGCTTAGATGGAAAAAACAGTAGAGCAGATTATTTTTTAGAATGGGAGAGATGGTATTAGCATTCAGAGAGACTTGTGTGTCCTTGTACACCAGTCACAAAAAGTTAGTTTGCAGGTATAGCAAGCAATTAGGAAGGCTAACAATATGTTGACGTTTATTACAAAAGGATTAGAATATATGAGTAGGGAAGTCTTGCTGCAACTACTGAGGCCCTGGTGAGACCCTACCTAGAATATTGTGTGCAGTTTTGGTCTCCTTATTTAAGAAAGGATGTACTCGCCTTGGAGTGGCTACAACGTAGATTCACTAGATTGGTACCTGGGATGCGGGAGATGAGTTATGAGGATAGGTTGAGCAATCTAGGCCTATATTTTCTAGAATATAGAAGAATGAGAGGTGATCTTATAGAAACCTATAAGATTATTAAGGGGTACAACAGAATAGATAGTGGGAGACTTTTTCCCCTGGTTAGAGAAACTATAATATACAATCTTAAAATTAAGGGTCAGCCCTTTCGCACTGAGTTGAGAAAAAACTTCTTCATTAAGAGGGTAGTGAATTTATGGAATTTTCTACCCCCAAAGAGCTGTAGATGCTCATTCCTTGAACATATTCAAGACTGAGATTGATAGATTTCTTGTGAATAAGGGAATTGATATGGGGATAGGGTGGGTAGGTGAAGTTAGAAGAGATCTTATGAACTTATTGAATGGCAGGGCAGGCTTGAGGGGCCGAATTGCCTTCTCCTGCTCCTAATTCTTATGTTCTTATGTTCAAATGTGACAGCCGATCTTTGCACAGCAGTGTTTCACAAACAGCTATATTGGGCTGGGATCACTATGGCTGTTTTATGTCATCATTTGTTTTATGCCTCATTTGAAAGCAGATAGCAACTCCAAATATGCAATGTTTTCCCCAACATTGCTCTGAAGTGGCACCCAAGATTGTGCGTTCAAAGTCCCAAACTTCAAACCTGGAGGAGAGTGCTATCACCTGAGTCAGGCTCAAACCTAAAATCAGGCTGGCACTTATATTACTAAAACACAGAGTGGAATTGGGTTCTCTGAGGAATCTCCACTTTCTAAAACAAATGCTTGATCTAGGGCCAGATAATTGGCAATTAGCAAATGTAACCAGTTCAATAAAACTGATAAAAATTGATTATACACGAGTATTGACCTTTCATTTCTGGATCTAGCAACCATTTTATTTCAAGATGATTATTTCCAGAGGAGAGATAATTACATTTGCAAAGAAGTTTAAATAGGCTGAAAGAAGTAAGTACAACAGACAAAAATAAAGACATGGCTTTGGTGTGGGCGCTAAAACACATTTGTTATTTATATAAATCCACCTTTGTCTTCCAAGTTGATCATTGAATCTTGTACTGCTTGCACAAGATATATAAACCTCAAGGCTATGTTGTCAATCTTTTTCCAATTTGAGGATTGATTTCTGAGTGGATTATAGCAGATACCTCAAACTCCCACAGTGTATATCTTTGTACTGGTGCTTGCTGCAAGTTGTTTTGTTCAGCCGGGCATCTGCAATAGGGAAAACCATCATCTTTTCCAAGAGTATCCAAACTAGATTTAAAGTTCCATGCATGCCTCCTATTTGTAGAATTCTATGTGCTCCCAACGTGAAAGTTGCTATACAAATGCAACTTTGTTGTCGTTGGAATGGAATGTGCACTCTTCTCCTAAAGGGACACACTCTACTTATGCAACCAGGATCCCAGAGTGTATTAGGCGTACTGCTAGAATTTAACATACTAAATCCATCAAAATAATCCTGCTGTTTGTCCAGATAGGACGACCGTACCTATTAGGGCTTTGCCTTGCAGGATTAACAGAAGCTGAATGGGAAGAATCCATGTCCAGCTATTGCTGTGCCAATTCCTGCCAATGTGCTGGCTGGGCTGTCATCAACATTATCTGGAATATCGCAGACCTGCCTGGCTCAGGACCCAGACTACTGAGAACTCCACACAGGGTTGACTTCATTCTGATATTCCGTTGCTAAGCACATCAACTTGGAGCCAGTTCAGCTCCAGGGAGACCCCATTTACCTCCCTCCTCCCGCAGAGGATAGATTAAAGTATGCATGGTGGTGGTTTGTGTTAAAGTGCATTCTATAGCACTGTCTGTCATATGCAACAGCAACAAAATTACATTTATATAGCACCTTTCAAGTCAGGAGAACATCCCAATGTGCTGGACAGAAAGTGTTCTGGACATAAACTGGGGGTAGGGATTGGGGATGGTGGAGAGTAGGGTGGGAAGGAGGTTGATTAAAAGCATGGTCGAAGAAGAGGACCTTGAGGTGGATTCTTGATGGAGGCTGAGGGATGGGGCGAGGCAGAGGGTCTGTGGGATGGGTGTTCCAAAGGATGGAAGCAAAATGGCTGAATGCCTGTCTGCCAATGGTGGGACGGGCGATGTGGGAGATAAGAAGCAAGCCTGAGCCCACTGAACGGAGGGAGTGGACATGTTAGTATTGCACACATTGGTGTGGACATGATGTGATAATTGAATATGTTAGGAAACATTGTGGTTTCTGCCCATTGCTTTGGAGTCTGTTTCTCCATGAATTTCACACTCCACAGCTATGCTCTTTGGAACAACAATGCAGCTCGAAAGGCTGATCATCTGTTTCGGTGATGTGTACTGCACCTTATTCCCCCAATTCAGTGCTACATTTCCCTCAAGACCAGTGGAACTCAGTTCTTAATTCCCAGTTCCCAATACACTGGCATGTAGGAATCTTCGATGCCAGTACAGTATTATTTATACAGTTTTACAAATGTACAGCGTCTTATGACATCATCTTCTAGACATCTCAAAGCGCTTCACAGAATATTCTGTAAAGTGAATTGACTGTATATTTTGTGGGCGAAACGCGGCAGCCAATTGCACACAGTGGTGTCCCATAAACAGTCGTGGATTGAATTGACCAATTCATTATTTGATTTTTATTGAGGGATTATTATCAGGCGTGCGGAGTAAGGAAACTTGCCCAAGGTTTCGCCCTGCCTGGAATTGAACCCAGGTCTCTCACTTCTAAGGTGAGTGCTCTAACACTGAGCTACAGGACTCCACAAGATTTCGATTAGAAAGATAAAGAAGGTTTCTACATAGCAATTTCAAATAAAGCAAATGCAAAATAGATAATCATCGTTACACAAATAGATAGGGTAAGATAATGCATAGCAACGTTGCAGTGACCCTTTCCAAATAACTTTGACATAAAGCTTTTTTTTATTTATCAAAAAAAGTTTTAAATGAACTAATCAGGTAGATTTTAAAGATCACATGGCACGTTTTGAAAACAGAAGGGAATTTTTCCTGTGTCCTCGCCAGCAATTGCCTCAAATAAATGATAATATATTGGTCACTCACTTCATGGCTGTTGTCGGACTTTGCAGTTCGTAACTGGCTACTGTGTTTCGTGCACAAATCCTTAGTCAATCCACTTTACATTACATCATGTGAAGCACTTTGAGATGTAAGATCTTAACAAAGTGGTAAGACACTATATGAAATGCAAAGATAAGAATAATTCTTTGATTTGATATAATGTAGCATTTTTCACGTTTTCTAGAAATTTCAAAGCTCTTCACAGAATATACTCTAAAGTGAATTGACTGTATATTTCTGGGCAAAATGTGGCATCCAATTGCGCTCAACAGTATCCCACAATTAATTATGGATTGAGTGACCAAATTATGCGGTTACAGCACTCGCCTTACAAGCGCGAGACCTGTGTTCAAATCCAAGCAAGTCAAGGCGAAACCTTGGGCAAGTTTCCTTATTCCATATGTCTAAGAATAATTGCTCCAAAAAATACACAATAATAAAATTGGTCATTTCAATCCATGACTGTTTATGGGACACTGCTATGTGCAATTGGCTGCCAAATTTTTCCCACAAATATACAGTCAATTCACTTTATAGTATATTCTGTGAAGCACTTTGAGACGTTGATAAGATGTGAAAAGCGCTGCATCAAAATGCAAGGGGGATTATTACTATTATTACTTTATTTGGCGGGGGTGGGTGGGGTGGGAGGAGTGTGGTGGGAATTATTATCCCCAGAAAAGTGATTCACCAATCGACTAACTACTAGGTTCCTATTTACTGTTAGGTAAACAGATATGTGGAATAAGGAAACTTGCCGAAATTTTGCCTTGCGGGAATCAAACCCACATGTCTTGCTTATAAGACGAGTGCTCCAACACTGAGCTACAGGACTCCACCTATTTCTAATCAGACAAAGCAGATAATAGATTGCAATGCAATTTTTGGCTTGGTTTAGTCTCTTGCTAAGCTGTTCAGAGGAAGGGTATCTATTTACATTTGAGATAAGAGTGTCTCAGGGTGGAGGGGAAGTACGATATAACATATTTGTCATTACTTAGTGGGAATACATTTCTTTTATTTGAACTGTTTGTGGTTTCAGACAGTACAGAAATTGATGATAAACCAATCTTATTTACATATGATGTCTTGTGAAACTATTTTCATGAGTGATGTTGCATTCTATAATCTTTTAATTAAGAAGCAATAACCGCCAGAGGCTGGAAGCATGCAATTAGAGAAAGCAATCACATCTACACAGCAACACTAGGAAATGGTGTCTTAGCATTTGTTATGTGTGTGTGCAACACATGCAAATATAATTAATAGAATAGTGACAATATAATTCCAACTTTGGAGAACCTAGAATAAATGTAGTTTTATTAATAAGGAACAATCTCTGGTTTGTATTTGATGAGAGAATTCTTCCTAATTTATGAATTTGGACTGCATCACACATATGTTAGAAGTCAGCTCTAATTAATTGACCGAGTATCCTTTTGCAGTGATGTTACATTTAAAATCCATCCAATGTATACGTGGGCCCTTACTTTGAAAAATGCTTGGGTACATTTTGAACTTGAAATGTAGGTATAGATCAATTGAAAGAGGGAGCTCTAACTGTGCAACATGCAAGTAATAATAATCGTTGCATTTTATATAGCGCTTTTCACATTTGCTAGACATCTCAAAGCACTTCACAGAATATGCTATAAAATGAATTGACTGTATAGTTGTGGGCAAAATGCGGAAACCAATTGTGCACAACAGTGGCCTACAACTAGTCATAGATTGAGATGACCAATTTATTATTGTTTTATTCAAGGGATTATTATCAGGTGTGTGGAGTAAGAAAATTTACCCAAGGTTTTGCCTTGTCCTGCCGGGAATCAAACCCAAGTCTGTCGCTTGCAAAGCGAGCCTCTAATCACTGAGCTACAGGACCCCACAAGATGACTTGTGGCTTCACACTGTCACTGATTCCTGTCACAAAATTCAGCCTCACTGAACAGACAGTGACAATAAACATATTGAGATATAATAATTCTAATAATCCTTGCATTTGATACAGCACTTTTTATAGATTCTAGATGTCTCAAAGCACTTCACAGAATATGCTGTAAAGTGAATTGACTATATTTCTAGACAAAATGCGGCAGGCAATTGAAACAGCACTGTCCCACAAACAGCCGTGGATTGAAATGACCAAATCTTTTTTGTTTTTATGGATTATTATTTGGCATGTTGAGTAAAAAAAAACATTCGAAGGTTTCACTCTGCTTGGAATTGAATTCAGGTCTCTCGCTTACAAGGCGAGGGCTATAATCACTGAGCTACAGGACTCCTTATTGGAGTCAATCAATCTCTGGAGACACAGTATGTAACTTACCCTCATGCCACATATATATGGGTTTCTCTTTATGATTTTCTACATGGTATGCTCCTTATCTCAGCCAGGCTTTCCTGACAGGTAATTTTCAGAAGCTTTCCTTGAGGGAGAGAATCAGATTGTCAGTCAGGCTAATCTGGTTCCTTGTGACTCCCAAGTGGTGAGTTATTGAGTAACTTTGGCAGAAGCCCAAGGAGAGCTCAGCTGGCTTACCTCTTGCCAAGAAGATACATTGACAGAAAAAAAAACAGGATTACATTATAGCAGTGGAAAATAGAAATGGAAGCCAACCCCGCCTACCCCCCTTCCCCCGAACGTTACTGAGACAACATGAGAAAGATTGCTATGAGTTATACTAAGCCATTTGTTTCCTTTTTTTCAGGAGGTATATTTGAATCAGTGGAAAAAAGTCCATCTGGGGCAGAGGAACTAGCCTTTAAATTTGCTTTAAATACAATCAACAGAAATAGGACACTGCTGCCAAACACAACATTAACATATGACATCCAAAGGATAAATATCTACGACAGTTTTGAAGCATCCAGAAAAGGTAAGGCATTGTGCCCAGAAATGCTATAAATGTATTTGCTGTGTATTCCCAAAGCACCAGCAAAGCTAATGGCATTTTATGATCATCAGGTGCTGTGAAAGGACAGAAACTCTCTCGCTTTCTAACAATAATAAGAAAGGAAAAGCTGCCTGTAACATACAAAAGGACATTTGATGATGTAGTGCAGTAATAGAAGTACTAATTGCATTTGATGTAGCACCTTATCATGTCTATGAGATGCTCCGAAATGCTTCACAGAACATACTGTAAAGAAATGGAAAATGTTTTGCTGAATAATTCCGGCTGGCAATTGGGTTGCTCTTTCATTATTAACAGAATTGTGTATCTTCTCTTCAGCTTGTGATCAGCTTTCTCTGGGCGTGGCAGCCATCTTTGGGCCTTCACATAGTTCATCGGCGAACGCAGTGCAGTCGATTTGCAATGCACTCGGAGTTCCCCACATCCAGACCCGGTGGAAGCATCAAGTCTCAGATAACAGGGACTCTTTCTTCGTCAACCTGTATCCAGACTTCACGTCACTCAGCCAAGCCATTCTCGACCTGGTACATTTCTTCAAGTGGAAAACTGTGACAGTGGTATATGATGACAGCACAGGTATGTGGACAAGCTGTACAAACTTCGGAAAACATATTTTTGATGCGCACTTCATTTGCATAAGTCATTTATTTGATATTCAGCCACAGTGTTTATGAAGCTCTGCTTTGTTATGTGATGCCAATCAGAGAGATTTATAGAAATGATGTACCAATTTTCTTTTTGCACAGTTGAATTGAAAGTGTACAATGATTTGTTGAAGATGAAAGGTGAGGGATCAGATTGATGATGTCTGCATGTTTTGAACATAAGCTTGAAAATGTCAAAGAAGATAAAGGACCACAAGCTTTATTTTTGTTTATATGTGAAGGTCAAATTTACTGTATTTCTAAATTACAAAGTTCAGAAGCCCAAGTAGCACATTCATCTGAACGCCTTTCCAACCAGATCCATTTTTGAAGCAGTTTCCTCGAGTTGGGGTAAAACAACAATATCAATTTACTTTTATATAATCCAAAAACAAAAGTCGCTGGGAAGACTCAGCAGATCAGGCAGCATCTATGGAAAACAGAAAGTGAGTTGCTCCCAGTGATTTCTGTTTTCGTTTCTGATTTCCAGCATCTGCAGTATTTTGTGTTACTTTCATATAACACCTTTCACATTGGAAAAAGCCTTCACAAAGCTGACTGAGAGCTGAATTGACAAAAAATCTATGTTTTTCTCGGATTTCCCTCATTTTTCAATGATTTTGTCATTCGATTAGCAACACTACAAACCTGACTACAATATTTTGAGAGTAGTTTGCACCATCACCAGAGTTTGGAATGACTCTGTTGTAGGAATGTTATTCACACGATACAATGAAATACATAGTGTTTCCCAACATTTTTTCAAAAACATTCCGAAGGTGATTTGCCCCAAATGGCAAATGCTATTATAAACAGTGGAAGTTTAGGAAACAGAAGCACGATGAGATGACTAAATGTGTTTGTAATATCCTGGAAGAGTAATGCAGGAGCTAGATTCCCATATTGACTGCTAATAGTGGTACTGTAGTTCAAAAGCACTTTAATGTTGCCATTCTGTAGCAGTTGACATAAGCATCCATGATGTACATTCTGTTTACTCTGGGGTTTCATTCCCCTGTATGACGCATAGACTCACAGACTACAGCTTCAATGGGCTCTCCAGTCCTTGCACAAGTCTCATGCCAGTGTGATGGACAGTGGATTCCCTAGAGAAAACACGGCTTTACATTTCAGGTGCTTTTACTGACAGCCATGCAACATCGACACCACTTGAGTGCTTTTTTGGATGCTAATATCTGTCTTTGTGAGAACATTCTAATGTATCAGTCATTTCTAGATAGCAAGCAAAGTACAAAATAACTGCATTAGTGTAATACTGATGGTTTGAGTTATACTGGCATGTCAATATTCCCAAAACATCACTGACTAATCAACATCTTCCTTAAACACAGTTGAGGTTCTCTTTTTTTTCCCTTTTAGCTACAACTGAAAGTTGAGTACAGTTAGCTCTCCATTTGTTCATGTGAAATTATATTTACTTCACAAGAAGGTCTGGCTCAAATCGATTGGGAAATGCTGACGTTGGAATCTAAATAAGATATTGGCCTCGCCAATTTTTTTGGCATCAACGTGGTACCTTGACACATGAGGAAACCCATCACCAACATTAAGAGTATCCAAACCAAACTGTTCTATACATCCCACCTTCACATACAAATTCTTGAGTTTGGAATGGAATGGCCTCGTTCTCCCCAAGGAAACATTCTCTGCTTACCTAATTCCAGTGAATATAAGATGCAGGTTGGCAAGAGCCATGACTTCGGACTGGAGAGTTTGTGTTGAGGCCTTGCTAGAGTTTAATCTACTAAAACTGCAGTTTACCAATGAAGGCACTGTTGGGCAAGCTTCATGTTGCTGGTCCAGCTAGAACCGGGCTTTGCAAGATTAGAGCTTTGCAAGGTTAGGGCTTTGCAAGGTTAACATTAGCTGTGGTAAGAATCGTGACCAGTTTATCCCTCCATATCCTGCCATTGAGCCAGGCTGGCTGTCCTATCATCAACAGTGTCCCCGAGCACTGTGGACCAACCTGACTCAGGAACTGAACTGGAGACTGTAACAAAGGTTTAATTCAGGATTCTGTTGTCAAGCATGTCACCTTGGAGTCAGTTCAGGTTGTAGTCCAGTAGCTCAGTGGTTAGAGCACTCGCCTCACCAGCTAGAGACCTGGGTTCAATTCCAAGCAGCGGGGAAACCTTAGGAAAGTTTCCTTACTCAACAAGCCTACTGAAAATCCCCAAAATTGGTCAGTTCAATCCATAACTGTTTGTGGAACATTGCAGTGTGCAATTGGCGTTTCGCCCACATATATACAGTTAATTCACTTTACGGTATATTCTGTGAAGCACTTTGAGACGTTTAGAAGATGTGAAAAGTGCTACATCGAATGCAAGAATTATTATTATCATTAAGGAGAGCACGCCTATCTTCCTCTCTAAGTGGCTCACCATGTACTAACAAAGGCTACTAAAGATTAATATGATACGCCCGTTTGTTTTTGCAAATTATTCTATAGTATTTATAATGTTTCACATAAAGGATCAAAATCCAGCTTAATCCAAATTAAAAAACAGTGGGAACTTTTATTTGCTCTTGCTTGTTTATCTCATAATAAATCATGACAATTCTTACATTTGATATGCTATGTTTCATTCAGTAGAATGTCGCAAAGCACGTGACAGGATATACAGTGAAGTGTAGTGACTGTGAGTTTTGTAGAGTTGTATATGGCAGTCAATTTGCACATAGCAATGTTCCGCAAACAGCAATGAAGTGAATGACCAATTTTATTTGAGGGATTGTTGGCCAGGACACTATAAGAAACTTCCCTTTCTTTTTCACCTTACATTTTATATGCTTGCAAACAAAGAGATAATGTTGCTTAACTTCTGGAGTTTAAGTGTTTAACTAACAATCAGATTAAATCAACAACAACAATAACAAAATTACATCTGTATAGCGCCTTTCACGTTAGGACAACGTCCCAAGGCGCTGGGATCAGATCAGATTATATATCACGTTCTAAACCGCAGTCTCCTGCATTACACAAATACCTGTAAAGATTTAACATTAACTAGAGTGAATGCTAGAGTACTAGCTCTGTTTTTTAAGTGAAAACTGACTGGATACTAGGGAACGGCGATATGGGATTTTTCCGGATATGGATATATCGGTTTGCTCATACCTGCTTAAAAAGATCTATCGAGTTTTTATACTGCGCATGCGCGTGCATTCGAAGTGCGCGTGCATTGATGGCGCGCGCGCATTTATGGTGCGCGCTCAGTCGCGGTGCGCGCGCATTGACGGTGCGTCCGCACTGACGATGCGCGCGCAGTCGCGGTGCACGCACATTTCAAAATGCGTGCTCTAGGTCCAGAAAGTTTGTAATGTTGGTGTCAAGGTCTGTTGAATTATACGATGTTGTTTGCTCCCTACCTCCCCCTCTCCTTCCTCTCCTCTCTCCTTCTCTCCCTCCTTTCCCCTCTCCTTCTCTCCCTCCCCCTCCACTCTCCCTCCCTCCCTCCCTCCCCTCTCTCCTTCTCTCCCACCCCTCTCTCCTTCTCTCCCTCCTTTCCCCCTCTCCTTCTCTCCCTCCCTCTCCTCTCTTCCTCTCTCCTTCTCTCCCAACTTTCCCCCTCTCCCTCCCTCCCCTCTCTCCTTCTCTCCCTCCTTTCCCCTCGCTCCTTCTCTCCCTCCTTTCCCCCTCTCCTTCTCTCCCTCCCTCCCTCTCCTCTCTTCCTCTCTCCTTCTCTCCCTCCTTTCCCCTCGCTCCTCTCCCTCCTTTCACCCTCTCCTTCTCTCCCTCCCTCTTCTCTCTTCCTCTCTCCTTCTCTCCCAACTTTCCCCCTCTCCTTCTCTCCCTCCCTCCCTCCCTCCCTCCCTCCCTCCCTCCCTCCCTCCCTCCCCTCTCTCCTTCTCTCCCTCTTTTCCCCTCGCTCCTTCTCTCCCTCCTTTCCCCCTCTCATTCTCTCCCTTCCTCTCCTCTCTTCCTCTCTCCTTCTCCCAACTTTCCCCCTCTCCTTCTCTCCCTCCTTTCACCCTCTCCTTCTCTCCCTCCCTCTCCTTTCTCCTTCTCTCCCAACTTTCCCCCTCTCCTTCTCTCCCTCCATCTCTAAACACAAAATAGAACACACACACACCAAAAACAAAATCTAGAGATTTATTCTACTCCATTTCTTGCTTGAAACTAGCATGTAATGTCCACGTGTAAATGAGATCTATTACGATAGAAAAGAGAGAGACAGACAGTCTGACTGTTAGAGTTAGAAGCCAGATTATCACTGCTTCTATGTGTGTGTATCACTGCTTCTATGTGTGTGTCTGACTAGACACACACATAGAAGCCAGATTATCACTGCTGTGTGTGTCTGACTAGACACACACATAGAAGCAGTGATAATCTGGCTTCTAACTCTCTCACACACAAAAATAACACTTACAGCCACAAAATGCCACTTATTTTTATGTAGTCTGAAGTCTGAATTAATGTCCTTCGCCATTGGCAAGCTCTCCTTTGCTATGCAAAAAGTGACAGCGTTCGTGATACTTTGCCACTTTTTGTCCCCTCTCTGGTACAATGTTCTCCTCTTAAATAAAGCAGGAATTGTTTGAGCAGCACTGGCCCCACTACCTGTCGCTTTCTCCGAAGCGCTGGTTCGACTTCCTGCTGTTGCCGACAATGATTTCGCTCTGAGGGCAGCGTGCTGGGCGGGGTGGTGCTGCTTAATGTGATGTCGCAGGTTGCTCGTGCTCGAATCAGATGTCTTAACCAAGACCTTGCAAACTGTACATCTATACACACCATTACTGACTGCATTGTTTTCAAAGTAGTCCCATACGGGGCTTCTTTTCCCCATGATGAGAAAGGTAAATTTTCAAACTACAATTTTCAGCGATGCGACTTTGTTAAGACGCCACGACTCACGTCGAGTATACACGGTAAAGTGTGCGCGCGCATTGGATGTGCGCGCCCGTTAATTGTGCGCGCGCACCGAATGTACGCGCATTCCATGCTCTAGATCTAGGAGGTTGCAATGCTGGCGACAAGGTAAGCTGGAAAAGATCGCATTACACTGATAATACCAACAATATTGATATATTGCCAGGAACGATATTAAAAATATAACGATGTATATTTTTAAAATCGAATCTCTCGATATAACGTTTTTTTTAGAATCACCATATCGGCATACCGATCTGAAAATCATATCGGGTTTAATCGAAAAACCGATACATCGCCGTTCCCTACTGGATACTATAGTGTAGGCTCTGTGATCTCAGATTTTAAACTGGATCAATTTCTGAGCAAGTTTAGCCATTATAGGCTCAATTTCACTGCAGATTTTGTACGTCGATGTTCGTCATATCACAAAATCCATGCTGTTCCTATTGCAGATCCAAAACCTTCAGCAAACACAAGCAAACAGTATTTTTGTACATTGAAATACAGCTGGGTACTGCTGCCCTAGTTAGCAAACAGGAAGGTTGTGACTTTAGATTAGTTTAATGATGAATTAGTGTCATATTAATTCCTACCTACATTTATCATTTTTTTACATGTTGCTATTGACTCTGCTTAAAGAGCCAACTTATACCCACATGGCTATATTGTACTTAATTTAATAGAATTTTACCACACATAGGAGGTCATTCGGCCCATTATGCCCGGTGCCAGCTCTTTGAAAGGGCTACTAACTAGTCTCACTTTCTCACTCGTACCCAGTAACCCTGCATTTTTTTTACTTTTTAAGTTCCACTAGTATTTTCCAGCTTACTCCTTAAAAGACCTATCCTTGATCCATCCAACCCTGGGCACTACCATTCTGTCTCAAACCTGCCCATCCTAGCCAAAGTTTTGGTTTGGAATTACAAATTGCGAGCAATAATCTTCCACAAATGTTTTTTTTTTCTGCCCCCGACGGGTCACCTTCGAGATACCCAAAGGCTTCATTCTTGGCCCCCTTCTAGTTCTTATCTATATGCTCACTCTCTGTGATGTCCTCAGAGAGTGAGTCGGCCTCCCCAGCTCCTCCATTCACAGGCTGCAGGTCATCCAAAACTCTGCAGCCCGTGTACTATCCCGCACCCGCCTCCGCGACCACATAACCCCCACCCTTGCCCATCTCCACTGGCTCCCCATCCTCCAGAGGGTCAAGTTCAAGATCCTCGTCCTCACCTTCAAGGCCTTACACAGCCTTGCCCCGCCCTATTTAACCGATTTACTCTCCCTCTATAAGCCCACCTGGTCCCTCCGTTCAGCAGGACTTGGCCTGCTCCAAGCCCCCCGCCCGAACCACCCCACCATCGGAGGCCGGGCCTTCAGTTTCTCCGCTCCCACCCTATGGAATTCCATCCCCCAATCCTTCCGCCTTGTTTCCTCCCTTTCCTCGTTCAAGGCCGATTTGAAGACTTTCCTCTTCGACCGTGCCTTTTGTTCCCCCCCCGAACTTTTCGACCTCCCCTATATGTTTCACCCCTTCCCGAACACTCCCCTCCCAGCTCGGGTCACACGCCTCCTGTGCAGCGCCTTGGGACGTCCTCCTGATGTGAAAGGCACTTTATAAGTTGAAATTGTTGTTGTTGTTGTTGTCATCCACAGACACAGGTTTAACTTCCACATGTAAGGGAATGAAACTCAACTCCACTTCTCCTCTTTCGGCTGCGATCCACATTCCTCTGATGTTCTGTCAGCTTGTCTGATGGACATTAACAACAACAACTTGGATTTATATAGGGCCCTCCATGCCGAACAACATCTCAGAGAACTTCCCAATAATGGATCCCGGGGCCGAGCCAAGCGGAGGGGGAAGAAGGTGACCAAAGGCGCGGTCGAAAAGAAAGTCTTTAGCCAAGAACTGAAAATAGGAAAGGAGGGCGTGAGGCGAAGGGAGTGAGGGAGGGAGTTCCAGAGCCTGGATTAAGGGCTGGATGAGTGCAATTAAACCTTAACAAGAAGAAAGCCATACTCTTTGACTCCCATTGACATCTACTATCCTGTAATTCAGACATCCTCAACTTACCTGATCTGTCCTTAAAACCCTCTGAACCCATGCGCAACTTAGATATTAGATTGAATCCCAAGTTATCCTTTCTCCCCCACATCCAATCACTGGCCAGGACCGCTTTCCTCGACTTCCACCACATTACATTACTCAAACACTGCATTTCGTCTCAGACAATACCTCAGTTCACAAGCTGCCGAAACCTATGTCCATGACTTTGTCACCTGTCAGCAGGACTGCTCAAATGCTGTCCTTGCCAGTCTTCCCTCCTCCACTGTTCACAAAATGCAACTTGAAGATCCTCACACTAGTGTTTAAATCCCTCTATGCCTTGGCAGCTCCATCTCTCTCCAACCTCCTCTCTACTCACAGCAGTACCCACAGTTCCACCTTGTCCTTCGAATCCTTCACTCCAGCATCAGTGTCCATGCCTCCAGCCACTAAGCCCCAAGGCTTTGCAACTCCCTCAATCCCTTCACCTTGCCCTCTCTTTCCCCATTTTTAGTCACGCCTAAAGAACTTCCTCATGGATTGTGCCGACAGTCACCTTCCCCTTCCCCATGGCTCAGCATCAGGCTCCACCATTGTTAATCACTCTGGGGTGCCGCCTTGCATGGAGAGCACTATATGAATGCAAGTTGTTGATGTCACTCTGGTTTAGCTACTGTATATTTTGTAAAGCAAATCTGCGAGATGTAGTGTTTGAGTTCTTTAAAGTCGGAATGAAACTGAAATGATTCCTCAATGTACCTGCTGCAGAAGGCAGTATTATGGAGTCCTGTAAAATATTGATAAGAACACTTAACCTGCATGTGAGTGGACTCAGTTTTGAGTCCCGGGCAGGGAATCACACAATAGTAAGTAGCAATCCAGTTGTTAGTGTTTGGCAGATCGCTTTCCAGGGTTAATAATCCCTTCAAAAAATAATAAGAAGAATTTGGTCACTCAATCATGTCTGTTTGCGAGACACTGCTGTGCTCAATTGGCTGCCATTTCTTGCCTACAAAATACACAGACAATTCACTTTACAGTATATTCTGTGAAGCATTTTGAAACGTTTCAAAGTCGTGATAAGGTGCTATATCAAATGTAAGGTTACTATTATTAAATATAATGGGGCACTTCAGGCCTATGAAGAGTGGAAAATCTATGGAGCAAAATATGTTGCGGAAATATGAACAAGAAGCACTTGATTAAGTTCACGGTTGACCTTGCTTGTTACATATTAATAATAATAATCCTTTCTTTTAATATAGCGCCTTAACACCTCATTGAGGCATCAATATATACAATTATAGATACCTTCAATACTGTACAAACAAATCATTGTTTGATCTTACATGATGTGAATTATTTGTATGTACTGATGTTGCAGCTAAAATGTTTCAGATTCCAAAGGGTTAAACTTGCATTTAATACGTGCGGTCTTGGTGCAGTGTACTCAAGCCTTAAAGTTGGTATCCTCAGAAGTACATTGAGAACTCAAATTCAAACCTGACTTCATTTTGCTTTTTGTCTCTTGTCTGTCTCTTGTCCTTTATACTTTTTTCTTCCATTGACTGGTTTCTTTATAACCTCTATCACTGTAATTTTGTTGTTGTTGTTCTGGTTTATCTTCTCTCGATAATGAAACTGATAGAGAAAGTTCAGCAATGTTGACCCAGCAGACACTCACCCTGTCTATGCTCCATCTGTAACACAACTGAACCACAAGTCGAAAGAGATTTCATTTTTCAATCAGTCTGTCAAACTGACATTGTTACCAGTTACTCTCATGGAATGAATTCAATTTGATGCCAGATAATGTAGCTTGCTACCTACTAAATAATAGAACTTGAATAGATATTTTGTTTAAATGCAGTTTACTTTACAGGTGAATAATTGATATGAGATAGAGGAAGGGGAAGCTTTATGCTGCTTCCTTCAGGTCCTGACCCCTGACTGTTGAACGCCTTGGGACATCCTCCTGACGTGAAAGGCACTCAATAAATGTAATTTTATTGTTGTTGTTGTTTGCTAAAAGTCATGACATGAGCTGACGCAAGCACACACACATACCCACACTCGGACTCTGAGCGTTTCCATTTTAACTTGATGGGTGATCCTGAATTCAGGATTCACAAGAAAACCACAGCAGTACACAACTGCTGCCCTGGACAGCAGTTATCTGTGAAGGAAGTTGGAACGATTACGATATTCTTGCTTTATCAACCATGGGATTGGAGTTGATTTCAGATGGAGCAAACTGGTGTATTTCTTTGTCTACTGCTGGTATAAATGGTGGTGGGAGGAGAAGCGATTAGAAGTGATAAGTAGCAGTGAAATTAATACTGCAAACCAAAGCCAGACCACGTGAGACATTTGAGAACTCCTTAACTACAACTTTGCAGTCACACTGTTTGCTGAAAGGAGGTTTAATTGTGGCAAAACCCCAATGCACAAAAATGCTATGATTTGTGTTAGAATCATGTTCAATGAAGTAACAAATTGTTACCTAGCTTGTCCTTTGTATTAATTCTATGGATTAAAAGCTATTCAGCCAGCTAACTGATACGCGAAAGGAGAAACTTGAACAGATGTTATCATGTTTAATGGTCAACTAGGCTGAAGAAACAATTTGTGGCTTCACCTACATAATAGATGAAGATTTCACCTACATAATAATAATAATCTTTGCATTTGATATAGCATTTTCACATTTTATCGATGTTTCAAAGCACTTTACAGAATATACTGCAAAGTGATTGCATAATTCCACATATTATTACTTTGATGTATTCCACTTAATACCCACTGTTTCCTGGATCATCTGACTACCACATGATTGTAACCTTACTGACTTCACTTTGGGGAAATTGGTTAGAACAGCAGTTGTCATTGAGTCAAGAGTAAAGGCAAAGAGACAGAGTAGGATGTTATTTGTGTACATGTGTCCTTATTCCGCATGCCAAATAATAATCCCTCAAACAAAAATTGGTCATTTCAATCCACGACTGTTTGTGGGACAATTAATTGGCTGCCACATTTCTTCCAGGTATATACAGTCACTTCACATTACATTATATTCTGTGAAGCTCTTTGAGATAGCTAGAAGATGTGAAAAGCGCTATTTCAAATGCAAGGATTACAGTATTATTATTATTATATGGAAGTGAACCTCACATTAGTGTAGGATGTCACCAAGAAGCAGCATATAGATGGGGAAAAGGAAAGGACTGAGGATAGAGCCCTGAGGAAAAGGAGAAGCCATTTAAAAGACACAAAATGAAGACGCTGAGATGGGTAGCAGTGAAATTAGCACTAATGCTGGAAACTAAAACTGATAGTATAAAGTGTTTTAATAAGCGTGGTTGGTGTAAAACTCATACTGTAAAGTGTTTTAATATGCGTTAATATTACTTGTTAATACTGTAAGGTGTCAATGTGTTGATTGCTGTCCAGCTAATGTAGTGAAATGTTTCAATGGGTTCCAGTAGGTTTTTAGCTTATACTGCCAAGTGATACTGTTAATGTGCATTGTTTGTCAGGTAGCTGGCGCTGTAGAGATTACGTAGAACTGCATAAAAAGAGACAGAAATAGGCTATTTGGCCAAACTAGTCCATGCCAATGTTTGTACTCACACAAGCCTTTTCAGTTTCTGTTCCCATTACCTAAACCCTCTCAAATCCCTTCTCCCTCATGCGTGCATCACATTTCCTCTTAAATACATTGCTGCCTTGAGCTTCAAGAACAGTTTCTAACAGTGGGTTACACATTCTCACCATCCTTTGCATGGAGTTGAAGTTCCTCCTAAACTCCCTCTTATATCTAGTATTGTACTGGCTAACTAAAATGTATGCAGCTTGGGTTTCGATGAATGAACAAGAGAAACAGTATATCAACATCCCTTGTATCAAATCCTTTCATGATCTTAAACATCTCTACCTGGTCTTTTCTCAAACAACTCATCTCCAAAATGAAAAGCTGCTACCTGTCCAATCTTTCTCCATGGCTGCATTCACTCATCCTTGAAAACATCCTTGGAAATCGACACTGCATTCTCTCTAATGTTACATAGATATGGTGACTGCATTGCTTAACATCTCTGTTTATGACTGAAGTATAATCCTATTCTGTCTTATCACGCCATTTCCCCTTGCACTTTCATTCTGACCTCTTTATCCTCGGTTCTGCTACACTGTTCTAGTCAAGCCCAAGAAACATCAGCAACATTATGTTTTGCTTTTTTCATAAACCTTTCAGATTACGACTTAAATATTGACTTCAACGTCTTCCAGCTTTAACTCTGTTCTCCGTTTGCATCCCATCCCAATCTTTATCTAATAAGTTAGTACTGTACTACACTGGAGTTTTACATTCACTACTGCTGTCTCACTTTTATCTTTTCTAGATCACCATTTTATCAATACTTGCCCCTTTGATAAAGGCCTATTCAGTGCTTCATTATGTCTGTAAATCATTTTCAAGTTCATCTTGACTGATAGAAAAATATGAAAATTAGAGTTTATACAATGTTGGCAGATCTTTTAAGCCCAATGGACTGACCATAGTTCTCAAGACTTGGGCTACCTGGCTATAATAATAATAATGCATGCATTTGACCTAGTGCCTTATCCTGTCACTGGGACTAACAACTGAGTTCCTACCTACTGCTGGGTAAACAAAATACACAGTCAATCAACATTACAGGATATTATGTGTAGCTTCACTGGATGTACTGCCCAGTCGATTGACTTGTATTTTGTGGCTAAAATGCAGGAGGCAGTTGCACACAGAAATGTCCCACAAACAGCCATCGATTCATTAGTTTATTTAGGGGGACTGCTGGCCAGGACACCGGGAGAAACACCCTTTTCTTTCCAACTTTTTGTAAAAAAGTGGATTTACTGGTTTGTTGCCATTTGCATAGGATTTTCTGTGTCAGTTTGACTTATCTGATAGCACTCTCACCTCTGAGTCAGAGTGTAAGTTCAAGGCCCACAATTAGGTCTTTGAACACAGTTCCATACTCCAATGTATTGCTGGGTGTAGGTTGCATTATTGGAGGTACTATTGTTCAGATGAGATGTTAAACTGAGGTCCTGTCTGTCTATTCAGGTGGATGTTCAAGATCTCATGGAACATCTTGAAAACAGAAGGGAGTTTCTCTCAGTTTTGGCCTACAATCCCTTGGATAAAATTGGTCACTTGTTTCTGGCTGTTTGTAGGACATTGTTATGCGCAAACTGGCTGCCCTGAGGAAACCTTAGGTACCTACAAAATACACAGTCACCACACTTTAGAGTAAACTCTGTGAGTGCTTTGAGACATCCTCCTGACATGAAAGATACTATGTCATGTACCATGATTATTATTTTGCTCCTGTATGTGTCCATTTTCATCATTATATGTAGTTATGACCTTGTGAGCACCTCATTACCAAGTATTTTTGTATTTTTTCTTGCCTTATGTTTTATGACTTTTTCCTTGTGGCTATTTAACTACTACATCCATTTAAACCACTTATCCTATTCAGCACCCAGACAGATTTCACTGCTAATTTCCCCCTTAAAGGCCACAACAACCGGCAGAGAAAAGCCTTCCTCTACTTTTAAAATATAACAATTTTGTGCTGCACTCCAAGCTGTTTCATGGTTTAAATTTTGCATTAGACCTGCATCAATATTTAAACTTCTTGTGATTACCAGTTCCACTGTTTTTGCTGAAGCCATTAGCGACATAAGGTACATGTTGCCATTTTATGATAGTGACTTGGCAGCGATGAAAATGGTATTGACAAACCGTCTCCTACTCCTTCACTGAAAGAAAGGAATTTCTATTCCCACTGTATTTGCGATTTGTTCAGCATTTCCAGCAATGCCTTGTTTGCCTGCAAAATCCACTGTCACTGCACTTTACAGTAACTAATAATCTTAGTAATGAGAATCCTTTCATTTGATAGAGCGCCTTTCATGTGGGAAGGGTGTCTCAAAGCTTTTAACAATACTTACAGTGAATTGAAGTGAATGTATATTTTGTAAAAGGCAATACTTCAAGTTTTCCCACAGTAATGTCTTATAAACAGTCTTAAAACGAGTTGACCAATTTTATTTGGCCAGGATTGTTGGGAAAAACTCCCTTCTCATTTTGAGTAGTGCCATGTGATCCTGAACATTCACCTGAAGAGGCAGAAATGAAGTGCGTAAACAACAACAAAATTACACTTGTATAGTGCCTTTCACATCAGGAGGGCATCCCAAGGTGCTGGACAGTCATTGTTTCAGACCCGAGCTGGATACAGTGGGGCTGAGGGTTGGAGGGTTTTGGAGTAGCCAATGGAACCATCGAAGAGGAGCGTTTTGAGGTGGGACTTGAAGGATGCCAGGGAGGGTTGAGACGGATGGACTGCGGGATGGAATTCCAGAGGTTGGGGACAGAGAGGCTGAAGGCTCACCCACTAATGGGATGGGTGGGATGGTGGGACATGGAGCAGACCAGAGCCTGTTGAGCGGAGGGGACAGCCAGGTTGGTAGGGAGTTAGAAGGTTTTGGATTTAGGGTGGGGTGAGGTAGTGGAGGGCTTTAAATGTGAGGACCAGGATCTTGAATTGGATCCTTTGGATGATGGGAAGCCAATGCAGTTGGACGAGGATGGGGGAGATGGGGTCATGAAGCTTCGAGCGGTAGAGGAAACAGACCGCAGAGTTCTGGATCATCTGCAACCTGTGGAGGGAGAAATTGTGAAGGCCGACAAGCAGGGCATTTGCATAGTCACACCGGGATGCAATGAAGGCATGAATGAGGGTTTCAGTGGCCTTGGGGGTGAGGTAATGCTTGAGTTGGGCAATATTGCGGAGTTGAGGTAAGGCAGAATGAGTCATTGCTTGGATGTAGGGAAGGAAAGACAGTTGAGAATCGAACAAGACACCTAGATTCCTGACTGGCTTGGTGAGGTCGCGTGAGGAACCATGAAAGTTGATGCAGTACACTGTAAATGGATGGTTTCTGCCTTCTGTAAAACCCAGAGCCAGTATTGCAATAGTGCCTGAAGAATATGAATAGCCTATGGGTGGATTGCGCAGAGACTATTGAAGGCAGTTGTCAGTAAAATGTCTATTTTATTCCATCTCAGTGAAATTCCCTCAGGTAATCATCATTCATTTTCTTCACAGGAGAAAGATAATGCAAGCTTTAACCTGCTGTTTTGTCTTGGATTGTCAGGGCTAGACTGGATTGTATTATTGTACTGTGGCTAAATGAGGTGACTTTTTTAACTTTCCCATCTGCTCTGGGGTGGGTTCAGTTGAAGGCAATCACGAATGTCATTGTGATGTGTGTGTAAACCTCTCTCACGTTCTGTGTATAGCATTACACAGAGACTGGCAGGAACTCCACTGTGAAGTGGGGAGCCACAGTCAATTGTCTGGTGCTCTCCCTGTCGATAATCATGCTGTGAGAGCATGCCATGATATGTCAATGCACATGATCTTTTAATGGCTGTTTAAGAGATATGTAAAGATTTAGTAAACTTATGTAAGAGGCTCAATTGGCTGAAGAGCCGCCTTCTTTTCCAGGCTTTCTATTTCCCTATAAGGTTTCATACTGTACCTCACCTAAAAATGTTTGATGTTGAATTTAGTTGCCGAATGTAGGAAAGCATTTTATTCCCCAGCATTGACATTCAGCAACAACAACAAAATTACATTTGTACAGCGCCTTTCACGCCAAGAGGATATCCCAAGGCACTGGAGGATGCCGCATCACCTCAAAGCACACAAATTCACCCAAAAATACAAATTTAATAAACCGTGTCGTACGATTGTAGTGAGGACTTTCAATAGTAAATTTATTAGGTGCGCTTTTCCAGGATTACATGCTTTAATTCATTTGTGGAGCATTAAGAGGGAAAATATGTTTTAATTGATTTACGTGCAGACAAGAGACAGTGAGAGATGATGCTGCTCAACAATTGCCCTTTGATTCACACAGGATATGAATTTGTGCATTGGTACAACTGAAGGTTCATTGCTGCTTTGGCGTGCATGGACATGCAATGATTTGTTGGATATCAGCTATTTAATATAGGAGGCATCTGGTGTAGACACATAACATTGCTCTGTGCTTGTGAGATGTAAAATGAAATGAATAAATGGCAATTATTTTCTGACTTAAGTGACAGGTTACAGTGGCTTCACAGGTCGGCTTCACCTTGTATTTGTGTTGTTTTTTCTTTCTCATCTTCTTAAGGTCTCATTCGGCTACAAGAGCTCATTAAAGCTCCATCTCGGTACAGCATCCGCTTAAAAATTCGGCAGCTTCCATCAGACACAAAGGATTCCAAGCCTCTGCTGAAGGAAATGAAAAGAAACAAGGAATTCCATGTGATATTCGACTGCGGTCATGAGATGGCAGCTGGAATCTTGAAACAGGTGATTGTTTACTCTCCGCTGCAATACCATTTACACTTATATAGCATTTTTCATGTTAGGAGGACATCCCAAAGCACTTGACAATTCTGTCTGGATACCGGAGCTGTCAGTGAAAGCAGGAGGATGGGGGTGAGGGGGGTTGGGGGGAGAGTGAATGGGGAAAAGATGGCCAAAAGTGCAGTCAAAGAGGTACGTGTACCTCACAAGAGGGAAGAGAAGAGCAAGTTGGATGATCCCGGGAAACGCATAATAAAATACAATTGGTATAGTTACTGTACATTGATACAAAATGTACATAAGAGATATCAGCCCTTATTTGGGTATCGTGTATTCAGTTATCGGTAGCCCCCGCTTACCGAACGCCCTGTTAACGAAACTTCACTATAACGAGGGTTTCTATTTGTACCCTCCTATGTGCTTAGCGAAGGCTGCGCTCGCTATAACGAAAGTTTACATCTCACGCGCTTCTTGTCTACCGGCAGGCTCCGCAACACAAGCGCACATACACACACTTACTTCAGCGCCACCTAATCCAAGAGAAAGCACTGCAGTATGGGAGGAGCTTAAGCGGTAGGATGCTCTGTCTATCTGCCTCTCCTCCTCTCTGTCTCTCTCTTTCTCCGTCTCTCTCTCTCTCTCTCTGTCTCAGTCTCCCTCTGTGTGTCTCTCTCTCTCTGTCTCTTTCTCTCTCTCTCTCTGTCCCAGTATCTCTCTTTCTCTCTCGGTGTCTCTCTCTCTTTCTGTGTCTCTTTCTCTCTCTCTGTTTGAGTCTCTGGCTGTCAGAATCTCACTCACAGTCTCTCTCTCTCTCTGTCTCAGTCTCTTTCTCTTTAACTCTCTCCCTGCCTTCAATAGCAGTGCTACCTACCTCATGCTGTTGCTGATACACTGTAAATGTTAGCGCTAGGCTAGGCGCAAGGCATTACTGGGAACAATTTTTTTCATATATGGAAACGCAGTACGGACCTCCCTCCCGCCTGCTTAATGCAATTTTCGCTTGACGAGGAGTTTTGAAGTCCCTAACCCTTTCGTTAAGTGGGGGTTACCTGAACATGCAAAATGTAAGCATTTCTACGAACAGCTATTTAGCAATATTTTGTTATTTGCTTATATTAACCCATGCCGGAGTCAGTTACCCTAAGAAAATATTTTAGGTAGTGATAAATTTGGCCTTTTCTTTCTCCTCTAAACTTGATCTTGTTTAATCTGAAAGGAGTGACTACTGCTGGGCTGCTCTGGCTGCCCTCTGGCATGTGTGCTGATGTTGATGGGTGCATATGGTAGGTGGCCTGCCTTGCAGCTGTGAGCTTTATTGTTTTGTGCAGAAGCCAGCAATGACTGCAGAGGGTGAAATAATAAAGATTCATATTCAAACAAAAGAAGCTTTATTTGATATTTTTATTCTTATTTTTAAATCCATTTGTTAAAAGAAATCCAAGGACCAAATCCCGTGGCTTTAAGATGTGACATACTTTGCAAGGTCGTTTATCTTGCACGACTTGAACAAAGTAGATGGTGCACAAATAACATGCTGCCTAGTGTGAGGGACATTCATTAATATTGATAGACGTACCATCATTGAACTGTGTGCTTTGTTGAGGAATGTTATGTCAGGAAAGTAAAACAAAATCCTTAAAAGACATTAAACCTGTGATTTATTTTCAACAGTGTGATTTATGAAAGTGACCTGTTTCTAAGATCTTTTCATTAAAATATACATGTATTATCTTTATAACTGAATAGACAGCACCATAATCTGTTTCACTGTGCTTAATGACAAGCGCTGAGAAAGTTGGAGGTGCATTGGCTGAAGATGGCCTAAATTGCATTGTTAATCTAATCACATAATTTTATCCCAAGCGGCATGTACTCCTTTCCCTCTCTGTCTCTCAATCTCTCTCTCATAATCATGTAACATGCCAGACAAATGCTGGAATCTGACCTGACATTAATTTCTTTTTGCAGGGTTTATCGATGGGAATGATGACGGAATATTATCATTATATTTTCACCACTTTGGTAAGCAAGCGAACCATGTTATTGGGGAGGACAAATTTGCAGGGCTAAGGTGGAGAGAGCAGGGGCATGGAATTGATTTCGGTAACTCTTTTCAAAGAGCCGGCACAGACACATTTTAGAGCTCTCCTACTGTGCTGTATTATTCTATATTTTTTTAATTAAGTTTTAATTTGGCCAGGTGTCTGTCACACATAAACCTATCACCATGCTTAAGAGTATCCAAACCAAGCAGAGATTTCCATGTGTCTCACCTAAACTTGGAAATCCCATCGATAGATTGTTGGAATGGAATGCGCACTCTCTCCCTTAACAAATTCTGGAAAGTATTAGGTGCAGGTTGGCAAGAGCCAAGGCTTGGGGATCCTAGAGTTTGTGTTGGCTGCTGCTGGAGTCTAACCAAATAAAACCGCATAGCTTGCAAACCTCAGTGTCATGGGATGTCCTCCCGACTTGAAAGCGCTCTAGAAATGTAATTTTGTTGTTTTCTTGTTGATAGCTTGACATTGATATTGCTGTCCAGCAAGCTTTCCCGTTGCTTGTCCATCTAGGAACATGCTACCCATTAGGGCTTTGGCTTGGAGGGTGAACAACAACAACAACAAATAAATTACAGTTATAGAACAATTTCACGTCGGGAGGAGCTGAGTGGGATGACACCCTGGGGCCCCCAGTGACTGGTCTACCCTTCCAGGTCCTGCCAATGAGCCAGTAGCAGCCTGGAATATTGTGGATATACCTGACTCAGGAACTGGACTACTGAGATTGGCTGGCTCAATTCCAACATTCCATTGCCACCTTGGAGCCGGTTCAGCTCCAAGGAGATCCCACTTAATGTAATGATGAGGATCATGCCAGATAATGAACGGGTCACTCATTTTCACATTTAGGCCACAGTGATGACCTTCATTCAGTTAACCAATTTAAGACACTAGGTGGTGATGTCTGAAAGACATTGTGCCAGCCTCTCATGCCGTACGTGGTGCATGAGAGGACTATACTTCAATTGTTCAACTGTTAGAACTGTAGAACCATGCAGCACAGAGTCAGGCCTTTCAGCAGATAGTGTATGTACTAGCTCTGTTAACAAACAATAATTTTAGTCCCATTTACCTGCCCTTTCCCCATATCCTTAATAGTTTACTCAATTTGCATTCATCAGCTTTGCAAACAATATGGCAAGTAACAACAAACATCAACATCTTTGATTTATATAGCTCCCGCCACGCCGGACGGCGTCTCAGAGCGCTTCAAATAATGCTTTCCAACATTTCAATTAATATTGATAGATCTACAGGCACTAAATTAGGTTCTTTGATGAGCATGTTATATCCAGATAAGTAGAATAAATAAAAGCTCCTAGATTCATAGATGGTACAGCTCAGAAATAGACCATTTAGCCCATCCACTGCAGGTGATGTTTATACTCCATTAAGACAGAGGCTGCATAATCCTCTTTCACAAAACATCAGGAGAAGAGAGGGATTGGGCATTCTTCTTTTAATTAAACAAAACACAAAATACTGCGAATGCTGGAAATCTGAAACAAAAAAGGAGAGGTTGCTGGGAACTTTGTTTTAAGTTCCTCTCTTTCAGTGACACCTTAACCTACCTTCTCATCAATTGCACTGCAGTTTATTTCCCTTGCACTGCCAATCATATAATCATACTTTTCAGAAATAGAATACGAGGGCTAAAGCAGGTTAGTTTTGTTCAAAATGTTAATTCTCTGGATATAGTTTCAGATATGCTTTACAATTGGCTGACCTTTAATATAAAAAGAACAGTCTGTAAATTGTGATGAAATCCTGACATTCTTACTATCAAATGGTCCTGAGATGCACATATTCTACTGCAGTGTTTGCAATTGTCTTAGTAGGTGGTGTTTTACAAGATTACACTGTACCAGCATCTTATACCTTCATGTCAAAATGCATAAAGAACAGTAAATAAGTGAAAACAACAACAACAAATTACATTTATAGAGCGCCTTTCACGTCGGGAGGACGTCCTAAGGCGCTGAAAACAAAACGCAAAACATTGCAGATGCTGGAAATCTGAAACAAAAACAGAAGTCGCTGGGAAACACTCAGCAGGTCAGGCAGCATCTATGTAAAAGGGAAAGTGAGTCAACATTTTGGGTCCTCAAAATACGTGACATCTTCCCTGAAGTCCTTTAAGTGCATTTTTGCATGTGTTTACTTGCTCTTTAGCCTTGTATTTAATGTAAAATGGTACTTAGTTCTATCCTGTCACAGGCAGTTGGCTTAATATTAAATTACTTTTAACTCTTAATATTCCCAGAAGTCATACCCAAGCTGTAGAGAGCTCTGGTCAGGTGGCATCTAGAGTACTGCTTAGTTTTAATCCACACGGAGTAAGGGAGCTGCTCAGGCCTCAGATGCACTAGAGATGAGAGTCATTAGCATAATCCCAGTGTTAGAGGAATGCGCTATAAGCAATGATTAGACAAACTAGGGCTGTTCAGTGTGAAAACAAAATGTCTCAGAGAGGACCTTAAAATATATTCAATAGGATTGAAAAAGTAAACCCAGAAGAATACTTTGGTGGACTGAATACACTGAAGCAACAGGCGCAGGTTTAGATTGCAAAGGCAATTTCAGGACAGACATCGGGAAGTATTTCTTCACCAGAGGGTAGTTAACAGCTAGAGCAGCTTCCCAGAAAGATTGATTGAGGGCACATCACTGAAGTCATCTGCCTGTCTGCCTGTCTGCCTGTCTACCAATAAAATATAATGTCTGTGTATTTGTGTGTCCATTAAGAACTCAATAATTGATTGACATAGAGACATTTTTTTAGACCTCATCGGAAAGGTCTTGCAAGGGGGAGTGTCATGTGGATATTGTTGTTTAGATATCTCCTAGGGTCCGGCGATATATCGATATATCGCTAAAACCCAATATAATTTTCATATCGGTACGCCGATATAGGCATTTCAAAAATATCGATATATTGAAAAGTTGATATATTGAGGGAAAAAATCGGAATGCCGCACACTGAACTACAAGACCCAGAATGCTCATCTCTATACACAATGCACAGACCGAGGTGCAAAGCCGCCATATTGTATTCATAGTCCTAGAATACAATATACAAGTATGCAAGGGGTGAGGGGAGAGAGACGGCTGGTGGGGGGGGGGGGGGGGGGAGGGGGAGAGAGATGGCTGGGGTGGGGAAGGGGGAGAGAGAGATGGCTTGGGGGGGGAGGGGGAGAGACAGCTGGTGAGGGTGGAAGGAGAGAGAGATGGCGGGGGGGTGGGGGGGGGTGTGGAGGGGGAGAGAGACGGCTGGGGGGGATGGGGGGGGAAGCGAGATGGCTGGGGGGGTGGTGGGAGAGAGGGACGGCGGTGGGGGAGCGGTGGGGGAAGTGACAGGGTGGATGTGATAATATACAGATCGATAGAGATGGGGGGGATGTGAGAGAGGAGAGAGACACAGAGACACAGACAAAAAAACACAGAGATGGAGAGAGTGAGTGTGAGAGACACAGAGAGAAATATATTTACCTCCTGAGGAGATAGGCCCTGAATGCGCGCGCACGCATGCGCAGTACGAAAAACCCGAAAATATCGATATTTCGGTATATGAGCCCATCGATATATCTAAATCGGAAAATTTCCATATCGACGGACCCTAATATCTTGTATTATTGATGAGCTATATTAAAAGAAAAGCTCCTCACACATATACAACAGTCCGATGTACACTGCAGTTACATCTAGTGGCTGAACCAACTTCCAATCTTGGGGTTTAGCTTCTTCCCCTCTGGAGTTTAGCCCCTCCTCCTCTCCTCCCTTAAAATATATCATTTTATACAATTATCTATACTGATAAAGACCAAATGTCTATGTGTGTGTCTGCCTGTGTATCAATCTACATTCTGTATGGGATCATTTGGTTGCAAGCAAAGAAGCACCAGGTAAAGCTAGTTTAAAAATAGCTTGATGTTGTGATAGGGAGACTGTAGGGTGGATATTCTGGAAAAATTAGATCAGATTGGCTGGAGGGTCTTCTTCATCCAAAACTGATTTTGCAATCTCAATGACAGTTGTTCTTGATACTCGGTATCCTTGGTTTTAAGTAAACATAAAACATATGCTTACATTTAAAAGTGGACCAGACATGGGTGCATTTTAATGTCATTTACAGCTCTTCATCAATGTATTATCTGAGTTATCTTCTGAGTTTGCTAAGATCAGCTCAAGCAGTATCCCAATGCACTCTCTGGGTCCCCAAGCCTTGTCTCTTGCTGCCTGTGCCTTCAGCTCCTTGGGACGTCCTCCTGATGTGAAAGGCGCTATAGAAGTGTAATTTTGTTGTTGTTGTGCCTAATGCTCTCTAGAATTTGGTAAGCTGGATGGTTATATCACTGTGACACGTGGGAGCTCGACCCTGTGAGTAGAAAGGGTGCAAGTTCAGATCCCACCCATCTGATATAGTTTGAGTCGAAAGGAATCCCCATTTGTGTTTTTATTAAGAAACTCCATTTAAAATCACTGGGTTATAGTCAATTTATTAACTGTGTTTATTTTTTAAATCATTTTCCTAAAAACAAACATTACATTCTATTTGCGACTAATTTAGCACCAGCAAAAGCAAAACATTTAGCCACTCAAAAATTCTCCCGTAACTTTATTTTTCTTTGTTTCCTCGCCCCTAAATAAAAATGGAGTGTATTGTATTGGAACAATTGTTAATCGTCTTACTGAAATGACATTGTCGTTCTACGATTAAAGATGTAAGTATTTATGCCACAGCTCTTGTTCCCACCGAGTAGTAGCCTAGTCAGACAGAAGTGTTGGTAGGACCTTGGGAAGATCTCTGTACCAGAAAAAATAATGCTCTCTATAAAATGTTTGAAACAATGACTGTCCAGCACCTTGGGATGTCCTCCTGACATGAGAGGCGCTATACAAGTGTAATTCTGTTGTTTTTATTGTTGTTGTTTGCATCATAGTCTGCAAAAGTGGCACTGTAATTGTCATTTAATTAGAAGTAGGTTGTCTTCTGAACCCTTTTATGGGTAAATCAATTGATTTGGAATTAATTTATTTTGGGATAATAATAATAATCCTTGCATTTTGATACGGTGCTTTTCACATCTTCTAGATGTCTCAAAGTGCTTCACGGAATATATTGTAAAGTGAATTGACTGCAAATATGTGGGCTAAATGCGGCAGCCAATTACAAAATTGCAGGGCTCTGTAATTGATCAAACTTCTTCGTTCCAGAGCAATTTTTAAGGTGCTGCATTTCAGATCAACAATCAGAACTTGTTATGACTCTGACAAATCTCTTCCAGGATATATTTGCCCTTGACTTGGAACCTTACCGCTACAGTGGAGTCAACATGACAGGATTTCAGATCTTAAACACCGAGAACAGCCAGGTTGCCTCCATAATTGAAAAATGGTCCATGGAAAGATTACAAGCACCCCCCAAACCAGGCTCCGGTTTGCTGGACGGATTTATGACGGTATGAAGAATGATCATTAAGGCATTGCACGTGTTTCTATTATCAAATGTCATCAGTTCACTTTAATTTAGAATAATGATGTGACATGCACAGGATGCAACTGGTGGCAGTTCAAGCAAAGCATAAAAATATTTTTTTAAATATAAAATAAAGTGCGTTGATATATTAGAAAATGACCAGGACTTTACCTTTTCGCTTTCTTGATGGAAAGTCTTCAATTGAAGAGTTATTTTCTAATCCCTGTGAAGTTGATGAGTATTTTCTTAGTGTTAACTAACAGATTTTTTGTTGTTGTTGCTTTTCCTTGTCTTTTATTTTCTCCTTTCATTTTTGTTCCACATGAGATGATAGCTTCTAAGGCTTTGAAAATCTTATTAATGAAATGTCTGTTTGAAAATGTGTGAGAATTGGACTCCCATGCCTGTTTTCCTTTATGATCCATTGGACACTTTACAGGCATAAGTGTGCATCTTCCAGAAAATTGTTGGAGAACAGGGAGCCGGGCTTTCAGCCTCTCTGCCCCTATGCTTTGGAACTCCATCCAACATTCCCTTCATCTTGCTGCCTTCCTTGCTACCTTCAAGACCTGTCTCAAGGCCCTCCTCCTTGATTGTGCCTTCAGTCACCATTCCTACCTCAGACCTCCCCTCATCCCCCTCATCCCAACCGCCACCACCCCTGCTTGGGTCCTGTCCCCTGACTGTTTAGTGCCTTGGCGCTCTACAAATATAACTTTGTTTTTGTTTAAATGGATAGAAGACAGAATGAGCTGACAGGAAGGATGCAATCAAAGTGCTTTCACCTCCGTACCTTTAGTTGATCGTGCAAAACAGCAGGGAAATTAGATTAGAATTGATAGCTCCATTGGGACAGCTAGTACCAGTTACTGGCATGATGAGCCAAATTGCCTCTTTCTCTTCTGTAAACCTTCCAGGATTCAATCACAAATTTGCATATAGATAGTAGATATTATGCGCTATTCACAAATGAGAACAGCAACACAAAGCCACTGCTTTAATGTTGAGCATTGAGAGCATATCTCACCAACAGGGGAAGAAGCTCCCATACCTTTCTGGAGTCTTACCAGTTGTATTAGAAAAACAAATCATAGCATTAGTTTTTCAACCAAAATAAATCTGAAAACAGCAAATGATAAACATAGAGTACTTGTGTTTATTGAAAAATTAAAAGCAAGAATTTTTTTTCAGAAACAATTATTTGATCAAACTGCTCACTGGCAAACCGGTGCATTGATATCCAGGAGGTCATTCATGTCACGTCTAGTCTGACTCACAACTTCGGAACAGACAGTAGCTCGGATAAAATTACTCTAAATCCATGGCACCTTAAAAATTTTGTTTCGAAAGAAAGCAAAATCCCTATGTTGCAGAACATATTCAGTTGGATTCGTGTAAAGATTGCAGCCAGAACAGCTAATCCAGATAGATAGCATGAGAAATACTGTACAGTATTAACAAAATAGTCTAAATTTGAAGCCTTTCACAATGTACCACTTAATCATCTTGAGAATGCCCTGCCTGGAGTCAAATATTTTGCATGCATAATTAAGATGACCTAACAAAGCTTTACAGCTTCATTAACATAATGTTTCCTTGCTAATTGCTTCACCTATCATCAGTTGTAACTTGTTTACTTTAATCTTTGCTGTTTATGTTGTGACAGCACAGATTTTCATTCCTCAACTGTGCTCATTAGTTTTGGGGGAGATGCATATTTGTTATTGCTGATAACACATGTAGAGTGCTTCTCAGTGAGCGGCAATACACACACTTCTTGATAAAGAACAGACTGAATGCTCATGCTACAGAATCATTCTGCATTAAGTAGGTTGCATTTGTATTCCATGCACACAAGTGAAGGCTCCTTCAATAACATTGTTTTGCATCGCTTTGAAATGTTGTACAAAACACAGTTGCCTAAACTGCCAGCCAGAATATGAAAGGTTTGCTATGATGGTGACGTAAGTGGTTTTAAAGAGGTTCATGTGTTTATTGCTTGCCCTCATTGTTTCTTTTTGTGAAAGCGCCTTGAGATGACCCACTGATGTGAAAGGCGCTCTCCAATATAATTTGCAGTTGTTGTTGAAAAAGCCACTCAATGCACCTGCTCAGAAAGAGCTTGAAGGAACAGCACCAAATGGGCTTGCTCTTTTCATTCCCATTTGCGTTTTGGTGTGTAAAAGGTCCAAAGTGTTGCAAGGTTTCGTTGAAGTAAAATATCTTGCGAGGATCATTTTACCTGTTGCCGAAGTCTTTGAGATGCTGACAAGCAGTGGTGGATGGGATATTGCACAGCATCAAATGAATGTCGTAGTTGGAGAACATTGAGAAATTGGGTATAAACCAGTGCGTATTGTCCAACAATGAGATTCATATTAAACTACAGTACTATGATGAAGTTCCAAACTATTGAAATTAAACCTTTTATGCTTGGCTGGAGTCAGTTTTTTTTTGCCTTTGCTGTGTTAAGGATGGAAGATGAGATCAGGGGGTAGATTTTACAATTTTCAGTATGAAATGTTCACAGCATTTAAGTATCTTGGGATTTGTCAGAAACATTGGTACTTTGCTTTCTTCCTGAGAGATCGATTGGTGGCTTTGTAGGATTGGAAATAACTCTGGAGTACTGACTGCTCAACCATTGGTGTTTTTGTTACAAATGTAAAAAGTTGAGTTCATCTCTGTCATGTAAATAATAATAATAATGATAATAATCGTTGCATTTGATATAGTGCTTTTCACATCTTATCAACGTCTCGAAGCGCTTCACCAAATAAACTGTAAAGTGAATTGACTGCATATTTGTGGGTGAAACATGGCAGCCAATTGCGCCCAGCTGTGTCCCAGCTCTTAGCAAACAACCCAAACTCATTCCCACTTGAGAGCATATTGCTTTTTCACATGGAAGTTAAAGACAGACAATTTTAAGGGAATTGTTGGGCATATATTAATTCTTAAACTTTTTTTAAAAAAGCATACAATTATGTTAAAATGTACAATTTTAACAACATTTTTAATTTGTGACTGAAGATGGCCTGTCTTGATCTTTTGGTTGACCTCTCTTTTGATCCAAAAATGGCAACCGTGGACATTTTGCGGTGATATTTTGCCTTTGACTTCTTTATCTCTCTATCTCTTTCGACACAGGGGATCGGAATCAAACCTCAAATCTGGACACACCCAAAAAACATTTTGCGTATTGTGTTTCCTAAATATAACCTGAACCCTTGCTCTCCTTCCCCTTGTGGGCTGTGTTCAGGAAGTTTTATAGCATAGTTGTTAGTGCGTTCACCTGGCAAGCAAGAGAACTTGATTTAAATTCCCGGATTATAAATAATTACTTCCAATTATTTTTATACAATTTGGCCATACAATCTATGACTGTTTGTGGGACACTGCCATGTGCAATTGGTTACTGTGTTTCGCCCACAAAATATACAGTCAATTCATTTTATAATAGATTCTGTGAAGCGCTTTGGGAAGTCTCAAAGACATGATAAGGCACTATATTACATGCAAGGATGATTATTACTGTTATAAATTGGGCCTAAATCAATCCTGGCAATTGTGGTTTCAATACCAAGTCTCCCTGGAATTACTCCCTGGAAAATGAATGTTACCATTGGAGATGAAGGAACATCTAGTAGGACCTTTTTAGAATGTGTTCAGTAAAAGCATGGAACTGCTCCCTTTGGCAGTGAAGAGTGGTTTATTCTACACTCCTGTGTTATCCCATAAAATAGCTAACAATGAGCAACTGTTGAGCCATTTTGTCTTAGCCAGTGTTAGTTACAATCAGTTCAGCTTTATAATGGCTGTTTTTATAGGCTCTCTTTCCTCATAAAGCAGCGATATCCTCTGTCTTTCAAAGTCGGCCTGAAACCAAGGATGAGGCATCGTAGTTGCATGCGATCCTTCCACTTCTAAGATATGAGTTTGAACTCAGTAGAATGGTGGGATAGAAGTTTCCTCTTTCTTCCGGCTATCAGAGAGTCCCACATAAAATGAACTTGGCCAGTCTGGCATCCGTTCCAATGATATGATTGACAGTCATACTCTGATACACTGCTGAGATTGCTGGCGTAGGAAAAATCAAAAGTGTTCTTCTCCTACTCATTAGATTGCATTACTAAAGCTGAGGGTACCGGTACTAAGAATGCTTCCATGAATAACGTCATCCTTTGCTTGGGACACAAAACAAAGCAAATATTGTGCAATTTTACCAATAGGCATCAGGTGTTTTGGTGTTATTCCTTGTGCTGAAACCTCTGCAACTGAAGGTTAGTTCTGCATACCTGAGCAACTCATTTAACTGAAAGAAAAATTCTTCACCTTTTTGTATATCTGAGGCCTGATATTTTATATGATTGTAACCTTGCAGCCATTGCCTGAAAATTTAAGATTGCATAAAATTGTGAAAAACAGTCTTGAAAAGTCGCTCTTCCAATATTGTGCAGCATCTTTAAATGTTAATACTTTAAATGTTAATTCTTTAAATGTTAAGTCTTAAGGCTAAGAAAATGCAATCATTCAGGCTTCTGATTTCAAGTTGCTTCCAAGAGTAAAGTGATTAAGAGACATTTATATTACTCCATTCCAGAAATCTCAAAAGAACTAAGAGAAGCTCAGCACATAAATGTTCGCAAACCTTCACGTACCACTGGCCATGTCAAAGTAGTTTGTGAAACAAATAGTTGTGGCTCAGGTTCTGCTTACAACTAGCCATGACATTTATTGCGCCCTTGCTGAAACAAATTAGCAGCTGGAATGGATTATCAGGATGGGGAAGTAAAGTCTAGCAGAGCACTCTCCCCATTTTGGAACTGGAAATTATGGTGAATCTACATCCTCTTGTAAGACAGAGGGTGGACTGAGATACATAAAGCTTTTTTTTTAGTTCAGCCAATTTGATAAATGTAGAAGTGCATTACTGTGCTTGAGAGTTCAGTTTATGTATGCTATGTGGAAATTTCCCAGCGTCTGGGTTTTTTGAATTAATGCAGCCTCTGGATTGATGTCTATGAGCGAAATGCTGACAATCTGCCTGAGAGTGACACAGCCGTGTGTTGACGGTTGTGTATTGACAGCAGTTGACGATCCTTATTACCTTTTCCAAACAATGCGATTGTTCAGCACTCCTGATGTGAAACGCGCTCTATAAATGTAATATTCTTGCATTTTGTTGTTATTGTGTGAGACTGTAGGGGACAAACCAACATGTTTCTGCTAACATGTAGGAGAGATGTTAAAATGTTTACTTGTGTACAATAGGAAGAAGATCTCCCTGCAGTAATATTAACCTTTAATACTTCTGGGGTTGATCATCTATTGATTCCTTCGTATAATTGACATATTTAATCCTTGTATTTGATATAATGGTTACAATCTCAAATGTCTCAGAATGCTTCACAAAGCTTCTGTGAAGTGAAATGACTGCTAATTTGCAGCTAATTTGCACACGGCACAATCAGTGGGGCACCAGGATAAACTTCTTACTCTTTTCAAGTATTTCCATGAGTTCTTTAATTTCTGTCTGAGCAGCTACAACCCACAATCTTGGGGGAGTTTTACTTTTGTTCATGCATAATTATGTAGAGTGATATGGATGGAAACCAACTGATCCACCTAACTAGTCCGTGATAGAGTTTATACTCTACGAAAGCCTTTGCTCCCCTCTTTCCATCCCTAAACTCCTCTATACCCTTCTCTCTCATGTATGCATCACATTTTCTCTTAAATTTATCAATGTTATTTGCTTCTACCATAGCTTCTGGCAAACCATCCTCTGTATGACTAACTTCTGCCTAAATTTCCTACTGGATCTGCTCCCAGCTATTACATGTATAATATATTTATATCCTCAAATGCACTTCCTTGATCTTGGCTTGGTTTCATAAGTTATATTACTTTGTAAACAATTAAGTACAATATTATTTTATTTATGTATTTTAACTGTGAATCTTTACTGCCTCTGTAGAACAGTATTAATAGTCTAATTTGAATACCTTCTCCCTTTAAATTCTGCTGCCTACTTCTATCTTCTAATTTTACTTTGGATGAACTCTGGAAGGCATTCCACTGCCCTAGTAGAGAATTTGATGTAGATTTTGTATTT
Organism: Hydrolagus colliei; assembly: GCA_035084275.1. NCBI lineage: Eukaryota > Metazoa > Chordata > Chondrichthyes > Chimaeriformes > Chimaeridae > Hydrolagus > Hydrolagus colliei. The sequence goes on from CM068744.1 coordinate 54,443,346, forward strand.
ATATTAACTGGATTTCATCCCTTGTGTTGCTAGACTTTGGACGATATAACTGAGTATATGTTCATATAGAAATCAAATTCTTGTGCATTTCTTGTTCATACTTGTGGCTTTTAAATTAGTTAAAGAGGAGAAAACATTATTAGAATTCTGCAGTCACATAGGTTTAGCTGACGCTTGTGTCTTACTGAACGGTGAGGATGTTTTATGAATTTCAAGCCGTGTCTCCTTGCTAGTACCGCTTTGTATGTTGGCATGATGTCCAGAGAGTTTAGTGGATGCAAACTGTGCTATGCATATAGAGTAAGCATACCACCCGTGACAATGACTTCAGATCAGGTCATTTTATCCTTTCATCTGGGCTCCGGGTTGTTGGAGCTATCTGTGAGCTTTCAATACTAATTAATTATAATAATAATCCTTGCATTGCATTTGATATAGCACTTTTCTTGTCTTCTAGAAGTCTCAAAGCGCTTCATGGAATATTGAAGTGAATACTGTAAAGTCAATTGACTGTGTATTTGTGGGCGAAAGCGATTGCTTGAAACCGAGCTGAATGCGGTTGCTTTTGAGAGCTTGGTAATTGTAATTGTTGTACATTATTCAAGGCTTATAATGAAGTACAATCAGTGAGGCATTGTAAATGACAGCAAGAGCCCATGGGAGTATGGTTCTCGGTCCTTCAATAAAAGGGAAAACGTGACCTGCTCATTACACTTTTATCATTAACAAGGAAATGGCTCATTTAACCATTTCTTTGTGCCTTATGTTAGCAAACGCAACTTTAGCAACTGCCTTCTCAGATTTGCTAACGGATACTTGAACATAAAATAGGTTTTGACTGGATTTTCTTGCTTTATATTCTCTTCCTGTCCCAACACCATGAGCTTTTCATCTATTTTTGCCAAATTGTTTTTACTTTCCAACACAGAAAAATCAATTGATTTTAGTATTTTCAAACCTTTTTGGTTTGCAGAGATTCAATGGCTTAGATATGTTAGCTGTAATATGTAAGATGTGATCGGATGGGTTTTCCTGGAGCTTGGAGCTCAAAGAAAACTCTTGGCAATCTAAATGAGTTTCCCTCTTGCACTCCCTCAGTTGGTAGCACTCTTGCCTCCAAGTTACAAGATTGTGGGTTCATGTAACCTAGGCTGAAATTCTAATGCAGGGCTGCATTGTCGGATATGCCATACTTTAAATGAAAGGTTGAACCCTCGTTCATGTCTGCCTGTTCAAATGGGTATTAAAGATCCCAGGGCACCATTCAATCCCATGGCATTTAGTGACAATTCACACGTTCGGGATTTTAATTTAAAATATGGAAAAGCTCCACTGGTGGCTTAGAGAGAGTAAATCTTTTGTGGAACTGATGTATGCATGCCAACCACAAGGTACAGTAGAAGCCCGTTTTTCCGTGACCCGATCAGCCATAACTTCCGAATAACCGGCACTGCAAACAAAAGGTTCGCATTCGATAAACTGGAATTTATCCAGAAAAATGCATTTGTTGGGTGTTTTGTGTTGCGTCAGTATTTTGGAATGCTGATACCAGGTGCCTGACGGTGGCGCTAGCTCAGAATGCTGCCGGTACTATAAAGCAATGCACTATCCGGAGTGTACTCTTTGAGAGGCAGAGGGTGAGTTGATTAATTTAGATTTAATTTAGCCACAAAACAGCAAAACACATACATACCCTGAGCAAAGCTTGCCGATCAATTCATTGGATTTTATTTGAATAAAAAAGACTCACCCCTGCAGAGTGCAGCGTTTCAACGTAATGCACACACACACATCGCAAGGCTTTTTGGAAAGAAAGTTAACTGAACTGAGCGACTGCCGCTCATTCTCTGCTTTCTCAATAACATGAGCTTTCCTCTCTTCTGCCCGCAATGAGAACAGTGTCATTCAGATATGTAACTTTTGTACTAATTTAAAGATCTCTCTGAACTGCCTGGTCGCTGTGTGTAAAATGATTATAATTATTATTTATATATTATATTATCATATAAATGATTATTTAGTCTATTATTAATATGCTATGTTTAAAAAATGTAATGAAAACAATTGGAATAATTTTTTTTGTGTTGGGTTTTCTGCCAAATATCCTGCAGATGCTTTAACTGGCACAGGCCAGGTCCCGAGGGTGCCGGATAAACCGGCTTCTATTGTACCAGGTTTGAACCATGGTGTGTGTTGCATTAGTGGAGCTAATCTTAGCTAATCTTAATGCAGGGGTGATACAACTAACCTCCACATTGATTATGGAAGGAAAAAATAGACAGGGTTTATCTTCCTGTCTGGAGCCTGTTTCCTAGTTTAAATGCACCCAATCGGCAATGTCATTCGCAGACAACAACAACAACTTTGATTTATATAGCGCCCTTCATGCCGGACGGCGTCTCAGAGCGCTTCACAATAACGGGTCCTGGGACCGAGCCAGGAGCAGGGGTAGAAGGGTGAACAAATGCGTGGTCGAAGAGAAAGGTCTTTAGCTGAGACCTGAAGCTGGGAAGAGAGGGGGCGAGGCAAAGGGAGTGAGGAAGGGAGTTCCAGAGTCTCGGGGCGTAGTGGTTGAAGGCACGGCCGCCGATGGTGGAGCGGAGTATATGGGGAACAAGGAGGAGGCCAGACCCGGTGGAGCTAAGGCAACGTGTGTTGATTTGAGGAGATAGGAGGTCGGAGAAGCAGGGGGCTGCAGAGGAGTGGAGGGATTTGAAAACAAGGGTGAGGATCTTCTCTGGGACAGGGAGCCAGTGAAGTTTGGCAAGGACAAGTAATGGGGGAGCGAAGTTTGTTGTGGGTGAAAATGCGTGCAGCAGAGTTTTGAATGAGTTGGATCTTATGGATTGTAGTGGAGGGGAGACCAGTGAGGAGGGCATTGGAATAGTCCAGCTGAGAGATGACAAAGGCATGGACCAGGGTTTCAGCGGCTTTTAGGGTGAGATATTGCAGGAGATGGGTGATCGGTTAGAGGCGGAAAAAAATGGTGCTGGTTATGGACCGGATGTGGGGGAGGAAGGACAGTTGGGGGTCGAACCTAACACTTATGTTGTGCACAGGTTCATAGAGTTTTAGGGGCAGGCTGGAAAGGTGGAGGAGGTGAGAGCCATGCGATTGAAGACTTTGATGAGAGGCACAGAGTATGGCTTCCGTCTTGTCAACATTTAGCTGCAGGAATTTTGCGATCATCCAGCTCCTGATGTCTGATAGGCAGGCTGACAGAACATCGGGGCCTGGAGGTCGCAAAGTGAGGTGTAGAAGTAGAGTTAGGTGTCATCTGCATACATGTGGAAGTGTACCCTATGCCTGCAGATGACGTCCCCAAGAGGGAGTGTATAGATGAGGAAGGGGAGGGGCCAAGAATGGATCCTTGGGGTACCCTTCAGGTAACTGGGTGAGAGCGGGAGGAAAAGCTGTTTATTGAGATGTACTGCTGGTGATTTGTGAGGCAGGACTCAAATCAGGCAAGTACGGTCCCACTGAGGTGGATGACGGAGGACAGGCAGTGGAGAAGGATGGTGTGGTCGACTGTGTCGAACGCAGCGGACAGGTCCAGGAGAATAAGGAGGCAGAGGGAGCCCTGGTCACAGATGAAGAGGACATTGTTTCGCAGTCTCTGTACTGTGGGCAGGGCGGAAACTGGACTGGAGGGGTTTGAAAAGAGAGTGGGAGGAGAGGTGGGTGCGGAGTTGGTTGACATGGAGTTGACATCCAAATCTACTTCTCCTCCGTCAACTGCAACTCCAGATCTGCTGATGTTCTATCAGCTTGTCTATCTGATATCAAGGCCTGTATGAGTGCAAACTTTCTGCAGTTGAGTATTGTCAGGACAAAAGCCATACTCCTTGGCTCCCTTCAATGTCTTCTCTCCTGCAGCTTCAACCTCCCTGGTCTATCCCTTAGGCTTATTGAACCTGTGCATAACCTCTGCATGTTCGATCGTCAGCTATCCTTCATACCCCATATCTAGTTTCTGACAAGGACTGCTTCTCTTCACCTCTGTCACATTGCCTGCCTCCAATCATACCTCATACTAAATACAGCCCAAACCCTCATCCACATTGCCGGTCTTCCATATACTTACTTGCACTAAACTCCATACCCTCATCATCCCATACCCCCTTCACCCTATACCCACTGTACCCTCATAAGCCTCTCCTCCCATCACCTCAGATCTTATCAGTTTCCACTGGCTCCCTATTAAATAGCAATTGACTTCAAGATTCCCACATTCATTTACAAATTGCTTCATCCCCTGGCACTTCGCTGCCTCCCTGACCTGTTTACTCCCCACTCCACTACTTGTTGCCTCATGCCATTTCCATGTGCAGATGGGATGTATGTAACTTGCGGTTTGGTTTGGAAACTCTTAAACATAGTGATAGGTTTCTGCATGTGTCATACATACCCAGCTGACCAAAAACAAAGTACAAGATAATACAGCTTATCATAGCCGATATTATCTAGTCCCTTTAAAATCTTAAAGACCACAATCTTATTGCCCCTCAACCTTTTCTCCATTGTGAACAAGCCCAGTTCACCTAATTGGCCCTTATATTCCAGCCACTCCATCTCCTCAATTATTATGGTTGACCTCCCCTGTTTCTTCTCAATCGCTGCAATATCCTTCTTGTACTGCGGTGACCAGAACTGTACGTGGTATTCCAAGTGCAGTCCCAATAATAATTTATAAAGTGGGAGGATTCACCCACTATTTCGGCTCAATATTGCCCCTTTAATACAGCCCAGCATCTGGTTTACCTTCCTCACTGCTACCAAGCACTCTTGTGTTAGCTTCAATTTATTGTCAATCAGGACCGCCAGCAACCCATGGGCAAAATATCTTCTCAGATCCAGGGCTCCGTACGGTATATACTGGCACAATCCCAATTTATGCTTCACGTTTCATGGCGGAATCTTGCCAGCAAACTTGCAGGATAAATGCAGCATTAAATAAAACACAGCTTAAACCGATAACATAAAATCTGCATATATACATACATAAAATTTCATTAAAAATATGCTTGGTGCTTTCTGAACCAAATATAATATTAGCAATAGGAGCTTATTTTAATGAGGACCATAATTTGAATGATAGGCTCAATGCCATCACTATTTCCAAGCATACTGGCTTGCTGCTCATTCATGGTTTAAATCTTCCTCAGTCAATCAATCAAGTGTGAAATTTTACCTGGAGCCCCTTTTTTGCATTGATTGTACTGCCTGCATTAACATGCTCTACACACACTCACACAAACACTAATGCCCCACTTATACTGCTAGAGTGATTTGACTTTGCTTCCAGCAGTAGAACGATAAGGATTGGGAAGCCTGATTTATACTTACCTTTCCCTATTGCTCTCACTGGGGTTGATGAATGCTCCATGTGTATGCAATTGTGCATTCATTTTTGTTTAATGCTATTAAAGAGCTGGGAGTGTGGGCTAGAAACTTTTGCAATATCATTCTTTATTAAACTTTAAATTAATTGGGCTCTCCTTCAGAACTCACCGAACTAGTGCTCAATCTAGGCGTCCAGTTCATCCCAGAGCTATCCGTCCTCCCTTCACATTCTCCCCGACCTCCTCATTCCCCAAACCACCACCTGGAGCCTCTGCTCAATTGGCATCGGCCTCCTACTTGTCCCTCGCAACCTTTGCTCCACCTTTGGGGGTCGTGCTTTCAGTCATGCTGCCCCAAAACCATGAAATACTCTCCTTCAATCCCTCTGCCTTCCCCATCTCGCCCCTTGTTCAAGTCCGATTTGAAAACTATCTTTTCGACCAGGCATATGTTCACCTCCCCCCTCGCTCCCCCCACCACCCAGCTTGGAATCAAAGTTAAGTGCTGTTAGAGGGCATTATATAAATCCAAGTTGTTTTTGTTGTTGTTGAAGTCCATCTTGAACTAGTAGAGTAAGCAGCTGCAGTGAAGTCCAAATGAAATAGATGGTCCTAAAATCTGCCTCGTGCTGACTGCACTTTTAACATTCAAATCAACAAGAAAATAGTGTGGAAATCGACAGTATAAATGAGGGCATTAAACTGCTGCTGCTTCCCTTTAACTCTACTTGATAGAATTCAAAGATCATTGCACTAACCAAGCTATAATAGACAGCAACCCTTCAGGATCTTTCTGCTCATTAGAATTTGATTATTTTCCTAGGTTGGAAAGCAATCTTTGGTGATCCACAGTGGAAATGAATGTATCATATTGGTAGTCGTTGCCTTAAGACCAAATAATGGGCAGAAGGCAGGTGGTAATAGAAGAACATTAAACCTTTTGAGTTCAGTGGGCAGTTAGCAGCCTCTAATGATGCATTACACTGGAAAAGTCTACATTCATCTGAAATATTTTCTGAGGGACCGAAAACACATTAGATGCTGAGATTCGGTGTGCATTAATAGACAATGCTGATTTGCAGCAAAATGCAATGAAGGCACCATTTCTCTCATCTTGAGAACCTACTTATATTTTTTCAAACAGCACACAATTTAAAAAGCAGCAATATCTATAATCGACTCACAGTTATCCAGACGAACATGTCTGTCGATCATGTTTCATCTCCTGCCAAAACAGGCGCCGCTTTGGTAAAGCCAGTGTAAAATGCATACCTTCTCATTCATCATTGCCTGGCTATTATACAGATGGCTTTGTGAAATGCATGAAAATGCTACACCAGAAAATGAGAAGATTTAGCCCTGCACCGGATAATGGCTCACTGGAGAAATGTAATAGTAAATCTGGAACAAGATGATTTCTCATTTATTAGTTCATTGACTTTCCTCTTAGAGGCATTGCTTCCACAGCGATTGCAGTGCCTTTATATGCATTTTACAGTCCACTTCAAGCAGTGACGATACACATGCAGACACATATTTCACGGGCAGAGCATTTGTTAGAATTTCACACTGCTTCCCGTCACGTTCAACTCCACAGCTATTAATATTAACAGTGGTATATTTGAGGAATTTGTTTATACTGTATTGTACAGTACAATCTATCCAAATGACTTATTAGGTATGCAGCAGGAAATGGTACCAAGGCTTTTCGCCTGACTGCTTTCAGCATTTTGCCCTGCTTCCATTTTCAAAATATACTTGTGGTACCCTGTCCTCTCTTATTAGATTTCCCGTCTGTTTCCAGTGTCCCCCACTGTTTGTAATTCCACCTTCTTTGTTTATTCAGTCTGTTTACCTCAGCGGGCCATGATATAAGAATTAGATGGATTTCTTCACTATCATTTTATGATTGCTAATCTCAATGTATTCATCTTCCAGTACCTGCAGGAGGGATCAGAGTCTATTGACTAAGAGAGTGAATGAGTGTGGGTTTTAGTATCATTGTAATTACTGTACCATGCTATTTTCAGTTGGAGTGCATCTCTCCACTGTGGCACTTGCATCACTTCTGTTTGTAGCTTCTCTATAAGTGTGTAAGGATTATTATTGGGTTATCACAAAAGTGAAATATACATTTAATTTTTGTAACCCTGTTTGTATTTTTTCAAAATTGTACTTCTCTTCTCCCTTACATTTTTATTCCATTACTCCCCATCCACCCGCCCAGCACAAAAAAAAGTCTTCACTCAATCCCATTCTCTCAGTTCTCTCTTTCTCCAAGATCTCACCCCCCCCAGTAACAGACTTTCTCTCTCTCCAAAGTCGCTGCCCCCCCACCCACCCCAACCTATCTGTCACTCTCTCTCAGATCTCCCCTCAATGCTAGCCCTTTTCTTCCTTGCCCACTCACAACTTTAGTCACCTCTTCTCCAAAATTAATTCCCTTCTAGGATAGGGAGTTTTCCCATTGTTTATTAATTATCATTAGCCTCAAGTTTTGTTTGTGAGATTTTTGCAACAAATGTTTTTTTCAACATCGCGATTGGTGCAGATATTGGGCAGAGACTGTGTACATCTTCAAAATAAGGAAAGTGAAAGAGAGTAGGTGATGCAGGAGGCGTTTGTTTATTTAGTAAACAACTCTGAAGCATTTTAACACAAGTAGTGGAATAAGGATTTTGAAAAAAAACCAGACATTCCTGTCAAGTGAAAGTTTTCAGGGTTACTTGATTTAAAGATAGATACATGAAAGGCATCTTGCAGGAAAATGGATGGCCTGTTCCTGTCTGAAATTATTACTATGTTACAGAGTTACTTGACACAAATTTATGCAACGCCATGTTAGACTTGCATGCTTAGGGAAGCATTCATGCAATTTGGAAAATGCATCATTTGCTTCTAAGATCGTACTGACTGAATACAATTTGAGAACACGTTAGGAGTTGCTCGTTGTTACAAGCTGTCAATTGAAGAGCATCATTGAGAGAGACTCTGAATCAGAGTGTGCTTATAACAAAAATAATCCTTACAGTTGATACAGCATCTTTCACAGGAAGTCATCTCAAAGCATTTAACAACAACAACAACAACAACAAAATTGCATTATATAGCGCCTTTCACTGGATTTATTGTAAAATGTAGTGATAGTATTTTGCGTGGGGTTGGGAGAGAGATAAGACGATGACAAATCCTGGCAAGGAATGTAAAAGAGTGAGAAGAACACATGTGAAAATAAAGCAAAACAAGTTAAGAGATACCAGGAGCAGTGAGAAAGGGGAGAGTGAACAATTGTAAAATATGCAGATAGACAATGATTGAAGACGAAAGAAAAACCACAAAACCTCACCAACATCACCACTACCGAGTGCAGCTCTGGGTAACTTTGCCTGTGACAGTGTATAATCGCACTCATTCAAATATTTACTCTTCCTCCTTTTGACACTGCCAAAAAAGATCAGGATCTTCAGACATATTGCACACTTCACAAAATATTAAGAACACAAGAACTTCTTTCCCCACTCACAATCCTAAGAATTTGCTAGGTGCAAAAAGACCAAGGGACAACTAGGTTGCCTACTACTGGTACTATCCTGGCAGTGGCTTGACATGTTATGTCCCAATCTATACACTTTGTCCCAAGGTGTTATTTTCCAGCAGAAATCTATTTGATTTGTTCTTGAAACAAACAACATTTTCTTGTTCCACTCGCTCCCTATGGAGCCTGTTCCATAAGTTTACTGCTCGCTTGCTCACTGAAGCAGTGTTTCTGCAGATGTTTTGATTCCCCCCACCTTTAATTGCAGGCCTTGTCCTCTGGTTCTACTGTTCAATACAAGATCAATTAGCTTAATCAATTACTCTTTATCAATATTAATACTCCTATAACCAAAAATGCACAATGTGTCTACCAATTAGTGTACCAATTTATAAACTCTGAAAAAAGTGTGATTCAAACCAATTTGAAAACACCACTAACTCCATATTACCAATATTGGCTGCCTAATGTTCACAGTCAGTTAATCCATCAATTTATCCTTCCTAAAAACTTTCACTTAGGCATTATCAATCCTAAATGTTGGTCATTTATGGATTTCTTTTATTGGTTTCTATGATACACATGAACAGCAAGCTGTTTTCTTATGAACAATGTTGTTCAACAACAACAATTACCTGCATTGATCACACAAGCTATTATGCAGGAGCACTAGTTCCTCTCCAGTACAGAGCATAGAATTATTTTTTTATTAATTAGCGGTACAAAAGAAGGCCTTGGGATATCCTTCCGACGTGATAGGTGCTCTGCAAATGTCATTTAGTTGCTTGTTATTGTTTTTTAGGCTCATCATGTCAGGTAAACTCAGTGACTTTGCACCTTTCTGTACCCACAGTCCTCCCCATTAATACCCCAAAATAGTAAAACATGAACCTTCACCGTCACTCTAACAAGTGTAGTAACAACAACAACAACATTATATTTGTATAGCGCCTTTCACATACGGAGGACATCCCAAATTGCTGGACAGTTACTGCTTCAGACCTGAGCTGAGGACGGTGGGGGGGAAGGAAGGATTGTCAAGAGGAGTCTTGAAGCGAGACTTGAAGGAGACCAGGGAGGGGGCAAGGTGGAGGGACTTCAGGATGGAGTTCCAGAGGTTGAGGGCAGAGTGACTGAAGAATCACCCGCCAATGGTTGGGCAGGTGGGTCAGGGGACATGGAGCAAGCCAGAGCCTGCTGAACGGAGGGGACAGGCAGCTTGGTAAGGGGATAGGAGGTCACGGATGTAGGGTGGGGCGAGGTTGTGAAGGGCTTTAAATGTGAGACAAGGGGCAAACTGTATTTGCTGAATATTGCGCACAAGCTCAGTTTCTCTTTTGTGGAAGGGCAGGGTTGACTTGAAATGAATAGCCTTGTTGGGCATTAAATCGTGTATCACTGACGATTATATCAATGCACATGATTATACCAACCTGTATCTTGTAAAAGCATTACGTCTCTTTTGTAGACGTACAGCTGTGCTAACAATTGCTTTGCGCTCAGCTAATAGATCACAAAATTTCAAGTCTTCCCGTTCAGTGACTGATGTCACTGCTTACACCACTGGTGTCACACCAGGAACTCAATATTTTGGATCAATTGGCTGAGAGCAAGTCTATTGTTCGCACAATCACACTTGCACAAAAGAGGAATTTGTCAAAGCTAAAGCTGGGTGTTCGCTTTCTCTGAAGAAGCCATTTACCTGCAGTAAGTAAAAATGCTGTATGTTGAAAGAAAACTTCTTCAAAATGAATATGCTGCTTGCCTACAAAATTCTGCGTCGTTTAAAAATATACATTTACTTATAAATACATTTGGTATAACAGAAATCCCAAACAAAATATACTATCTTCTTTTCCATTTTCCCAAGACAAAAAAAAAACATTCAGTTGTTTATGGCACATTTCTTCTCCGCACACTTTTTAGGGGACGCTCCCTTTAAAACAGTCGGGAGTCCCCTAAGTGCACCACAACCATGTTTGCACCCTGATAAGGTTACCTGACACTTTTGGCGGCTGACCTGATATGCACTGTATGCGCACATGTTCACTGTATGTACATTTTCGGGCCTCTCTTTGGTTACTTTTTCTTGAAAAAATATATTCATTTACAAATATATTTAAGACGTGAATCCAAAACCAAATACAAAAAATCCACACACAGGTTGTGCACATATTTTTCCGGGTACGCTCTCTTTAAAACAGTTGGGTGTTGCCACTGTATGCACCACAAACGTGTGCACACCCTGAGAAAGTCACCTGCCGCATTCAGAAGGCACCACATGTACACACACGTGTCTATTGTACACATATTTCCAGATGCTCTTTGGTTACATGTTAAGTGTCCTTCTATATAAAATTCAGTGTCTTATTTTTACCCCCAAAATTATATTTTTATTTATAAATATAATATTCGGTACAACAGAAATCCAAAACAAATACCAAGTACAAAAGCTTATTTTCTCCTTTTCCAATTTTTTCCTTTCTCCCAATACAAAAACATTCCATTGTTTACAGTACATTTCTTCACTGCGCATGTTTTTTAGGACACTCCCTTTAAACAGTCGGCAGTTGCCCCTGTGTGACCCACAACCATGCGTACGCCCGTGCACACCCTGCATCTGCCGCATTCAGAAGGCGCTGCGATGTGCACCATACTCGCACATGTCTATTTTACATACATGTATACATATCCAGATGCTCTTTGGTTACACGCCCTGCCAACTTGTGTACATTTACGTTCATTTAAAAAAAATGTAATCACCGTCTTGGGGACGCTTGTGGGTGCTGAGCGGTTTGGGCAGGATTGTCTCCTGCTGGAGTCAGGCTACATCTGGCCATTCCTGCAGCTGATCCGAATTTCAGTCTGTCCCTTAATACATAGTCCCTGATCATAGCGTGTGCAGCCCTGAGACAAGATCTCACCGCCCCACTCATTCTGCCGGAAGATCACCTGGTTTCGAGAATGCCAAAGAGAGTGCCCGAGAAGAGGCCATACAGCACTGAGTGCCGTGACAGTGCGTCCCCACTCCATCTTTCCCAAAATCGCCTGTGCAAAACTACACTCCAGGAAGATACCACCGGTCCATGGTATCCTCCCCTCTGCAAACTGGCCGAGGGCTATGAGCTGATTGATTTAGACCTCAATTGTACATGAAAGCCCTGAGGAGGAGGGCCCCTTTAATCGCTAGCCCTGCTATGTATTGATGTTTGTTGGTCAGGACTGGAGATGAGCCGTTTTTCCAGATGCAGCTTTTGTATAAAATTCAAAATTGTCTCCCTACACTTTCCAGTAATTTCTGTGGAATGCGTTGAGATGTCTTCCTGGTGTGAAAGGAGCTAAATCAAGTGGAAGGATCACTTTACTTTTAATATGCAGTGGTGTGACTCAAACTTGGTAGCTGGTAAAACAGATTGCATGAGCCAAATGGGCATTTAGTCAAAGAATAATTAAATGAGTCATTGAGATAGACAATGGATATTGATTTGTTCATGCAAAGTAATTCCCTCAAGGTTGTGGTAGTGATTGATGGTGCACACAAATGACCAGTACCATGTACTGTTACATCTCAAAAAGCTAAGCATTATTACCCAATAAACTGCACTCACTCATTGTGTGTAACCTCAGGTAGGCTTGTTGAAATCAGCTTTAATTATCATATCGCAAATTGGCGCAGTAAAAATGGAAAGTCTTCCACTCTGCTTAAAAGCATTTCCTGAAGTTAATTTTGCCGCATTATAACAGTTGTAGCCTCTTAACCATGGCACTTTGTGAACCTTACCGGTGGAAGGAGAGGGGGGGCTGGAAATATCTATTATTTGTGTTCCTCTGCTCAAGGCTAGGGTTGAAAACATGCAGAGAAATAGGATGACACCAGTTTTAATGAGAATACAATGCAATTTAACAGTTCATAAAACAGTAACATTTAATCTCAGACTGCAAGTTTTATTAAGTCTCACAAGGAGAATATCTGTTGTGTGACATGTGTGTGTTAACACTGGTGAGTTCAGATTTAATTAACTGAAGCTTGGGGGGGTGAGGCTGGATCCCAAGCCCTTTGCTATTGATATGATTCAGTGAGGATAATCATTTTTGGGAGGGGAAGGGAGTGAAGTTGTAGGCTTGCAGTGAAACAACTAAAAGGATTTTCATAGCAAAACTGGATTATAACAGTTATGTTTTCTAACTGAGACATTGGTAGGCAAAAAATTATTTTTCAGCAGCACTTTAACCAGGGAATGGTAATGAAATGGTTTGGGATACTGGAGAAACAGGAATACAGCCTGCTCCAGAAATGCATACCTGATATCATAGAAACATAGAATATCTCAACAAAAACAAAAAAAATTACATTTGTATAGTGTCTTTCACGTCGGGAGGACATCCCAAGCTGGTGGGCAGTCAGTGTTTCGGATCTGAGCTGGGGTCAGGATCAGGGAGGTTGTAGGGGAGTGGAAAGAGGGTGACTGATGACACAGTTGTAGTCTTGAAGGAGGCTAAAGGGGGGGGGGGGGGGGGGTGAGGGATGGAATTCCAAAGGTTGGGGTCAGAGTGGCTGAAAGCTAGCCCACCGATGGGTGGGTTGGGTAGGTCAAGGACCATGGAATAGGCTGGAGCATGCTGAGCGGAGGGAGTGGACAAGTTGGCAGGGGGTTAGGAGGTGGGAATGGAGGGGAAGCCCATGGAGGGCTTTGAAGGTGAGGACCAGAATCTTGATTTGAATCCTCTGAATGATAGGAAGCCGGTGGAGTCGGGCAAGAATGGGGTCGGTAGGATTGTGAAGTTTGATGAAGGAGAAGGATCCATTTGGCCCATTGTGCCTGTATCAGCTGCTTGGAAGAGCTACCCAATTGATCCCACTTCCCCGCTCTTTCCCCATATGCTTGCAAGTTTTTCCTTTGCAAGTGCCTTTCCGATTCCATTTTGAAAGTTGTTATTGAATCTGTTTCCAGTCAATTCATTCCAGTCTATGACAACTCAGTGTCAAAAAATGTATTTTCATTTCCTCTCTGATTCTTTCGCCAATAATTTTGAATCTATGCTCCCTGGTTGCCAACTCACCTGCCAGTGAAAACCATTTCTCCCTATCTATTCTATCAGAACCCCTCATAATTGAACACCTCTAATAAATCTCCACTTCAACTCCTATACGTTAAGGAGAGCAATCCCAATTTCTCTAGTCTCTCCACGCAACTAAAGTCCCTTATCCCTAGTCACATTCTGGTAAATCTCTTCCGGACCCTCTCCAATATAAATAATATACTAATATATAATTATATAATAATAACAAGATAAATACAATAATAATTCCTATGTTTGATGTACCTTGTTTCACGTCGGGAGATTATCTCAAAGATCTTCACAGGATTTTAATGTAAAGTGTAATTGCTGTTTTTTGTGGGTAAATTATTTGAATTCCAACTTTCTGGGTCTAACTTTTCAATTGTACATATTGGCACATTATTAAATAGCAAGTTTTGCAAAATGTTCATTGTCTATTAAATCTTTTGTGAATTTTGCAATGCAATGCCATTGTGTTTAGTACTAAATGCAAACCTAACATTTAAATACAAATTGCTGATCAAAGCATGAAGTTGTTTTACAATTATTTGATAGTGAATGCCTAGCACATGGAAAATATAGCCAGCCTTCACCTGGAGACAATAACATATGATATTTTATAGGCATAATCATTCCTTGTGTAAAGTGCAGATGTTTTGTACAGCGTTTTCTATTTTGGTTGAAATTGAATTGCTGAACAGATGGATTAAATGGATTTTCTATGAACAATGGGAAATCAGCAGTTGGAATCAGAGCTTTATAGAATTCCCCATTGCAGCAAAATATTGTTGTTGGCAAAAAACAGGTTGATTTATCAATATTTAATTATCCTGCCATGACAGGATGATGCGATGAAAGGGATGTGTCTGAAGATAATAATAATAATCCTTACATTTGGAATAGATGTTCTCCCGATTTGAAAGCTGCTATGCAAATGTAATTTGTTCTTGTTTGTTGTTGTAGTGTCCTTCACATCGGGAGGATATACTGTGGAGTGAGTGTGTATTTATGGGCAAATACAGCAGCCAATTTGCACATCGCAATGACCCACAAACAGCCATGACATGAATTACCAAATTTTATTCAAAGGATTGTTGACCAGCACACCCTTCTCCTTTTGAATCGTGCAATTGAATCTTCAATCGGGAGAATGTCCCAAGGTGCTGGACAGTCAATGTTTCAGACTCGAGCTCGGGTCGGGATCGAGGCGGTAGAGGGAAAGGGGGGAATTTGGGATGACCGTCGAAGAGGAGGATATTGAGGCAGGACTTGAATGAGGCCAGGGAGGGGGCAAGACGGAGGGACTGGGGGATGAAATTCCGGAGATTAGGGGCAGAATGGCTGAAGGCTCGCCCGCTGATAGTGGGGCGGGGCGGTCGGGGGACATGGAGCAGGCCAGACCCTGCTGAGTGGAGGGAGCAGGCAGGTTGGTAGCGGGTTATGAGATCGCAGTGGTAAGGTGGGGCATGGCCATGGATGGCTTTGAAGTTGAAGACCAGGATCTTGAATTGAGTCCTCTGGGTGATCGGGAGCCGATGTAGTCGGGCGAGAATGGGGGAGGTGGATTCACGGAGCTTGGAATGGTAGAGAACACGGGCCACAGAGTTCTGGATGATCTGCAGCCTATGGAGGGAGGAGGTGGGAAGGCCGACAAGAAGTACATTGCTGTAATCAAACCTGGATGTGATGAAGGAATGAATGAAAGTTTCTGCGGCCTGACCTTGGTTTAATGCATCAATTGAAGGAAGCATCTCCAACAATGCAAACCCACTCCACCCCCAGGATTTGTGTAACAGTCTCATCTTAGAATATATGAGTTCAAGTCCTAACATGGGACGAAAATCTTCTGACTTCAGAGAAGTGCTCCCACTGCCCCAAACTGACAATCATTGTACCTGACCAACCTATGTGCATCCTATATGGAGTTCTGTAGCTCAGTGGTTAGAGCACTCGCCTCGCAATCAAAAGGCCTGGGTTTGATTCCTGGCAGGACAAGATTTGGGGCAAGTTTCTTTACTCCACATGCCTCTGTTTATCTAGCAGTAAGTAGAGTCCAGCTGATAGTCAATTGGCGGATAACTTTTCCAGGGATAATTATCCTCCAAAAACATAACAATTTGGTCACTCAATCCACGACAGTTTGTGGGACACTGCTGTGTGTAATTGGCTGCCGCCTTTTACCCACAAATATACACTCAACTCACTTGACAGTATATTCTGTGAAGCACTTTGAGATATCTAGAAGATGGGAAAAGCACTATATTAAATGCAGGGATTATTATTGTTATGTTTTGAAAGATATTCTAATGTTTCACAATGACAATAGCTAAGTGATCAATTTGAATTACAAAGATGCAATTTGTGTTATATAATGTGATTTATGTAAAAACAATTACCTCCCTTCCTGCTTAGATTTAGAGTTCCTTCAGTATGACGCAGAGTTCAGGCTAGGATTCCTTCAGTGCAACTTGCATATATAGCGCCCTTCATGCCAGACGGCATCTTAGAGCGCTTGACAACAGTGGACCCCAGGGCCAAGCCAGGGGAGGGGGTATGTGACTGTGTTCGCGGTCGAACAGAAAGGTCTTCAGGCATGAACTGAAAATGGAAATAATCGGGGAGGAGAATGGATTGAGAGAGGAGGTTCCACAGAGAGGGGCGTATTGGCTGAAGGCACAATCGCCAATAGTGGAGCGGAGGACAAGGAGGAGGTCAGACCCAGTAGAGCGGAGGCAGCAGGTACTGTTGTGAGGAGAGAGAAGGTTAGGGATGTAGGGAGGTGCAGTGGAGTGGAGGGATTTAAACACAAGCTTGAGGATCTTGAAGCTCTGTGACAAGGAGCTAGTGAAGTCTGGGGCGACTGGGGTTATCGGGGAGCAAAGTTTGTTTCGGGTGAGAACGTGGGCGGTGGAGTTCTGTATGAGCTGGATTTTGTGAATGGTGGCGGAGTCCAGACACAAGGCTTGAGCTAGGATTCCTGCAGTACAGATTATGAGCTTGAGTTAGCCTATATGCAGAACTTTTCAGTGGCTAATTTCCACAGTTGTAACATTTGCTGAATAGAAAAAAGGTGAAAGTATGCAAGCCTCATTGATTCCTTGTAATTTAACACATTCTTATTTTTAAATACTTAATGTAATTCCTGCAAGAAGCTAATTGAGCTCTTGTGAAAATTATACCTAACAATATTTCAGGGCCAGATTACATGACTGTTTCAGATTATTCATATTCAAAACATCACCTCCTTGATGCCAAAAGTCTTCCCCAGATAAAAATCAATCTGTATATTTTGACGTAAGTATTCTGCGAAGAAAAGCCTCTTGCATTGTTTTTGTGGATCTTACACAATGATGATTTCCTTGGTTGTTTTAGCAAAACAACCTACATAAACAAATATAATCATTTCAAATATTTTATACTTTAAGAGATGGCCATGCAGCAGCATGATCAGTTATTGTATCATTCATCACTTTGGAATCCAAGATAAAATTTAGTAGGTCTATCATAAGCTGTTCAAAATATACAGTTAACCCACTTTACAATATATTCTGTGATGTGCTGCGAGACGTCTCAACTGACGCGATAAGGCGCTATATCAAATGCAAGGATTGTTATTACAAATGTGACTTTTGACATGTACTGAATAAGTTGATCTCAGTCAAGTCATTATTCAAAGGTACTAACATTGGCTTCAGGATTCCTGGATGGGAAGGTGGGAAATCATTCAGATTGGTTCATGCTTTTTTTTGCTGTCCAGTAACCTTGGCTCAGAAAGTGTTTGATGCAGAAGTTTGCATAGAATAGGTTTGATGACTGACGTGGGGAAGTAACAACTGGAACTGGTTTGCCAGGTGCTTGAGGCCAGGACATTGGACTCATTAAAGAAAATAGTTTGATGATATATGTATTGGAGATATGGTAAGGTTGGCTTTTTGGGTGGGAGAAAGGAGATCAAATAGACTAAAGAATCCTCTTCATCAAAACCTTATTTTAAGACTTATGAGATAAATGTTGGGTAAGGGTGCTACTGTAATAACCTTCAGGTTGAACTTTCTGACGTTCACTGTAAAGGTTCATCTATGAAGAATGCTCATTTGAGTGATATACAGGCCCTATGAAACCTATGAAATTCTACCCATGGAGACACAACACCTGCAGGAAAAGAGCAGAATATTGAATGAACCATAAGAATGGCTGCATAGTTCTTACCAAAGCATTCTCTCCCTTGGGTGTGTGGGATAATAATAATAATTGTTGCATTTGATGTAGCGCCTTTTCACATCTTCTGTATACCTCAAAGCGCTTCACAAAGCAATGTTTGGATTCTGTGGTAAATGGTTCATTCCTGGGAATTATTTGGATCAGTGCATATTATATGACATTACTCTCACTGAATAGTAAAACTGAGAATGAGTATAAAAAGATCATAAACTGAGCCATAAAGATAATGACATGTTTATTTCCTCATGCAATAAATAAGAAAATACCCATAGTCAATGATGGGGCTGAATTTAAATGCTCTTAGGTATATGTTCTTTCAATGCACTGTTCAGGATTGAGTCTGCATCATTTATTTATGATCTCACCTCTGCAGTACATGTGTGTACATAGAGATAGTCTCCTCTTGCAGCTGGTGTTTCAGGTTTAGAGACATATTTTGCAGTACCATCACGGGTATCAATTAGAATATTAATATGACAATGCCTAAAGGAGATAATTTAGTCACTTACAATTTTCATTTCCATCTGAAGATCTTCCACTACGATTTTTAATGAACAATGTGCTTTGTATATACGAAAACATTGGCAAATATCTGAGTAGTTTTTGATAATGTATTAGATATCGAATAGTATGAGGCATTAGAAACATGTACAGGTTGCTGGCCTACAATTTTTAAAACGATTGAGTTCGGATCCTTAGAAACTCTTACGATGTAGAAATGCTCTGGTTAGACTATACTTTAGGTTCTGTGTACTAGATCTAGTCATAGCAACATAAGGTACGCAGCATCAAAGCTCCAGAGACAATGTAGTGAAGAGTACTGAGGCTGACTCTGAATGTTACTTTCTCAACGAGAGGGAGATAGAATGTCTGATATACTGTACCTTGTTTGAAGGATAAGAGACCACAGGTTCAGGGTTATAAAAGTGAAGAACATTTTTAGGGCAGACAATGGGATGTGTTTCTTTACACAGAGGCAATTAAGATGTGCATTGCATTACCAAAATGGGTGATAGTTGCCAGGCTACTGGCAAAATGCTGTAAATAGAAGACAATAAGGTGGATATTCTGTAAGCATGAAATTAAAGATGCTAAAAGGCCTTCTTCACCCAAATGGCTTGTGATTATCTAATTATGCCACAAAATCACATTTAGATATTCTGCATAAAAGATGCTGTTAATGTTATAGTACTGTATTAAGGACACCAATGTACATTTTCATGTCTCACGGTCTTGTGCAATTATATGTATGGTCTTAATTTCAGACGAATGCTGCATTGATGTACGATGCAGTTCACGTTGTGTCTGTGGCAGTCCAGCAGTCCCCTCAGATGACTGTCAGCTCCTTGCAGTGCAACAGGCATAAACCATGGCGATTCGGAAACCGCTTCATGAAGTTCATTAAAGAGGTACAATGGAGAGAAACTTGCAATTGCCTTTCTTTAAAAATCAATTTGGTTTTTCCGTCTAAATCTTACTTCTCTACTTTCGGCAGCTTTATAATCTATATGGCTATTGAATGAGCCAACTGAGTGCCAGAAATCTTCTTACCATTCAGTGTGAAAATAGTCTGAGGCCAAGTGGAACAAATGAAGGGTGATTTGAGAATTAGCACAGACCCTGTTTCTCTATGAACACAAATGGATATTTTAAAGACTCTAGAATGATTTGCCCTGCGCACAATGCAATGAAGATTACTGGCACGAAGACTGAACAAGAGATATTGGGCAAGTTAATCTGACTTTCAATCTGTTGACTTGAATGTATATTTTGTTTATGACTGCCATTTGTCTCCATTCCTAGGCCCATTGGGAAGGACTAACCGGCAGAATTATATTCAATAGTTCCAATGGCTTGAGAACAGATTTTGATTTGGATGTGATTAGCCTCAAGGAGGAAGGCCTTGAAAAGGTACTTGTACTCTCTTCATGAATTCCTCAAGATTCATAAGTTTATGACATAAAAAAATCAATGGAAAAGATAAATCATTTGTTCTGTGTCTGGCAAAATAACCGAATAGTATTTGTGTGCAGTGCATATTTGTACTTTCATGAATAATTTATGTCTTTATAACTAATCTGAGAAAGGCACTTCAGTCCATCAAGACTAGATTGGAAATCTAATGTGTAGCTTCTGAGATGCTTAGTTTAGTATTTGTGAAGCCCTTTTATATCTCATAATATTTATTACAAAGCTCTTATGATAGTGTTAGATACCTTTTATTACTCAGTTATTCAGCGCCACACCACACAACCTGAGCTGATAGGGTAACAACAGTCTATCCTGAATTAGTAGTCTTATAAAAGCATTGAGAAATTGACAATTGTTATAATGATAATAGCCATGTAATAATAAATATCCCAACAATATATATCAGTACCCTCAGAACAAGACTGAAGAAAAAAAATTAGGAGGGGGAATGGAAATTGATTTGTGTATTTGCAGTGAATAAGTCTACATTTTTCAAATACCTTTTCTCTTCTCTCAGAATTGAGCTAGGCAGGTTAGAAATGTAATTCATAAAACCACAAATATTTGCAGCACAGAAGGAGGCCCATCCTATCTGCATTGGAGCTAGCTCACCTACTGAAGCTATTTGCAGTACTTTAAAGTAATTCCTCATAGTCATAACCTTGACATTGCAGACTGCCTGAGGTTAGTTTTTTCAACGTGGCTCAAATTTGTTCCTACAGTGCCTTGGTGGTCCCTGCATAGAAAACAGTTTAGCAGCAAGCAATCAATGCGATAGTCTTTGAAGCTTAAGAAGTTTTCCTTTGAGATCACAACTCAGAACCTAGGGAGAAAAGTCATGGTCACATTTTGTTGTAGACATAATGTGCTTTGTCAGATGGATACAATTGCAGTTATACAACAGTTTGCATTGATTTTAAGTGCTTTTGATGTTGATCCGATTTGGGTGCTCGGCTAAAGTTAGTTTTTTCAAATATAAATCAATCTGAAGTATCTAACTACATCTATTACAATATTATATTCAAGGTATGGGCCACTGTTAAGTTATTTCACGTTAAGATAGCTCCTTAATACCCAGGAAAGATGTGTAGTTATGTATATGTATAATAATAATAATAATCCCTGTATTTGATATAGCCCTTATCATGATGTTGAAACATCCCAAAGTGCTTCACAGACAGTATATTTGTGGGTGGAACATTGGGTAGATAGGTAGAGTGAGCTAGGGGTGAGGATTTTCCTCAGAGATGAAGGGCCTTCAAGTCTTTTTATTCCTCCTTCCCATCTATGTATATGTATGTGTACACATTAAGTCAGTGCTGATTAGTGGAGCTAATTAAATGGCATGTGAGGCAAGGGATTTCAGGAGGTTTTGCTTAAACTCAACGCTAAACTGAAATGATTTGAACTGGCAGCTTAACAGGTCTGCTTGCTCCAAGGTGTTTCTCCAATTAAGCCCATTAACTGAATAGCTCTTATCACATCAGGGAAAAATACTGTAACAAGATAACCCTACTTTCTTCATTCAAGTACAAGACCTTCTGCGAAATGCAGTCATGGAGTGATATTAGTACCTGACAAAGAGAAGTTATGTCCTCCACAGTACCACTGAGATGTCCTCCTGATGTGAACGGTGCCATATCAAATGCAAGGATTATTATTATTAGGACACCAGCAGAAATTCCCTTCTCTTTTCAAATTGTGTCATATGATATTTAATGAGACATGATCTTGGTTTAACATCTCATCTGACGAACTGCACCTCCAACAATGCAGCACTTCTGAGTACTACACTGTGGTCTGCAAACTCACAGACATGGGGCTTCAACCCATAAACGTTTGATGTAGAGGCAATAGGGCTATCATCTGAGTCAAGATAACATCTAATCCCAATGCCCCGCGCTTTTCCTATACCGTTTCCATGTGAGTATGTGTCTCATTCCATTTCAAATGCCTAATTTGCCTCTGATACCCTAACTTTCCCTTTCATTCACTCTCTAAATTTTAATCTTAAATAGCCTCAGGGAAAAATGATTTCTCATATATTCTGCTGTTGCGCCACATATAGTGAGTGATACCTGTTGCTGAGCTGGTAATTTTGCACTAGGATTTTCTTTGCAACCAATTTAACAGTGTTGTAAACTCATTCTTTATTGAAGTTTATTGGCTGTCACTTCCGTGATGCAGAAAAATAGCCAGCAAACATGTAGTCCCTGGTTATTCTCTGGTTGCCACAGAGCTACCAGGTACCAATGGCACTCTCTAAACCTGGCGCTTGCTCCTAAAACAATTTATGCTCCATGGAATAATCCTTCCTCTCTCAACACTGCCAGTGCTGAATGGCTAGGGAGAGGTGTGCCAAATAGGATGGGGATACTATTAAACTACACAGTGAGTCTTAATCCCGATCTTATCCTGCCTGCTAACTGGGGCTAAAAACCTATAAAATAAAAAAATTTAAATAGCTCTTATGAATGCACAAGGCTTTTTTTTTTAGAAATATTTAACTTGTAAAACAAGACATTTGTGAATTGGACTGATTTTGCTGTAGTCATATATACTGACAATCCAAATTATTTTCCCTTCCCCCAAATGGTAACAAGCTTTCAGCTCCTCTGGACCTCTCTTCTGAAATCCCTCTGCCTCAACTCCTCCCTCTAGGCTTTTTTAAAAAAAACAGTCTAAGCATCTCTCTCTTTGATGACATCTTCAGCCATCTCGTTTACATCTCTCTCAGCTCGATCTCCCACTCTGTCATTTTAAAACTCTTTGAGATGTTCTCCCCATGTGAAAGGCGCAAATTGTTATTGCTGGGTGGGAAGAAAAGTTCACAAACAATCAGCGTGGATTTCTTTGTCATTTTCTTTGTCATTGCCTACAAATACACATTCTATATAGTGCAGTGAATTGCTTTGTGACGTCCTCCCAAAGTGAAAATTGCTATATGAAATTATGGACAATGATAATCTAAATGTGTGCTGTTTCACTGTTATTTCATTGCACATTGCAAGAAACAAAGTAACCTTTTTCTAAAACAGCAGATTGCTGCCTAACCGACCTGTTGTCGTGTTTATGTGTCTGAGCCTGTAAAAGAGAAAATCCTCGGATGTAATATAATATTCCACAACATGCATCCGAATAGAACCATTTATCAGAATTTTCAAACTAATTAATATTGTTATAAAGATGTCCAAGTCTTGCAGTAATGAATTCTTACAGGCTTCACATACAAAAACCTATTTTTTTCCGCCTCCAATTTACACCTGTTATGTTCTGTTCTAGGTTGGGACCTGGGAAACGAGCACTGGCTTGAACATGACTGAGAATCGGAAGGGAAAAACAGCAAACGTCACTGATTCATTATCAAACCGATCATTGGTTGTTACAACCATCCTGGTAAATAATTATAGATGCATCGCACCTTTGAATTGTGGTAGATGGTCCTGCAGTAACATGCGGAGAGTGAGGTTGAAAAACCGTCTGTTCATAATGAGATTCACTTGTAATGACTTGCAGTAATGACTGGGGGAATCTACCAGTCACTAACAGTATGCCTCATCTGACTCGTGGGAATACTCAGAAACACTGGACATAGATTGAGAGATTTTCTAGAATGGGGGTTCCCCATAATATTTAGATGGAGGTGGGGGAGGATCTTAAATTGTAAGTCTTTCTGCACAACTTGTATTTCTATAGCTTTACAGTGATTGGGTACCAAGGAAGGTGAGAGGAGGGTGAGGTAGACTGGATGTGTTCAAAGGGGAATGCTTTGAGGTGGGACCTAATGACAGAAAGAGGCGGTGAGACAGAGTGTTATAATGAGGGAGTTCCAGAGGTTAGGTGAGCAAGAAGTGAATTCTTGACCTCTGATGGTGACACAGCGAGGGTGGGCAGATGGAAGCGGACAGGAAAGTGTCCAGTTACTAGATTGGAGGTTAACAGCTGGATTCCTTGTTAGCGACTCATTATTGAACCCTGTTATGAACCACCTCTTTTTTGACCTCATTACTCTGTTTTGTTTTTAGCTGAAAAGAGAAAGACAGATTCTGAGAGTATGAATTGCCATCATCTAAAGGGATGAGCCTGATAGCAAGGTTTGGCACATGCTCGTGCCATAAGTATAAAATAATTGGTTTTGGCACTGTGTGATGCGCATTTTATAAGAAAATATTCACGGTTTATAAATGCAACAGTTTATAAATGCAACAGTACTCTGTGAAAGATTCCTTTGTGCTAGATACCTGGACCTGCACTGGAAATTTGTTGAATTTGTAGAAGACTTTCTTTGTTTTTCCTCTCACTCCTCTCATTGCCGCATTATTTGCTGATTTCTTTTCTCTCCTCCTGTGTACCCATGTCCCTGCTGCCTGAACAGGAATAAGTAGCATGTATACTTTGTAGGAAGACAATTTACCGATAATTTAAGAAGTTTTGGGACATCATGCAATAATCTTAAACTGGATCTTGTTGTCTCTTTACATAATTCTCTTGGGTATCTGGAAAGGTGTAAGCTCAGTGTTTGTGGACTCATTCCAAGTCAGACTTTGAATTGATATGGTCGTGGCTGACACTCCAATGTAGTGTTGAGTAAGCACTGCAATGTTGGAGGTGCTGTCCTTTAGCTGAAGAGTTAGGTCCTGTTTGTGCCTTTTCAGGTGGATGCTAATTGAAAATAGAAGGGAATATCTCCTTGTGTGCTGCTAACAATCCCCAAAATAAAATGATCGTTCACTGTATTGCTGCGTGCATTCTTCAATAAAACACACAGTGACTCCACTTGCTTTGGGATGTCCTCTCAATGTGAAAGGCTCTACACAAATGCAAGGATTTTTAAAATTTAAATTAATGGAATGCGGTGTGAACGGGAGCACTAATAGTTAGATCCTCACAATCTCTGACATGAGCTGCTTTTCTCCATTGGTCATTTGGACAGTTTATTGCCCCTCTTCAGCAACACAGCAAATACATTTTTTTATACTTCTTACTGTGGCTGGCTGAGCAGCTGAGTGGCTTCAGTATATCCACAGGCCTAACATGTCTCATGTGCTTACCTTCAACACAAATGCAGGCTGACCTTTGATTCTTCTGATGTTCCAGTGTTTAGTTGTGTCTGACTAGAAGTTTGCATTCCATTGATTTTATTAGGAGGGAATGCTTTGAAACCAATTTGAAGCCACTGACCCCAGAAACCTGCAGTTCTGTTGAATTTTCATGAATATCCAACTGAGGTTTTCCAGACATGAGCTGTCCCGGATCAGCTTCTGGTCTAGTGAAAATCCCCTGTTTAAACTCAGTGGAACACTGTCCTCCCTCAGTGGCAATACCATATGCCTCATAATGGAGAAGGCAAGTCTCCTTTTTGCAAGCTAAATATGCAATTTTAAGCCTGAGCAGAATGTTGTGGATTCAAGCCCCAAGTTGGGACTTCAAAGTCATAGTGTCTAAGTTGACACTCCAAAACAATTCTGGGGATGCGCTGAACAACAAAAAATGACATGATATAGGCGCCTTTCATGTCAGAAGAATGTCCCAAAGCACTGAACAGTAAGAGGTTACGGCCCAAGCATGGGAAGGTGGTGTCGGTGGGGTTCGGGGTGGGGATGGAGTGGGGGGCGGGGGGGGATGAGGGAGGGCAGAGAGGCAGGATGGGGGCTGAAGGCATGGTCAAAAAGGAGGGTCTTCAAACTGGCCCTGAAGGAGCAATGGAGGGAGCAAGGTGAAGGGATTGTGGGATGGAGATGCAAAGGGTGGTGGCAGAGAGGCTAAAAGCCCACCCACTGTTGGTAGAGCTGGTCAGGCAGGAGATATGGAACAGACCAGAGCCTGCTGAATGAATCGAGGGTGAGGTTGATAGGGATTCAGCAGGTCAGAGAGGTAGAAGGGGCCAAGGCGTGGAGGACCTTGAAAGTGAGGACATGGATCTTGAATTTGATCCTCTGAGGAATGGAGAGCCAGTGGAGCTGGGCAAGGGTGGTGGTGATGGAGTCGCAGAGCCTGGTGAGGGAGAGGACATGAGCCGCAGGGTTTTGGATGACTTGCAGCTTGTGGAGGGAAGAATTGGGGAGGCCGACAAGAGGGAATTGCTGTAATCGAGCCTTGAGATGACAAACACGTGGGTAAGGGTTTCAGCGGCTTGAGGGGGTGAGGCAGTGGTATAGGCGGGCAATGTTGTGGAGGTGATGGAAGGCAGTGCTGGTCATGGCATGGATTTGGGGGAGAAAGGTCAGTTCAGGGTCAAACAAGACACCCAGGTTCCTGACTGGCTTGGTGAATTGGAGTGCATCTGTGGAAGCTCATGCTGCCTGTGCCTGAGGTGTGGAAGTGCTGGTGCGAGCTAATCAGGAGGGCCTCAGTCTTGTTGATGTTCAGCTGTAGAATGTTGTCTCTCATCCAGGACTTGACATCTGACTGGCATTCTGTCAGGGTGTTGGTCGTCCTGGAATTGAGGGTAGAGGCAGAATGATAGAGTTGGGTGTCATCTGCGTACATGTGTAAATTTACCCAATGTCTGCGGATGATGTCACCAAGGGAGAGCATGTAGAAGTTGGAGAAGAAATGACTGAGGAACAAGACTGAGGAACCACATGAGTCGGTGCGGGGGCTGAAAGAGAAACCATTGGTGGAGACAAAGTGGAGACGATGTGAGATGTTGGACCTAAACCGGTCAAGGAAAGAACCTTGAAGGTTGAGGAGGATTGAGTGGTCCACAGTGTCAAAGGTATCAGAGAGGTCAGGGAGGATGAGAAGGCAGAGTGAGACCTGGTCACAGATAGACAGAATGTCATTTGTGACCTTGACCAGATCAGTTTCCGTGCTGGGACACCGTGGGACTTGTTTTCCCAGAATATAATCCATTTTATGACAAAAGGCCACATAACTCACAAATAGAACTTCCCCAATTTCACAAGCAAAAATAATATATATGGATATGCTAATATGTAAAGTACTACATTAAAAAATGATATGGGGAATGAAAAAAATACCAACCAATGCCTTGAACATTAGAGAATATTTGGCTGTAGAACTGTAATAATAATATAATCTTTACATTTGATATAGCGCTTTTCACGTCTTCAGTATGTCTAAAAGCACTTCACAGAATATACTGTAAAGTGAATTGACTACATATTTGTGGGCGAAACCCGGCAGCCAATTGTGCACAGCAGTGTCCCACAAACAGTCTTGGATTGAAATGACCAAATTATTATTGGGTTTTTTCTTGAGGAATGTGCATGTGCAGTAAGGAAACTTGCCCAACGTTTTGCCCTATCAGGAATCGAACACACATCTGCTGCTTGCGAGGCAAGTGCTCTCTAATCACTGAGCTACAGGACTCCAAATTACAAACTGTTGATGATGTACACCTAAGGGGAGCATTCTTTCTAGAAGTTACTACCCTTTTAAGTGCCAAGGAGTTTTTGTTTCATTAAAACAAGTATTCTATTATAGTGAAGCATGAGTATTCACAGCTTGTTTTGGGAATACTGTACTAGGGTAAGTTGGCCTAGTGTGTAACAATTTTTTAAGAAACATTGCATAAGCTAAATAGCCAATTCTATAGTATACCACAGAATATATGATTTTATTTTGCGAGCTGTGAAACATAATTTTGTATAATGTGAATTCTTGTTTGAAATGTACAGAGTTCAGGAAGAAACAATAAGCTCCTTTCTCACATTTCTAAGGTTAAATGTTTCATTTTAGGTTGGTCACAAAACAGTGCTCAATGCTGGCATGTGTTCAGTGAGATTCATTAGCTGTCAGCACGATGCTGGTGGAGGCATCTTGACATTTTGAAATTGGTAGTGGAAGCCCAGCTAACTTGTATCCATATGTCAGTAGACATGCAAAGCTGTGGGGAGGCTGGTCGCCAATTTGCTCCCTGCTTTCTGCATGCTGGGAGTGAGAGAGCGGTTTCAAGTGGAAATGCATATTGCATAATTATAGCCATTGTAGTGTTTGTTCTAGCAATGACCTGAGCCTCAGCATGTAGAGATTATTCACATCGTGTATCCAAGGAAAATAAATAGCTGCTCGGTAAACAAGCAAGATGAAGCAGCTCAGACTAGTGACAGGCTGTGCCTTTTCAGCCTTATTTAATTAGTTGCAAATTGACCTCATTGTAGCAATTCTAAAGTGTCTGGAATGCTTGTGGATGAACATGGTGAGTCTGTCGCTGACTATTTCACCTATGTTGCTCAGGTCCTAGAAGTTTAAAGAATGGCTCTTGACATTGGTGGCAAGGGGACAATTGATGTTGAATAAAAACCTTGAGACAATGTAGAATGGGTGCAGTTGTAAGGTACAGTTAATGCAGGTGAGATCTCTTCAAATTCTCTCTTAAAAATAAAGTTTGAGCAATACTTTGGATAATTCTTGAATGGAGTCTTAATTTGGAAGACATTTCCATTAAAGTTTTATCGCGGAATTGCCTAGTTCTGTTCAAACTACACCTTTAAGACAAAATAGTCCTGCAGGCAAAGACGATGTGGAATTTGAGGCCTAAAATTCTTTGATTTTTACTCTGAAATTACTACTTCTAATGTTCAGCTAATAATCATGGTTAAATACATGTAGGTTGGTTAAGTGAACATTACATAATGAACACTACCACTAAAATTTAATAATAATGAAAATAATCCTTACATTTTATATAGCTCTTTTCATGCTTTCTAGATATCTCAAAGTGCTTCACAGAATACACTGAAAAGTGAATTGACTATATTTGTGGGCGAAACGCAGCAGCCAATTGCGCACAGCAGTGTCCCATAAACAGTCGTGGATTGAAATGACCTATTTACTTTTAGGGATTATTATCAGACTCTTCGACAAGTAGGATATTGGCATTGTCGAGCCTGAATATAATGAAGACATGAATGAAACTTTCAGTGGCCTGAGGGGTGAGGTAGTGGCAGAGTTGGGAAATGTTGTGGAGATGAGGGAAGGCAGAGCCGGTCATGGCTTTGATATGGGAGCGAAAAGACAGTTGAGAATCAAACAAGACACCTTGGTTCCTGACTGGCTTCATCTGCGCAACATTGCCAGGCTCCGCAACTATCTTAACCCCCGCGCTGCAGAAACACTTGTGCATGCTTATATCACCTCACGGCTGGGTTACGGAAATTCTCTCCTAGTCAGCCTCCCCAGTTCCTCCATTCATAGGCTGCAGGCCATCCAAAACTCTGCAGCCCGTGTACTATCCCGCACCCGCCTCCGTGACCACATAACCCCCACCCTCGCCCGTCTCCACTGGCTCCCCATCCTCCAGAGGATCGAGTTTAAGATCCTCGTCCTCACCTACAAGGCCTTACACGGCCTTGCCCCATCCTACCTAACCGATCTACACTCCCCCTACACGCCCACCCGGACCCTCCGTTCAACAGGACTTGGCCTGCTCCAAGCCCCCCGCCCGAACCGCCCCACCATCGGAGGCCGGGCCTTCAGTTTCTCCACTCCCACCTTATGGAATGCCATCCCTCAATCCCTCCGTTTCGCCTCTTTCCTTTCCTCTTTCAAGGCCGGTTTGAAGACTTTCCTCTTCGATCGTGCCTTTTGTTCCACCCCGAACTCTTTTACCTCCCCTTCGTGTTTCACCCCTTCCCAAACACTTCCCTCCCAGCTCGGGTCACACGCCTCTTGTTCAGCGCCTTGGGACGTCCTCCCGACGTGAAAGGCGCTCTATAAATGTAAATTGTTGTTGTTGTTGTTGTTGGCTTGGTGAGGTGGAATGTGCATCTATAGAGGTTGCTGCTGCCAGTGCCTGAGATGCAGAGGCGCAGGCAGGA
The DNA here is from genome assembly GCA_035084275.1 of Hydrolagus colliei. Classification (NCBI taxonomy): domain Eukaryota; kingdom Metazoa; phylum Chordata; class Chondrichthyes; order Chimaeriformes; family Chimaeridae; genus Hydrolagus; species Hydrolagus colliei. The sequence continues at coordinate 54,473,261 of CM068744.1, forward strand.
GCCAATCAACAGGGACTCGGTCTTGTTGACATTCAATTGTAGAGAGTTAGCTCTCATCCAGGTGTCTGATAGGCAAGTCTGTCACGAGAGCAGCCAAACCCATAAACAAACCCTGTGCAAATGTACAGGTGTGCGTACGTGCTCTGAGATGCAACCAATGTGAAAGGCCCTATCAATACAAGCTGTTGTTGTGAACGGCCTCCTGGCAGTATATTCTGTAAAGAGCTTTGAGATGTCCAGAAGACGTGAAAAGCTCTTTATTAAATGCAAGGATTATTATTATTATTGTCGGCATCCTTAATTCCTCCCTCCATAGTCAGCAGATCACCCAGAACTCTGCAGCCTTTGTCCTCTCCCACACCAGATTCCACGAACCTATAATAATAATCCTTGCATTTGATGTAGCACGTTTCACATCTTATCAACATCTCAAAGCGCTTGACAGAATATACTGTAAAGTAAATTGACTGTATATTTTGTGGGTGAAACGCAGCAGCCAATTGTGCACAGCAGTGTCCCATAAACAGTCATGGATTGAAATAGCAAATTTTTTATTATTGTGTGTTTTTTGGACGGATTATTATTAGCCGTGTGGAGTAAGGAAACTTGCTCAAGTTTTGCCCTGATCTGCCTGGATTCAAACTCAGGTCTCACGCTTGTAAGGCGAGTGCTCTAACCACTGAGCTACAGGAGAACCTATCACCTCCGTTCTCATCTGACTCTACTGGCTTCCCATCAGACAGAGGACTCAATTCAAGATTCTGGTTGTCACCTTCAAGGCCCTCCATGGCCTTGCCACACCCTACCTCTGTGAGCTCCTAACTACCTACTAACCAGTCCGTTCACTCTACTCAGTGGGCTCTGGCCTATTGCACATCCCCCAATCAACCCACTGTACCAATGGCATGCGAGCCTTCAGCCACTCTGCTCAACCTTTGGAATTCATCCCTCGAATCCTCTGCCTTGTCCCCTCCCTAGTCTCCTTCAAGTCCCGCCTCAGCACCCTCCTCTTCGACCGTGCATTCGGTCACCCCTCTTTCCCCCACCTTCCCTCCATTCTCCCTGATCCCGCTCCCAACTTGGATCCGAAACACTGACTGTCCAGCGCCATGCGCCATCCTCCTGATGTGAAAGGCACTATACAAAGTAATTTTGTTGTTCTTGTTGGCCAGCCAAGATAGAAGGTGTCTAGAAAATGCCTGGTTTGGGACCTGCCTTGAGGAACTGAGGCTAATTTCCCTATTCCCAATATCTCCAGCTTTATTGTTTACTTCTCAGATTAATTTCTTGTAGGAACAAAGGCTTGGCTATCCTGCTATGCCTAACAATCTGTTGTATTGTGGTAGAATGCTGTTGGTTTGGGGCTTGTGAACTAGACCACAGCAATGATTTCTTAAGCCTGAGGAGGGCCTTAGGGAGACAGCCACTTTAGGGATGGATTTCCCTTTGGCTACGGGTGATGTTCTATATTGATTTGGATGTCCCTGATTGATAAAACGTATACAAAGTATTTATCATGAGAAAAACAGTACTGTATTGTTTTTGCTCCACTGGAAAAAATACTGCAGGATATAAATGCATCTTCACCTGGGAACACCATATATTTCATACCAACTCAATACAATTTGTTTCTGGTGAGGTTTCAACAGTCGATGTAATGCATGTGGGGATCCCAGGAGGAAACCCACTTTATGTACCAATACATTTTTTCCGGTGTGAGGGGCGATTTGCAGTGTTCACTGAGCATTTTTCAACCACTTTTATTTTAAATGGAAATTTAGGGATACTTTTGTTCCTGAGCTTGGAGCCCCAGTGAATAATGGGCTCAGAAAACCCATCATACTCCAATTATAGAGTTTGGAGTTGTTCCCTTGGTAAAATGATTTATTGGTGTTTAATCCAATTGCAGTTAGCAAACAAATCTATTTCTGATACTGTGCAGCCTTTATTCGATTAACTCCAGATGGATATTTGATCTTATCAAGGGCGAAACTACATTAATAATAGACTGGAACATTTTCGGACATAGCTCGCTATGATGGGCTGATAATAAGTTAGCTCTCCTGTGCTAATCCTATTTAATTCTGCATAATTTAACATAACGTTAGTGGAATCCTTCAGCAAAGTGGTTAGAGCACTCACCTCGCAAGTGAGAGACCCGAGTTTGATTCCTGGCAGGGCAAAACCTTAGGTAAATTTCCATAGTCTACATTATAATAATCCCTCAAAAACAATTATAAAATTGGTCACTTCAATCCACTACTGTTTGTGGGACACTGCTGTGTACAATTGGCTGCCACATTTTGCCCACAAATATACAGTCAATTCACTTTACAGTACAGGTAGACCCCGTTTAACGAAGTGGTTAGGGATTTCAAAATTCTTCGTAAAGCGAGAATTTCGTTAAGTGGGTGGGAGGTCACTACTGTGTTTCCGTATGTGAAAAAAATCAGTTTCTTTCCTAAAGCTAACATTTGCAGTGTACCAGCGAAGGCTTAAGGTAGGTAGAACTGCTATTGAAGGCTGCAATACTTTAATTACAAGATGAAAAGATGAAAGAATACAAGATGAAAATGTTTGTTTTGTTTACCTGAATAGTATTTTATTTAGTAAATTTTTAACACAATACAGTAGGGAACGGCGATATGGGATTTTTCCAGATATGGATATATCGGTTTGCTCATACCTGCTTAAACCGATCTATCGAGTTTTTATACTGCGCATGCGCGTGCATTCGAAGTGCGCGTGCATTGATGGCGTGCGGGCATTTATGGTGCGCGCTCAGTCGTGGTGCGCGCGCATTGACGGTGCGTCCGCACTGACGATGAGCGCGCAGTCGCGGTGCACGCACATTTCGAAATGCGTGCTCTAGGTCCAGAAAGTTTGTAATGTTGGTGTCAAGGTCTGTTGAATTATACGATGTTGTTTGCTCCCTACCTCCCCCTTTCCTTCTCTCCCTCCTCTCCTCTCTCCTTCTCTCCCTCCTTTCCCCTCTCCTTCTCTCCCTCCTTTCCCCTCTCCTTCTCTCCCTCCCCCTCCACTCTCCCTCTCCCTCCTCCCTGTCTCCTCTCCCTCCTTTCCCCCTCTCCTTCTCTCCCTCCATCTCTAAACACAAAATAGAACACACACACACCAAAAACAAAATCTAGAGATTTATTCTCCTCCATTTCTTGCTTGAAACTAGCATGTAATGTCCACGTGTAAATGAGATCTATTACGATAGAGAAGAGAGAGACAGACAGTCTGACTGTTAGAGTTAGAAGCCAGATTATCAATGTTTCTATGTGTGTGTCTGACTAGACACACACATAGAAGCAGTCAATGTTTCTATGTGTGTGTCTGACTAGACACACACATAGAAGCAGTCAATGCTTCTATGTGTGTGTCTGACTAGACACACACATAGAAGCAGTCAATGTTTCTATGTGTGTGTCTGACTAGACACACACATAGAAGCAGTGATAATCTGGCTTCTAACTCTCTCACGCACAAAAATAACACTTACAGCCACAAAATGCCACTTATTTTTATGTAGTCTGAAGTCTGAATTAATGTCCTTCGCTATGTGGTTTGTACCTGGGGTCCAGTTCGTTTAGGAGTTGCTTAAACCCAAGCGTCTCAACAATCGCCATTGGCAAGCTCTCCTTTGCTATGCAAAAAGTGACAGCATTCGTGATACTTTGCCACTTTTTGTCCCCTCTCTGGTACAATGTTCTCCTCTTAAATAAAGCAGGAATTGTTAGAGCTGCACTGGCCCCTCTACCTGTCGCTTTCTCCGAAGCGCTGGTTCGACTTCCTGCTGTTGTCGACAATGATTTCGCTCTGAGGGCAGCGTGCTGGGCGGGGTGGTGCTGCTTAATGTGATGTCGCAGGTTGCTCGTGCTCGAATCAGATGTCTTAACCAAGACCTTGCAAACTGTACATCTATACACACCATTACTGACTGCATTGTTTTCAAAGTAGTCCCATACGGGGCTTCTTTTCCCCATGATGAGAAAGGTAAATTTTTAAACTACAATTTTCAGCGATGCGACTTTGTTAAGACGCCACGACTCACGTCGAGTATACACGGTAAAGTGTGCGTGCGCATCGGATGTGCGCGCCCGTTAATTGTGCGCGCGCACCAAATGTACGCGCATTCCATGCTCTAGGTCTAGGAGGTTGAAATGCCGGCGACAAGGTAAGCTGGAAAAGATCGCATTACACTGATAATACCAACAATATTGATATATTGCCAGGAACGATATTAAAAATATAACGATGTATATTTTTAAAATTGAATCTCTCGATATGACGTTTTTTTTAGAATCACCATATCGGCATACCGATCTGAAAATCATATCGGGTTTAATCGAAAAACCGATACATCGCCGTTCCCTACAATACAGTAACAAAACGAAAGTTCCCATACTTCCCGTAATAAGATGAGGTGAGGAGTAGGGACGAGGTCATCGTTTTAATTGTTGCTGGAGGAGGAGTGGGAGGAGGAGGAGGAGGCTGGAGAATTGGGAGAATCTGGTGAGAAAGCAATAGGTTCTGTATAGTCAGCGGACATACTTCTGGTTCTTTGGACGATGCCGATTTAAAGAAACTGTCGATAGAAGACTGTCGACAGTTTTTCTTCTTTTCTTCATACAATTCTTGGTAGCAACAAATAGTTTGCTCGATGCCACGGGCAACCTTAATGCTACGATCCATTTCAGGATCGTTGTCTTTGCAAATATTAATTGCTTTGTCTATTTTCGAAAGAAAAGCTTTCAAAACGTTCAAACTAAGAATCTTAGGCTCCTCACATAAATCATCAGCCTCAGTTGTCTGTTCCTTCGTTAAATCCTGAATTTCTTCGTTGTAAGCTTTCCAGGGGCCGATTTCTCATTTATGGAGATTTAGTTAACTTCTTCTCAGGTAACTTCTTCCAATTAAGCCCTGTTTCATCGAAGTTGAAATTTTTTTGTGGTGTATAACCTCCCTCCTTAATGGTTTTTCTAAGTTCATCTGGATAATGTTCGGCAGCAGCAACATCCGCACTAGCATCTTCGCTTTCGAAAACGATCAAGCCACCCATTGCTAGCAGCAAAAGGCATGTGGTTGCCTAGCATCCTGCCGCTTAAGCTCCTCCCATACTGTATGGGCCTTCTCTTGGATTATACTAGCGGAGAGGGGGCAATGGCGTTTCCAATGTGATGGACTTCCTTTTTTTTCCTTCAATGGGGTTGATGATGTTGCTAATGAGCATTTAGGTGGCATACTGAAGTAAGTGTATGTAGCTTCGTCGACTGAGACCGAGCGTGTGTTGTGTGGATGGCCAGGAGACGAGAAGCGGGCGAGATTTAAACTTTCGCCATAGCGAACACAGCCTTCGCTAAGCGCATAGGAAGTACAAATACAAACCCTCATTTATAGTGAAGTTTTGGTAACCGGGTGTTCAGTAAGTGGGGTCTATCTGTACTTCATTGACAGTTCAGCTATGCAAATGCAAAAGGGGCAATGCAAAAATCATCTTTTGTCACCAAAAGAATATTATACCTGGGATTTTAAGATTATCCTTTTAATTGTTTGTATGAAAGAGGAACCATAAATGTTAACTCAATAACAGCAACAACAATAAGTACTTTGCATTTGTATAGCACCTATCTCATTAGTAGGGTGTCTCAAGGTGCTGGACAATCAGTGCTTCGGACCCGAGCTGGAGGTCGGGATTCGGGAGGCTGAAGAACAGGAGGGGGATGGAGGGTGATTGAAATCACAGTTGAGGGACAGGCTCTTGACATAGGTCTTGAAGAAGGCAAGGGAGGGGGTGAGGCAGAGGAATTGGAGGATGGAGTTCCAGAGGGTGGGGGCAGAGTAGCAGAAGACCAGTCAATTGGGGGTGGACAAAGAGGGGGAATTGAAACAGACTGGAGTCTGCTGAACGTAGGGAGTAGGCAGGGTGGTAGAAGGTTAGGAGGTTGCAAAGATAGGGGAGAGCAAGACCATGGAGGGCTTTGCAGGTGAGGAATAGGATCAGGAACTGGATCCTCTGTGTGATGAGAAGCCAGACACTTGGGATCTGTTTGCTATTCAGATGGTGGAATTCAAACCAGTTTCGTTCACACTGTTCAAACAGCCTCGACTTGATGATTCATTTTCAACTGAAATGATTTTTAATCTAACAGTGTTTAATCCTCAAAGGATTACAGCGCCAGACTATCGATAAAACTTAAGAGATCCACATAAGCGATAATGTCAGAGCAGGTGTGAATTTGCCTTCTGTTTTTAATACAGAAACAATTTCAGGAACATCTGCATAAAAGCATTTAATGTATGAAGGTCTGTAATTGCCTTTGGCACTCCATATACTTATTCGGGTCCACCAAATGTTGGCAGAGGAGTTTGAACATAATTACATCAATGCTCTGCTGATTTCATTTTGTTTTCACTCAATGATTTTCTGTTCCTAAAGCAATATATGATTTAATCTTCAGTTCAGTGGAGTTTCTTGCATCCCAAGACCAAATTATATCCCACATGTGTCAGCCCTCCTTGAACGCTTGGTATTTTGTATCCTTTCACCCTTGAATGGGTTGATCATTTTAAAATGTGCCTTCCAGATGAAATCAATTTAATTCTGAGTGGGCCATTTAATTCAAAAATTCAAAGTGCTTCAGTGACTTTTGTTTTGGGCATTTCAAAGTCTATTGCTTGAAAAATTCCTTTCCATTATATTCAGTGGCATTGACAAGATGCGTCAATGGGTCAGAATATCAAGCATTAGAACACTACACTTAGCGATGTGAGAATTGCTTCTCACTGATGGCCACAAAGCTTAGCAAATGTTGTCTCTGGAGAGAAGACCAGATCAAATACAAAATATGTCAAGATGAATGATTATGCTGTAGATTTTTTTTCTCCAGACAATATAGATAACAACAACAACAACAACAAATTACACTTATAAAGCGCCTTTCACGTCGGGAGGACGTCCCAAGGCGCTGCACAGGAGACGTGTGACCCGAGCTGGGAGGGGATACATTTAAAAGGAAGTCAGGCTTTCACATGAGGGAGAAAGGAAAGAAAGGATATGGGGGGAGTAAGGAATAAGTGGAATCAGATTGTCAAGCCTAAATCTTAATCCCACAACCTTGTAACCTAGATATAAAAGAAAGATCAAATTAGCCAAGATATTGCCTCAAATGCTCCGAGGTGCTAAACTACATGAAGGGTACTATATAAATGCAAAATGTTGTTCTTTGACCTAAATTAGTATTGGACTCGTATAAAGGATATTAGTCTCACTTAAATGTTAATTCATATATTTAATAGCAACCATAATTATTAGTCTTTAATATTAATAAGTATTATTAATAATTATTATTATTTAAAGACCATAAAGATACCAACTATGGGAAACAGGAAACTTCGTAGCTATACAGCTGAGGTGTTGTTCTGTAGTTAACATTTACTAAGATCTAATTTGTGTTGTTCGCACGATGATTTACAAACAATGAAGCTGGAACTCTGATCACCCAAGTTTGGCTGCAATCCGGAAGTCAAAATTGAAATTGAGTCTGAATTGAATTCCAGATGTCGGACTTGTTGGTTACAAATCATGATGTGAATGTTACAAATTAGACCCTATTGTATTTTGACTAACTATTGCGATCTGTGTCTCCTGATGTTAAATTATATTCAACCATTTCCAAGACTTACTCATGCTGCTTCTTGCATTGTTATGCTCTGTCCATTCGGCCGAAAAGAGGTTCTCAATCCTCATCTTCACAAGTCAACTTGGTTCAGTTGGTAATAATCATGACTCTGAGCTTGTAGTCCAGGCAGATGGTACAATTACTGGGGAATCTTGTATTACCAAATGCGTCCTTTCAAATACACATTAAACTGAGGTCCTTTTAAGCTACATGTTAAAGATTCTAGTGCATTATTCAACAGTAACAACAACATTGTAACATATTTACGGTGGGCGGATATCCTGAGGTGCTGAGTGAGTGAAAGGAAATTCCCCCTGGTCTCATGATAAACAATCCTGTGGATCAGTTGATCATTTATCTGTTCATTGAACCTTTAGACATTCTAGACATTGTATCACATGTACAGATCATTATCTACTGTCAAATAAAAGAATCCTCTTCCAATAGATGCACTGCACGTTGATTCGTTATTCGTCCCCTATTTCACTCATTTAAAAGCCCTGTCACCTAACCAGATAATCTTGAAATTGCACACAATTTAATGCACACAAATGCCCATCATCACCAGGTACGGGGCATCCATTTATCTTAGGTGAAGTACTGCCGTAGGGGAGGAAAATACCAAACATGTTTAATAATGGAATTTCAACTATTGACTACTTCTTAATCTTCCGAATAAGAGATACACTTTTGATTCAAGCATTTCAAAACTATTGTAAGCCCTAATGTACACAGTGTTGAGTAGCATTAGTTTAAAACCTATTACTGTACTCCTTTAAGTGTTCTGGACTGAGAAGTTTCACACAGTATTCAAACATTCCTAGCCTGTATATATCTTTCTAAAAACAATTCTGTGTAATGTGAGTGATCGAACTAGATGTTCTCAACCACCATAACAATTGATTTTATTCCCCCTGAACTTGACTGGGTAAATCAGAACTCATTTGTGTGTGAGCCTAGCTCATGATTATGACTAGGAAAGAGGTCAGAGCCCAATCTGGTCCATTCACATTCCAAAGGGCTACTGGATAACAAATCAATAGACTGATTTTTATTCTTTCCTTAGCATATTCTCGGTGTGCAGGGCTAAGTTTTAGCAGTGACTTTGCCAACTCTACGCAGTGGCTTTGCCAACTGAGCCAACAAGAAGAATTGAGTAGTTTTTTGTTTATGTTGCCAATAATGTTAATATCACTGTTAAATTTATGTAACTTTCATTTCTTTTAAGGGAGACAAACATCACTGTTACTTTTCCAGTTGCTGTCAGACAAATAGTGATGGCAGACCTGAAATAAAGGATTTTCATTCATGAAATAAACCATGCTTTTTGTTTAATATAATAAAAGATAAGAGTTTAATTTTATGTCATTATAACAATATGCATAGCATTATTCAGTCATTTAAAAAATCTATGTTTATTCATGTCACAGTTGATTAAAATGTCAGTAATCTTCACTGTATTTACTAGCAAATAGAATTGAAACTCAAATGAAAATGAGTTGGAAAAAATGTAGTCACATGTTTCACGGATGATTTATATAGTGAAGTCAATTTAAAATGTGTCTCTCATTTGTATTTGAATAAGACCATAAGAATTAAAAGCAGCCTTCTGGGGTAGTGAATTCCATAAATTCACTACCCTCTGAGTGAACAAATGTTCCCTCAACTCCACTCTAAAAGGCTGACCCTTAATTTTAAGACTATGACCCCTGGTTATAGATTCTCCTACCAGGGGAAACAGTCCCTCAGTGTCTACTTTATCTATCCCTTTAAGAATCTTATATGTTTCAATAAGATCTCCCCTAATTCTTCTGTACTCTAGAGTAGGGAACGGCGATATGGGATTTTTCCGGATATGGATATATCCGTTTGCTCATACCTGGTTAAACCGATCTATCGAGTTTTTATACTGCGCATGCGCGTGCATTCGAAGTGCGCGTGCATTGATGGTGCGCGCGCATTTATGGTGCGTCCGCACTGACGATGCGCGCGCAGTCGCGGTCCAGAAAGTTTGTAATGTTGGTGTCAAGGTCTGTTGAATTATACGATGTTGTTTGCTCCCTACCTCCCCCTCTCCTTCTCTCCCTCCTCTCCTCTCTCCTTCTCTCCCTCCTTTCCCCCTCTCCTTCTCTCCCTCCCCGTCCACTCTCCCTCTCTCCTCTCCCTCTTCCCTGTCTCCTCTCCCTCCTTTCCCCCTCTCTCCCTCCCTCCCTCCCTCCCTCCTTCCCTCCCCTCTCTCCTTCTCTCCCTCCCTCCCTCCCCTCTCTCCTTCTCTCCCTCCCTCCCTCCCCTATCTCCTTCTCTCCCTCCCTCCCCTCTCTCCTTCTCTCCCTCCCCTCTCTCCTTCTCTCCCTCCCTCCCCTATCTCCTTCTCTCCCTCCTTTCCCCTCGCTCCTTCTCTCCCTCCTTTCCCCCTCTCCTTCTCTCCCTCCCTCCCTTTCCTCTCTTCCTCTCTCCTTCTCTCCCTCCTTTCCCCTCGCTCCTTCTGTCCCTCCCTCCCTCCCTCCCCTCTCTCCTTCTTTCCCTCCTTTCCCCTCGCTCCTTCTCTCCCTCCTTTCACCCTCTCCTTCTCTCCCTCCCTCTTCTCTCTTCCTCTCTCCTTCTCTCCCAACTTTCCCCCTCTCCTTCTCTCCCTCCATCTCTAAACACAAAATAGAACACACACACACCAAAAACAAAATCTAGAGATTTATTCTCCTCCATTTCTTGCTTGAAACTAGCATGTAATGTCCACGTGTAAATGAGATCTATTACAATAGAAAAGAGAGAGACAGACAGTCTGACTGTTAGAGTTAGAAGCCAGATTATCACTGCTGTGTGTGTCTGACTAGACACACACATAGAAGCAGTGATAATCTGGCTTCTAACTCTCTCACACACAAAAATAACACTTACAGCCACAAAATGCCACTTATTTTTATGTAGTCTGAATTAATGTCCTTCGCTATTGGCAAGCTCTCCTTTGCTATGCAAAAAGTGACAGCGTTCGTGATACTTTGCCACTTTTTGTCCCCTCTCTGGTACAATGTTCTCCTCTTAAATAAAGCAGGAATTGTTTGAGCTGCACTGGCCCCACTACCTGTCGCTTTCTCCGAAGCGCTGGTTCGACTTCCTGCTGTTGTCGACAATGATTTCGCTCTGAGGGCAGCGTGCTGGGCGGGGTGGTGCTGCTTAATGTGTTGTCGCAGGTTGCTCGTGCTCGAATCAGATGTCTTAACCAAGACCTTGCAAACTGTACATCTATACACACCATTACTGACTGCATTGTTTTCAAAGTAGTCCCATACGGGGCTTCTTTTCCCCATGATGAGAAAGGTAAATTTTCAAACTACAATTTTCAGCGATGCGACTTTGTTAAGACGCCACGACTCACGTCGAGTATACACAGTAAAGTGTGCGCGCGCATCGGATGTGCGCGCCCGTTAATTGTGCACGCGCACCGAATGTACGCGCATTCCATGCTCTAGATCTAGGAGGTTGCAATGCCAGCAACAAGGTAAGCTGGAAAAGATCGCATTACACTGATAATACCAACAATATTGATATATTGCCAGGAACGATATTAAAAATATATCGATGTATATTTTTTAAATCGAATCTCTCGATATAACAGTTTTTTTAGAATCACCATATCGGCATACCGATCTGAAAATCATATCGGGTTTAATCGAAAAACCGATTAATCGCCATTCCCTACTCTAGAGAGTACAGCCCTAGTATCCCATAACAACGTCTTTAATTAAGGACTAAAGAATTTTCCCTACCACTGATGTCAGATGAACTGGTCTATAGTTCCCCATATTTTCTCTCCCATCCTTCTTAAATAGTGGAGTTACGCTTGTAATCTTCCAGTCAATGGGGACTTTTCCAGTATCCAGAGAATTTTGGAAGATCATAGACAAGCCAACCACTATCTCAGTAGCCACCTCCTTTAAAACTCTAGGATGCAAGCCATCCGGTCCGGGGGATTTATCGGTTTTAAGACCCGACAATTTACCTAAAACCATTTCTTTACTAATATTAATCTCCCTAAGTTGCTCGCTAACAATGTCTTCTTGGTTCCCCTCTAATTTTGGTATGTTTCCAGTGTCTTCTACGGTGAAGACAGTAGAAAAATACTTCTTTAATGACTCTGCCATGTCTTTATCCCCTATTATAATTCCCCCTGTGTACAACTAATGCCTGTAATGGACCCACATTCATCCTTGACAGCCTTTTCCTTTTTATATACTGATAAAAACTCTTGCAGTCTGTTTTTATGTTCCTCGCTAGTTTGCCCTCATATTCTATTTTCTCCCTTTTGATCAATTTTTGGGTTCTCCTTTGTTGTTCCCTAAAGTTCTCCCAATCGTCGGGTTAACTACTCATCTTAGCTGTTTTATAGGCTTCTTCTTTTGACTTTATACTTTCCCTAACTGCTCTCGTTAGCCACGGCTAGACCACCTTTCCCATGGCATTCTTATTCCTCAAAGGAATACGTGCTCGCTGGGAATTTTGCACTATATCCTTGAATGAATGATTCAAAAGGACATGATTCTCAAAACTTACCCCATACTTTGGGATAATTGTACGATTTTACAACAATGGATCAATACCAAATTATTATTTGAATTATAAAAGGAGGAAGGAGAGAAAGGTTAGAATGAAAATGTTTTGCAATGAAAAAAATACAGATATAGCAACATTTTGGCTTGCTTATGTTTATTCAAACAAACTTGCCTGGCAAGTTTGGGTAGTGTTAAGAAAGCCTTTTACTGATTTGGTTAAGAGATCTTGTTTAACCATATGTAGGATTTCATTGTTTTGCCATCCACCAAGTGAAGACTCAAATTTGCACTTGTCGGATATTGAGAGACTAAGTAGTGACTATCCTCATTGTGGGGGAGGTAAGTGGAATCTACTTGGAGTTGATCTGGTTCTCAGACATACCTGGCAACGGAATGTCAGAATCGAGGCAGCCCTTTGTGGATGTCTCGATAATCTTGGTTCCACAGTATTCCAGGGCACTGCTGATGACAGCACAGCCAGCCTGGCTCATTGGCAGGACCTGAAAGGACAGACAACACACTGGGGGCAGGGAGTTATTCCACTCAAATCCTGATATACTTGTAAGGCAAAGCCCTAATAGGCAGGGTGGTCCTAGCTGGACATGCAGCAAGATAGCTTGCCAAGCAGCAATATCAACGGCAAGCTATGTGGTTTTAGCTGGTTTTATTTGCAGCAGTACTGCCACACTCTCTGGGGTTCCCAAGCCTTGGCTCTTGCCAATCTGCGCCTAATACTTTCCGGAATTAGATAAACAGAATGTTTGCACCAGGGAGAAAATGTGCATTCTATTCCAACAATCTATGTATGATTTCTATGTGTAGGTGAGATGCATTAAAGTCTCAGTTAAATTTGAATATTCTTAAACATGGTGATGGGTTTCCACATGTGTCAGCCACCCAACTGAACTCCATTCATTCACATTCACAGAATACATGTAAAGTGAATTGACGGTATATTTTGTAGGCGCAATATTTTAATGCTTCTGACATGCATCAGAGGGATTGTGAATGAGGCACCTCCAAAATTGCTCACATCTGCTTTGACCACAACTCTCTGAAAATCTGGAACATTCTGCCTCAGTCTTTCTATCTTGCTCATCTTCAGATCAGACCTGAACACCTTCCTCTTTGACCAGGCTTATGTCACTTCCCTTTTTTCCCTGGTTTGACATCAATCACTACTGTTAAGCATGCCAAGGTACTACCCTGTGTGAATGGCGCTGTATAAATGCCAGTTGCTGATGTAATAATAATAATTTGTTCAACCAGTCCACAGCTGTTTGTAGGACACTGCTGTATACAATTGGCTGCCACATTTTGCCCACAAAACACATTCTCAATTCACTTTACATTATATTCTGCGAAGCACTTTGACGCATGTTGTAGATGTGATAAGGCCCTATATCAAATGCAATTATTATTATAATTATTATCATTGTGTACCTATGCAAATGAGTTGGGTAAAGTCACACATTTTATATTTCTTGCTTCTCTGACATATTCATTCCATAAATGTGAACATCAGCCAGTTTTATTTATTCGAACTGGTTTCTATTTTATTCTATTTTAAAATAAATATTTAAAAATAAACTGTGGTCTTTTTGTATCTGCTCATGCTGAACAAATCATTTATAGTTTATGCTGTTGCCATGCACACAGGTTCTATTATTCAGTTTTGCTATTTAACATTACTTTGTAGGTGCTTTAATGTTTCAATAGCAATTACAGTTAGAACATTGTTTAAAGTAGATGTAGCTCTTTGCAAAAATATCACTATCTTTCCTTGATTTGATTCTCATGAAGCCCGTGTCATGCAAATTCTATGAAGTGCTTTGAGGCGTCTAGAAGACGTGAAAGCACTGTATGAAATGCAAGGATTATTATTGTATTGAAGTATAAAGCATGTATTTTGGAAGAGGACAGCAAAGAATGAAGTTTTAAAACCAGTTGTTGTGACATATATTCTTAATACTGTAATAACACACCACAAATAACATTTCTAAAATTCAATTTTTGCTCTCTGTCTTCAGTGGTTGCATTAGACTGACTCGTTTGTCTTGATGGTATTGGTAGGAGGGTGATTGATCAATCCAATCAATTTAAATAAATGAAAGATCACAAGATTGGTTTGGATGTAGAAAGGTCTTCAGCACATTTAATCTCATCCTTCCAGGATACCCAACATTCCATTCATAAATAAACACCCTACTTTGCAGAATACCTACCATAGTCTATACAATATCCATTCTACTGTACACAATAGTCACACTGCAGTACATAATATCCAATGCCCACCCTACTATAGAACATATCCACTCTACTGTATCATATCCATGATACTCCATCCTCCTACTGTCTCTTCTCCGAGCTCAATGTTCACGGACCTGCCCTCGATTGTTTCGACTCTTACTTTCTCACCGTCTCTACTTTGTCACCACCAATGGCACCCGCAGTGTCACCAGTAGCGAATCTAGGGCTCTGACCTTGGTCCCCTACTTTTCAATAACTACATGCTCTCCCTTGGTGACATCAACCACAGACATGGGGTCAACTTCCACATGTATGCGGATGATACCCAACTCTTTATTTCTGTCTCTTCCTTTGATTCCAGGACCACTGCTCTCCTGACAGACTGCCTATTAGTGTCCGGTGATATATCGACATATCGGTTATATTGATATAATTTTTCATATTGATATGCCGATATTGGAAATTCAAAAATATCGGTATATTGAAAAATTAGATATTTTAAAAAATATCGATATATCAAAAATATCAGTATATCGTGCCTGGTTATATCGGAATAATGCAAACTTTTCCAGCTTACTTTGTCGCCGGCATTTCAAACCTCCTGGGCCTAGAGCACAGAATATCGGAAAGCGCGCACACCCCGAATGCCACTCACCTCCGAATCACTGAACTAAAAAACTAAAAGCTTGTCTCTTTGTCTCTTCTCTTAACAGTGGGTGATAGGATTGGGGAGCCAGAGGGAGGGGAGTGGGGGGGTTGGGGAGTGGGGGGTTGGGGAGTGGGGGGTTGGGGAGTGGAAGGGGGATTGTGAGGGGGACTGGGGGGTTGGGGAGTGGAGGAGGGTAGTGGAGGGGGGATTGTGAGGGGGAGTGGGGTGGGGGAGAGAAGAAGGGAGAAAAAAAATGGCGAGTTGCAATCATTTACATTTGGGCTTCACCGCCAACGCTATTCCATCCACTGCGTCCTATACATTGGAAATCTGGGAATTTAGAGGAGCTAGATTGCAATATTATATGTGTTAAGCATTTATCTATTTTAGGCAGTGAGTGAGTGAGTGAGAGTGAGTGAGTTGAGCGAACATGTGAATTATTCTTAAATGTAAGGAATGTTAGTTGTCCTTTGCAAAAGCAAATGCATAATAAAACACTTAAAAAAAAAAAAGCCATAAATTACATTTGTACAGTGCCTTTCACGTCAGGAGGATCCTTGCCAATAGCATATAATATGGGTTTGTAATAAAGTGTTCAACATCTAAACTAATTTCTAAAATATTTTGTTTCTATACTGAAATCAAGGTACTTGATTAAAATACCTAAATAACAATGTTGTCTTTTTAAAGCAAGCCTTATTTTGAACGTTTTAATGTTTGAAAAAATAATATACGGGTTCAAGTACGTCTATGAATAAGATATAGATGCAATTCTAACCTGATTGCTTTAATTGTAAGCTTGCAATTATGAGACTGTTTTTCTAAAAAAAAGTCTAATATAATAGAATTGACTTTCACAGTTTGAATTAAAAGGTCTTTTAGTTCAGTGCTCCAAATGCGCGCACACCTCCAAATGCACGCGCACCTCCGAATGCGCAGTATAAAAAACTCATATATCGATATGAGCCCACCGATATATCGATATTGGAAAAAATCCATATCGACGGACCCTACTGCCTATCATACATCAAGTCCTAGATGAGATCTAACTTTCTACAGTTGAATGTTAACAAGACCTATGTCTTCCTGATTGGGTCGCGCCAGCGCCTTCACACATCAGGCATGGTAGCACACTCAACCTTACCAAGCCAGTCAGGAACTTGGGTATCTTGTTCGATTCTCAACTGTCTTTCCTCCCTCACATCCAAGCCGTGACCTACTCTGCCTTCCCTCACCTCCGCAATATTGCCCGACCGACACTACAACAACAACTTTGATTTATATAGCGCCCTCCATGCCGGACGGCGTCTCAGAGCAGTACCTCACCCTTCAGGCCGTTGAAACCCTCATTTATGCCTTCATCCAGCCTCCATTACACCAATGCCCTGCTTGTCAGCCTTCCCAACTCCTCCGTCCATAGTCTGCAGGTAATCCAGAACTCTGTGACCGGTTTCCCCTACCACTCCAAACTCTGTGACCCCATCTTCCCCACTCTCGCCGGATTCCATTGGCTCCCCGTCACCCAGGATAATTCAATTCAAGATCCTGGTACTTTCATTCAAAGCACTCCGTGGCCTCACCCCCCCCCTACATCTGTGACTTCCTAACCCGTTACCAACCTGCCCACCCTCTCCGCACACCAGGCTCTGGTCTGCTCAATGTCCCCTGACCCAGCCGCCCTACCATTGGCGGCAGAGCCTTCAGCCTCTCTACCCCATACCTTTGGAATTCCATCCCGCAGTCCCTCTGCCTTGCTGCTTCCTAAACCTCCTTCAAGTCCCACTTAAAACCCCCCTATTTGATGGTCCCAGCAGTCACCCCAAATCCCCTCCTTTCCCTCCACCTTCCCCGACCCCAGCTTGGGTCTGAAACATTGACTGTCCAGCGCTTTAGGACTTCTTCCTGATGTAAAAGGCTCTATACAAATGTAATCTTGTTCTTGTTGTTGTACTCACCCAACTGTACACAATTGAAGCAATTTGTGGAAGGCATTAGCTATTAAATCTTCTGAAATCTACCTAATTAGAGTAAACTCTACAAACATTTCAAGGGACCAACTTGAAACATACATACCATTTTTTTTTGTACCCATTCCCTACATGGTCAATAATTTCACCATCCTTCACAACCCCAAACACATCAGCCTCAAATACTGCAATTTTGTCGTTCATTTCACATCAATCAGAAATGTACAAACATTATAAAAAGTCAGGTCAATTTTATTCTAAGATAACTAGTGATAACCCAATATTTTGGCAGTGATAGAAAATTTATAAAAGACATAGAGTTAAATTGACAGATGCTGGATCTGTATATTTTAAGTGAGGTTTCAGCTGGGGTTCCAACAAGATGTCCACATTATTTTTTGAAAGCTTATCTGGTAGTCTATCTCCTTGAACTCTTTGAGTGTACGGACTGAAAAGGCTTTACATGAGCAGGCTTTATTTGTTTCTCAACGCTACCAGAGTCTCACAGCAGCTCATTCTAATTTGTCAATTTTCTACCAGCTATTATTAAAGCACACTCTTTTTTGTCTCTATTCACGCACTTCTTTTTTAAAAACTAAAATAACTATAGGCTTGATGGCCTCTGGTTGATGGGAACAGTAGAGCCAAGTGTATGTGAGGATCCACTGGTCTTTGAATACAAAATGTATTCCCTCCTCCCTTTGCTGTACCCTTATGTTTTTAACAACATTACCATCACAGCCATTTTATGGAAGACCTCCTCGATTCCACAAATTCTAAATTGAGGAGATGTTGTGTTTAAAAATGTACCTGGTCCTTCAAACAACAATGCAAAATGTTAAAACCCATACCGAAGATCAACGGTACATTCTGAAAAACGTGTTTAATAGGAGGAGCTTTGATCTTTGCAAACTGACAGCATTAGGTTTATGTCTCCCGCTCAGTGGAAATGTGTTCTTTTATCAATCACTTTGATTTAGAAAAAAGTGTTGGGAAAACAAAATTGAATTAGTGGTTTGGGCCATTTAACAAAATCTACAGCTGTTCTTAGTCTTGGCCAGTTGTTAGCAATTTTTTTTAAAAAACATAATTTTCATGAACATATGTACTGTACATATTTGTTTACTTTATCGATTGTTTACTTTATTTTTGTGATGGGATTGGGAAAATGTTCCATTAATCACCAATGAGAGTTTATTTACATACTTTTTATAATGGATTAACTACCTAATTAATCAAAAGTGTGTGCAACTTAGGCCTCAAGTTTGATCGCCATCTTTCGTTTCTATCCCACATCCGTTCCTTTACCAAGACCACATTTTACCACCTCCATCACATTGCCTGCCCCTGTCCATACTTCACAACCACCCAGTCAAAACCCTCATCCATCACTTCCTGGCTGGACTATTCCAATGCCCTTCTCGCTGGTCACCCCATCTCCTGGTTGTCCCTCATCCCTTCTACCATTGGTGGCCATGCCTTAGTACTACTCCCCAAAACTCCCAAACTGTCTCCCTCAATCCCTCTGGCTTGCCCCCTCCCTCCCCAGTTTCAAATCCCATGTTATAATCTTCGTATTTTTACCTTGTTTACAGTCACCTTCCTTCTCCCTCCCCCCTGGCTTGGTGTCAGACTCTGCCACTGATAAGTGATCCGGGAAGCTAACCTGCGTGCTATTTAAATGCAAGTTGTTGTTATAATTACAATTCACCATGCACAGCAACAGTCACTACATTTTACAGTAATTCCTGTGAAGTTTTATTAAGACATCTTAACAATGTTAAATGTACCAAACGCAAGGATTATTATTGTATTATAACAACAGTATGCATTTGAACATGGTTAGCTAATGGGCTGTTAACCCATACTGCATTTTAGACTCCACTTTTTCAAAAGTCTGTTGAGGACTAACAGCTACCATTCAACTTAGTCATTATTATGATGAGTGGAACTTCGGCAGAAATTAAACAGTCTTGATTATATTAGCATTTTATCTCCATTAAGAACCATTGTGAACAATAATTTACTTTCATGTCAGTGAACTTTTGTTTCTGACATTGGAATTTGAATAGGGGAGATAATTAAAAGACTATTTCCCTTGGCTCACAACAAAATACAGGTTTCAGTTAAACATCTATTTAATTGTCAAAGCAGGAGCATAACAAGGAACTCAAGCAGTTTTCATCTCAAGCTTCCACTGTAGTTTGTTTCTTGCTCCTTTAAATATTCCAATTAGGTGTTCAACGTTTGTGCAAGCTGCATCTGGTGATCAGGGTCCATCGTTCCATAGAGACAAAGGTGTTAATTGGCTGCCACATTTCTCCCCAAATATATGCAGTCAATTCACCTCATGGTATATTCTGTGAAGCACTTTGAGACGTCTTAAAAACATGATAAGGAACTGTATCAAATGCAAGGATTATTATTATTTGGATCCCTATTGGGATGTCCTCCCGATGGGAAAGGCATTCTATGAAGTAATTTTGTTGTTATTGTTATTATTACCACAGATCAGGCAAATTAAAATTTCCATACATGTGTGGAACTCTCATTAGTTTGATTTGGATACTCTTTTACCTGGTGATAAATTTCTGAAGGGACCAGATACCCGGTTGTCAGAAGAAAGAGGTAGTACTGTTACAAAATGTAATTAATAAAATGGTAGATTGATGATGCCCATACTCAAAGGATAAAATATGAGCAAACCAGGGTAAGATTAACTCACAAAATACAGTAAAAGCCCATTTATCCGTGACCTGATCAGCCGTAACTTCCGTATAACTGGCACTTTAAAAAAAAGGTCCCCATTCGACTATCGGGCACAATCGCAGTGGCTCATTTAATGAGTTGATTGTTGCACTAGAGTACAGTATGATTAGTTCTGAATGCTGCCGGTAGTGGCACTTCCGGTTTTTCTTCTTAAAGGGGCACTGTTTTTTCTCTCCCTCTCCTTTTTCTCTCTCCCTCTTTTTCTTTCTCTCTCTCCCTCTCCTTCCTTCCTCTCTATCTTCTGCTCTCTTTCTGCTCTCTTTCTATCTCTTCCCCTTTCTTTCTTTCCCTCTCTCTCTGCCGGAAATTATGTATTGCGTGTGTAGCCTGACTGTATCGTCGGTTTATATACTATTTTGGTAGAGGTGGGGTGGGAGAAGGAGAGAGAGACAGGTGGAGAGAGGGAATGGGGGGGGTGGGGGGGAAGTGGAAGAGGGTTGAGTTTGGAGCCATTGAGATGCCAGACTGACTGAGTGTCTGTGTTACCCCTTTAAGAAGTAGAAACTCTTCCGTCTGCCATTGTAGAAGTTTGCTTTGTGATTGTGTGCTGTGTTTATAGACTGTAATCAATATTTATTGCTTTATTGGTAAGTATCCATGCAATATTCTGTTATTATTTAGTCTATTGTTAATATGGTATGTTTGAAAAAAAGTTAATTTTTTTTGTGTTGGGTTTTTGGCAGCTGGCCATCCAAATATCCAGCACGTGGTTTAACTGGCATTGGCCAGAACCTGAGGGTGCCGAATAAATGGGTTTTTACTTTACAGTGTTGTGCTCCCATACTGTCCAGTCATTAGCATATGATGAAGTAATGGTTTGCTTGATGGTAAAATGGGGGTTTGTGTGATATTCCAATCTTGGTTGCACCATCAGGGTGATGGAGATTGATCACTTTGCCACATTATAATAATAATCCTCATTTGTAAGTGTTGCAAAGGATTTATTGTAAAGTGTAGTGACTATGTATTTTGTAAGGAATATGTAAAATGTGGAATCAATAGGGTGACTTGCCTAGTGACTTCTGCATTTTCTAACTCAACATATGCAGGCTAGAAATCAAGCTCTCCATCCATCCTCTTGCTTGGCAAACTATGCAGGTGTACACAGCGAGTTGCAAGCAAGGGAGAAAAAACATATTGAATGTGGCCGAAAAAGTTATTTTTTTTGAAAGAATGATTTGTTAAGGAGTGGAATGAGGAGGCAGGATATTAGTTGAAAAACCAAAATGCAAAACAACTTGTATTCACTTTCATTTAAATATTTCCACCAAAAGAGACCATCTGGTCTATTCATTTCCTATTTAGATACATATTTGGTTCATTATCCTTTTGTGTGGGTTTTCTGTTTACTGAGCCATGGTGAGCTGCACAAGCTTATTTGGACCGTGTTAAAAAAAAACTGCCAGCAGCTAATTACACCGAGGAGATAACTTATGCTGATTCTTATTTGTAAGCTTTATAGATCAGGTACGTCTTTTTTAAACATTTTTGCAGCTTGGTAGTTTTAAGTGCCAGAACTGATGATGAAAATGTAAATGTTTTACTTCACTTGCTGTGATCTGAAATTACTGACTTTTTTATGGTTAATAGTTTAGTTTTTAGAATTCTCAGTGCAGGGAATGATTGACTTTAGGGATTACTTAATAAGCTTTTGAAATTTATGTGATCTGCTTTGAGTCTGTAGCTGATTAGTAGAGGGCAGTTTGAACTGACTTTATCTATTTGGCGTTTGGGATATTTTAATTCATTGCATTAATCTGTCAATGTTATCAACCTTTTACAGGAAGAGCCTTATGTGATGTTTAAAAAGTCTGACAAACCTCTATATGGGAATGGTCGATTTGAAGGATATTGCATTGACCTCCTGAAAGAACTGTCCAGTATCCTTGGATTTATCTATGAGGTCAGGCTGGTGGATGACGGGAAATATGGAGCTCAGGATGAAAAAGGACAGTGGAACGGAATGGTCAGGGAACTGATGGATCATGTAAGTAATTTGTGGTAAATTGTGTTAAATGCTACACGGGAAATGTTCTCTATAAAGATTAACCCACAGAAATGATGAAAAACCCAGCTATTGTATTAACAACAACATTAACAACTACAGATTGCATTTATGTAGCGCCTTTCAGGTTGGGAGGACATCACAAGGTGCTGGACAGCAGTCGAGGGTTTCCATCTGAGCTGGAGGTTGGATTCGAGGGGTTGGGGGCTAGCATAAGGGGTGGAGGGATAGGGAAGATGACTTGATTCTGTGTGATAAGTTGGTAGGAAGGGTGTTCTGGAAGAATAAGATCAAATGAGCCAAAGGACCTTCAACATTAGAACCAATTTTGTGATCTTGAATGGTAAATGGCAGCTTGCTGACAGTGGAGTATAACAATGAAAACTCTTCAGCTATATTTGTTTTCTCAAATAATCTGCTAACATTTACACCACCTCCAATTTCTCTTTTGAGCTATCCAACTTTTCTAATTCAATGTTTTTTTCCCCTGGAGTTTGGGTTCTCATATGAGATCTGGTTTTGTATCCAGCTTATGGTCTCCTCTCTCTGCTCATCTTACCTAAAGCGTGTGCAACTCCACAGCATGAAGATTCAGTGGCAAATTGCTATTACTTATTAAACAGGTTGAGTGATGGCTGATACTCGGCAGAGGTACATTGTTGTAACAGACGAGAGGGAACTTCATTATTTATTTGGCTGCGCTGTCCCCAACCTGGACATGTTTAGTGCTGACAATGTTAGCAATTAAAGAGGAAATGGTTGGCAAAAATAATAACCTGGTTTACCCGTAAAATATAACAATAATAATCCTTGAATTTGATATTGTACTTTTTATGTCAGGAGAATATCTCAAAGTGCTTCACAGGATTTAATGTGCAGTGGAGTGACTGTGTATTTGTGGGTGAATGCAGCAACCAAATTCATGAAACAAATTATGAATTTTGTTTGAGGAGATTTGGACCAAGAGTCTTTAACATCTACCTGAACTGCTAGACAGATTCTTAGTTTAACCTCTCCTCTGAAGGATAGCATCTCCAACAATGCAACATACCCCCAGACCTGTATTGGAGTGTCCACATTGACTCCATGAGTTCAAGTTCTGACATGACAACAACAACAACAACAACAAATACACTTACAGAGCGCCTTTCACGTCGGGAGGACGTCCCAAGGCGCTGCACAAGAGGCGTGTGACCCGAGCTGGGAGGGTAGTGTTTGGGAAGGGGTGAGACACGAAGGGGAGGTCAAAAAATTCGGGGTGGAACAAAAGGCACGGTCGAAGAGGAAAGTCTTCAAACCGGCCTTGAAAGAGGAAAGGGAAGAAACAAGATGGAGGGATTGGGGGATGGTATTCCATAGGGTGGGAGCGGAGAAACTGAAGGCCCGGCCTCCGATGGTGGGGCGGTTCGGGCGGGGGGGTTGGAGAAGGCCAAGTCCTGTATGAGGCTCGAACCCACAGCCTTTTGTCTCAAAGCGCTACCAACTGTGCCAGCTTGACGTATTTCATAGTTTCAGGCAGAAGCAGACCATTGATCCGTCAAGCTACTTATCCAACTTTCTAAAAGTAACCTTCAACTTCTACCTCATCACCTCTTAATGTTTTTATCCTCTTAATTTTGCAAGAACTTTCTTTGAGTTTCTGAATAGTTTACAGTTCCATATTCCTTGTTTTCTCTTACTTGTTCTTCATTTGTATTCTGCTCTGGGATATTGTTAGTTATTCCTTGTTGCAACACAAGGTATGATTTGAAAGCATTTCTTTGAAGGCTCCAGTTACTTTTACTGAGATTGGTTTACACAGCTTGAGGTGGATCTGTAGGTAAAAGAGTATATTGAGTACTTGGGCAGCAGACTATTTCCCCTTTAGCTGAGTCAAAAATTAATAAAATGCAGGAGTAAGGGATGGAAATACGCACCCATTTCTGATTGACTAACTCTTACATTTCAGTGGTTAGTCATAACAATACACCCAATGCTTTTACAATGCCAATTTATCCCACCACAATAGGAGTGAAATATTCACCAAGATAGGTGTGTGTTCAAACAGCATGATTCAAAAACTTTTCAAATTGCTATTGTTGAATTTGTGCAATAAACTTTTGTAATAAAGCCCTACCCCGTTCCTTCAGTGACTGGCAATAGCATTACTTGATAAGGAAAATCTTAGATTCAGTTTCACATCTGCTCGTATTTTCTGAAGTTTCAGTGGCTTCAGATGTTTCATGTTGGCACGTCTGTATTAGGGAAGTGAAAATAAATTTGTCAGTATTTCCACTGCATGTTTTTATCCAATAGATCCCATAATTGCACATGAATTAAATTTATAGGTTCAGCTGTAGTCTAGGCTTCAGTTATGACTCACTGGGACTCACTCTTAGGTACCTTTGAATTTAGACACGTGTTCAAAGAGTCTAGGCTCACGTATAAGAGAGCACTGTTGTAGGTCTCTCTCATTGCTTTCTGGAGAAGAGAGGTAAAGGGAGGATTGGTCATCTCAGCAGATAACTTTCTGCAGTTGAATTCAACAAGACTGATTGACTTTTCGTCAACACTTCCACAAATCAGGCATTGACAGCATCACATCCATATATGAACACTCCACCTCATTTGGCCAGTCTGGAACCTTGGCGTCTTGTTTGACCTTCAACTATCTTCTTAATCTACCTCTGTGCCATGACCCACTCTGCATTGTCCGTGTCCTCTTCCATACCAGGCTCCGCAACCCTATCACCCCAATCCTTGCCCGCCTCCACTGGCTTCCCATCACGTAGATGATACAGTTCTGGATCCTGGTTCTCACTTTCAAAGCCCTCCGTGGCCCAGCCGCCCCTATCTCTGTTACCTTCTAACTGCTTAGCAATGTGCCCACTCCACCACTCAGCAGGCTCCAGTGCAAAATACTAATCGCCTTGGGATATGCTCCCGACATGAAAGGCACTACACAAATACAATTTTGTTGTTGTTTGAATATGGTCATCTGTACAAACAGGTTTGGCTCATTGCGTTCAGAAGAGAGGTTAACAACAAGAACAAAATTACATTTGCTACAACAACAAAATTATATTCCTAGAGTGCATTTCACATCAGGAGGATGTCCCAAGGCACTGGACTCTCAATGTTTCAGATCCCACTGGGGTTGTGATTGGATAAGGTGGAGGGAACAGAGGGGATTTGGGGTGACTGATGGGACCGTCAGAAGAGGAGGGTCTTGAGGTGGGACTTCAATGAAGCTAGGGAATGGGCAAGGTGGCGGGACACTGGGATGGAATTAAGGGCAGAGTGGCCATAGGTTAGGAGCAGAGTGACTGAAGGCTCACCTGTCAATGGTAAGGTGGGTTGGTCGGGGGATGTTCAGCAGGCTGGAGCCTGCTAAGTGGAGGAAGTGGGGGGCTGGTAGGGGGTTAGGAAGTCTCAGAGATAGGGTAGAACAAGGCCATGGAGGGCTTTGAAGGTGAGGACCAGGGTCTTGAATTAAATCCGCTGAGTGATGCAGAGACAGTGGAGTCAGGTGAGAATGGGGGAGATGGAGTCACAGAGCTTTGAGTGGTAGAGGACACGGGCCACAGAATTCTAGATGATCTGCAGACCATGGAGGGAGGAATTGGGAAGGACAACAAGCAGGGCATTGGTGTAATCAAGCCTGGATGGGATGAAAGCATGAATGAGTTTCAACAGCTTGAGGGATGAGGTAGTGGCGGATTTGGGCAATGTTGCAGAGGTGAGGGAAGGCAGAGTAGGTCATGGCTTGGATGTGGGAGAGGAAAGACTGTTGAGGATCGAACAAGACACCTAAGTTCCTGTTGGTGAAGTGGAGAGTGAAACCATGGAGGTTGATCCTGCTATTGCCTGATGGGTGAAGGCGCTGGCGTGAGCCAATCGGGAGAACCTCAGTCTTGTTAACATTCAACTGTAGAAAGGTAGCTCTCATCCAGGACTTGATGTCTGACAGGCAGTGTGTCAGGACAGCAGTGCTCCTGGAATTAGGAGTAGAGACAGAAAGATAGTTGGGTGTCATCCACTCGCTGAGTGAATTTTTTTTTCACTCAGCGAGTTGTTCGAATCTGGAATGCATTGCCTGAAAAGGTGGTGGAGGCTGATTCGATAACAACTTTTAAAAGGGAATTAGATATTTATTTAGGGAGAACAGGTCTATTAGGCTATGGGGAGAGGGCAGGGCATAGTGGGATTGAATCACTCTTTTCAAAGAGCCGGCACAGACTAGATGGGCCGAATGGCTTCCTTTTGTGCCGTAAAATTCTATGAATCTATGAATCTATGAATCTATGAATCTATGTGGATGTTGACCCCATGTCTGTGGATGTCACCAAGGAAGAGCATGTAGTTATTGAAAAGTATGGGACCAAGGACAGAGCCCTGAGGGACGCCACAGGTAACAGTGTGGGGGCTGGATGACAAGCCATTGGTGGCTATAAAGCAGAGATAGTGAGAAAGGTAAGAGTCGAACTAGGCGAGAGCAATCTCCATGATACATAAAGATTGAGCTGGGATGAGAGGCGGTGTTGGAGGATGAAGTGGTCGACCAGTATCGAAGGCAGCAGAGAGGTCAAGGAGGCAGAGAGAGCCCTGATCACAGATGTTTAAAATGTCGTTAGAGACTTTGCTATGGGCAGCATGGAAGTTGGATAGTAGGAGTTTGAAGAGGGAACAGTGAGAGCGAAAGAAAGAAGCAAAGTTTGGACACAACAATTTGTTCTAGGGCATTAGAGAGTTCAAGTGAGAAATAATAATCCTTGCATTTTGATATAACGCTTTTCTCGTCTTCTAGACATCTCATAGCGCTTCATAGAATATACTGTAAAGTGAATTGTGTACAGTATTTGTGGGAGAAACACGGCAGCCAAATACCAGTGAAGTGAATGCTAATTAAAGGTTGAACCCATTCTGTGGTTAATACAACTGTTGCCCACTTCCTTTGTTACTGTGAAAATACCAAAGCTGCGTTCTGACCAGTTGTGCAGAAAAGCATTTTAAATAAACAAGTTGCCATGTGGTGATAATGATTGTAATAGGATCACAGAGTATTTATAGCACAGAAAAAGGCCATTCAACCCATTGTGTCTGTGCTGGTTGAGAGCTTTCCATCGAATTGCACCCTATTTTCCTGCTTTTTAACAAAAATACTCTTTAATATCATTTTTCAATTGTCATGTTAATACTGCTGTAGATTTAGCTTCAATGTGGTAAGCAGTCCACATTCTAATAATATGCCTCCCCTCTCTCTAAAAGAAAATCTTCTATTCACCCCATTTTCTCTCAATTGTACACATACTTTATACACTATTTTGTGCCTGCTTTGCCAATCAGTGGACATTTGCCCTATCAAATCCTTCCCTGCTTCAGTAAAAGTAAGCCCTTTTTAAAGCTCTCCAAATAACTGTAACTAATAATAATTCTTCCATTTGATATAGCGCCTTTCATATTGGGAGGATGACTCCAAACACTTCACAGGATTTATGTAGTGAAGCCAAGAAAATTCATTGGGAGATAGGCCAGCAACATTCATATTCCCTGACAGACAACCTCCTCACAGAATAGATTTGGATGTGTGGTGGATTTTTGAGATTACTCTTGATATTCACAGCAGGTGGCAGCGAATAGAGTGTCTCACTATTTTTTCCTGCTGGAAACAGCAGTAACCGTTGTTTATTAAATTGGTCAGTTTAATTTACAATGATGTCTACTTGTGCTACTGGCATTCAGTTGAGGCCATGACTACATTATACTGATGAGCAGTAATCCTGATCTCTTTAAATTTATTTGAAACTGATTTATTTGGGTGAATAGATAAATTAAATTAAAGTTATGATTTTGAAACATCCTTCAACAGAGTCCTAGACTTTGATTGATTCTCCAAACAAAGCCCACATTTTGAGGTTGGACAAGTAATAATAACAATGCTTGCATTTAATATAGTGCTTTGTCAAATGAAAACATCTCAAAGTGCTTCAAAGTGTTTATTGAAAAGTGTAGGGCCTATGTATTTACAAGTGAACTCAGGTTTGCTTGAAGAAGGATTATAATTCCTACTGTTATCTGTCCTGCTATTCAGATTACATATAATAATAATCCTTGTATTAGGTATAGCGCGTTTCATATCTTCTGGATGTCTCAAAGCGCTTCACAGAATATACTGTAATGTGAATTGACTGTATATATGTGGATGAAATCGGCAGCCAATTGCACACAGCAGTGTCCCACAAACAGTCGTGGATTGAAATGACCAATTTATTATTGTTTATTTATTTGAGGGATTATTATTAGGCATGAGGTGCAAGGAAACTTGCCCAAGGTTTTTCCCTGCCTGGAATTGAACCCATGTCTCTTGCTTGTAAGGCGAATTCTGCAACCACTGAGCTACAGAACTCCACGTGAATATGTGAATATATGTCAGTTCTACATTTCAATCTGTTATATGTGTGTGCATATCCTGTATGCTAATTTCAGGACTGGCAGTAAAGACTTAATTCATTTTGGGTCACTAAGTGATCTGAAGCAAATTGTATTGTGTAAATAGGCTTTGGCTGCTTTCACTGGACTATAAGTTGTGGTCACAGGAATGGAAGTCCATTTTACAGCTGCAGGTTGCTAAGCAGTTAGCTCAATTGCCCACACAAATCATTTACCTTCACAGCATGGGGTTTATTTTTTTGATAATCTATGGAAAGCACAGATCTTTCAATGAGACATTGATCCCAACCCAACAAAGAGTAGGGTTTCAAGATTGAAATAGATTTTGAAGCATGATCACATGGACTTCATAACATTAACCGGCTCAACAATTATCTGGTCTTAAAAAGACCAGCATGCCCATTGCAGCAAGCATAATGGCTTATTATTTCTGTTTGAGTAGCATAAGATTGATCTGATACTGGCCGTTGGTGTTTGCTATGCTCCTGACATGAGAGAAAAAAAACCTGTCTGAAAAAAATGTTTGAAACATCTGTTAATACTTCCTTTCTTGATGATTCCCACTCCATTTGAACCAAAACCAAGTGATCATTTTAGTCAGTGTTGAACAATAAGAACATTTGGCGTTTTTCAAATTTGTGTAATTTTGAGAATGTTGCGGAGATGGTGGAAGGCAGTGCTGATCATGGCACAGATATGGGGGAGAAAGAACAGTTGAGGACAGTTACTCCACACTTCTCTTTTTTTGTCAGATTGGATAGGATAGTAACCTGGCTGTTAGTCAATTGGTGGATGGCTATCTGGGGTTAAAAACCCTCCCAAAAAATAATAACAAAAATGTAATCACTTAATCTACGATTATTTGTGGAGCACTGCTGTACGCAATTGACTGACTTGTTTTGCCCACAAAATACACATCCAAACCACTTTACTACATATCCTTTGAAGTGCTTTGAGACATTTCAATGTTGTGATAAGGCACTTCAAATGCATGGATGATGATTACTATTACGAAGAATGGGGGATAGGCCTGGGTGAGGCATTATTGTGTAGAGGGGATCACAGAAGTGGGGAGGAAAAGAGAAGGGTTTGTGTGGGAGTTGGTAGCATAAAACAGTAGATGTTTACTATCCCGCACCCGCCTCCGCGATCACATAACCCCCACCCTCGCCCGTCTCCATTGGCTCCCCATCCCCCAAAGGATCGAGTTCAAGATCCTCGTCCTCACCTTCAAGGCCTTACACAGCCTTGCCCCGCCCTATCTTTCCGACCTACTCTCTCCCTACAAGCCCACCTGGACCCTCCGTTCAGCAGGTCTTGGCTTGCTCCAAGGCCCCCTCCCGAACCGCCCCACCATCGGAGGCCAGGCCTTCAGTTTTTCCGCTCCCACCCTTTGGAACTCCATCCCCCAATCACTCTGCCTTGTTTCCTCCCTTTCCTCTTTCAAGGCCGGTTTGAAGACTTTGCTTTTCAACCGTGCCTTCTGTTCCCCCTTCGACCATGCCTTCTGTTCCCCCCTTAATTCTTTGACCTCCCTTACGTTTCGTACCACCTCCCAAACACTCCCCTCCCAGCTCGGGTCACACGCCTCCTGTGCAGCGCCTTGGGATGTCTTCCCGACGTGAAAGGCGCTCTATAAGTGCAATTTGTTGTTGTTGTTGTACTGATATACATTTTCTAATCTATTTATCTGGAATTTGCAGACTGCACACATTACTGTCTCAACAATCCGATTGCCATGGGTGCACATCCAAAATAGAAATCATTCAATTTAATAATAAAAACCATCCTGACATTTGCTAGAATGCCTTTCACACAGGAAGGGCAGTTCAAATCTCTTACAGGATTTATTGTAAGGAATAGTGAACATGTATTATTGTGTAGGTGAATGCATTAGCCAGTTTGTGTGCAGGAATGTTCCACAGTCAGCCATGGAGTGAATGATTAATTTTATTTGGGCGATTATTGGATACCAGGATTCTCTTCAAGTACTGCCATGGGAACTTTGTTTAATGTTGCCTCCAAAGGGCGGGATCTCCAAGCTGCACTGTATTTGAGTATCATCTTAAATTACAACAACAACAACAAAATTACATTATGGAGCGCCTTTCACGTTGGGAGGTGAAAGGTGTTGATTATGTGAGGTCATGGAAATGTGGAGTAAGGCAACAAATCCTTGTCTTGAATCCGTAGCCTTTTGACTCACAGGGTATAATGCTGCCAACTGAGGAAGGCTAACACACAATAAATAGGTTTTCACACTGTGGTGAAAATTGCAATTTTTTTTACACATTTAATCTTTTAAGGATTACTAACATTTTCACCCAACTATTTATTAACGCTACTTGCATATATTGAAAAATACTTGAAAACATAGAATTAGGAGACAACTTCAGCTGTCTGGTCTCTGATCTATGGTACAATATATGATAAATGAGTATTTCTATGGTTCATTTGATCTACTGAAAGCCATCTGGTGTTCAGTATATATGAATAGGACTGGCTGTTAACTATTCTGTAGACATTTCAAGTAATGTTAATAATATTAATCCTTTCATTTGATATAGCGCTTTTATGTCTTCTAGACTTAAAAGCGCTTCATTATAATGAAGACATTACAATATCATACATTATAAATCGAAGTGACTGTATATTTGTGGATGAAACATGGCAGCCACTTGTGCACAGCAGTTTCCCACAAACAGTTGTGGAATGAAATGACTAATTTGTTATTTTTTTTTCTTGAGGGATTATTATCAGGCGTGTGCAGTAAGGAAAGTTGTCCAAGGTTTTGCCCTGCTGGGAAGTACTACGATAATTGCTGTTATATAATAATATACAATTATACATATATTATACATTATAATAACAACATTATTAATAATGATTAGCATTTCATATAACGCCATATCTCATCTTTGAGATGTCTTAAAGCACTTTATAGAATATACTGTAAAGTGAATTGATTGTACGTTTTGTAGGCAAAACAAGTTAGTACAGGGCAATGGGATTGAAATTGCTCTCTTTTTTGTGGTAGGAAGGTGTCTGACCTGTGAGAAAACCCATCACATGCTGAAGAATATCCAAACCGAGTTGAGAATTCCAAGCATCCCACCTATACATGGAAATCTCAGAGATAGAATGTTGGAATGTGCACTCTCTCTCTGGAGGGATGCATCCTGTTTACCTAATTCTGGAAAGTATTAGGTGCCAAGGTTTGGGGATTCCACAGTATGCCCAGATAGACCACCATACATGCCATTGTTATTGATGTCCAGAAGCTTTCACACTTGTGTAGCTAGGACCACTCTATCAGTTTCAGCTTTGGCTTGCTGGGTTACTAGGAGCTGAGTTGGATGACTCCATGCCCCAAGTGACTGCTCTGCCCTTCTACGTCCTGCTGATGAGCCCTGGAATACTGCAGACCCACCTAGCTCAGTACCTGGACAACTGAGACTGCCACGGAGAGCTCACTCAATTCCAACTTTCCACTGCCAGGCATGTTCCTTAGAGCCAGTGCAGCTCTGAGGACACCTTTCTTGCACCCAACCCCCCTGGAGGAAGGAAAGTCATTGGGAATAAGTAATCTGGATTAAGGAAATTTGCCTAACATTTCACACTGCTCTTGAGAGCCAGTTGAATACTCAATGGCCGAATGGCCTCCTACTGCACTGTAAGTTTCTATGACTCAGCCAGGAAATCCGGGCTGCACTATGTGTGGAAATTCTGTTTCCACCACACAGCGTATTTTGTTAATTTATGAATTTTGATAAATAACTGCAGTGTACACTTACCTGATCGCTTTCTACAAGCTATGAATATGAAGCTGATATGTTGAATCAAAACCCAATTGGAAGAAACTGAATGCGTTGAAATTTGTTATCTTAGTTGGGAAACCACTGTTTTATTTTGCACAAATTTAATGACAGATCCAGGAAGTGAAAACTGATTATTATCTATTAATTTTTTAAAATATGTTTTTACATTTATTATTACATTAGAATTATTTATAAGCACAGAGGGAGAAATTAGGAAAACTTAGCTAATTGAATAGCGTAAAACAGCATTTGGCCAACATAAACAAAACATAGAGTGTGCAAGGAAGGGAGCTGAACAGGCTGGAAAATTATGCATGTCTTGCCTTATCTTTGGCACATTCTATTAAATGTTATCACATATGTTGCACAATCCTGGCTCTATGCTTTTCTGTATATAGTAAACTTTGAATTTGAATTCTCCTACATGTAATTATTTGCCGGATAACCCCCGTACTCTGGAACTGCATCCCAGAGTCCCTTTGCCTTGCTTCCTCCCTTGCCTCCTTCAAGGCCAGTCTCAAGATCCTTCTATTTGATCGTGCTTTCTGTTTCCTCCCTACCTCTCTCCCTCGCCTCCCACCTACCCTGCTCGTCCCCCATGCTCGGGTCCTGACCCCTGACTGTTCAGCACCTTGTGACGTCCTCCCGACGTGAAAACCATACTATAAATGTGATTTTGTGGTTGTATTTGGTCTGAGCCATACTGCATTAAATTTGATGTCTGTCAATCTACTCCACAATCTACTCTAGTGTAATATCACTGTCAGCACCTGTG
Organism: Hydrolagus colliei; assembly: GCA_035084275.1. Lineage (NCBI taxonomy): Eukaryota > Metazoa > Chordata > Chondrichthyes > Chimaeriformes > Chimaeridae > Hydrolagus > Hydrolagus colliei. The sequence continues at coordinate 54,506,155 of CM068744.1, forward strand.
CTCGGTTTAACCAGATCCCTCGAGACCTTAACTTTAATTACTAGTTTTGGTAGTGCCTTCTTTTAACCATGTCATATTTCATAGGATGGAAAATATACAGTATTTTAAAAAGATTAAGCCATCTGTTATTGAGCTTATCACTTGATCATAAAAATGTGCTTCTAATCAACTCTGACCAGAACTGGACCAGTACACATTTACTGTACTTTTCTAATCCAAAAGATGCAAGAAATTCATTACATTGTCAGTTAAAAAAAAGTTGAAACAATGCAACAAGTGATTTGGTCACACCAGTGAGAATTGAGGTGGGTGTAGTTATCTGCCTACCTTCTTACTTCAGTACAATAGTTCAGCAAAAGGATGACTTTGGCCTGAAGCTTTCGTGGCCCAGCATTAGAGCCATCAGCCATGGAACAAGACATTTGTGTGCTGCTTCATCGGATAATATCTTATTTCAATGCCTGTTACTCTAGTATGAAATTATATCTTTGCATTTGTTATTTTGCTTTATCACCTTGTCAAAATGTGTTGAAGCGCTTCACAGGATTTTACTGTAGAGTAAACCCTCCAGCCGAGTGTTCAATCCGAATTTCTGCAATGTGGGACTGTTGGTTCACACCTACGGCCAATCTTAGTTGTCAGTCACTGACACCCAGTAATTGACCCCAGACTAAATAGAAGGATACCTGAGGCCTCAGATTATGTATAATCATAGGTTTAGGAACTTTGTCAAAATTATAACAACAGGCAGAATTTAGAAAGAAAATCATTCATCATTTGAAAGTTTTTAAAAATTGTTCTTAAAAACAAAGTGCTGAGATTGAGTAAATGAGCAGATGTTAGGATTTGAACCTGCAACCAGATATATACCATTATTCTGCATTGCCTTAACCTCTTAGACCAGGTTGGTCTAAATGTGTGGCTGCCAAGTGCCAGATTCCCTATTTGAGAAATTTCTGCAGACTATACAAACAATTTGTTCAAGCTCACACGCACTATAAAATATCATTAATGTTCCGTTTGATATTTCTGGTGCAGTAAAACACACAGGAATAAGTTCAAGTACATATTAAGGATACCAGCTCAGACATCCATCTAGGTGCAGATTAACAACAGGTTTGGTTCAATTGCTGTGGTCCTGGGTTTAGCTGATATCAGTATTTGTACTCAAATAGCAAGTGTAAACTCAGAAGAGCAGCTAAAATGATTATCTGAGTAATAATTTGGCAACAATACAAACATAAATCAAATGCCTTAAATTCAGCCATAACTGAATTCTGCAATTTACCTGGGGGAAAAATTCCCTTGTACATTCACAGATTTAGGAAAGATACGTTATGATGCCATGATGTTTATAATCATAATTTGTAATCCAATCTTAATTTTCTAGTTTGAAATTATTCCAGGTATCTATGATACCACTCATTTATAATCCTCTTATGAAATAAAAATCATTATTGTGAGTTCAAATTGTTTGTTACAAGAGAACACTTCAGGTAAAATAGTATCATTCAAACATTGGAGCTGTGCAGTAATATCCTCCACTTGTTGGAAGTGAACTTCAACTGTATACTCAACTGTATAGTAAAGTCCTTGGTTCAGTGGTTAGAGCACTCGCCTCACAAGCGAAAGACCTGGGTTCGATTCCAAGCAGGGTGAAACCTTGGGCAAGTTTCCTTACTCCGCACTCCTGATAACAATCCCTCAGAAAAAACAATAATAATTTGGTCATTTCAATCCACGACTATTTGTGGGACACTGCTGTGCCTAGTTGCCTGCCATGGTTCACCCACAATTCACTTTTCACCATATCCTGTGAAGCACTTTAACATCTAGAAACATGAAAAGGTGCTGTATCAAATGCAAAGATTATTATTATACACTACCCCAAACAATCTTCCTCTCCCTGCATCATAAGTCTGTTGAAAAGACTACGCATTGAGTCACAAAAATATTTGTGGGGAACATAGCAATGTTTATGGCACTTCCATGGTGGGTAAAATGCCTCAGGTGAAAAAAGATTCTGAATCACTCGATGTTTGCTCTGAAGCAATCTCCAATCTCATGATGTGATGTATGTGGATTCTTTGGAGGAGCTGAGCTTTACATCCTCAGGCACTTTTTTATTGCTGTTGAGACACATTTCCCCTGCTGTTTTCCCAACAGAGGTCTTTTCAACCCCATTATTTTATACACTTCATTTATTTCTCAGAATCTCAAGGGTGGAACTTCTTCAACTCTTAGTTTTCCTTCCTATCACCATCTTCAGGATTTTAAATCCAATCTTATTACCTAGTTACTTTTCAATTTATGTAGTTTCTTTTGAAATATCAGCCCTGCCCACCTGATAGCACTCTCTCCTCTAAGGCAGAAGTTTGTGGGTTCAAAGCCGCATGTTGGGAACTCACACAAGCTGACACTGTAGCTCAGTGGTGAGAGGACTCGCCTTACAAGAGTGTTCGAATCCAGGCAGATCGGTGTAAAACCTTGCTGCTTTTTGTGCACAAATATACAGTCAATTCACTTTACAGTATATTCTGTGAAGCAGTTTGGGACATTGATAAAATGTGAAAAGCACTATATCAAAGCAAGGATTATTATTATTATTATTCCAATACATCGCTGGGGAAGTACTGCCTTGTCAGAGATGCTGTGATTTGGACGTGATGTTAAACATTCTTTACACTTACTAAAAAGGAAGTTTTTCTGGATTGTGGTGAACAATCTTCCAGATGGAATTGGTCCTTTATTCATGGTTCTTTGTTAGATTTTGCTCTAAACCAAATTAGCTTATGTGTTTCCCTACAAATACCCATTCACTACACTTTCTACTAAAATCCTGTGAAGCATTTTGAGGAGTTTTGTTTGATACGATAAGATGCTATATCAAATGTGAGGATTATTATTAACTATTTATAGTCTTGGCAATATATTGTACCATAGGCCATGTCCTTTCACCTCAATCTCTTGAAATTCCTCTAATTAGAGTAATCTATTTTTTAGGATATAACAGAGTGGGATCAAACAGCTACTTTTGCTAAAAATAACAATCTACCCAATCCTATATAATGGGCATTCCCATTATAAAGAGCTGGCAAAAAAGATTGCTATGTCCAGCAGTCAGATCAGATATATTTTGCAATATTCTTATAACTCCTAAATGTCTTGGTTAGTGCCTTTAAACACTTTTCACACAATGAGGCTAATCGTGCTCTGTGCACTCAACACAGCAAATTTACAACTCTAGGGTAGATGCTATTTTGGTTCAAGTTTTGTGAATTTTCCCCAGTATGTTTCAATGGTGCTGTATATCTTGACGACTGCAAGATAACTGTAGAAACTTTCATCTTGCGGATTGCGATGTGCATGAACTCCTTCATGTCATGCAATTCATCACATATGAACTGTAAAATGATTGGGCTAGCATAACGATAGTTAGCTGTTTCAGGTTTGCCAGTACCAGTCAATGCTGACGCTAATTGCTGGTGCATTTTATTATTGTTGTGTTAATGACATCTAAAATAACAGAGATCTAACTGTATATTTACTGCATGTTTTATAAAAAATAATAATAATAATCAGCCGATTATACAATGTAAGATCTTATTGCATGTATTGCTTTGGCTCTGTAGACTTACTGACTATTCCTTCTCTCTTCTGTTTCTTCTCTGCAGAAAGCTGATCTTGCAGTTGCACCCCTGACTATCACCTATGTCCGTGAGAAGGTCATTGACTTCTCAAAGCCATTCATGACTCTGGGAATAAGTATTTTGTACCGAAAGCCCAACGGTACAAACCCTGGCGTTTTCTCCTTCCTGAATCCTCTCTCCCCTGATATCTGGATGTATATTCTGCTGGCTTACTTGGGTGTCAGTTGTGTGCTGTTTGTCATAGCCAGGTAACATGATGCCTTCAGTGAGTTTTGGCAATGCCACTACGTTTTGCAAATGTTGTCAAAAGTCACTGATTTTTTTTTCCTTTTAATTTTTTTCCCTTTTGTTTTAACACCTCTGTGCTGTTTGTCAACCCTGTCCAAGATATATATATATTTAAAAACTTGCTAATTCCTTTTAATCTCATATATATAAAAACAATTTCATCAAACAATGGGCCCGACCTGGCTTCTGATGCCAGATGAGTATGTTTAAACCAGCATCTCTTCTTTTTAATGCCCCCGCTGTGCCACTGACACAGTGTAACCGATGAATGCTGTCTGGAAGAAAAATGAAGGCAGTTAATTGAATTTTACACATTACACCGTTTCACTGCACACAGACTGAAGCATAGAAAATGTGGATTCGCAGAAAATGTATTAAGAGACGCTATTAATTAGTCATAGTAGGGTTTTTGTATGGAACTGGCATGGTAGCATAGAGGTGGTAGTTAATCATATAGTGCTCTAAGTCAGTTTCCCTTCCCACACTGTTACCACTGAAGGCTTTTCACCTTGTTTCAAATACATGTCTGTGGCTGCGATACTATATTTGCAGTTATGCTGCACGAACTGGTGCGGTGCTGGTTGCAATTGAAGAGTAAAGCGAGCGGGGAGCTTTGATCGTACTATCCACTCACACCATCTATGGAGTAGGCAGCAGCAGAGCTCTATGCATGTGTACTGAACTGCATGTATTGAACATTAGTTCTGGGCTTCTGACTGCTAGTGTAAGGTCTAGTGATTGAGACGAGCTGATAGTACTTTCTTTTCAAATCATAGAAATCGAATATACAGGGTGAATCCAGCATCCTTACTAAGTCTATATGAGATGTTCAAACTACATATAGATGTTAACACAAATCAACTTAGTGACCAAAAACATAACTGATAAAATACATCTCCTATGATAGCTGCACACTCTAAGAAATGAACAAAGAACATAATTAATAATTAAATCTCTATGACTAAGAAGCTTTGATTCACCCGGTATAATGACTCATCTGAATACATTTTTTGGGCAGCTTGTTTGAAAAAATGGTTGAATCAAGTCCATCTGTAGTGTGGTTAGGGTGGCACTGAGAGTGGCAAGTATACAAGTAGTGAATTATGCCTTTGATATCAATTTCATGCTAACATGTGACACTGATATCAAATTACAGAAGAGTTAGATAGTGAAAATTGAAAACAGTTTGAAATTGCTGCAGTTCCAAACAGAAAACAAAATCCATCATTTGCAGAATATTTTGAAACAGAATCTTGATTTTTGATGAGAATATTTCCAAAAGACAGAGAGACAGATTACCCCCAATGGCTTGGTGAGTTTATTCAGCAAAGCAGCTGAACCAAAAAGAATGGGAATGTACAAGGTTTGATACCTGGTTTATGCTGAGTTAGTTTTCTTAAGCCAGGACAGTGTTTTTAAAGTAAACCTCAGCATCTCAGGTTAGGAAGAACAAAAATGAGCCGGGGGTTCCAGTTTACAATTGCTGTCTAGCATTGTCTCCTGGAGGTGCTCGACTGTGGACATCGGCTGAAGGCACGATTGAGCTCATCTGAGATTGAATAAAATGTCAGTGTTTACAGAGGAACAATGCCCACTTGAGTAAATTGTTCAGGGTGTCAGGCACTCTTTTAACTATACCCCTGATGAAAGAAAGGGAGATCAGAATACTTTCAGGAGAACAGCGGGGGGAGGAAACTGTAGAAGAACAGTGTAGTATGCACATGAGTAAAATTGCCAGAGTTCAAATTCAGGTATTAGGAGAACAGCTGCTTCGGATGCATGAGAAATTACTGGGCTAATCCAGAACTGTAATCCAGAACATTGTAAAAATCAGACATTTTACTGCTGGTTTTGTTATTATTGAAAACATTCATCCTGTCGAGAAGCTTGCTTTTATCCTTAGACAATTGATCTTGAGCTAACTTGTACGGTCAACAATCCAGATCTTTGATAAATCCACAAAGCTGCTCTGCTATATGTGTACATGCATTGCCTCCAAATGAGAGGTCCAAAGTAACAGGAATCATTGCATGAGAAAAACAGCTGCCACCTCAATGTGCTGCACAGAACCAAACCAAATTATGTCCTCTAACTTGCTGAATTATTTACTTCCCATTTTCTTTCAATACCCTTTCTCTGATCTTCGTTTCTCTTTATAAATTCATGGTGTTTGATGATGTCCCCATCACCATTCAGATCCTTCCATTCAATTATTTTTATTATTCTTTGACCTGAATGATTATCACCCCCAAAAAACAGTATACATCCCCAACTGTTCAAATGCAAGGATTATTATTACTGTATTGTGCATAAATAACTTGGTGGAGAGTATTTATTGTGCCATTACAAAGATTGCTGCTGATAATTGCTGGAATGATCGAGATGCACTGGAACGAGTAGTTGAGGCTAGGATGCAACAACTTAAATTTTGGTGCAACCCAAAGTAGTCCTATAGCTTAGTGGTTAGAGCACTTGCCTTACACGCAAGTAAGAGAGACCTGGATTCAATTCCAGGCAGGACAAAACCTTGGGCAAGTTTCCTTACTCCACATGCCTAATAATAATAATCCCTAAAAAAAAAGGATTGTTTATTCAAATCCAAGACTGTTAGTGGGACAGTGCTGTGTGCAATTGGCTACTGCGTTTCGCCCACATATATACAGTACCATCAATTTACTTTTCAGTGTATTCTGTGAAGCGCTTTGAGACATCTAGAATACAAGGGTTATTATTATAAAGTAAAATAGTCTACATCTATTTTTATATTCCCCAATGCTACTTTGAAAAGATATTTGGATATTGTTTTAAAGGTTCAAATCCTTTGTTTTAAATGTTCAAACAGAAGTGTGGGCACCCTGGAAAGATGAGAGTACAGGAGCTGAATGACCTTTCTCATCTAAACCTTTTAGGGGATTTTAAGATGCTTCAAATTATATCTATATTGTAGATATAGGCAAATTATTTGACTTAGACTGTGAGAGTAGACTTGGAGAGTTTAAAATGAATAAGCCTCAAGCACAACTGGAGATCAGAAGATTGTTTCTCTTTGAACATTTAAAATAAAAACAATGTATCTTTTCAAAACAATATTGGAGCAGATAAGGATAAATGCACCCAATTTTACTTTCGGATGTACCAAGATAGAAGAACAGGAGGGACATTGACTAATTCAGGACAGATAGGCGTGGAGTCCTATAGCTCAGCGGTTAGAGCATTCGCCTTACAAGTGAGAGATGTGGGTTCAATTCCAGGCAAGGTGAAACCTTGGGCAAGTTTCTTTACTCCATGTGTCTACTTATAATCCCTTAAAAAAAATTGATCTTTTCAATCCACGACTGTTTGTGGGACATTGCTGTGCGCAATTGGCTGCCATGTTTCGCCAACATATATACAATCAATTAACTTTACAGTATATTCTGTGAAGCGCTTTGAGATGTCTAGAAAACGTAAAAACTGCGATATGAATTGCAAGGATTATTATTATTATAGATACTGTACCAGTAAGATTTTCTTGAATCAAAAGGTAATTAACAACTGGAACAAATTGTCAGTAAGGTGGTTGAGGACAGGTAGGATGGGTATTCTGAAGGGATGTGATCGATTGGCTGAAGGACCTTCTTAATTAGAACCAATCTTGTGATTTTTATCTCATTATGTTGGGGCTGGGAAAGAGGCAAAAAAACAGGATATGTGATTGGGATGGCAGGTGGGGGGATAGGGGGCGGGGGGGTTTGAATGCATTTGTATAATGGTTAGATGATTATTCCACTATTGCATTATATATAGAGAGATATAATAATCTATGCATTGGAGATAGTACTTCACAGAATTTTACTGCAAATTGTAGTGATTGTATATTAAATGAGATTAAAAAGTACCAGGGTGAGTTTTACAATGCAATACAAGGAATTTGCTGAATGGCCACATCGCTTTTTTTGGGCAAATCATTTCATATACACTTGGTTCACTTACAAAATAATTTTTCTCCCTCCTGTTCATAGACAAAATAAAATCTGTATTTTTGGTTAACCCTTTACTAGACGTACTGAAATATCTTTTATTCTTTTTTTTAAAATTCCCAGCTTTTTACTACTGTTTTTACAATTTTTTTACTGATTGAATATAATGTTGCTTGCAGGGCTGCAAAGTACCTGGAAGATTGAAATCTTATTTGATGAAAGTGACAGGGTTTTAAAGCAGAAAGTTCCTCCTATTTGAATAAACAAAATGGAACGAGAAAAGGCCATTAATCGAGTATCATTCAACAGATCATAAGCGGTTATAAACACTGACCGATTTGTTTGAATTTTCAGGAGAGGATGAAAGAATTGAGGGGATCAGATTGGTTTATCATTTACAATCCATATTATTAAAGCTGTCTGGTTGTATTGTCCAGATAACATTTCTGTGGTCCCAGCAGGACTAGAATATTAGAATTTGAAGTCTAGCATTCCACAGAGTATTTGATCATCTACTTGTCACCTGTTTAAACTGATATCTAACAAGTTGTTTTTTAGAAGCAGTGCAGTCCACAAATCTGCAAGTCTGTGGGGAAAATAAATATTCTTTGGATCTCTGATATTGTTTGAGGCCAGCAATTTTGCACTTTTTAATCATCTAGTCTTGCTCTCAGTTTAAAGTAGAAAAATTGGATACATTTACATTATGCTGATTATGTGTATAGTATCCACATCTTTCAGTCCTGTAAAGGCTGTTATTGCTTTGCTTGCCAATTTATTATCTCCCAGTATCAACGGTACCTTCTCTTAAACTTTGAGTCCTAGAAAATTACTCTTTTTCTCTTCTCTGTACGGGTTTAGTGTAACTGGGCCCTTTTAGAATATAGAGTGCACAAAACTACATACAAACCTCAAAGTGTGTATTTATCAATATATTTTTGGTGATTTAAATATTTTGCTTTGATCTTTACTCAAATACCCTTGTGATTCATCATTGATGGTAGCTTCACAATGACTTATCTCAGTGGATGGTCGAAGAACCTTCCTGGATCCTTTCTTTGTTCTGATCTTGCTAATGCACATTCATCCATCATTCGCATATATTTCTTGCTTCCTGTACTAATAGCAATTAGCTTATATTTCTTCATATTGAAGCGCAGATTGAATGGTTTGTAAATAAAGTCCCACAGTGGAATAGGGAGACAAGAGTCTGTAACCACCGAGTGAATAGGTCTGACTGATGCTCAGACAAAGAAAAGAAAGAACCCTTATCTTCTTTTTGGCCTGAATTGACTTGCATTTAGAGGAAGAAGGCGTGTGAAAACTTTTATTAAATGTAACCCATTAACTGAGTGACCTTCATGTAAAGAGCTCCACTTTATCCTCCTCCATTGCCTCTCCTCTTACTTCAATCTTCATGGTTCTGTCCTTGGTTGTTCAGATCCTACCTTTCTCACCGTCTCCACTTTATCTCTAAAAATGTCTTCTCCTTCAGCTCCTCACCGTTTCATACAACATTCCTCAGGGCTCTGTCCTTGAGTCCCTCATCTTCAATATCTATGTGCTCCCTCTTAGTGACATCAATGCAGACATGGGATGAACTTTCACATGTATGTGGATGTCACCCAACTCTATCTCACTGTTTGCACCGTCAATTCCAGGATCGCTGTTAGACATCAAGTCCTGGGTGAAAGGCAACTTTCTACAGTTCAATGTTAACACGACCGAGCTCTCCTGCTTAGCTCCCGTCAGTGCCTCCACACGTCTTGTTTTGGCATCTTATTTGACCCTCAACTGTCCTTTCTACTCCATATCCATGCCATAACCCACTCTGCCTTTCCCCACTTCCCTGACGTCGCTCAACTCCATCACAGCCTCTCTCCTCAAGCCACCAAAACCCTTATCCATGCATTTGTTACATCTAGGCTCATCTATGCCAACTCCCTGCTTGTCAATCTTCCCATTCCATAAGTTGCAGATCACCAAAACTCTAGAGCTTGTGTCCTTTCCCAGGCTCCATGACAATATCACCTCCTCCCTCACCTGGCTCCACTGGCTACCCATCCCCTACAGGATAGCGTTAAAAATCCTTAACCTTCCCTTCAAAACCTCTCACTGTCTCGCTCCTTCCTACCTCAATCACCTGCTAACCCCATATCAATCTGTCCACTCCTAACCACTCAGCCTGTTCCATGTTCTCAGATACGCCCTCCCCACCATCAGTGGTCGGGTCTTCGGCCTCTCTGCCCCCACCTTCTGGAACTCCATCCCACAGTCCCTTCCCTCCCTTGCTGCCTTCAGGGCATGTTTCAAAACCCTCCTCTTTGACTGTGCCTTTGTCACCCTCCTACTTCCCTGCACTCTACCCCACCAGACCTAAACCCCTGCCAGTTCAAATGCTTGACTGTTCAGTGGCCTGGGACATACTTCCAATGTAAAGGGCGCTATACAAATGTAATTTGTTGTTGTTGTAGTGGCTGAAGAAAACTAACAATGTTATATAAATAACAACTTAAAGCATATTAACCCAATAGATAGATAGGATATAATAGGGGAAAATCAGTACTTTGTTTTGGTGAGTTGCGCACTATTTTCTTTGCTATACATTGCAATAATATCAGGTGTCAATGGATTGAAAAATATCTCTGACATCTTTAATGTGGGATTTCTTGAAGTCCATGTTGTGAACAAGAAAATTTCAGTCAACCCATTTAGTTTTCACTCTACTGAGCCATTTTTCTCTACTAATATCGCTTTTGTCCTTGGGCTAAAAATAAAATTTGCTTCTGTAAGGAGCTCCTGCCCTGATCACTGTCCAGTTTTGGAAGAGGGCACACTTTTTGGACGGTGAGGAGTTTTATATTGAGAGACCACAAACACTTACTGCTTAGGCACTAATCACCTGAAGAATTGCCACTGTTGTCGAAGGCTACATCTCAGGAATACTTTCCTCCTGAATGTGAGGACCTTTTTAGAAAATTGCAGAAGTAGGAAAGCAAAAACAGAAGGCACTGTTTCTCCAGTAATTAGCACACGGATACCTGTTGATATCTGTCACTTTATGTATTGTCATATATTTTAATGACAGTGTGAAATAAGTATCACACTTTGAGAAAATCACTATTTTTTTCATTTCAAATTGTAATGCCTTGTATTATTGAAATGTGAAGTGAAATCTGAAGCACTCGCACCTTGATAAGCCATTTATTCTCTTATAAGCAGCTGAACACAATGTTTAGTGAATTTCCCTCACATGGTGCACATTTCATGCTGGGCTGTTCCACCATTCAAAGTGAACCTATTCCTGTGACAATATCATTGCATGCCATATTCATTTTTCAGATTCTTTCTTCATCTACAGCAATAGCATCTCCCAAGTTATGAAAATGGAGTCATAGCCATTGTTTCAGAATTGAGATATCATTCTTCACACTGTTTGGACGACCAGTGTTGAGGAGGACATGATCAGGCTTGTGCCTGCACAATTAAGATGTCCTGTTCTTTTCACACTGGTCGCAACACTGCAGTGTCGCATGCTCATTTGATTTACTGCAATACTGCACTGTTTCATTCTTTTCTCATGTTCTGAGCAATGACACCATGTTCAGACATGAGAGGGCAGGATTGTCCATTACAGGTAATGTTCAGGGACCATAGACAACACATATATTCTAAAATGTTTTAAATACTTTTTCATATTTAGCAAACTAGTATGGTTTCTTAACTATATAACAATCATTTTCAAACCTAGCAAAACTTCGAGTCAATTTTAGGTTGCCCACTGGTTTCTCCGTTAATTCAGCACAGACCAGGGATTAAACGAGAGACCTTCCTGGCTTGTATCACACAATAGTCTGAAGGCATTATGTTGAAGAGGAAGCATGATAAACTTCTTAAAATACAATAAAAAGTTACATTTGTATAATGCCCTTCACGTCAGGATGATGTCCTGAGGCACTGGACAGTCAGGGATTTGGACCAGAGCAGGAGGGTTGGGATCAGGGAGGGTGGGGGACAGAGAGGATGTGCGGTCGAACAGCAGGGTATTAAAATGTGCCTCGAAGGAGGGAACAAGAAACAGAGATTGTTGGTCCTAGAATCAAGGGTGGGCCAGAGAGATAGAGTTGGGATGATGTCACTAAGATTAAATATTTTAAGATTGCAAAATATGTGAAGAGTTGTAGTTTTAACTCAAAAAAAGTTTTAATATTTTAAAATTATAAAACTTGTATAACATGCCTTCCTGCATCCCCTGCATTATTGACTTCCTCTTTAGGTAGAATATACTTAAATGTTAAAGGATATGGAGGAAGATTTAAAGCAATCCTTTTACATTTTCCTGGTCATTTAGAAGAATACTTTTCTTATTTATATAGATAGATGAAATAGTTTAATGTGTCAGTGGAGAGGTGATGTACAATATATCATGTAGTGAAAAATTAACATATTCAATCTGTCACCAGTGTACCTAATATTAAGTAGCTCTGGCCTATCGTGAAGACTTTTTCAAAATGGAATACATTATTGTAGTGGAAACCTATTAAGTGCAGTAGGCTGGATCCCCAGAATAAAATAGGGACTTAGCTCAAAATGAGAAAAAGATGGTGCTTACATCAGGACTTTTCCTGGGATTTAGGTTAAATCAGAATTGCAAGTACAATATATAAATATAGCACTAATTTCAGTGAGATCATTTTAATATTAATAAGTTTGACTTTTTACCAAGTGGAGTATATACTGTATTAAGTTAGGACTGCTATTGAAAATATACCCCAGCATAAGTAGGATAGATTTATGTTTGAAGAAGAGGAGTTTGAAGTTTGAAGAAGAGGAAGAATTCAGTTATTTCTTTAAGATATTTTTATGTTAAATGCTTCGGAGATGGGTTGGGGCGAGTCAGGTGGATCCTCAGTTACTCAATGGCACTATTGATGATGGATCAGCTGGCCTGGGTTGTTGGCGGGTTTGGAGGGACAGAGCAGTCACTTGAAACATTAATTCTTTCCATTAGGTTTCTGTTAACCCGATAAGCTAAAATCATAATGGTGGGCAAACAGTGGGAAGCTTGTCAAATAGTGCTCTTAAAGGCAAGCTATCCAGTTTTAGCTGGTTAAACTCCAGCAGTGTCCCAATTCATACTCTGGGTCCCCAAGCCTTAGTTCATGTCATCCTCTACCAAGTCTTTCTAAAACTGAATAAGCAGGAGCGTCCTTCATATTTCATTCCAGACACATTGCCATGTGTAGGTGGCAGCCATATGTAGAACTCTGTCTGGCTTGGATACTCTTAAGCATGGAATCAGTGTCCATGTGTGTAGGAACCAAGTTGATCAAAAAACAATGTTGTACTAAAAGGAAGAGTTGTGATGTGGTATTTGTGTATCTGGGAGTAATGCTGTTGAGGCAATTATCATGAGTAATTTTTGCTCAGGTAGTTAAGGATTGATGAAAGTTCCTGTAAAAGGAGAACAAACCCAATGGTGAAATCAGTAATTACATTGTTAGTAATGAGGACATCTTGAACATTCACTTCAATTTTCAACCTAGAAACACTGATCTTAAGCAGAATTTGATGTGAAGCGATAAATTACATAAAAGAAAACCATGCAGCACTTATTATTTTCCATTAGATGCGGTACGTGGATGCATAAATAGTATAATGCATCAAAGTTGATATTGAAAGAGATTTCAAAGCAAAAACATTTCCTTTTATTAATTTCAAAGCATTCATTTGAAAATTCTGAAGAAAGATCTTCATTAGAACTCAGTACCCAGTCTCTACAGAAACTTACGATTCTGTGTGAGGTGAATGTACTGATTCTGTGGATGAAGTGAGTTACCATGTCTCCTGCCTGATCCGCCCTACAATCGATGGCCAGGCTTTCAGTCTCTCTGCGCCAAACCTTTTAAACTCCATTCCACAATCCTTCTCCTTGCTCCTTCCCTTGCTTCCTTCAAGACACAACTCAAGACCCTACTTTTCAAATGTACCTCCAGCCACCCTCCTACCTCTCTGCCCTCCCTCACCTCAAGCTTGACCCCCACACTCGGGTCCCCGACTGTTCAGTGCCTTGGGATGTCCTCCCGACGTGAAAGGCAATTTACAAATGTAAGCCCGTTATTGTTGTCAAGCGACCAGTTTAAAACTATAGAGATCAGAGGTCCTATTTTCTTGATGGCAGATCAGAACAGCCATCGATTGCCTAACCCAGGGCTACTTCATAACTAGTTCTTTTGATTTCACATTGTTCAAGTGAGTTACAGTAATTTCACAATTTTGTCCACTTTACTTTATCCTGAACTTCTCTACTGTTTCCTTTTCCTGTAGCCTTTCATGAGACTAGGGTGCATAGTTTTTTTCTGCTGAAAATTATCTGGTCTAGGTGCTGATGAGCAGTGCCACCAGTGTGAAGGGTGAGTTGTCTGAAATCTTCCTCCTGAGAGGATAGCTTCATATCATTGTTCAGTGACATACTACACCTGAAATCCTATGGTTGGAGTAGAGAGAGCCAGGAAGAGGGGGAGGGGGAGCTAACCGTCAGCACAATCAAAGAGGAAAGTCTTTTGGCAGGATTTGAAGGTGGGGGGGAGGGGACAAAGCAGAGGGATTGAGGGAAAGTACCCAAGTTTTGCAGTATAATGGCTGAAGACTGAAATATTGTCTGTGTTTGAGTTTGCAGTTGTAGTTCTTGAAACTGATAATCCAGGATTGCCGTGCCAAAGCAGTCAGCATTACTCTTTCTGTGATTTTATACCAAATGTTAGTTCAGGTCCAGTACTTGAAGCAATGGTGAAAAGCCCAGTGGCTAAGCCACTCTTTGGATGTTACTGGCAATATGAATATCTAAATCAATGAGCGGCAACTGTCATCTAAGTTGGTTCAGAATATGCACCTGCTTATTCTTTATTCATCATCTCTGTGAGGAGAAATTAGGTAAGTTATTCCCTCTTCCCCTTTTTCATCTGTGAACTTGATGATAATGAAACTCTGCTGCTGTATTTTTGAGATTTTCTCAGAAAAAGAGATGCCCTAATACAAAGAAGGTTAATGTAATTAAAAATGGTTTAGTTGTCAGTGTAAATAACAGTCCTAAGCACCAAAGAAACACTGCATAAACTCTTTCACAGTAAACATAGAAGAAATAATATGTAATATAATAGTACATATGACTTTGCATGCAGAGAGAACAAAACAAGTGGTATCTTTTTAGTGCTTGGCCTTCAGTGTTATCCATCGAAATCTATAGAGTAAACTCAATATATTTTTCCATTGCATTTTTTCAATACAGTCAAATGGAACAGCAGAACAATGTCGTATTTTAAGCACTGCCTTCTTTGCACTGATAAGAAAACCCATTACTGTTGCTTTAATTCCAATACAAATATAACAAGGGAAAATAAAAATCATTGATTTCTTCAGTGTGGTATATATTTTAATGGTCGTTTGCATTATGGAATGGAAGCAGTTTATAAGAATATTGACAATCCATTCATAAAATAACTATTTAAAAATGTTTGCAGTTAATACTATAAGCAACATTTAGTTGACAAAATTCTTAAATCAAGAGTGGGGAACAGTCATTCATTGATGTACCAGTTTAATTGATTAAAACCTTTGCTTTACAGGATATTTTTAGGGAAGTATTCAAAGGAACTTTAAACTATTGGAGATATTTTACTCTTTGCTTTTGCATGTATAATAGAATTTATCATTATAAATATGCTTTAAAAGAATTGTTACATTTAGCAAGCACCAGAAGAGCTTTCATATATATGTAGCACATATTACTGCGCTTAAAGGCATTCAAGTTATTGTCATGTCTTAAGCAAACTTTATTTGAAAATATGGTAAACAGTCAGCTGCTTTGTGCAGTCGTAGTGGTACTGGTTGCTACACTGAAAAACAATTGATTTGTTCAGCTCTAATGGAGCATTTAATACACAGTATTGCCTTTTAAATTTGCTACATGGAGCATCACCCAAATATACTTTGTCCTAGGTCAAAAAAAAATGCATTAAGGAATTATTTGATTTAATAGATACTTCCAAAGATATTTAACTTCATGCATGATAAAGCAAATAATATTTATGTGTCTTTTTTCAAGATAAGCTGTTTATTTTTATTTTTTTAATTTATATGTCCAAAGCATGCTTTACTGCTTTCTTAAAATCACTCTGTCCTTGTGTATGTGCATATGTAGAGGTGGAATTACTAAGGTTTCCACCTATACAGTGCAAAGCCTCCTGAAAGGCTTTTAAATTTGAAGGAAAACCTGAACAGAAGTGATAATGCACACACTACTTGGCACTTAAAAGACAAATTGAATTCTTGTAGAGTCCTGTAGCTCAGTGGTTAGAGCATTCGCCTTGCAAGCTAGAGACCTGGGTTTGATTCCCGGCAGGATGAAACCTAGGGCAAATTTCCTAACTCCACATATTTGTTAATAATCCTTCAAGGACAAAAAGAACAATAATAAATTGGTCACTTCAATCCCCCATGTTTGTGGGACACTGTTGTGCGCAATTGGCTATCGCGTTTCGCCCACAAAAATATAGTCAATTCACTTCACACTAATATTATGTGAAGAGCTTTGAAACGTCTAGAAGACCTGAAAAGCACTGCATCAAATGCAAGGATTATTATTATTAAAATGACTCACATATTTACTTTGTTTAGCATGTTACTTGTTTAGCAAAGTATGCTGCTAGAATGTTAGGTTGAATAGGCTTCTTTCCATTAATCTGTTGCTAGTTTCGCTTATACTCTAAAACCAAACTGATCCACTAGTCTACAAGCACATTCAAAGTTGAAAGCTGGCATGATCGAGCGAGCGAGCGAGTCAAAGTTGCACTCTACAGAAGTTCAATGAATATGGTACTGTGTCTATTCTAACAGAAGATCTCAAGCTAATTAAGACACAATATAACATATCCTAATGACTATTTATAACAAGGTAACATACTGTAATTACCTACTACTTATAATAGAAAATCCTGTTTTGAAGACTGCAATTTTTTGAATATTTATAGAATATGTCAGTATTTTTCCTCAGTATTTTTTCCATATTAAACTTACTTTTTATCCATAAAATACACAGATTCACTCAACTTTACAGTACATCCTAATAAGCAGTTTGAGATGTGAACCGTTTTAGTTACTTATCTTTTGTTACTTTTAGTTACTTATCTTTCGAAAGCTAATATGGATCACATTTTTTTCCAATTTCAAAAGTTGAGGTCCGGTTTGTGATTGAGAAAGTTCTAGGCAGCTGACTCACAAAGCAAACTGTGCAGCCAAGTTTCAGGAAGGGTGAAATATTAGAACCACATTAGTTGATTTTCAAAGTGATCATTTTTATACCAGGTGCAGAAACAGCTGATCTTTGTTGAAAAACCAAACAAACAGTTCATGAGAAGTTACTGTCCCCAAATTTAATATTTAAATATTAAAATAAGTTATTTAAAACATATATATACTTTAAAAATTACAGCAGGGTTTCTATCAGCAGAAAGCATGATGATAAAAATGTTCTTTTTGATTTCCAATATGAGTGCAAGATTAATTCAAGGAATTTATGTCATCCTGGGAATTTCATATGTTTATCTGTAATGCAAAAAATAAAACATTGTAGAAATTTTGATTCACTTCATGTGAGATTTCACAACATCACTCTCTACAGTGATATTAACATTCATTTCTATGGATTAGGTGGTTGTTATTGAACTGCATTACAGTCCAAGTACAAGTTTGGGCTAACCTCTCCCTACACTTGCAGAACTTGATTAGTTTGCTTACTGCATTCCACCACAGCAGAGCACTGCTATAAGATAATTTTCATAACCAATCTCTTTTTCTTGCTTAGATTAATGCACTTTACCTCACCTGTAAAATGTTGCCATTATCTTATACCGCATGCAGGAAACTTTGAATTTGCATCTGTCTTCCTCGTTAATTTTATTCTCACTGAAGCATCAAGCCCTTCATTATGACTTTTTCCCCCCAATTCCAAGAAGAAAAGATAACTGGTAATAGTCAAGTGATACTTGAAGAAGTGAGCATTGCTGTCTTTCATCTGCTGCTGAGGATAGATTACCATTTCTATTAAACAGTTCCTTGTCAACCTTGCATTGGCAATTATATCAGCAGCTCAAAGGACAGAAGATGAAAGGTTATTCTTGCCCAGATTAAATTGACAGCTCAGTGCTCTAATGCTAACTACAGACAAACTGCGTCAAGGGAAGTATTTTGTATGCATTGCACATTTTCTTTTATTATTCTGCTAAATTGTTAAACTAAGAAACACTTCCCTGTGGCGATTATTAGGATAGAAGTTCTGTAAGCGTGTTGCAATTAAGTTTACAACACAGTGTAGCCACAGGGTGTCAATGTGGAATTACTGGCAAGGAAATTCATGTAAGAAAAAGTGTAAACAGGAGGAGCTAGATGGTGCTGATCACAAAAGTCAGATATTGGTATAAGCTACTGTATTTATTTTGCTTTCGACACAGTTGTGATTTAATGATGAAAGAAAATCTGTATTGATTATTCTGAAAAGAACCCCTTTCTCAAGGTCCATTTACTGGCATTAGGTTAATTTATTACATTGAGAATCGAACCCCTAATGAATTCTTAGTGTTGTTGTATATTTTACCATATAATTACTTTCCACAATACAATATAAAATATATAGTGCCTTTCACTTCAGAAGAATGCCTTAAAGCACTTTATCTATCTATCTATCTATCTATATATATACTGTATTATATATTATATATATAAATGTGTGTATGTTTACAAATATATGTGAAGTTTCAGCCAAAACAATGGAAAAGCATGTTGATGCCATTTTCCGCAAGTAATTTAAAAATCCTGCAACCATATAGGGCAAGCACCATTAAAAAATATTTGAAAAATTTAATACATAGTCTAGTGATCAGAGTTTATTCTAATACTTTTTGCAGATAATACTGTGTGGTGCATGACATTCTTAACTGTCATAGTAAGAATTTCAGGAAATGGAACATTGTTCCTTCTACTCTTCCCATGTACATTATTGTAGTTTGTTAGTGTGAACAAACAGTGCAGTACATTAGAAAGGAATGGATTGAGTTCTGTGACATGGATTAGCATGCTCATGGAGTGCATTTTAATTGCAATCATTTTCTTTCCTTTCATTCAATAGACCAGTCTTTTTTTAAAAGTACACACCCATAAGCCAGTAAGAATCAACTCACAGCATTTAATTCTCACAAAGCCATCTTTTACAAACATTGCGTCAGTTTTACATCAGAGAAATAAATGAAAATCTCCCAGGAGCTGTAATTATGACAGAGAACAAAGGCAATGATCTTGCACAGAATTAGTGAGATAACAATTGGATTGTGCTATCTGCTGCATTATAATGCAAGCAGGAGATTACTACTTAAATTGTTATCCAAACACAGTGTCCAAGATTACTATGATTGCATTATAACAGCAACAAAATTACATTTTATAGCGCCTTTCACGCCAGGAGGACGTCCCAAGGCGCTGAAAATAGTGAAAATAATGTCTTGTTTTAAGTATGAGGCAACAATTTATCTTTACAAAAAGATCTGTGACAGAGTGGTTTTAATGATTTGCAACATTTGAGAAAAAGTCTTCTTTTGCAGCAAAACTTTTATTTTATTTGTGCTTGTTGATAACCATGGCTTTGCAGCTACTAACCAGTGTAATGACCTTACTTTAAATGTGCAATTCTGATGTGACATCACAGAGTAATGTAATGTAGCCTCTGGTTCCTTTTGCATTTGCTTATAATGATATGGTTAATTAAGATGTGTCACGTGGAGAATGAGAAAGCAGATCATTACCGTATTTAGTCTGGCACAATTTGCTGCCTGCTGTTGGGAAAAAATAAGAATCAAACTTCCAAATAACAGTCCATTTAATCTTCGAGTGCATCTTTTTCTTCACCAATTTTCTTCTCTTAGCTAGTCACCTGAATGTGTTTCTTTCTACTGGAGTATAGATTCAGGGGTACCAGTTCTTACTGGTGCTTCACCCCAGTGGCCATTCTTCACATGTGAGTGAGACTTGGCAGAATATTTGACTTTAGAGGACCTTGTGTGATAGCTCAGTTTTGTCCTCTCTCATGCGACATACATATATGCGCTCATTCAATAAAGGGTGGAGGACTCCAATTGTAGCAACCCATCAGCTACCCCATCTGAGATCAGTTAACTCCATATACAGTATATGGTAATTTGAATCTAAACCTTTAGATGGCTCAGACAACAACAATAATTGATATTTATACAGTGCCCTCACCCAGGGCAGTGTATCTGAGTGCTGAGTGTTGGTGGAATTTTACAGCAAGCTAGGGAAAGAAGGAATGTGGCCATAGATACGCTCATTGACTCACTAAACAATGATAACTGAGCTACAACAACAACAATTTGCATTCAAATAACGCCCTCCATGCCTGACGGCATCTCAGGGCGTTTAAGCAGAGCTATTGGAGGGAAGCTGCAAATAATTTTTTGCGCTGTAAGTGGAGAAGTCATTTGATGACTTTAAATATGACATTAAAAAAGGATAAAATGCATATGTGATAACCTTAGTTATAATGTGCCCATATTATTCCTACCAATAATGACTATGCTACATTTATGGCCAATATAAAGTGTTTTTGGGTGATTTAAAAGGCAGCTCGAGTTCTCAATTATGGTTTTCCTTTTGGTTAGAATAAGAACATAACAATTCTTTACAAACTGGAAAGTGCTTTGATGGTTAACAAATCTCATTTATCTTTTAGTTAAACCTCCCTTTTTGCACATGTTTGAAGTCTATCAAACAGATATTAAAGAATACCTTCATTTTTATGCAACCAGCAGCATCCCAAATTATACACTATGCTAGGATGGTAAAAAGGGTCCAAGTGGCATTTGAAAACTATGAAAGCATCCTACAATATGCCCTTTAGTAATGTTCAGAGTGGTCATTGCTTTGTGTCAGAGCAGCAAAAGTGAAGAATTACAGGCCTGCAAGATAAATAATATCTGAAGTACATCGCAACTGCACAAATCTGCATTCTGATTGTAGTAAAGACTTAAAGTAAGGATCCAGCAATACTTTATGCCCCATGCTGTTGGATTAGATGGATTTATATTGAACAAGTGATACAGGCATTTTTTTTAAAAGTCACACTTTAGATTCAGAATAGCAGACATAAGATTATAAACTTTCTAGGTGTAGTGTGCTGTAGTAAGACTGAGGTTTGTGCTTGAAATTTCTTTCATGCTGTATATTTAAACATGAAGTTCTTGAGGATTATAGGAGCCAGTGAGTGAAGATTAGGTGTTTTTTTCAAAGAAGGGGAGGGAGAATTCAGATTACTCAATCCAAGTTGATCTAACCCAACACTTAGTAGCTGGCAATAGGGAACACGTTGCTACTCACTTATTTGGTAGGTAAGCTTTGCATATTGCCA